>JAZDUA010000174.1:0-1357500 GCA_038098605.1 Gryllus longicercus | reverse complement strand
AAAATTCGGTGTCTCATACAACTATTTGATTTACAATTTTTTACTTCACCTTTCTACGTACGGAGTACAAAAAGTACGGCCGTGCTGCGGCAGTAATAGGCAATTTTGCAACAGAAAAAACTCGTATTGTAGGGCCCAAGTATCACAAAAGTGCATAAATTTTGTTCCTAAAAGAAGTAAATTATATCCTCTAACATTTTGTGTAGACAGAAACCACGATTTTGTGGGTCAGTGATGCCAAAAATCGAATGATTGCAAAACTTCGGCTGTGCACACCTCTAGCACCTGAACAGTTTGGACGATTTGCTCCAAAATCGATAATCCCTAAATTGATTGATCGAACTGATCGATCTGAACGAATTCGAAGCCCGGAGAGTTTTAAATCGATATTTTGATTTATGGGCGTTCATTTAATGGAGCTTCAACATTTTGAAAATTTTCTCGAAAATGACTCAACATTTTTTATTTAATGTATTTCATTGATAGCATAAAGAACACATAAAATAGCGCATGTCCCATTTTCGTTAAAATCTCTGAGTTTTTGAAACTTGAACAACTTACATTATTTTGTTGATGACTTCCTGCATCTCGTATTATTAAAGATTAAGATTTTTTTTTTTCGTTGCTGAAATCTGAACTTTCAAGACAGATCTTGAAGTAAGGTCATGTAAGATTTTTTGAAAACAATTGGTTTACACTTAGTGTTTCATGGAGTATAAGGATTTTTTAACATTAGAATGCCCGGTATACCAATACCCCTTCAGTGCACAATGGAGTCATTTTGACTGCGACATTCAATGGTACATCTTTAAGAGTATTGTTGCAATACTCGTAAAGAGTATTGTCTTAAAAGTATTGTTGCATATTTCACCACATCACGAGAACACTTTTAATAATATTAATTTGTTGTGTAATAGTGAAACTATGCCATATATTAAATATCAAAAAAAACAACAAACAAGAAACAAAACATTTCTTGCTGCTATTGGTCTGTGGGGTGTTAGTGAGTAAGAGCATCTTGACCCCAATGTACAGGGTGACAGTAAAAAGAGAATGTTGAGAAGAAAACGTTTATGTATAAATATTATTGCTGTTAGGAAAACAAAATTTTTTATATATATTTAATTTTAAACGACAATAGTTTCACATTTGTCACAAAAATACTTTTCCTTTAGATTGCTTGTTTCATATAATAAGGTCTCGCAATTGTTGAACTTATTGACTTATATATTTTATTTAGAAACTTTAGTTTCACATTGATGGAAACATATTGTGGGTTACATGTTGGAATTTTGATAACAATTACCCCTGAGTTTTAAATTTCAATTCAATTCTTGCTTGGGCTTTGTATTTACTTTTGATCTGACTGAATCTACTCCATGTGCAGTATAAACATATGTAGTTAGACGACACAAACCAGCAATGACTTGTACAGACCATAGTTTTGAAGCACACTTTGTATAATACTCCCGTGAGGTTTGTTCTGCTCTGTGGTGTATGGCTACATTTTCCAGACACATCTTGTTTCTTTCCATTATACTTCCCCAATATTTCTATTATATGGAAAAACATTGATAGACCCCTTTTAGAACCACCTACTACAACATCCAGTTATATGCTGTATTCGCTCTGTTTTCATTCCATAAATTGTGATCGTTGACTTTGGAAGGGAAAGTCCCTGCGTCTCAGCTGCAATTGTTTGGCCAAAAAGGACTATGATTTGTAAAAGTGATGCCTCACTAGGTCAAAGTAATTTTTCAGATGAAAGAAGTGAAAGCTCCGGATTGATATCCTCACAAAGCTTATCAAATCTAAAATCGTAAAACAAGATAGTATCCCCGAACAAATATCTGTATCTGAATCACCATTTAGAGATCGAAATTCCATACTGTGCATGACAGTTCTCTTCTAAAGTCGAACATTTTCTTTATCTCAATGATTGGAAGAAAAATTTTGTTATTACACAGGTATTCTGTCATGTAATAACAAATTGTTTTTTAGAGACTTAGTAATATATTTGCAGTGCAGTTACAAAACAGTTCATATTTCCTCAATTAGGTATATTGAACAAGAAGGTCAGAAAACATTACAAAGTGGAAATAATGAATGTTTATATCTTCAGGGAAAATCCAAAATATTAGGAGACACATTGAAAATTTTGAGCAGTGAAATTCATCATTCAGAAGCTACAAAATGGCATCAGTACTCAAGGAGTTGAATGAAGCTTCCTGGGTGTTCTAGGTAAATTCGATTATTTTTCAAAAAATATGTTTTTGTTAATTATGTCAGTAAACACGCGTTTAGCCCCTTAGCAACCAAACCATGTAAACAATGCTTTAAGAACGCGTCCAAAGCAACAGCCGCAAAAATGCTTGAATGTATTATTTCTAAATTATTTGTTTTCAAATTCTATGGATTTAGTACTTTGTTGCCATTAAATCTGTTCATCAACATTAGACCTGTTACAATGGGTGAAAAATAATTTATACAGAAGCAGGCAAAAAGCCAAGATTTATCCCTTTTGCACATTTCTCCAAGTTATTTCTTTGATAACTTGAAGAGGGAAAAAGTAAGTTTGTCACACTGGAGTCATTTAGACCACTCTGCAGCTCTGCAGCAGCAGTAAAGTTTCTGAACAAAACCACAAAAAAATGCATTTTCCCTTGAGTAGCAAGTTCACAGCCCAAGAACAATCAATGAAATACTATATTACACTGCAATAACATGGCATAGCATGGTTACATACTGCAGCAATTCTTTTCATACTTTCAAGGATTTATAAAGTTGCTGTCAGTTATTATCGACGATCAGTAAAATCTTCCTGTTTGCATGGTGCATTTTCCTGTTCAGTTGGTGCCGCCATGAACCAAACATTTCGTACACCATCCATGCATTTTGGTGGCGTACCAGAATATGTTCCTCAATGTAGTGTCGTTATGTTTGAAGCATCGTGAGCGCAGTATGTAGATTACAACAGGTTGCTATTTTTCCCCACACATATTGGCGCATGATGCAATTGTTAGTCTCTACCTTGCGTTTAACTCCTTTCACTGCAGAAGATCTGTCCGGTATTGCTTTCAATAGAAGGCCCATTTCATCCTTGTTGTAGATGTCTATAGCGCGTATCCTTTGGTGGTATCAGAAATTTGCAATGTCACTGGTCGTATTTTCATTGACCTCACCACTTTCGCCACTAACAGTTCAACAAAGAATGGTGTGATGAACACGAAATCTGCTCAATCGTTTACTAGTTCAGACATGCAAAGTTTCCGATTCGAAGAGCTTTTTCTTGTATCATTGGCCCACTTATAGGGAACCCTTTTGAACGAGCGTAATTAAATCATTCTAAAAGAACACTGTTTCTGATTTTGTATGGTTGCATTCTGCTCTTCTTTTTAACGTTTTCTTCCCAATTTTTTGAGTACCATTCCCGCTTGGCAAGAATGTGACTTTTACCAAAATTAAAACAGTTTAGTTAACTCTCGCTGTGACTTTCCGTTTCCGCTTTCCTTTATCACTCATAATCTAGTCTCGAGAGAAAGGATTGTGAGTTTCTTTTCTCGATTGATATTTGCCATTTGCCAGGATGAAATGAAAATTGTAGCAAAAACTGACATCCTAAACTAGCATCTATTGCAATCCCTACAGAATCAGCGGTAACACTACACAGTGAAAACACATTCAGCAGTTGATTATAATGCAAACAAGAAGAAATTGTTGAACATCCTCCAATGTCATCCTAAGAATGGCACACCCAAGGGGACAAATGAGAGCGGCGGTACCTCCTTCCGCGTGAGAAACTACATGGATTATTAGCAGTTGTCACCAAAGCCGCAAGTTGCAGCTAGCAGAAAACGGTGTAAGATAGTTAAAAAAATGTCTCTAAACTTGGACCAAAGTGGTCTCATTAAAAGGAGAAAGGTGTGGTTTTGTGGAGAAATTCATGGTCTTTGTTCGGGAACAGGAGGGGCCAGGATAAAGGGTATTTCAAAGCATTGGGTTTATGGGAAAAGCAATCCGTCCCGGAAAAGTCCTCGGGCTGGTCGCGATGAAGGGGTGATGGTGAAGAAAGGTTTCACCGGGTGTGTGCGTATATGTGTGTGTATGTATACAGGCATGGATCCAATGAGGGGAAATAAAGAAAATTCCGCCCCCCCCCTAAAATTTTCTCTAAATTTTAATTTTGACTTGTCATGACGCTTTCAAGCAACCATATTTTCATTGCCCAAGAAATACCTCCTTTCTTCACTAGTGGGTGAATGGAGCGTAGCGAAATATGCGTGGTCAGACTGAAGAGCGCACCTGATGGTCCCAGTCTCACCACGTAAAATGAGGCTTCAATTTAATTCAATACACATTTTCGGTTAATACTAATACATAATCGGTTAAAACTAATAAAATGTGGTCAGAGGTGTTGCAGTGACATCAGTCGATGCTCTTAGCTACCTATGCCGGGTAATGAAAATCAAATGTGTTATTTTTGTAGTAGGTGTACTTCGCTCTGTTCGGACATTGAAATTTAGGAATAAAATATGAAAGTACTTTTGAAATAATGTGGGAAATGGGCAATACGTAAAGTACATTGAATGCACTTCTTCCCATTTTACGTCACAGCTTTGATCTTTTTTTATGTTAAAATAAATTTCTTTTATAAAAGAAATGATGTACTCCTAACATAAGAAAGACCTTTTTCCGATTCGCAGGGTATGATGAATGGTCAATTGCATTTTAAAATACTAATTTTGGAGCAAATTCTGTGAATAGTTTAAATTATTGTGCTGACACACGGACAGATGAACAGAAAAAGGTTTTGGATTATTAAAATTGCTTTTGGGTATCACGTATACACAGATTGTGTATATTTGTCAAAAATTCGACATCAAATTTTGAAAATTACAATAGATTCATTGTTTTATATTTTGTGTGTGTGTGTGTGTGTGTGTGTGTGTGCGCGCGCGCGCGCGCGCGCGCGCGTGTGTGCGTGTGTGTGTGTGCGTGTGCGTGCTTGCGTGCGTGTGTGTGCGCGCGCGCGTGTGAAAGTAAAAATTAAAAGAAATGGGTATAAATGATGAAAATTCATTTAGACTGGTTGATTCTGATCATGTTCTTGTTCTCTTTAAGAGAAGATTGACATTAAGCCGCTTAACACCAAGTGTCAAAACAGAAAAGCTCAACATTAAAACATTAACAGGGGTTAGTCTAGTGCACTTAAATGCTTCAAAATGTTATCCATTTTCTCAGCAAGGACAAGTAAAACAGTCTTCTAATTAGAAAAATTTTTCATTGTTGATGTGTGTTGTATAATCTGATTTTGTAGTTCAACATAATTTTTCGTTCCAGTTGAATCACATTTTCCCCCATGTTGGTTGTAATTTTCAAACTTGTTATGTATATAGTTTTATTTTTTTAGGGCTCCAACCACTTTTGGAAGACCAGCTGGAGCGTGTCATAGAAGAACTAGAGATACGCTGTTGGGATAAAGTTCAAACCATAGTTAAGACTGAGGAAGGACTTGGAATCGAATACGATGAAAATGTCATATGTGATGTTTGTCGATCGGTAATGTATACAAACATTTTTCTTTGTTTAATGTGATTTGTTTATTATATGTACATTTCCCGTTTTTATCTTCCATTTCTTTTTGTGTCACTTCATAAGGATCCACTCGGTGATGCCTCTGAAAAACGGTAGAGTCCTCCTGATACAGATACTGCCAACCGCCATTGACCGCGAGCGAGGAAGTTTTCATGTGTCATGCTGCTGTAGGTTCAGGCAACCGAAAGGCAGGCACAGCCCGATTCAGTTACACGTCTAGTGTGAACGCTGCCATTTAGACCTGATTTGCAAACGCTGGCGCGAAAGCTCTTGTGCGCTGCTGCTGGCGTGAGTCCGCCACTCGTAGAAATACCTCCATTTATACCAATGCTTTTCTAGCAGACGTGTCAGTCGGAAGTGCTGCTGAGCACCGCCTTGAGAAGGGACCTTAATTGTTCTCGTCCCACTGATGAATTAACTTTTATTGTCAACTGCTCATATTTGCATAGGCTCACAGTAAACTGGGTAAAACTTTTTATTGCAATTGTCTAAAATAAGTTAGTAGTTTATTGATATAGTTGAAACATAGCATAAAGGGCAAAACGGTATCGAGCAGTTTGCTTATAGCAAAAATAATTTTTCACCAGATCACGCATTCATTATTATTGTCTGTTCTGAGCATTTGTCTGGGGGGAAAATAGCACCCTGGAACAATTGACAAAACTACTCAAGTCTGCCGCTCGAAGATCACCAAATTGCAGAAGGCTGCATAGTTATTGGTATGGAAACATAAAGAAGTGATGAATTAAAATCTGCTCGTCAGTGCAACAAAATGCAAGGAATAAAATAAATAATATATCACAAAGAAATTTTAATGTGATATATTATTCCTGCCTTTAGTATGTTAACATGATGTATTTACAGTTCCATCGTTTTAGTCTTGATAATGTGACCAAATAAGGCTTCGAAACGTCAGATTTATATTAATAAAAATAAGTGACTGTCCTTAATAAATTCTGGACCATTCTCTTAAATGGAAATGAAATAAAGACAGTTACTAAATGTAGTTATCCTCCAAATGCAGTAAATGTTTGTCATGCAGAAAGCAGTAGATCAATTTTGGAAAAATTATATTTTCACTTGTGTGATTGAAACTAATATTGTTCATGGTAGGGCTGATGTTTTTGGAAAAAAACACAATAAAAAACAAACAAACAAACAAACTAAAACCTGCGTTGACTTCACTCCTGAAATCATCTTTCCAGATGGAAGGAAGACTTTCTTGAACATATTTAGTGGTCTTTATTTATTAGTAGCATATTTCCTTGAAAACCAAAAGTCCCATTGCATTTAAAGCTTGTTTTTGTACAAAATTCTACACTCCATTACTGTTGCAATAGAAAAGTGCACGAGTTATATAGTATGGTTAAGCAAAGAACATAAAGAGGTGAAGTAGGAAACAGAACCTGGAAAATTTATATTCTTGATAGTGGAAAACCAAAAAAGTACTAGAATTTTAGTAAACCTGATCGCTAATCACCTAGATACTTTCAACAATCCTTTACATTATGGTCTTAATAGAAGACGTGAAGCCAAAACAGTAATATTAGTTCTCATTATTTTCACCATGTAAACACTAGTTTTGTGAAGCGTTTTATAAAACACTCTTTTTGCTTCTTCATAAAGCTGGTTTTATAAAAAAATCTGTGCCACACGAATTAGTCTATTGCTTACTCTACTGAAGGCCGAAGCACTCAATGTCACAACGTGAAATTAGAACCAGTAGTGTTTATTTATACATAAAATCACCCCAATCAGATCGGTGTATCCCAGAAAGTTTATAGCTTATTCGATTTTTCTTACCACTTATCCCTACTAAACAATCATAAACTGTGCCTCATCTGTCTTAGGAGGTGGTATACATCGATTGCTATATCAAAGTCTAATTAATAGGATACGTAACATAACATACATAACATAACCTCTTTGATTTTAATATAGCTTTCAGTTATATTCAATATTTGGCACAATTTGAAACACTGTTGTTCGAGAAATAGTCTTATTAGATACTACTGGTGATTTGGAAGGTCTCAAAAATTCTCCTTGTTTCACAAGTCAGGGATTTGAGTGATATAATAGGTAGTTTGAATGTAATAAGAATAACATCATTTTTTTTTCTTTATAATTTTCAAATGTGAAAACAAGGTTCTTTGTAAAGCTATCCCTTGCTCTTTTCATAGGGTTGATATTTTTTAGAAAAGTCGATGGAAGTTTGATTCTCTTTGAATTTGGTTTGAATGATTTTTAGAGGACTTGAGAATTAAGTTGAGAAAATTCTGAAGAAAATACTATTTCTTCAAGCCTCCTGAAATTAGCAGAGGATCTGAGAGGTTGAAACTCATAAATAACATTAAAAAAATAGTTTTGTTCACCAGCTCGTTTAGGCAGGCTCACTAGACTAGCTGCTCGAACTGTGGGGCATCAATGACTTGACACATCGTGACATCCAAACATAGAGCAACTGAGACTTAAGTCATGTTACGATTCACAAAAACACACATACAGTCTCAAATGGAAGTCTAGTGATGAAATGCGACTAAAAGTTAATTTATAAACCACTGACTACTAGGATCTGTTTGAAACAGAGCAACCTTCTTTCTCAGGTATACTGTTAGTTGTGTAAACAGAACGAATCCCATAGTCGGTAACTTCAATTTTTTTCTTTTACAAGCTGTCATGTTGGCAATTTAGGAGATAGCCATATGGATATTTAATGCAGTGGTTTTCTGTTGCCGTCTGCATTCTTTGCCATTGACCATTCAGTATTGACATTTAGGAGCTATTTCCCTTTCCTAACAGGCTACCCTTAACCTCTATCCACTCATTTGCCTTTAGAGGATGTCGTTGGCACTTGATAGAGAGGGGACTCCTTATACTAGGGTCACTCGGTTGTCTGGTCTCTGTGGTTTAAAACAGGGCCCACCTCAAGAAGACCAGGTTTGCTTCTGGGAAAGAGCTTATATATCCCTCAAGGGGAATCACACCATTTCTGTTTTGACCCCAATAAAGATGCAAACATTAATAATTGTGATTTTCCATTTTGATTAAAAGCAAGAAATTGTGATCACTGTTAAAAGTTGTATCACAATTAAGGCATTACTCTGACTGCATTAATACATTTTAGGTGCATTTTCATAAATTCTTCAGCCTTTAACGTCACAAATTCTGTATAATTTATGCATGCTCAGTGGTGCAACCAGGATTTTTGAATGGCGGTTAGGTGGGTGGGGGGAGGCTTTAGTTGTAGTGTCCAGCCTGATTTATCAATTTCTTATTTAAAAATATTATTATGAATTAAAATCTTATTTTCATTTGTTGATTTATAGTTATTTATAACCTTGCTAGTTAAGATATTGATTTACTTTCGTTTCTATAGAAAATGTTAGTGAAAACTACTTGTGAATAACTGTCGTCAGCCCTGGCTCATGGCACCTAAGCCTCCTCCCATATTCCTCTTTGGGTGCACTTGTTTCATTGTTTCATGTGTTTAAAATACAGGGAATTCAAGTTTCAAAAATGCAACATATCTTAATATTAGTTTGCAAAAATGTGTGATCATATTAAATAATTTATATTTTATGGCCTGCCATTAAAGGAGAGCTAAGAAAGTGAACTATGCCTCTCTAATGAAGTGTTTGTATTCATTATTGTAATTTAACTTAAGACAACTATATTATTTAATTGTTCGTATCAAAAGTCTTATAGTTGGTCTCTAATTGTTGCAATGTCTTTGCATTTTTCAGCCTGATTCCGAAGAAGGCAATGAAATGGTCTTTTGTGATATGTGTAATATATGTGTGCACCAAGCATGTTATGGTATAACAACAATACCATCTGGATCTTGGCTGTGTCGCACCTGTGCATTAAGCCTTAGGCCAGAGTGTGTCCTGTGTCCAAACAAAGGAGGAGCAATGAAGTGCACTCGTTCAGGTCAAAAATGGGCACATGTCTCTTGCGCCCTTTGGATACCAGAAGTCAGTATTGGATGTGTTGAAAAAATGGAGCCAATCACAAAAATCTCAAGTATTCCAGTAAGTATGCCAGATTTTTTTTATAAATTTTATTGTGCCATGGATTCTGAACGAATGTTATAATCTTGAAGATGTTTACAGCTAATTGTGTTATAAATCACTGGCCTCTCAGCGACCCTCTTTTCTCACCTTTTAGACCATTTTCGTACTTCTCTCACTGTCTCTTTTTGGCCAGAACTCATTATTCTCCCTCTGTAGCAAAATTACCTAATGTATTTTTTGTATTATAATCTTGTAAGTATAATTGCTCTATAAAATCTTAAGTAGGAACTTTGAGAAGAGTAAATACAGCTTGAAACTACAGTGTGGTTGGGAGGCAAGAGGTAGGAGAGTAGAAAAAAGCACGGGAAGTGCTTGCATGAGATGAGCACAAATAACGACAGGGCAATTTTGAAGGAGTAGTATGTGCCTGATGGTCTGTAAATGCTGCATTATTACTGTCATGGTAGGAAAAAAGAAAGTTAATGTATTAAACCATGTTAACCATGACAGACATATGAAATTTAGAAATATCCATGTTTGAAGTTGTTGCTTGGCGATTTTGTATTTGATTTAATAGAATATGGAGTTTGCTGACTTTGCATATCAGAGCAACTTAATGCTCGGAGGTAATATTTTTGTTTCTGTAATTTTTATCTATGTTAGGAAATTGTCAACATTGAGACATTCAGTTTTTGAACATTGCTGGCTTTGATGTTACAATAAATTAAATAAAATAAAATAAAGAACAAAACATCAACAACAACCACTTTCGGGAAGTTGTAAGAAACCTGACATGTTATTAGGTTCCAATTCTGATGGACCTAGCACCAGCTACTAAATTTCAGAATAAAGTGGAGATAGCTGGTTTTGAAACAAGTTTTCTTGTACAAGAAAATTTATTTATATTATTTGCTTTTAATAAAACTTTAATTTTGATACACCTTTGTTATTATTTGGGATTAATATTAAGATGAATTAGTAATTTGTATTTTTAAAAAATAATTTTTTTGACACCCTGTAGTAACTTGCATATTTTCCTTACTATTCACTCAGTTCTTTGGACAACAATACTTTTCGACCATCTTCATCAAACACTGCGAGGCCTGAAATCATTATAATGATTAGTATTAATGTGTTTAATTTTCATGAGGTTTTGCATTATCTAAGGAGTGAAAACGGTATACAATAAAGATCCTATTATCCAATGCAGAATTAAATGAATTTGTTATCTGAATCGATTTGGGGGAGAGAAAAAGAATTATAGAAAATGTGCATGTGATTCCTTGATGTTTAAACATCTGTTCTTCCATATTTCACTTATCAGAAAAAAAATATTCATACAGAAGTTAATTATGAAAGAAATAACTATTATGAGGCATTATGCATGAAACATACCCATCACTTACCCATGAGCAGAATTTTTTATATTGGTTTTTAAATTCTATTAAATCCCAAAGAATTTGGAATATTTATTTATTTTTGGTGACATTGAAATCCTCCTACAAATTAATGAAAAAATATTGTCTAGGTACCACCAATTTAATTTCTTAAAACTTTTCAATCGCATAGCATCCATCATCAATTCTGAAAAATTATGTATTAAAGTACCACGTGAAGTTTTTCATAAAAAAAATAGAGCAAACAAAATATCCAGCCTAGATTACTCTTTCGAAACAGTAAGATTTTGCATACAATAATAAAAATACTTAAACTGCAGGTTAGTTTGTCCATTGTTTGCTCTCCTTTTTAATTAAGTAGGTTATTTTTACACCATTTCTCCTATTGGATAATGTTGAAAAGCATTGTCCACTGAAATCGAAAAGCAGAAGTTGGCTCTCCAAAATTCACTTTTGGAAGAATTTTGCAGACCGTTTTTTTTTTTTTTTTTTTTTTTTTTACCACGTTTGCCCGCCTTTATATAATATTTTCCGGTTACGGAACAAAAATTCCCCTCTCCTAATTCCCGCCATTTCTCGAAATCACTAAATTAGCAACAAATGTAACTTGCATAAGTTGAAATTTGGATTCGTTTGTCCATCTTTTGACGACTGCTTTTTCACCACCAGCCCATGTTTACTACCAACGCATCAGCCAAAATTATTTTTCAAAAAGCGTAAGGTTGACCCCCAAAAATTTGAAGGAAAAAATCCTTTTTATTTAATGTGGATTCTTTCTTCCATCGTTTGAGCACATTTGGCCAATTCTTACTAGTTAGGATTAAAAAATTATTGTCACAAACCTTTTCGCCGGCATTATCCAAAATCACCAAATTACCTACAAATTTCTATTTTTTAATTTGCTTTCGTTTGGCCAGTCCTAAGATGTGTGTACCCTCTTCAGGTTAAAAACTACAAGAAAAAACTATTTACCCTGGCATTTTTATAAATCAAGGATTTAGCGACAACGTATTAATTTTGAAACATTCAAATATCATCCGTTTGTCCTTCCTTATCTTGAATATTGAAGTGTTCCCCAGGGGTGTCAAAAGATTTATAAAATTTTGCAGTATTCAATATTGAAAAGAATTTAATGAAAATTGGATGTATGCCATTTTTATATGTGAATTTAACTCTAATTGAGCCAAAAATGGACCTATTCTGGAAGAAATTTTAAATGTTGTGAGGGCTCATTCAATGTTCCCTCAAAAATTGAAAGGTGAATGTCACACACGCACTATGTTTGGTCAGATCGATTAGGAAATGTTGATTTGGTGAAAAATCCTGCCTTCAGTTAGGGGCTAATTGTGTTGGCCGGACGTGTGGGTGGTAAAGAAATTTTTTGTTTAAATCTTTTGATATCAATGTACACATTTCTGACAATCTCTACATCGATTGTCTTCAAACATTACATGCCATTCTCTATTCTCCAAATGTACTGCGCATATGAGAAAGTAATGTTTTTGGGCCCAGTGTGAGGCAGTGTAGTGTTGAGTCTGTTTTGGTGATATTTTTTTCCTCAAATTTCAAATGGTTCATTTGAATTTTTTGAATTGTGGACATTTTCTCATCCGTAACAAGGGATACGCTTTGTATACAGTCTTGGAAATAACATAACCATACTAACCCTGCCATAAAAATTCAAACTTATTAATGAAGCTTAATTTTTAAAATGAAAAACATGGGCAGGGATTCTGATGATATACCATCTTTTCATTGATGCATTCTGGACGTATCCCACTTGTTAATGAATGTCTATTTTGACATGTATGTGATGAAAATGTATAGTTGTTTTTTTTTTGCTTTTTGTTTTCGCCATTTTTAGTGGTGTTTTTTTTTTTTTATCTTTGCATAATTGGTCATTTTTATGCATTTTGTTTCCTTTTCATATGGTTTGTTAGTTTTTTTATAAGTTTTGTCAATTTACAATGACACTAAAACAAAGTTGTATTTAAAACATTAACAAATTCACTACTCCAGTGGAGTCTATTTTCGAGGCCTGAAAATTACACTATCTTTGGTAACTTCCTCGATCTTTCAAAACTGGCGGTTGGAAGATCGGAGCTAAGGATTGCATTTCTTCCTAAAGTAAAGATTTTAGATCAGATTTATTTTTAAATAAATATAGTTTTAATTCTGGAATTCGTTGAATAAATCTAGTTTTATACAAAGTTTTGAGTAACTTCTTAAAAAAATTGTCATTTTCCTTTTATTTCAAGTCAGTGTATAGGTCATTTTCAGAAGATTTTTAGGTCATCAGAATCCGAGGTCTGTTCACTCATTTACTTAATTTTTTTTCATAAGTAATATCAATAATCCATGATACTGTCTGTGTGACTGCACGTCTCGTATCTGACGGATGTAAAAACAGCGTACTTAATTGTGTCACTAGAGTTGCCAGAATTGTCATGATAGTGGGCGTAAATGAGCATAAAACGTAGATTCTGACTATTACATCATAGAGGAAGTAATTAACTGCACATAGAAGGTAGAATTATCTGCCTTTTCGGTAACTGAGACCCGTAATATGAGTTTTTAGTCGAAAAATCGCAATTTTTATTATATAATTAGTTTTTGAGAATGTAAAACTAAGGAAGTTCACCAAAATATAACTATGGAAAAGATTACTAAGTGATAAAAAAGTCTCCACCAGTTACCTGGATGGATATTGCACTCTTTTGAAACTAGGTCACCGAGGAGCAAATCAGAATTTTCTTCATTGTTTGTGGTTCGAAATTAGTAATAGTATCTTTCATGAAGATGTATCTACCATTATTTTTATTTTATTGCTCTTTGTAATGGTTCTCGCCCTTCACTGGGACCACTCTGAGGAGGCTTCAGGCGGAGCCTTCTCGCCCTCAGTACCCTTTCCTTACAACCAACTTACGGTCTTCGCAACACAACTGGAGGGCGACCCGTGTAGGGAAAACCTGTAAAAATCAGAATAATGTTACTATCTTTTATATTATAAAAGGAAATTATTCCTTAAGCTGTTAAAGTAAAAATTCATAAAGTGGTTTCCTGCTATGTGTAATTTGAATTTTATAAAAAGTTGATTTCATGCTCTTCCTTACTTATTAACTTTCTTTGAACCGGTGTCGAAATCACCAGAGACCACACGGCTCCCAAACGAACTTCCCCTGTTGACAGTTCACGTGCCACCACCAAGGCGGGTCAGGCAGCTCGCGGAACTCTAGGCTGTAAGTGACAAAATTCTCTCGAAATTATTCTCTTTGGAGACTGCTGCTTAGTATGCTATTAGAACTCTGAAGAATCTATGGCAGAGATGCGTGCAATTTATGGTACACACAAAGAATGTTCATTAGCAGTCTACTGTCCGAACTTATCATTCAGTTTGTATCTTTGGTATTAATGTTTCCGGGCACGTCATCTGCTATGGTTGTTAGTGTAGTGAATGTTTTGTCCCGGGAGGTCTGGGGCTACATGGAGAGGTACTAGTGTTTTCAAACTTATTCTCAGTCTCTTACAATTCATTGTAGCCTACACATAACATTGGTACATCATTTTTTGTACAATTTTTATTTGTACTGTCAATATTTTCAGTTTGTTTTTTCACTGTCAAATTAAGGATAATGTAACCTGCAGAATGAAAAGCTCTAAATATTTTGAATTACGTAATTTGTCTCTAACACAATGTGTTAGTGCAAGAAAATCTGAAATATTATGTACATAAATCTTTAGCTCATAACAATACTCTAAATTGATAACAGTAATGTACCTATAAGTCAATGACCCCATTTCGACCAGATTTATTGTCCTGTTTCCCTGCTCCTTTGTGCAAATGCTGAGATGACCAAAGGGTCTAAAGCTTTTATATTTGACTAGCGGAACCCGACAGATGTTCTATCCTCATCTCCCTCTTTCTCCTTTCTTCGTCTCTGTCTGCCTCTGCCGCTCTCTGTCACATTTAGTTGCACATTCTTCACTTCTCTAAGCAGGTGGGGTAAAACCCAGAAGCGCCGGACCAGCAAAAATGTAATAGAATGTTCAAGAATATCTCATCTTGTAGATTACGGTATGATAAACGGAGGCCTTTGGTCTCCAAATTTTATTTTTGCCCTAGTTGTGCTCTAGTATGCCCTAGAGTGCTCCGTTTAGGAGTTATTTGACGATCTAGATTCATAAATGTTGCCGAGTGTTGTGGGTTGCATTTGACATGTATATTGGTTTTGTTCCTCAGCGCCATCTAGTGTAGTTATCATAACAGCACATAAACATTCTAAGTGATAAAACAAACAAACGCGTAGATGTGTTCAACTTTCATGGATTCACACGGAGTGGGAGTTAATCTCTTTTATTATTATTGTTATTATTATAGGGTAATGAGGTGTGGAAGGACTTGGTTGATGGTAGGTGTAAGGTGGGGTAGCGGAAGTTGAGAAGTGTTCGTGGGATTGTGGAACCGTTCGCTTTGTGACAGAGGGAAACCACAAAAACCCAGGTCAGAATCGAATCCTGCTCTCCCGAATGCTAATCCAGCGCGCTACGCACTGAGCCTCTTCGCACTTTATATAAGTATAATACGCTGAATTGTAACCTACAGAGAGTAACAACACTCTAAGAGAAATGTAGTACAATACGAATGTACGAAACATCGATCATGTTGTAAATACTGTTTGTAAATATATTCCTGTGGTAAGATTCACTGATCATAATTTAGTTTCGTTTAGTAAATCAGACAATTGAAAATCGGGAGTGAGTGAACAAAGATAATTGTCAGAGATACTGTATTTTATTTATTTACGTCAAAAGCAGTTAAAAACTGTTTGTAAACTGTGTGTAAAATTTTTTTCGAGCGTCTTCCTACAACTTCAAAATTGAATTGAACTATAAAAAAAAAGAAAAAAAGATTAGATAGAGATAGAGATTTTTCCTTTAAATAAAATTCTCCATTGTGAGTTCTTTCATTAAGGCCATGCAAATGTTTTTGAAAATTGTGGTAATTTTCGCACATTATTGCGAGCAATATGTACAATTTAAAAAAAAAATACAAAAACAAGATTTTCTCAAAAACTACAAATTTTTTCTTTAAACTTGTAATAGGGATTGTGGTAAATGTACTCTACAAGATGACATAAACGCCATATTGCTCTACTCATTTGTTTTTTCAAAAATAACACAAATGAAATTATTTTGAAAGATCTCTCACACCCTTAATATTCACATTTCCTGTAATTTGTAAACGCACTATTGTATTTTTGAGTTAAAATACTACAAATTAAGTTTTTCGAAAAAGTCAATTTTCTGTGATAAAGAGCTTCAAATGTCGAATATACAGGATCGCATAAGCGCCATTTTTTAAAAAACGGCTGCAAATTTCTCAAAGAAAGGTGCAGGATGAGGTTTTACTGTTCTTTATTATTCATAAAATAATATTTCCGTTCTATTATTCGGAAAAATTAAGAAAGTTTCGAAAAAATGTACTTTAGGCGGCGATAGATGGCAGCTGGCAAGAGTATGTAGCAAGTTCGTATAGATAACCGAGACCAAAGAAAATAGAATAATACGGGAACGTCTGTGCCATTGTGGCACCACTGCTTTACTTTCTGGTTCTAGTGTAGAGAAAATTAGGTATTGCTGCAAAATGTCGACTTGTAGATTTTGATGGAAGTACATATTTTTGGGGCGTCACTATTAATAAGAAAAAGGGATGTTTTTTTCTTCTCGAAAACGTCTTTCCGTCTATGAACAACTCTATCGCCTTGACCCCTACATTATATTTTCTCATTAATGGATGCTTTCCTATGTGGTTCAACTTACGGCACTGAAAAGTTGAAAAGAAGTCCGTAATTTTAAGGGGATTTTTTAAAGCCCATTTTCCATTTTTCCTTTTTCTGAACAAATGCTCCATATTTCTTTAAAGTTTTTGCTAATTAGAGTAAACTGCTTCAACGGCAAATCGCAGATTTCATCAAGCCAAAATGTTTTACGTATGCTGGGTGTCCCACCAACCACGGACCACCCCGTAACTTCGAAATGGCTTGCGATATCGAAATATAATTTTCTTCAAACAATGAGGAATCATGAGGCAAGCAATATGCTGTGGAGATATTGTTTGTAAAATTTTAGCTTTTCACAAATTTAATAATTTTTGGTGTTTTAAATAGTCTATCTCTTTAACATTCTTCTTTAACAAACGGATATTAATTGTTATTCTTTGACCTTCCTATCATGTGAATTCAATAGGAAGATTCAAGTTGGTAGTGTGACCGAATATTAGAATGAACTACTATATTTTTCACTAGCAGTAGATAGTTCATAAAAAGAGAAATGCAATGATGTATCATGTGTTCATTTTTCGACAATTTCCGAACAAAATAATACTTTCTGACATGTGATTTGAAATTAACGTTCAATATTTCCTTTTTGTAACCCGCGCAACAGTCTTTTCGAGGAAGTTGCATTCCCTGCGTTTTGCCGGTTGGGGAGGGGTGGCAGTGAGGGACAGAGGTGCAACTGCAGCAATCCATGGTTTTGACACGAAGGTGACAGGAACAAACGTCAATATTTACGATGAGAATTATATTTTTCCTTTGATTAATAGGAATTGAACTTTTCTTCCACTGATTGGAATTACAAAAACATCGATCGTCGAAAAGAACGGTAAGGGATTTAATTACTGGTCATTACTTTTTTGAGATTTCGTTGACTGGCAAAATGTACCTATATTTTCTGCAAGACGCGTTAACAGTACATAACGTTCCATTTGTCACCGCCTTGAAAACTACTTTCAGCTCGGCGTTTGCCGTGTCGTATCAATGCGTATTCTAAACAAAAATATCCAAACCAATGGATAGGGCTTGGTGGAGAAAGAGGCCCATGCGTACTCCAGACTAGCGACGAGGCGCCAATGTCAACGTTTTCAACTCATCAGTTTTTTTAAAAAAATAAAATCGTCAATATTTTAAACATTGATGTATTAAAGCCGATGTTTTACATTTTCGATAGTTCTATTGTGAATGAAAATATGCCATAATCACAATTGTGTGAAAGTTAAAATATGACTTTTGTTACCATTGTCAGATTGTGTACGAATCAAATAAACGCTGCTTGTACCATTTTAATCGAACATCAATTGTTCTTATTATTTTGCAAAATCTTCATTATAAATTAATAAACACGGTCGCTGTTAAATTACATTTTGTTGCACTGGAATGTAATGTTAGAGGTCACACCTGTAAAACATTCTAGGTTTTGGTTAATGTATCATCGGTGGTTTAATTTTGAACATCGATGTTTTGTACCATCGGGATTTTTTTATCGATGTCGCATCATTACTCCAGACCACACGCCATTGCATTTTTCCTGTGTTGGTGGGTGGGTGGATTAAAAACGTAATGTATGAAAGTGCCCACGACTCAAGACCATGAAAACACGGACTGTGACGGCTTGTGCTTTAAATCGTTAAACACTGCAGTCAGTTTGTCAGTCTTTGTACACTCAACTGTTCTTGTAGATACGCATTGCTGTCGATGGGGGACACAGGATTGTGTAAATAATCTATGTATATTTTTTTATTTTGTTTTATGTGAAGTTACCCAAATCTTATTTAATTTTTGTAAATGTATGTACATTAACAAGTTATTTTGTTCCAAGAGTATTTCGAAATTAGTTTCTTTATCCTTCGGTATGTAGACTTCGCGCGAGGAATATGTGCACTTGCCCGATGTCACATACAAGGGGCTACACTGAAGGCCGTCTCAAAAACATAACTTCTTGGCTTCTCGTCAGACAGTCACAGTACAGGAAAATCATTCACATTTCATGTGAGAAAGCATAAGAGAAAACCAATGAAAGTAATTACAAACGCTGGCATAACACATTTCTCGGTGATTACAATTCCTAGCTGTCATTGGACTACCCGATGTTTTCTGAACAGCTGAAGAATGTGAACAGGGCTCTAATACGCTTGCTCAGTGCCTCCCGTCTCAAATGTCGATCACATTTTCAACGGTCGTCGAATGCACATTCTTGCGCGAACTCGTTAAGTAAGATGTAGGGTAACAGTAAGTAATGATAAAAAAAATGTGTACCTTTGATGATACGTATTGTTTTGAGATATTATAGTGATAATCTTCAGACATTCATTCTCTCCCATTGCATTTAAAATGTCTCCCGTCCGTCCCATTGTATTTAAAATGCTGACTTGTTTCTACAGCCATTACCCATCAAGCTCGATTCTTGGTTAGTTTGAAAATTATTTTTATTATCTTCCTACTGCTCTCATTTTGAGGTGATGTTCTGTAATGTGTGTGTATGCTCTCTTTATGATGAACGACGCTTTGGAATTTCAATTAGTGGAAGAAATGTTCAATTGTGATGTATCAATTGAAAGAAATATATCTAATTGTGATCGGTAATATTGACGTTCCATTGTTTTTTCGTGTCAAGAGCGTGGATTGCACTTGAAGCCTGGATCCCTGACTGCCGTCTTCCCTTTCGCCATAACTAGGGGTCGGATTTTGGTGACCTCAAACCTTACCAATAACGATCAATAAAAAGCTTCTAATATGCTTTAAACATGCTCTAAAAACAACGAGAAATGAAAACCTTTGATCAAAACCATTTTTTCCCTTTTTGTTCAAGTGAACTCGGCTTGCAAACTTTGGTACCGTTCTTTAAAAGAAAATCTCTGCTTTTATCGTGAACTCGGCCGAACCGACAATGGCGCCAAAAACCTTAGATTCTACACAACGTCCGACGTTACAATATATGAGCGAATACATTACTCAGGAATTCTGTGGTGAAGAAAGTACCATTAAAATCAATGAAAACAGCGGAAAAAAACAGTAAAAATGACAAAATATGGTAAAAAAATACTTATCAGTCGAAATCGACGAAAAAAAAAAAAAAAAAAAAAAAAAAAAAAAAAAAAAAAAAAAAACATAAAAACATAAAAATGGGTCATTTCGTGCGTCACGCATTGGTCTAAAGTGAAAAGAAATAAATGACATTTCATTAAAATTCGTCCCTACCCATAACGGTTTCAGCGACGAGAAGGGCGCTTTGCCCAAAGGCGACAGTTGCAAGGACTACTGAAAGGAAATGTCCGTTTAATCGCATGCCAGGAAGTATAATTTTATACTCTAATTACAATTAAAACATTAACAAATATCGTTGTACTACTGTTATTATGATATATTCGTTGCTGGTGGAAAAAATACACTGTTTAGTGTAAAAAAAATTGAAAAAGATTCCTGGAAAATTAAGAATATTACAAACATTACAGTATATCTATCCCATTCTATTCTATTCGGCATTGTTGGTCTTGTTTCAAGACGTTCCTTTGAGGCGTGTACCAATCCAGTATTTTTTATTCTTCCTTTGTTGGGAAGATTATCTATGCATGTGGCATGGAATATCATTTTTGCTCTGCATCGGTGATATGCTTGTTTTACGCTATGTAGTCGCCAATTAATTGTTGGTTATTTTTTCAATGATAAGTGAGTTCTCTGTATTATTCCCGGTAAAGTAACTCAACAATTCACTTGTGTGTAGTGTAAATGGGAAAGTTGGTTGAGCTGAGGAATATCGTATCTTGCAGCTTATGTGACTGTATTTGCGGAGATGAAAATGGAATTTCAATAGACAGATATGGCTTTTCGTTTTTTCTCGCATACTACTTACATAGTATATAGAAATTTCGATAATGCAAAAGCGGCAATATTTCGAGAGAAAAACCAATTGTGGGTCTTCTACTTGTAGTAAATTACTTCCTCTAACAGGTGAAGTCAGAACACATGTTTAATGGGTCCTTGTTACCGAAATATTGCGGGACTGCGGAACGTCCGTCCGAATGCGGTCAACACTTGTTCCTACCTCGATCAGGAGATTCTCTCCCCATAACTCGCCGATCGATCTGGCCGAACTCGCGGCTCCTTGAATATCAAACTGATATTTTGATTTTTCAGGGCGCGGTACATGAAGCCTTAACATTTTCAAAATGTTCTCATTAGTGGCTCTGCATATTTTACATTAAAATTTATCCTGGAATATAGCAAATGACGCTTGAAACATGTATGTCGCATTTTTCTTCAAATCTGAATTATTGAAATTTGCAAAATTTCAAAATATTTTCAGTTGGTTCCTACAACTATAATATTGAAGACAGATTTTTTTCTTACTGAAATCTGTTAAAAAACAACTTCTGTAATGGTGGCAATGTACAATTTTTCGAAAAATATGAGTAGTTCACACGTAAATTTATCTAGAAAATGGGCATTTTTTAATAATTATTTTCCCAAAACTGCTCCAAGGGTTTTCTTTAAATATTTTTTCTTGGATGTATCAAAGGACGCTAACAAGAATGGCGTAATCTAATAATTTTTTTCTTATTAAAATGTGTTCTAAACAATTACATATATCTTTAAATACACTTTTGTACAATTTCAAAGCTAGTTTTCGCATATTTTCTTGGAATTAAAGGAATTAAAGACAATTTTTAAATAAACTAGTGGTTTCAAATTTTTTAAATTTTTTCTCGGATAGTGCAATGGCACTCGGATAGTGCACCCTTAAAAATGGCACATGCTCCATTTTCATTTATCTATCTAAATTTTCCAAAATTTCCGAAGTTACACGTAATGCGACAAAGGAAGTGTTATAGTTTAAGAAATGATTGACCGTTATGATAATTCTTCACATTTGTCCATAACACGCTTTTAACAAAGAATTTTTCAATCTATGTTCTTTATTACTGATGTATCTAAACAATCATGTCTCCTTTTGATAATAGACGTACATGCACCTAAAAACTCGAATAATAAAACAGATTGAAGCGCTGTACTAACAAGAAGAAAATTGTACGAAAACAGAAATGTGATTCTCTCTCAGTTGTAGGGGATGTAGTTTCCTTGAATACGCTGAAGCGCATAATATTCGTCCACACATTTCTAAAGATGCACAATTTAAACAATCGTCATATTTTGAGTTGCTTCTAGAAATATGTTGGGAAATACTTTATATTTGTAAAAAATGTGATTGAGATAAGTCGCATTACTGCCACTAGAGTTAAATATTTGAGTGTTGAGAGTGAAATTACAGCTCCACTCCCTTTTCCCCTTCTAAACGACAGATTTTACGTTGTACCGCACAAGAAATGTGTAAATAATCTATATTTTAAATGAGAATTTTGTTCGTAAAAAGATTCATCGATACTTTTAAATGGGGTGGAAGGTGTGACATATTTCAGTGATTGTAATTAAACATAAAGTGAGACTATTTTATAAATGTGCCAGTCGCACGGGAATTTTTGCCTCGGCGAATGATGCCACAGATGCCGGGGATATCGTTCGATCCAGGACGGTCGGTGGAATCTCCGAAGAGGAATGGTGGCTTTTCGGTATCGGAAAGTTTGAATAGTGCTCACGTTATAGTAGATGCTGCAAAGGCTCTTGTTGCATTCTTGATATCTTAGCAAGTTGTGGTCCACTTGGTAAAATATGTTCTGTGATATTGCAGGTATCTGTTCCTGTATAGCGTGCCTTAATTTGTCTTCCATGTGGGTATTTGTCGCTTATATGCTATATTTCGGGAATCCCCAAAGAATGAAATCGCACGGAGTCAGTTCAGGAGAGCGCGCAGACCACAAATCCAGTGTGATAATTCTGGCTCTGTAAACTGCATGTAAACACTTTAGGAAACGGAATCAATGTGTGATGCTCCGCAGTCCTGTTGAAAATGACCGAAATTACTATCATTTGTCAACATTAGGAAGGAAGACGCCAGGATACGCAATACATAACGATTTGACACATTTTGCTCATGTTTCATACACAAACCAACTGTTCAACAAGACTGGAAAGCTTGCCTTTTGCAGGCCGAGACCTTAAAACGCTGCGTTTTCTGGCGAGTGAGGGCCCGTTGGCCGAGCAGAATTTCCCACGATCTCGTCATACTAATAAAATAGTCGCACTGTATAATTCCATCCAAAGATAGAAAATCTACCTAGTTATAGTTGTTATTTAAATACATTTAATTGAAGCCATATGCATTACTTGAAATTTATCAATGCATTATCCTAAGTTTGAGTATGTTTTTGTTTAGAATTAATGTAAAAAGAGGCTTTCAATATTGTAATGTGTGAATAACTGCAAATGTATATAATAATGTGTTAATAACCAGTCGCTTGTAAATTTGGGAAAAATTTGGAGCAAATTCTTGTATTGCTTAGTATAGTGTGTTTGCTTTGTGTGGCAAATTTTGGCTGTGCATCTGGTAAAGTCTGAAGGTGAATGATTTCTCTGATGTTTATATTAGATATTTTGTGTGTTGGTTTGTTGAATCTAGTGACATTTTGTGTTTAATTTTTTTATTAGTATATATAAATTGGTTTTCAATTTTCATTTTAGCAAAGTCGCTGGGCCCTTATATGTGTTCTATGCCGGGAACGAGTAGGAGCATGCATACAATGTTCTGTTAAAACCTGCAAAACAGCATACCATGTTACCTGTGCTTTTAAATATGGCTTAGAAATGAGAGCCATTATTGAAGATGAAAATGCTGATGATGGAGTCAAGTTAAGGGTACGTATTTTAGTCATTTGTTTAATTTTTATTAATCAGGTTATGTTGTTAGGAAATCTATTTTTGGGAGAACAGGTTGAAGGTTTATAACATTGTTGCCAGTTTCGGTAGTTGATCCTACCTCGCCAAATATTGCAGAAACAGTGGTCAACTCATGTCACCAAATAAATCCAATGGAACTACTATTTATTTTACTATATCAGTTGTCAATCGATTAAATAAATGTTTCATACGATCAGGGAAAAAAGTGTAATAAAAAAGAAAACATAGAGAGATTGGACAAATCGCTTCCCAACTTAAATTAAAACAGTCACGTAGTGAAAATATTTTTTCAGTTGGTGGCAGGGTATCTGAAGAAATTCCAATTGGTCAACTACGTAAAACTAATGCTTTTTTGTTTTAGAAATACTAATATCAGAATCGTTCAAATTTTATCAATGTTTGAAGATAGCCTTGTGGTAAAACTTAGGAACTTTTAATTGTATCATACTGTAACTTGTTCAAAATGCAGCTGCAGAGGGGAATACTAGCTACTCCACATGCTAAAAGCGGAACACATAAAAATGGTGTATAAAAAAATGGGTAAATTTACTTGCGTTTCGATATAAACTCATGAAATGGCGGTAAAAAAGAATTTTATTTCAGTTTAATGATTTGTCACAGAGTTTAAGAGCGGAAATATTTATTATCTAATTAAAAAATACATTCCAAACATGTAAGTATATGTATCAGAACATGTAAATTAGCTTTTCAAAATTTGTAGAACTACAGCCAAAACAGTCATCTGGGAATGAAGGAAACAAATGTAATTTATGTATGTTGACCTTGAAGTTATAAAATTAATATTTGATGGTGGAAATATTGTAATATTAGTTCCAATTTAGAAAGACACTGAGAAATAACAAGTACAGGTTGTGTGTTAGGGATATGTCTAATCCCTCTTCTTCTGAGTTTTAGAGAAAGTGAAATTATTGTCAGCCTATTTCAAGGAAGCGTGACAAACAAATGATAATTGTTGATAAAAACGATGGGAACCTAAATAAAAGTGTTTTAAAAGCGCTGGAGTCTTAACATTGCATAATAATGTTTGGATTGTCAGGCAAGTTATAAGTTCCAGCGTCTTATACATTTATTGCTCAACAATGTGCATTTAGGCACAGAAGAAAGTATCCATACGACATCTTGCCTACCTGATAATTTGTATTATCACAGAAAATTATTAATTCTTGATTCACGACACTGTTAAGGGAGCACTTTGGAATACGTTCAGGCAACGTCTCACCTCTAGTATATATTTCAGAAAATCATCTTTAGTTTAACCACAAAAAAGTAAGACATTTTCATTTTTTAATCGTATTAGTCGCCAATTATCCGCGTGGAAGGCGTTATCCGGACAGGCAAGATTATTTGCATAACAGCGGCTGCGGAAGCCTTCGACATAAATTGAATCGTTTATTTCAGAAACCTGTCAAACGCCAAATTCCTCATTTCGAGAAAACTAAGAAAAAGTGTTCTAGTGATGTAGAGTTGTTTTTTGTTTTTTTGTTTTTTCTGATTTCAAAACCGCCTCGCCTTTCACACTGGCATTGCGTATGATATTTCGCTGATACGTTTCTTCATGACGAACTTCGCGTCTCCTTTTACGAACCGGTCCATCTTCAGAACTCGACATGTTCCACAAAAAAAATTACGTTTTATTACTCACTAATCCCAGCAAAATCAAGAGACTTCGAAATGCCACTCTGAACAAATACTACTTACAAACTGAGAACAACAATCTCAATACTTTTACAAGCCAAGATTGAAATCGCGGCGAAACCTCCTGTACCTTTCTTAGAAAATCTTCCCTCCCGAACGTGTAACCTAACCGACCCCTGGGGTGGTGCTGATAACCCTTCAAAGTAGCTTGGACTACATGTGACATCCTTACTGCCATGATAGTCCGTATGCGACCGCTACAGAGTTAAATGGAAATTTTCTTTTTGTTTAGAGCAGAAACCCGTCAAACGATGTCATTTGACGGATTTCTGTTCTCAACACGATTTTTTAGTGTCCTTCAGAGTACATTGCAAGAGCGGCAAATAATTGATTTCTGCACAAAACGATGTTTATCTTCATAGAACAATGTCCAGTTGTTAGCATATTTTTAAAATTTTTGGCGTTTGACAGTTTTCTGAAATGAACGATTCAATTATAAGTTGCGTTCTTTCCAGAATATATTTTAGATTTTTAAGTGTATTAAAAATCGTCAAATAATATGTAATGTGCTTTCTTTATCCGAAATTACAGGGCCAACAAAAATCCGGGTTAGGTAATGAAAATCCAGATAATTCAGGATTAAGGGTATGGTAATTGGACATTGCCGATCCGGTGGCCGAGATCGCTAAGGCAGTAGTGCCGTAGCGATCTCGTACCGAAAGATCGCGGGTTCGAGTCCCGCCTCAGGCATGGTTGTATTGTGTTCGTCCTTTCACCCCGTATCATCATCATATCAGGGAAGGCAACGGGAAACCACCCTGAATAATTTATCCCAAGAAAACCCGTTATGTGTCACCTAACTTCCGTATATGGAAGATAGGACCAAAGAAGAAGAATTGGACATTTCAATACCAATAGATATTCCTGTTATTCCCAATTTGCAACCATTTATTCAAAAACACAAATTTTAAGGGCGCTTATTTGTCACCAAAAAAGCGAAACATTTGCAAATGGTGCCTTTTATCAGCTCTGTTTTCATTTTCTTCGCGTGCTTTTAATTGTTGCTCCTGATTAGAAATTTTAAAGCTAGGCTTGATGACCTGTGTGCTTCATCAACATGGGCCACTTCTTGCTGCGTAAAATCCAACTTTATCCAACAAGTTTTAAAGAAAGTTACAATTCATAACGTTCTTACGTAACCATGTATTTGCGTGGAACGTTTGAAGTAATCCCCCTTTAATTTAGTCACTCATGGTCAGTCAATGCCTTTTATCTCTTCAGCTTGGCGTCATTGGATGCCCGGGGTTCCCAGACAGTCACCCAACCGGGAACCCGCGATGTCTCGAATTGCAGAACTTCGCGGAATACAGTTAAACAATTTGGTTAACGCCGTCATTCGGGAAACAGTCGATCAGCAAGTGTGTTTTATGGTGAAAATAATAGGCGAATTGCATTATAAGGCTCATTAACAATATATTATTTCAAGAAATACGACGAACATATGGAGATCAGTTTTTAATATTTTAGGTAAATGGTAAAACAATGACTCATTAAAAGATATTGACGAATTAAAATGGGTAATTTTCTTTTGACGTAGCATAAAATTAATTTCTGCAGTAAACGGCATTTTTCTAAAACGAAAAGAACAAAACGACTTTTCATTACAATCCGCCCCCTATTTATTACCATATTTTGTTGTTTCTGTAACATACGTAAGTTTATGTTTTTTGCATAATTATACATTGACGATCGTGATGGGTTACCTCGTAACATCGTGTCGGACCTCCTTTTGCCTGGCAAAGTGCAGCAACTCGACATGGTCGTTGGAAGTCCATTGCAGAAATATTGAGCCATGCTGCCTCTTTAGCCGTTCATAATTGCGTTACCGATGCAGGGTTTTGTGCACGAATTGGTCTCGTAAATGTTCGATGGGATTCATGTCGGGCGATCCCCCAATGATTTAGGGGTTTATTTCACTGTGTTGCTTGTCTGTTAGCATTGACAACTCAACACAAAACTCGCTGCTCTCGAACATTAAGCCGTTGGCCTCTGCGATGTGAGAGGTTATGTCTGAAATTAGGTATTCTCGGCACACTCTTTACACTGTGAATCTCGGAATATTCCTAACGATTTCCGAAATGGAATGTTGCATACGTCTAGCTCCAACTGCCATGCCGCGTAGAAAATCTGTTAATTCCTGACGTGCGGCCAAAATCACGTCAAAATCCTTTTTCACTTCAATCACTCGAGTACAAATGAAGGCTTTGCCAATGGATTGCCCTTTTATACCTTTTTATAGGCGATACTAATGCCATTTGTATTATTTTTCTGTTATTCCACGTCCTCCAATCGAGACTAATGATATGACGCGTCTAGCTCTCCGGGTGGGGGAACTGATCATATTTTGCTATTCACAAAGTTCTAAGAAATGTCTCTAAAACTGCTATTTTTGCTTGTTTTTTAGCCAACTAAAACGCATGTTGGATGACTTACGGGACCCACAGTAGTGACCAGTAGCTCATTCAATTCCTCTCTTCCATACAAACCGATTTGCACAATTCTTAGCAGTTTCCTCTAGGATTGTATGGAAAATTCTATAAAAACGTGCTCTGTATGAAATTGTAATTTGGAGTTTAGTGTGAGCCGTATGTTGTCAGGGGCGACAAGTAATGAGAATTGTGAAGGAAAGGAAATTATTCGATGTGTGGTTTGAAATGGTTTGCGTAGAATATACGTTAACAAAGAAAAGTAAAGTTGTATGCTCTCAGTAAACATATTATTGTATACTGATAATGATGTAGGTATTTATCGATAACAAAAGTAGGTTGCAGCATCGTAGCAAGATCAGTATATTAGATATTTATAATATCAAGTTTCGATGAATATGTTTATTTGTGCATAGCTGTGAATTAGTAATTATCGCCATTTAAATGAATCGTTTCACTTCATCTTAGTAATGAAGCAATTTTAATCGATACTTTTTCATGAAGTTTGAAACGACGAGCCATGCAACTGGAATGTGTTAAAAATTTGTTTTTATTAGGAACTTCGAAACCGCAAATAAAAGTTTTTAACAAGAAAATATCCGCCTTAGGCGCCCCACTAAACTAGTATTCTCTGATTTGATATAGTGTGCTCGACGTTTCTCTATTTTAAATTTATTATTATTATTTTTTATGTTTTCGAGTAGATTACAAACTCATGACTGTTACCAAAGTTCAAAAATTATTTTGCATGCATTAATGGAAGGGGTAAGTGTTTCAGGGCAAACACCTTAAGTAGTTGTCATATCATTATTTAGTCCTCGTTCCTAATTGGACTGTAGGTACAAGGCGGCATCGCCAACGGAATCGCTTATCGACTCTCCGTGAAGTGACGAAAGGTGAACTACTTGACACATCGCGAGTTCCCTCGATTGCTGACCGTCTGGCAATCTTAGGGGGTCTATCGCTCCCGCCCCCCCCCCCCCCCCACCGCCGGCTGAAGGGACAAAACAATGACTGACGATGAGTGACTAGGTTAAAGGAGGATAACTCCATTTCACGTTCAACGCCAGTAATTGGCTGTAAATAGTACGTTGTTACAAATTAGTGTAACAGGTTGTTGGAAATAATGAGTATTAAAATAATGCACGTTCCAAACAATTTAAAATCGATTTAATTTCACAATTTCAGTGGGCAGCGCATCTTAATCGGGTAACCATATCAGCATTGTTTTCAACATCTCACAACTTAGTTCTGTATATGCACATTTAGGCAAGTATAAGTTCATACTCAGGAATCTAGTGGTGCCAATTTTTTCGGTATCAAGGTCTCACAAAACACACATTCTGAGTATGCACCGTGAATGCGGAAGTAATTAACTGCATGTACGGACAATATTTATCCATTTTTTTAGGTCTGAGGACCTCACAATACGAGTATTTCTGTTGAAAAATCGTCTTATTTTTACCGTATCATTTACATACTTACGAGTATCTCGTAGGTCTTCTTAGACTTTTTTGAGAACTGAGAGTAAATTTTCAATTCAAAATGTTCTTTTTTTCATTTATAGATACAACCCATTTTTAAATGTTCATTAACAATATACAGTGTTGCGGAAGAACTTTTCAAACATACAAATATGTATGTGAAAAATTAATTTAGTAATTTTCATGAAGTTATATGTTAAGTCGAAGTTAAAATGTGTAATAGGAATGGTGGGAAAAAAATTGTAGAATAGAAACTACACTATTGAGAAAAGTGAGATTTCAATAGAGGATACCTTCTAAAAAAAAAGTACTGTCTATACCAAAAAGGTCTGGTAACTCTACGTCGGCGTCTCTGCCATAACTATATTTTTAGTGATATGTTGAAGAGCTGAGATCGCATCGTACGGTGGTCTGAACAGAGCGGGAACGCGTGGATATTCACCAATTTTTTTTTATTTTTATTTTTGAAGAACTATTATTTATTGACATATCAATTTCAGATACTTCTAATTACTAGGAACTAGGAGAAATAATATTTTTTTATCAAAACTTATTCGCATATCGTATGTTGCAGTATCATCCGAATGTTAAAAATACCCGAGACAGACTACTTTCCTATCGTACTCCATGATATTATGTATTTCAACAATCCACCTTTACAGCCCACATTTAGCACCGTCGGATTATCATTTTTTCACGGTACTGAAGGACAGTTTTAGAAGCAAAAGATTTCCAAAAAGCTTTCACTACTTCAATAAACTGTCGAGAGAAATGCAGGCGAAGCAGATATTCGCAATCTTATGACACCATATTACAGGGATTTAAATGGACATCGCAACGAATGGAATGTATGTCGTGTACAAGAGAATCATTGTTGTCCAAATATTTTTAGTACTTTTATGTCGACAACGGGTACGACTTTTCGGACGACCCTAGAACAAAAGGAGTTACCTAAGTTGGCCACAGCAAATCTACGACGGATTGCGGTATGCGGGCAATAACATATTTCGTTTTCTTGGTTGTAATATTTTGTAGATATCGACGGCCCAGTTCCAAAAGAAAATAACTCAAAATTCTAAGTTTTGAGGTATTACTGTTTTAAGTTTAATATTGCTCTCAAAATGGCAGTTACATCACTTGAATTTTAAATGTATTAATGATTTTGTATTGTTATGCCATTCATTTTAAAAGCACTGTACTTATTAGTATTGCCTTCTTTCATCGATCTCCGTACTTTTTTGATTCTATATTGACTTGCAGAATAAACGACTTTTTTCTTTGTCTCGAGTCGAAAGGGAAACCACAACAGGAATAATTTGAATAATTTGCAACTGTTGGAATTTTTTAAAATTGATGGAGTTCAATTAGAATGAGGCGTGCGCATTTATTGTTTAAATGTCCGGGTAAAAATTCTGGGGAATATCGAAGATGTTTCGAGCCGTTTCTGAGAAAATATTTTAAAATATCGTTGTTTCCCGCGAAATTAAGCAAATACTTTAATTTTCGAGAAAAAATACATGTCCTTAAGATATATTTTTAAAGAAAAAAAATCATTAAACAAAAATAGTGCATGTCACTGATCCTCTAAATTAGTCCTTAAGGCAAGGCCGGGAGGTTAACTGCGAGGCGGAGGGATAGCGGAGCCGAGTAGTTAATCTGCTGGCTTCATCCAATACTAATAGAGGAACAGTTACATGCAATGTTTTTTGTTTTGTTATTTCTTTTGATTTCTAAAAAAAATCAAACTTGTTTTTTCTTGAATAAACAATCTCCTCACTTCGGTCACAAATAGATCACTTCTCTGTTAATATATTCATTGACCTAATTCTGTATAAACAACTTTCTCGTTTTCTTTCATGACGTGCGGCAATACTAGTCTCTTGCACAATTAAAGCAGACTCGTGCTAAAATACATGTTACCACTTCAAAGTTTTCCGCCTTTTTGTCAAGTGATTTTTGCAAAACGGAAGATGATGTTGACCTGGTGACGTTAATGACGGAATTGGTTCTTGATGAAGACAGCCGTGAGCCAGAACAAATTTTGTACCTAATTATGTCTTCAATCAATGAATCTACTTTATATCTAACATATCAATTACAAAATCTAAAATTTATAATAATCTACTAAAACCGTGTCTCATACCCGTCAATCCCCGTCAGTTTTTTAAAAGTCAATACAAATGAGGTTATCGTAAAATAACTAAAATTTACAGTAATGGATATTATAACAATTTTTACGAACTACGAATTTAATTACAATTATTACTAACTAAAATAATTAACTCTACAAATAGTATAACAAAACTAACTATAAAAATATATTCTTGGAAGATAGCAAAATGACATATTTCAAAGAAAAAAGTATAAATATGTACACCCAGGACACTTTTCATTTTCATCTTGGCTCGTTGACTCACACTTCAACGTGGAGACCTACTGAGGAAGTAGCGACATCCCCAGCGTGCTTCATGCCGGAAGCCAACAATCGACAAAATTGGTCCAAAACGGAGAACTTGGAAGTAATTACTTCACTTTATGATGTACAGAGTTCATTTATGAAAGTTAACATTTGCGTTTTAGCCACAGGATCGGGATCCAGGCGAACAATTCTTGCCATAAATTCAATATCTGTCGTTCTTCCTAGGTCATTTTGATCATTTTCGTAATGCACGCAGATACAGTGATTTCAACAGTAAAATTAGCTCAAAGCGGAACGTATATATGCGGGAATATGTCTTAAGTGAATATTAATCGCGGTCCTTCCTAACGTGAGGTGTACAGTATTACATTGCATAATGCGCAATTTTGTCTAGTACGGAAAATAAATATTGATCCCTTGAGATTCCTCATTCAGCAAATTGTGTGATATATATATATAATTTGAGGTGACTAAAGTCATTGGCAAAGGGGAGCAATTCGACGTAGCATGGACTTGTTGGAAATATTGAGCCATGCTCCCGCTATAGTAGACCAGAATTGCGAAAGTATTGCAGGCGCAAGATTTTGTGCACGAACTGACATCTTGATGATGTCCTATAAATGTTCGGTGGTATTCATGTCGGGCAAGCTGGGTGACCAAATAATTTCCTCAAATTGTCCAGAGTATTCTACAAACCAATCGCGAACAGTAGGGGCCTATTCGGTAGGCCACGTACATAAGCCTACATTCTACAAAGGTTATGGAGCCACCACCAGCTTGTACCAGTGCGTTGTTGGCAACTTGGGTCCATGGCTTCGCGGGGTCGCTCGAATCCTACCATCAGCTGTTATCAACTGAAATCGGGACTTGTCTGACCAAGGCACAGTTTTGCAGTCATCTAGGATCCAATCGATATGGCCATGAGCCCAAGAGAGGCGCTGCTGGCGATGACGTGCTGTTAGGAAAGGCCCTCGTCTGTCTTCTGGTGCCATAGCCCATTAAAGCCACTGCGTTGTCCGTAATGATAAGTTACGCCTGAAATTAGATTTCTCGACACTGTGGATCTCAGTGCTGATATTGAATTCCCTAATGATTTCCGAAATGGACTGTCCCATGCGTCTAGCTCCAACTACCACTCCGCGTTCAGTCTGTTAATCCTCGTTACCGGTACCTCGGAAACAAAATAATAAGACATATGTCTTTGTATATATAATTTACGAAATATTAAGGTAACTTTGTTGTATCTAATGTAACTATACATATCATTACGAGCGTAAAAAACGAATCCAATGATATACATATTGACAGAGCCATGTCAGACTCGCACGTGCAGCAACAGAGAGAACCATGGGGCGGAGACCCCACATTAATACTGCGTGTTCCGTCGCGGGCAGTACGACAAGCCCTGTTGCGGCCTGGCATCCCATCGTACAGATGGCGAATGGTGTCCTGCGGTACACTGATCCACGCCTCCTGCACCGCCACACGCAGAGTTGTCAGTGAAGTCGCAGCATGGTTTGGGCGTTGGTCCATCATTTCCCACACATGTTTGATTGGGGACAAATCCGGCGAGCGTGCCGGCGAGGTCAGTTGACAAACATTGCGAAGAGCATGTTGACTGGCGCGGGCTGTGTTGAGGGCAGGCATCGTCCTGTTGGAACAGCGCACCACCCTCCCGTTGCAAGAAAGGTATCGGTACAGGCCGCACAACGTGCTGGATGTATCCAGCGCTGAACATTTCTCCCCTCCACGAACTCCGAAGGCGAACGCGTGTTGTAGCTGATGGCTACCCACGCCATCAGTCCCGGGATGGGCCCTACGTGACTTGGACGAACACACGTCGGACGCACGCGCTCGCCTGTGCGACACCGTACACGCACACGACCATCACTGACGTGCAGGCAGAAGCGGCTCTCATCACCGCAAGCCATTCCGTCACCCAGCTGACATTGCACCACGCTAGACGTGCTCGATGATTCGGCGTGAATGGCAGTCGGTCTAGGCGGTGTGCGCAATAATAATTATATATTATTATTATTATTATTATTATTATTATTATTATTATTATTATTATCGTTTCGGCCGACTAGGACCACGCAGGGCAAGCAACCTGCATTTACCGTGGCTCAGTTTTTCATTTTAATATCACGGTGGCAGGTGCTTGCGAACAATTCTTTTTTGGGGGGACCAGCATTTAAGCTGGATCCGATTTTTATCCCCCAAGGTTGTTAGCTCTGGGGGTATGGAAGATGAAATGATGATATGATGATAATGGGGGTGAAAGGACAACACAAACAGACATACATTATATATATATATATATATATATATATATATATATATAATTTTTGCTCTGCACTGTGTGTTAATTGGATATTGACTTGGAGCCCGGAGAACCAAAATATTTGTTTCCTAGACATCTTCAATTGTCAATGTGTTTTGTTTTTCTCTCTCTCTCTCTCTCTCTCTCTCTCTCTCTGTGTGTGTGTGTGTGTGTGTGTGTGTGTGTGTGTGTGTGTGTGTGTGTGTGTGTGTGTGTGTGTGTGTGTGTGTGTGTGTGTGTGTGTGTGTGTGTGTGTGTGTGTGTGTGTGTGTGTGTGTGTGTGTGTGTGTGTGTGTGTGTGTGTGTGTGTGTGTGTGTGTGTGTGTGTGTGTGTGTGTGTGTGTGTGTGTGTGTGTGTGTGTGTGTGTGTGTGTGTGTGTGTGTGTGTGTGTGTGTGTGTGTGTGTGTGTGTGTGTGTGTGTGTGTGTGTGTGTGTGTGTGTGTGTGTGTGTGTGTGTGTGTGTGTGTGTGTGTGTGTGTGTGTGTGTGTGTGTGTGTGTGTGTGTGTGTGTGTGTGTGTGTGTGTGTGTGTGTGTGTGTGTGTGTGTGTGTGTGTGTGTGTGTGTGTGTGTGTGTGTGTGTGTGTGTGTGTGTGTGTGTGTGTGTGTGTGTGTGTGTGTGTGTGTGTGTGTGTGTGTGTGTGTGTGTGTGTGTGTGTGTGTGTGTGTGTGTGTGTGTGTGTGTGTGTGTGTGTGTGTGTGTGTGTGTGTGTGTGTGTGTGTGTGTGTGTGTGTGTGTGTGTGTGTGTGTGTGTGTGTGTGTGTGTGTGTGTGTGTGTGTGTGTGTGTGTGTGTGTGTGTGTGTGTGTGTGTGTGTGTGTGTGTGTGTGTGTGTGTGTGTGTGTGTGTGTGTGTGTGTGTGTGTGTGTGTGTGTGTGTGTGTGTGTGTGTGTGTGTGTGTGTGTGTGTGTGTGTGTGTGTGTGTGTGTGTGTGTGTGTGTGTGTGTGTGTGTGTGTGTGTGTGTGTGTGTGTGTGTGTGTGTGTGTGTGTGTGTGTGTGTGTGTGTGTGTGTGTGTGTGTGTGTGTGTGTGTGTGTGTGTGTGTGTGTGTGTGTGTGTGTGTGTGTGTGTGTGTGTGTGTGTGTGTGTGTGTGTGTGTGTGTGTGTGTGTGTGTGTGTGTGTGTGTGTGTGTGTGTGTGTGTGTGTGTGTGTGTGTGTGTGTGTGTGTGTGTGTGTGTGTGTGTGTGTGTGTGTGTGTGTGTGTGTGTGTGTGTGTGTGTGTGTGTGTGTGTGTGTGTGTGTGTGTGTGTGTGTGTGTGTGTGTGTGTGTGTGTGTGTGTGTGTGTGTGTGTGTGTGTGTGTGTGTGTGTGTGTGTGTGTGTGTGTGTGTGTGTGTGTGTGTGTGTGTGTGTGTGTGTGTGTGTGTGTGTGTGTGTGTGTGTGTGTGTGTGTGTGTGTGTGTGTGTGTGTGTGTGTGTGTGTGTGTGTGTGTGTGTGTGTGTGTGTGTGTGTGTGTGTGTGTGTGTGTGTGTGTGTGTGTGTGTGTGTGTGTGTGTTTTTTGTTTGTTTGTTTTGAGGTAGTGGAACCCAGTCATTGTCAAAATTGTCTTTATTGCCAGAAAGTTTTAACGAACACATCTCCGTCGAGAATTTCGTAAAATATATGAATATCGGTATCTAGATTTTCGAATTTATCTGCATGTGTATTACTACCCGTTTCAGTCAAGTCCGTATGAGCTGAAATGAGTATGTTAAGTATTAACACTTCGTTTCGAGAAAACGGTTCTTTTTCTTAATAACAGTGCCGCTCATTTCTTAAATCGTCGAGCACCTGCTCTCCTTTGACTTTGTAAGAAAAGCTGTATTTAGGAGGTACCTTTTCTATAGTCTTTCTGTAATTAGTGTTCACAGTCCGCCGAAAACTTTGGCTTTTGTCTCCACTTCGTTTAATTACTGCGGATTCATGCCTATCTGCATCCATTGATTACTATCTGCATCCATTGATTACTATCTGCATCCATTGATTACGACATGATAGCAGAGTGTACAATTTTAACGGCAAATCTGCCTATTCGAAAAATACAAAAAGAGCTTATTATTATTTAATGCAAATTGCATCGGATACAACGTTGTAAGTACCAACTGCCAGTACGCTGCTATTCCAACCCCCCAACTCTACCGTGGCAAAGTCCAGGGCACTGAGGCAGTCGGGAGTGATAGCGAATTTCTCAATAGTGAACCATCGGACAATCAAATCAGCGTTAGTTTCTCACCTCGCCGATGATATTTCAATTTCGCTGACCCAGGAAGGGATTTAGGACGTAGACGGACTTCCAGTGAAACATAAGATGCCGTTGGCGACAGGATGCTCTTTCTAGTGATCAGGAAAGAAATGCAGTAAGGACATCTTTTCCGAGAAAATTGACGAATTTGTAAAGCAGGCTATCATCTAGCCCCTAGCTTCGCGGACAAACGTAAGATCAAATGTAATTCGCGGTAGTAGGGTCGTAGACCAGTCCAGCGAGGACACACGCGGAGTATAACAATACCCGGTACAGTGACCACTTTCTGGGAAACTGAAAAGAAAAGAAAAAAAGAAACAGGGAATTTGTAGAAAAATCCTTAGTTAAAACGTTGAGACTTATATAACTAGATATTATTCCTTTAAATAATTCTCCAGCAAAATATAGTGAGTCAATATTTATTTGTGGAGATTCGGAAAAAATTCTTTCATGGTGAAATCAGAGAGCTGACAACCTATTCCTTGTTCGCCTTTAGTAAAAAGCTGATGTAAACAAGCCGGAGGTATTCATTTGCCGACTCCGTCACTTTCGGCCACGCGCGCTCGGTATAGTTAGTGGCTGCTCGAAAACAGAGCCCGATTTCTGCAGAGTACTAGGCGAATATTAACATTTCTAATAACTCCACAACTGCATGTTTACGAACATTAACAGAAAATACTTGATAATAAAACTAATCAAATCACCCTTAACTACCAGTTTGCTAAGTTTTTATTTTTTATTTTTACGAGAATGAAATGAGCGAGCGAATGTCAATACCCGAATTACATTTCATTCTTGATACTTCACTCTCGATTATCTCGTTCACGATACTTACTGAAGCCATGTACCTCCCACATCCTCTGTTCCTCTTTAATAGTATGCCTTAATGCACTACATCACCATTCTGGCATCACTTTAGAAATACCTTGCTCGAGAGTCCATGCACTTTGTGCAACTTCAAATCCATATTTGGTAATTTCATCTATGACATATTTGTCCGTCTGTTGAGAACTTTTCAGCGAGTTTCAGGAGCTCTGCTTTTACAAATGTAGACCCAAAATGTTCTCCTTTCTCTGACAGCCACTGTGCAATGTCTGCTTTACACAACTATTTATTCTGACGTTGAACCAGTTTTCCATTATGGTAAAGAGATTATCTAAAACAATAACTCTTTTTGGTTCTAATAACTAAGGCACACAAATCAATTGTGGTTTTTTATGCAAAACAATGTATTAAAAACGTTCAATACCACACCCTTTTCACCACTCTGTAATAGTTTACCACTGCAGTATTTCATTAGAGACCTGCACCGCTCTTCAAGTGAACATTTCGAACTGCCTGACATTAAATTCAAAACTTATCTGCTTCGCTTCACATGAGCATACCGCCTTCTACCTTGCGTGACCGAACCTGCGTCTGTCATCAGTTCTTAAGAAATGAACAGCTCCAGTTACTACTGCACGTGTGTGGGGTTCTGTTTGCCTCTTGACTCTCACGAATTGCTAGAGCTGACACCAAGCAGGCGCTGGACACATAACTGTTTTTGACATCAATAACTCCTCTTCCAGAAGGGCAGGTGTGGGAACAATGGTCTCTTTATTCTGGAATCCGAGTTTTAGATTGTAAGTTTCATCTGGAATTTTACCATTGAGAGAGAAATGAGCCACTACATCGAAAATTATTTTCTTCTACACATGAATTTGCTGCACATGCTATTGTTGTATGTACACTTTGTTGTACATATGTATGTTGTACGTACACTTTTTTTTTAAGGTAAAGGGAGAATATTATCAGGTGTGCTTTAATATTTTTTTAAAAATTGTGCCTACCGTCTGCCCATGAGTGTGGCAAATGGAATATGATGTCAAAGTTGTTACTGTTTATAAGTTTTTTTTTCATAGTTTGTTTTAATGTGGTGGTTGTGAGATATGTATATTATTTTTAACATTTCTCTCTTTCAGTCGTATTGCCAGAAACATAGTGTCACAAGTAAGAAGGAAAAAAGTGGATCTGCTTCTGACGATGACGAATTAAAAAGAAAGAAACGGAAAGATATGACGTCTGAAGAAAAAAACCAAGCACGAGCGGCAAAGTATGTACATTTATTATACATATGTGTGGGGATGAAGAGTGTCTTTAAAATAGTATCGTATGTATTCTCGTACAGCAGTGTCTACTTTGACCTTGATGAATAAGCTGGTAACTCGTGAAAACTGAAGTTGGTAAAATCTTAGTAAAAAGTGTTAATTTGATCTCATCTTGTGTGAATTAACAGGCACCTAAACTTATATCATGATGACTAATTATATTGAATCATTTTTAACATCAATAAGCAGGCTAGTTCATTTATCTTGTTGGGTTTCATGAAATTACATTATTGTTTTCATACATACACATGTTGTTTATCAGCTTATTTACTGGGATCAAATTAGAATTCCATTTCAGACCTTTCTACTGATGCATTATGACCATCGCTTTCATTTTATTTGTACTGCATTGCATTATTTGTTTGTGGCCTTGCATGTTAAATCTGGAGTTCAGCTTGTCATATCTGTGGTTCTTTAAAAAATGTAGATTGTGCTTCAGTATTGATTTAATTTAATTTGATTTGAATTATTTAGTCAGCAGAAAAAAATGTATGTGATTTGTGGGGGAGAGGTACCATCTTCACACATTTTCTTGAGCTCCAGAATCTCGTCCTAACGTTTTAACTGTAAATTGTTGAATGGTGAATAAAAGTTTCAAAAAAGCGAAGATCATTTTTGCTTCAGAGTAATGGAAAACTTATTTGCATTGGTAAACACTGCAGATTTTAATTTTTGTATTGCGAACAAAATAGTTACACCCCAGTCTATTGCTTCCACTTCTAGCAAAAGGTGATTTCAATTGTACGTGCGCATAGTGAAGCTACATTTATGTTCAGAAACAAAACAAGAGGCCATCTCAGCATTTACTCAATGGACCTGATGAAGATGGGGGGTTATTGACCTGGAATCTGTTGGTTTAGGAGCCACAATAAATTAAAATGTTTTGTTGTTCTTTCAGTTTCGAAGGTTTGGGGGGGGGGGGGGGGGATGCACATCTCTTATGAAATGGGGGTTGAAAATTTTGGTATCGGGAGAATACACTTTTATAATATATAATGATCATATTTATGTGGTTATATTCAATTATTTTGTTGTTCCTTTGTGTATTTATATGATATTAATTGTAGCATTAGTTTTGTAGCAGCAGCAGAAGCTTTTAGCAGCAGACAATAACTCCCAAAATCTCTGAATAAATAATAATGAATTACGAAATTAAATGTTAAAGTTAAAGTTTAAAAAAAAATATTGATACACTTTCTGAGGACCTTCCTGTTTGCAGAGTCCTTAAAGACTACCGTTTACATACAAACAGCTACCCAAGTTGTGCTATACTAAAGAAGTTTTCAGTGGTCTGAATGGGACATAGGCAGTAAATATCTCTCTGAGATTTTCATCATTTGTTATCACCGAGTCCAAATTTTTCATGTTTCGAGGTCATTTTATTTGTGTTCAAGTTACTCATATTCGATCATTATTAAGAAAGTACATTTAAAAAGTATTTTTTCAATTGTACTATTAACATGTTTGTTAAATGAAGAATTTAAAACATGGGCAGTGCATTTTAATTCATAATAATAGTATTTCTAGTAAAAAACTGTGCAAGAAGATAGAGCAATAAAATATTTATTATTTTCACTACTACATACTGAATATACGAATTTGTTTCAGATTGCAAGAAATTGAAGCTGAATTTGACAAACATGTGAGCATTAAAGATGTTACTCAACATGCAGATGTTGATGCTGAAGGCATTCAGTATATTTACAACTATTGGAAGTTAAAACGAAAGGTAAAACTGCATATTCTTTGTTTATATCAACAGGTGAATGCAAATTTGGAACTTTTTTCAGGCACTTTTCTATTATTTTTTTTTCTCAGTACGCATTTAAATTTCGGCCTTTAATTACTCTAACCACTGTTGGTCATTGGGAATGACTTAAAATCCAATGCGAACAAAATGGTACACTGAGTAAAATACTTAAAGAAAATTCAGATAAACTTCGACCAATTTCCTTACCTTTTCGAGGTATTTGCGAGAAACTGTGTGCTCTGCCTTAAGGAGTGTGAAAGGAGAATGAGGGTAATTGTTTAAAAATTTCTTTGAGACTGTGAATTCTCTGTTGCTTTCAAGCACAAATGTGCAACATTTCAATCTGATTGGAATATTAAAGTTGTATTTAAAATTCCTTCTGTTTAGAAGAGAAAATAAGTTGCCAAAAAATAGCCCAAATTATTTATATAAAAATTACTCTCTCTAGCTTCTTCCAGTCAAAGTTCTATGGAAATCTGTTTAGTTGTTACCAAGATTAGTCCGGACAGATACAATTATTGAAACCACCATAATATGGATTATGTCATATAAATAACTATATCATCTTGTACAAATTTATATTAGAATTACAGAAGTTTTAAATTTATTCAAAGAGAAAATTGAAATTACCTAACAATATTTGTATTTTCACTTTTCAGTGACTTGCATCCAGACATAGAAATTTGTTTTTATTCCCTTAAAATTCATAAAGCTACCTAAAATATCAACATGGTTATCAACAGTAACTATAGTAGGTTAACTTGGATAGTGAAGAGGGTGTCGGCCCTTCAGCTTTTGTTGCCTCTGGAACCCCAGGCTCTAGACAAAGTAGCATGTTGGAGCCAATCGGTACTCAAATACTCCACCATTTTTTTAAAATTATGAATTAGCAGCAGCTATTAGAAAGGGCCATTCAAGAAAATAAATATTTTTAAATTCTTAAAGAAGAATTATTGAATTGATGGACTTGAAAACGTTTTGTTTGAAATTTAGTATTGTATGATTCTTCATTTTCATATGTTGTCAATATTATTACAGATTAGGTTGCCTTCAGCTCCAAAACTTTTTGTTTTTTCTCTCTGTCTTTCCGTGTTGAATATCGGTGCTTCCAATTGCAATACTTTTTTAGCAATATTTGATTAATTACTCCTCAACCATCTGAAGTGGCTCAGGGTAACAATTGATGTCACTGTAATGTCTTGGACCAGAAGGTCCTAGGGTTAAAGTCCCGGCGGTGGCAAGATTTTCGACAGTAGCTGAATGACTAGGTCGAATTCAGTGGTTGTCTAAAGAAGAATTCTACCAACAGGTAGCTCTGATCGGTTGTTTTTTGTTGGTTATTCATTCATGATCAGGTGGACGTCGTAGCAGTACACTAACACTGGCCACAGACTGCGTGCAATCTTTCCTTCCTATTCTTTCTCCCATCCTCATCCCTTACTTACACCACACTTCATGGAAACTTACATATACTTCTACCATAATTTCTACCGTGTAAGGAGCTTACACTTAACACCAACCATACTGGATTCACATGAAATTTCGCCAGCTGTTAGAATACCATGCAAAACCCAAATATACAAGTACTATGAACTATTAAAAATAGTGTATTATGGGTGTTTTGCATCAAGACCTTCCGTGACCACAACAGATGAACTTGCATCGATAGCGTGTGAATCATTACGCAACGTCTATCATGTCAGATTTCTTGCGCTTTCAACTGATGGCGAAGACATATCCATTGGTCTCTTTTTAGTTCCAAGTGCACAGTGACAAACATTCTTATTAATTTTACCAAAGTCAGTGGTAAAGATATAATAAACATGTGATTTTTAAGAAATCTGATGAAGGAACTTACGTGTGGTGCATATAATGATGTGCTATGTTACACTCTAGATTTTGACACTTTTTATTGTTTTGACACCCCATTATTGCGAACACTTTCATTTGTAAAATGCGGAAGTGAAATACATGAATTTATTTATCATATATCAAGTTAACATTGTCAGCGACCCAAATAAATGGCATAATGTATATAAATGGCAAAAACAAATCAGCAACCAAAAAATTGCAGAAATTCAGAGCTATTATGAAATGGCAATTTCAGATGTTGAGGATATGAGAAGAGCAGTTAGGGACATAATTTTCCACATTCTCGCTACAAATTAAAATCCTGTTAATGATTTTTCTTCCGATGTGTGGTACTAATACAAGAAAATATAAGCAGGAGATTCTCAATATGGCAACAAATAATCTCAATTCGATTTTTGTTCTTTAAATCAACGTTGAGAGTCTGATAACACTGTGTTTTTCCTGAGAAATGTTCCAGTTGTATATAGAAAAGCCTCTAATGTTTTTGAGAAAACTGACTGAAGAAAAACTGACTGATAATATTGAGTTTCATTTTTGTGCCTTTTTAAATTGTGACTTAATTTTTAATATTTTGAAAATATCTGGAAATATCCCTATGCATAATGAAAGAATATGGAATGAAGAATGAGAATCACGTTGGTGCTGCCATTTACTGTTTAGATAGCAAAATAAATCACGCCATTAGTCCAGTAACCTGAGTGACAATATCTGTCCTGTACGACATATTAATTGCTATGAGACAAATAACGTCCTCTGGAAACATGAAGCATATTCTATTTACGTAGTTGCTTATCAAGACTTCGATAAAACAGGATAACTTTTGAAATATGTAATCATATACAAGAAATTCACTTGAAAGTATCAAAATCAGGGCTTTGCTTGGAATTGTTTTTGTGGCAATTGCTTGGAATAATGTGTGGCAAGGCTTAAAATCTAGCAATCTCCACAATACCATGATGAACATTAGTGGGCCTCTTACAAACTCCACATTGAATAGAAAAGATGATCTGAACTTGCTACCCACATTAAACACAGAAACACCTTATAAGCAAAACTTCGCAACATTTACGTGAATATAGTAACACAAATCTGTGAAACACTTTTTTCATGTTTGTGTAAATTACAGCCAACAGATTATTTTATGAAGGGGAAGAAGATTTTAAGACTATTGTGGTGTCATCAACTTTTAAAGACATTATCATTTAATTCTGTAGCGGTGTTAAGATTTTTAATGATATTTAACTTGATATCACAGCTTAACACTGAACCTAATTGAATTTGTATCTACGTAACAACTTGTACGGTCAGTCGCTCGTGAACATGTTGTTGCTGCAACTTAAAATTAATGAGAAAGGAAAGGAAATGTCTAACGCAGATGCACAAGTTTTCAATTAACAATCCTGATAGTTATCTACATCAGCTGAATATTGTTTTTTTTTAGTTTACTAACTATTCTGAGGGTTTTATTGTAAGAAGTATCGGGAACGAAGATCGATTCGCGTTTTTTGGGGTGTGCGTACGATGTTGAATTTTGCTGTTTAAATCCCATCGATAGATCAACCGGAATTCTTGAATAGTGTTGTGTGAAGAGATTTGCAACTTACAGTGAATTACTTTATCTCTTTGTCATTATCCTTGAAATCATTCATTACAATGTTTTGAGACAAGTCGTATTTTTTCACAATTTTCCACATTGTGTTTGCTTTCTTATTGGCATTCAAAATATACTGATTATTTTTACTTTCTCGTATATGTACGTATATACGGAGTAATGTACATAGTATAGAGAAAGTTATGTAATGTCCGGGAAAATCAATTTTTGGCTTTCAACGGAATTACATGTTTTGGGATCTCCTGATACCAAAAAAGACTTCTTTTTTCTCCCTTTCCCCCCCTATTTTTCTCCCTCTTTTTCAAAACTTCAGTCTATTCGTCCGTCCGTAAACAACATTAGCACCTAAATCATTTGTAGTTTTTTTTCAAAATGGATATTCACTGGTCGATCTGGCTCCACTCGAAGCTTTGTGATTTTAAAAACCATTCTTTAAAATTTGAGGGTATTTAACATTAATTTCTCAGGGACATTTTCAAAATTTTCTCAAAAACTTCTCTAAATTAATTTTTTCTTTAAACTTTTGGTATGGATTGTACTAATTGTATTTTATCACGCACCATAAATGACATAATGCTCTATTTTTTCCTTTTTTTTTTTCTTCCTTCAAAAATTGCAAATATATCATGTTTTTGACTTCTCACGGTGTTAATATTTAGATACAGTGATTTGTTAAGATTATTGCATTTATTATGTATGCATTCCAGTACATATGCTTCAATTGATGTCTTATAAATTTTGTCAAAACCTAAAAAGTTTTCTTTTAAAATGAGCTTCACAATTCCACGTTTCAGAAATATTGAAGCATTTTTTCTTAGAAACATCTCCAATTTTTTCTTCCAACTTCTCGTGCGGATAGTGCTATTTGCACTGTTCAATATGACATAAAATTCATTGTGGTGTATTGTTTTTTAAATATCTCTCACTATCAACTTCATTGGCTGATTTTCAGAGAAAATTTTATGCTGAAATAAAAAGAAATAATGCCATTTGTCTCTATCATGTCAGTTTTATTTATTTATTTATTTATTTTATTATTATTATTATTATTATTTTTTTTGTGATAGTTCAATAAACTTGCTGCAGTTTCATTTACACTAAAGAGATTAAAAATTTTCAACGTACCTAAAATATGTTAATTGACGATGTCTTCAAGTATTTTGCCTCAGGAGAGTCCAGCAGTACTCTGCCAACATACTTGAACTTCACTGCCCAATATCTTGATGGCAGCGCGCTCCATGTTCGTAGCTTAATGCCCCCAGACTTTCAGGAAAGAAATGCAAGTGAGAGTGAAGGAAGTGAATCTTAAGGGACGTATTACAGCCCAACGATTGTAATCTGCTCATGGTTTAAGTAACTGCTTTACTAGTTCCTTGTAGATGTGTTGATGTCTTGTTACCAAAATATAGTTCAATCAAGAAATTCAGTCAAATTCTTTAAGGAAATACATACACAGTTTCTAAATCATTTAATCTTCCTTCAAAATTTGCATCTTTCACTAGCCTCTTTTTTTGGTCGGAAGTATATTCCCTCTTTAATTTTCTCATCCTTAATGTTTGGATACATCTTTCAAATACAAAACGTCCCTTCCATTTCTGTCTATTGCTTTCATGATCTTCTTCATCTCTTAATTTGTTTCAAAGAGAAGAGATAAATATCTTTTTTCTATCAACCAAGGGAGCATTCATAACACTTTTTACACTTAGTGTGAAAGATTTGCATGAATTACATGGCTTCTTTTTGAAGTGGCTTTTACGATTCCTACTGTCCCATGTACACAAGAGAAGCAATTTATTCCTATTGTGAAGGAGGAAATTGTGAAATTCAAGCCAACTTTTGACAATTGGAACTTTTTGACGCCATTCCTCTGGATTATGAGCATGTCCTAGTGTCTAGTAGTGGTGAAATATTATTAAGGTACAGTGTATCATCATCTTGAGAATAAGATGCTTAAGGGGAAGTTTTAAGCCATGTTGATGAAAATTTTAAATTTTTTGTTATTGTCTGTTTTATATTCATTGTACTTTTAGTAACATACATTTTTTTGTGATATATCTTTTCAAACGTATAAAAATAATATATTCTCATAAACCAACGTTTGTTGCTTTGGAGCGCTCTAGTAGAATAATTAGCAACATATCAATTGTTTAGCATTAAAAGTTGAAAATATATACTACCTGAGTGTTCATAAATGACTGCACGCATGGACGTAACAACAATGGGTGGGTGCTATGCCATGAATTTGAATGCAGTGCCATGAATTGCCTTGCACTATAAAAACTTTTAACTCGTTTTTCTCAAAAGTAATTTTTGTTGGTACAAATGACCTATTTTCTCAGAAACTCTACCTCCAAAAACAATGATTTTTTACACAGTATTGTACTATATATTAATATCGACTGAGTTTGTGTCTACAATTTTTATGCAAAAATCACATTGGAATAAAATGTAGATTGACAAAAAATGCAACAGAGAGAGGACATTCAATTAATATTTTTTAAAGTGTTACATTCACTCGTTGGTGTTTGGAAAAAAAACAAACTCGGTAAATGTACGAGATGTGTCTAAATCAGTGTGCCAAACTTGGTTTATGTCCAATTCATAGATTCTGAGAAATGGGTCACAAACTTTAAAAATTTAACATTGCAGGCATAGGGCTTAACACTTCACTTTGCTATTTGAGGAATTGAAACCTTTTCTCTGGTGATGAAGCTCTAGTGACAATAACAGTCGTCTTTACGGAAATGCTGTTTATACATTATGCGGAAGTTGTATTTTGGATCATTTGTACTCTCTTCCAGCCCTACTAATAAAAGCTTGGTGTAACTTCATTAAAACATGCTTATTCTGGGAATAGTTATTTCCAGCGTAAGTTCGGAATAAGGATGGATTAAATTTTTACCAATAATGGCTGCTAAACCGTAGCTTAACTAGTTCTTGTTAAATACGGAATTGATGCTTGGCAACGTTGCTTCATACACAGTCGTTGGCATATTTACTTTATTCTTTGGTGCCTCTGTAAGGACTTGGCAGGAATATCGCCTCGTCTGTGAATAGAATATTTCGCATTTTTTCCTGAATTGTGTTATTGCATTGGTAGTTAGTGAACTCATATTGATGAACAAATAGTTTTGGAAATACGATCATTTTGAATTCTAGTGTCCGTTCAAAAAAAAATTAAATTAATGACGAAAAGCGTGTGTGCAGGTTAAGGATAGATAAATCATTGCAGAAAGAAGAGATTGAGAAAATGATGTGAATTCGGTGAAATAAATAAACTATGTTTTCAGTAAGTTTATGAATATAACTCTTTCAGAAATGCATTTATAACCCTTTTTTTATTTTTCAATGTGAAACAATTCTGAAAATTTTAAAAATTTGTCTCTAAATCCGAAAAATAATATAAGAATCCCAAAAAACACATTCTAAAGAACTTAAAATTGATTCTTTTAAATCCTGTATTCATCTCACAAACAACTTTTATAATTTACTTATTTCACATGACTCTAAAAATTTTGCTTTAGGACCAAATTTTTTTCCAAATTCTTCAATACATTACTGAATGAATACTTAAAAACATTTCCCATCTTCCAATCCTCAGTTATTTCCCTCCTTTTCAATTTATTTCTTTTTAAACAGAATGGTATTTATTCAAATATAGTTTGTTATGTTATTCTTTTAAATTGTGGGTAATATTATTTACCTTCAAATTATATGCTGGCATCTTGCCAGAAATAATTATTGTAAACAAAATTAAAATACAAATAAATATAATAAAAAAATAAGTTTATTCTAACTTGATTGGAGAATGTTAATATGATTGTCGAACAATAATTGTGAGAGAAGAGAAAATCGTCCATTCAACTTGATTACCAATTAAAACTGCAGTTTCAATTCATTGTAGTCATATGCCGTTAGGAACACTTGATTCTGATGTAAGGATAGAACATTATTTAATTTTTGTGCTGTATAATTGGACAATGTTACTGCTTGTGAACTAATTTATATTGAATTTATTACTATTTGACATGAATTATTAAAAGTTAAATTGTTCAAAGCAAGCCCATGCCAAGTTCAGTTTTCCCTTTCTCACAAAAAAAATTATTATTTTTCATTTTTGTTAACATACAACTAATTGAAAATATGTGTAAACAATAGTGAGTGAATGAAATAAGTTTCTGACCCATATTAGAAGATTTATCTTCTCAAGAATATATCTTTTTTTATTTATTCATTTTCTGAACCATTACCTTCCGAAACTTAATACAAAAAATATATAACTAAAATTCTTTCACTTGAGAGTTTAAAAAAATAGTTTTGCCTTTTCTCACTTCAGTATATCTTAAAGGCAGGGATCAACTTAAACAGCATGCTAAAATACCCCAATATCAAGATTATTTTTTCTATTTTAAGACAGTAATTGATGAATTCAAATACTCATTTACATGAATATTTTTTATTAATGACCAACTTTGATACTGACATGTTCATAACTATTGCCTATCAAATTCACATGAAAACATTATGGTAATTTTTTTTATTAATCAGGTATTGTCCTAAAAGATTTGTTAGAACTTCAAATTTATAAATATGAGTTCATAATGAACCAATCTTTTAGTCCAATACCTGTGGAAGACTCGATGTTTGTGCCATTTTTTTTTTCACTGTTTTTATGTGAATGTGGTATGTAACTTTTAGTTATAAAATGTTGGTTAAAAAAATAATATTATATACATATAGTTGGATACAATTAATGCTTTAAGTGAATTTGAAGAGTAGGTTCTGCAGAATTATATTTGGCATAACATTTTTTTTTTTATTTACATTGAAAACCAGTCCACTCCTTTTTTATATTTTTCCTAAATGTAATTTCTGTTACTGTGCTTTGCTAGAGATTGTTGATGTTGCGGAGAGGTAGAATACAAGACAAGTTCTTGTATTGTGTGTGTGTGTGTTTTCTTTTTTTTGTAGAAAAACTAGTAAATTCGGATTTAAAACAGGTAAAAAATTAGCAGTATAGAAATTAGTTTTAAATTACAAAGTTTTCTTAGAACACTCAGTGAAAATAAATTTTCTGTATTAAACATAAAGAGGAATTTATTACCTAAAGAGTTAAATGTTCAATAGCTGCAACACTGGGCATATTTATAAAATAAAAATATATATAATATCGGACAATACAAGTATAACTTTTTTTTGAAATTAGTACATTCATAAAATGTTACGTCAATTATGCATCATACATTTTATTTCAATTGTTCTCTTTAAGTGCTCTCCAAACTGCTGCTGCTCATCGAACATCTGCTACTATTGGTAGTATAAGTAGTCGATTGCTTCTTCCTCCACATAAAATTATGACTTCTGATAGCAACGACACTGCATAATTTCTGCAGTCTCTTTGGAGCATTGAAAGCAGCTTTTCAATATAACAAACATCTCTAAACTGTATTTTTTTCTTGTTTTTCATGTTTTTTGTGAGGTCATAAGTTATTCATAGAGGAAGAAGTAGATTCCAACAAAAATCTGCCATGAAATTTCTCATCTTCAGTCTTTGTTTTAATGTTGAATCATTGAAAATATGAGAACAGTGTGTCATGTCATTTTATTTATTTAATTGATCATGGATAACACTATTTACTTTATTAAAATAAAACAATGTATATCCTTAATTTTCTATGAGGTATTGTACGTATGCACGTTTAATGATTAAAAATACTTATAATGGACTCGCTATGGGCCTATAAATGGTTGCTTACTGTTAACGACACTCTTCAACACACTTGGTTAACTCCTGCGTACCGTCCCACGAAAACTCATTTTTATTTCGAAATTCAGTCGAATACCCTTCAAAACGATTCACACGTGCCCGTTTACTTCTTTTTCCTCGGCTGAACGTACATTTCATCAATGTTGTTTAACTTCTATTTCTGATAAGAAACGCCAACAAAATTACTTCGAAGTTTCCAATGCCATAAGTCCAAGAAGATACGAACAAATTAACGATTCACGAAATAAACTAGGTTGCCAAATATTCGAGAAAACACAGGAAAAGAAAGTACAGGCGAATTGAAAATTACAAATACAATGAAGCGAAACGCACAAACAGTTCGTGCTTATTCGCTTCTGTTTTGGCATTTGTAGGTTATTTCCAGGTTATTCCACGCTTAAACTACGTGTCTCCGAAGTTTAGCGGTTGCCGTGGAAACTACACCTCTCTTATTCCGTGCTCGAGTTAGTCCATGTTTATTGGTAATAGTTTTCGCTATTATCCTGCTATTCTTGGCTTAAACACAGAATAAATTTTACACCACGTTTATTGGTAGGGCTGTTCATGTTCATTACCCAATATAGTTTTTTTTTTCGCTTGCGCGTAGGTAAGGGGAAATCTGCATCGACTTCGTATGAATTAGCAAGGCCAATTGGAGTGCTTAACATTTTTTCAAAATTGTTGCGATGTTTGAATGTTTGTTTTAAGAAGACTGGATCGTTTTTAGAACCTCTGAGGCACTTGGTGGATTCGAGAAATGACCCCCCCCCACGCGCACACGCGCGCGCACACACACACACTGCATTCAGTGATCAATAAATATACGTAAATTGAATCTTCATTATTACCAAAATACTAGAAACTTCAGTGTTAAAACCAAGAAAGGTAGAGGTATTTTGCTGGAAATAATACCTATTGGGTATAAATAAATGGAAAATTAATATTAGTTAAAATGAATACAGCTAAAAATTGTTCAAGTAATCTCAGTTTTATTTGTTTAGTGATAACGGGGAATGAAGTATTTTTTCCCAAAACTGCGAAAATCTATTGGTCAAACGATTCAAAATTATTATCCGGGTTTCAAAAAATCATTATACACAGGATAATGAACTTAGGAATATAAACTGTATTTTTCGCTTTCTCCTTGCCGCTCACCGCCATTTTTTAAATGCTGCTATAACTGCCTTCTGACGTTAACTGAGGTAACTACAATCGTTGCATAACGAAACTCCCAGAGTTTGTCTATCAACCGCAGCAACTATAATAATCGTATTTATTTCCACTCTCTCTAAAAATAAATTACGAAACCCCGACATGAATAGTATGAATCAGTTGCGAGGTTAGTTCCGTCGAAAGCAGATCGTTTTCTTGTCTTCTGTGATATTTTTGTGTCAGTATGGATAATTTTTTAAAAATTAGTACAAAGTGAGATAGTTTATGTAGTTCTAAAGACAACAATAGGCAAAGATACAGGAAGTATGACGGCAGTTACTTGAACATCGGTTTTCCGTGTATGATTGTTGGAAATGAACAACCACAGTGTGTGATTTGTTTGAAAGTGCTAGTGAAACCATGCTTTCTAATATAAGGAAACGTCATGTGAAGTTAAATCATGGAAGTTTGGTGAATAAGCCTAGCGAATACTTTTCTCATAAGCTGAAAGAAATTACTACTCAGCAATCAACATTCACCAAACAAGCTACAATACCTACAAAGGCCCTTCTTTCATCTTACAAAGTTGCCTACCGCATAGCGAATAGCAAGAAACCTCACACCATTGATGAACTCAATTTACTAGCTGCTTTAACCATGGTATCAAATATGATAGGCGAGTCTGCCGCCAAGCAACTGGCAAGCGTGCCTTTGTCGGACAATACAATTAGTCGTCGAATATTCGACATGATTGATATTAATGATCAGGTCGCGGAAAAACTGTAAGAAGTGATTTCGGTATTCAGGTGGACGAAGCTACCGATAGCCACAATGATGCACAACTAATTTGTTACGGAAGATTCATTAATGATATCAAGTTGCATGAAGACATTCCTTTCTACAGAAATATAACTCTTTGAGCAAAAGGTGAAGACCTCTTTGAAATAGTGAACTTTTTATGAAAGAAAACATTAACTGGAAGAATTATGTAGGGTTGTGTGCTGATGGAGCTCGTACTATGGCCGGCTGTAATGCTATATTGCAAGCTTTGATTCATAAAGAAGCTCCTCATGCAATTTGGGCCCACTGTGTTATACATACAGAATCCTTAGTATCAAAAACCCTCAGCCATGAAGTTTTTCAATCAGTAATCGAACTAGTTAACTTTATCGTCTACCACGTTTTAAACAAATGTGCGATGATATCCGGGCTGAACATTCTTCATTACTTTGTAACTCTCGCCGGCTGTCTCGGGGAAATGTCTTGAAAAGGGTGTACGAACTAAGAAATGAAGTTCATTGTTATATTGTTCAAGAAAACCTTTTGAGTTCAGGGAAGTTCGACGGTGATTTTGTTTTGAAGCTGGCATACCTTTGTGATATATTGGAAAAACTCAATTCTTTTCATGCTAGGAAATGAGACCACCATTTTGCAAGTTTCAGACAAAATTTCATCATTCAGGAAGAAATTCATATTGTGGAAGACAAAGTTAGAAGCTAACAATACTTACTACTGTTTTCCTTTCCTGCACACGGTTTTAGGAGACGGTGAGTTGCAGTTGAGTGCAGAAATGAAGTCTGTCTGTGGATCAGTTAAGTGAACTTTTTGTTTTCACAAGCACTTTCCTGAAGAGGTTGTTCACCGTAATTGGCTCAAAAATCCCAACACCAATTCCATCAATACTAAACACTGAAGAACAAGAGCGACTCATCGATATTTCTTTTGTCTCCAGATTAAAATCGACGTTCGATTCATCACCACTCATTGAGTCCTGGAGCTTGGTGAAAAGAGAATATCCACAAATATGTAACATGGCCCTACGAGTTATGATTCCTTTTGCAACATTATGCTTATGTGAGGTAGGATTCTCAGTATTGGCAGTAATTAGAACCCAATACAGATCGAAATTGAAGTAATCGTTATAAAATAATTTCGAGTCGCACATTCAAATATTCGATCCAGATTTGAACAACTTTATTGTATTTTATTTATTTACGTCTAAAACAGTTAAAAACTGTGTGACGTGACATGGGAGTAGTTAATTTGAAGTTACTTTTATGTCCTGAAGCAAAGCAAGGGCCCATCTCAGCATTTGCTCGAGGATCAGGGAAACTGGACAAAAACTTGATCTTGATGGGGGTCATTGACCCAAAAGTTGAAGTATAATACTTGTTACAGGTTCTTTACCATTATACAATCCAAATGATATATAATACATTAAATGTTGATGAAGAAACAAGCTCATCCTTCCCACTTATTCTTAGAACAATTTAATCATAAAATGTGTTATGTGTTATTTTAATTCTTAATTACAATGAAGAAATAAAATTCTATTATATTATTTACTCATTTGTGTTGAATCTTTGGTACGCGTATATTAACCTTTATATTTGAAATATATTGTTATCAAGGGAGCCAAGGGAAATTTCGTTTCGCTTAAGGGAGCCGTGGACAAAAAGTTAGAAAACCCCTGCTCTAATGCACGTTTTGTGGGCCTTAGATGCCTAAAACTTGTTTTAGAGCACAACGTGCCCGTCCCTCTCTGAACAACGCTAGCGCTTAAACCCTTCATAGGATTTTCACGCAACTTAATATTCTTCAATCGATTTGGCTGATATTGCGGTGTCTGAATTTGAAATGGATATTTTAATGTTTGGAGTCCTTTTTATGAAACCCATCGACACTTTTTTAATTATTTAAAAAAGTCTCCAAATGCTCTTCTATAATCTTTGCTCTTGAATAGAGCAAAGTATGCCTTCAAAAACAGCTCAGGTTCATATTTTGCCGAATTCTGTGTATTTTCGCGATTTGTAAAATTTGTTTGGCAATATTGAAATATACAATTTTTAAAATTAAACTGTACTTCAAAACTAAACTTTTAAATTCTAGTTTATTTTAAACCTCTGAGTTCTCCCGAATTGCTCATGTTCAACTTTCTTTTGAAACTTCGGGGGCGTTGGATAACAATTTAGGCGTTTAGAGCGGATAAGTGAGGTGCTTGCAGGACCTAAGTACTTGTTCGAATCTCGTAGTGTGCGAAACAGTTTTGTGTGTTGGGAACATTTTTTACTGGTTCAAGTAGTATATTACGTAACTGATGCAAATAATGTGAGAAAGTGCTACAAGCAGTTTTTGCACCACTCGTTCCTGTGACTGTACGTGAAAGTACCACCTGTGCAATTCCCGCCAAGAAGCTATTGCGCTTCCGTGGAGTCTGTTGAGAGGTTTTGAAATGTACTGTTTTCATTTCCCAAATTTTCAATATATTATTCAGTATTAATACAATCTGTGCAGCATAATGGTGCACCGACTTGCAACTAGTAATTTAATGTTTGCTGGCTTCTGGCAGTAAAGCAGAGATTGTTTTCTCCTTGGTGCATCCGATTAACCACGTGTGATACTTTTTACCATAAGTCTTTGGAGAGTTCATATTCTCCAAGCGTTTGTGTTGGTAGCGTAAGTCAACTGACGGCTGCCATGGAATTGGTCCATGTGTGAGATGAGTACGCTGCACATGAATATGAAAACCTTAAAACATCAGTTTTGTAACAGGGGATATGTATTGCCTCGCGAAATCGTTGATTTCTCTGTGTGTGAAAATGGTTTTCTCTCTCTTGCCTTTTCACTGCCCCAGCATTGTCATTAGATCCGCCATTTTTAATTTTAACGTAAAATCTAGGATCAGATGGGGAAATGTGTCAAAATATTATTTTTCCTTATAACATCCATCTTTGTTAATAAAACAAAATATATTGAAACAAATTGTCTACTTTTGGTATATTTTCAAGATTAAACGTACTTAAAATACACTTTAGATGTTGAAGAATTTTGTTTTACTGTAAATAATTATTTCAGTAATGACAAGGTAATAGGTCATCGGAAAAAATGAAGAAACGTTATAGGTGAAGAACAGCTACGTAACTGATGGAAGAAAACTCCTTATCAAAAACCTAATTAATCTAAAGATTTCTCTTGGCATATTTATTATATTTCTCTCTTACACACTTGAAGACAAATACGAGAAATGCAGGGAAAACAAATTTAACCGACCGGCGGACACTTGATATGTTTTGGCAAGTTTTGGTTCTGAATCTCCATTTCGTAGTTCATATTTTCTGCCCTGGAACTCGTTCATGTTAATTTATTATATTCAGACTTGTAATCAATTACAGCAAAATGATGCACCGCAGAATAAAGTCAGGCACGCTATGGGATGGCTCAAGGAACATGACAGTGACATTTCTTTGCTTCAGTGGCCCGCTCAGACCCCGGATTTCAAACCCGTTGAACTTCTTTGGTGGGGTGAGCTGGAAAGGGCTGTTCGCTGCAGATCTTCGAACCTCCAGGAATTGCTTGAAACACTCATGTCGACGTGGTACGCAGTACCTCTACAACGTTTTCAGCGTCTTGGTGAATTAATACCTAGACACAATCAGGCGGCTTTGAAGGCCAAGGAGGTTCAACACGCTTCTAGGTAGGTGTATCTAATAAATTGGCCGCGTGGTGTAAACTCACTTCGGTTTCCTAATGACGGTGAATCAAAGATTAAGAAGTTCATTTCCCCCACGCCAAATGTCAGTGGTTCCTCGACGAATTGAAAAGGTGTCTAAATATATTCGGATGGTTTGGCAAAAGGAATTCTTAAATACCTCCCTGCGTTATTTCCCATAAATCAGTCGTATTAACAAGGGTTTTGGATCTTGACAAATCCATTTAATCATGGAATTAGAGATTTTTAAACTTCGCGCGTTTACTTTGCTGCTGGGTGCCAAGTCTCGTTATGGAGAATTGGTACAGTCATTTTCAATCGGTAGTCTATCCGGCTGGCGGGGTTGAAACTACGTAGTGAGTGTCACCAATATCTGGAGAATAATCAATGTGTTAATATTATAGGAGCGAATTTACTTTTTGCGTCAAAATACATTTATTTTATGCGAGACTGTACCCGAGTAAAAGAAATAATGATGCGTTAATGTGACGCAAGTTATAGGTGAGTATGAGAAAGGGACTCTCCTTTAAATTACAGTGTGCCCATGTGAAGAGGAGAAATGATAGAAAATGTTAACAGTCACGGGATTTTCAAGAAAGTGCACCATTTATTGGTTTGCGTCGCCAACACAGATTGTGCGATGGTGAATAGGCGCTTGTGGTTAATTAAAAAAAAATCTCGTTATAATACGGCAAGGAAAATTAAAGGTTTTGTACTGTTTATAAGAATCACTCCTCGCAAATCCTGTGAGGGTGCTACCGCTGAATATGTAATTATCCCTTAGTTCTGCTGGAGACATGTTTAAGATGGATACAACTGGTCCTTTAACGACACTTGTTTATCGTAGTATTAGTGCGGTTACGTGATATAGTTTTGGAATTCCTGAGTTTTCAGAACGTACTGTCTACTTATCAAATTCAACGCACTACTACTACTACTACTACTACTACTACTACTACTACTACTACTACTACTACTACTACTACTACTACTACTACTACTACTACTATTACTATTACTACTACTACTATTACTATTTCTACTATTACTATTACTACTATTACTATTACTACTATTACTACTACTATTACTACTACTACTACTACTACTACTACTATTACGGCTACCGCTACTACGAGCAGCGAGTATTACAGCAACCGTTACTATTACTGCTACCATTACTGCTACAACTACATTAATACTTATTTTTCATTTTCTTTACCGTTGAATATATTTGCACCCCGAATCGCAACATCTGGGGTTCGAGTTTCCAAATATGTTCCTGAAGTTGTCTTTCTGTGAAAAATAGCGCTGTAATACTGTGCTTTTGTGACCCCAAACCTTCGCCTTGAACTCTCAAACGTATCCCTTTCTGGGTACTCTCAATTTTCGGAATCAGGGATAAACAGAGTTTTGAAGGAATTACGTGATTTCTTATGTTTCTTAGAGCCCATGTTCAACTCATGACAAACTTTTGTGACACCATTGCCTTATCGCGCTCCCTTCACCCCGGTGAGAAACATACCTCTTGTTAGCGATGGAGATTTCGGAACCTATTATGAAATCCGCCTGCTCCGGGGTAATGGCTATGCTACTTTGGCAAAAAGTGTGGTCGATATGTGGTATTTATTGTTTTCAATAAATTACAATGTTCAATTTAGGTGACTCTCGTACCTCCTCTACTAAAAACATCAATTACTTTCTGGCGACGGTAATGACCGTTCAAGTCCCTACTATTGATGCGACATCGATAACAAATCATCGATGTTAAAAATACGTCGATTAAAAACCATGGATGTTGTAAAGTTTGTTAAGTAACTTATAACATTGAATTCGTGCGCATTAAAATATAATTTGACAGTGTTCGTGTTAATCATTTCTCCGAATAAGGGTTGACAAGGGGCATGCCCTATACCCACAGCGTATTTGTTGACTACTTCACAATGTGCGAAATTAATATGAAGAAAGAGGAAATACGAGGTCATGGAGGTCGTCTCGAACAAGAGAGAATTTGGCCGATGAAGGTAGTGCAAATCGCGTTCCTTTGGTTCCAACATATGAATTACAGTGTTACTATCAGTTATTTCACATTTTCACTTTTTCTGTATTATTATAATGGGAATTTTTCATTCAGAAACAAAACACTGGAAAATAAAAAAAAGGATCAATGTTAAATATACATCTATCTTTCTACAAAAACATCGATGTTTTGAAAATATCAACATCGATATTGCATCCCTAGTCCCCACCAGCTTCTCTTACACAACGTGATTATATTACGTACTTATTTTAGATTTCGTACAATACTCCTGTTGTGTGGTGAACACTAGTGTTCAATTCTGTAGAGGTAGAACGTTCGTTAAGCCTTTCCGAATACATTTGAAGGCTGATTACCGACAATTTGTGTTCAAGAATTTTAAAATACTTCTATGGGGCATACTTGCTTCATATACGAGGTCTGTCCCAAAGGCCCCGGAATGTATTTTTTTAAATCACTTATTCAATATCAGTTTACAATCTTTACAGGACTTTCAAAGTATTCTCCCCCTGCTTCGATGCTACGTTGCCAACGCTTGACCCAATTGAAGGATGTCGTCAATGGGAATCTCGTTCAGTTTGGTCGTCACAGTTGCTTTTTCAGCCTCCAGCTTCCCATCCGAGTTCCTGTCACAGTTATTTTGATCCTTGAGAAGAAAAAGAAGTCCTCTGGTGACAGATCGGGGCTACACGGCGGCTAGGACAGCGTTACCCAGCGACTCAGAGACAATGAGTGCAGTGTGGCTTGACGCTTTGTCATTGTGCACTATCTAATTGTCGCGAATTTATTTTCGGACAGTTTTCATTTAAAGAATCTCAGTTAAAAAGCGGTGAGCGATTGTTTTGGGTATTCTACACTCCTCGGCAACCATCCGAATTCATCGTGGTCCTTGGACACTGCTTGACGCACTTTTTGAAGATTGTCGTCCAATTGTGAAGTCGACAGGCATCCAGAGTGGTTGACGGGCTCTCGACCTTTACAGAACCTCGTGTGCCTCATGAAAGTTTGGCTTGTTTCATCACTCCATCATCGTAAGCTTTCTGAAGCATTTCGAAGATATCCGCGCCCGTTTCCCTCCACTTTCCACGCAACTTGATCGCGTAATGCTGCTCCAAAAACAGGACCGTTATTTTTTTCTGGACGAGGGTGCAGTGGATACCCCTAACCTTGCCTCAACAACTGCTCGCAGGCGATTGACATCGATCTCGTTTCGAAATTTTTTCGTCTTCCTACAATTATGAAGATCCAATTTTTTTCTTCTTAATGAACTGTGTTCACGATAATGACGGCCGCAGTTCGTTCGTGTTAATATAAGCCAATAATTTTATTGACTGTTAAAATACGCATTGCCAGTCAATTATGTAGAACATGGATACACTGAATTCAATGGCAGAAAGCGGTTTTCGTTTAAACGTGTGAATTAAAATAAATAAATATATATATATATATATATATATATATATATATATATATATATATATATATATATATATATATATATATATATATATACATACACTTTTAACGCTTCGTTTGTTTAAGAATATTTCAAATTGTAATTGAAGTGTATGAAAGAAAATGTTCTATTATAATATTACATTGCTATTAGCGATATCGCGAGAAAGTACGTGCTATTGTAGCTCATAGTTTTTCCTAGAATGACTAATAACATTCTGTAACATCTTGTTTTCAGATTTTTAAATAATGTAGTAATATAGTGAAAAAATGAAAACCAATTTTATCGGTTAAAAAAATTGAAATTGGCGTCAATGTTATTGAAAAACAAAACAAACGTTTTTATCATTACTAAACAGGTTAAATCACGATAAATGAACTAGAAATCTTCTAGGTGTTACATCGATTATGTACCAAACTCAATCAGAATACCCAGAAAGAGATGGGTGTGCTCTTGTGCATCCGACTTCAGCCAACGAGCTTCGGGCACTAGTTCGCGTGATAATATTATCTGGAATTTTAAATGCCAACATTATCACAGTTACAAGTCATTGAAACAAAGAGATAAGCACTTTTTTATGATTTAAGCAGGTTTTTTCCAATTACATCTTCGTGTTATTTTTGGTTGGTCCACCGTTGAAAATGTCATTTTATGTCACTTTATGATTCTCATCACTTCCTGCTGTCCATGCAATATGGCGGCCAACATGGTCTCATTTTTCAAACGAAGTTGTGATCACGTGGTTCGTGACGCACACTGATGCTGCGCAGAACGAGCAAAACTGTGCACCGAAGGAGCCAACCCGTCTCTTTCCACCGTGGGAATCTCGGGAGTGAAACGATATCATATCGATAGTCGCACCCTGGGATGCTGCGATCATTAATAATGTGACAAAGGCTTGTTACTTGGCGAAAATTGTTAAACTGTCAGATATTGTAAGTAGACTGTTTATAAACGAACACACTATCCCAGTTTTTGAAGAAGATAATGTCTGCGATTGCCTAATTGTCAATGATTAATATACAACTTCAGTAATTTGATTATTATAAACAGTACATACGAGTAAATCTAAAAACGGCAGGGGTTTGATGATTTTATATTGATAGTATTAATACATTCCACATAAAAACATCAGCAAAAAGTTGTAAATTAGGCTGGTAAGTGAAACTTTTCAATAATTAAAAAAATATAAATTGTTTAATCAGTGATTTTTTTTTCAATCGCAGTTGGCGCTAATTTTTAAAATTTTGAAACTGATAAAATGTTTTACTTTTTTTCACTATCATCTACATTGTTTAAAAATCTGAAGAAATAAAAATATATAATTCTATTAAAAAATATATACTATGTTCTTTAGAATTGTGGTTCTCAAACTATTGCCCTCCACCCCTCCTTTCCACCCATGAAGGGGGAGTTTGTCATTACGCGACCCCCCGCCCCCCCCCCCCGCCCCCGCCGCCGCCGCAGGGCGTTGGCCACACTTCGCCACTCTCTGCCTCTGACGCCTGCTGCCTTTGGTCGAGCTTCCCGGAGTGGCTATGGACAGATGTCTGTTGTTGGTATGGTCGCCGTGACGCGCCAGCCACACGAAGAATTAGAAAGTCTATATTCAAACATTATTTATTTTTTAAAGCTTTGAAGTAATCATTTCTAAGTTCCAATATGGAACCAGTAACTTTGACATTGCAAACTACTTTGATCTAACTTCATGTAATCATTTTAATTAGGTAGATTAGTGTTGCGATGTTGGATTGTATTCTTTAGCTAGTTAGGTTATGAATTGATAAATTATGTTAAAGCAATTCTCTTGTGTGTCCTTGTGTATAACGTTCCTCAAAGTTAGGTTGTAGAGTTCCTAGGTAGAAACCTCTCACCCCTATTTGCCAGGTGAATAAACGAGTTAATTAGATAATGAAGTAACTTCGTGTTCTATATCTTCTATATCATTGTTGCCAAATGTTGAAGCTTCCACATTAATTGTATTAATTGCTATCACCCATGACATCTCCTCATAACACTTCGAAAAGCCTTGAATTTAATGGATGTCTTAATATTCTCTGTTTGTATAATCGTCTGCGGCACTTCATGAAGTGGTGAACCACTTTATTCTCGTGTTAAGTTTGCCTCGAGATTTACACGAAGGAGTCGTGTTACACGTGACAAAGCTTGCTCTGCGCGCTATACGTTAGTTCCTGGAATGCAATAATATAAGAAAACCAGTTCCAATCGCAGAGAGAAGCGTAGCTGAACGACGACCTGTTTGTTTCAAAGAAAAGAAAAATACTTAATGTCTCCTGCTGAGAAATTGTGTAATTTTGAAGAAATGGCTAACTGCCTTGAAAAATAAACCTTCAGATGGCGTTCCAACGTTACGTACCCCCGCTGACCGAGCTGCCGTCAAGAGACGTCCTCGCCGCTCTGTTTGACAGCATGCATCTTCGCTAGGGATTAAGTGACGAAGCTTACAAAGAGTACTGCACGAATTACACTTCCATCCCAATACGTTGCAGATTGTGCAACAATATTATGAACCCTTGTGTCACTTATGGCTTTTATTAGCCAGATATTGACTAAAATCAGCAAGGTCGCCATTTTTCTTGGTAACATAGATATCAGACGAAGCCCATTTACACCTCAACGGATTTGTGAACAAACAGAATTTCCGTTACTGGGCACATGAAAATCCTTGAGTGTTTCACCAGATTCCATTCCATAGCGCCAAGGTCGCAATAAGGTGCGCTGCATCATGTGATGTGTCATTGGCCCTTTTGTGCACGCAGTGCAACGACAGTAACATCCGCTCGATATGTTTCAACCATTCTTCACAGACACTACTTAATCTTAACATCGAAAACATGTGGTATCAACAGGACAGAGCATACACTGGAACACCAAAATGTGTGAGGAGAATTTGAGACTTTCTGAATCAGGGTCCGGAAAATTGTATTGCTTAATTTGTGACATTAATCATGGTACAGTTTTGGGATCTTGAAACAAAACCAGAATCAATCCAATGGAAACATCGGGTTCTCCAACTCCCAGAAAGGTTCGGTCTCAACCATCTGCTCTCAAATTCATGGCCGCCGTTTTTTGCAATTCGCAGATTATATGATTGCAGAGTATATGGAAAACGATAATACAATTTCTGGAGAAGCGTCGTAGGAAGCTGCCTTCTTCCCGACAACGCGCACAAGTCCCGGAAATCAGTACCTGCTATTAAGGACCCTGGCTTTGAAAAATTAAACCACCTACCCTATAGCGCAGATTTAGCGCTCCCCCCTCCCCCACCAAAAACATCAATTTTTCTGGAATATTCTCTTTCACTGAAAAGTTGGCGAACTATATTAAACTCTGAGGGGATTATATTGACATAATAGAATTTTCAGTATAAATTATTACTTAGAGACCTTATCAAGTTCCCCTCGTATCTTACCCGTAAATAAAATTTGTTATAACACTAGCCGGCGGCGGTGGCAGCAGCAGCAGCAGCAAACGTCGACGCGCGATTGACAAATTTACAAAGTGACATTCGGTCGCTGGATTCGTTGTGTGGCAACGGAGTTTTTTAGCCCAGGCAACCAAATGCACAAATGGATCGAAATATAATTGTTACAAAACATAATATAATTCTCGAAACTGCTGGTTCTAACGCCTAATACAAGTCAATTTCCTTTTCTGAACATTCAAATAATTTAATTTATTTAGTCAAAAAACAGTACTAACTGTATGTGACATGTGGGAGAGAAAATCAACTACGTACAGGGTGTGTAAATAAAGTTTCAAGACTGGTCTCAGAACACACAATTTTATTGAACACTTTCGTACATCGGACTAAAATTCTTCAAAATAGTTGCCTTGAGAATTCACACAGCGCTGCCAACGAGATTTCCACTGCTGGTAAGCTTCCCGGAACTCCTCACCCGTGATGCTGTGCAATACCCTCGTCGAAGCCATTTGGACCGCTGCGACGCTGTCAAATCGCTTCCCTTTTAGGTCTCTCTTCATCCGGGGGAACAAAAAGAAGTCACTGGGGGCGATATCGGGGCTATAGGGTGGCTGCGGTAGCACTGCCACGTTGAACCGGGTCAAAACTTCAGTCACAGCGAAGCAGGTGTGAACGGGCGCATTGTCGTGGTGAAGCACCCAGTCGTCTTTCTTCTCAGGGCGGACGCGGCGGACTCGATCCCTCAAACGGCGGACCACTCCAGCGTAATACTGACCATTGACAGTCTGTCCGGGAGGCACAAACTCTTTATGGATCATTCCTTTCGCGTCAAAGAAAGCAATGAGCATGCTCTTCACACGTGACTTGCTCATGCGGGCTTTCTTCGGCTTTGGCGATGCGACAGTGTGCCACTCCGAGCTTTGTCTCTTCGACTCTGGATCGTATTCGAAGACCCAGGTCTCATCACCAGTGACCACCTTGTCCAAAAAATCGGGTTCGGTTTGCAAACGTTCGAGCATTTCTTGTGAAACAACCACGCGCCGCTCCTTCTGTTCATCCGAGAGCAATTTGGGGACAAGCTTCGCGCACACTTTTCTCATCATTAAATCTTGAGTCACCAGCTGAAACACAGTTTGATGATTCAAACCCACTTCAGATGCAATCATTCTGATGCTGAGACGTCGGTCACTGTTTAAAACTTGACGCACTTTGGCTAGATTTTCGTCAGTTCTGCTCGTTGAAGGTCTTCCAGAGCGTTCGTCGTCCTCCACGTCTTCGCGGCCATTTTTGAACTTGTTGTGCCACATGAAAACCATAGCACGTGACATGGCGTCTTCTCTGTAGGCCTCTTTAATCATTGTGAACGTTTCCGTACCGGTCTTGTTCAGTTTGACACAAAATTTGATCGAAAACCGCTGCTCCAAAAGGCGCTGCATTTTGGACGCTCTGATTTCTCGACGGTGTTTTGTAACAGACACTCACTGCACTTGCGAAGTTCTCACTCCAGCGTCTCGCCGGCGACTGCCGATGCTTAGGTCGCTTAGCCGACACCCCCCACCACCTCGCCCAGGCGGTGGGACCTGTCTGCGCGCGCTCCGCTACTCGGATAAAAATCAGTCTTAAAACTTTATTTACACTCCCTGTACTTTGCAATAAACATTCTTTTATCAACAATGCAATAATGGTCGATTGGCTCATTCAAGCGGATGCTATAAGGAGCTTCATAATGCAACTAATGCTCTTATGGTATTCATAATAGCAGTTGTTACATTATGACGTAAGTGTAACATTTGTTTTTGTGGGCGAAAGGAAAGAATTTGGAGATGAACGTATTTATTATTAAATTCATTTAGATAGAAGGTTTATTCTACAGTTGGACATATATTGCCCGGTGGCAGAATGTAGAAACATGAATCAAATACAAATAAACTATATATAAAATAGTTAAAAAACAACAAATTATCTTTGTTACTACCTAGTACATGCAGATGGCATGTACATACTAATACTACAAATCCAAATACAAATATACAAACCTTTAGATAAATGAACTTACATTAATGTTCATGCATACTGTAACACTCCCAGTCGTCTCGGGAGAGAACGCCCGGTAAGCGGTCCGGTTAATAGCTCAGTCGGTGATGGAAGGAATTGTTAAACAGATACTGGTAACATGAAAGAAACACTTTGATCACTGGTAAAAATCACTTTTATTCCTGGGCAAAATAAAATTAAAATGCCCCAGGGAAGTTACACTTGTAAATAGAATAAGAAATCTGAAAATTAGGTGGAAAGAAAAGAAGATGAAAGTTAGTATTCAGAGTAAAGCTTAAAAATTAGGAAGACTTATAATTAACATTACAATGGCAAAATACAAAAGTTACAAATCGATGCGCCATAGCGCGGCGCCGCATTACAAAACTTTACACGGGACGAATGCCCATTGAAAAATACTGCCTGGAAAGGGTCTCTGCGCGCCTGGGGAGGGCGCGGCGCGGGCGAGGAAACGGCTGCCGTCCTTCGGAAGAATTCAGCGGAGGTCGGTGGCCTCTCGGGCCACCAGCTGGCGGTCGGGTCGTGACGTCACCACAGGGGCGGCGACGCGTGGCTGCGTTGACGGCGTCTAGTAGTGTTGTCTGGTTGAGCGCGGGGTCGGCCAGGAGTTACTCTCGATTTCAAGAGCGTAGTAACCAATCACGGATTCTTCTGATACTCGTGATGATTCACAATTACAACTTTGGAAAGTCTAGAAATCCCGCAGAGACACATTCGCCTCACTTTGCAACTGATTCCCGCTTCAGAGAATTTTCTCTGCCCACTCTACTCAGCCCTTTTACAATAGCCCACACCGAAGTTTTTTCTAAGTCCATCAGATGCGCACTTGCCTCTGGTCGGTAAATAGCTCTCCCCTCCAGAGAAGTTTCTCTCCCGACTGCCCTGCCTTGAATGCCAATTTTATAAGTCAAATCGTATTAGGTTAACTTTTACCCCCCACTCGTTTTCTCGCATGTTCTAGCTCCTTATGATAGTTGCGTCGCTATTGGCCAAAAGAAATGGCGCATTACGTTATTTCAACCAATCGTGACAGGAGTAGTGAAGGAAGTTTCAACTCTTTGTGTCACTGTGAGCGTCCAGAATTTTCTTATTCCTTCTAGAACACCGGCCATGCTTGCACAAGGCAGGCGTTGTCCGTGAAAGAATTTATCGCTCTGGGATTCCCTGGATGTCAATTTCAAGAGCGTTCTAGAAGGTTCGCAGCTGGCCATGCGAACACGTGCCTCTCAGTGAATCTTTCGACGACTGACCCTTGTAACGACTTTCTTAATGTGCCGGGGGCGCAAACGGGTGTCGCGATAAGCGAGGTTGCACGTGCAACGCCGTCTGTTCATTTTCCCAACTGCCCTCAGCCTTATGAAATTTTGTATGAGGAAATTGGTATCGCTACAATACATATACATACATAACATACTTCCACGCGTACAGACATGCACAGACCCATGAACCCTCTCATATACACACAAATAATAAGTAATTTGAAAGAAATTGCGTCTTATTATAAATATTAAACGTGACATTTCTACAATATTTATCTGTAACACAAAGTACTTAATACAAATATTAAATGTACCCCTTGAACATTATTTTACAGTAACAGCTGACTCATATCACACGTTTTGGTAAGATAATGATTTTCTTTATTTACATTGGAAGGTCCAGGATTGTTTATCTCGTCCAAAATTATTTTTGTTACTTTTTATTTTCTGCCCAAACGTGTATGTTGCCTTTAGCGACCGTGTTGGAGCGCCAGCTGCCGTTTCTCTTTAGTCACAGGTTCGGCTCATGAGTCTGCAAGTAATGGTGCCGATGGTCTTCGGAAACAATAACCGGTATAATGTTCAGGATTGGGAAGTTTTAAAAAGGATATTATGTATTTTCCCTTCCCGTAAGTACCAACTTTGTTTCACAGGTTTTCCATTTCGATAAGTAAAAACTGGTGGTGCTAACACTGCACGTAGTTTCTCACAATTAGTAAATTGGGAACAGGCGACTGAACGCTAGCAATCTTATGTATCATATTTCAAATATGTTTAAATAATTTCTAATAGATTAATTTGTAAACGTATAACAAAAGCCCCAATAAAAGAAACGAACAAAGAAATATGAAATACTATACTTATTCTAACTTACGTAGCATCCAAGTGCCTCAAACCACCTAAAATTGCGATCAAGAAGCCCAGTATATTCAGAGCGGGCGACTAAATTTGACCCCCAATTCAAAAATACTCAATTTCGAAAAATTCAACATGGCCTTAATTGAAAAATGTATTTTTGATGAACACATTTCATTAAGGAAAAAATTGTATCAATTGTAGTTGTAGGAAGACGCTGAAAAACTTTGAATTTTTTCAATTGTCGAGAAAGCAGTGTTTTTAACCAACATGAGACCTGCACAATTTTCTTAAATTTCCTTTAGACTATCCACCAACAAAATTTCATCTAAACAATGGAGCCTTTTTTCAGAAAAAAATTTTAAAACAAAAAATATAAACTGCCTATACTTCACACATTACGCGAAGAATACTCAATTTTTCCGAAAATTGTACACGTCCTAATACCAAAGTCAATCTTTATGGAACAGATTTCATTAAGGTAGAAAATCTCTTTAATGTTTTAGTTGTAGGAAGACGCCGGAAAATATTTTGATTTTTTCAATATTCGAAAAATGAGTTTTTAACCAATATAAAACCATTCTCTTAAAGCTCCTTCAGGCTGTCCAACAACAAAGTTTAATCAAAATCAGTGGTTCCTTTTTTTTTTTTTTTAATGTCCCATAGGCTTCATGTAAAATACCCCTGAAAATGAAAATATCGGTTTCAAATTCAAGGAGCCGCGACATTAGCCAGATCGATGAGGGAATATCAGTTTTGGAGAAATTCGGCTAGCGTTCACAGACGGACAGACATTTTACCGTCAATCGGTATCCAGGATCCTCAATACGGATCAGGCTACACGTGTTCAAGGACTTTTTTCTTCTAAATTTAGCAACTGGATTTATCCACCTTTTCGTTACCAGAGCCCTTTAATAGTTTTTCCGCCGAAAACTCGCAGTTTTTTCGCGCAGCATTACATAACTTTCTCTTCTTAAGGAGTTCCTTCTTAAGCGCGAGAAAGTAAAAAATCTATCACATTTTTAGTTCGCCATTATGCTATGTGTTTTCTATTTCCACCAAGTTTATGCCATCAATATTTCCTGTTGTAATAAAAATTCCTTTGGAACTTTAGTTTTTGGTGTTGGGTATTATTATTCGAATACACTGCCCTTCATCCGTGACATGTTCCAAACGTAAGTTCAGTAATTCGTCATTCCTGTATGCAGCAGCAACTAACTCTAGCTTGCTTCTTAGCGCCCAACTCCTTTCTCTTTCCCTCCTTACGCAGAACTGATTATTGCTAACGTAGTATAAACGGAAAGTCTGACGCATATTGACAGGAATAGCCCTTATTGGTTGATTTTTAGGGAAAACGTTACGGTCGGTGCCACATGCAAATAAAATTGTGTCCCGTTGTGTCCATTTTCCGTCATTACTTTGTATTTTTGTAAAATACTGTCGGAATTTGCAAAAAGCATGGCCAGAAATGTTTTTTGTAAAAATAAACCATCTGTACGAACAAAATTGTGACATTGTATCAGTCCGATGAAACTAAGTTTTAGTATATAAGGTGGTCTTGTACTGAAGTGAACGTTTCTAGCAATCGCATTTGTAGCCATTTAGCGTCGTGAACATCAACATTTTCCTTTCGGTTGACAAAAGATTTTTCCGAATCCTTTCTGAACTTGTATATGTGACGCTCTGGACATCATTAGTTGGTGCCGCCCCCTTGAACTTTAGGGCTCATCGGATCGAAATAATTTTTATTTTTTTGATATAATGTATAGGCTTGTTAATAGTTTTAAAAACCTAGACGTGGAATATATTTTACGATCAACTGATTTACTTAAAATATGTTTTTTAACTTTAATTTTCCTTAGGATTCACAAGATATTGTTCTTTAACTTCGCAGATGTGTATTTTGGCTACATATTATATAGTATATATTAACTTAAAAACCTGATTTCAGATTATTTTTCCCCGTACTGTATATTCTTATTCTTTTTAGGTATTTTCCCTTGTTTAGTACTTATTAACCGCGCCAACTCCAAGCGCGTGCAAGCGATCCACTCCCTATTCTTTTATTTCGGGCACACTGTAATTGCGCGAAATGTCATAGCGCTCCACGATCACTCGCTTAGCACGTAAATACCTTATTTCGTCAACAGTTTCCGGTTGCGCCGGCCACTCCAATACGTGCAATTCCACGTTGCACCGCTTGTCAAGCCTGTGGTCAAGCGGAGTAAGAAATAGAGATGAGCTGTCGCAGGAAAACTGTCGAAAACATTTTCCATACTACTAGGCTCAAATACAGCGAGAATGAGGATTCCCATTCGTAACCAAAAGCTAAGGACGGAACGCTGTTTTTTCGATACATTTTAGACGTTTGTACATTCTTTTCTTGTGTTTGTCAGTTTTATTTTTCCTCACCTTTTACTATTTTAATTTTTTCTCTACGCCCTTTGTAGTGGGGGGCATGACCCCCGCTCTCGATCCGCCACTGTGATTACATCAGTAACAATCCAACATCTTGAGTTACATATCTGAATTTATTTTAATAAAAAATACGGCATTTTATCAATCATTTTGGCGATGTTTTAGAACATCAAGATTCGTCCCTTTGTTATTATATTTCCCTATCCTAGGGATGTCCGACTGCGAGTCGAGTGTTATCGGTAAAAATGATAGTTTTTTATTCTATTTTTTGGTCGAATTGGCCATATTACTGATTGTGTAATGTCGCAGGCTAACCTGACTAACGCTGCGATTCGATTTTATTTTTAATGAGTATCCGAAAATATTTTGACGGAGTGGAGATTAGGTTATGTAATGTTGCGCCAAAAAAAAAAAAAAAAAAAAAAAAAAAAAAAAAAAAAAAAAAAAAAACAGCGAAAACGACTACTATAGGGTCCTGGTCATGAAGAAGTGGCTGAAGCCAGCTTCTAAATTTAGGGGGAGAAAGCTTCTAAATTTTAGGGGGTTCTAACACGTGGTTTAGTCAGAAACCAGTTTGTTATGTTTGCCCATGTCCTTGATACCGAGAAATCGAATAACGAAAAAAACGCGTCTCTGTCGTGTGTCCGTGAAACAACGCTTGCGGCTAAATCATTCGGCCGATTTTCTCCAATTCATCTGGCTGATGTCGCGGCCCCTGGAGGCATTTTTCATCTGGGCCATTTTTCAAATTTTCAAAAACATGGCTCTATCGTTTTTGATTTTCTGTTAGATACTGTGACGTTTAAGAAAATTGTATGGGTCTCATGTTCGTTAAAATCTCTGATTTTTCGAAAATTGCAAGTTCTAAAAAATTTCGGAGTCTTCCTATAACCAAAATATTGAAGATTTTGCCCCTTAATGGAATCTGTTCCTTAAAATAGGTTTTGAAGTACGGTCATGTACAATTTTTCGAAAATTTTATTATTTTCACGTAATTTTGCGTTAAAAACGTGAGTGGTTTAAATTAATAGTTATTGAACTTTTTTTGGAGAGGGTGATTCCCCCCCCTCTCCCCCTCCTCCTCCCAAAAACTCTCAAATGTACACTTAGGTATGCAATTAATATTAACAATATTTCATTTCCCACATTAACCTTTCTTGATAAAATTCAGGAGACGGAAGCTTGGAATGATAATATATATTTTTGTGCAAACAATATAATCTACCTTCATTGGAGAAATAATTAATGTAAATATTCACCTTAGTGAAGTATATTGCATTTCTTTTGCCTGGTTAAAACAATTGTATCTAGAAATTTACTGCGTTTGTACAAGTATTTTGTCTATAGAAAAGAAAAAAGACACGCTAACTGAAAATTTGTTTATAAATAGAAAATTTTCATAATAAATAGATTGTATGGAAAGTGGAAACGTTTTAGAGGTAAGTCAGTTTTAATGAAATATGCAAAATATGCCCCTATAATTACACAAATATGCACCAACAGGAAAACTTGGCCAAATATCCACCAGCATATTAATTTGCATAGCATCCAATTCTAACCAAATTTCGCTTTGCTATTCCTTGAAGCAAAAACAAAAATATGGAAAATCATAGAAATTCGATTCCTACTTATAACTAAGCTGAGGATTTATAGGCATGAAAAACTAGTAATATGCAGGCAAACAAGGCATTTAAAAACGTAAAATAGGCACATAAAAACTTAAAATAGGCATTTACAATTGTAAAATAGTCCTTTAAATTGGCCCCATTCATTTTTCTTATCCTTATTTATGTAATTGTGATTTTTTTCACAAAATATTTATTTAAACCAATTAAAATTAAGTATACAAAATTAGAGGTTCTTCAAAACCTTTAAGAAACTTAGTGAACTACATACTTCTGTCAAGAACTTGAAAGTTTCTTAATTTTCTTGTCACTACTACCAGTCTTCTGTTTCTCACTTATCATTGTCGAATAATTGTTCAAATAATTTTACAAATTATGGAACATACACCATTAAAATAACCAATATAATAATGATTGCAATGAGCAATGCCCATTTCACTTAAGCCTTACCACAGTGACATGGAGAACACACATGTTGCAGAAGAGCAAGATGGTTTGTACGCTGTATGGATTCTTCATTGTAATATTTAATAATAGTTTCAAACACCTGCATGCAAATAGTTGTAACTTTTACAACATGCAATGTTGGTCTCTTAAGAGACCCTCTGTCCATAGATTCAATAAGTCTTCCTGCTCCTTCAAATTCATACTGTACAATGCCTATCACAACCAGTAATTTAGTGCAATTAATACAACTGATTGACTTGTGTTACTTTGAAAGCCGCATATCCAGAAATATAATATATAAAATAAATTACATCATTTTCTCTTTGATACGAATTATCTATTTGTAGATCTGAAAAAGGAAGTAAAGATGGAACATTTTAACTTTGTTGGTCTTCCTTGACTTTAAGAATACTAACAACAATAATATTGCCACTTTGTGATGGAAACAACAAAATATTTTGGATTCTGATTCCAAAAGCTACTGAAAAGATGTATAATTATTTCTGCCTGACATCTGACAATACACACTGAAACGTTCCTCAGGAGAGAATCCATTTGAAATTTTCCGAAAAGTGCAAAATCTACTTTCAGTTCACTCAATGAATGCAAAGTCAAACCAAAGAGCCCAGAACCTGTTTGTTTTGCTGCATCAAATGTCTGTTTTGTTAGACCATGGTAAGTACTGCTCCTGACAATTACCTCCCACTTATTCAACCTTGATGCAAAGCTGGATAGATATATTAACTGTTGCTGAGCATTGCGTATAGCCCTGAAATCATTTTTATGCCTCATTCTTATTCAAAAACTTTACATTAACAATATTCTATCATTTTAAAACAATTTTAAAAAACTTAACTGTTCCTTTAATAGCACTTCCACCATACTAATCAAGTGCATTAATATTCTCATAATTGAATATTTTTCACTCAATATTCACTTTTTGGCGTTCAACACTGGTTGGATACAATGCTTTTGTACTTCACGTGTTTTCAAACCTCAGTAATTTATTTTTTCATTACTAGAACCCAATCTAAGATGATTAAAATCAGCAGAAATAATATCTGGATTCTCAAAATCAGGAAAATTGAAAACAAGATTCTTTTGATTAATCCAGTTCCGATTTTTCCTGTTGGTACATATTTGTGTAGTTATAGATGCATATTTGGCATGTTTCGTTAAAATTGAGATTTATTTCTAAAATATTTAATCTTTCACCTACTATTTATTTGTGAGCATTTGTTTAATTAGAATGACCTTGTCACAGTTTTCGTTTTTTTCTCTTTTCTACAGATGATAAAATACTAGTCTTAATGTAGGATATTTCTTGATATATTTTTTAAACCAGGCACAATAAATGCAACAAGACATACATTGCACTTCACTAAACTGAATATTTAATACTTCAATTATTTCTACTGCGAAGTAAAAAGTAGATTGCGTTATGTTTGCACAAAAATATATCTTTTCATTCCAAGCAAGCTTCAATTTTATAAAAAAAATGTTTATACAGGAAATGAAATATTGTTAATTTTTATTCCACATTAAAGTGCATATTTCAGGATTTTTAGGACATAAAAACCCGCTATTTATTGCCCTTATACCAAAATTGTGCAGCTTGCTAAGAATATTTTTAACTGAGGAATACAAGAATTCACCAGAATTATTACTGAGAGATAATATAGCAATGACCCCAGAATAGTTTCCAAATGCAGAAATTATGGAAAAATCTTCGGCAGTTTTAGCAAGTTGCTGTGAATTTGTTATACGTGTTCCAACTTACTTACCCCCTTTAAAAGACAATTCAGGGGAAATATGTATGTATATTTTTTCCATTAGAAGATTAATTATTTTTCCCTTAGGTTTCAAGGATCTAAAACGTTTCTCTTCATAAGTAAAATCATCATCACACACATTTACATTAAATGCTAACTTTCCTAAGTTGCTAGGATGATGCATTATAACTACTTTTGCTTTGCGAATTGACCTATACAAGCTGGTGATACGAGAAACATTTTTAATGCTATCTAAAGTCCTGAAGTAAATGTAAGTTTCTCTTCAAACTGAAAAGTTGTAACTGTTCTAGTAAAATATTAAATCTACTTTGCTTTTCATCATCCATATTAAATGATTTCAATAAGTTATGGAAAGCTCATTTTCCTTGCTTTGTACCACAAAATATACAGAATTGAAACTGTTTATTATTCTGATGTGTGCTTGAGATTTCAGTAAACTTAATGTTTATTACTTTATCATCCAACTCTGTGTGTGAATATTTCAAACGTCTTATTACTTTGAACACCGAAAGAAATAATAATGGAAGGATCTGGCAATCTGCTTGCTTTATACTCTAAAATAGTCATTTTAGGAGTAATAAACCAGCTTTCGCGATATTTGGTATACTGTTCTGCATACACTATCACATCTTCAAACTTGTGTAGTCTTCTTGCTTGCAGTTCCATTTCATAACTGCATCTGCTTGCACTAATAACAGCTTCAATATTTTCTCCTTTTTCTTCTCCTTCTCTGGACTTCCTTTTCTTAAGAGGTTGAGCATTCAAATCAAGTTTGGTTACACTAATAATAGTTCAGATAGCATCTGATGCAAGGGATGGACTGACACACAGAATGTAATGGATTCTTCCATCTTTTGCCTTCCATTTGGCTTCCCGGACTCATTTCATTAAGAAAAAAGTTTTCGTCCACATCCGAGAATTTTTAGTGAACTGGAAATGTTCCCTGTGAATTCTATTTATCCACCGCTTTCGACGTTCTTCATCCCGAGGAAATCTAAAGCAGGTCACATAAGGGGGCTGGTAATTAGAATTGGATCCAGGCACAGAACACTTGAACGGCATTTTGATAACCTAAAATAATAAAAACAGCGAATTTTTAATTGTATGTAACAAATTTAATAACACACACGTATATACACGTATAACACACATAATATATATATATATATATATATATATATATATATATATATATATATATATATATATATATATATTGATATATATTGATATATATATATATATATATATATATATATATATATATATATATATATATATTGATATATATATATATATTGTAACGTTTCTCCGTGAATTAAAATCAACTGGTATTATTTAAACAACGTTTTTATTCGTGAAGAATTGTACACTAAAATCTACTTGGTCTATTTACAGATATATTACACTTAATTGTTTTTCTTTACAAACGACTCCGTTCTCTTGATGATTTATTTACACAGTTCACTTCTATTTATTTACACTGTTCCTTTCTTCTACAGTGTCAGTCAGTCCGATGCACTGTCCACGGGCCACTGCACTTGACCCCAATTCCCTGCACAGACCACAATTCCCCTGCGCAGACCACACTTCACTGCGCACACCAGGGTCCACTGCACTGCTGTTTACCGCGATGCCCACTTCACAGCTCAGCTTCCACTGCAGACTTCAAACTGCTGACTGCTGTTTCCCCCTCTGCACCACTGTTTACCGCGATGCACCCCTCACAGCTCAGCTTCCACTGCAGACTTCAGACTGCTGACTGCTGTTCAACCACTGCACCACTCTTCACCGCAATGCACACTTCACAGCGAAAGTCGACGCTCAGTTCAGCGAAAGTGACATTTTCTCTTCGCTTTTCCTTTTAGTTGACCGGTCACTGCGGTCTGGCACTGCGCTCCCTTCGAACAGTCCGCGGCTTCCATTCCCAAAAGCAGGTCTCCCGTGCCTCTCTTTTTTACTTTCCTATATACGGAGCAATATACGTAGTATAGGGAAAGTTATGTAATGCTGCGGAAAGTTGATTTCGAGATCTCAACGGAAGTACACGTTTTGGGGTCCCCTGATACCGAAAAAGTTTTTTTTTTTTCTTTTTCTTTTTTTTTTTTTTTCTTTTCAAAACGGCTGTCTGTTAACACCACGAAAACATACGTAGAATTGTTTCCCAAGTGGATATTCACCGGTCGATCTGGCTCGACTCGATGCGCTGCGAATTTTTTTTTTTTTTTTTTTTTTAACATCAAAATTTGGGGGTACAAGAAGTCGTCCGGTCATTTTCATTTTTTTTAAACAGCTTCATATTTTTTCTTTAAATTTCTTGTGAGAATAGAGTAACACATTCTTTTGTTTTTTCAAAAATTACAAAAATGAAATTAGTTTTACTTCTCATGTTAATATTTGTATAGCGGCAATTTGTTCACATTCTTGTGTTTATGAATACATGTGCTTTAAATAAAATAACATAACATAAAGTTCCTCGAAAACTCAATCGTTTTCTGTGAAAAATGGCTCAAAATTCCACATTTTCGGAAACGCTCAAACGCCATTTTGTAAGAAACTACTCCAAAGTTTTTCTTCAATTATTTCAAACGGAGAGTGCTAATTGCACGCTTTAATATGAGGTAAAATTCATTTCGGTGTTGTTGTTTTTTCTCAAAAAATTACACAAATGTAAATTTTTTGAAAGATCTCTCACGCCGTTGATACGCACATTTCCAGTAATTTCTTTTAAACTATTGTATTTGTGAGTTAAAGTACTTAAAATTATTTTAAATGACGTTTTGCGAAAACTCAAAAATTTTCTATGTAAAAGAGCTTCATATTTCGGATTTACAGTAGCGCTTAAACACCACTTTTTTAAAAACTGCCCCAAATTTTATTGCCATTTAGGACGATGGTTTACGGTTCTTTAATAATCGTAAAATAATATTTCCGCTCTTCAGTATTATGAAACCGTAAATAAGGAAAATATCAATATAATACACTTTAGGTGGCGATAGACGGCAGCTGGCAAGAGTATGTGGCAAGTCCGAGTAGCTAGCTGAGACCAAACGAAATAGAAAACGAATACGGGAAAGTCTGTGCAATTCTGTAGCACCACTAGTTATTTTAACTTCATTAAAGCCCAGTTCAAGCTCTGTGGCTTCCCTTGTCTGTCCCAAAATTTCCGCGTACATCGCCCCCATCCTTGGCTCTCAGACATCCCGATGATTGGAATGGAGCGCGACGCTTTCTTTCTCCTTGCCACAACTGTCTTCCATTGGTTCTCGGGTGCATCACCAGACTGGTGTGACTCCACCTTTGGTAGCCCGACCATTCTCTACTTCTTTCCTTCTTCTTGGAGAACATTAACGGACTGATCGAACTCCTTATTAGTGCACAGGAGATCTGGGGCGGGCAGTTCTCTTTCGTGGACTGCAACAACATCATTATTAAAATATGTGCGAATTGCATGGACCAACTTCTTGATCTCGCCGTGCACAGTGTGACGAGGTTTGACAAACTCCAGAAGTTCTATGATCTCGTGCGTGCATGCGTGTGTGTTGAATTTCCGATGTCTTGAACGTCCACAAAATTACGTTTATAGTTGCTATTCTTCAATTTAGTTTTTTTTAAATTTTTTTTATTCTTACTCAGATTTAAATTATATTCGAAATAAATAATTATTCAGTTCACCCTTCCATCCTTCGCCCCCCCCTCCCTCCCCCCTCACTGTTGATGAGTAGGACTGTAATTGTACTTACAACATGATAAAGTCAGTAGCGGAACATTGTCCGATTCGAAAACGAGTAATTTGCACGTCTTTGGATTAGACACAGATTCACAATTAGTCTCCAAGAACCCCACACGAGAATCTGGTATTAAGGCATTGAAAATCTGGAAAGATTTGTTGGACCAAAGTTGCAAAACTGTGTGTGCTCTAATGGAGAATTTCTTGTCCTTAGAGGAAATGAAAGCTACCAATTCTGTGCTGGGGCATACTTCTTCTCATCCCAAGCAATTTCAAAGTTACAACACTCCAAATGACAGATGCTTTGAACAGTTTGCACAAGTGTCATGTTTCTCACACCTGCCCTACGTTTGTGCCAATTACTTCATGCCTGTCTTGCTGCCTAGCTGAGAAATGTTAATAAATCTTCAGATATTTTTAGAGATTTTTTCTTTTAATTGTTTTAAAAATTTAATCTTCTATTTTATTTCAGTAATATAGATATGTTTCGCAGCTCTAACACGTAACCGTGATGACTCTAGAGGAAGCGAATTTCACGGAGACTTGATCAATTGAACTTTAACTTTAAAAATATGAAGGATTTGTTGAGGAAAAAACACAATTAAACACTCGTCATGCAACCTGCAATACTCTGACTGTAGTATTAATATCTATAAAGTTATCTATCGAATGTACCCACATATAAGACAATCCCCCAATTTAAAAGAGGCCTGCTGAGAATTTTGTTTAAAACCAATTCTTCATATTTAGTCATAATAAAATTGCAAATTGTCTTGACTAGAATATATTCTTAAGGATGAAAAATGTTATAACTCCTGTCTCAACCAACTCTTGTTCCTTAAAATCATATTAATGTTTGAATGTATCATTGTTTCCTTTTGATCCTTCACACTGTGACGTTCTCTTGACTTTTTAGGTCCCTTTGAAAGTTTTGCGTGTAGAATTTACGTTCATAGTTTTCCAAATAACACCATGTAAGTGAGGACAATTCCTTCTGTGTCACCACATTTATGGTACTTCCTGTCCAGATCTTGTTCATAGATTTGGATTCTTTAACATACATTTTACATTCTCTGACAGAATAAATATAAAATAATTCACTGCTAAATTTGCGCTGCTTAATGTTTGTGAGATCGAGTTGTGATCGGCAAACCGCTTCATCTTTCCTCCGTTTCACGGGCAATGCTGGAGATAGTGGCTGATTTCCAAGTTTGGGAAGTTTTTGCTTAGAAAATGTTTCTTTATCATTCTTTTCTGTAAATGGCTTTACAATGCGTACGTATGACTAACAAAGTCTATTTTTTCATTTCATCTCGTGCAAAATGCACATTTGCACACTCTGTGCGTCGAATAGCCAGTCTGAGCAGCCTTTCAATCCTGGAACGAGCATGGTGTAACAAGATCATTTTCATGTTTCATTTAACTTAATATTTCATTTTAGATTATCTCCTTACCAGCTTATTCAAGAATATCGGTCTGAATCACTTGGCAAATTCGCGGTGCAAGAGTACGACCAAGAATATAATTATATATTATACATTGGTGTGGTATTTTTATTGTCTTCACAGCTTATTGTTACATCAACATTTACAAGTTTTATGACATGGAAAAGCAGTGTAAAAACATAACTGCTATTTGACTAGTGTTAATTTGCGAATATAAGACACCACCATATTTTTGGAACAAGATATTTAGGTGGGGGGAACCTTATTTTTATCTTATATTCGGGTAAATATGGTAATTCCAAAACAAAGTGTTTCGGAACCTTAAAACCAGGATTTACAAGGTTTATTACATCAGTCCCAAAAAAGATTGAATAGGACTAAAGTTAATCCATAAAAGTACCCATGGATAGTGATTCTCAAAGTTGGCTAGGTTTTTTTAATTGCACAGCGTGTATAAGAAAGAAAGCTATGTGGAAGTTCTGTGATTGGAATTGAATTCCATGAAACCATTGAAATGTTCTGTTGTCATTGAAAACATATGTTATTAATGCCAATTTGCTGTGAAAGGTAAAATTCAGATAATAGTTTGTTAAGTTTTACTTGTGTTATGGAATTAATATTTCGAATGAATTTTAATTTTCAGGCTGCATTCAACAGACCATTGCTTCCTCCAAAACATGAAGATGCTGATATATTGTCAAGACAACAAGAACAAGCAGATCTTGAAAAAATGAAAATGTTTGTACAACTTCGACAAGATTTAGAAAGGGTACGCAATTCAAAATTTATTAAGCGTTACTTGGCTTACATTCTAAATTGTATACCAGTGTTGTGACAATTGAAATATCTACTCTTTTTTTCATGTATCTCTCTCCTTTGCTTTTATGTTATTTATTATTATTATTATTATTATTATTATTATTATTATTATTATTATTATTATTATTATGTCAAAAGGTGTCCATCAATGGGTATGCAAGATTTAAAACAAACTTCTTATGAATCTACTTCTTAATATAATATTTCTTGTTTTATCTTGTTTCAGTAATGCGACACTGATAATGCTGATCAGTGCTTTTAACTTTTGATTTTTAATTCTGTTTTTTAATTATGCCCAGTCACCACTGTACTATTTGTTTTGCAATGTTATATTGGGCCTTTGAAAAGAAATAAAAAAAACAAAACTTTCTCTACATCGAATGGATGCAAATTTTTGAAATCATTTTAAGTTCATTGAGGTATTCAAAATACAGTTTTCACAGATGTGCACGAGGGAATGGGACTAATTAATACATGGATTCATTTCAATTTTATCACTTGTATTTTATGAAATATTGAGGTAACTGTTTTTTTTAAATGGAACTAGGCATATTTTTTGAGTCTATCGTAACGAGTGTAGAAAGACAATGCAATGATATACATATTGTCATAAGTTAGATAAGCATTTTTTGAGCAATTTTTATATTTTTGCAATTAGTTTTTAACGGATATTTTGAAGTAGTCTTGTGGAACTTGCCAATATGTGTACCATTGGATTTGTTTTTTTATACTTGTCATGATAGACTGAAAAAAATGTATAGTTCTATTTGAAAAAAACAAAGTCACCTCAAATATCTCGTAAAGACAAGCAATAAAATAGAAATGAATACACACATCAATTAGCCCCATTCCCTCATGCACTTCCATGTAAACTGCATTGCAATAACTTCAACCATGCAAAAGTTTTAGGAGGTGCTAAAGTTACATGACTCCAAATAGTAGTAAAAAAATAAATAACAAAATGTACAAAGATATAATACTTTTACTGACATTGATTGTGAAAATTGAATCTTTATATCTTTACAGTTGTGAGGAAAGAAGGGATGACTAATGTGATTATTTCTGCACAAGAAAGAATTTAAAGTATTTATGATCAGTTTTGTAGTGTATTACACCGTGAAAGAATCATGGCCATGTTTGTACAATAAACTGCAAATATTACACAACAATTTTGTCTGTGCAGTTAAAGTGAATATTAATGAGATACACTTGTATAGAGGCTAACATTCTGTTGCTGTTGTTCTTTTTAATAGGAACAACTATTTGTAGCCAGTTCACTATCAGTTCTATCTCACCTATATGTTGCCTGACAATGGTCTGTTTTCATGACAGAAACTGGAGAATGTTGCAGTAACAGCAAGGCTCAGTTTCAAGACAATTTGTCAAAAACAGAACAGATTCCATCTGCTTCCATAAAGGTCATCTAATTTTAGAGGACTTAATGCTTCGTGAGCCTTACCTAATTGGATAAATTGCAAAGTTTGGATTATCATCTTCCAATGTAGTTCCATTGATAAATTCCTAATGAAATATATTAGTGAAAATCGTGGGGTTACAGCTAGATCATTCATCATTTCTTGTTCGGTTGTTATGATATTTGAAATGGTATGTTTTGTTGAGTTTTTTGGTGTACATATTTGAAGACTTTTGGGGAGTTCCATTCAGTAGGTTTTTCTCAATATGGATTTATCAGTTATAATCTGATTTATCATTCAAATTTTTCAGTGTTGCTATTAAGTTTTTCAATTATTTGTCTCCTTTCTGATGAGTAGTGCTAGCGTAGTGTTCATTTTTTGCAAACCCATTTTCTTGTTTTTTACTTGTGTATATTTTATTTAGTGGTGCATATAATACTGCTAATTGATAGTTTGTCCTTCTCATCAAGAGTGTTTAGATGCATTACTTGTGCTGTTAGTTTTGAATCCAGCGAAGATTCTCGCTCTTGTAAATGCAGCCCAATGGTTATCTCTAAATAAAGGTTTGAATACACTGCGTTTTCCAGTTTATGGAAATCAAACAATTGTCAGCAGTACAGAATGATCAGATTTTGATACATGTGTTCAGTGTCAGTTACTGACATTTGTGTGCAGAAGTATATCAAGTGATGAGCCTGAAACCTGTTGGATCAAAGCAGTCTATTGAAAAGGACGATATGCGACATGCGGTTGTGAGAAAATTTCTTTTGCTGTGTGGATTGAATAATATGATTTTGGATTCTTGGAAGTTGTCGTTTAATATTAATTAATACATCCTGCACTTTCTGTCATGTCAATCATATGATATAGATATTATTTTTATGAAAGGAAATAGATTTAAGGAAAGTAATACATTCAAATAGATTTAAGAAGTTCTGATCATGTTATTCAAAATTTGTAAGCTCACTTCAATGTAATCAAGGCAAGTTTGTGAGAAATTATTCTTATGTTTTCTGTTTAATGTGTGGCATATACTGTAATAGTTCAATATATTCATGTTTGTTTCATTTGTGAAAGTAAAAAACGACTACAGTTCCTAACTACCAAATTAAATGCTGATAAGCACCACAAGAGCTTCATTTGAATTGGTTGATAACCTAAACTAAAACTTTTTCATGTTTTAGCTGAGGTATTAGTAGGGTAGAAATCGCAATATTACAATATTACATAACCATTTCCAATAATGCGAGAAAGTATGTGCTGTTTGAGCTCCTAATATATTTGAGAACCAATTTGAAACATCTGATATTGTTTTGTTTACTGTTTATTATTGCAAATAATTATCCTATCAACAGAAATGCGACCTGTTTTTCTGTTTCAAGGACGTTTAATGGAAAATTGAGGGGTTATTGAGAAAATTTTGTTTAAATGGTTTTTTAATTGCCCTGATTTCATTCAAAATTATGCAAACTCTGCTCATATTTGTAAACAAGAAAAACATTACATTAATTAAGTGTCCAATTATGAAGAAAAATTTCATAAAAAGAACATCACAATATAGTTGTATGTACAGAAGTGGACAAATTATTAGCAAAATGGTATATAATAGAAAAATATCTTTGTCTCAAACCATTAGAACTAAGCTATAGAATTGAAGAAGCTTCAAACTTATTAATATTTGCTGTGAGCTCCTTTAGCATGAATTAATGCATTAATTCATTTGGGCCAATGCCTGGAACAAATTTTTTTGAGCATTTCAGCAATTTCATCATTTTCATTCTAAATGGTAATGAGTACTCCGCGAGTTGTTCCCTTGTAGGATGTATTGCCTTCACTTTCTTGTTAAGAATACTCCTTATTGTTTCTATTGGATTCACATCAGGACTATTTCCTGGCCAGTCGAGCACACAAATATTACTGGAATCCAATTCACACTTCACACTTTTTGATGAGTGGCAAGGAGCACCATTGTGCTTGAATAATCCATCCTCGATTGGAAACCACCACTCATTGCTGGAATAAGGCAATGATGACCTCTATAATGTTTGGTATTTGTATTGTCTTTTACTATGTAAATTTTGCCCAGTCTATACACTGAAATAACCCCACAAATCATAACTAGTAGTAAACTTAACTAGTTGCACCACATATTCTTTCTTAATGGTTTCTCTTGGCAGCCTCCTAACAGGGGGCTGTCATTCATAGCAAAAATGGTAGATTCATAATTGAATACAATCTGAAGCAAATTTAGTAAAAAAAAAAAAAAAAAAAAAAAAAAAAAAAAATTATCTCCACATTAAGACAGTAGACTTACTTCCTTATTTTCAGTCACCTCCTTGGTGCAACTTGACCCTTTGCAGTTGTTTCTTGATCATAGAAGCAGTCAATTTTTGTTTATTGCAGGGTCGCCGAACCTTTAAGCTTCTTTCAAATGGTCTCCTCCTTACAGTTCTTGAGGAAATTTGTACTCCATTTTCTTGGACAACACCTCAGGGTCGAGATGTTAAATGTATTTTTATGAATGCTATTCTGAACAAAATACAGAATAAAAATATGGTTGGAACCCTCTTTTGTTCACTTTTTCACTTTCTGTGAGGTGTGGTCCATTTCTCTTTCACTTTTTCGCAAATCTACTAACATCTGAGTAATTTGGTTATATTATTGTTACTGGATAATAGTAACACTACAAGTCTGGCACATTTTTGTGGAGACATGCCTGTTGCCTTGTCAGGCTTTACGCTTTCACGGACTCTCGTACTATGAGAAACTCTTGATATCTGCGCTCCCATCCTATTTTCACAATTGAGGACAGGTTTGGAATGGGATCTAGATCTGTATTGTAGACTGACAAATTTCATTTGCAAACATACAAGCTCTGTGGAAAAAAATGACACCCAAAGACACCTCCAATAAGACAAAATATTGTGAAAATGTGATTGGGCGACATTACAGGATATGTCTTATAAAACACATATATTCGCGTAAATGAACATTTCAATCAAGGGATGCATTTACTAATATGCACAGAACACATTAAAGAAAATATAACAATTTCACCTCTGTCCAACTAGTACTTTTTACCCTTAAAGTCATAATTCAGAGTCTAACGAATGATTGTGCTAATAACATGTCCATGTATGTATGTGTAGGGAGATCCAAAAAATTTTAACATTAGCAGTTTTCGAAAATCCAGAGGTTTTCAAATGAAATCGAAGCTATTTCACATTTATAAGCATATTTCATTCTTCAAGCAGAATCATCAAAGTTAAAAAAAATTGAGCCATTATTGAATAAAGTTCAAAAATCAGCAGAAAACAAAAAAATCATTTCGTATTCGCAGGGCTTCGATGGAAATTATTGGCAAACTCGGTGTACTTGCAAAAATTTACAACCAAAAATTAACACAGCAAAAATTACAATATTGATTATAGATATTTTATATTAAAGAATATCTTTGAATTTTGAAGACTTACAAACGCAAATGTTCATCTGTTTTCATGCAATGGGAAGATTGAATTTAGCTGTAATGCTGGCGGAGTAGGGGTAACATGAATGATGTGAGTCTTCTAAAAACCAGTTCGAATGCCAGTGGTGAGAAAAAAAATTCTTGTTGGAAACGCCAATGCACGTTCATGTAGTATTATAATATTTCGTAGTCAGTACAAATAATGTGTGAAAGTATGTGCTGTTATGCACCACACTGCAGTTTTAAATAGAACTCTTCAGGTTTCTTTAGCAAATGATAACACGCATGAAGAGACGAGTCATACGTATGCATATCACCCTATGTTAATTTATGCTTTTACAAGGATGCCGACGGTTAATATCCCACAATTACTGCTGGGAAACGTGAATCATTTGCAGCATGCCAGGTCAAACAAACAAACAAACAGAAAGGACTTAGGAGCATGTTTTTAGTATTGTTTAGTATTGATATTAATTACTGTTTCTTTGTTTGTTATAGGTCCGGAATTTATGCTACATGGTTAGCCGAAGAGAAAAATTATCACGTTCATTTTTTCGTATGCGGGAACAGACCTTTCACAAACAAGTGGCAGTGTTAAGTGATGCAAATTGCAGTCTGAAAGGCAAAGAAGTAGCTGCTGTAATAGAAGCAAATCATGGACCATCAATTTATGATAAGTTATATTCTCAGCCTTCTACTGAGGACCAAACTGAAAATTTTGAAGTTGTGTTAGCACGTATTGCAGGTGTTTCATCTCCTATTTATTCTTGTTCTGAGGAAAAGAGTAAGATTGACCTCAATGGACTGATCAAATGTTCTGATAAAAAATCTCTAGATAATCCATACAAGAGGTTGTATTTCAATGGTGCAACAAGGCGACGTAGCAGTTTTTACAGTATATCTAGTGGGAGTGATACTGATTTAGGAATAGGCAGCAGCAGAAGGATTGACATTAATCCATCTCATCATAAAGGTGTTAATAAGTGTGTTTCTTTACAATCAAGTCTTCAAGATGGTATGCTATCCAGTTCAGAAGATGAAAAAATTGTAAGTGCATTTCACAAACATCTTAACTGTGGTAGGAAAGGTATAATTTCAGATATGGCAAAATTATCAGAAAGACGGAATTGTAAAAGAAGTATATTATCCAGATTAAGAGTTGAAACTTCAAGTGAAGAGGAAAGTAAATCAAATAACTTGTGGCATAATCCATGTAGTAGGACTTTACGACAAATGGAACGTGAATTAGGTGATAAAATCTCAGGTAGTGATGATAGTGAAGAACTCTTACCAATTGTGGGAACAAAAAATCGTCAGCATCCGATAAGTGCTATTTATTCAGATAGTGAATCTGATTTATCTTTAAAAGGTGAGTCTACTAATCAAAATGAAGATAAATCATCTTCTAATGCTCCTAGTGATTCACATCAGCATGTCTTGCGTACTAAGGCAGCTGTAAAGGAATTTTCTGCAGGCATACAGTCTGTGGATTTACCAGTTCAGAAGAATGCCTCTAAACCTGTAGGAAGTGCAAAACATAGGTGTAAATCTGTTGATATAAATGATGATGATTCTACCAAAGACAAAGAAAATGTTAAATTATCACATAAAAAAGAACTTGATACCACGGAATTAATTGTTCCTCAGAGACAAGCTGCTAAAAAGGCCACTGAGAGCATGCGCTTCTCACAGAATAAACCTAAAGACCAAACTGGCCCAGAACAGGATGTGCTTAAACCCTCAGTAAATGAAGATATCAAAATCAAACCTAAATCTAAAATTAAAAACCGGGAAGGAAAAGAGATGAAAATTAATAAAGATGGAAAATTAAGTGATATATATGATTTTGAGAAAGATAGTAGTGATGCCCAAGAGATTCTTGCTTATGTTCCTCAGAGACAAGCAGCAAAAAAGGCAGCTGCCCATATAAAAAGTAGTGGTAATGTGAAAACAGTCTCAGGAGAATTGGAAGAAGAAAATAAAATTAAGAAGGAAGATTCTAATTCTCCACCAAAATGTAAAAAGGAAGAAGAAGTCAAATTAAAAAAGGATTCAGATAATGAAAAACAAGTAGATGTAAAAAATCAAGAATGCCAAAGAAAATCCAGAAATGTATTGGCATCTTTATCTTCATCTTCTTCATCTTCATCTTCTTCTAGTGATTCTTCGTCTGACAGTGAAGTCAAAAATGGACATAAAGTGAAATTGGTGAAAAAAGACGTAAAAAATGTCGAGAAAAAAAGTTCTGACACTCCATCGGCAAAGAAAGATTCACAGATGAAAGTTCGTAGAAAAAAGTCTGTCACTGCTTCGGACTGGACTTTTCCTAATAAGGAAGACCAGTTAACCAGCAGTTCCACCTGCAGTGATTCAGAATATGATGAAACCATTCAGAGTAAAAAGAAAGGTTGCATAGCCTCACATGAAAGTGAAAATGAAGGTCTTATTGAGAACAAAAAAGAGGAAAGTTCTGTTGGAAAACTTGATTCTTGTACATTAAAGACATCTGATAATTCTGAGAGAAAAAATACAAATTCAAAACTGGCTGGTAAGAAATTCAAGAAGGCGCCTGATAAGAAGCTTAAAACTTCCGACGGGCGGCCTGAACATGAGTTTCAGCCGCCAGTTTCTGAAAGGGAAAAATTGTCCAAAGCCAAAGACAAATTTTTCAGGAGAAGAAAATATGTCTGTCACGAGGCTACTGCATCAAATGATGGTGATAGATTCAGAAACACTGAGACCAAATCAAGAGATTTACTTGGCAATGAAAATCGAAACAGTTCCTGCGAAGATAACTTCGAAAAAGAATCCTCATCAAAAGGTAATCCTTGCCACCGATCGAGTTCTCCGCGAGCTGAGGAGTTGTCGAACTGGTCTGGAAACAGAGAATCAGATCCAGAAAAAAGAGATGAGAAAGCTGAGATTGAAGAAACAAAAATTGAAGGAAGGAAGGGAAAATCAAGCGAAAAATTTGATGAGCCAGAAGACACAAGTCAGTGTGAAGAAAGAAATGACAAGAAAGCAAAAGAGAGAAGCAAGTCCAGTGATGTGTTGCCAACTACGACCGAGAAAATTGACAAAGTAACAGTTGAATCAGATTGTTCAGTTAAAGAAGTGAAATTTAGTGATATCAAACATAAGAAGTCAGCTGAAGATTCCAAGTTAACTGAGGTTAAAGTTCAAAAAAATTCAGTGAAAGACAGTGTAACTAAAGAACACACAACGTCAAAATTAGAGAAAGAAATTGCCCAAAGAAAGGCCGAAAGAGAGACGAGGAGCAAGTCCAACAGTAAAGGTTGCTTAGAAAGACTATTTGAAAAAAGGGAGAAAACTATAGAAAAAATTCTATTTAAGGCAAGTGGTAGAGAATTGTTGGATGGCCATGAAAAAAATAATATATGTCCCAAAACTATTGAAAAAATTGAAACCCATGATTTTGAAAAGTTACAACTAATGGAGCGTAAAGGAGAATTTACTGATAATGACCCAATAAATGTTAATGAAAAAGAAAATGTACGAATTGCTAGAGATAGTCCAAATACTATACAAGAGAACTGCAAGCATGAGGACATTTCCAAAGTTATTCTTGACCTGAAAATGCAACATAGGGTCATTCAAGGGTTAGAAAGAGATGGCAAAAAGAAAGATAAAACTAATATCACTGAAAATAATAATAGTTGCAGTAGTAATAACAACAGCAACAATAGTAGTGGTAGCAGCTATAGTAACAGTGTCGGTTCTAGAGATTTATTTAACAAAAGCTTAAAGTACAATGCTGCAATAACTAATGTAGAAAAACATTTACGGAAGAGTGAGAAACACTCTGTTATTCATAAGGCTTGTAAGCAAATAACAAGCAACAAAACAGACTTAGAATCTCAGATTGGTACAAAAGTTCCAGATATTCCTGGGAATCATTCAACTAATGTGATAGATTTCAGTTCTGACAAAGAAAAAGTTTCTAGTGAATATAAAGGTGCTGATAACATTGATGATAAAAGTAGAAGAAAATTGAAAACTTTCTCTCGAAACAAAAAAATAAATTCTCTTCACCATGAACCTAACACTAAAGAGAAAATTGAAAAACTAAAAAATGATCATAATGCTAAGTTGACGAGTAGTATTCTTCATGATGGTGAAAGGACTAAGAAGAATTCTAAATGTGTGTCAAAAGAAAATGTCTTAAGATCTCCTGTTAATCATTTATTTGGAGAAAAAGAGACATCTCGGAGATTTTCAAAAGAAATTTATTCATCAGAATATATTACAAATGTTGATCATCCTGTTAAAGCCCCTCTCTCACAATCATTTAATGCTTCCCATTGTTCAGAAAAACCAAGTATTGTTGAAACTAGTACTGATAGCATAGTCCCAGAGTCTGACACAGAACTACGGAAACATAAGTCATCTACAGTAAATTCTTCTGTTCAGCATCAGCGTTCTATATTTTCACCCCAACAGCAGCCAAAGGAACCAGGAGTTTCAGAATTATTTGATTTTGAAAATGATATACTGGCTGTTGATGAATCTGTTAATGATGATGGATTCAGTATTCCAAGAGACTCGGACGAAATGTTGCGAGCACCCCTTTCATTTTCTTTTAGCAGTGAATTTTTATTCAAAGAGGATACAAAAGAGGATAGTGCACGGGAAACATTGAATTTAGTTGAAAAACTAAGGCTCGAATATGCAAAAAAATCAACATCCAATGTTATAACACCAGACATATCAGAATCAAAGACTGCATCTTCATGTCTTACTACTACCACTACCACTACCACTACTACTTCCACTACACCTACTACATCAATTAACACTTCAACTGCTATGAATTTTTCAGTGGCTACTGCTACTATTACTTCTCCTACTATTAGTACTGCTGCTACTACTGCAACTACTACTACTACTTCTGTTACCACTGCTACTGCTACAACTACCACTACCACTGCTACTGCTACAACTACCACTGCTACTGCTACAACTACTACTGCTACTGCTACACCTACCACTACTAGTATCAAAAACAACAGTGCAGATGTCCCCATGTACTCTTCTACTTCTCCACATTCTACCTCTACTGCTGCAACTACTCCTGTTTCACCACCCCCATCTTCTCCTCCTCCTCCCCTTTCTTCTTCTTCTACTACTACTACTGCTGCTGCTGCTGCTGTTACTACCACCACCACCAACACTGCTGCCGACACGTCTTCTACTTCCATGACCACCATCACCACCACACTTACTGGTCCTGTGGTATGTTCTACTGCTATCACAACAGCAACTGGAGCTAATTCTGTTTCCACTACCGATAGCAGTAATGCTTGCGGTAATAATATTGCTGTTTCTACAGCACCATCTCAAAATTTTTCTCCTCCCCCTCCATTAGTATCATCTCCAGGCATTCCTCTAATTATAACTTCTAAGACTGCTACATCTGTTCCTGAAATTTCTCCTGATACTGTTGGTATTACTACTCTCATCACCACAATAAGTACTTCCAATACAGGGATCTGCCTCCCTTCCCTTTGTTTGTGTAATAGTGGCAAAGATTGCAGTTGTAAATTGAACAAAAGTAGTAGTAGTAATAGTGGTGGTGGTGGAGGTTGTAATAGTAGTAGTAACAGCAGCAAGAGTATGAAAAACGGTAACAAGTGTGCTGGTGGTAACAGTAGTAGTAGTAGCAGCAGTAGTAGTAATACTAGTGGTAGCTGTAATAATAGTAGTAGTGGTGGCAGTGGTGGTGGTAGTAGAAGTAGGAATAGGGGCAGTAGAAGTAGGAGTAGTGGTGGTGGTAGTAGTAGCAGTGGTAGTATTGGTAGTGGTAGTGGTGATAAGAGCAGCAGCAGCAGTAGTAGTTGTGGCAGTGGTGGTAATAGTAACAAAAGTAGAACTAATAGTGGCAGAGGTGGCAGTGGCAGCAGCAGTGGTTGTAGTAGTAGTAGTACTGAAGGTGGTGGTGTTATTGCTGCTGCTTCTACTACTACTACTACTACTACTGTTGCTGATGCTACCACCACTATTACTACTGATGTTCCTGCTGCTAGTAGTACTGCTGCTGGTGCTGCTGCTACTACTACTACTACTACTACTACTACTACTACTACTACCACCACTATCACAACCACCAATACTAATAATACTACTACTACTACTACTACTGCTGCTGCTGCTGCTGCTGCTGCTGCAGTTACTACTACTGCTGCTACTACTACTACTACTACTACTACTGCTGCTGCTGCTACAGCTACTACTTCTACTGCTGCTACTGCAGCTACTACTTCTACTGCTACTACTACTACTACTGCTGCTTCTGCTACTGCAGCTGCTACTACTACTGCTGCTATTCTCCCTACTTCTATTACTACTGTTACTACTGCCACCACCACTACTACTGTTCCTGATTCTACTGCTAATTATACCAACACCACTACAACTACTATTACTACTATTGCTGCTGCTAGTATTACTACTACTACTTCTGATTCTGCTGCTACAGTTCCTGTTGTTGCTTGTACACCAACTGCAGTTGCTGCTACTAAGTCCAGCCCCTTTACTAACTCAAGTGTCACTTCTACTGTTCCAATACTTACTTCTGGTTCTGTTACCGCAGGGAACTGCTTATCTCCACCCCCCTCTGCAGATTATGTGTGCAACGTAAGGAATAATCTAGTTGCTGGTGACACTTCCATTGGTACCACTTCTGCTGCAAACATTTCTTCTTATATTGGTTCAGAAGGTGTTAGGTCAACTTTTGGAACTGTTGTTGCCGATTCAATTTCTTCCTCTACAACTACTACTACTACTACTACTACTACTACTACTACTACTACTACTACTACTACTACTACTACAACAACTAATAAAAATGATGATACTATGGCTGCTACTGTGTTTGTAACTAATAATTCTAGTGCCACTATGACTTCTGCACTTACTACTACTGCTACCACTACTGCTATTGCTGCTGCTTCTACTCATCCTCATTCTCCTCCTCCTCCTCCTCCTCCTCCTCCTCCTCCTCCTCCTCCTTCTACTACTACTACTACTACTATCACTACTACTGCTTCTGCTTCTAATGTTGGTACTGCCACAGCTATATATCCTTCATTCACCACCTCTTCAATAATAACCACGCCCAACACTATCACCTCTACAACTGCAAGCCCAGTGATTATTTCTACCTCTTCTGCTCCCATTTCTCCCAATTCTGTTCCACATAATGCTGCTGATTCTAAATTGTGTGCTGTTTCTATGAAAGACTCCATTCAAGGACCCAATTTTTCTCTTAGGGAAAATCTCAAAAAAGAGAACAGCACTGTACCTGATGGGGTGAATGAGGAATCAAGAATTAAGGAGGATGAACAAATTCCTGCTGTGAAGGTAGAAAACAGTAACAATTTTTATAACACCCAAGTGAATGAATTTTGCAGAATTACGGGTTCAGTTGATGATCCTTGTCCTCCAGTGGCAGCAAGGAAGGATGTGCATGATGGAAAGGCGGATATGTCTCTCTACAGTGGTAATATCAATGTACCTTTTGATTTTCGTCAGTGTGGAGTTCATCTTGATGTTTCGAAAGTGTCACCTAGGAGAGACAAACTTGATAAAAATAATGGTTCTCAATCTGATGAACAGTGGGTTCCTCCCAGTCTCGACTTTATAAACTCCCATCATCATTCACTTTTGCCCCATCCCTACGAGTCAGTTCCTCCTCCATCAGTTGATTGCCAATCTGCTTCATCTCCATATGCAGACATTCCAAATAGAACAAAATGGGATGATAGTGAAGTTCTTCCTGTTAGGCGGTCATCGTCGTCTTCTGCTGCATCGTCGTCGTCATCTTCGTCATCTTCTCATCGAGAAGACATAGATTTGCAAAAAAATGATGATTTGCAACTTGAACCCCATACACCTGGTGTTGATATTTCATCTTATCAAAGTTTACATACTGCGATCCCTTCTTTCCAACCTTGTACTCTCACTGATGCGCCTCCATTTCATCCTTATTCTGAAGCTACACCATTTGTTGGATCTGTTACATTGTTTCCCCCATCTACTTGTCCGCAGTTACCTTTCCCATCACCTGGGATGTTCCCACCTCCTTTTGGATCCTCATTCTCTGCCTCCCACTCAGTTTTACCCTCTGTTCCAAAGTCTCCCGAGGATCAAGGATCGAGAGCCCCTCCTTGTGTTGCCACATTTACATCATCGTCTCACAACATGGCTCTTACAGCTGCCATGGTTTCTCCTTCAGTTCCTACATCAACTGTTGTTGCATCTGTTCCTTCCCCAGTTCTTCAGATGGATCCTTCACTTGCATCAGCATCTTTCACTACTCAGGGACATATTCAGCAATTGCCTGAATCTCTCTCACCAAATTCTGGTTGTCAAATTCAAGCCTCTCAGAAACTTGCAGAAAATAAAGAGCATCAACTTTCAAAGCAGCAAGAAAACCCTCGGGATTTGCAACAAAAACAGTTACAACCCCATCAACTTCCCCAAACCACACTTATGTCCCAACAGCTTTCAGTAATTCCATTGCCTTTACCTTCAGTACCTTCACCATCCTCTTCTCCTCAGTTGCCACCATCACCAGCTCTGCCTCCACCACCACCACCGCCGCCACCGCCACCTCCTCCTCCGCCACCACCACTTTCTTCCTCCTCTTCCTCCTCTTCATCATCATCTTCTTCCTCTTCTTCATCCTCATCTTCATCATCACCACCTCCTCCTCCATCTGCTGCGGCCGCTGCTGCTGCTGCTGCTGCTGCTTCTTCTTCTGCATTCATTCCTGGGCCTTTACAATTACCATTATCTACCCAAGATTCACCTCCAGTGAAACCTTCATCAAATTGCACACTAGGTGGTAAAAAGTCACCAGTAAAACCTACTAGAACTTCAGCTCGTTTTACATCACAATTAGGTAAATCGCCGGGGAAATCACCTCGACAGGAGGTTTCTATTGCAAAATCTGCTCAAAATCGTGTTCGTGAAAATGGTGGTAAACGTTCAAGTAGTGGAAAGATTACAGTTAGTCGATCAATTTATAATCAGCCTCGTGGTGCAACCCGCCGTGGTCGAGGCCGAGGAAGAAATCAATTTACTCAAATGTTTCAAGATAATGAATATCATAGTAATAACACAATACATAGTAAGTTAGTTGGGACTGTGTACGATTTAGAATTTGATGACGATTCTCCAAGTGAAAGTGTTGAGAATCTACGAGCAATGCGGGAAAGGAGGCGATCAACTGATGTGCATGAGAAAAAATCTGATGTTACACTTATTCCAAAAGATTCACCATCTTCTCCAAAGTTATCAAGTCCAACACTTCCTGTTCAAAATTCAAAAATTCGTTCTTCTTATAACAGTGTTGATGTTAAAGAGTTGCAAGCTCCTTTACCTCTCAGATCTCAGGACAGTGAAATAGCATCAACCCTCTCACCAATTCCCAATGCATCTTCTGAACCATTTCAAGATGTAGTTCAACCTCTCTTACCTGGTCCTGTTGATATGCGCACTTACAACACTTCTTATGAACCTAATACCAATAATAATTCTGCTGCTTACAATAATAGTCTGTTGGGAACTTTCACATCTGAAACATCTGAACAACATGTAGCAGACTTTGAAGATGAAATGGAAAATGATTTGCATTCTGTATTAGTAGAGAGTAAACACTTGAACATCAATCAAACCTCTGGTGAGCATTGTAATTCAGTGGACGGTAATAGAATTGTTCAAGAACAATCTGATTCCTGTGCACTATCCAATAACAAAGTATCCCTCACTGATTCACGCAACCAGCTGAAAGTTAAAATAAAAGGTCCCTTTTTAGATGCAAACTATGCAGCTGCCACTGCTGCAGTAACTTCATTGACACAACAGCAACCTACGTTGCCTACATTGAATTCTCTTGATGTTCCATCAAGTATTATTCCTACTGCAATTACAGCAGTGTCATCAGCAACTTCCTCATCGGGTACTTCAAATCTTCGACGCATGCGAAAAAAGGAACTTTTGCGGCAGTACTGGACTCAAGATATGAATATGGATGATCCCACTAGTGCTCCAACTGGGCAAGCAATGGTGCCAACAGCCACTCCTCCAGTTAACCGTACTGTAATCACAATTCCTAAAGCTGTTGCATCGATGACAAGCATTCCTACACGTGAAGATTATAAAGCAGTAGTTGATGCTAATATGGAAAAAAAGCGTCGCAAAGAAAAACTTAGCATTTCTTCGTCTGTATCTCGAGAATTAAGACATTTAGATATTCCATTAAATGTGGATGACACTCCTGATCGGAGAAGGAATGTTGGTGCAAGTGTGACCTCATTAGCCCATTTACCTGATGGAACTACTCCACCTACTAAAAGGAGAGGTCGCCCTCCCAAAGCAACTGCTTCTCCATCTGAACCAATGGCTCCTAAATTGAAAATCAAAATTGGGAATAGTATTGTAGCTGCATCTGATGCAGATTGCAACATTGAAGAAAAGAAACTGCGTGTGCGACCTCCCAAGAAGAGACTAACAAATGTTCAGATGCCTTCTGTTGATGAATTGAAAAGGGAAAGTATGAAATTTCGTCGTAGAATTATGGCAGATTTTGAAGAAGAAGAGAAAAAGAGTAAAGTGGTTTCTGGTAAGCGACGTAAGCAGCGGCTGCCAGATCCTCAACGTAAAGTTGAACTTGTTGACAAAGTAACTTCTGAGAAAATTACTGCTCCTAAAATTGTTATTCGTATAAATAAGCGTGTTAGTGGTAGTGCAGGTAATGATAGTATTAAAAGTGTCCCTGATGAAAGTACTGGAGTACCTCTCCGAACTGAAGAAAATTGCGTGTGTCAAGATGTTGCATCTTCTCCTACAGGAAGTGATAAAGGACCCATTTTGCTTTCAAAGGAGGAAGAAAGTTCTGTGACAAAAGTGGTACCTGCAGACAATAACAGTAGTAGTAAAAGTAGATTAATGCCAGAAAATATACGGACGTCCAAAGTGAGCCCTATTCGTTTAAAGTTAGCCAGATGTCAAGAAGGTTATGTGATGAAAACACAGCCCCAACAAGTGTCAACATCTGAATTGCCAACCAACATTACTCCAAATAACACAAAGGATGTTCACAACGATGATGGTAGTGTTAGAGAGCTGAAAAATACTTTACATGTCATCAAGGGATGTGAAGTTAGGTGATGAATGTTGTAAATATACTTTTAATAGTGCTGATGTAAATGTGATGATCCAATTTAACCATCACCAAGTGATGACAGATTATGTGCATAGGTGTACCCACCATCCATCCTCACTTAAAGTGCAGGTGGACTTGTAAATATGAACATATGAAATAGTTTCTAAGTCTAGTAGCATTTGTCAACTGTTTTAAATTATCTTTGTTCAAATATTGGACTTATTTTTATTTCATGTTGATTATAAAAGAGGATGTATGATGTGGTATATCACTCTTAGGACAATGTCTTGTAAATTTGCACAGTATAACTAGATTTAGTAAAAACTGGAGATAAAATTAGTGTACAAATGTCAATTACCAGTTCAAGACTTGAATTAATATTTTTGTACATATTGTGAGTGTTTAAAAAGTACACTGAATAGAACTCTATTTGTAAGTTTCTATTTTATTTAAAAGATATGGTTTGCAAAACTTGTTAGCAACATTTAAAAAAAAATTACTTAGAATCAGAAATAAAATGTCTTTTATTTATGAATATATTTAAATTATAAAATAGAAGTTCAGGATTGGAATTCAGAAATAAATCTCATGTGAAATGGTTGTGATTCCCTAGATTGCAACCTCATATCTTTTGAAGGGAAGTTAAACAGTAAGAGTTCTGTGCATCAAGAGATTGGTGCATGTGTAAGTGTGAATGCATGTGTGTATATGTGAGTGTGTGTGCACGCAAAACGCGTGTATGCACGTGTTGTTACTTAGGAAGATTATCAAATTGTTGCACGTGTTTTGGTGAAATATGATCAATAACAATTTTCATTATGCTGCTAGTTTGAAAACTGCCGTTAATGTTGCTATTCTTTCAGTTGTTTTTAATTACAATTATTTTTTAATTTTATTTAACTTCAAATTGTACCTGCATCTTTCTGTTAGAGAAACAGTTTTTTTCCATTTGAAGAAATGATGTGTGAATTGTGTTATATGCATACTTAAAGATTGTACTCCCATCAGTGTTTTAATTTGTTGTGTAGTATTCTGTTTCAGTCTGTGGTTGTTCTGATAATGTACTTTATGATAGTGGAATATGCTATTTGAAGACTGAGATTTTGGAAAAGTATGAAAAAATTCATGTTGATTACATTAACACATACCAAATGGTGCAATAAATTGTGTGTGTGTCTGTGTCTGGGTGTGTGTGTAAGATGTGTGTGGATGTATGTGTATGTTGTAGAGAGAGAGAGAGATATTTATTACAGTGCTTGCCAGGATTATAAGATAATTCATTTTTAGAAAGGTTGATGGAGATCCTTGAATTCATGTTTGGGTGCAATACCTTCTTATTTCATTGTTTCAAAATTCCATTTACAGTATATGTTCATGAGTATAAGTTTACTAGATGACTAGATTTTTGTCAATTATGAAAATAAGAAATAAACAAGTATTTCAGACTTGCAATATAATAAACACATTTATGCTAGAAATTACAGTATTTATTTTACAGGATAAAATCATGCTATGCTAGTTGTACATAGTTTGATCTTGCTACATTAATGGATCGTAAATAAAGGATTATTGGCTTGCATCATAAGATGAATTAAATTTAATATCTTTGTGATCTTTTGAGGATTACAATCTCTTAGCCTCATAATATTGTTGAAATTGAAACAAATATTAGATAGTTCCAGAATGGTGCATATATCATTGGATTTATTCACGTTGAAACAGAAAGTTGGCCCATTATCAGTATTTTCTTTGGTAATTGGAATTTCTTAGGCTTTGTTCAGTGTTCAATTAAATCCTTCAATATATTTTGAAAATGGATGTCTTCCTTCTTATGTGTTTTTTCAGGAAGCTTTCAATTGATGTTTAGGAATTCATGTTTTTACATATATAAGGATTTCATGTGTTAGTATTGTAAGTATTTATGATTTGTTATACACTTTTCTTCCATTCCATAATAATTATTTTTATCTCATTTCCTGTATTTCATTCCCTCATGTTTTGTTTGATAATCAGTTTAATGCAGGGACTTGATTAATTGCATTAAAAAAGTTATCTGTGCTATTACACCCTTTTGTTCATGGTTTCATATTTTGTGCAATACTTTGTTTTGAACTAGATTAAATGTTGCAACTAAAAAAATATTCCTTTCTTTCTCTCTCTCTCTCAATATTATATTTCATTTTAAAATTCCACATAGTGAATTAACTAAAAATTCATTGGTGGACAGAATTCTTTTTCATGTCCATTATTATTAACAAGTATTGCAGTTGATAAAGGCATATTGATAAGTTGTGCAACATGTTCTTGCAAGTAGTAAAATGATGTTTACATTATGTGAGGGTTGTAAATAGAAATGAGAATATATGCCAAGGCATTCATAAAATAATGATGTGATAAAATAAGTATAGAATCCTAATACTGAAATTATTATTCTTTGGTTGAAAAATAAATAAATCTATGATGTATATTTATTTCAAATAGTCTTTAATTCTCATATTTGGAAATGAATGTGTGCAAGCATCAGATGATCAATAATATTGCCAAAGAGTACTTTTTCCTCTGTTAATTGGTTGTACATATTTAATGTAGGTGTAGTATTATTAGAATTCTAAAAATATTTATTCGAGAAAAAACTTCATAAGAAATTGTACTCTTTGTCAGCAAACTAATGGGAATTTCTCTTAAGAAACATACAAATATCATTTGGGTTTCTAAAGTGCATACAACTTTTTCTGGATGTGTTATGTTGATTCTAATTACTGATATATTTTGTTTTAACCATCTTTAAATGTGAGAATGGGAAGAAAGGTGTTTCCTTGTATCATTGCTTTCATTTAAGATCAACCTATTTTGTAAATATGTTTTTACTTACTTATTTGCCTTAATTTCAAACAGAAAATTCAATGAAATAATTAATTTTTTACCTCGCTTAATTACTTGACCATAACAATCATCTATTAGAGTTCGTTGCAGATTATTATCTTTGCTGTCTTAATTATTATGCATCTTATCTTACCCATCACCTGCTGAAGTTGTGTTGAAGAATGACTATTGAATTTGATGTCCATTTTGTTCAGGTATTATTGCAAATTGAAGGACTTTTTTCACCATAAGATGTGGAAAAAAACAGTAGTGACAAATTTATTGAAATAGAATTATCTGTCTTGTGCTGTCTTAAAACCATTTAGGACAGGTATTGTTCGCAATACTTCCAACTGTTGGAAGAGATGATTAATTGGAGAAAGGAAAATAATGTAATCATGTTTCTTGGATCACTTTTAGAAAGAACAGCTACGATCATACAGAACAAGATATATAATACCTGGAGTTCACAGTATTAGGATCGACAGCTCCTTTGGCAATGTTGGGTACATGAAAGATAGAAAGAAAAAATGGATATTTTTCTTGCTGTCAGTTTTAAAACAATTTGTCAAGTATATATACTTCTTAAAGTATTATGTATGAGCAAAAGTTAAAAACAAAACAAAAACCAGTAATAGATCAAAATTAACTATACCTTTGCTGTGTGTAAATATATATAAAGTTTTAATGTATAGTCATTATCCAAAAACATTTGCGTGTTTTATTGGCGAGAAAAATAATTTCAAATATTCAACTATTTGTACCGTAATACTTGCAAAACTTGCCTTTCATTCTTTTTCTTATTTATTTATTATTATTATTTTTTATTTTTTTACTTTTCTGTGTTCTCTTTACTTAGCTTCATTGTCTTCATTTATGATATGGAAACCTTGTATCACATTAGAAAAGTGCTCCCAGAGAATTGCTAGGATGTTGGCAGGCACAGACCTAGATGGCCAGTTTGAAACTGACCGACCAATCCTATTTCATTCAACTCTTAAGTTAACATTGATGAATTATTTCTGTAGCATTTTGTTTTAGGGAGTTGTATTTCTATTTTTCTTTGCAACCCTGTCTCTCTTTCTCCATTTTATCATTTTCTCTGTCATCTCAAGAATGATAATATCATTATGAAGTTAATTTTGTTGCTGAAGAAGATTTGTCAATTACCAAAAATAATTTTATTATGGAATCAACTTATAGTAAGTTTTAAATTTTGATCTATGAATAAATAGATGAAATTACAACCAGAATATAAAACAGAAGACCAGATTACTGGGTGACATCTCTCCCAAGTTGTTGGATTAGAACAAGACTAATTTTTCATCAGAAATATTAAGCAATGTTTGATGTAAAGATAAATCTGATGCAACACATTTTTCATTCCATTCCATTAATGATATGATGAGGTTAATTATGTGAAGAATAAAATAAAATGAAAGTAGTTGGTTCTTGCAAGGAAAGTCTTCCTTATGAGATTGAAAATCATAATGAAATAACATTTAATGATGTTGATGAACAAAGAATACAATTCAATTCACTGCTTTTTATTGAATTTAGTGTTGTGAGAAAGTAGTATATGTGTACGAAAATATGTTTATAAAATTAATGTGGGAATACATGAGCAAATGTTTAAGAATTATAATAATATACATGTACTTATTTTTAATATGACTTGTTTGAAACTTTGAATTAGTAACATAATTATTTTTAAAAATACTGAATTTATGTGCCATGGAAAATATTGGTTTTGGGTATATTAATTGTAGTTCATTCAGGATGTGAATTTTGGAATTAATCAAGATGTAAGGAAATACAGCAAAGTGCAACTGGTATCTGTTGATGTGTTCTTATGGCAGTCTGAAAAAATACTTGTTTTCTTTTCTCTATATTTTAAAGAAAATTGTGATTTTAACTATATTTTGGTAATGTGACTTACTTAATTTGATTTTCATATACTTACTGAATTGTGTTACAGTATTCCTTAAAGAGTCTGGAATTGTCATTAAAATGCCTACCATAGCTAATGCATTGTTTTGGAAGATCTGTTAGTAGTATACTGCAAAGTAGGACAAATTGGGTTTAATTATCTCATTCATAACTTGACTTTGGTGTTCTTGGCTTACTTTTTTCTGAAAGTCTTTTCATTGTCCTTTTAATTTCGTATTGATATGTATTATGTTCAGAAACACTCTCAATCTGTGAATCAAATATAAAATTTAATTACATTGTTACTCTATTAAAAACTACTAAACAGTGAATACGTATCGGCAACATGGGAAGGACAATGTATTGGGTAAGTCAAGCAGGGTAGTTGTCTAAAGCCCCTGATAAGACCTTTTGTTTGTGATGTTTAGTGTTGCAGTGCCTGAAGGTAAAATTATCATGTCAATAGTGGAGTTCTTCACTGAGAAAAATGTCATTAATAAATTTAGAATTTCATCCTATGAATAACATTGGCCTGAATATATAATTACCTGAAATAAAATTGGCCTTGTTCTTTATTTCTGTTTAGATAATAATGTTATATCTGACTAAGGCAGCATTGCCAATGCCTGAAGTTGCCATGTCATTATAGTCTTGACTTGGTGTTAGTATGTATGTGTGCACACACGTGCTTACACACACACACACACACACACAGATAAATTTTGTTTGACCTGTTTTAAAAGTATATTTTAGCATTGTGGTAATTATTACTCCTGATAATTGTAATGCAGGAAAAATTTATTTAAAAGAGAAGTTTCTTTTTTTTGTTTTGTTTTGTTTTGCGATGTGTAATCATCCATTTCAGTTGGAGTGTGGTGTTACATGTATCAATACTTGAAGTAATCATTTATTGTTGTATGCCAAATATGTTTTGTAGAGTTTCTATGCATTTATTTCTGGATGCCCAGTATATGTATAAATCCTTCCTCGTTATGTATGAATTTTTGAACTATTGATATGTACAAACATTGTTTTGTACAGAAATGTTTGTTTTTAATTATTTTTCTTCATAAAGTCTGTTAATGTAAATAATGTACAAGTGAAGCTGGTCTTGTAAGATATGGTGTTGTAACATGCACGTAGATGCATTGTCAAATACATTTTTTTAAAATTTTTTTTCATTTTTCTATGAATTGTTACTGAAATATTTTTCCTTTCCCTTTTATTTCTGAACTACCTAATGTAGCGATGGTCTTACAGATTATCATCAAACTGGAGCCCCCTTTCTTGTAGCATCGATTAGGGGGTTCCCAACAAGGTGGGTATCAACTAGAGCTGTGCAATTGTATTCAATCAAATGGTGGAAAATAAGGGAAAGTTTTTGTATAGTTTTCAATTTTGGTTTGTGTATATTTTTTATCGCTGAACACTAATATCAGGTTTGCCAACAATAATTTTGCCCGGAAAAACGTTTCTTAAACAAAACAAAAATTGTTAAAAATACGATTCAGTTGTTTTAAAATAACTCAAAAGCCATCCACTTTTTTTCAATAACGTACCTACATGAAATAAAATAAGCTAAAGTTATCTACATTTAATGTCAGCAAGTCTTCTCTTCAATGAACGGTGTAGCTGAGAGCTTTGCGAAATTTCTTGATACAGAGTGCACCAGTTTTGTTTGTACAGTGACATTTGGGAAGTATAATGGTACAGAAAATTTAGTTGGAATAAATATTGGTTGAATAATATTTTATAGCTGATTGACTTACAGAAAGTATCTAGCAAAGTCTGTCTAGAAATTAAAATTACAGTAAGTTAATTGCATTTTTTAACTACATCCATTACAGTAATAATTAATAAGTTTAAATTATGCTGAATTAAATATTAAAATTATAATTGTTTAATATAAACCATTAATTTCAATATAACCGGTATTAAATTCAGTCATGTAACTTACAGTAATAATTCAGAGTTTACTCAGACGTGGATCAATGGGGGTTATAGAGGAAATTCCCCACTCCCTTCCACAAAAAAAGTTCAGTAACTATTAATTATACCCACTCACGTAACTAGTGCTACAACAACTCATACTTTGTCGCCCATATTAACACACGAAATAATGTAGAAAGTACTCTTTAAGGAACAGATTCCAATGGAAATAATGTCTCTAATTTTTTTAGTTGTAGGAAGACTGCGAAGGAATTTTGAGCTTTTTCATTTTTCGAAAATTCAGAGTTTTTGACGAACACGAGACCCACACTTCTCTTATGTCATTCACTGTCAAAAAAAATAAACAATTTAAAAATGGAGCAATATTTTTGAAAATTTGAAAAATGTCCCAGGTGCTCGATGTAAAGAACCCCCATAAAGAAAGAAATTAATAAAAAGAAAACGTAGAAGTGACATGAAACATTTTGTGAAATCCTGTCGGCAATCCGATCGGTGCTATCTCTCGTTCTCGAGATATGTAATTGTTTATAAGAAATTAGCATGTCACGACTACTCCCATTTCTTTGGGAGTCAATCTTTTTTGGAGTATCCACACAAATCTAACCTTCAAGCCGTTTTGTAAATGCATTTAGCGGCACTCTTTTTTTCATCCGATCCTGACACCACAGTGTTATTTGAAACTACCTTCAGAATGCAAGTCGGGTGTTTGAGGTCATTGCTTATCGAGTAAAAATCATGGAAACTCGAGTTCATGCAAATGTTCCCTAAATACATTAATGCCAAATGGTCATCTTATGAGAACACTCAAATTCTCTCAGCATATGAAAAAAGCACTGCCTTATAAAGTTATAACATCTACAATTTCTTTAATTTATTGTTTCATTAAATGGGTTCAGTGTCTCTGAAAAGTAAACGTTAACTCTATAACTTAAACTAATAATAATTTTTGTTAGAATGAAAATATTTTGAAAAATAATGTGCCTTCGTAACGTGTTCATAAGCTCTTCTGGGGGCATTGAGCGCTTGGTATAATCCTCCTTGAAACCCTTAATGTAAGTCAGTCATCATCAGTCATTGCCTTTTATTCCTTCGGCCAGAGGCAACAAATCTTTCAACCGTTAGTATAAAATCGTGTCATATTAATATTATTAGCAACGGAATTGTAGAGTTTTATTGAATTTGAGATGACTGCTCACATATTTTGGGGTTTAATGAACAAACTATAGCTCTCTGAATTGGACGCTATGAAAAGTAAACGAAAAATGAGTCAAATATCAGTATATCACCGTTATTCGTGCCAAATATTACGAATATACCGAAATTAATTGATGTTCTAAACTAACACAGATACGTAAAGGAATTAACATATAACATGTATAGTGACGAAGTAAAAATAATAGTTTACACAGAATTGAAGTATACAGAAACATAATTAAAGTACTAGACGAAAAAGAAGCGGAATACCACACATTTCAACCAAAACAAACCAGAGTATTCCGCGTAGTACTTCGTTACATTCATCCATCAGCGAACGAAGGAGGAATCAAAGACGAATTTAAATATGCGGCCAAGCTTGTTGGTTACATACATAACGATGACCTCATCACTAAGAGAAACCAAATATATCAGAAGAGATCGTGCGAGCAAGCGAATCACCTTCCAAGGTATTAGATTAGTCAACACCTACACAAACAGGCCCGAAAAATCATTTTACTTATGAAACCTATAAAAAGTGTCATAGTAGTGATTTATTTCTGTTAACTTTTTTTATACTGTTATTTTGTTATACATTTGCTTGATGTGTAAACATTAACGTATTGTAAATTTGCAGAAGGTAAAATAATTTAAAAAACCTTTCGAGGTATCCTCTACGAGACGTCCGAAACAGGCCCGAAAAATCATTTTACTTATGAAAAATTAATCATAGTAGTGATTTATTTCTGTTAACTTTTTGTTATATATTTGCTAAATGTGTAAACATTAACAGATTGTAAATTTGCAGAAGAGAAAATTTATTTTGTTTTTTCAAAATATTGTTTCCCACAAATGTAATTGTTTATTACAATGTTAATGTTAATATTTATATTATGGTTTTTGAACATAGCTGCATTTGTGAGTGAAAGTGCTTCAAATAATTTCAAATGAAGTTTCTTTAGAATTCAAAAACATTTCTTGTGAAAGTGAACTAAAAATTGCGCATTTTCATAAACGCATAAACGATGTTTTTTCAAAAACTTCTCCAAATGTTTCAATGAAAATTTGCGTATAAAATTCCTACTATTCCTTCTATCTTCCTTCTAAGATATTCTTAAAGTATTTCAATTCAACTATACGGAAGAGAATAATCGAGAATATATGAAAACATATGTGGTCTTAAAACATCATAGTCTTTCTCGAATTATTTGCATAACGAATTAATAGTTCTTTGTTTCCTTCTAAAGAAAATATTACAACTTCAAAATGTTTCATGTACAGGGAAGAAATACCTTAATAAATACATAAATCTGAATTTTACTGTTCCCTCTGAATTTTCAAAAATTCAAATTATCAAAACAAATGGTTGAATTCTTTTTGGCATCTTTCTAAAACTACAGTATTGTAACCACACGATCCGTGGGGCTGCCCAGACTCACCTGATTACCTGGTTACGGCGATCCAGCGTTGCACCGGCTTCTCAGACAGTAGACTCTTTAAACGGAGGCATGCGTGATAGGGCTTATTCTCGTTCTAGTACTGCAACACAGGCTTAGTCTCGTTCTGGTACTGAAACACAGCTGCATTTTTAAAGGTGGATTTAATATTCTCTTTTTCATGAGGTGAAGCCTCCCGCAATAAATACTTCTTAAAAGTAGCGACAACTAACTTATCTTAAATGTGGCCATACGGGCCAGAGTTCGCCCTTCGAAGCAGAGTTCGCCCTTCCCGGCGGTCATGATCCCGGTTACGGAAGCGGCGGCCCTTCGCCCTGGTGTCTGGCGCGGCGCGGTCACGCGGCAGCGCAGTCAGGCGAGCGCAGCGTCTCGCTTCACCCCTGTGTCCATCAGCAAGATGGTCGGGGCGGCATGCGGCGTGGTGGCGTCCTGGGCGCTAGCAACGCCGGGTCCGGGCATCGGTGGCGTGGCTCGTGGCAGCGGTGGTGGCGCCTCGGCCCGTCGTCAGTCCTGGACTCGAGGTCGGGCACCAACAGTCATTGTTCGTCGCATTCGCGCTTGAGTTAGCGACCCCAGAGGCGGCCCGCGATGAGGCGATGACGCATTGGAGCGGCGGCGTTGTGGCCATTCGCGGTGCGCGGCAATGCACCTTAGCGGCGTATGGCGATGCAGTAACGCACTCACCGGCGTCCCCCAGAAACCAAAGAAACTCGCCCTCGTCCCTACCTCCGAAAGCATTCTTGTCGTGGCGGTCGTTGGGTGCAGACGTTCCTTTCGAGAGCTCCTGAGGATTAGGATGGGTTCGTACCTGCAAGAGTACCGGGCGCGCATCGGCGCGTGGGCCGGGCGCCTTTCCTCGTGTGCGGCGCGCGCGTACCAGGGACCGGCCACGTGGCGCGGTGACGGTGCGCTGGGAGCAGTCTCGCTGAGTGCGACGGTGATTGCTATTTTGCTAGTGATCGGGGGAATTGAGCAAAATCCCGGTCCAGTGGCCAGTGCGGCTAGTGCGTGTGAAAAAATAATCCGAATCGTGTGTCGTGGGTGCGGCAAGAACCTCTCTTCGGGCTGGCGATGCGGATCCTGTGGCGATTGGTTTCACAAAAGTTGTGGCAACGTTAAAAGAGGGAATGTTGAGGGATGGGTTTGTCCCAAATGCAAGGTTAACTATGTGCAACGCCTGGAAGAAGAGCTGAGATCCGCGCGAAGAGAAATCGCAGATCTTAAGGTGGCTAATAAAGCCCTTAATGAGCAACTGACGGAGTTGAGAGATAAAACTGATACTCCATCCGTGCCTCAACCTGTAGATGAGAGCGCTAGAGGCTCCTGTCTTATATTAGGAGACTCTATAGTGCGACACGTGGCAAAACAAGACAACAAATTACGTGTGGAATGTTTGCCGGGCATCCGTACGGAGCAATTGAAGCGATTTGTGGAAAATCATGACCTTGGAACTCCCGATAAAATAGTGCTTCACGTAGGTACTAACGATTTAAAGGCAAAATCGAATGAATATATTATGGGAGAAATCTACTATCTTGTCAATGTTACCAAGACAAAGTTTCCACGCGCTTCTATCGTAGTAAGTGGTGTTCTACGACGCAGAGACATGTCCTGGAGGCGCATCGGCCACGTGAATGATTTAATGAGCTGGGTTGCCGAAGCACATAAGGTCAATTTCGTTGACCCCAACTCCTGGGTGCAAGATTTCGACTTTGGTCGCGACGGACTCCACTTAAATCGAAGAGGAGCAGTCAGTTTAGGACAGCTTTATTCGCGTGTCTGCAACTCCATGCCGTGTACTGTCTGAGAAAGAAAAGCGGTGACTAACATGGCGGGAGGGGTCATGGTGGCGAGGAACGAGATGGCGACACAAGACGAGACGGCGGTACGGGATGAAGAGGTAGTGAGTGACGAGTCGCCGGCTGTGCGGGGTGAAACTGTGACTCAGGAGATGGCGGCGCGGGACCAGACTGCGACGCTGGACGAGACGGCGGAGGGGGACGAAACGACGGCGCGGGACGAGACGGGGGCGCGGGACCAGACTGCGGCGCGGGACGAGACGGCAGCGCGGGATGAAATGGCTGTGCGGGACGTCGACAGTACAGGTGAGGGTATTCTGCGACTGCTGCAGGTGAATTGTAGGAGTATCCGCTCGAAAATAGTTGAATTTGAAACGTTAATTGACACACATAGGCCTGATGTAATAATAGGTACAGAGTCTTGGCTCACAGAGGAGATAAACAACGCAGAAATATTTAGTCCGAGTTTCATTACATACAGACGGGATCGTAAAAATAAAATAGGAGGGGGCATTTTCATTTGCGTAAGAAAAAACATGAACAGTTTTGAAATAATGACAAATGATGTACATGAGATATTAGGTGTTCAGTTACGGGGAATGGGGAACAATACGATCTTAAATATAGTTGCGGTATATCGTGCTCCTAACGAGAACTTGTCAACAGTACATAAATTAGTAGAAATAAGTAGAAATCCGGGGCTACTTTCAGGAAATCTCATAATTGGTGGAGATTTAAATTTACCGGATATATCGTGGCAAGGTGTGGTAGATACAAAAAGCTATGGACAATCCCTCGTTAACGAACTCGTTTGGGACAACGGATTAACTCAGGTAGTTGATGTTCCTACAAGAGCTAGCGCGGTACTTGACGTATTTTTAGTTCGCCCAGAGCAGATGTTGATAGCTCAAGAAACAACACCAGGTATAAGTGACCACGAGGGCGTGCTTTTGCAGGTGGCGTGGCAGGGAACCAGGAACTCGAAAAACACACGAAAACTATTATTTCAGTACAGTCGTGCTGACACAAAAGGTTTTCAGGAATACTTATTAGGGAACTACGGCGTTTGGGAATCACATGGTAGAAACGTAGAAGAAATATGGAACTCATTTAAACAAATAATGTTTATAGGCAGAGAGTTGTTTGTGCCAACTAAGATAGTTAAAGATAATAGTGATCCAGCGTATTACACGGCTAATATCAGAAAACTAAAAAGAAAGGTCAGAAAAGCGTACGTTAATCGCAAGAAAAGTCTTTTCACTGCGACTCTCTTCAAAGATCTACGTAACAAATTAATGCAGCAAAAACGTATAGCGCAAGAAAATTATCTCCGTAAAATTCTATCAAACGAGCGATCTAGTTGGAGAAATTTTTATAGATACATAAAACAAAAAAGGAAGAAGAGAATTTAGAATTTAGAATCTATTCCGCCACTTAAAGACGAAAACGGGAAAGTTGTACTAACAAATAAAGAAAAAGCCGACCATTTTAGTGCATATTTCCAATCAGTATTCGGGTTAGGATCGGTTACTCCCAGTACTTTCGGAACAAATGAGGGAGAAAAATTTCAAGTACAACCACGACTCATTAGACAAAGAATTCGCAATATAGGAAGTAATAAATCCGTAGGGTTTGACGGTATCGCTGGAGAATTATTACAAATTGGAGGGGAACCGATGATTACATACTTGATGCGATTATTTGAAATAAGCATAAATAATTGTAGCGTGCCTAACGATTGGAAAAAGGCTATAGTGGTTCCAATATTTAAAACCGGAAGTCGTTCTTGCATTTCCAATTACAGACCAGTAAGCCTAACGTCAGTGATTTGCAAACAAATGGAACATCTGGTAGCTGAGTTCTTGCGTCGGGAATGGGACAAACTAGGGTGGTTATACGAAGGGCAACATGGATTTCGAAAATCCTTCTCGTGTGAAAGCCAAATTATTACAACGTGTCAAGATATTGCTGAAACTTTAGATTCGGGTAAGAGAACAGACGCAATTGTTATAGATTTTTCAAAAGTATTCGATCTTGTTTCGCACGATATACTACTTACGAAAATAGCATCTACGGGAGTTGACCATCGCGTAATAGCATGGATACGGGAATTCCTGATAAATCGGGTTCAACAAGTTCGAGTTGGACATGAGCATTCAGAGGAAACTCTAATTACGTCCGGCGTCCCCCAGGGAAGTGTCTTAGGACCGCTGTTGTTTTTGGCATTCATCAACGATCTGCCATCTTGTATTAAGTCAGTAATGCGCTTATTTGCGGACGACTGCATAATTTATCGGCGAATAGATTCGGATGAAGATATTCTCACACTTCAAAACGATCTTAATAACATTCATTCCTGGGCTACCATTAATAAAATGAAGATAAATGCCGTAAAAAGTAAATCACTAAGCTTTTCGAAATCAGCAAAGTAGGTTTCTTTAGAATATCAAATGGGAGGCGTATTCATTCCACAAGTATCGTGTTGTAAGTATCTGGGTGTCATATTACGCCAAGACTTGGGATGGGGGAACACGTTACTTCTATTGCCCGAAAAGCGTGGAAGTCACTACACTTTGTAATGAGAACACTTAGAAAGGGAAACATGGAGAGTCGAAAAATAGGATACACATCTTTAGTTAGGCCGATTCTTGAATACGCATCAGCTGGATGGGACCCATACAGATTAGGTCAGATTGAAGAGTTAGAAAAAATTCAAAAGAAAGCAATCAAATTCATAAATAAGGGATCTTCGAGTAGTTCAAATCCACCAAAACCTATAGAGGCCCTCAGTGTACGAAGAAAAAAAGCCAGATTGTGCTGCCTTTTCAAGGCGTACAGTAAGTCACCTGCATGGGCAGAAATAACGAAAAGACTGGACTCCTCTTTAAGAGTTGGGAGAAACGATCACAAATGTAAAATAAAAAGTAGATGTCAGAGATCCGACATAGGAAAATATTCATTTGTAAATCGTACGGTTAAAAATTGGAATGAAATCCCTGCAGCGGTCATAGAGCCTTTTCCTGGCTCTGTTGGTGCTTTTAGAAGACGACTAAATAAGTACTTGTAGAGAATGTATTTTACCGCACAGTTCAGAATACACAATTTGTAAATAATTATAGATAAAGTGTAGTGTAGTGCAGTGCAGTGCAGTGTAGTGCAGTGCAGTGGAAAGCTACTTTAATTAGTTATATGGCATAACCAAAGAAAGATGTAGTGAAAGTGTAGTGCAGTGTAGTGTAGTGTAGTGTAATGTAGTGAAGTGAAGTGCGACAGTAGGTGGGAAGCAAATCTAAATGCTTAAAGAGCTAACTTTAAAAATCCACATTGTGTTTATATTTAAAAAACAAATTGTGTAACTGGTTAATTTTATGTATATGTATATATGTGCATGTTTACTAGGTGTAACTAAATATATGTTCTTCATTTAAATGTAGGCATGTATAATATGTAGGGCAAGTGTGTGTGTGTTCGTGTTATGTGTGAACGTGAGAGTGAGCATTCATGTATAGGAATGTGTATGTATGTATGTGTGTGTATGTATGTGTGCATGTATATGTATGTATGTATGTATATATATATATATATATATATATATATATATATATATATGTGTGTGTGTGTGTGTGTGTGTGTGTGTGTGTGTGTGTGTATGGGTGTATATATGTATACAGGTCTGTGTATGTTTATATATTGAGTGTATATGCTCGAAAGGAGTGTATTGTAAATTGTTTTTATATGGTAAATTGTTTTTGAATTGTAAATGCTCATATATTGTAAAACTGTAGGGTTATGGCTACCACCTGGCAATCAGCCAATTGTAGCCAAATAAAAATATTATTATTATTATAAAGGCACTTCTGCTCCCTGTCACCTCCTCTAACGGACTGACCGATCTTGTGCGTTGCAGCTTTCTCCTCAGGTTTGCGTGTCACGTGGCCCTCCCCCGTTTCGTTTTCCGCAATTGGCGGGCGCGCGTTACGCGGCTTATTCCACCCAATCGCGGCGTCATTGATGACCAGCAGTTCTTACAAACAGGGATGAGCATTTTATTAGGACAATTCACCAATGATCTTTTGAGTAGTAGATACAGGCTAAGGCGTGGTTACAGTTATTGCGAGTATGGCCAAAGTGTAAACACCACAGGTATTGTATTGGTCCTTTGGCTCTACGTCCTTTTTCAGTTTTCACTTTTAAGTAGAAAATTTCCGTTATTTGTAATACAATGTGTATGCTCTGTTGGCCGTTAAACTCGACAGCTACCACTGGGATAGGAATGTTATCTTTTTGCAGTCTGGTAACTCTGATTAGCGAACGGCACTTCTCTTTGACATCCTCGAAGATTTCCTGTAGTGATAAAGATTAGTGAACATTTTTAAAAACGATGGATAATTTTTTATTAGCGGGGTCTTTATAGGTGTGAAAAATTTTAGTATTCAATAGATATTTAATTGTTTTTATGGAGTTGGTTATTGTTTTGAACATTAGCTTTATTTGTTTTTTATTATATTCGAGATGAATTGATTAGAAATATTGTTTTTGATTTCTCTATTAAACTCTGACAAGTTTGTTATGTTATCCGCATAAATTGGCAGAATCTTGACATTTTAATCTTGGCTAGGGGTGATGTTTATATAATTAAACCTGGAATCAGGATCTTAGTTTTTCTAAGGGAGCACATCTATGACCAACTGGCACTGAATATACACTATTAGCATTATTGACTATTTTAGGGAGATTTCCATTTTCATCTCAGTCATTGAATGTTCTTTTTCGCTGTATATTGAACAGACCGCGTTTTTTCCCCCCTTTTCACTTACTGTTTCTGTTACGCCTTGGGCTACATCGCTAGCAGTTTGCTGAGCGCTGACCTTAGTAGCGCCGCTTGTCGTTAGTTCCTGGATTTCTGGAATTGGAATTTCCTGGATTCCCGCGTGCGGCTGATATTCATTGAGAATGGTATATTGAAGTCCAATGTTGCCTTGTTGTGTAGCACCGCTTTGATGTTCACCATGGGATGGTGGCGTAGTAATGAATGAGATGTCCATGGCGCCGTCTGGATTATACAAAGCGGCCATGGACCGGCTATACTTTGCCCTAGCCTAGGGTTGCTGGGTACTAAATCACTTTCAATGGTTTATGCATTTAGTGATGTAATTGGTAGCACTCATAATTGACATTCTAGTTGCTGAAAGTACGTTATACACTTTGCATAACTTAAACAAGCCTTCACGGTAGAAACTTCACTGTTCGGAATAGAGCTGAGCGCGATGTGGAGTCCGCGACGGCTCGAAGCGAGACTGGTGTATCGGGCGGTCGCGCCGATCGACGAATGCCGGACGATCGGGGCCCTTGTTGACAAGTTCCCGGGGAGCCGAAGGCTCGATCGCTGAGGCAAGCGTCGCGTCATCTTCGGCGAAAGATAAAATAAACACCCGGCACAATAACATTCGTTTGTATCAAACCACTTACAAGTTAGACCACTTTCAATTATGGCGGTGCCAAATTGGCACCCAAATCGACATCGCCACCATCGCAAGAAAATTTGGAATCATTATAAATCGTTTGTACCGAATTGTTGCACCAGAATTTTCGTTTGTTCAAAAAAAATTAAGATACAGCCATTATAATGTGGCGGTGACGGCACACTGACACAACTTCACACAACCACCGCCCCACCGTGAAAAATTAGAACCATCCTAAATCGTCTGTGCCAGATTCGTTTGTGCCAAAAAATAATTAAGATATAGCCATTTTAAAGTGGATGTGGGAACCTCATGCTAACAATGACACGAGCCCCGTCACCAACCCCGCCAAGAAATTGCAATCATTGTAAATCCTTTGTACCGGAATGTTCCATCAGAGAGTTTTCGCTTGTACAAAAAAGAAATATCGAACACCATTTCAAGAAAATAAATAAATGATCATTTGAAGTAATTTTTATGTAAAAACTATTTCTTTAGAATATGAAAACTTGACAAGCCTAATGATACATTTTCCCACTTTATAGGTCAGCAAAATGTCTAATTATATAAAGTAAATAAGTTCAAAAGTTCATGAATTTTATCAAAAAGCCAAAATGGCATTTCAATGAAAAAAATTTAGCACATTAGAAAAAAATTGGTAAAAAATGGGTTAATGACCATTGTAGTAAGCGCATCTCTAAACAATCTATCAATGGTATTCTCACTACTCAATGCAAGAATTCAAAAACTGATTATTTTCAAGATTGTTTGAATAACTCAGTATGAGCTTCAAATAATCTACTACCAAAATAAATTACGGATTAAAGTTTTACTTAGCATCTTAAGAACATTACCAGTAAAATACTGCTTTTTTTAAAAAAAAACTTGCAGTTTAAAACTCATAGCAATTCGCTTTTACTCCAACTTTACTTGTAAAGTTATTCTGCTTTTCCCTTTCTGAGATACAAATGCTAACTATCTAGCGGTGCTCCAGAATGGCACAGACATTCTAGTACTTCTTAGTCTCTTGATACGGTTAGTCTGAGTTAGCTTTTGGGTTTTTCCCCATCTTCTTCCCGGCAACTACCTATTGACGCCTGTAACACATTTTTTCTCGTACTTACTTCGTGACAAGAAAATATGTAATCATGTGCCGGCGAATTTTCGAACAAAAAACTCTTATTGCCAGTCCTGGCAACGAAAAGTGGGTAAAACGTGTTCGTAAAAGAGAATATAGCAAATTATTTCCTTTAACATGTTGAGTAATCAGAATCCATGCTTTTGGGATCACCGATACCGAAAAAACGATTGATGGCAACACGTCTGTCTGTCCGTTCGTCCGTCTGTGGTCAACCCTAGCGCCTAAACCGTACTACCAATTTTCTCCGAAATTGATATTCCTCAATCGATTTAAAGAAACTCGAGACCCTTTGAGTTCGAAAGGGACATTTTGATTTTCGTAGGTTCTTTATAAAAAGCCTTAACATTTTCAAAATTTTCTCAAAAATTGTTCCCAAAATTTGATTAAACTTTTGCTTCAGAAAGCGTAAATAACGCTTAAATGGATGGCGCAGGTCGCATATTTCGTTGAAATACCTAATTATTAGAAAATTTCAACGTCCAAGAACGTTTTCGGAGCCTTCCGACAAATGCAATATTAAAGTTTCTTAATGAGAAGTGTTCTTTAAAGACAAATTTTAAAATCAGCTCATGTACTAAAATTTATCACAAATGTGAGTATTTTTTACGTAACTTTGTATGAAATATAGACATATTTTTCCTTTTACTCGAAAATAATCGCTTGAACTAAATCATCCACAATATTTAAAGAACTCTTCAAATTGCAGGGTCACAAGTCGATCGATAACGAAATGGTTTTTGGCAAACATTATACGTTTAGTGTAGGCACTAGTGTGTTCACAGATAGACAAGTGGACCGACGAACGAAAGTTTTGAGAAAAAAAGCAACACTTTTTTCGTATCAGGAGACCCCAAAACGTGTACTTCCGTTGAAATCTCGAAATCGATTGTAGCAGTATTCTGAGCGAATGAATAGGAACGACGATAGACGTCTCGTAGAGGATACCTCGAAAGGTTTAAGTTTCATTTCTTAATTTTTTTCCCTTCTGCAAATTTACAATCTGTTAATGTTTACACATCAAGCAAATGTATTACAAAATAACAGTATAAAAAAAGTTAACAGAAATAAATCACTACTATGACACTTTTTATAGGTTTCATAAGTAAAATGATTTTTCGGGCCTGTTTGTGTAGGTGTTGACTAATCTAATACCTTGGAAGGTGATTCGCTTGCTCGCACGATCTCTTCTGATATATTTGGTTTCTCTTAGTGATGAGGTCATCGTTATGTATGTAACCAACAAGCTTGGCCGCATATTTAAATTCGTCTTTGATTCCTCCTTCGTTCGCTGATGGATGAATGTAACGAAGTACTACGCGGAATACTCTGGTTTGTTTTGGTTGAAATGTGTGGTATTCCGCTTCTTTTTCGTCTAGTACTTTAATTATGTTTCTGTATACTTCAATTCTGTGTAAACTATTATTTTTACTTCGTCACTATACATGTTATATGTTAATTCCTTTACGTATCTGTGTTAGTTTAGAACATCAATTAATTTCGGTATATTCGTAATTTTTGGCACGAATAACGGTGATATACTGATATTTGACTCATTTTTCGTTTACTTTTCATAGCGTCCAATTCAGAGAGCTATATTTTGTTCATTAAACCCCAAAATATGTGAGCAGTCATCTCAAATTCAATAAAACTCTACAATTCCGTTGCTAATAATATTAATATGACACGATTTTATACTAACGGTTGAAAGATTTGTTGCCTCTGGCGGAAGGAATAAAAGGCAATGACTGATGATGACTGACTACATTAAGGGTTTCAAGGAGGATTATACCAAGCGCTCAATGCCCCCAGAAGAGCTTATGAACACGTTACGAAGGCACATTATTTTTCAAAATATTTTCATTCTAACAAAAATTATTATTAGTTTAAGTTATAGAGTTAACGTTTACTTTTCAGAGACACTGAACCCATTTAATGAAACAATAAATTAAAGAAATTGTAGATGTTATAACTTTATAAGGCAGTGCTTTTTTCATATGCTGAGAGAATTTGAGTGTTCTCATAAGATGACCATTTGGCATTAATGTATTTAGGGAACATTTGCATGAACTCGAGTTTCCATGATTTTTACTCGATAAGCAATGACCTCAAACACCCGACTTGCATTCTGAAGGTAGTTTCAAATAACACTGTGGTGTCAGGATCGGATGAAAAAAAGAGTGCCGCTAAATGCATTTACAAAACGGCTTGAAGGTTAGATTTATGTGGATACTGCAAAATGATTGACTCCCAATGAATTGGTAGTTGTTCGTGATGTGCTAATTTCTTATAAACAATTAAATATCTCGAAAACGAAAGATGATAACAGCAGTCGGATTGCCGAATTTTGCATCTTGTTTAAAGGCAGTTTATAGAAGAGAACAAAAGAACTTGCAACATTTGCAAATTTATAAACAATTTCTAATTTTTACAGTTTTGAAGAGGGAAGGATTCTCTGATCTCCCAGAGCCGAAAACTGCGAGTTAACAATTTTGCAACAATTAACAATTTTATAAACAATTTCGAAATGTGCGCTCTACGCCCCAGGGGGTTCTCAAATTGTTTCTGAGTTGAATATTGCAAAATAAAAATTTTGACAAGAGATGCAAAATTATTACCAAATACCTAATTGAATCGTTGCTAAAATGTTAAATTTTGTAAACACGTATATTTGAACACTATTACTTCGCCAAAACTTCCCACTCCCAAATATTTTTCCGATCCTGGAGCCGCCGTCGCACACTTTATTTATTAGTCTCGTATTTTTTTTCACATCCGTAAGATAGTTTGCATAAGAGGGGATGATATTCAATTGATCGCGAGCACGTCGATGCAATGCGACCGTCCCCGCCCCCTGTGCCTTCTGTACCAATACTCCCAACCCTTAGGATAAACCAGCCTATCTTAGGTAACGTTCATGCTAGAGATTATGATTAGGAGAAATCTACCCTCTTAGCTTCTCAGTCTTTGGCAGTTGGTTGAGAATGTTGGTTAACAATAGTTAATTATGAAAGAATCAAGTATCGTTATCCTTCGTACAGTGCTGCCAAAATGTGCAGAAAAACTGGGACTTCGAATTTGACCTTTACTCATTTTGTGTGACGGCAATTGTACTTCCTGAAATTAATTTTTAAATGTTGAAAAATTGTTATCGAAAAGCAAAATAACAAGCCATATTTAGCTCGAAGGCAGGCATTCGCGCGTTTTTCAGTGGATCGGGACGGAAACGCGCAAGTCGGCAACACCGTGCTCATAACGCGCTTTATTCAAATCGAGCGACAAATTCTTATCAAGAGTTCTTACACTTCCGTCTGTGTACTGGGAGCAATGGAAAGATCCTCACTCCTAGAAAATCTTTCCTTTGATATTAACCAAATTTTCAGCAAAGCTGAAATTTGAAGGATATAATAAAAAATATAAATTTTGCTGGATAGAAATCACAATGTAGAAAAAGTTTTCAACTTTTCAACGACAATGAGACCTGTACCATTCGCATAAATACCCTTAATACTATCGAACAACCAAATTTAATAAAAAACGAAGGAGTCTTTTTTAGTTTTAAAAATGCCTCAGGGGCTTCATGTCAAGGAAAAGGAATAGGTAAAATTTCAAATGATCACATTCATTCATTTTTATAATTTATTGAAAAAAATGTATTACATAACTAGAATAAAAAGTATTACATAAGTATTACTGAAGACGAGGAAGTACGTGCTGTTTTAGCACCACTAGTTTTCTTTGGTGAAGGTTACATTAGTATAATTTTCTTTATATATATTAGTATTAAGTTTCTCTTTTTAGTTGATTAATTCATGCGTATTTTAGTTTTTGAATTTTATTTATTTATTATTAAAGCTGGGTTAGCTTATTCGTAGGAAAATCATGAAAAACGAACAAGAAAAGACAATTATTGCGGAGTTCGTGGAGCAATACGTGGCTTCGTATTGTCTGTGAGATTCCTCGATTCCACAATATTCAAATAAAGACTTTCGGAACTCCGCATACATGACCCTTTTGGACAATTTTAAGAGGGCTTATCCACTAGGCACAATTTCGTGCATGAAAAGAAAATTGGAGAATATGAGGACGGCGTATAAGAGAGAAGTAAGTAATTGAACTGTGGTACTTGCCTTTTTTTAGAAAACAGTAGATTGAGAAATCCGCATTATAACAAGCTATTAAAAATGCTATAGCTTTGGAATATTTACAAAACTAAATGCTACAAGAAATTCTCATCAAATATGGTATGTGGTCCTTAACTTTCTAGTGTTTTATTTCTTCTAGAGCTCAATTTTTGTATATTTGTTTGTAGGTGAACCAATCCAGAATCACTGGGTAATGCAATGTAAGGTAAGGCAATGTATATGTATCTCGTCTGTGGTATTTCGAACATTTGAAGTTTTGGGATGCGAAGACTGCAAACAACGGACAGGGTACAGACACTTTTTCAGATGAAGATGACACTGAAAGTAAATTTGTTACATTTCTGAAATATATTTTGTCAGTTTAAAATTATGAAATACTATATGGCAAAGCATCGTCCATTTGTTGGTGGAAAAATGCACAAATGTGAATCTTGCTTCCTTCCCTTAATTGTTCATTTTTAATGGGACAATGAAAACTATACTATTGGTTGTGGAAGCCTTCCCAAAAGAATTGAGTTTAAATATAAATTAGATCAGTATAGCCAGAAAGTTAAATTTTTTAAAATGCAATTTCAGCTATTCTTCATACTTGCCCTAGTATTATTTACAGATGAACAGTTCACACGAAATAGCATTAAAAATTTCCACAATTGGCATGAATCGGCAAGGTATTTTAAAAATGGGGGCATAATATCAGGTATGTATTCTTCATATGCAGCCAATCAAAATAGTTCTGTACAACATACGTCCGGAAATGCTTCATTTTCAAGTTATGGTCTTCACAACACTGAAATTTTCCGAAACTCTTTTTCCTTCCACAGGTCGTTACCGTGAAAGGAGACATTAATTCTGATTAACTGATTATTTGATTAACACTGATGGTCCATTCCGATGTGAAGTTTACATTCTGTGTTGTGTAATTTTGGTAACAAAGATGTCGCTTGCATCAATAATAATGATAATACTAATGATAGGATTTTGTAATTCTTCAGCTGGGCATGTGAGCTCGCATAGTGTATTAATTATTTCGTATAAAGGTAAATCATATCTTAAGATAATTAGCATCTAGCAAGTACTCGTAAATTATCTTTAGATGCATTCTCCCAAGAGCAATTATATACAGAAGAGAGATTTTTACATTTTACATCATACAAACTGTAAATTCATCATTAAAACATAATAAAATACCTTGCACGTCAATGGTTTAGCATACTTTGTGGCTATCAGAAGGGTGTGAGTTTGCTCCATTGGGTTCTAACGGGAGGGACGTGCAGAAGACGTCTCGGAAAATCAGCTCTTCTGCACCCTTGACTGTTCAGAAAGTTTAATAGACTGCTTTGGAGGTGGATGATTTGTGTTCACACTTGTATAAAAAGATTTGCAGTGTCCTCAAATATCGATTTGATTTTTGTGGGTGCTTATATTTGAAAATTTGAATATAATTGCTAAATTGTAGGAATACTCATTGCTTCTTAATGATTGCTATCAATGTCTCTGCTGTCGTGGCATAATCTAGTTAGCTTCAAAATTGTAGATTATCACCATTTACTGTTTCTATGGCTTATGAAGTATATTTTTGTTTTCAGGAAAACTGCCCTCTCCTCAGCCCAAGGCCCACTCAGGCCGAGGCTGGCAGGTGAACTCTGTAGAAACAGAGATGAATTACCGGAAGCAACATCAAAATTGATTAGTAGGCAAGATCAACCTACTAACCCCAGATTCCCAAATTACCTTATATTCCCCCAAAACTATCCTCTCACACCAATCTGTATTGAATAGTCCTCCCTCATCCTCCCATTATCACAATCCTACTTCTCTAAAAAATGTAACTTTATAATAATAATAATAATAATAATAATAATAATAATAATAATAATAATAATAGACCTTAAAAATAATAATATTTTTCTACAAAGTCCTTGGTGTATGATTTGACTTTCCTTATTCCTTCATATCCTATTGTCTGAACTAGGAGAAACATTTGAGTAAGGAAGTGGAAATAGTACTTTTAAAAATTATTAGGAAGAATGGGAATTTGCTATTCTTTTACATAGTTGGATTTCAATTTTAGATAAACCAAATTTAAAAACATTAATGTAAATGACTTGAGGATGAATTTAAGGTTGTTCATTCAAAACACAGACGGTTGGGCAATAGGCAACACCGCAGACACTTCCGTCTATCCGCGAAAGCAAAAAAACAACAAAAAAACAAAAAAAAAACAAAACAAAACAAAAACTTCTACTACCAATCACTGAAAACTGATTTTCTGTATTACATTATGACAATTAGTTTTCTTCCCTTCCCAATACTTTCTACTTCCCATCCATCATCGACACGTCCATCCACAAACCAAAGCAAACAAACTACCGAGCGCAAAGAAACAAAGACACGTAGAGTTGCACAACCTAGCCCACAAGCAAACAAGGATATTACCACTGAGCCCATCAAAAAGATACTAATTTTAGCAGATATCCATGGGCGAAAAATCTCTCCCCTGCACAGTGGAAACTCCCATCCAATTTCTCTGTCACGGGTGTATTTCAACCTAACGGGAGGTTGCCCGACGAGACCGATGAGTTGGAAACCCACCCAAAAACTCTCACCAGACGGGATACAGTCATCATCATAGGAGGGCAGAATGACATCAATTTGGATGGTCACCATACACCTGAGCAACATGTTGACAAACTACAACGTGCCGTCCAAACCACGAACATTGTAGTCTCGACTCTACCCTTCTAGTACAACAAACCAACATTGTGCAAAGAATTAGTCACGCAAACAATCAATTGAAATTGCATCTGAGAGACACAAATGTTAAACTATTTAAGTTAAACTTTCTCTCAGAAAAACACTTCACCCGGCATGGTATTCACCTGAATATTGTCGGAAAACATGCACTCGGTAGCGAGCTTGCAAAACACATCCTTTCACAACCTCGGCAGTGATCTGCCCTAGACCCATTCCACTCACATTTCCTAGTTCTCTTCCATCCACCGGGACCCTTTTGCACCTAATTATCTTATCCCTTGAACCTAATCATTGTACTACCTCTCCCATTATCCATTCCTCTTCATCTGTCGCACCACCTTCCTCAGCTTCTGTCACTACTGGGACACGATACTTCCTTCGACCACGCGCCCGAGGTAAAAACAAGATAAATAAATCGCGACTACTTTAATGTAGCAGAGAAACATCGATGTAGGTACACGCAAAAATTCGAATAATGCATCGCAATGTGCAATCTCTTTCAAATAAAATGTAATTTATCGAGGCAGCATTACAGTGTGATCTAGGTCAAATAGATGTTTCTTGCTTTTCATAACATTGGTTGCCTCATAATGATCTAAACACACTACAAATTTCTGTGTTTATCTTGCAGGATCGTATTGTTGAAGGAGGGAATCACTTAAGAGCCCTGCTTACGGAGGTTCGTATATTTACATAAGAAATAATATTGATTCTACCGTCTTGTTAGAATTCAATTTATATGCAGTTGAAAAAGTTTTTGAAACAACAGTCGTACATCATACTATCCTCAAAATTATCTTACTTTGTATCTACAGACCTCCAACAAGGCCAACTTTAGATTATTTCATTTTCTTAGAAAATCTAGAGAAAACTCTGAACAAAATTAGTAAATCTCTCTTTTAAATCTGTGGAGATTTCAATATTGATTTTCTAAGTGAATTTCACGAAAAAGAGCAGTTTTTAAATTTACTTCATTCTTCTAATTTAAATATTACAGTGAATGTACCTACTCAGAATACATTTAAATCACAAAAAGCAACAGATCAAATTATAATTAACAAAATCACTATAGATATGAAATAATAACAAATAATCTAGATTACAGTGACCACAATGCACAAATCCTTACAATTACTAATATCATGATCACTGACACAATAAATAATACTCCGATGTGCAGAGCATTCACTAAAGCCAACATACAATTATTTACGGACATCTCGCTGAAGAAATCATGAAACGTAATTTATAACGCTATTAACACAAATGAAAAATGTAATTTAATTTTCTTAAAGTTTTCATTTCACTTTAATGCATGCTTTCCCCTTCAAAAGAAAAAGAATTAAACATTTCACGGAAAAGTAATACTCGGATCACCCAATGAATTAAAACATCGTGTAACAACAAATGTACGCTTTACTTTATTTCTAAACATAAAAACGTATCACCCGGTTTCCATGTCTACTTCCAAGAATATAAAAGAATTTGAAAGAAAGCAATAGTTCAGGCAAAAATAATGAAAAATAATGAGGATATTTTGAACGCTAGTAACAGAACTAAAGCAATGTGGAATATTGTAAAAAAAGACGATCACATCGTCTCGATACTTTGTAGAGAATGCTGTTTTAAAGTGTAATAAAAGAGAAGAAAGTAATCCGGAAAAAGTTGCGAATCTCTTCAACCAACACTTTTTCAGAATTGCGACCACAAAATAAAACTAAAACCACAAAATTCAACATCAGACGCTTCCCCCAAAAAATTGGACACGATGTTTATTTCCGAAATTTCTAACAAAATCATCAGAATAGTCAGTAAACTAAAAAATAAATATTCATCTGGTTTGTATTAATTTACGGACTGTTTATTAAAAACTTGTGCACCCTCCTTTATACACTCATATTTTCAATGGTTCTCTATGCACAGGAATTTTTTCAGATATTTTCAAAACAGCAAAACTAAGCCACTTTTTTAAAAAGGGAAGAAAAATGAAATTCAAAATTACTGGCCTGACCACTTTAAAAAAATATTAATATAATAATGAAAAGGTTCATGAATAGCTAATGAGAAGAGAAATCCGTACCCAATTTGGATAAGGAGTTTTTTAGTTTGAATGGAAACGAGGGAGGAAGGAGTAGATAGGAAAGGAAATACTCTCACAGCATTTATGAAATTTAATTTATTTCAAGTTAGGGAAGCATTACAATTAATCATAAATACATCAAATTGAATCACACATCTTTTTGTTGCCGCTGAGATAGATAGATGGAGAACCATTTGTGTGTGGATGTGGCACATCCAATGTTTTTTAACTTCGCTAACAAAATATCGTGGTCGACGGAATCGAATGTCTTGCTAAAATCGAAAAGGATGAGAATTGTCATTTTAGCGTTGTCCATTGCATTTCTGGCATCTACAAATACACTAAGGAGCGCAGTTCCTGTGCTTTTACCAGGTCTAAATCCTGACTGGTTTTTGTTCAAAATAATGAAATTTTGAAGGTGATTCTCAATCTGTTTCCTGACGATCTTTTCAAGAACTTTTGATATTGTTGACAAGATACTGATGGGACGGTAATCAATAGGCGTCATAGGATTGGCGCTTTTAGGGAGAGGATGGACAAGTGCTGTCTTCAGGCCGAGGGAAATTCGCCGCTCATTAGCGAGAAATTAATTATGTCTACAATTGTCGGGAGCTCCGAGCTTCAGCAACTTTTCATTGATTCCGTCGGAGATGGAGGCGATTGATTTTAGATTCAAAATGATTTTAGTGACGTCGGTGGCTGTTACTGTCGCAAAGTAGAAAGTGTCTGTAATACTAATATCTGTGCTTTGCAGCGAGGATAAAGTGCGAGGTTTTAGGAATGGATTTATTGGCTGCGCACGCTTAACGAAAGCATGATTTAGGGAATCAAATGACACATTTATTTCTGATGAATTTCGAATATTTCTAACACCTATGGGTCGCAAGTTTTTCCAGAGCAATTTAGAGTCACAATTATTTTGAAAAATGGAGTGATAATATTTATCTTTTTAATTTCTCAACATTTGGGTGACACGATTTCAAAGTTTTTATACGTAGCATGGTCGTCGTTTGTTTTCCGAAAAACTCGTTACACAGTGTCCCTATTAAATATAATTTGGCGAATTTCACAGGATATCCATGGAGCTGCGAGACGTGTCACGGGTGACGTCTTTTGAGGTATATGTCTATTTACGAGTCATTCAACAATTCCGTAAATACTGCTACTTTACCATTGAGTGAGGTTTCATTTTGAACAATATTCCAAGATTCCATCGGAAACAAAGGAATTTGTATCGAATCTTATAATCTCGGTTTTTTATTAGTTTCGGTGTATATTTGGCACACTTTAGATTATACGATACGTAGATAAGATCATCATGTTTTGATACTCCTGAAACGTAAAATTGTCCATGAGAACGCGCCCTTTCTAGATTTGAAACTACGATATGATATATCCATGTTTGAGTAACTCTTGTGATGTGAGTTGTCTTTAGAGGAAGAATCGTTAGGTTCATGTTACGAAAAAACGAGCAAAGTTGTCAGATGAAACAGATTGTTTCAATAAGTTACAATTGAAGTCGCCCATTGTACGAATGTCTTCGTATTTAGTGACTCAGGAAGCGAGGAAGTCATCTAGATCATCGATATTGCCTAATTTGGGAGGAGAATAAACTACCGCCAAGAGATATTTTTCCCCTGAGAGATTAACTTCAGCAATTAAATATTCGGTGAAGTGGTCTTTATGATTTGTTGAAGAGAAAATAACTTTGCAATTAATGTCATGACATAAATGGGTACCGATACCACCGTCATGTGCAGCCACGCTGGATTTTCTATTAGATCTCCATAAACGGTATTAGGGGACTTCGACGATTTCAGAATTTAAAGATTTTTTGAGCTATGTTTCTCTAATGAGGAGTGCGTGAAATTTGATTCGTTACAATTTCCTGAATCTCGAAGTGATGGCAAAGAAGAGATTCTGCATTTAAATGCTCGACGTAAAAATACAGTGACCAGGACTGTCAGGGAAGGAGTGGACACATGCGTGGCGACGGCTGTGGGGTAGGGAGGACACTTTGCATTGGGTGCACCGGAAATTCCTAAAACGCCAAGCCAACTGCTTATGACTCAGGAAGGTGAAAAAGATGGCTTAATGAGAGGTGTAAGGAAAGTGTACGAGAGTGAGAGAGAGAGAGAGATGAGAGAGAGAATGTGTGTGTGAAAGAGAGAGAGTGTAAGAGTCTGCAATGAAGAACGTCTTCCAGGGAAAGGAAAAAGGAGCGCCCCGAAGCCATTGAAGGCTATTGAGTTACACTCAGCCATTAATTGAATGCGGAAGCGTCTGTTATCTGAGTTATCACAATTTGCCCGTCTTCTGCCCAGACATTCCGCAGCTGAAATCGCAGCTGAAATCGCCGCAAGATCGGAGCGTGCTGCACGTCCTGACGCTGGCGCGTGAGGTCCTCACGAACTGTGATGTTGTGACCTTTCAGCTGCCTCTTCGACTGGAAGATCTCTCGCCGTTTCCTGTGACTAATAAATTTAACAATAATTGGCCGGTTTTCCCAGCGATTTTGCGACCGACTCCATCTTCCTTCTCTTCTAGGCCAAATATACGGAGACAATTTCTTCTGCTGTACATATCAAGCTGGTCTGCCTTCAGATTGAGGTCGCGTTTTAAGTTGGGAATCTCACGATACCGTTCTTCATTTTTTTTCTTGAAATGACACTATCAAATTTTCATTACAGGTCATTGATTTCTCCAACTTCTTTGCCACTATGGGCCGAATTCATAGTCGTCACTTTTAGGATAAGCGAACCCTAGTGAAGAAGTGAAGTGTAGTGTGTGAGTGTAGAAGTGATAAGTGCTTTCTCAAAATAAGTTTTCACTTATAGGCGCTCGTATTTCATAGACGTTCCTTACGATCGCGGAATGACTGTTCCCTTAAGCGGAAGGGAAATGTGGCAACATGGCATTGGCGGCAACTGTTTCGAAGTTCTTGGCAACCGAGTTTACACGCGCACTTCATCTTGTACAAAGAGCGTCCAATTTAATAGGGGGCGGACACTCCAGTGTTGACGTCGCGCGCACGACGAAATCAGTGTTGCCATATCGGCGGAATTCCCGCCGTTTTCAGCGGATTTTGAGCTCGTACGGCGGAAAAAAAAAATAGTTTCGCGGACAGTGGAATAAACGGCGGTAATTAATAAAGACGGTGGAAAATAAACGGAATTTCAAATCTTCACTATTAAGGCCTGGACACATAGCGTGTTTGAGCAGAAGCATTTTAAAATAACAATAAAAGACAGACAATTCAGTCTACATAAGTGTGTCCTTTATTTTTATTTTAAAATATTGGGGCTCGAATACGCCAATAACGACGGCTATGACCAAGAATAAGCAATTGTCCGTATCTATTTCATGCATTCATAAGCATTTGTCCTTTTCTATCATTATTTTCTATCGTTTATTTTAATAGAATAAATTAATGCAATATTTAAATATGGAAAAAGAATTTATTTTACGTTTAGCGGATTTAGGCGGGAAATTTAAAACCAGTTCAGCGGATTTTCGGCGGAAACTGAAACGAACACGGCGGAATCCCTCTAAACACATCTGGTAACACTGGACGAAATACTTCTACTCCTCCTAATATGTCCTCATACAGACAAAACGAGATGTGTTGATGTTGGTATATTTTACTAATGTGATTTCTACCAATCACTAATAACAAACAAATGTAACAATATAATCTACGATTCTCATATAATTTCAATGATTATTTGACACCGGTATCATGTTAATATTTTTAAAATGTACTTATTACAAATCCCTAATAATAAGAAATGTTTGGTAAGAAATATAATCCATGAACCTCGTATAAAAAGTTTAATGAATCTCTCTACGTCTTGTGCATTTTCTACAAATTATTTATGTGCATTATTGGATTGTTATATAATACTTATCATCTGTTTCAATTGATTCCTCAACGTTAACGCATGCTCTAGTATAACTAATGAACATATAGTGGAGGTATGGTAACATAGTATGAACATAAGTCTGCCAATATTGGTAATGGATTATTAACATTTCATGTAATTGAAAATGTGAACCCCATATAGTATTAACATAAAGTCCATTTTACAACAATTTAAATTTCTTCACTTGTTATTCACATTGCAAATTCATAATTACTTACTTTAGGTCTTACAAATCAGATATGAATAAAAGTTAAAAATTTTGGAAACATTCCTTAAAGGATGAAGTTGCATAACATCTTAATGCAACGAGAAATTTTAATAAGAGGAAATCGGCAATCCTCTTTTAGTCATTGGGACTTTGTCGATCAGCGGCACAAATGTATCCATTACAGTAGTTTTATTGAAACGAAACTGCTTTCCGAATTGTTCATCATTCTACATTTCCAATGGGTTTCTCATATCTTGAATATATCTCTTGGAATTTCGCAGGATGTGTTGAGTATAAAAGTCAAAATAATCTTTGAAGTCGTTTTCCATAACACGTTTCACAAATGATATATTTTAACTGCCTACACTATACAACCACCAGCAAAACGAATTTAATAGTCGGTGAACGCCGCGTAAAAGTATAACCTAAACTGGTTACGACTGTCAATGCGAGGGAGCCTTAAGGGACATTTAAGTGAGCAAGCTGCCTCGCTTATAGGAATGAGTACTCTCTTAAGACTTCACTCAAGGGCTGTTTAGAAATACGATTCGTCCACTTAAGGGAACACGCAGTAAAAGACTCGACTATGAATTCGGCCCTATATCACTTAAAAAAGAGGCAAGGGTTTATGCGTATAGAACGCTTATAGTCAAAGAGTCCTCATTGTCAGGGCGACCGATAACCAAGAAATGATATTCCATGCTCGTGGACATGACGCTATTAATTTGGGAGAAGGGAACCAGTGCCCCGTGGGAATATATAGAGTATATGGAGAATGCAGTGAAAGCTGTGGAGGAGGCAGTGGTTTTGTGGACATGTTAAAATACTTATTCCTTCTTGCGACACCGGCCCGAGGGGATGCAGTTGATCAAAGATGCGAGTATCTTTAGTTAAGATTGGGTTTAGTGTTTCAATTATAGAGAAGTGGGTGATATGTAATTAGTTTTGACATGCTAAGTGTTATATAGATTAATAAGTTAAAGATATCATGTTAATTTGTGTTGTAAATTAAAAATTAAATCTAAATAGATTTGATGTTCGGGAAGAATGTAGGATATGATAAATTCGTAGACAGGGATGATATTTTAACAATTAGTGTGGAATATAGATTGCCTCGAGCAGGTGTCCACCTGAGACACAGTACAGGAAAAGTCGCGATCGCGGAATATTTATTTGCAGTTTTTGTTTTTTATGAGATTACCAAATAACTTAGAATGCTCTGGGGACATTTGTAAACCGATTTTGACATTATACTTGGGCTTTTATTTCTTGGCGCGTGATGGCCTGTCTTCACGATGGAATATCTCACGGCATTTCGCGTCTTTCTCGGGTGTGCCGCTAGATGATCGCGACCGTATCGAGCAGTGCTGGCGATCATGTGACATCTAGCGGCACGACCGAGAAAGACGCGAAATGCCGTGAGATATTCCAACTCGCATGGAAGAAACAATAGTCTCCACTCACTTCATAGGATCATAGAGTGGATGTCCAAGTTTTAGCATAAGGTCTTTCACATTATTGCAGTATTGAAGATAGCCATCTTCTGAGAAAAATGATTTAAATTATATTTCCCGTTGTCTGAACTAACTGAATGACGTTTCTGGACAAAGATTATTTTCTTAGAGTCTAGAACCCAACAACTCAGCTAACTCTTTATAGCGGGGAAGGTTCCCACCAAGTCTTTTACTTCATTCTGGTTAAGACACCCATATTCTGAAGCAGACGATCCTGATAGGTAGTCACTATCACTCGTTTCATTTTCTATTTCTTCTACATCTGATGCGAATGAAAACAGTTTAAGATTTTCGGGTCGCATATGGTACATCAGGTCCTTGCGGGACAGATAAAATGGCTGACCGAATAACCTTGCTTTCTAGTTTTAGAATTGTTCCCCTTCACTTCACTGAAATAGAAGTAGTAATTACTATGATTTGAGTGCATTGAGAGAGATGATTGAAAACATAGGTATTCCAAATGATAGCTACGGTATTTTGATGTTGACTCAATGACGAAATCTTCAATGCATACTCTACATACTTTGTGGGGTGCCCAATATTTTCTTTGGTCTTCAAGTTTGGTTCTAAATTAACAAAATCTGTAATATTACGCCTCTGCTTAGGCACTGTGTATTTCCCTCATATGTAACAAAAGTGCTCTGAGTCATTTATATATGAGCGATGCGACATGGTAAATATACTTTCATATTGAACTGCAAATTAACAACATTCTTCTCCACAATACAATTTTCCAGATGACAAACACTAACTCAATGTAAGAGAAATTATGTCTACTGATGTACGTTTCATAAAGGTAATATAAGAATGTGTCTGTCACCAAGAATTGACTATGTGCATAGGAGAGTGGCAATAGTGCATGTTATTTCGCTCTAAACTCCTGAGGTGCTCTCACCCCGTATCTGATGAGAATCATCTAGTGCCCTCGGTATTTACTTTCAAAACAGAAAAGGCATTCTAAAAGCATTTGGTTTTAAAATTGTTACATTGTAAAACCAAACAAAGTAATATATTACTGTTCGTTTAATTACTCTTTGGGCGTACAAAAAGTACGCGATAAGGAGAAAAAAATGGTACGTAATAAGAACTTTCTGGCTTTGAATTTGATTTTAACACGTTAAAAATACCCCCAAAACAATAAAACTTCAGAGGCAGCAATTTCATCAATTCATTGTTCAGTTGTTGCCATCAATTCATATAACCAGTTTCAATCAAAAGAACTTCCAAGAATCGTAATTCTGTATAGAATTGCACAGCCACACACGACAGGTAAGAAGGTATATATTTTGTATGTCGAATCCCACAAGCAAAAATAGAAGTAGAATCAAGATTATAACATTTGAATTCTGAGCAAATTTATGAGCATAGCAGAGCAAATAAATAATTAATAACGCTAATAAAAGTAGAGAGGTTCATTCTTTCGTGATAGTTTACTGAATTAGTAAGAAAAAATGATTAAGATTTATACGTATTGTTTATTATGTATCAGATACGTTTGATTATTTCATAATATGAAGTAATTCATTTGCCAACTATCAATTTCTATTGTTAAAATAAACAGTTATACATTGAATAAAATACATTGGTTTGCCATTAAAGTGCCCGTCACTGTATGCTCTACCCTATGTTCATAATTTCTAGATAATATTTAAAGAAAAAAGGTTGTTTGTAAATGTCTTTCTAGATTTTTACACGATTCCTACCTGAAGATGACAAACAACCTTGGTAAAAATATCGTTTTAAAGAGAATATGTTTAAGAAAATATTATTATTATTATTACTATTATTATTATTATTATTATTAATACAATTAATTCCACATAGGATTAACCTTTGAGAGATTTGAAATTTCAGAGTTGTGAACGTTACAGCAATTTCGCTGGGTGCCACTTCCCGCGGTTTCTTTTGGTATCGCTGGAATGAAAGTTTACAATGAAAAAATATTACATCTACAAACAAAAATCAGCACCGTAACAGAAATGTTGAAATATAAAGTACGGTACTATTTTATTTATCATTCGGAAATAAAAACATTGACGACTGTTAGATGTGACTAACGAGTTAATTTTAAATTTAAATCTTCCCAACGTTTTTTGTTTAGAGTATGCGAGTACGAACGCGCGTACCTAGAGAAGAAAGACCCAACAAAAAGGAGTATTACGGTGAAACATCAAAACACCTAACGAAATTTTAGAATCACGCACACGTGTAGATCATTGTTCATTTATTTATAGTCGTATAAGAGTCGCAGTTTACTCGCTGATGCACTCACTGTTCTACCATGCCACGCTTATCATGCAGCTGTGGACGTTTCCCACAACTGCTTATCAGCGGAATTCTAGTTCAGCTAGTTGATATCTTTCTTACCAGAGAGGTCCACTCATGAAATTTCAACAGGCATGCAGAGGCATCCAGAAGGGAGGAAGAGGAGAAGGGAGCTGGAGCAACTCAACACAGGCCCCGACTTAATTAAGCCCCCTTCATTTAAAGCAAATAAAACATATATTTAATTCTAATTTCAATTAACCGCTATAAGTAGGATTACCATATTTCCATTACGGTAAAAGGGGACATTTCTTATTGGCGGTGGATATTGGCGGTTGTTAGGCAAGATAGTTGAAATTAAATGTCATTTATTTACACAACGTGTATTTATACAAATGTTATGATGACACGAATAAGTTGAAAAAAGTTCAATAGCATTCGCACATTATACGTCTAGGTTGCAATTAAAAGTAATACAATCTTCCAATAAAAAAGAGGATATTTCGTCCTTTCTTGTAAAATCCACTCGAATAGTTTTTCGTACTTCAAAAAGAGAACGAATAGTATCCCTAGGGACTAAGTTATTTGTGTTGCACGAAGAAACGAATTCCATTGATGTGTAGAGATATCCAGGACACGTGACTTTTAAAGCTTCTGAGAGCAGTGTCGTCGCCTCTGACTGGCAATCAAGGCCCACTACTCGTGCGGTGAAAGGTTGCACAACTTGAACAAATTGAACATTGCGCTTTTCGCTATATCCGCCATACCCAATCCGTGACCAATCTCAATTCGGCTTCCGCGACGGTGGCTCTGCTGCCCTCCAAACACTCAACCTAACCCTATCCATTGCCACCCTCCTCCCACACTGCAAAGAAATTCCCACTATCCTTACAGATCTTACACAGGCTTATGGCACCCGATCCTTCTAGCAAAAATCCTCCCCCACATCCCTGACCACATCCACTCTCTTCTCCAATGCTACCTCCCCCACCGATCCCTTTACGTCCAATACTACTCCAAAAAGTCTCCCAACTATCCCATCCAAGCCGACGTCCTACAGGGCGCCGTGCTTCCCTCACTCATATTTCCCTGTACATCCTTTCCACCCCCGGAGTAGAGAGCAGCCTTTACGCTGATGACCTTGCCTTCCTTACTTCCACAACCTCATCCGCTCCTTAAGAAACCTTCAAAAATCCCTCAACTTTTTCCGCCTCTGGACCTCCCAAAATTCCATTAACATTAACCCATCCAAATCCCAAGCCATCATCTTTTCCCATAAAACCTATCCCATCAAATCCACCTCTCTGATCATAAATCAAACTCCTATCCCCTGGCGACCCCATGTCAAGTATCTTGGTATTACCCTTTCCCACAGACTTCTTTGATCCCTCAACACCACAATAAAAAACAAGCCCTTTGCCCTATCCTGACAAATCCATCTATCGCCATCCCAAAGAAAATCCTAACCGACAATACCTACCCCTTCCTACGCCCACTCCCTCCTATGCCCATCTCACCTAGTTCAATACATCCATTATAAACAACAGAACATTAACCGTCACTGAAAACCGAGTAATCAGACTGATCATCCGTCCCCTCCCTTAAGCCGCTTCAATGACTTACGACAACAGCACAAAATACCGCACATCCTCAAAGATCTTTACAACTCCTCAGTACAAACTCTACAAAAATGCATCACCAATGCTCAGTTTAGAAACCTTATCCTACCCCACCACCATATCTTAAGAATTCCTCCCCGGCACACTTGTAAAAAACACCCCTGGACATCCTGCAACTCCCTTCTCCCATAACCTAGGCCAGAGGGCAAAAAGCATTACCCCTAACAAAACAACCCCTCACTTCACCACCCACACTCTCAATCCCCGTCCCTGTGCGGGAAAGAGAGATCGCAACACACCAGAAGACGACCGGAACAAATAAATATGGACGAACAGTCTCATTTAAGAGACATGCAGACCATTTAAGCACACCCTGGTTTCTGTTCTGTTCTCAGCCATATTGTGGGCAAATGCGGACGCGGTCATATAATACTTTGTATTTGAACGCTATGTTCACGGGATATTATGGACTCAAAACTTCGATAATCACGATGTAAATGTTCCTATGAACTATGATTAATAAGTTACGAAAAAGTTTAACGTATTTTAAGAAAAACGTATTGGGAAATAGCTCGTGTTGTTTGGCTTGCAATTAGAGCCCTTTCAATCCACATCGAATAAACGTTATATTATTATTTTTAGGTTGGTGTAATTATAATTCCCAGTATTTCTGGAGATAAATTAAACAAAAAAACAGATTAAAAAAAGAACAAACTAACAGTAGAAAATCCCCTGATAACAATTAAATTGGTTATTTTTAAAACCGCATGTCAGGAATTGTGAAGTAGTGGGAAATCAAGAAATACTGAATAATCGAGTACAAAGAGAACTTTTCTTTTTTTATTATTCTTTGTGATGCATAAATCTTGATTGAGAATGCCATGGAGATTGTAAATTACTTGTGCCAATAGTACAATACTTGCTGAGATTCTTTAAAAGTTTATGACTTACGGGATTTCAAAAAAACATCAGGAATTTTTAAGCTAAACATGTAAACGAATACATATTGCAGGTTCAGTTTGTTATATGACACACTTTCTACATTATACGTGAAATGACAATGTGCATCTACATCAAATGTGATTTATATGACAGAAATAATTGCTTGAAAAATGATTGTGTTTTTATGATCGTGCATAGGAATATTTCCGTATTGAACATCCTTTTTTAAAAATCGCTCTGTCAGTGATATCCCAGTCATACACTCTGTTTACATACATACATACACATTCATACATACGCGGCAAGTAAAATACAGAATATCAAAAAATCAATCCAAAATTTGTCTCCTCTGGGCCATGCTATTAATCTTAGCTTATTTGCGAGATTTACACATGGATCGATGCATCTATCCTGCAGCTTCTATTTTATCACAAAAATTGAGAATGCAAAAGGGAGTGCCTTAAGAGGTTTTAAAAATAACCGATTCAATTGTCTATCACTTAAGTTACATTCAGCTACTAAACACAAAATGTTTTTACGAAGCTTCTGTCAGTTCTGTGCAAACACATGAAAATCGTACCAGTAAATTAACTTTTACCAGAATTAGCATTCTTTCCAGTTTTTTGTTGATGGAATAGTGATTCCGAGCGCGTCAATGGCAAATTAGGCGTAATGGCGTAATTAGCGTTAAGGTTGAGTGTAGTGTGTGGTTTTTGCTCGGGATGTGGCGGTGGTCTTCCCTCGCTGGATGGTGAGGTCTGGCGCCGACCTACTGCTGGCTAGCGGAGTTTTACTCAACCAAGTATATTCCACGAGCGGGGCACCATCCCTTCCGTGACACGATCTAAGTATCCGGCCGGTCTCCTGCCACGTGTGGGAGTGTAGTGCATGCAAGTGTATGTGCGTGTATATCGCGCGCGCTCCGTGGCCCGGCACTGCTCCGGCACTTCCCTGGTGTAGATAGGAGAAACCACGAAAAACTAACAATCAGAACAGCTAGTCACTGGAATTCTCTTCCAGGCAGCCGCTGAATTCGTCCAAGCTGCTACTTAGTGTCGTAAATACTGCTAGCGTCGGCATTCGAACTAATACTTTCCGGCCAAAGATACTGAAGTGACATCAATTGATGCCTTGAGCTACATCTCCCGGTTTCTTTCCAGATAATAGGCCTATTGTACAAATCAAACATATGATTCCAAAACAAATTTCAACTAAGATATTTTTATCATTCTTGTATCGTTTTGTTGCCCTCCTTAGCTAATGCAGTTTCTTTTTCTGAAGGAGAGAACCAAATGATTCTTTAAAGTGAAAATAATTAATGTAAAGCTTTGCACACAAACAATACATTTTCCATTTTTGAAGTTGATCCAAGTAGGTAATGGACACTCTAATGTTGTATGTTTGTGTACTAGGAATCATTATAAATGAATATAGGGTCCCCAAACATCCAATATGGAGAAATTGGGCACTTTATAAAAATATTGTAATATAATAATTTATTTTTCTAAAAGACAAAATACGTACTACTGACAAAAAATGCTTTTCATAATCACACAATAGGCTATTCGTATTATCATTATATTCTTTTCCACTTTTATACCAGAAATATTTGGTGGATAATGAAATCTCCATCAACAATGAAAACTGCTTTGAACTTTGAAACCAACGTTAGAATGTTGTATCAGCTGATGGCAGCACTGTCGCATTTCATGGAGAAAATGGCGTAAATGTAGATATAGTTAAAATCTATGGATTCTGACGATTGTTAGGCAATTGAGTGGACGTTAATTTCTCATTTATGTTTACAACAATGAAATGTTATAATGTCGGGGACTCGAAAAAGTTGAAAAAAACGTGCAGTATCGTTCCAACATCATATGTGTAGGTTGCATTTCAAAATTTGTAGTACCCCCTTTCCAATTAAAAAATTGCAATTTGTAGTACCCCCTTTCCAATTAAAAAATGGACATTTCCCACCGATTGCTAGGAACAATCCTCTGTTAAATTTTTATTTGGAGTAACCCCCCGTTAATTTCTTTGGTTTGCTGTCCAGTCTCGTCAGTCAGTCGCCAGGTAGCACCTTTGCGTACGCGCCTCCCTCTTACGCGCCCTCTGTCTCTACATAGCGGCCCAGCTTTTGTGTTTATCATTTCAGGAGAGATGTTTAGTCCAATAGAATGATTCTGGACACCAGGTCAGTAAATTAATGTATATGTTGACCACTGTGATTCTGTATGGCGTAAGGATGTTTCTTGCAGCGTCATTGAGCACTGCCTTGAAGAAGAGGGTCCAGGTGCCAGTTCTAGAGATGAACGTGTTGCTGTTGAAGTCTGGGATGATGATAGCGTCTGCATTCTTTGGATCTGGTCGATCTGTGACATATTGGGTGATATGAATAAAAATGAACTATTACTTCATTATCGAGTTTTCAAAGGAATTGCTTCAAGATGGAATCAGGAATGAATAAAAGATGTAATTGCTCTTATTTTGAGCAATTTTTCCATTGGCGAGTAATTGCTCGGAAGAGGAGTAATTCCTTACTTCTTGTTTGAATAAAATAGAAAATTTGATTCTATTGTGAAGCATTTACTTCGACTTTTCGAAGCAACCTCTGTGACTTCAATAGTATTGAATGAATACAATAGAGGTTATACACATCCGTTGTGAGCTGGTTGTGAGGTTTTAGGTTTTGAGCGAATGAATGATGGAAGTTTACCTACGATTTCGTTGACAATGCACGTCAACTATATCACTTAACCTAACATGGTTGACACCATCAGGAACAAGCATGCGACGCCATGGTGGAAAGACCACGCACGACGCACCATACGCGACGGTAATGTAGACAAACAAAGCAGACCAAAATCAACCACTCGCAATAGATCACTTGATGAGCAAATTACTCAGAGAAGTAAATGCTCCAAGTTTCACGAAACTTTTTATTCATATGGAAAGGAGCAATTGCTTATGAGAAGTAGTTTCTACTTGTAATCGTGAGCAATTGCTCCGGAGTATTTACTTATTTTTTATTCGTATCATACATTGTGATAATTTATCACAAGGTGTGTGTGCAAAGGAACAACAAATTTGAATAAAATTTATAAACAGAAAAACAGCAATAATTGGGGACAATTGTTGCTGTCTTTCTGTTTATAAAATTGAGGAAAAGCAATTGATAGCGTAATAATTAATGAAAATACAAGGGAATGACGACATAACTAATATAGAGCAAAATAGGAGTAAACAACACAGTGTATGGACACGTGAGTAATTTCTGTGAGTGAAGAAGTAAATTACAAACTTAATTAGGAATCGATAAGCAGAGAATAAATAGATAAAATGCTACAAAGACGTTGACCACTCAAAAATTAGAATATGTGTATAGTCTGCATACTCGAACGAAACACAATCACATTTGCACACGATTCCGCACAGGGAAGAAGGCAGAAGAAGAGCGAGTAAGACAAATGAGGCAGACGATATTCCGACGCAGTGAGGTGCGGAAGCAGTTGTTATGACGTGGTTGCGTTCGTATAAAGGAGACGCGTTTACGATTTCGTAGTGTTATGTAAACTCGTAATTAGTAGGAAAAACTTCTAAGTAGAAAGAAAACTATAATTGCGTGTGTGATAGAAGAAGATGCCTTGGTCTGAAACGGATTTCATGTAAAATGGAACTTTGAGTGGACGCGGAACGACGCCCAAGAATGCTGAGGAACGCCAAAAGAAAGCTACTAAAAAGGGAAGTGTTACATTCTGTAAATGTATGAAGATCACGTTTTGTATTAAATTAATGATTTATAAATTAAGATGTAAAGAAAGGTAATGACCAGGCATGCAAGGGAAGGATTCAGGAAAAGAATAGTAAATAACAATAATAAGGGTTTTATTGCTACATTCTTTGAGTTGTAATTTTAAAATGCTATGCACGTATGTGATGTTTGTATTCACAGCAGAATACAGATTACAATATTTGTTTTACTTGTAGTAAGTAATGTTATTCCTTGGTAAGAGGAAAGAAAATTCCCAATCCCACGTGTGAAGGAAAGAAAAATAGCGTACGTAAATTTTTATATCCGAGTCTGTGTAAAGACGGTCTATCTCATTCACAAATAAATTTATCATGACAGGGCAACCTCGGTATTGTCGGAATATTGTCAGGTTAAATACATATAGAAATATTGAATAAAAATTAGGTATAATATTCAAATAAAAAGATACCAGTAAATACCCTTGTCAGAATATGAGCCTTATGAAAATACGGCTTGAAAGCTCCAAACACTGTACCATCTAGTGGATGCATCTTTTGTGAGGTATGGGAGTGCAATGTAATCAGTATAAGATCAGACTCTATTGAACGTATAATAACAGGTACACAAATGTGGAGTTCGTGGTTATCCATGAGCAACACACTGGGATCTGCAAAAGAAAATTTGGTATATGAAATGAAATTGTCAAGAAACGTGGATTGATTTGCAGATTGGATTGATTTTATCTGCAGGAATTGCAGCCTCTATATACCGGAAGGATTTGTAGCCTATATATATTTAATTGAATCTTCTATTAGCATGAAGTCCTTAAAGTGAACTCCGAGAGTAAAACACTGTTCCCAATAGCATTTACTGCAGCAATTATTCTTTCAGTCCCACTTCATTCACTGGATGTCACACTTCCAATGTTTTTTATACCTTTAGGGTCAATCACTTTTGAGGGTTTCTGTATCACAGATTCCAGTTTCGTCTATGTTAAATATTTTATTCGGATTGAAGGAATTCCGCTCAAGGACAAGTTCGCAAAGAAAAGTGAAACATTTTCCTTATTAAAAGAATTTGCCCCGAAGGGGCTAGTTGCTTCTGGGGTTCTGTGTATAATATTTTCTAAAAGACATGGCCATCTTAACCAACCGTGTCCTGCCATTTGCTCTTCGTTCCATTTTGTTTGATATTTTATATTATTCTCTTTTGAAAACTGAAAAGCAAGTTTGCGGTGATTTGCTGTAGTAAGTCTCTAATGTAAAAATGCTCATTGTTTCAAGTACTGTACTAGAACACGTTCCTATTCATTGTTGAATTCTTCTTCTCTTTACATCATAATGTAGAGAACTCTCACGGGTTTCTGGTCCAGAATCCTTAAGCATTTCCACATCGCGTGCCAAAGCGAATTTTGCTAAACCATTCTTCATTGCTGAAGAACGAAATGACATTCCCTTTTTAACTACGGACAAAACTACACAATTAAATGTTTCTGCTGGTGGTTGAAGCCTTTTATTGTTTACTTTTTTCTTGGCACGGTCAGATCACAACCTCAAAGTAATTGAAATCAATTTACTACTACACTTATGTACGTCCTAGGTACGTCCACAGTCACTGTCCCTAGGTACGACGATCTGCAATCATATATGAACTTGGCTACTGTTGCTTGTATGTTATCTGTGGAAACAATTAGTATACCTTGAATTAACTACATTATGTTCTAGTAGGTGTAGGCCTACTTCAATTTTCGTAAAGGTATGTCATTTATTGCACAATTGATGGAAGAGAAATGAAGAAATACTTTCACACTCCTCTGAAATCTATTAAACTCTCATAAAATCTCGGAAACAGCTCCCACAACAAAATCGTTCACTCTAATAAACAGATGGCAATAGCAAATAGTCGGGAATCCTAAGGAATAAAACAAACCGAAATTTCTCTCGCAGACTCCCAGAAAACATGCTTTGTCCCTACGTATATCTGTCCCTAGCTACGAAGGTTTCTCCTACTTACATTGTAATGCTGCGGCGGAAATCAGCTATTTTTCGACAGAAAGCTTGTTTTGTTGGGCCCTGGTAACGAAAATTGGATAAATATGGTTTCTTTATATAGTAAATTACTTCGTCTATCCGCTAACTTTTGCAGGTTGAATTTCGCTCAGGGTCTTGGTGTAGTAGGCGTTGCTAGTAAACCTACCCCAGTAAGTACCGAGGATCCCTCCTGTGATGGGATCGCAACCGTATGGCCGCAATAGCCGTCAGTAATGCGTTTGCCGTTGCGCGGCCGACAACTGCGATCTCTCAACTCCACGCAGTGGTCCTTGGTAATGCATCTCGAGACCTAGCTATGGGAAGGAAATTGAATTGATGACTTATTCTACGGGGCGAGAGTGAGGCCATGAGACCTGCTCTTCCGTCTAACCACGCAAATTTCGTTACACTCCTTTCACCAACTAGCGGAGAAAGTTAGGAGGAAGTTTTTGGGCGCCGAAACAGGCGATTTGAATTTAGCTCAAAGGCTTCATTTAGACTTGAGTATCTTTTACATGCCGTACTAACATGGGACAGCCGGCTTTACATCCCCTCCGAAGGAAGGCGTACGCCGGTTTCTTTCACCCTTAAAAATTCACGGCTTCGATTGGGTGTGAACTCGCCAACTTGGGTTTACAGTGCGATATGCTAGCGTTACATCATCGCCGCCGCCGCCGTCCGGAAATCCCTGACAGAGAAATGAACTCGGGAACCCCATGTAATGAGGGCAGGGGGTGAGAGGCCTGCAGTTCACGACCCCGTCGTGCTCCTTGGAACGCCTGGCAGCGGGCACTATGGACGAAGCCCCGAACGTTGGAGGGCAAAGCGGCGCGTCCCCGTGAACAACAGCCCACCATGTGCGATGGCCCTAGCTTGGTGGGAGGTCCAAAGATTCAGTCCTACTTGCACTGCTGCTATCGCATCGCCTCCCATGGTTATTAGCGCTTCTAAGGTCACAGAGAGCCAAATCTGATGACGTCTACCCCTGTAACGAAGGCCTAACCTTAAGACAGGAAGAAAGTCAGGGATCCCGTGTTCTGGTACCTTTCCCAAAGGGGACGGAAACTTCTTTGAAGGTAGAGATAGGCAAAGTCTGGTAAAGATTTTCTTCCAAGAACTCGACCGACAGGCAGTGGACCTGAGGAAATTGCACTGGTAGACACTGGAAGGAAAACATTTCAACTTGGATAGGAATCTGGGCTACTTCGCAGACTAAAGTAGATCAAGAGCTCTTTGGGGTGGGAAATGAGCTCAAAAGCAATATCCAATCCCAGGACCAACTGAATGAGACCTAGAACAAGTTAGCGGCTTCTCTGAACTCTACACTACCGGTCCTAAAAGGCCCCGTACACATGTTAGGAAGCGCGCAAGGACGCGCTACTCTTATTCTGGGGCGCAGAACCTTTCTGAGAATGATTCACGATATTGGCAAAAGGCACGACATTGGCTCTACTAGTGTTGATCAACATCTCCTTAACAGGAAAGAGGTGAATGACTTGTACAAATCAATTTGGAGTTCTACGCCTCCGATCCTGAAATGGACCTCGAGACTATTCTATACGCGGTGAAAGTGGCTAAAATTAAAAGGTGCCTGGCTTTGACAAAAAATCAATGGCTACATGACTAGATAAGATCAAATTTATTTGCATGTCTTCAGGAGCACAAATTGAAATATTGTCCCTAATGTACACCCAAATTCTGTAGGTGGCTTTGTGTATTCTGGGAAGAACGTTAATCGCACCAAACTTATTCCAAGAGACCAAAGTAACGAAGCTTGTAACTCTCACCTCTTCACAATTGGTTCACTTCAGTGCAGAATCGTTTGGTACATTATGAACAATCGCTTTCGATCCGTGGCGACTAAAGGAGCCTTCTTCTGAAATCTGCAGTGGTCGAGACCGGACGCGTATTATAGCCGATAGCATGCATCGAAGATATGCGTAGGTAAAACGTGGCGAGATTTTCACCAAGTGTTTCTTCTACGTAGTACTACAAATACGTGAAGCGGTTTGAAATCCGTGGATGAGTAGGCACGGAGAATATATTTTAGTGAATAGAATACTAATCTGCACTATGTGGTGAATTCAGTAACGGTTCTAGAGTACTGAAGTTACGAAGGACAGAGCGAGAACGAGTAAGGTATTGCGTTTCTGAATTGTGGTCACACAGAGGCTGCCGCCTCTACCTTCTCCTCGCTGACGTCGAGACTACCTCCCCTTTCCCTCCCGCCGTCTCGAATGCGCCGTATTTGGCGCGGTGGTTTTAAATGTGTGCTCCCCTGCACTTGCTCTCCGCATCCACATATATCAGTTCAATATATATATATATATATATATATATATATATATATATATATATATATATATTATATTATATATTTTAGTTAATTTTGATTGAGGCTGTAGTTGTAGTTAAGAAGTCGTTTAAATGAACAGTGGTTTGACAGATAATTTGCGTAAAACAAGCTACTAGAGTCGGACAAAGCTGCATTGAGGCTCTCTCGTATCCCGGCCGAGCTGTGAGACATTCTCGCTTATCCAAGAAGGGAAAAGGGTCGTGGATGGGAACCGCCGGGTCAAGGCCGAGCGGGTGCACAGGCGAAAGAGTTTCTCTTTCTCTTCGGGAGGCAACGAAAGCCGTCGATCATGAGATTACAGTATCTCGTAGGGATACAGAATTCTCGTAAGCAGTCCAAGCTAGCCGAGGATCGGAAGAGACTCTTGATTAAAACTGCTTCGTGAAGAGCAAGGATTTCTTCATAATTAATTGATTTAAAAAAATAATTGCTCGTTAGCGCAATTATCAAACGTGTCCTTATACTTTCATAATATTAATGTAATACATATCGTCGGTACATAAGTAAAAAAATAAAAAATAAATTAAAAATAATAAAAGCTGAGATAGCTCAGAGCCATAACTGTATTAACCCTTTTGTGCATATAATCCGATAAATAGGACGCTAAGAAAAGAGGCAACAATGCCTGTGATTGGAGACTAATCTGTTTGAGGTATTCACGAATCAACGCTGGCATTGTGGAAATATCATAAATTAAGCTGTAACTTTGAAGGGTTTTCGATTTCGAACGATTATAGTGCAAGATGGCGCATTACTGTCATGTTATTTCACGTAGCGGGAAATTTGTCATGTAATTATAATATATAAATTGCTTGATATGAACAAATTTTATAAGAAATGAAATAATGAATGTTCGTGTTTTCGATTTGTATAGGTATTCTACGAAAATTGTAAATAACTGAACTGTTTTGAATGAGTATCGTAGGCTTTCACGGCCGGAGTCAATAGAATTTAGATTTTCCGGGCTGGTAGGCCGTGGTCCAGTTGGCATTGTTGGGCCAAACGTTTCGTCCACGTCTGCGGTGGACATCTTCAGTGGCGGCAGGGTCGCGGGCGCCGTGTTCGGGGCGGCGGCTGGCTGGCGACTGGCGACGCGCTTTTTTTCTTTTTTTTTCAGTTTTCCCCCCTCCAGTTACCCTGGAGAGGCAGGAATTTATTTGTCTTTGGGGTACATTTTGTATAACTGCAGCCGATTTGGCTTGTGCAGTTGGGAAGGCTTTATTGCTTACAAACTAGAACTACCTTATAACTATAACTATATACATTCCCACTTTGGGGTTTGTTAGTTCTTAGAATTTTTTTTAAATTTTTGAATTAGGAGATCTTGAAATTGTTCTATTTTCTTCTTTTATTATTTTTTTCTCTCACTCGCATTCACACTTATATTAATTATATTTACAAACGCATCCATCCATCCATCCATTCATTCATACAAACACACAACACTTCACAACACTATATACACATTTAAAGCACGCCACGGCGCCGACTTCACTCAAGCGTCCGTGGCGCCGCGACGTCTTCGGTCTCCAGCGACGCTGGCCCAGCGGAGCGCGCATCCGCGCCGCCCGCGCGGCTTCCGGCATCCGTAACCGGCGACCGCCTCCCACGAACTTGCTGCTGCCCCGCGTCGCAGAGCTCAGAGAGCTTGTGCGGGGGCTGTGCGCGGAAGGTGAAGGCGACGTGCTGTGGGCCCTTTCTTCTGTGAAAGGCCCTGTGCACGCCGCTGTTCGTCGCCTTGCCGGTCTCGCGCAGGATGCGCGGAGCGGACGGCCTCAGCGCCCTTGCGAGCGCCGTCTCCGCCCTCTTTTGTAGCTCCGCCGGGAACTGGTTGCGAACGCCTAAGATTCTGAAGACGTCAGCGTTTTTGGGTTGTCGGTCAGGTCTGGTAAAAGGCAAGTGCGGGCGCGCCGCGAGGCGCGCCGCACTGTTCTCTGCTACCCGGATGGGGTGCAGAGTGGAGGGAGAAGCTGCCGCGAATACCTCACAAGCGTACGCCCACAAGGGACGCACGCAAGCTGTGAATAAGCGGCGCTTTAGAGGAATTGCTAAGTCGGGAGAACGGAGAAGAGGTTTCAAAAGGAGGGTGCGTGTTTTAATTTTGGCAGCGAGATACCGAGCGTGCGCATGCCAGAGAAGGCCGCTGTCAAGTAGCACGCCCAAATATCTCGCTTCGCTCCGCCAAGGTAGATGCGTGCCAGCCAAGCTCACCGTTTCATTGGGGTTAGCCCTCTTACGAGTGAAGTTGACGGCGACGCATTTCTCGAGGTTGAGAGCGAGGCGTTTCCGACTGAGCCATTCAGGAAAGGCGGCGAGACAATCACTTAAGTATTTAACTGACTGCCTTCCGTTCGCCGATTTCGCGTAGTACGCGAAATCATCCGCGAACATCAGGAGCCCGCAGCGTTGAATACCAGTTCTTGTTTCAGCAGGAAGCGGCGCGTCATTCACGTATAAGCCGAAGAGGGTAGGAGAAAGAACACTCCCCTGAGGCACGCCTGCCTCGGCTCGTCTGAGGGACGAGTATACGTTATTGACGCGCACTTTGAACTGCCTGTCAGAGAAAACTCGCGATCAGTCTGACGTAGCAATCGCTCACTCCCGCCACCGCAAGGCACTCGAGCAAACCCGCATGCCACACAGAGTCGAAAGCCGACCGCATATCCAGAAAGACCACTGGCAGGTTCTGCCGTCTCTCGAGGGCGAGGCCGATCTCCGTGCAAAGCCGCGTAAGCTGCTGCGCGGAGCTGTGACCAGCTCGAATGCCTAATTGTTCATCTCTGAGAAGATTGAGACGACGTATTTCCTGTTGCAAACGTGACAGGATCAGTTTCTCAAACGTTTTCCCTAGGATGGAGAGTAGACTAATAGGTCTATAGCTGCTCGGGAATAGTTTATTTTTGCCAGGTTTTGGTATTAGTGCAATGGTCGCAATCCTCCACGCCTTGGGAAAATAGCCACACGCCAGGCACGCATTCAGGAGCTCGAGTAAAAACTCGACTCCGCGCCCGCCCAGAGCGCGCAGCTGTGCTGCGGTGAGACCGTCCGGGCCACCTGCTTTCCTCGCATTGAGGTGTTTTAGCTCAGCTCGAAGCTCCTCTCCCGTTACTCGGCGTGCAGAGGTGGGAGAGGGCAACAGGCCAATGGTATTGCTGCTGACCGCACGCGCCACTGGCGCACCACCAACAGCGGTGGCAGCCAATGGCAGCGAGGCGGCGCCCGTTTCGAACGCGCGGAACTGCAACGCAAGCGAATTCGCAAAGATTTCGCTTTTTGTCGCGTCGTCCCACGCGTAAACGGGCCGAGGTGGTGGAGCGCCGAGCGCCCCCGTCCCGGCGTTGCTCTGAATCGGGCAGTTTACTCCCGGTTTGCGGCCTAGCGCACGAGAAAGATCCCAAATGTGCCTCTCGTGGAGATTGCATTTCGAAATAGTATCAGACCATTGAGCAGCTCTCTCATCCCGTAGAGATGAACGGAATTCTCTGCTTAGATTGCGCGCCCGCTCTCCGTCAACGGGATCGCCATAGCGGCGATGAACTTTGACAGTTCTGCGCAATTCTCTTAAGATCCTTCTTTGCTCAACTGTGAGCTCAGGGCGAGAATTCTCTACACGCGTGACAATTGTATTTTGCTTGAAAGCCGATTTCAATGTTACAGTGAAGTGATTCACTGCTTCGTCGATCTCATCTTTCGTATTTACTGGTTTCTGCTCAAGCTGAGAATTCAGCTGTGTTGTGAAACCTGCCCAGTTCGTGTCACGGGTAGTTCGAAAACTAACTTGGCGTTTCGCTGCAAGGGACGCCACAACGCATGTTACTGGGTTATGATCGGAATCCAGTACGGCAATTGAGCGGGGAACCACACACTCAACGCCTTTCACAATCATAAAATCAATAACGCCCGGGTTCCTGTTTCGTACTTCCGGGAAATGCGTGGGGCTATTCGGTGCGTAGATCTCTACGCCCCGCCTTGTCGCTACAAGATTGGCAATTTTGTTGCCGTTTCTGTTTGCTCCGAGGCCGCCCCAAGTTCTATGTCTGGCGTTAAAGTCACCCAGAAGGATAACTTTGGAATTTAGTGCGAGAAGCGCATCAATTCCAGCCGGATCTAAGGTTTGGTCTGGGCAGTAGACGGATACGACTAGTAGTCGGCCGTTTCCTACCCAGACGTACGCCCCGACCGCCTCTAGAGACGCCAGAGCAATAGCAGGGATTTCAGCTTCAAGCTGCGGCAGTTCTCGGCGCAGCGCAATTGCTACTCCGCCGCCTGGCCTGCCAGCGCGGTCTCGGCGACAAACAGCAAATCCCCGGAGTTTGAATTCGTGTTCATCACTGAGCCACGTTTCTTGTAAAGCCAAGATATCTAGTTGCAGTTCTTCTGCAAAATGTTCAATTTGCTGGGCTTTGAAGATTGCACTTCGCGCGTTCCAAGTGCAAGCGCGGAGAGGTGGTATTTGCTTGTCTACGTTCTGATTTTGTCTAGACATTGTCGGGTATCATATTTAGGATTCGCTCAAACATCGCTAAGAACTGGCTCTTAGTGACTGTTTGGGCGGCAGCTGCGGGTGCAGTGGGCCGCGCTCCGGCCACCCCGGAGGGCGGTGCGTTGGCCTCTGGGGGGCGTGCTGCGCCGAGGCGCTGCGCGACCTCGTTCCAGGCCGGCCCGCCGCTAGCTGCCGACCGAGGCGCCGAGTTTCTATTAGGAACTACTTGGCGTGAGGGTCCCTCGGTTCCTATTGCACACGCGTCTGACGGACGCGGTGGCAATGTGCAATGGCTGCATCCTGTGAAGGATGCAGCGTGATGCTGCTTACAATTGCAGCAGACGGGCTTTAAATTAAAATTTCCGCGTTTTGGGCAATGCGCCGTTCCGCGTTTGTCGTCTCCTGCAGGGTGACCCTCGCCCGTGCAGAGGCGACAGCGCACATCGTACTCGCAATTACGAGCGATGTGGCCCCATCGGCAGCATCGCATACAAAATCGAGGTCTGGCCCACTTTTCCCTTTGGACCTCAATTGCGAAAGATTCTAGTTGCTTTAAGAGATCTGAGGATTGTCGCTGTAGTTTCCGCGCCTGCGGCGGTTTGGGAGGTGGTGGCGGTGTGGGCGGCGTTGGTAAAATAAACTTCTCATTGGCTCCTGCCGGGATGTCTTCAGCACCAACTGCGATGACCTCCATGTCCGGAATGGCTTGCTTCACCAGCTCCATCCCGTGGAGGTACACCAGCTCGGTGCTGCATTTCCGTGCTGGGTCAGCGTCGACTTGGTCGAAATCGACCAGGTGACGCTGTCACTTAGGGAGCGCCTGTGCTCACGTTGTGGTTGTTCATCCCCCAACGACGAGCGCCGAGGGGTGGCGCCTGTCTCAATGGTAGACATGGGCTAGCAGTGCATTTTTGCTCAAGCCCCGCGAGAGCGGCGCTCAATCGCGGGGAAAATCCTCGACCTCCGCTGCTTTCCCCCGCGGTTTTCCACTAAACGTCTCGTGAGAGCGTAGCTCAATCACAAGAGCGCCAGGGTACTTGCCGTGAAGGGAAGACAGCGCGTACTTTCCACGTAACACAACGTGGGAGCAGGGCCCAACCACGTGCGCCAGGTACTTGTCGCGCCGCAGCAGAGACCAAGTCGCAGGAGGAAGTCGTGACGAAAGTAACGAACGTATATCTTCACTGTACGGGCGCTGCTCTGCGACCTGCTGCTGCGACCTGACTGTGTTTCATTTCATCACAGACTTCTAATATCCACACTTCAGATACAATAAACACTATTGCTTCTTAACAAAGAGAACGTCCGTGTTTTCTCGGAAGAGAGATAAGATTATATAAACCGATACGGCATTGTTGCGAAACACCAACCGCTCCGCCCCGCACAACTGCTGTCTGCTGCTGTCTGCTCGACCGACACAATCTACAGTAAAGTTCCGCCTCCCACGACGCGCTCCGCGCGGCCGCGGCTTTTATTGTCGGCGGGAGGGAGGCGCTGCAGTGGGGATTTCGCGCGCTAGCTTGCGATTGGCTGGTGGTTCGCGGGCTGGCTCCTGGTTCGCTGTCGATTACCTTGTGGTTAGATTGGGTTATTCTGTTCTTGTACGGTTTTTTAACAGTGTTGCACAGTACGGGATGCCAGGTAGATTTGATTTTGAGACCTTCTTCCTTCCTGTTGAAATTATTGGGGTGCTTGAATATCTCAATAGCCTCCCGTTGGAATCTGGTGTGATAGTGGTTGGTGGTGGATAGTACTTCCGTGTTAGAGAACAGGATGTCATGTTCTCTTCCCGAGAGGACATGTTCAGCCACCGCTGATTTTTCCGTATATCCCAAGCGGCAATTTCGTTTGTGTTCGGTGATGCGAGTTTTGATTGAACGCTGTGTTGTACCTATGTATACAGAGCCACAGGAACAGTGTATCCTGTAGACACCAGCCGTCATAGGCGTGTCCCTGCGGTCTTTAACCGACCTAAAGATGTTGCGGAGCTGAATGGGGGGGGTGAAGATAGTCTTGATGTTGTGGTGCTTCAAAATCCTGCCAATACGGTCTGTAATGTTCTTAATAAACGGCAGTGTGACCTTGTGCAAGTTACCTTCGGGAGGACTGCGTGCTGTGTTGTTAGGTCGTAGTGCTCTCTTCACCTCTTGGATAGAATAACCATTGGCTTGAAGAGCATTTTCCAGATGGCCGAGTTCTTGGTGAATGTTGTTGTCTTCACTTATCCGTCTGGCGCGGTTGACGAGTGTCTTCATCATGTCTCTCTTCAGGCTGGGGTGGTGGTTCGATAGTTTGTTAGGATAACGATCCGTGTGGGTAGGTTTTCGGAAAACTGTGGCCGAGGGATCCGTCTTCCTTCTTGCTTACCAGCACGTCCAAAAATGGAATTTTTCCATTACGTTCCTTCTCAATGGTAAACTGTGTGCGAGGGTGAATAGAATTGAGGTGACGAAGAAAATCTTCTAGCGTTTCTTCCCCGTGGCTCCAAATAACGAAAGTATCATCGACGTACCGCAACCAACAACTGGGTTTGAATGGCGCAGTATTTAGCGCTGTGGCCTCGAAGCTCTCCATATATAAATTGGCTACAATCGGACTCAACGGGTTTCCCATAGCTACTCCATCATTCTGCTCGTAAAACTCACCATTCCATACAAAATATGTAGTAGTTAGCACGTGATGGAAAAGTTCTGAGATGTCCTCCGGGAATAACCTCCGCAGCAAAGCTAATGTTTCGGTAACCGGTACCATGGTGAATAATGATACGACATCGAAACTGACGAGCAGATCGTTCGGCTGTAGGGTCAGTGTCTTCAGTTTTTCGACGATATGTGACGAGTCCTTGATGTAGGAGTTTGTTTTACCGATGAGTGGTTGGAGCAAGTTGCGTAAGTACTTGGATACGGAGTACGTAGGAGAACCAATAGCACTGACAATGGGCCGTATGGGAACTTCTGGTTTGTGTATTTTTGGTAAACTATGGGAAACCCGTTGAACAGGGAAAACTTGTTATGTATCAGAATGGCTACGTATTTGACCCAACGAAATGGTGGGCTGTACGAGAAAAAATGTAAACGTCATGTTCCAAGGCCTGTAGATTTTAGTTCGGACAATAAAGGCATGAGTGGGGGTGGATTTGATGGCGAACGACAGAACCATAATGTGCGTTCCACGTGTCGTCTGTGCATCGAAAAGTTGTGAATTTGTTAGCGGAAGTGTGTCCAGTTATTAAGAATTTAAGACATTGCGAAAAAAATTGCAATCTGCTCAATGCTTAGTGTAACGAGCTTCATAATCTACGTTTTCATGTGTGTTTTCACCTTCTCAAAGCAGACCATGAGCCAAAAAAGGTAGTGCCCATAACTGTAAATATTTTTGACGTGTACGACAATGATAGACATCGAATTTGAGAAACTTATTCTTTATGCATTGCTCTAATGTTAATATTGAATTTTCGAACATTGTTTGCCTTATTAAGAGAAAATATACATTTAGAAATATTTTGAACAGTGATGGGCATTGTGCGCATAATTGAAATTTGAATATGTCCATTACTGTCTCAATAAACGTTCTGGGGTTAAATGTTATCACTAGGGGACGGATTTTGATTATCTAAAGCAACTCCAAAATGATTAATAAAGTGCTCTTAAGTGCCCTAAAAGCAAAGAATACGTTTAGAAATATAAATAACATAAAAACGACATAAAAATGGATTAAAACCATTTCATATTATTCAATTAGACTGGTTTTGAGGTATGAAGACGCTCTGAAGAAGTTCTCACAGTGAACAATTAAATCTGTTGTATATGTTACTGATATAATTGAGACCTCTTCCCTTTGTTCAAGTGAACTCAGTATGAAAACTTCTGGTTTCTAGGAGGTCTCTCTCTCTTCTTTTCGTGGATGGTAAAAAAATCACTTTACTTTTCAGACTAGTGAGCTCCAGTCTGAATTACAAATAATTTTAATAGCACTGTATCCGAACGCCACAAGAATTCTCAAACTAGTAGAATGTCGCTGTATGCGAACCAACCAAGAGTATGGGACGTGCAAGAAAGGAGTGCTAACATGGCGTCGAGAACATCTTTCTGAAGCTCTCTCTTCGCTCCGGTATTGGAGAAGGTGGTACGCGCAATAAAGCCTGAAACTTTGCAAAATGGTTTTAGAGCTTGTAGCGTTGTTCCCTGGAGCCCTGAGAGCATTGATTTCACAAAATGTCTTGGACGGATGAACAATGTCATCGTATTAGAAGTGGATAATGAAAGCATTTTAACCAAAAGAACAAATCATTGACATTTGAAAAATTTTGCGGTATTGTTATAGAAGAAAGAGTATAAAAGTTCTATAACATTAACCTTCGGGCGCTCGCGCTATTTAGGTTCACATGCGCGATTGCGGGGCGGTATTTTTGTCGTCGACAAGCATCTTTCCCTTCTCTCAATATTTCAGCTTCTCTTGATCGTCAGTCATGGGAATTTATTAAATAACATGAACTGGCCATTGTAGTAGATGTAAAAGAAATATTGAAATAATTTTAGTTATTCTGCAAAAAAGAAATTTCTGAAGGAGATAATCTGCAAATCAGTCTTCTACTTTCGCTTCACAAAATGTGAAATACTTAAAATATAGTGACAATAAAAATATGAATTAAAATCTAATGAAGTAGGAAGGTACAAATCTAATTATTAAATTGAAAATGGTAAAGAGGGGGAGAGAAAATGTATAGGTAGCTATATATGTTATAATAATATATGAATAGTAAGTATAAGAAATCTAGATTACTAAAATCCACAGAAATCTCTTACAAATTGCACTAATGAATTCATTTATTTTAGGCAATAATTAGCATAAGAGGTTTATTATGACATTTTTATTCCAAAAGTATATGAAAAATATTTTTACATATTCATCATTTACGTGAACAAAAACTAGAACAGGCGTGATCGCGTGGCAGTGTTTATCCCTCGTGGAGCGAAAACTGATGACATTGTTCACGCGGATTTGGCGCAAATGTGAGTGAATCTTGGACAAAATGTTAATGCTATTTTGCATCTCAATACATAACTACAGAATACCTGGCTTCCCGCTTTGGTGAGTTCAAAAACGAACGCGCAGCGCCGTTTCATCTCCAAAGGCGGCATTTATACCTCCCGCGCGATCGCTCGAAGGTTAAGCAGAAAACACCATCTAGAGGAAACAAGTAATCGGGCTAACCTCAGGAAAACAAACGTCAATTCTTCACGAAGAATGACATATTCAAGGTTTAAGCACATCTGTGGGAGGTGAAAGAAATAAGGACATTTGTCAGGCGAGCACTTCTACAGGCATTTGTAAGATGGAAGGAAGCAGCAGGACCCGTTTCTCCAGAAGTCCACGGAACTATTTTCTTCAGGGCAGATTCCAGTGTGGAAACACATTCAATTTTGAGTACGGTGTGCTCTACCTATTGTGTCAAAAGGTGTTTCACAAATCATGCTTTTCCCAGAAGATTCTGTAGAGGAAAGTGATTCAGATGACGAAAATTATTTTTTTTGTGTAAAGTGTTTAGACTTATTGACTGACTGAAGCTTAAAAAACCAGCAGTAACAAGCCAATTGCGTTTAACAATGCTATTTGACTTTTTGGGGCTTTTTACAATCCATTTATCTGAGTGGCCATCACAATATTACAAAGTGCCCACGATAGTTTCGAAAGTGCCCATCACTATATTTTCTTATTTTATTTTCCCTTTTATAAAATGTGAAGTATAATGTTCAACTATTCAACTTACTAGCCTCATAAATGTACATATATCTAGTAATTCATTTGCCAACTATGAATATTCAATTGTTAAAATAAACAATTATACATTGCATGAAACATATTGGTAGCCTTTAAAGTGCCCATCACTGTGTGCTCTACCCTACACACACACACACACACACACACACACACATATATATATATATATATATATATATATATATATTGAAACGCGGAGCGTTTCTCTAATTAATTAGAAACGCAGGGCATGTTATTCCAATTACGCCCATTTTTGAATTGCGCGGCAACGGCGGCGAGTAATGGACGTGACGAGAGAACGCGAGAAGGCGGCGAGACGGGGCGAGACGGCGGCAGTTGGAGTGTGGAGCAGAACTCGAATGAGAACGGAGCGAGGTTGGTGCGTGCGGTGAACAAAGGACAAAAGGACGTTCAATAACGTAAGGAATGCTATTAAGAAGTGAGTTAAGTGTGACAGTAGGAAATATTAAATAGTGCAAGCTAGTAGTCGTGGAATTAGCATCAGGAACAGTGATGGAAAGGGCAAGAATTGTACGCCGCGTGGTAGATAATAGCATGGGTAGTGACCACGTGCCTGCATTATCGTAAAAGGTTAGCGGAGAAGAACTGGCGGATTGTGCCGCAATAAAGCATCGAGATAAACTGCATAGGGAGAGGCGGACCGTAATATAGACGTAGTGTCTGCCCGATTTGGAGAACACGTGCAACGGTCGGAGTTGAAGCAGAGGCATTGTGCAACCGCTGCAGGGAGGGGGCCTGTGCCAAGGCTGTTCACGCAGCCCGCCGTCTGAAGGGCGCCGAGTCGCGCCAAAAGCCGCCGATTATCGCAGCCGTTCGGCGACATCCGAGAAGAAACGAGCTATTTTGGTATTCGAGGTATTGTGAAACCTAAAATCCTAAATGTAGTTTTGGTACCAAAACAGGGAATAAGTAAATTGAACTTGATGTACTAAATGTGTGATTTTCCGTAATAAATTGTTTATTTGTTCAGAGGAAATTATAATTTGGTTTTTCCAATGTTGTCAAAACTTTACGAGACCCATTCACGAACCAAGACACCCGTCCTTTCTAAATTAAATGCAGTGGAAAGTACCGCAAATCGAGGTACGTCACAATATATATATATATATATATATATATATATATATATATATATATATATATATATTCTAGCTAACCCACCTATGTCCAAACTTACCATCTTCAACAGCAGCACGCATGAGCCGTAAGCGTGTTATCAAGATTTTGCTCGTGAAGCGAGCTTAAAAAAAATCTACGGAGCAGGATCTTCAGGGTGCGAGAAAGGTTTGGACCCTCGACACAATAAAATTACAAAGATTGCACACGCACGAGCGTATAATTTACTCATAAACTTTTAGTGGCATAATTTCATGACAAAAACAAAAACAATATAGAATCACACCTTTACAAAGAATGAGCAGAACACAAATGGAAACCTTTACAACACACACACATAAGAATGAACACATATAACTTACACCAAAATTGAGACTCCGAAATGATTACCTTAATCTCCACTGGGAATTCCCTTGGAAAATTAAATGTATCTAAGTCTATGCTATTCTGTTTACATTGCACATGAAACCAAAATTTCAATTTACAATCTCCTGCTTCAAAATATTACATGCAAAGAAAAAAAATGTGTGCAAGTGCACTACTCTCATTTACAATTTAACTGTGGCTGAAAATAACAGAATTATAAATGTCCTAACTATAATATTTTATGCAGGCAACAGTGCGTCAAAATTGTCTCCCACTATGATACTGCAATTCGTTGCCACCCGTGCCCTCAATTTCTTAACACTTTCCTATACTAATTTTTCCCTGCCGACGTGAACTTGACCTATTTTTCGCGCCCTAACCGTTACCTCGTGGACTTCCCACTTTTGGCCTTGATGGTCGTGCGCTGGTCTCTGCGTCGACGTCGCTCGGTCCCAGCTTCTGCGTCGTAAAGAGACGGGATTCGCCTCTGTCGTCTACGTTGTCTTCTTGCGTCCTTTTCCGTTCTTCTTCCTAGTCGTTCCGTCTTCTTCCCCGTGCACCTGGGTCCTCGGCCTCTTCTTCCTCCTCGTCTGCTACCGGCGCCTCTGATTACGCCCACGTTGCGAAAATGTCCCTTGCACTTCACCGAATACTCGTGCAAGTTCCTCGCTCGTTGCTACTTCTACTTTGCTAAACTAGAACTTTCAATGCTTCTCTCACAACGGGTAACTTTTACTTCCCGTGTCGTTAATTGACGGAATACTTTACTGAATCTGCACTATCTCGCGGGCGACTGACTAGAACGTCTGTTCGACGCCGAATACTCCTACCTAGTAGTCGTTGCAGCGGCAAACAATATTTAAACTAATGTTAACGAAAGTGTTGGCTCGGCGAGCGGTGATCAAAGTGCTGCTGGCTCGGCGATCGGGAACCCAAAGAGAAGAGCTGCTTACTCGACGAGTGGTGGCAAGAAAAGAGAGGGCTCCCGCTTGCGGGTTCGCGTATATATCGCCCGACGCCTGGGGAAATTTTTCAGTGGTGGGGTTGCTTCCCCTCTCTCAACCCTCCACAAGGAAAACGTTGCTTGCTAGTTCGCCACCGTCTAGTACGGGCAACGGATACCAGGTCGCGCGTTTAAGAACCTCTGCTTTCCGCGCCTGCTATCCTCGCTGCCTGTGGGTGTTCACACATACAAGACGGTGGCGTTATGGGGTTGCACAATCCCATAACGGCACAATATATATATATATATATATATATATATATATATATATATATGTTGGTGATGTGATGTATATACTGTGGTTTTTGGGTGAATACTCAGCGTGATACAAAATATTATTTTTTATCATTAAAAAGATTAATTTTTACCACCAGTGGTAAAATGAGACAATGCTTGAGTGTTCAGATAACCTTATGAATGTAACAAAGAAAAAAACTTTCGTCTGACAACTACAGATACTATTGACCTCAACGAAACATAGTATCCGATTAAGTGACTTGCATACCGGAATTAAAATAAAATGAAAGTTAATCAGGCTGTCTAAAAATAGAGTATGACACTTGTTTTAGAAGAGCTCGTGACTAGCTCTTGGTCAGCGTGCTCGCTTTCCACTATGCGGCTCCGGGTTCCATTCCCGGTCGTGCCAAGACTATAGTGTGCGTTTTCCTTGCTATGTCCCGGTCTATGTTGCTGTGTGACGATGGGAAAATTCACTTCCGAGATTGAGAAGACCGGAAAACGGCGTGGGGATGTCTACGTGCTAACCACACGTACCCTCTTAACCCATTGCCGCAAGGCAGGAACGTCGCAGGTAGGCCCTGAGCCCGTTCACGGGCTTTCGCTCGAAGTAGACATTCGTGTTGTATTAGTAGTATTAATTTTCTCGTAGGATTGCGCCTCTCAGCCTATAGGCCTCTTGTCCTACTTTTTCTACATGAAAAACAAAATATCACTTTTGACATGAGAATAATTAATATCTATTTTATCCAGTACTCAATAGTAATATCTGATTGCTAGCGGCCGGGTACTCTGATTGGAAGTTTTCTGTAGTTCCATTAATTAATACGGTGAATGCTGGAGTAGTACCCTAAGAAACGGGCCACGGGCGCGTACGCGATCTTTCCCTCTCCTTCTTTGGTTTATCCTCCCCCTTACACACATGCTTAATTGATTAATGATTCCGAGCGCCTCATCTGCTAAGGTCATTAGTCCAGTACGTTTAGTGCATGTTTTATCGCGGGAGGTGGCGGTGATATTCACCCCGCTGGCGACCTACGTCGGCTTACGGAGATTTTCCCCAACCACGTATTTCCTACCTGCGGGGCACTGCCCCATGTAGGAGATACAGGTTAACGTGCCCTCGATAGAATATATTAGTAGCACTATTTTTCTACAAGTCACTGTTTGGACATAATGAACTTTGGAATATAATATGTGTATAATCAATTTCCTTGCAAGCTGATAAATAAGTAGCTCTGCAATTCGTAGTATTGAAAAATTAATATTAAAATATAGAAAGCGGAGCAGCTAGAAATAATACGGAAGAGTACTTGGTATTGTAGTGTCACTATTTTGAAATCACCAAAATACTTAGAAACACGTAAAAACGTGTCGTCTCGCTGGCCGAGATCGCTAAAGCATAGTGCTGTAGCGGTATCGGACTGAAGGATCGCGGGTTCGAGTTCCGGGTCGGGCGTGGTTGTGGTCCTTTCACCCCTCACCATCATCATATCACATCCTACGGTTAATCATATCGTTAATCTATAGTGGTCACTAATGACTTAGCTGTTAATGAGACATTAAAAAAACAATTTAAAAAAAACAGAAATTTCGAAGTTTTTCATTCCTTTTCGATTATTCATCTTTGGAAAACGTTTGTCGGTCACTTAGAAACCGTATACGTTTGATCCAAGAATTACAAGAAATAAATTATTTACCCCCAATTTTTTAAAATTCTGTCTCGTTAGCAACAATAGGTGATCATTTGTAAAGTTTTCTTTTGCATTCTTTTGTCCATCTTTTTAATTCATTTTATATACAGACGTTTAGTCGTCAATTTATTTGTCGGTATCAAGGAGACGCAAAATGAATTCTGACTACACAAAGTTAGATTGAGTAATTTGCCACATATAGTAACAGGATATATCCTCTTTTTCGATGCCCGAGCCCCACATTTCGAGTTTTTCTGAGGAAAAATCTCGGATATTTGCCTCGTCATTACAATACGTTCTCTTTACTACAAATGTGCATACTGTGGCGAGAAAGAAAACACCGTCATCTATTGTTAACGTATTATTGATAGAAAATGATGAACACTGTTAAAACGTAGGAATTACTATGAAATAGTAGCTCATATGTAGGTATGTGTGAAAACAGAATTGTGTAATGAGGAATAATTCGAAAAAGGCCCCTTGCCACTGACCGAAATGACGTCGCAGCACTTCTCGCAAGCGTCCCATCAGACGCCGCGCCGTGGGAGCGAGGGCAGCGCGCTGATCGCAGGTTGAAACGCTGATCTCAGGAAGCTGCTATCGCAGCGTCGCGCCGCTGCCTCGCTCTCACGGCGCGGCGGGTGTCTGGAGCGCCGGCGCACCGCCCCCCGCGCTGCCGCAAGGAGGCCGTGAGGGTTTCGCGGACACGGACACGTCTTTCATTTTATTCATTGAATGTTCGTTTTCATTCCCACTTACTCGTTCGATAGTTGTAAATCGTGTTTACCACTTTCTATTATTTATTTCATTTTGTTTATTTTAAGCCTACAAGATCCCTTTAGGCCTAAGGCCTCCCGCAGAAACGGGGACGTGAGTCGGTATACATATAGTTTCATAACATAGTATGCTTACGGCATTGAACATTACAGATCTTAAATAAAAGTATGAAATATATATTAACTTGGTGTTCTGTATTAAATAAAAGATCAACATTTTTGCACATTGTTTTTAAGTTTCTTCCAAATTGTCTGTTTTTTGCTACTTCAGACCACTTTACACCCACTTCTTTCTTGACAACATTTTCTATTAATACATTTTAAACATTTTCTGTATTGTGGAAATTCAATGATCTAAATATTGGAGATGTAACAGTGGTCGCTATGTGAACGCCCTTTTAAAACTCAACTTAAGAAGAAAAACTAATAAGAATTGTTAATCATAATATTATTACTACTCAAGTAATAAAGTTTGAATGCATGTATTGAATATTAAAATAATTAATAATGTTTCGTTAATATTTTAAAAATAAAAAGATTCTTCATTATTATTATTATTATTTTTTTTCGTTAATCGGCCGACTAGGACCACGCATGCAAGCATCCTGCATTTACCGTGGCTCAGTTTTTATTTATTATCGCGGTGGCAGGTGCTTGCAACAACTTTTTCGGGGGGGACCAGCATTTTTAGCTGGATCCGATTTTTATCCGCCACGGTTGTTAGCCCTGGGGGTATGGAAGATGAAATGATGATATGGTGATAGTGGGGGTGAAAGGACAACACATACAGACATACACAAATACACCCATGCCCGAGGCGGGACTCGAACCCGCGATCTTCTGGTCCGAAACCACTCCGGCACTACTGCCTTAGCGCTCTCTGCCATTTGATCGGCCATTATTATTATTATTATTATTATTATTATTATTATTATTATTATTATTATTATTATTATTATTATTATTATTATTATTATTATTATTATTATTATTATTATTATTATTATTATTATTATTATTATCCCTTATCGTTCCTCAGTTCACGAAACGAATCCCGATGCCGCGAGATCAGAGAATGGAATCGACGAACGAAAGTCCAAACTGTTGCAGCAACGAGGGTTCAAGTAGGTCTCGTAAACGATGTCAATGACATACTGTAGCTGGCACACTACAGCAGAACACAAAGAAAACTAGCTCATAATTTTAGGCTAATAAATGCTCTATTCCCAAATTTTATCATGCAGTCTTCTAAAAAAATCTATGTTTAGCCAATTTACACTAAAGCCAGCTGACACAAAATAAAAAATAAAAATTACAACTTATACATGAATTAAAGCCCTGTATTATAGGCTCACAAAAATTATTAATATTATTTATTGTTATAAAAACATAAGAAATTGCAACTCACAGATACTAGAGTAAAGAAAGCTAACTGATTATTTGCGAAGAAGAGAGCAGAAAACAAGATACTTTTGACGCTAAGTATATTCATGTAATAGTTCTTTATTTGTTGATTTAAGAGAAGAATTAAGTGCTCGCAAACTTTAGCTAAAAATGTCCCAACAATACAACACAACAGTTCAAGTATGCATTACATTACTGCATTCAACGTCTAATAATTTTGAAACTAGCGAGCAGAACACAGTTTCTTTTTAACATATTACGCTTACAATTACGTACTATATATTGATATATCCCTTGAATGGAGTGCTCGTCAACTTTAGCTAAAAGTGTGCCAACCCATGTCCTTCTTCTGCCAACGTTTTCAAATCAGAAAATACGAAGAAACACAGACATTTTCAAAATGTTTCTTCATATTTGTTAGTCCATCTTTGCACATCGTATCTCCGTCACGAGAAAAACGTGTAAAAACCTTGTTCATGAATTACGAGGAAACTAGTGGTATTAAAACAGCACATACTTTCTCGCCTGTACTTTCACGCAAGATTACGAGAAAACTCAAATTTTCGGGGAATTGTACATGACTATTTCAAACTCTATCTTTAAGGAACAGATTTCATTGCGGGAAACAAACTCTATTTTCCTAATTGTAGTTATAGGAAGACGACGAAAAAATTTTGTTATTTGCAATTTTCGAAAAATAGTTTTCAACGAAAATGAAACCTGCACAATTCTTACGCGTCAACTATCAAACAACACAATTAAATAAAAAACGATGGAGTCATTTTTTAATGGAAAATTTTCCAGAGACTTCATGTAAAGTATTCCCAAAATTAAAACATCGGTTTCAAATCAAGGGGCCAAATCGAATGAGGAATGTCAATTTTGGAGAAACTCGGCTGAACAGTTTAGCCGCTAGCGATGTTCACAGACAGACGGACGGACACACAGACTTTTTGCCGTCATTTGATTTTTCGGCATCAAGGCCCCACAAAACATGGATTCAGCCTACACATGTTAGAGAATTTTTTTCTCTAGCATGTAGAGTGAAAGTTATGTAATGTTGCGCAAAAAACGGCAAATTTTCGGCGGAAAAACCCTTATTACAGGGCCCTGGTAACGAAAAAGTGGACAAATCCAGTTGCCAGAGAAAATCCCCGAAAATGCGTTCTATGCCATTTTTAAGCGTCTAATACATTATCCAAAGAAACAATATAACATTTTCTCTAGCAACTGGATTAGTCCACTTTTTCGTTACCAGGGCCCTGTAATAAGGATTTTTCCGTCGAAAATTTGCCGTTTTTGCGCAACATTACATAACTTTCACTGTACTCCGTAGCGAGAAAGTAGAGAGTGTAGTATGTAGAATTGTCAACTGGATTTGTCCACTTTTTCGTTACCAGGGCCCTGTAATAAGGATTTTTCCGTCGAAAATTTGCCGTTTTTGCGCAACATTACATAACTTTCACTGTACTCCGTAGCGAGAAAGTAGAGAGTGTAGTATGTAGAATTGTCAACTGAAGAATAAATATATTTCCCGCTTTATTTTAGTAAACTCCTAAACTTAAGTAGGATGTATTATTGTTTGGCCAGAAAAATTATTAATATTTGAAAATTGAGATCGTTTATTCTGACATTCCTACGTATGTTTCTTTTTGGGTCTTCCTATATTCCTTTCGCTTGAATTTGCCACTATTTACGTTCATCAGCTCAACATACATTTGGAAGAACTTTTCGAACGCCTTGCAAGAAACAGCTCGATTTCACAAAATTTGAATTAGAAACATAAAGTAACCGAAGTCTGCCGAGGAATCTTCAGAAATATGCATTGCCTAATTACTTTGAATTGACATTGTTATTTTCTTAACTTCTATAACGATTTAGATTTATTTAGTAAAAAACAGTAAAAACTGTATGTGACGTAGGGAGGAGAAGACGTTTTCTTGAGTTCCAGAAACCCTTCCCGTCATTTTAACTATAAATAGTTGAAAGATGAGTAAAAGTTTAACATAAATAAATAAAAATAAATTTTAAAAATCGCAAGATTAGCAATATTTGAAAAATAGTCACGTTTTTCCTTAATTCAATATTTTCTTCAAACACATCATGAAAAAAGAATATGTTCAATTTTTCGAAAATATGAGAAGTTTTCGGGATTTTTTCGTGAATTAGGGAATTTTTACACAATTATTTTGTCTGATACGGCTTCATGTTTTTTGTTATATTGTTTCTTTTGATAATGCATTAGACGCTTAAAATGGCATAGAACGCATTTTCGGGGATTTTCTCTGTATTTTAGGAAATTGCAAAATAATTAACATTGCAAAAGTACAATTTTGGTGAGAAAATATTTTCCTTCTATTCTTTAAAACTAGATCTTGAAATAACGTAAATGAAAATCTCAAAATTTTTGAAAATTGCAAATTCAAATTTTCAATTTTTTAAAGCTTTAGGAAGGTTGTTCATCACTCACCTGTGCGGCTCGTAGAGAAGGGGTACCGTGAATGGCGGGCTGGCTAAGGGGATCTGAGTTCAAATATCAACGCCAGTGAAGAATTTTTTGCTGAGTGAATACCCTTTCGCTGGTTCATGTTGTATTATAATATTGCAAAGTTGATACAAATAATGAAAGAAGTATGTGCGGATGTTGGGGGCACTATTGTGACCGTCTCATCGTGCCACTATTTGTATTAGGGTAATTTCCTTACATATATTCCGTATTTACCTCAGATCCACACTCTGTGTAACAAATTTTACAATAGTAATATTTTCGGCACGAGCGGCGTTTCCACTGGAAAAATTTATATTGGGTGGGACTGAAGTTCCCTCTTGTACAAGATAGGGGAAATTAGCTTTCTTAATCTACGAATCAAATAAAAAACATAGACATTATTCAACTATGTATTCAGTGCCGTGCTCAGTGGTACTATTTGTTTATTCGTTAATCTTCGCCGTCGCCACTTTCCCCTGTGACGCTGCCGATAATACCATTTCACAAAAAGTACAAAAAACAAACCTTCTACACAATAACACAAGAATCTAAGTCGAACATTCACACTTAATGACAGGAATATTTACACTGTTCACCCTCATACCGTGCACATGTAATTTTGATGTCCATATACATTCTTTCAAGCTTTACTAAAATTACATTACATTACGTGGGCCTTCTTATAAACGTATTCCATATGCGTGGGTAATGTCTGCGGAATGTTCACTTCCCTGAACGTGATAGTGTCGCCGTCGGCTCGCGAATCCCAACAACCATTTCACCATAACGTTCCATCAGCTGGGCTCACCATTCCATATTTCCACACATTCTATTGAATGCCGTATTTCTGGCTACAAATGCACTTTCTCTTTGAAAACAGTTCACTCTCCCAAAAACACAATAACTTCCCGGCACATGCTAGCACATGTTGCCGGTTCGGAATCATCCCCCTGTGTTCTTTTAAGCTAGTCCAGTCTTTCGATTGTTTTTCAGCAATAAAAAACGCTCGCTTTCCTCTGTCACCAATATCTTTTTGGAACATTATATATATTCGTTACCTCTATTCTGATTTGGAACTTTTAAGACGTGTTGAAAATTTTGCCTTTTAATTTGCAGCGTTCCCCCAATTTTATTTCTCTCTGGTTCACCTGCTTTCCGAAATCCAATTTATTTCGAAAACTACTTACATCAGTTGCCTATTTTCAATTGTCTTTCGATGTAAGTATCTTTCTGCCTCTTTAAGTTTTTCTTCTAAATTTTTGAACCCCCTTTTCGAAATGCTTCCGGATGATTCTCAAAATTGTTTATTTTCCTAACGCTCGTTTTCTATCTCGGAAGTTCCCCTGTTGTTTAACGAAAATATACAATTCGGTTCCGCATTCACGTTGTCACTTGTTTCTCTTCTGCCGACTTATTTACTAAACAATTATTTTCCAAAACAATCACATTTATTTTTGGCAGTTTGTTGGTCTGGGGTCCTGCGTATGGTTACCCTATGTGGCCTACTTTCCAAATGTCATGGCATTATTACAAACATATTCAGATATTTTATATATATTATAACTTCGTTTATTGTGGATCCTATATTTCTCGAAGCGGCGTTAGCAAGCGTAAGAAAAAGACGTGGCGGGGACACAAGAGTGCTTTTCTCAGCACTTTACTGAGCCAACCAGGCTTCTCCGCCGGCGGACTCCTTGGGACCGTCCGTTGCGCTCTGCTACGCTAATCCATGCTCTTCCATTTTCTCTCCTCCGTCGAGTTCAAGTCGTCTGCTCTTTTGGGACTTCGGATTGAGCCGAGAAGAGACGTCGAATCAGCTCTGAGGTGCGTCAAATATCCTTGGACTTCTCCAATAAGCACGGAACCTTCTACGGTGAGTGCGGGTATGCTTGGCGCGTTACTCTCATGCATTTTCTAATTCTCATTCACCTAACGCATTCTTCACCTTCAGAGGAGTGTCGTAATTGCAATAGATCGGTTTACTCATAAACTTCGACATTGTAGTTAATGGAGTAGAGACTTTTTTAACATCAACAAAAAAAGATATGTTTAAAAACCTCGCATCGGCACTGTCCCAAACAGGTTTTTTTTATTTAGTTTATTTAAGGTCACATTAACAGAAAGGTCAATGCCAACCACATGATTGATTTTCATTTACGCATTAGAGATAAATTTATGTAATGCCCCGCGAAAAACGGCGAGTGTTCGGCAGAAGAACTCTTATTACTGTGTTCTGGTAACGAAAAAGTGGATAAATCCAGTTGATAATTATAAAAAATACGCTAACACGAAGTGGAGCTAGAATTCATGTTTTGTGGGTCCTTCATACCGAATAATCGAATGACGGCAAAATGTCTGTGTTTCCGTCTGTGAACAACGATAGCTGGTAGCTAAACCGTTCAGCCGATTTTCTCCAAAATTTACATTCCCAACCTCTGTGGCTGACGTCGCGGCCCCTTGAATTTGAAATCGATATTTACTTTTAAGGAGACTTTACATGACGCTCGTGGGACATTTTCAAAATTAAAACAATGCTCCATCGTTGTTGATTAAATTTTGTTGTTGGATAGTGCGAAAAGAGAATGGCGTATGTCTCATTTTCGAGAAAAAAACCTCTGATTTTCGAAAAATATTTAAAATTCACTTTTTTTCGACGTCTTCCCACAATTATGAAGGTAGAGATAATTATTTAATTAATCAAAATCGGTTCCCTAAAGATAGACTTTGATGTAAAATCATGTACAATTTTTCAAAAATTTACAACTTTTCGCGAAATTTCGCGTGAAAGGACATGCGAGAAAGTAGTTCTGTTTTAACATTACATAACTAGTTAATATTGGGGTAGCTGCAAAGGAGCACCAGGTAGCGCCACGCGTACGCGCCTCTCACGCCTTACGCGCCCCTGCATCACTTCCCAGCTGCCAAAATTGGCAAGGAATTAAGAGAGTGGTAGAGTTTAGGACGCTTCACAGGGGTTGGAATAACCCCTGCGAAACAGGTATACTCGTTTTGTCGGAATAAATTTCATATGAGATTGTCCGGAATTTGAATCTCGACCTTTGTGGTGAAAGGCAAGTGCCTTCCCTCTGAGCCACGAGTGACCTCTTGAAAACAAGATTTTTAAAAACAATTATTTGGAAATAGAATCACGTCGCAGTAAATTTAAATATTGCAAATGAATTTTTGAGAAATTAAGAGTTTTGGGACTTAAATTTCTATTCAAAATACACCAAAAATTAAAATAATCACTAAACACGATACATTATTACATATACAGTAAGTACGAAATAATTTAAATAATTAGTAGTATCGAAACAAGAAAATTATTAAGTATTGAGCATGGAAATGAATGCAGTGAAATTAATAAAGTAACACGGGATAGTTATTAAATCATAGATCAAAATATTGGCGAGCAAACTGATACAGCAATGGTGTAATGGGTGGAGGCGGGAGGCAGAAGAACAGCAGCCGTTAGGGCTTTGATCCACTCTTTAATGGCTGACAAGCAAAAGGACAATGAGCACAGGGGAAGTAAATACGAAAAGAATGAAACCGTACCACAAAGACGTAATACACACGTGTATTTGCCAAATTCAAGCGTTATGAAAGAGGAAAATGTGTTATTTTCAAATTAAAATGCAGTTATTGAAAAAAATAATTACGTTAACAGCTTCTAGTTTCAAACTGTGTTGACATTTATTTCTATTTCTAAAATTTAAAACTTTAGTGATAGATAAATTTTAAAATGCAAAGTTGTTATTTCTGAAATGACGATTACAATTCCAGAAATTTATTTTTGGAGGTCTCATTTATACAAACAGTAACCCATTTGATCCAACGCGAATTTCTTTCAACAACTCATAACGTATATACTTGTATAAATTCAAAATCAATACAATATTAATCATTTGATTTCAATTTATTTAGCGGTTGTTTTACGAAGATAGCTTTGGTCGTTTCCGCATCCCAATTCCTTTGCTCTTTTACACCACATGTCTTTTTCCTCCGTTGCTCATCTTTCCGTAATTTCAGTAATTGACATGATCCGTAAACATCTCGGTCTTCCCCTGTATTTTTTGCGATTGAGAATCCATTTACAATATTTTAGTGGAAGTCTGTGTGATTTCAGCATTCTTATATGTCATCACTAGGGGGCGGATTATGATGACCTAAAACCATCGTCAAAAATAATCAATGAAATGCTCTTAAAAAGTTTTTAAAATGCTATGAAAGCAAGGGAAAATGACGCAAAAAATTTGATCAAATCCAGTTCAGATGAAAAACTCAAGCTGTTGGATTATGTCACTAATGTAACCGAGACTTCTTCATTTCGTCCAAGAGAATCAAACTTGCATACTTTTGGTTTGGAACTTAGTACTTTGGAGCTCAATGCTTTACCAGGATATTTCTGTCTTTAGTTATCCATAATTCGGCGAAACCGATCATGGCGCTGATAGGCATCTCAGGAACTTTGGATCGCGTACTCGCAACGGCTGACATTACAATTTCTGATGGAGATTCTTTCTTAATGAAATCTGTTCCATAGAAACAGATCTTGAAAAATGGAGTCTTGCGCCAGAAAACGGCAAGTTTTCGTCAGAATATCTATTATTGCCGTGCCCTGGTAACGATAAATTCTTTTGCCATAAATAGTAAATTACTTCCACAAACACGTGGTATAGCCAAAATCCATGTTTTGTGAGCCTTCAATACAATCGATTGAAGCCAAAACGTCTGTCTGTCCGTTTGACCGTTCATGCGTGCGTGCGTCTGTCTGTCTGCGATCAATGCTATCCCCTAAACCGTTCAGCCGATTTTCTCCGAAATTGATAATCGGCGATCTGAACGGTCTCAAAGCTTTTGGAGTTTCAAATGGAATATTTTTATTTTTGTGTACTTTACATGAAGCCTCGGAAACCTTTTCAATATTTTCTACAAAGTGACCTTTCTGAGGAGGGGGGGGTGATCAGCATTGAATCCCGATTTTTATCCCCCAAAGTTGTTAGTCCTGGGGGTATGAAAGATAAGATGATGATGATGATGATGATGATGATGATGATGGTGAGAGATGGAAGTTCGGCACATACATATAGACACACAAATACATCCATATCCTAGGCAGGACTCGAACCCGCGGTCTTCTTGTCCAAGACCGCCTGTCTTAACGATCTCGGCCTTCTGACCGGCCCTGCGACTATAATATTGAAGATAGACTTTTCCCCTCGTTGAAATCTATTCTTCAAAGACAATCTCTTCAAATAAGACCACATTCAATTTCTCGAAAATATCAATAGTTTTCGTGTAATTTTGCGCGAAATATAGGAATATTAAAAAAATGTAGCAACATTTTTCTCAAAACCGCACCAAATTATTTTATTTTTAATTTTCTTCTCTTATGTATTAAGGGACGGTAAAAAATAAGGAGCTAGTCTCGTTTTCGACTGTCTTCCCGTTTTTTCGAAAATTGCTAGAAATTAACATTTCAAAATTACAAAATTGGCGATGGCGATTTTTGCCTTAGTCTGTTGTAAAAAGTCACCTTTTTCATGTACAATTTTTGAAAAAAAAGTTGAATTTTCGTAATTTATACCCGAAATTTATGCAATTAAAAAAATATTTCACCAAAAACGCTCCAAAATTTTTCTTTACATTTTCTCTTCGTTTGTATCAACTGACGACAAAAATATGGTGATGGTCGGATTTTCGACGAACTCTTTGTATTTTCGAAAATTGAAAAAAGTAAACATTTCAAAACTACACAATTGAAGATAGTGGTGTTTGTTTTCAAGGAAGTCTGTTGTAAAAATTCAGCTCTTTATAAAAGGTAATCAACATTTCTTTTAAAAAACTAGTAAATTGTATGTATTTTGTGTCTGAAATTTATGAAATTTCCAATTTTTTCTCCATAACAGCTCAAAATTTTTCATGAGACTTTTCTACGGATATAAGAAAGAACGTTTAAAAAATGTCACTGGCGTCATTTTCGTTGAAGTTTCTGAATTTTCCAAAATTGCAAATTTAGAAATGATGCGAGAAAGTATGTCCTGTTGTAACACCCCTAAATTCCTCTTCGTGTGTATCGAAGGGCGGTAAAAATTGGCGCCAGTACGCCAATTTACCTACAACTACAATATTGAAGATAGTTTTTTCTTAGTTAAATATTCTGTTAATCTAGATTTTCCAATCTGAAATGAATAAAGATTCTTATTTCGGGGTCACCATTTGCATATTGTAACTATTTTTAAATCCATTCCATATTTTATGCACCAATGTGTAACATGGATGTAGACATCCATTAATTATCATACCACACTTTAACAATCAACATGACGTCCTTCCTGCCATCCGACCTCCACCGAATTCACAAGTATTCTCTCGTCTTTTTCTGGCTTCCCTAAAGTGTTCGAAAAACAACTGCAGTCTTACTTCTTCATTTGTTATTTGCGCATTTTCCATAAAATTACGTTTTTCTCTCAAGTTTTTTCCTTGCACCCTATCATTCTCTATACGTAAATTAACTACGTATTTTTTCCGTAATTCGCAGTTTTTTAAATTTCTTTTTACAGTCACGCTATCAACATTTTCATATTTACTTACATAGGGTTTTGTTACGTTCACTTGTCTCGAGGTTAAAATTATGATTTTTCTTGAATTTACATTGCAAAACCTAATGTAAACTTGTTCCTTATTGTTCTAAAATGTCTTATTTATTTATGCCTGTCTGATTAGATTTCTGTAGTTCGTCAACTCCGGCGGAGAGAAATTGCTTATCCCAACCGTGAGTCTGCTCTTCAGCTTAAGCCTCACAGCTGTGACATTCCAGGGTCAAAACCACCGTCTAGTTTACCTGATATTACATTAGATGTGGAGGGTTTAATACCGAATTTGCTGTAGAAGAATCTGACTAAAATTTTGAAGAAAAGAGGGACTTCAACTTCTTCACGAGCTCACGACGAGCTCAGAGCGAGCTTAATCACTTAGTAGGAAATTCTCATCTTTGAAAATATGCTGTGGAGTTGTTGGGAATTTAGATGCAAAAATTAGAAGTATTATCGGATACATCATTCTCTTCGTAAATATATCGTGTGAAACCATGCATTTTACATTTCTACAAAGATTAATATCTCGTATACTGCAAAGAAAAATGTCGTTTCTTGAAATAATTCAAATAGACTATATCATTTCGATGACGCCTTTTTTTACTGTCTTACTACGTACGAAGTAAAGAGAAAGTATTGTCGTGCAACGGGAGAAATCGACGATTTTTTAAGAAAAGAACTCGTATTGAGGGGCACTGGTATCGAAAAAGGAGATACATCTTCTTTCTACATACAGTAAATTAATTTTTCTAACAAGTGTTGGCTGAATCCACTTTTGAGGGTCCTCGTTACCGAAAAATTGATTGACGAGAAAACATCTCAGCCTGTCTGTCCACCTGCCTCTGATCAACGCTAGCGCCTAAATAGTTCCGAGTATATAAGTAATTCAACAAACTGACCTTATTATACGACAAACTAGAAGCAGAGCGTTCAGAAAAAGAATCATGGCGAAAGTGTTAACAAATTCAAATTATTGTCTATGGAGTATAAAAATGAGCGCACTAATTAAATTCAAAAACCTATATGCATATGTGATATTAAACGAGGAACGGAATAATCCCAGGAAATGAAGTGCAAGAAAGGGGCGAGAGTGGACATACAAAAATGAGGTAATAGGCATCGTAATTATTACTCTCTCTAATGCACAACTTTCTGGGGGTGAGGGGGTAACGAGTGCAAAGATCATGAGGAAAATTCTGAAAAAAAGACATGTGTGAGAGCTGAAAAAAGACAATGTATGGCTTGTTAAATACGAGAAAAAAATGTGCTCGACCAATTGTCAACGAGAAAACACTGGCATAAAAGGCAAAATAATTAAAATAATGAATTGTTTTGTGAGCGGGTAACAAGGTCACATTGCAAAACTGGTGGTCCTAAAACAGCACATCCTTTCGCGCATTATTCATAAATTTGCGATTTTGGCAAATTGAGAGAGTGCATCGAAAACGAGACCCCACCTTTCTTTCAAGCGTCCCTTCTAGCCGTGAAAAAAAGTTCGAAGAAAAATTTGGATCGATGTCTCAGAAAGTATTTATTTAGAAATTGTATAAAATTCAGACACAAATTACGCGAAATCTAATTAATATTATATATATATATATATATATATATATATAATACGTTAATTTTAAAAAAGTTTTTTTTACCAGGGCACGTCAATTAGAGTTTTTCTGAAAAAAATTCGCCGTTTTCCACGCCGCACGATGACGTTCTTTCAAGATCAGTCGTTTTAGAGAACAGATTTCATTAAGGAAAACATCTCTTTCTTCAATATTATAGATGTAGGAAGATGCTAAAAAAATGCACTTTTGCATCAAAAAACAGGGATGACAAAGAAAATGTGAGATACACCGATAAACAAATTTGGAGCCATTTTCTAGAACATTTTGAAAATGTTTTTGAGACTTTATGTAAAGTACACTTAAAAATGAAAATATCTGTTTGAAACTCCAAAGGCTTTGAGACCGTTAATATCGAACGGGGAATATGAATTTTGGAGAAAATCGGCTGAACGGTTTAGGCGCTAGGATTGGCCGCAAACGGACAGACAGACGTTTCAATATGAAAGACCCACAAAATATGGATTCTGGCCAGCCCACGTGTGAGGGGAAGTAATTTACTATATATACTTTTACTTTTTAGTTACCAGGGCCCGCCAATAAGAGTTTTTCTGCCGAAAATTCGCTGTTTTTCGGGACACGATTACATAACTTTCTTTGCTCAGGAAGTATGTGGGTGAAAGTAAAAGAGTTGAATTGATTTCAGAATGTGATGTTAGTGAGTGTAATGACGAAAGTCAACAAATTGATGAAATCTGTTTCAAGTTGAATTTGAACATTTATAACATATGGCACAGAAGAATGCGTCATGTCAATCATTTTTTTATAGTTTTACGATTTTGCTAATTTAATCTATGTATTTTATCATGCCCCGAGTTCGGCAGCCATTTGCGATGGTTTTATACTTAACTAATTAACTTCCACTAATTATTTATGTTGCCCGGTTAATATTACATTTATTACAATATTTATTAATATTGCTATTTTAAACATTTCATTGATTTTACAAACTTGAGTTCGACATAAAACACTTTACCTACTTATTTTATTATTACTTGTGGACGTGCGACTCTGCAAGAACCGCGATTCCCGGACGTTCTGCTGTATTATCCAGTTATTAAAAAATGTATGGCAACATTTGCAAACTATCAGCTTCTTTACTTTGTTTGATAATAAAGAATTGACTTTTATTCTGCAGATATACATTTGCTTCATTAGTGGTCTTTGAGATCATTAAAAATTTATCTTTAATTTGTATAGTCACAAATTCCGTACGGTATTTCTTGTATAAATGTTCGCAAGCTGACGGAAGTATCTTCCACGCCGGTCTTCCCGCCGAGGTTTTCTGTCCGGATGCCGTCGATGGGATGTCCTCACAATGTTCCTGCTATTGTCGTAATTTCTGGCAGCGGAAGAATTTTTGTAATGTTCCCCGAAAATCCTTACTGATAGTAATATACTATAATACGACCTATTCAATTAATGCAGTCCGCGAATGCGACTTTCCCTTCCTGCGCCTCAGATGAAGTGCCTACTCGCGACTGCCTGTCATTTTACTTAACTTAAAACAATATTACGCCTAGTTACGAATCTATTCTACATTAATTCCCCACGTATGAAGTCTATTTTACATGAATCTCCGAAATCACAAATTACAACTTAAGCTAAAAATAATATCCTTAAATGACAAATTATATACATGAACAAAACACAATTAACATAAGTTTCCCGTTTCTTAACATCAAAATATTACCCAGCCTAAACCAGCAAAATTATTACCGCCTTCTTCTATTGCTGCCGAGAGAGAGAGAGAGAGAGAGAGAGAGAGAGAGGGAGAGAGAGAGAGAGAGAGGGAGAGAGAGAGAGAGAGAGGGAGAGAGAGAGAGAGAGAGAGAGAGAGAGAGAGAGAGAGAGAGAGAGAGAGAGTGTGTGTGTGTGTGGTCCATTCTAAATAAGTGCTAAACCTCGATTTCTACGCCGTCTTCTCATAAATTCAATATTATGTCTCGAGACCTTCGAGCACGGAACACAAAGTTTGTTGATCCGTCGTCCTGACGTCGTGTATTCCTTATTCTACGTACATTCTACGGTATGCATCCAATTCTAAAGTAAACATATGTTCGATGCATATTCCCCTTTATTAAAGACCTTGGGGGCATTTCTGGTATGTCACACATTAATACATCGAAATCTAGTGGTGTTGATACAGCACATACTTTCTCGCATTATTTCTATATATACAATTTTCAAAAATTTAGTTAGTTCAACGAAAATGAATGAATTCTTTTAAGTGTCCCTTGTATCCGTGTAAACAATTTTGAGCAATATTTGAGAAAATATTTTATTTCATAAATTGTATTGATTCGAAATTGTATTGATATTCTTCTCGTTTAATAAAGTTTAATAAAACAATGTGTGCATTTTTGATAAAATTTTGAGACCGTTGTTGAGTCTTTATGTAAAGTTCTATTAAAAATCAAAAATATCCCTTTGGAACCTCCAAAGCCTCAAGTTCGTTTAGATCGATTGGAGAATACCAATTTTGGTGAAAATCGGCTGAGCGGTTTAGACACTTGCCTTGACCAGAGACAGACGGGTAGACAGACATTTGCCCTCACTCGGATTTTCGGTATCAAGTACCAACAAAAAACTGATTCTGACAAAATCACGTGTTAGAGGAAGTAATTTATTATATGAGAGCGTTGGCTTCCGCGGCAGTATTTCCTAGGCTGTCCGGGTGACGCGTCCATGGCGAAGGTGCCGACGTTTCGGTCGCCATTCTGCGAACTTCCTCTGCATTACGCCCTGAGGAAGGTCGCAGAATGGCGACCGAAACGTCGGCACCTTCGCCATGAACGCGGCGTCACCTGGAGAGCCTAGTAAATAATTTATATGTAGGAACATGATTTATCTACTTTTTCGTTACCAGTCCGACAATAAGAGCCGGCAATTGATTACAATATTTTTCTGCTCAAGAAGGGAGGGCGAGAGAGGAAAAGACATTTCCCAATTATTCAAATCAACCAATTTACTGCTAATGTAAAACAGATTTGCGAATATATACTATATGAAAGTTATAAGGTCAGTTTGTTTAATTTCCTACTAAAACGGATATTTTATTCTGAATAAAGTTTTATTCTGCGAACAGTGTTGAGTTTCAAACATATTTTGGGTAGATGTTTTCTGTTTGTTTTCCGAAAGAGATCAATAGTAAATTGCACGCTTTTATTACTATAAAATAATAATTTCGGTCCGGTTCGGCGGAAGGATACCGCTTTATCTTCCACGGCACAGGAGGGATATAATATTTTTGGTTGCCTCACTTCGCTAACGAACCTGATCCAGATGTTGCTTCCAAGCGCCAAGCTCCTTCAGACTACAGTGTATAACAATTGAATCGGTCATTTTAATAGGCCACATGTTCATTTTTATAAAAAATAAGTTAGATATTGGATCATACCAATATATGATACATGCTAAGCATAGAGCTGACACTTCTTTTGTATTCCGTATGTGATTTTACTTTAAAGGGATCACATGAACAGGACATTAGTTCTATTCTATATCGATCATTAATGCGGTCCTTGCGGGAGAAGAGCAGACTGCCGATTGCGGATTAGAAGCAGTCAGTAACTGTTCCCCTCCCAACTAATAGGGAGCCAACTGAGTTATATTCTTTAAAATCGAGGAAAAGAATTTTTAAAAATCTGGAAAGTGGACGTTCAATGTGATTAAAAATCGCAAGAGTTAAAGGAAATGAATGTATTAATAATGCAGGGAAAGTTACATTCCACAGAAGAACGGGATCATCTTGCAGGTAATGTAATAAAACCTCAAATCTCAGTACTAGTATTTTTAAGGCGAAAAGCATTTTTTAAGTGATATACCTCCTCATAAATGATAACAATACAGCATTATTAGTATAACAAAGTAAGCGGTTTTGAATACATTTTAGGCCGCCTTTTGACAACTGGTTCATTTAGCGATCGTTATGATTGTTTTAACTGGAGGGAACAGTAGGAAGAACACGTATGGACAACACGAACACAAACAAACATCCATGCCCGAGGCGGGATTCGAACCCACAACTCATCGAGCCGAGGCAGCTGCGGCCCTTCACCCTTAGTGACCTCGGCTACCGAAGCCGGTGGTTTTGAATCATTCTTTGCAGACGAATGTAAATGTTTTGCGAAAGCAACCGAAGAGCACCGAATTCACCTACTGCATCATTTCACTTCATCTATCGCTAAAGTAGAACAAGACATATTTTTAAGTGGAGTAATTCCTGTTTTGGACTTTCAACGAAGAAGTGCACGTGGGTATTCTACAGTAAAGAAACCAAATCAAGTTACAGATGTATAATTTTAGTATCAACACCAAAATTACACAGCTGTGTAAGAAAGCTTTTACTAGTTTAATTGATATATCAGAGAGGCGAGTGATGAGGCGTCAGACTGTGCAGTTACAGGGAAGCGCACGTGATATGAGAGGGATTAGCAATAAAAACAGTGCTTACTCACCTCAAATTGTAAAAAAAATTCATGATCACATAACCTTATTTCCTGTACACACTAGCCATCATTCATCTGGTAACAATCTTTAATTAGATGTGCACTAGATGTTTGATTTGTAGAAATATCCGGAGTCTGAAGTAAATTAAAAATGTTATGTTAACGTTTTTCATGCCAAGTGAGAGCGTAGGCTTCCGCGACCGGAGTCAGTATTTACTAGGCTGTCCGGGTGACGCCGCGTCCATGGCGAAGGTCGACGTTTCGGTCGCCCTTCTGCGACCTTCCTCAGGGCGTAATGCCCTAGGAAGGTCGCAGAATGGCGACCGAAACGTCGGCACCTTCGCCATGGACGCGGCGTCACCCGGACAGCCTAGTAAATACGTTTTTCATGCCAACTTTAATCTCACATTTGGACAGCCGTAAGTCGATATTTGTGTGACAGGTGAAAATTTAACGGTGAAATTCCGAAGTTGTGTGCTAAATGATGCAGCAAAAAGTGTGATCAAAGTAGAGAATATGGTGCACAATCCCAGAGCAAAAAAAATTTATACTGCTATGAAAGAATATACCGACAAAAGCAAACAAGATGATAGAGTATTAGGACTTTGTTTCCATTGAATGGGAAATTACTACTTCCCAAAATACCAGTCTCAAATGTATTACACTTGCGACAAAATGAATTTAACTCCTACGTAATTAATACGGAAACAAATAAGTGTCAATTTTATGCCTACGACGAAGCGACTGCTCGTAAGGGAGCAATGAAGTATTTTTTTTAAATTTATTAAAGCTTTTCAACTTCCTTAAGGAAGTTATATGCTTGTCTTAATTTGTACATTACAAAAAATTTATACATACACTGATTTTGTATTTTACAATACATTAATTATTTTTCATTAAAACAGTAGGTATTAACAGTAGATCTCAGCGTTACTTCAACTTTTTGCAATAATTTTTATTTTACATGATAACAGAAATGCTTATACGTATTTCATACCTGTACTATTGGGTTGGCTAAGAACCATTTTGACATCTAGTGGTAAAATATCTTAATATTTTTCAGTCTTTCAATTAAATATTCCCTTTCCTCTTTGTATACTGCACATAGCCATATAACATGATTTAGATCCTGAGTTCAGTATTCACACGGGCATGTTGGATGTCAATTTAACTCTATATAATGAAGAGTTTAAACTATAATGATCAGCTCTACCTCGGATCTCCACTGAAGCAAAATCTCTCTGAATAGATTTCTCATGAAACCAAGGTCTCTCCGCTTCTTTATAAAACGATGTAAAATATTATTTGCATTTGGTGTTAGCTGCAATCTTAATACTTATGATCGTTTCCTTTCTAGCACTTCTCTTAAAAATATTATATAATTCAGTATGAGGTATTTTTAGTTTTGAAGGTATATTAGATGTAGCATTTTTTGCCAGTATGTCAGCCATTTCATTTCCAATAATACCTTTGTGTGCAGGTATCTGTGTTATATTAACCTTAAAGTTATGGCAATGAAGAATGTTATTTGCTTTATGATTATATCAAAGATCATTTGCAAGCTGAAGAGAAAGATCTCAGACCGTTTTCGGATAGTTCCGTGGACCAAAAGGAGAATCACACAATGATTTCCTTCCGCCTAGCCCGAGCGAATACTGCAATATTTGAGAAAGTAAGGAGCTATTTCCCGTTCAGAGGGTAATGGCGCCTGGTGCTCCAACAGACTGGAGGTTGCACGTCCATCGAATGACGGAAATGTAATTTCCAGAATTCAAAATACGAAAATTCAATAAAATATAAGCAATTTTAGTAATACTATAAAATACGAAAATTCAACTAAAATTAAGTTAAATAAAAGTCTATATTGAATCATTACTTGCATAATTTCATGCATCGTGACCGAGTCATTATACACCTGCACACGTGGTTCTGGCTTTCATTTCCTCTAGACACTTAAGTTCGGCTCCAACACATCGCAACAAGCACTATTGCTTCGACACTTTCACACAAACAAATTTAGTTTATTTCGAAAATGTCACTATCACCTGCTATATTTTGTAACAAAGATCCTTCCTTATATTCCACCAGCGCTCTCCGTGGTGTAACTACAGCCTGCTGCATCTGCCGAGAAAGGGACTTCTAGATCGGACAACTTTCCATAGAGGGTTCATCAAGTGTACATTTTACATCAGTAAATCTAAAATCAAATAAAACTAATTCTCTAAACGTCATAAATAATGCCTTAAATGCCGTCAGTAATTGACTGAACTTGTGTACTTTCAGAAACAGGCAAAATTCATAAAATTAGTTTGCAGCGAGTCAGACGAAGATAGAATTTTGGGATTCCCTTGATACTTCCTCCTTCGTCGTTCAGCGCTAGACAGCGCCAACCGTCTGATTGCCCAACCAAAAGGCCCTATGTTTCTCGTGTTAAATCGTAATACGGCAGTAATACTCTGTAACACAGCCAAGATCCAAGAGCGTGGTGCAATACCTGGCAAGGTACCAGGGACCGGAGAGAGGGGCAGTTGGACGCTCTTTGGTTTCAAAATGATTTCATTTACATCGATATTGTTGCAATAGCTTGAATATTTAATGTCATTAAAAGGAAATGTGTATTCCTAAGATATTACGAGATCTTTTTCGATTATATATTGGGGGTTGTGCAACCGTGCAACCTAAGCACGAGCCGCGACTGTCAGATGTCATTCTTATGATATTTGTTTCAGGAACTTTGGACTTATCAAATGATGCTTCGATGAATGGACCACTAACGTGCGTCATTGTACGTAAATTCGCACAAATTTAAAGAACATTTGATCTTGATGTCATGTGTTTTTCATTTTTTCCAAAGATTTTTTTTCGAGGCGTTATTAATTTTTAATTTTTTTGAAAACACGTTCGCATTGCTTCAGTCAGTTGTTTGTAACTTGTGTGGTAATTATAACATAAATTTATATTTTGCGGAATGAATGAAAAAGTATGTTATTTTGTGTATTTAAAACATTACTTTTTTTAAAAGAAGTTTTAATTCTTTTATTTACTTTTTAAATTTCTTCCTTAACCTGGAAAATAAAAACAATTCAAAAATACTATTGTATTATCTGAAGTGTTTTACATAGTCTGATAAGTTTCAAAGTAAAATCGGAGATGATCCTGAGAAATTAAATATTATAATAATTTATATTTGATTTTCCGCTGCAACGTGGCAGAGCGTAGCCCCCAAGCACCTGCCAATCATCAGAAGCCAATCAGAGAGTAAGTCCAGTGCTTCAGCTGACATTGTAAATAGTCTAGGCACACTCCACACTAAACACTTTCAGATACGTGCTTGCTGTTTTCCTGTTGGGAATAATTATATTTCTGACATTTCTGACTTTTGGGCACTTTGCTTCACATTCCTCTTCAGAAAGCGAGGTAGAGGTGTTTGTCCATGTACCCCAACACAAATACTCCCTTGGATGTCATGCACTCCCATATCATTATAGAACCACCCCCAAACATTACTGCGTGTAGTGTTTTTTTCACTATCTTCTGGATTCCCTTTTCGACGCGAGTTCATATATAAACCAAAGATGGATTTGAGGAATATATGCTCCTTGTTACCGCGAGATACCGTCAACATATCTTAGAACAGGAACCGCACTTTTATTGGGTGTTATTGTGTATCCTTTTTTCGGGGCTCCTGACTTCAGGGAACGGACGTTCCTGATGATAGTCAGTTTTGTCAACTCGGTAAGCATACTGTGAACGTGCAGTCAGCATGCAGCAGAGTCGAAGCGTCAGCGCTGGCTGTTACGCGAGAATTGGCGTGCAGGATGAAAAGGACCCGGACAGGAAATGACCTCTGGTATTTGCGTAACCGCGACTGCTGAGAATAAAACTCCTGTCTCAACATGAAGATAACGGGAACATAGGAAGCTACTAACGTGGCTAGCTCCCTGGCATTCCGAAATTAAGATTCACATCACTTTGTATTAGCATCAGATCCAAAACAACCATGCGCCACTTCTCACAGGTAAATCACAACTCAATTTTATGAACATGGCACTATTGACCGTCGTTTATCCTAGATTTATCCTAGAAATCGATCAATGACGACTATGCCTTTGAATAAGAGTCATACTTTGTAGAGTGCTTTGTTTCCTTTTATACTATCAATTCTCACTTCTGCACAAGTTAGGCAAGGGAAAGAAGTAGAGGGCCGAGTGAATTTTGAAACACAAGGTCAAGGTGGGTTTTCTCTGAAAGATGAACTGAAGAAAGTCGTGACTCAAGAATGGGAGGTAATCGCTCCTCAAACATATGAGAAATTGGTCCGATCAATGCGTGCAATGTGTCCGGGTGTACTTTGGAATGTGTAATTTTCGAAAATTCCGAGAGTTCGAACATGAGACCTTATTTTAAGTGTCCCTTGTTCTATTCGGGAAAAAATTAAATAAAAAAGTTTTGAGCTGTTTTGGGTACATGTTTTTTTATACATTGCATTAATATTAAGTAGAAAATGATTTGTTTTTTCTCAAAATTGTTCACGATCTATCTAAAAAATGTTTAGCACGGATTTGGTTTCAGGCAAACACCTCTATTTTCAATGATGTACTTTTACAATGTTAATTTTTGCAATTTTTGAAAGTAGGAAAAGCACCACTTTTATACCATTCTTTAATACGTACAAGAAGAAAATTTAAAGAAAAATTGGAGCCTTTTTTAAAATAATTGTTTAAAAACTGACTATATCACGCAAAATTATGCGAAAACTACTCATAGTTTTCTTAACATTCTACATGACCTTATTTCAAGATCAGTCTTTAAAGAACAGATTTCATTAAGAATAAAATCTCTATCTTCAACACAATTTGTAGGAAGACGTCGAATATAATTTTGGACTTTTACGATCTTTACGGACGTTTACGCAGTTCAAGCGACTTCTCCCTCTAGTGTGCGTTGCGTAGTTGTCTAGGGAACTGCGTGTGATGTCAGCATTTATGTGTATGTCTTCTCATTAGTAGTTGAATATTCCCAATAATATGTATTCTTTAATTTTCATTACCATGTCTTCATATGTTCTGTATAAACACTGCCACCGAGCGAAAGCTCATTAGCCGGAAATAAATTTATTATTATTATTATTATTATTATTATTATTATTATTATTATTATTAGTAGTAGTAGTAGTAGTAGTAGTAGTAGTAGTAGTAGTAGTAGTAGTAGTAGTAGTAGTAGTAGTAGTAGTATATTATTATTATTATCATTATTATTTTTGTTATTATTTCAAGATACTACGATATAGACCTGCAATATGTTGTTCGCTCGTTTTCATATTTGGATAGATACGAATTTCCTACCCAATTTTTGTCTGTATCCCATTCGCATGGTTTCTAGGAAGGTAACTTTGAAGTAACAGAGCATTAAATCTTCATTCGTGGGACATGACCATTGCAAGCGCTTCTTTGATTGTCCTGTAGCAATGGTTGCCAGCTGGAGTACCGGCAAAACGTCAACTTCAGGGGGAGCTGTGAGGTGTTGAGGGGTACACTCACTTCCGTGTTCAGAAATAGCTTCTTGAGAGACCGGCGCCACCTCCAGGCATGCCCTGGCGCTCCCCAGGCAGCAACTGCTTTTCCGAGGCCTTCCTCTCCATCATTGGTTTTCTATTCGGAGTGTCCTTCTCCTAGCATTTTAACCCTGCTGCCAAGGACCCTTGGCATCCACCCTCCTTCGAATCAGGTGAGGGCTGGGAGTAGGTTTAAGAAAGGACCAAAGAACAGAATTACTTCGGATGGGTACCAGGGGCCTCGGAGCTATTCGATCCACCCGTTGGCTCTGGGGGTGAAGGGAAGGGTTGTATGACACGAGAGGAGTAATTCGGGTAAGGAGATAGTCGCCTCTTACGACAAGGGGGATTACCCGTGGTGCATTTCTACGAAAACCCTTGGACACCACACCACACAGGGTTTATTATTATTATTATTATTATTATTATTATTATTATTATTATTATTATTATTATTATTATTATGACTTTTTCACTTCTCCCTCGCGAGAGGGGGCATTCACCTGCCGTAGTTACTTCGGCTCGACCGCTCCTACGGTTCCGGCGAGAGCAGGTACGGGCACTGTTTGTGGATTCTCTTAGTTTAATCAAGCTCTCATCCTAGGAATTTTCTTACTAAATGACATGTATCCAGAATAACCGATTTTTGTATTGCCATCAGCAGTTTTCCGGCTCCTAATGGCTCGAGTTGACACATTGTCGATTTTAACACTACTCCGGTTTTTGAGATTACTATCGGTTGAATTGCCTTTCAGAGCTTCTTTATCTCATCTGCCAAATCTTTACATTTACTAATCTTTGTATTGTAGGTAGTACTGATGTTATAAGTGAGAGGAATGGCAATGTAAATAATATGCACCTCTTTTCTACTTTTGTCCAAGAACAAGATGCCAGGGCGGTTGGCTGGTACAGTAACATCTGTTAATAGTTTTCTATCCCAGTATAGCCTCATGTTCTGGTTGTCAATAACATCCAAAGGTTCGTATTTAAAATAAGGGACTTTCATTATGATTCCTATTAAGTGATGATGAAGGATTTTCGCCACACTGTTATGTCTTTTAGTGTATTCTGTGCTTGCTAGGGATCGATCCAATTATATGTTCTATGGTTTCTGATAAGCTTTTAGATTTCCAACATTTATCATGTTTGCTTCTTTTTGGACATACTTTCGGTAATTTCTTGTTGGTATAACCCTGTCTTGAATAGCCATCATTAACCCCGTTGTCTCGCCAAATCAGTTGCCTTTCCTAATCCATAAGAGTGTTAACACCTGGTCAACATCCTCGTTCTCCAGCTGGTTGGCATACGTTGCATGCAGTGCTTTTGATTTCTAGTCTGTCCTCTGATTCTCAGTTGATTTACACTGCAAGGGGATACTCGTATTTGCGGAATGCAAAGGTGTTGCATTCACGTCGGCTTTGACGATGACTCGAAACATATCGAGAGATGCCTACTTCCTGTGAAAGTATTGTCGCAGGTTATAAATTTCTTTGCCGTGGAGACGTGCGCTGCCAACTATGCCCATTCCTTCCATCGATACGGCGAGGGCCACCCTTGCTCTATCCCACCCCAATTCTATTGCAGATTTCGGGTGTCTCATTCAGTGCTCAGAGTGCTGTGTTCTGATCAGTCTTGAAATGTCTTCCAGATCTGTTAATTGTTATTTAATAGTTCCAAATGAATATGTGAGTACTCTGATTGCATATGTGTTAATAGCTATTATTTTATTTCTGCTCTAAAGTTGGGTTTTCAGTATGCTCCTGAATCTTTGCAAAATTGATCTGTTTCAGATCCCTTTTTTAGGTGCATGTGATCAATCCCATTCTGTTGTTCAATTCCAAGGTATGTTGATCAAAGATATCCAGATATATTGTCGTATTTTCAGGTGTCACGTCATATTCCTCTGATGTAATAATTTTTCCCTTTACAAGGTGGAGAGATTTGCACTTTTCAAACCCAAATTTATATTAAATTTATATTTCGCTACTGAACCGGGTGGCTATGTCAAGAAGTTTGTGTTGCTGTTCTCTTGACCTTGCATACATTTTCAAATCGTCCATGTGCAAAAGGTGATTCATCACATAATTCGTTGCCGTTGTTAGTTTGAATCCCTATGGTGTGTTCTTAAATAATTCACTGATTGGGTTCAGTGACATACAATGCTATAAAGCACTCAGTGAGTCACCTTGGAAAATGCCTCTGTTGATCTGGATAGTTCTTGTGGTCAGAGTGCAATGATTTGTTGAAAGTGTTCCATTCCTGCATTATATGTTAGAGAAAATTCATTAGTTTTTGGTCCATTTTCTATATATCAATAATGATATATTAAATATGTGGGAGATACCGAGTCCAATGCTTTTTTGTAATCAATATATGACATACTAATATTAATTTTTTTTGTCACTGCTTGTGATTCTATAACCATATTATCAGTTGTTCTTTGCATGCTTTTGACAGCCTATAGCATCTCTTATGTTCTTCATTCATTATATTGTTTTCTTCTAGTTGTGTGTGGATCCTGTTTGTGATAATGGCTGTAAGGAATTTCTACATGAGGGTAGACATGTTATTGGCCGTCATTTATCTGGGTTTTGTGTAGTCTGAGCTTTTGATGTTAAGATTGTTTTAGCTCTTGTATAAAATGAAAGCGTATTCTCAGGGGACATAATGTTGCCATTATAACAATCTGCAATATTCGTGTATTCACAGATGAAATGTTTAAACCGGAAATTTTGGATGTGATCGAGTCCAGACGCTTTCCAGTTGGATGTTTTCTTTATGCTTGTCTTATTTCTTCTTCATTAACATGCACGGGTACAATTCTTCCAATCTTTTCCATTTTTTCTTTCAGCAGTTAGCACTAAGCTGTTTGGGTCATGTTGAATATGTATTTATGTTTTTATTTTTAGGTTGTATTTATGTTTTTTCCTTTATTGTATTTATGTTGAGCGTCAATCTGGATGTTTCTGTAGAATAACGTTTGGTTTTGGATGTCAGCTTTTTACATCATCATCGCCATTATTATTATTATTATTATTATTATTATTATTATTATTATTCATCCACATCACGACTAAAGACGTTATGAGTTAGCTGAATATGAAATCTACTCCAAGTTGCCACCAGCTACCTACGGAGCAGATCTAGGGGCTGTGAGGCCTTTACAATACTTTGCGCAAAATGTGGGCTCTTCCCAATAAAGCAATTACTTGCACTTCCCAGACTTTTGAAAGACCTTGGAGTTTAACCAAGTTCTTACTCTATTATTATTATTATTATTATTTGCGTATTGGCCACTTCTCACCAAGCCACACGATTAACGAGTGTAACTACGGGGATCAGTATTTCAGCTGTATCCCTTAATAAGACAAGGTTCATGCGCATTGACTTGTAAATTATGAGGTGATAGGATGATAAATGAGAAAATTAAGAAAATTTTAAAAAATTCCTAGGTACTTAATGTAAAGTACCCCCAAATTTTAAAGAAAATTTTTCAAAAAATCGCAGCACCTCGAGTCGAACTAGATCGATCGGGGAATATCCATTTTGGAAAAAATCCTACGTATGGTTTTGTGGTGTTCACAGACGGACGGACGGATGTTTTAAAAGAACATCACTTTTTCAGTATCAAGGGACCTCAAAACATGTATTTCCGTTGAAATCTCGAAATCGATTTTCCGCAGCATTACATAACTTTGCATATACTACGTATATTACTCTATATATTCGTACGTATACGGGAAAGTAAGAAGTTCTGTATTTAACCGAGACCAAATAGTGCCCCTTTTTACATATGTGTAACAACATTATGGTCAACTTGTATTTGCAGGTTTTTGTCCTAATTTGCAAATTTTAGTTCTTCAATAGACGGAGACTCCTACATGAAACATATAAGCAGGTATTTTTCATTCTTGAATGCCAAATACTGATTTAGCCTTAATCGCTGAGGCATGGTACATTCCCGGCCATGATGTTCACATGACTTGTGTCGGTTCCAATCTTCTTCTAAAACCGTTCTTAGCTGCTATAAGTCTGTGCGTAAGTCGGAAGGAAAGGCCGGTGTAAAGCAAATGGTGGTTGGTCCGCACTGAAGCCGACGGGACATGTACCGCTAAATTCTAACGGTTTTGCTTCTTCTTGGAGAGAGAAAATGCGCACGAACGCGACAACAATGGGCAAGCGCTATGCGCACAAATTGTCTGATGTGATTCTTTTAAAAATTATTCTTTCGTTCTTCAAGATGCAATTCCGGGAATGCACTGATTTAATATGGATTAGTGTAGGTTTTTTTAGTACGTCGAGATCACACTTTGTTGGAGGTTTTCCTCTGCCTATAATAATTTAGTTTCGTGTAGGTACACTATCTTGCAATGAGATGTTATTTTTTCTCTAAAAGAAGTTGTAATTTCACGATAGCCAAGTTGTAAGCGGCACTGGACTGGGGCAAATATGGGCGGGAGAGGCAGAGTAATATTTTTAGATTCCCTATCGTTCCCAGAAATCAGGAAAGTAAATTATAGCACACTCGGAACAAAAACGACAAAAGTGAATTTCTCCATTGAAGTCAGAAAAATTAGATGGTTATTTCACATCAATTGAGGCCACATACATGGAATAGCATCTTCGTAATTCCAGTTCAAACGAGTATACCTTTTCCTGTTTTCTCAGATGTTTCACCTGTAAACTGTAGATTCTTCACATGTTTGCAACAAAATCCAATAAAATGGACATAGCTTTCACTAAAAAACTTCTCATTCACATGTAGTGCCCTTGAACATAATATATATGAGCCACTAAAATTTTGTGAATCTTTAACACTATTTGTTTGAAAACTAGGCTGATATATCTTCTTTCGTAAGTCGGCATTTTATATTCCTGGTGCTTACCAGCGGTACAAGCCTTTCTTTTAATATGATGTAGCTCACCAAATCAACTGCTTACTTCGGCCACCAGGGTGATCACGTCATGTGATAATTGTATCGAAAGAAACAATTGTTCAATGTTCAAGGAATGAAATGTTCATTAAACTTGTCAAGAAAAAAATACTGAAATCACGTTTGAAGAAAAATGATTACATTAAAATCATTGGGCATAGACCATTAATATTTTAAACGCGTGCCTTGACTGAAATGAATTCAAACATCGAAATTTGAATGCAGCACAGTGTACTGCAAATTTTAAAACAATACCTTAACAAGTGTAATATTGATTTATATTTTAGAATAACCATATATGTGTTATAATTAATACGTTAAATTGTGTCAAGTCCTGGTTAATTTAGTGTTGAAAGTTTCTCCACTCCGTGAAAAATTACGAACTTTTTGGGACTGTTTATAAACATTATGGTTTTCCCCCAAAAAATTATTAACGGTTAATGTGGGAAATATTTATGTGTATCATGTAATATGTATGATAATACTCGTAATTAAAACAATTTTCTAAAATAAATATTTAAGAAGCCTACACTATTTTTAAAAATATATGGAAGGAGTCACTTTACGCTAATAGTTCAGAGGCTCGAAATTCGTTCGCACTTTTCTTATACCAAGAAAGGGCATGTGGATCAAAATGTTTCATAGATTTCATTTTATTAAAAATGAACACCTGTAAGTCGTGGCATTGTGCGCGCGGGACCCCACAAGTCGTCGGCGAGGGGGCGGGGATGGTTCTCTGGCGCTAGGCTGGGCCGCCAAAAGCTCCGGGGCCTCTAGTCGCGGGGCGGGCCGGGGCGGGCTCTCGGAACGCTAGCTAGGGGGAGGAAGAGTGACGACAGCTGCGGCCGGCAGCTGACGGCGGGCCCCAATTGCAACCGCGCCCGGACCTCGATAGTGAGATGACGCCGTCCGCGGATCGACTGCAAGGAAGGTCGATCACGTAATTCCTCGCAAAAGAGGCAAGAGAAGGAACGGCCGGCATTCGAGTTGTGAGACAAGTTAAGAGAGAAACGTAAGCTGTGGCTTGCGAGGTGTGGCGTTTCGCCACGGGACGAGAGGCCAGGGGCGGCGCTAAGATTTAGCACGCTGGGGCTGTCAGAATGGGGCGTCCTGCCTCAGGGATTTGCAGTGCTGTGGAGTGCAGCGGTAGTTTACAAAGGAGTGTAAATACGGTATAGTAATGTAAATAAGATAAAAAGTATAAAACAAGTATAAAAAATTTGCAGTATAAAAAGATCTCCATGTCTGCACACACATTAACATTAAACACATGTGTTTAACTCACATCACAATGTCACACACCTTATCATCATTGCTATGGTCATGATATTTGCCTCGAACCATTTTCAAACTGAACAGATAGTGACTTGATGATATCTGATAGAATAGTGCATCTTTAACACTTCGTTGCACGATTTTTTCTTTTAACATCAAACTTTTTTGGAGAATAATTTAGATTGTGCAGATATTGGGGAAAATAGTAAACAATTCTAATTTGCATCTGATTCGTTATCTTGAAAATTTTTTATTTATTCCAGATGTGCAAAGACGACCATAAGTTATCAATTTTGTCTTTGCATATGAGCAATACTGCCCAATAGAGAAAATGACGCGTGTAATAAAACAATTAACTGCTTACATAAAAAACGTATAATAGTAACTCATAATAATTTTTCTTATGTTAATAAATATATATTAATTAGATGTTAAGGATATGAAAAAAAAAAAACTTTTTTTTAGTTCAAACCTTTATTACCAAAAATATTGCTGATAAATTCAAGAATATTTTAATTTACACCAACTAAAAAGAGTGAAGAATCCTGAAATAATTTTTAACTTTGTTTAAAGAAAGATTGACCTGGCTCAGGCAACAAAAGTATAGCCTTTGCAGGTTGGATTTTTGCAGGTCGTTCTCTGAAGGTTTGAAAATAACGACAGATATTTTTACACGTTGTTCTATCTGAAGAACATAAGAGGGCCCAGAGCTCATTTTCTGATGTCGTTTTGCAATACCTTACCTCAACGAATATATATTTATTCACTTTGTTGAAAATGTAAGCAAGAAACTTAGTACAATCAAACATATTCAAACACAGTATATAATCGTTCTAAACACTACATAGCCTATATGTAATGCAAATGTATGCGCACCTTTACAGATATACAAGATGCACAAAAGGAGGACTAAGCCACGAGTTTTCCTGGCCCATTGAGTGAATGCTGAGATGGTTTGCGTGGTTGGCTCTGAATTAAAATGAAGCTTCATTATGCGCACTATTGTTGAGCTCACCTTTTGCTAATAGTGGTAGGAGTAGAGTTGGGGAAATAATACGATTTTGTTAGCAATACAAAACTAGTGGTGCTACAACAGCACCTACTTTCTGCATTATTTATAAGCACTCTACCATATGAGGAGCGTTCATGCAAATAACATGTCTCTCAAATCAGATTTTTCAGAACAGCGAAAAACTTATGGTTGACACGCTATCGCATCTTCAAACAATGTAAATGCTATACTGCTTACCAGTATAGCTACAATAGTCTACGTGAACTGCTATCAAATCAGTTATTTATAATTATGACGATATTTCAGGTTAAAAGTTGAACATGTTTGCTTTTGTCCGAAACACCTGCGGACATGATTGGTTTTGCATAAAATAGAGCTACTATTATCATCACATTTGGTTGGTATAAATTATTTTACTGTAGTTTGTATGCAAATACTTCATTTTTACATATAGACAAATCTACTTCAACAATTTCTGTAGTTCATGTGATCATTTTTTGGCCTCTAAATAAATTACAAAGAACTAAAAAGAAATTAAAATGAATGTGTGCCAGCCAACCTTTTACCTTCACCTTTACCTTTCAGTTCTTGGCTATCCATTATAGTTTGATTTTCATGTTTTGATCCATCAAAAACAAAGGGATACCATTCCAGGCCAGGAGTATCTGAAGAATTCTCTCCAATTTTCTCCTAAATGTTCAGTCAGTAGATCTGCTACATTAGATTTCTTACCAATGGTACACTCCTTTCTAGTCCTAAAGTCTAAATTGTACCATATTTGTTAATGAAAAACCACGTTTCCAAAGGTTCAAAGCAGGAACTTTATCAAATCTAGAATATTCATATGGGATACCTTTGACTGTATGAATCTTCTTCCCTTTGATTGTTTTCTGAATAATGATTCGCTTCATATTTCTGATGTTCTGTACGTTCTTGCACATACTACTCAAAGATTTTGTGTGTTTGAAATCCCAATCTTCTAATAAAAAAAGTAGGACGCTGTGGTGCAGACTTCACAGACAGAATGAACCACGCGCCATGAGCCATGTGATCGTGAATCTTGGCAGCTTATTGGTTACACGGACATGTTCTTTATTGCTTGCAACAACGCTGTGGACTTATATATTGATACGTTCTCCTTCGCAAGTATGCGGCATTGCATTTGGCCATTACATGATCAAACTTCCAGCAACTGTCCAGCCAAGGCCCAAAGTCTCTGCAGTTATCCACACCAGTGATTAATGGACTCTCAGCAGTCCATCTGAAGCATTACATGTCAGTACCTCTCAATCTACCAGTCGGATCTATCAATAAATATGTTGTTTTTTTCATGTTTAACTACAGGCCAATATCAGAACATGGATACTTACCGTCTGCAAATTCGATTTAACATTCGCAACAGCCTTTAGGTATCCTAGGGATGGAATGGTGAATAATTTGCGTGTCTTCAGCGAATATCATTATTTCAGACAATAGTTAAAGATTCAAAAGGTCAGCAACCTACAGTGTAAATCACAGGGAACCATGCATAGAGCCCTGCGGAACGCCACGTTTCAAAGTCTGAAATGAACAAGTGGACATATTGTTTGCAGTTTTATGTACTGTTGCTAGAGAACGATCAACCAAATAGGATCGAATCCAATAAACAGCAGAATCAGAAAATCCCTCAGATCTCAACTTAATCAATAAACGCTTATTCTTAATGGTATCGAAGGCCTGTGATAACCATAAAAGACTCATCAACGACACCATTCCACTATCATAAGCAGTGAGAAAAAAGTTGTAATCGGATTTCCGCATCATTTTCGAGGATTTTAGACAATAAAGACAACTAAGTTATCGATATCAGATAAGACAATCCACATGAAGACAGTTTAAGCAGGTTTATAACCATACCGTATTTCCAGTTACAAGGAAATGATGACAACTCAAAAGATTTGTTAATAATATTCGTGATGTGTGTAAAAAACGGTAAACAGAAGAGTAGCTTTTCCCCTGAAACTCCATCAATGGTAGCTGAGATCAATTTCAATCACCATACAATAGCATAGATATTCAATAGCGTAGGTTCCGAAATCGATTTAAACGAAAACGACAATCTCAACTGGTATCTGTCTATCATCTGTCGATTCGCAATCATAATCAGGAGTAGAATTTACAAAATAATTATTAATACTTTCAGGATCACAAAATGGTGTAGAGTCAGGAATTGACTCCTGTGATCCACAAACAGGTGCAGTCCTAAGTTTCCTCCACATAGTCTCAGTCGGAGAAGTGAAAGGGTCAAAGTAAGCTCTCCGCTCGCGTCCAAGAAGTTCTAAAATAAAACCTCGTATCTGCTTATATTTTTCCCTGTAATATGATCTTTTATCTGGTGGTAGAGTTTTCTGTCTTTTAACCATAAAGAAGTTCCTTTTTCTGATCAAATATTTGAGATCAACAGTAATTCATGGTCGTGAGCGTCTTTTTGCAAAATAAGTTTTTAATGGTGCAAAAACACCAATAAGATCAGCCTTCAAAATAATTAGCGTCGATACTTATTCATCAAATCATCAGATGAATTTATCTGTTAGTACAAATATTGAAAAAAATAATATTTCTTTTACCTTTTCAGGAGTTCTTTCTTTCATTAGACTTCGTGTTGCGTTTCTGGATGCCATTTCTTGTCTCTCCCGGGACGTCTTACTTTCTGTGAAATGTAGCTTTTAGGTGAGATAAACATTATTTACATCGTACAGATGCTGTGATATCTTGCATACACACACATTATATTCTATCTTGAACGATTGCGTTTTTTGAATTGACAGTTTTTATTGCAAACCTGAATAAGCCGTAAACCTGTACAAGACAGAAGAATATATTCGACTCTTTTGTTTTTGGATTTTTCCGTTCTTGTGTACTAACGAAACCTTCAACCCTTCTCACATGGACCTAGACGGCTTAATTTATCCTCAGTTTCTGCGTGCATACAACACTAGAAATATATATCATGCTGTCAATTGTTTTTTCTTTAGTGCCGTTTTGTCATAAAAATGCGTTCGAAATCATGCGTTGCGCTGTATCAATGTTGTTCCATGAAAATAGCGAAGGCTGGCGGCCGGAGCCTCTTAGCTTCTAATCTGAGGTAACGGAAGAACTTCAAAGGAAATAACGAAATAAGATAGGTAAAAGTGCCCTCGGGGATAAACATTTTTTATGTTGAAAATCGTAAAACTCCTTTTTTAAGACAGCTAAAAACACGTTTTCTTTTTTTCATTTTTCAAAGTACTCTGAGTAAATGGGAATCCAACAAAAAAATGATTTCTACACTTGAAATTCTATTATCAACTTAAAAGTTTTTAATTACATAATAAGACGTTTCCGAGTTTGTAGGTCGAGGTCTAACGGAGACTGGTCCGTACGTTTCGCCTGCAACTGCGGCAGACATCATCAGTGACGTTGGTGGCGGGGGCGAAGTGTTTTTCTAGGCAGCACCGCGTTGGTTGGCGCCCCCGCGGCTCTGAGACCCGTATTATTGTGACGGGCGAGGATCGCACGATCGCGCCTGATTGGGTCGCGTCAGCGACGCTCGCGTCTGATTGGACCACGTCAGCGGTACTGGTTGGCTGCCGAGTTTTGGTGTTACTGAGTGCTGGGTACCATGTACTGTTTAATTTTTCACCGTCTTCTTTTCTGTTGAAATTGTTTTTGTGTTTGTAAATTTCGATGGCTTCCATTTGGAGTCTCTTATAGTAGTCTGTGGTGGTGGAGAGAACATCTGTCGCTTCAAAGCGCATGTTGTGTCCGCGTCCGGACAGCGCGTGATCGGCGACTGCTGATTTATCTGTATGTCCCAGACGGCAGTTCTTTTTTGTGTTCTTTTATATGAGTATTGAAACTTCTCCCTGTACTACCTATGTATACGAAATCGCAAGAACAAGGAAATCTGTTTACTCCGGCTAGAGACATGCGGTCCTGGGGATCTTTGGCTGAGCGTAATATGTTCCGAGTAGTTGGGTGTGTTTAAAGATTGTTAACAGTCTCCCTATGCGATCCGTTACTTTCTTCACACGGGGCAAGAAAACTGTACCGAGTAGAGCATCTTCTGTATGGTTTTGTTCAAGGGTCTTCCTCTTGAAGTAGAGCTCGTTTAGTTCGCTGGGCTTGTAACCGTTGGCTTGTAATGCCTTCTTGAAGTGTTGAAGTTTTTCGAGTAGGTGGTCAGGATCGCAAATGCGTTTAACAGGGTCATAAAGGGTTTTAATTACAGCGCGTTTTTGGCTGGGATGATGATTTGAATTTTTGTATAAATAACGATCCGTGTGCGTAGGTTTCCGGTAAACTTTATGTCCAAGGGAGCCATCTGGATTCCTGTTGACCAAAACATCTAAGAAATCTAGTTTATCTTTTTCCACCTCCATAGTAAATTGATATCTTGGGTGGATATTATTGAGATGTCCCAGAAAATCCGACAAACCACGGATGACCGTTCACCGTAATTCAAAACCTCGAAAGTATCATCAACATAACGAAACCAGTGTGTCGGTTTCATGGGAGAACTGTTTAAGGTAGTGTCTTCGAAATACTTCATGTAAAGGTTGGCCACAATCGGACTCAAACCTTGCCAACAGATCGTCGGGTTTTAAGCAAAGTCCTTTTAATTTTTCAATGAAGTGAGAGGAATACTTGATGTGTCTTTCTGTGTTTCCAACGTGAGGTTGTAGTAGTTTGGAGAGGTATTTAATCAAGGTATACGTTGGCGAATTAACAGCACTCACAATTGGTCGCAGTGGCGTGTCCCGTTTGTGGATCTTTGGTAAGCCATAGAGTCTAGAAGGTAGCGCCTCCGAAATCTTTAGAATCATTTTTTCCTCATGTGGTATAGAGGATTTCTTGAGTAGATCATTGGACTTGCGTAAAATAGAAGCCGTAGGATCTTTAGGAAGAGGCCTGTAGTTATCGGTATTCCAAATGTCCCTGTTTTTCTGTTGGTCATCTTCAGTGTCCATTATGACAGTCGCATTACCTTTGTCTGCAGATATAATGATGATATCCTTATTCCGGTTTAAGTTCCCGTAAGACACCTTTGCCTATCTTAAAGGCGCGGAGGTAGAGACAGAGGTGGAGGCGGAGGCGGAGATCATGATTATTTTCTGCTCTAATTTCTGACAAGAGTTCATTTCTAATATAGTATAATGAACCAAATCAACGAACACTATTTATTCATCATTTACGACATGGTATAAAATGATTAAGCCTTTACATGCGATTTAACAAGACTCATGCTAATTTCATGATTGCCTGTTATGTATGAAATAAGTTTGCTGGTTGATATCGTCTGATTCATAATGAGGGGAAATGGTCACAAATATATGTGTTGCTAAACATTACCCTTCTTGCAATTGCCTATATACCATTTTGAAGTCAGTCTTGATGGAGAGATTTCTCTCATAATTTTCTTCATTTTGCTAATATACTGAAATTATAACATTCCTGGTGAACAATCAATTATTAAATTGTATATTACCGTCAGTTAGAATTAAATAATAAAGTTTTTAAAATGACCACTGCTTTAAAATATTGCTGAAGAGTCACAATGAGCATCAACTAAAAAAATACATACAGTAGTGGATACGCAGCAGAGAAGAACGTAAACAGTGAATTATAGATCTTGTAGCTTAAAATACGGGACGTCACCCGTTTAAATAAGTTGAAACTGATTTCGCGGCATTAGACACCCTGGATTCAATCTACGCGCCGCGCCGTGCAACGTCAGTCTTCTCCCTTCCCCGCAAAGCTTTCCACTCACTACTTGCACTTTCGGCTCTCTCGCGGGCAGAGGTCGGCTCGTAAGGGCAGAATACCCGTAGGCGTTGTGCAGGTCTGTAGAAGGCGCTGTGTCCACACATCTGCGGCATGAATACGGTGTGAATGTTGTCTGGTATTGGCATATAAGCCAGTGCAGTCAGTAGTTGGGCGTTCTGTAGCGACACTTCGTGGCTAGCGGAAGTATTATTTCATTGGTGCAGAAGATTTTATAACTGTTCTCAAAGGGTTCTGAAATTCACTAAGTGTGGATGCTAATTTTGCTGTCATTGGCCTACCCCGCCCTGCTCGATTCAAGAGATAGTCTCTCACAGACCGGTTTGGCATTATCCCTGTAAAAAAGACGGCGACGAAGTCGCTCTTGTTGCCACATACGAAACCATAACCACAATTGTTTTCACACCGAAACGAAGATTGACTGACAATGTCTAAGCAGACTGACCTAATAACGCCTAGACTGCGATTGACGAATTCACAAGTGGAGTAGAGGCCACATTCGCATAAGCAGTGCAGTCTGAATTAGTCATTGGCTGAATTCCCTTGGGAGAGATTTCCTTTCCTATTTCGTTGACTTGAACTCCTTGATTTAAACCTCTTTGAGTGTGGAAATAATACACCAGGCACCTTCCCATAATCCTTAATTGTTCTTTATTTCCCTTTCTTCGTATAAGAGAATTAATATTAATTGGCACTTTCTTCTCTTTCAGATGAACACCAGACTTGCGTTTCTGCCGCTCACGATATGGTCCTTGGCCGTGCTTACTGCCTCGACAAGCTCGAACTGCTGCAATGGAAAAATGGGAGGTGAAGTAATAGAAATGGAAACTGACTGTTCAAATTGCGACTTGGAGTGTAATTGTTCCGCAGAAGATTGTGAGCTATGCGAGGGGAATGAAAAATGCTGCAGAACCTGTTGTGAGACGCGATGTGACTGTCACACAATGAAATGCAACTCGTGCAGCTCGCAATATAACCAATGTTGTGCACGGTGTTGCGGTAGCAGTAAATGCAGGTATGTTGCAATGCTCATAAATGGTTGCTTCCAGCACTTGTTGTTGTAATCATGTACACTAGGTGTCAATCACTCACTACCAAAAACCCAACGCTTACAACGTGTTACATTATTTGTCACTGAACAATTCATATGAAAAAGTAATCTGAAGTAGACAAGAAAAGGATGCGGTATTGAATGCGCATTATTCCAATGAAATCCTTGCCGTTCATCTTGGATTACAAAGGAAACATTTTCATAAAAATCGCGCAAAGCTATGTATTCTCTAGGTTTAAGCGATATTTTACGATCCCCTACGATTTTATTGTTCAGAAGAGATTCATGAATGTGTCAACAATCCACAAAGTTTTGCCATTAATCTACCAATAAAAACTTCTTTGGACTTCACGATTGCCCCTAAATTTTATCCGTCAGTTCTCATTCATTGTTTGAACTAAATTGTTTCGGTGAAGTCTTTTTCCATAGCTTCTTACAAAATATTGTTAATCATCGAAATCCCGGGACATTCAGAGCACTCACCAAAAAAGCAACAAATGCGGGATGGATTTTATGGCCGCCAGCATGTTTTTGTAAGGAGACATATTTGACTTAGACTGTTGTAATAATACTGATGCTGTAGAAATTCTGGTATTGTTGACGTAGTTACATGAAGAAATAAAAGAAGCATCTCCGTCAACTTAATATATTTATTTACAGAGCTGTCATTGGACGGCTTTGCCGTCATCATCAGTGTCGCTGTTGTGGCAGAAGTCGGGAGATACTAAATACAATTTTAAAGGTCGTAAAACTATCTACACATTTGCGTTTTTAATTATTTTCCCGAGCCAAATAGTAACAGAGTTACGAAATATTAAAATTTCACCAAATTGTCCTTTATTGTGAAATTGCCCAAAATTACTCATAGTCTCGGTAATACAGTATTTGTGAATTCTTAAGGTCATCATAAGTAAAAAGATATCAAATACTAATGTTTTTAATACATACTTAGGTTACACTCGCGTTTAAAAGTTCTGGTAAAAGTGAGTAGGCGCTGCCCAGTAACACGATTTTGGTAGAGTTATTTTCTTAGAAACGCATTTCAATAGAGTAAAATGACGTTTGTTTCTTCTTTTTATTATAACCATAATAATAATTATTGTTGTTATCATTTACACTCACGAGAAAGTCTGCCCTATCCACAAAGAAATTTTGAAACTTTCCTTGAAACCATCAATAATGTGGATGAAAAACGTCAATATGAATGGGGTTGAAAAATAACACGCTTTGGTAACGATAATTTAGTCACAGAAGAAACACGGTTACATCACAGCGGCAGCAGCAGCAGCAGCAGAAGAAGAAGAAGAAAATTAAGGGATTTCGACTAGCCACTAATGTTAATGAGACCCTGCAGTTCATATATTCTTACCTTGGAGGCAACTCTGATGAATAACACTTTCTTATTGACCATCCAGCCCCATACAGCTTCTTAGTAGGGATCCCGAGGAATATTAGTTATATTTTTTGTTTCCTCTCTGACATCGCAGCCTGTATGCCTCAGTGTCTCATAGAGAGAAATCTAATCTTATGTCGTCTATTAGGAAGGTTTAGGCTCAGGGCATATATTAATCTAGGAGTGTATTTTGAGAATCATGCTGCTTTTTTTTAGATAGATAGCCTTGATTGCTTCGATAATATGTAGATCCTTTTTTCAGATCTGGCCATAATTCAATTCCGTAGGTCGGGAGAATCTTCGCGTGGAATAGTCGCAGTGCGGGTTTTGATTGATAGGTTTTTAATGTTCTTGATTTGGTTTATTGCGATCACTGCTGCCGCTGCCCTCTCTTTAACGTGGCAACTGAAGGTCAATCCGGTTGTCTGTAGTATTATTCCTAGATATTTTTACATGCCGACAGTTTTTAGTACCTCACATCGTAGTGCTGTGGTTTTATTTCCGGCTATTTTGCCTCCTTTTCGAAACACAATTAAAACAGCTTTCTCCCTATTTACTCTCAGGTCGTTCTGCGTTGTCCACTTACAAAGAGAGTTCATGGTTTCTTGCAGGTTATCGATATTATTTCAAGTTAATATATTACCTACATATATATATATATATATATATATATATATATATATATATAGAGGGAGGCTTCATCTATATCCTCAATAATGCTGCCAACATCTATGAGAGCAATATTGAAGAGTAGTGGGCTCAGAGAGTCTCCATGTAGAACGCCGTTAGTCTGTGCGATTTCTATTGATTTTGCTGCTTTGTCGTCCATAGTAATGTACTTAAGGTGAAGAATGTTTTTCATGACTGAGAGAAGGTATTCTACTTCTACAATATATCTTTCTAATTTAAATACAAGTTTTTCTCAGTTGAGTTCAAAAGCTTTAGTGAGGTCCACAAAGATTGCATACATTCTTCCTTTGGGATTATTTAGCGATCTTTTAATTTCATTTAGTACGTTTTCGATGGCCTGTGAGGTGGAGCGACCTAGTCTGAATCCAAATTGGGGATCCGGCAGTCTTGTGCCCATGACGAACGATAGTCTGCTACTTTTTATCTTTGTGAACAGCTTAAAGTGTTTTAAAGCGCCATGCCTCTATACGACTCTGTTGCGTCAATGCTTCCTTTTTCTTTATATATGACTTTCATTGCTGTACGCCTCCAGGTACTCTCTGGTCTTCTTCCGAGTTGGATGCATTTATTAAATAGATCTGTCCACCATTCCTCGAGGTATGTTTATATCTTTTATATGTTCATTGAAAATGGTGTCCGGAGCGGTTGCTTTGTTGTTGTTTAGTTTTCTTACTGCTTTTGCGGTTTCAGATCGGATGATAGCATGGAATTGCACACTGACAGTTTCGAGTTGTTGAAATGCACAGCTTGTATTCTGTGTGTTGAGTATATTCGAGAAGTGATTTTCTCAGGAGTTCATTTGGATACAATTAGAGAATATTGTTTGTTCTGCTTTAGGGCTATGAATAGGTCATTTTCGTCTTCTTCAGCGAACTTTATTGCCTCCTTTTCTATGTGGTTCGTTTTTATCATCTTAAGAAGTGTATTATATTTTCTCCTTGCTACACCGTATTGGTTGTACATTTGTGCTGTGTGTTCTCTTTTGGCCTTCTTTAATAGTTCGAGTACTGCTCGCCTCTCTTTGTGGCATTCAGCATCAAACCATGTTTTTGCTCTTCTTTTATATTGTGATTTTATTTGGGATTCTTTAATTAATCGTTCTACGAGCCTTGCGGCATTGTTGACATTTCCCTTTGCGATTGCTGTCTTGATGGTTGTGGTATTTAGCACTGCTGTTAGGGATGCCTCGTCCAGTTTCCGTGTCGGTTTGAGTGTTTTTGATTGTATCCTAGATGGTGCTGTAGATGGTATGCTTAGGAGCGCATCCGCTGGGAGATGTTTCCTGATGGGGATTGTAGTCGCAGTTTTGCATGAAAGGGGTGTTAATTTGGGTCTGACGAAGATTATGTCGATCGTGCTGGTGCCATTCGGGCATATAGGTGTGATCTTCTGCGTTGTTTATTAGTTTGAGGCCTTCCTTCATAATGTAGTAAAAAGTAATTGCGCTTTTCAAGCTAGCTTTATCCAGTCTGCAATTCATGTCTCCTGCTTGGATGGTTGGGTTTTGCGGTCTAATTTTCTTACGCGCTTCACTTATGGCGTCGTTAATCTCGGTTGCCGAGCACTGTGGTTGGAAGTATCCACACTCTGTATTTACGTTGTTGCAGTGGGTCGTGATTATGTTGTGGTTTTCAACGACCTTCTTGCACGGGGAGAGGTGTGGCGTTATGTAGCAGGATGTGCCTCCACTTCGCCTGCCTCTAGCACCGTGTTGAGCCAGGGGTATGGACGCCGTAATATCCGTCCAAGCGTGTTTGTTTTCTTGAAAATGTTTCGGAGATTATAACGATGTCTCCTGTGAGTATATTTTCTGTCATTCTCCTTAGTACTGAGTCGAGTCCTTCCACATTCCATAGGGTCATTTTTGTTGTGGAATGTGCGTCGAGGTGTTTTCTCAATTTTGTACGAGTCCTGGTAAGGATACTCCTTGTGGTGCTCGGTGTGGCGAACGAAATCGCCTGATTATTAGTCCTTCAGGCCATAAATTTCGGACTTCTTTTTGTAGGGATTTCATTGGAATCCCGATTTTGAATGATCTATTGGATCCTTAAGTTTTCAGGTGTTCGTGTGTTATTTTTCCAATTCCCTGTCTCACAAGAAAGGTTGTCACATCCTGTGATGAGGTACTTTGTGACAGCCGGCCCCTAGGCCATGCTTTCCGCTCTCCTGCCTTTAGGAGGCCTTATTGCGAGGAACCGACGATGGTCTTTTCCTTTCCCCCTTTCTATAAGAGACCATCTTGAAGTCTTCATTGGGAAATACTTCTTCTATGTCCTTGCGAGGTATCGCTTCGTGAGGTGATTGCCTTGTGAGGTATCGTCTTTGGAAGATATCTTTTCTACTTTCTTCACAGTATCTTCTTTGTATTGTTGTTGCTGCTGCTGTTGTGGGTTCCGCTTGTGGTCCATTGTGTCTTCGTCACTGTTTTTGTTGATTTGTGGTGCATGCTCTTTCACTTTTGCTACCTCATTGGTATGACTTACTATAACAGTAGCATAAGATTTTGGGTTCTGATTCTGCGTTTCGCTAGGATTCGGAGGGCTGGGTGTGTTGCGTTTAGTTTCTGTTTGTATTGTTAGTTTTATTTTTTCACTAATGTAGTCTAGCTTTCGATTTAGTTCCTCTCGCATTTCTTCAACTTCTTTTTTACTGATCTTCCTGCTTTATACGACCAAAACCCTTTTTCATAGATGTCACATAACCACATGAGTTTGAACTTTTTTGTGCGTTGCATTCAACGCGTTTAAGTGCCCCTATTTCAATTCTACGAAGCCTTAGTGGTGTCATTTTTGGCATATGCTGTCGCATTCTACCGCTGATTCATTTTCTTGAAAGGTGTCTTCGAATTTGTGACACATGTGCTGCATCTTGTTTCTTCTGTGCAGCGTATTCCGTTCGTTTTGTTGAGTTGCAGCTGTGAGTCCTGCGTGTCGCTCTCGTTTGTTTTGTCTCCTGTGAGTTGGTTATTTATTCTTTGCTGTCTGTTATTAGATAGTCATGTAGCAATGCAGTTGCCAGCCCTGCGCGATGCTCTCTCATTTCCCAGGATGGATTACTTTCACTTATTATGACTAAATCGTCACTAAGCCTTGAGGGATTGTGCTACCTTCACTGGTACTCACGTTTTGGGGCTTCTTCTTTGCCTGGGAAATCACGGTGCTTTTATTTCTTTACACAATTTTTCTTTTCTCTAATTCCTCTCCTATCACTTTTGAAAGACGACTCGCTTCTCACTATACTCTTCTCTTATCCCCTAAATATGAGACTAGCATACTAAAATACAAGCTGAACTCACCAACTGTAGTGCTAAAAGGCATGGAATTGAGTAACAAATTTATTAAATTCCTGAATGAAATCGACATGTACAGCCCAATATAAAGTATTTCTGAAATAGTGTTTAGAGTAAAATTCTACTTTTATTATAGATTAGATTTATTAGAACTGCAAATGGGTATGACCCGGTGGCAGTTAAGTAACAATAATTGCAGAAATTACAAGACTTACATTAATAATAAAATAATAACAATAATAATATAATAATAATACTAATACTACTACTACTACTACTACTACTACTACTACTACTACTACTACTAATAATAATAATAATAATAATAATAATACCGTACAATACAGTACAAGACGAAAAGCAGCATTGAAAAGAGCATTGATCGCGTTCACCGCACTTCACTTCACTACACTTCACTACACTACACTTTTTTGTTTTGAATTACACTGACCATCACTTCACAGCACTACACCGCACTACACAAGACTTACTCATTTAATATCAATTACTGTTATCTTGTTCTAACTTATTTCTAAAACTTCGGACACTGAGAGGAAAAGCTTTGAAAACTGCCGCAGGTAAACTGTTCCAATCTCTAATTGTTCTATTACAAAAGGAAAACTTCCCAAGATCTGAATTTTGTTTCCTTGCTCGAATTTTGTGGGTGTGATCGCTTCGGCCGAAATAATTTGGTTTTTCTAGTCTAATCTGAATTTCCTTCCAAGCTGGTTGACCTACGTACGATTTATAAAGAGCGCAAAGCCTCGCCTTTGTTCTTCTCGTTTCTAGAGGTTCCCATGCCTTTTTTGTTACGTTACGTCTATAGGTAAACTTATTCGCTTTTCTCTGTATTCTATCTAGATTTTTCCGGTGCGCCTTTCTGTATGGATCCCAACACGCAACTCCGTATTCCATGAGAGGGCGAACCAGCGTAAGATATGCTAACTCTTTGGCGTTTGCAGAACTTTTCTTTAGTATTCGCATTACAAAATGTAAAGACTTCCACGCTTTTCTTACTGTCTGATTTATATGCACCTCCCACCCTAATTTACTATCTAGATGAATGCCTAAATACTTGCATGATGAGACTCTTGGGATGATTACCTCACCTAAACGATAGTCTGGTTCCTCATAATTTCGTCCCCGCCCGAACGTTATTGTTTTGCTTTTAGATCCATTAATTCCCATGTCATTTTTTTCAGCCCAATCACGTAAATGCTCTAAATCCTGCTGTAATATTTGTTCGTCAGTGCTATCTTTGATTTTTCGGTATATAACACAATCGTCTGCAAATAAACGCACCTTTGATTGTATGTTCACATGGAGATCGTTCACGTACGCTAAGAAGAGTAATGGCCCTAACACACTTCCCTGTGGAACCCCTGAAGTAACATTTCCCGTAGTCGAAAACTGATTGCCAATTCGAACTTTTTGTTTCCTGTCCCTTAGAAATTCGCTTATCCACCTCACAACTCTAGCGTCAACTCCTGAGGTTAATACTTTCCTAATAAGTAAATTATGCGGTACCACGTCGAATGCTTTCGCGAAGTCGATTACTACTGCATCCACCCTCCCACCCGCGTCAACTACGTCAGCTAGATCTTGAAAAAGAGAAACAATTTGACTTTCGCACGAATGTTGACTTCTAAACCCATGCTGTCCGTGGAAAATCCAGTTCACTTTCTCCCATTCGCGACGAATGTACCCGGCTATTAAATGCTCCATTATTTTGCATACTACTGAAGTGAGGGATACAGGTCTATAATTACATACTTTCGTTTTATCGCCATTTTTGAAAATTGGAACCACTATAGCTGCCTTCCAATCGTCTGGTAAACTTGCATTATTAATGGAAATATTGAATAATCTTAACAAATAGGGCAATATCGCCTCACCACCGAGTTTAATAAAATCTGTCGAGATACCGTCTGGCCCGCGTGATTTACCGTTTTCCAGTGATTTTATACGATTGCGGAGTTCCCATGCGTGGAGTTTAAATTGATTTTCTACTGGAAAATAATGAACATGCTCTTGCGCCCGTTCTGGTTTGAATACCGATACGAAATACGCGTTGAACGCATTTGCTTTTGCCTGGTCGTCGTGCAGTGGCTCGTTATCTGTGACTCGAATTTCCTGAATTTCTTCCTTATTCCCCCGGCGTCTGCGGACATATTTGTAAAAGCTTGACCAATTATTTCGTCCCGTCTCCAACATGTTTCTTAAAAATAATTCATGAGCAATTTTCTTTTCTTTTTCTAATTCCTTGTAGTATTTTTTGAACGTTATCATGTCAGCAATGCTACGATGTCTCCTATTAAATGCTAGCCTAACTTTTCTCTTTAAACGTCGTATTGCCCCGTTAAAATATTCAGGATCAGAATTACTTTTCAGTATTTTGCAAGGAACATACGTATCTAAAGCGGTTTCAACGATAATTAAGAACTGAGCTCAACCTGTGATTTCTGTAATGCAACAAGAGAAACCAATAATGTAATGTAAGGATAATGCGTATGTAAGGTGTTTGTAAAGTATTGAGAATGAGATCGATAATAACCCAAGTGGCTGATGCGACATAAAATAACCAAATTATCCAAGGCCAGCGACTGGTGTTAAGTCCGAGTGAGTAGTTCGATGGGATGGGCGTCCCATCTCCCTTCCCTCTCACCCCTTCGTGTCCCACGGAAAATGAAAAGGAAGGGAAAAATACAAAATATTATTTTTTCAAACTGTCATTCAATTACACAAGTATTCAAATAAAGGTCTATATATACTATTATTATAGACAGCCATATTTATTAATCACTAAAACATACTAATGTACATTACATCACAGGACAATGTTGTTGATGGCGTTTTAGAGGTATTTTCCCATTATCAGGCTAGTGACAATGTTATGACATTGAGCTGCCATGAGCATTGCCACTAACCTGATGATGGGGGAAAACTGCTTCCGAAACGTAACCAACAACAACATTGTCTTGTGATTTAATATAAACAATAATAAGTTTTAGTGATTAATAAATGTGACTGTCTATAATATATACGGAACTTTATTTAAATACACTTGTAAACAACAAAAGACTGTCATGAGGTCTACCCGTTATTATCATTAAAGTTTCACATTAATTTGTTATCACATTCATTTTAAGTAACTTCAGCAGTTCGTTTTTGCAATACAAAAACATTTTTTTATATAAACTCATTTAGTCATTTTTGCAAATCGATATATCCGGTCATGCCGTTATAGACATGTAAAATTGCGATACTGTTAAGCCGTTCTTGCAACATAGTTGATCGCATATATGTTTAGAGTCGACGCAATACTGAAAAACTTCGTTCATTTCTGGAATTTTCGTTTATGGAATATTTCTTTCACACCAAATTGCGAGTGGGTAAAATACCCTGGTATATATATATATATATATATATATATATATATATATATATATATATATTGAAACGCGGAAGCGTTTCTATACGCAATTAAAGACAAAGTGCACAGGAGTATAATTACAACTCATTTTGAACGGCGCGGCATAGCGGCAGGTGCGAGGACGCACGGTGGGGGAAGAGTGAACGGTCGCCGCCGCCGCGGCCTAGCGAGAGAAGGGGGGATTTCGGCCGTTACAAGTGGAGCGCGACGGTTGAAAGGCAGAAGCCGAGAGGCGGCAGTTGCGAGGAGACGCCGAGGGGCGACGGTTGGGAACAGTTACGGAGAGTGAGTGGCAGAGGAAAGACGGACGGTTGCAAGCAGAGTGAAACACTACCAGTGACGAAAGACGTTCAACAATGTTAAATTTGTATAATCGCCGATTAGAAACCGGTAATTTGTAGAACAGTGCATAGTGTAATGAACGCCGGTACGAAGTGTGATCACGCGCATAGCGGTTGCGAGAGGGAAGCCGAACAGAACCGAGGAGGGGCGCAGTAATATAATTCGAGTGCATGGTATGAACGCAATGGACATCTACGAGGTGCTGTGATTGCGCGTGTGGGAGCAAATGCGGAAACATCCGAGGTTGCGGCCGAGGAATTCTCGTCGCCGCCTCTGCAGACCAGCGAGGCACGTGTCTGCGGCATCAACCGCCCGGGGACGCCGAGCCGCGGTGAAGGTCAACGGTCGCCGTCGCCGTGGGCGAGCAGCCACAACAGTCGAATTATTACTGGGGCCCCAGGTATGATAATGTTGTATGGTAACTAGAATCTTGGTACCAAGACATCGAGGTTTTATGTATGTAATCAGGTGTATTAGACGTTGATTTACGAATAAATTGTATTTGTGTTTATACTAATTTACTGCTTTGATTTACCAATGTATTATCGAGTCCCTCAGCAAACCCATTCACGAGCAAGACACCCGTCCTTCATAACCTTTAGATTTGCAGTGGAAAGTACCGACAACCAGGTACTTCACAATATATATATATATATATATATATATATATATATATATATATATATACCACTACTCCGCATTGCTACCCCGACTCGCCTGATTACCTGAATTTCCTTCGCTTCGCGTTGCCCCGACTGCTCCGTCAGTAGACTCCCTACCGGGAGGCATGCGTGATAGGGCTAACTCAAATGCTACCACAACATTCAAACGCTTTGTTTCATTTTTCTTGAAATTATTTTAATGATCCTTTTTATGATCGAGGTGAAGCCTCATCCTAAAATTAATCTTACGAACTATCTTAAAACTAATTTTATCTTAAACGGCCGTACTGGCCAGAGATCATCTTTGACCGTCGGGAAGTGTCTTCCCGGGCGGTCATGACCGGGCTCGCGGGAACGGCAGCCCTGCGCCTCAGCGTCAGGAAGTGGTCAGTCAGTGGCAGTCGGCGCACCACCTCGTCCCATTGTCCGTTAGCGCAGCGGCCGGGCGGCTGGCGGCGTCTTCCCGGGGTTAAGGGACCCCGGTTACGTGAGCGGCGGTTGTCGGCCGGCTGGCGTGTATGCGGCCCGGTAGCGTTGACTGGCGCCACTGCGTTGGTCCGGGCGTTGGCGGCACTATTTGCGACCGCGCTGGCCCGTCATCGCTCTGGTCTGGCGGTGGGGCACTTATCGTCATGGCGTACAGTGATTGTTCAAAGTCAGCGCCCCGAGTCGATGTGAGATGTGGCGATGAGGCAAGGCACTCGGGCGGCGGCGCGGCGGCAGTGCAGCCGCTGGCGCCCCCCTCAGAGTTGAAGCACAATGCGAACGTGCAAGATCAGAATGCAGAAAACAGAAAGTTGAATGTGCAGGATCAGAATTGGGAATCAACGATCTAGCGCCTAGTTTAGTTTAGTTCGCCTCGTTCGCCGTCCTACTTTAGTTCGCCTCGTAGGCTTCGCGGGTCACGTGACCCCCCCCCCCGCTTCATTTCCCGCGATTGGCGGGCGCACGTTACTCGGTTTCTTCCGCCCTATCGCGTGTTGGTTGGTGGATGCCCGCGCCGTGCCAAATTCTGCGAAACACGAACGTCATCCGAGTTCCGAGAAAAGGACTCAGCGGCGGTGCGTCGCTGGGAAGGGGCGTCGTCCGTACTTTCCCCTGAGTGCAGGATGTGGCCTGGCGAGGTTTGAGCCGAAACAAAGAGCTGCATTCCATGGCGTTCCAGGCGTCCCGAAAGCGCTCGCAGGTAGAGACATACTGCTCGTTTCCTGGCGTTCTTACCAGCAACGTTATGCACAATGTAATTTTATAAAATGCGCGTCGCCACCTGACGCGTGCGTCGTCCCCTTACACACACACACACACACACACACACACACACACATATATATATATATATATATATATATATATATATATATATATACATGATAATTTGAAGCACAGAGTTCTAAATTTTTCGTTAATGTTTGAACGACGAAACTGTTAAACTGTGGATATTTATTACAATTATCACTACACATTTACTAATAATTTAAAACTTTACATCAATATAAGTTAATAACACTAACGTACTGGTAGAACATTTACGAATCCAAATTAATCCAGTTTTGATGCTTTGAGATTTATGCAGATTAAAACAAATTCAAGTTTTGTTGGAATAATACATTTTGTTTAAGTCTTTAATTACTGTGCTAATTAAATTGTTCAGACCGTGCTTATCACCAATAATCACATCTAAAAGTCGTCAGCGCACTGTGATATGAACAATACGATAACTGTACGGGTGTGTCATTTGCGAGAAATGAAAACGAGAGGAGCACTATACTTGAACATTATGAGACTCCTCTAATTTTTACTTCCGTTTTTAATTTTTCATTATTCGAAGTCACTTCTGCTAGTAATTGAGTAATTTGTTATGATGCCATTGTCAAGCGGAAGCTGTAAAACTAGAAGTCGAGATTTGGTCATCAAAAGCTCATTATCCAGCGACTCAATAGCCTCACTGAAATTTAGAAGTAATAAAATTTTAATTTGACTAATATGTAGGGGCTTTATGATACCATCTATAACCTGGAGCAATGCTGCTTGACGAATTTTAGATTTCTTAAATCCATATTGAAATGTATTTTTTAAATCATGTAATGTACGTTATAACTTGTTTATGTACGCAAACACATACACCCAACGTATAGACACGTGATACACAGGATTTGTATGAAATCCCTATTGATTTATTGATTTTAGCTATTCTGACTCTTTGGCACCAACGGCGCACATTGACATATAGATCTTTAATAAACTTGGTGGCTTCCCCATCGTGTAGAAATCCACATGGATAGGGTGAATATAAATAATTTTTAACAATAACACCTTTTTTGGTGTAGAAAATTGTTTCTATTTACCATATTCATTAGAGTTTAATCACAATACACCCCTCTTCTGGTGTTGACTGTTTTTATCAGTTTAGTTCTTTAAACGTTTTATGTTACTATGTTGACTAGTCATGTAGTAAAATACAGAACTGCTGAATTACTTATTTCTGGTTGTTGCCCATTCATTTTACTTAGTGGATTTAAAAAAATGCAATTAATTTGTTTGTTTGTAAGTGTATCTGGAGAGTTTTTGGTAATGATATTTTTTATTCCTCAGGAACTTTGGATGCTCCATGACCAAGAACTGTAACCAGTGCACCTGTGATGCCTGCGGAGGAAAGCAGATGCAACAAAATTCCTGCTGCGACTCATGTTGTAATAAGAAGACGGAAAAAGTCGTAGAAGAGCGGAATGTTTCAACTTTGCCTAATATCACTATCATCATTAACCATGCTCCTATATACGTCAACAATACTCCTATCATCAAAACAGAGAATAGGTGTGGCAACGCCAGTCTACTCACCAACGGAACTCACATCGTGTACGTGTATCCTCACAATTCCACCTGCTCCAATCGCACGTGCTGCACGAGACAAGTGCGGCGCGCTTGTCGCCCCATGCCCCTCCCTTTGCCTCCTGTGTGTCCCCCTCCGATGTATGTCCCTGATTGCTCACCCCAATGTCTGCACATGCAGTCTGCGTCCTTGAATACCATGAGTACCATGGGTACTATGAGTACCATGGGTACCATGAGTGCCATGGGTACCATGAGTACGCCGTGTGAGTACTTTCAGTCGTGGCCGTACGTGCACTGTCCACACACGGGCTGCTACGGCTTCACGTGTTCGCCGCCGATGATGATGCCGCCGTCGCCCCCTCCGATGGTAGTGCAAGGCTGCATTCCCGTTCCCGCCTGGCCCTTCATTCGCTGCATTCCGGGGGCGGGCGGAGACAGCATGGTGAGCTACGGTCCGCCATCTTATCAAGTGTTGGGGCCGGGCGGCGCCAGCCCCGCCGTGCCCTTCTCTTCCACCGACCACAGCGATGGCTTCTCGGGCGGCGCCAACGCGCCTCCCTCCTTGCCATCCGGAGCTCCGACGCTCCTCTCCCTCTAATTGCGATTTACGAATAGCAAAGTGAAATTTATTCTTCTTACAATTTGGCCGTTGTATTTCTCTTAGGCCGTCTTTGGAACTTCAATTTTCTTGAGATGATGACTACTCGTAGGAAGATGAAAGTGTCCCAAAGAAAAGATGTCCTAAATGTGAAAAAAATTCCATGAAACCAAATCCGAACTATTGAAAAGTAAAGCGTTCAAGATTATTGTTTGCAGTGACCTAACCACAATCTAATGACAGTAGAGGTATTAATGAACTTTAATGTCGAACCCTGATCCAAAATTAAAAGGCGCAAATATCTTAAATAATAGCTGCCTGTAGCATTTCAGTCAAGTGTCCGGGCATCTATTTATCCAGATATGTTTTCAAAATGATAAATATGAACTTTTCGAAAAATGCTTTTAAATACGTCCCCGTGTTCCTCATTTTCTCAGAAAATGGGAAGTTCGAAATGAATCGATAGTCAACTTGTAGTTATATACGATATTTTATTAACAAAAATACACACATAACAACCTCCAAAATTCACACAATTAAAAATAACTTCATATCATACCTTTGAACAAAATACAAATATATCACATAATTCATACATCGCACAAGGTGCTACATATCAGAATAAATATCACATGGTTTCACGATGGTAACACTTTTGCATACAAAAGTCAAACAAGGTTTATTTTATCAGTGATGCAAAGATGCACTTCTCATGCAATCATTTCAAGCGTGTGGTGGATCTTATCGATTTCTCCTTTCTTTTCCTTTTCACGAACGGCTCTTAATAAATGGAGCAGTGCATATCTAAATAATCTTAAAAGTAACCAGCATGGTTCTTCCTTGACTAACACTATTTGAAGGCCTGAAGACTGGAATTCAAGAAAAGGCTGTTTATTGAAAGATGTTAATGGAAATAAATAAATTCATTTTAACCGCCTAAGTAATTTCCAAACAGTACGTCGAACTCGCAAATTACTATCTCTTATCTGATTACATCGTGTTCCTAATTCAGTCGCACGAATGAAATTAACGCATTCCTAAGGGATGAAAGTTAGTTAATATTTTTTCAAATAAGAATTCGAGAGGAAAACAACAACTTCAGATTCACTTTAACGTCACCACATTAAAGTACTCAATTTAATCAACCTCCAGGCAGGTAAGAAAAAGTTACCCAGGAGGCAATCACAATACTTTTTTATCTCTTAGAAAGATTAATTATTTTCAACCAAAAACTGGAAGTACCTTGGGATTCTTCACGGTGCAAATACCACTATTTCATTTGGCAACTGAGGGGTAAACCAGGTTCACGTGGCAAGCAAAAGACGGCGTACTTAGAAGCGGAGGTTCGATGGAGAAGGACATGGGTTGCGGGGATCATCTTCAGATTCATTTCCCTACTAACATTTTTTAGAACGGTTCTTTAATACTTTTAATTTTTTAGTTTTTGTGAACATACCAACATCAACAATTTTATATTGTGTTATTATTGTTTGGACATTATTTAGAATTTTCTTAACACAAACATGTATTATTCAGAAATTTCAAATTCCGTAATCGATACTATATTTGTACTAACATGTCAGCAAGCAATGTATGCGCTTGTAGAGCAGCGTTTCTCAAATAGTGGTTTATGAGAACTAAAGAATAATAGGCACATATGCCCTTTTAAAAAACTTACCACTATTCGTGCTTCGACAGAATTTATTGTTATTTAAAAAGCTTCGTAAAAACGTAATAACATTAGAATTTCTTCGTATACTTATTACTTTTCAAATGACTTATTATCTTATCGACATTTTAATGATTTCTAATGTTCGTATAATATTTTAGTATAATGTTTAGAAAAGTAAATTTTTGGTTACAATGAATTACATTTAAATTGTATTTCACTTCCTTAGACAAACAAGAACTAAAAATTAATTTGTCAAACGCTGCTACTGCTCATATTAAGAACATTCCAAATATAACGGTACCTTTGTTCTGTAAGTTACAAAAATGAAAAGAAAAAAGAATGTAAACGACATAATTTGTATTTAATAAGATTGACAATTTGTTTGTTGATAGTTTTAGACATCTTAGATATCAAATACTGTATTCTTTTTTCACATTGTATTTACCCTTTTCTCATTACATTTATGTTGTATAATGATTTCATATTTTCTTTTGATTTCCTGAACCCACTTCCATTCCTTATCTGTGGTGGCTCAAGGTATCAACTGATGACATAGCAGTTGCTCTGACTTGGAGGTCCTAGTGTTCGAGTCACCACAGTGGCAGAATTTTCGACTCTAGCTAGGTCGAATTCAGCCGCTGTCTGGAGGCTGCCTTCTTTGTCCTATCATTAGCCCTCCTCGCGCATGTGAATCCGAATGCGAAGGGAGATTACGAAGTTGTCCTACTGTAGCATGTTTTTAAGACATTAAAAAGTTATCGTACTGTCAAAGTACTTTTTTCTTTCATTCTATACATTTTTTTAGGAATTAGATGATATTACTTGCAATATACCTCACCAGTATTCATTCCATACCATTCTCAGGAGTACCTGAGGAGTAGAATTAATAAAAAATCCGCCAAGAAATTCATCGGAACCGGAATTACCAGCTCTCGGCCTGGAAGCTATGTTGCACAAATCAGCTATTGCTAATACTGATTCTTTTCTGGAAGGGTTTTTTTAGACAGCCATTACTAAAGCCGTTTTTGAGGCATTCCATATCGTACTAGAAGTAAAATTCTTAATACTAGTGCTAAAAGTGAGACGATGCTGAAGTGTTCTCTGTGAATGCAACAAGGAAAACAAAATAAAAGGAAAAAAGGACAAAAATGACAAAAAGTCAGTAAGGCTGTAAAGGCGTATGCCACACGTGGTAAATTGTTTTTGCTCGTAGGATTGCGCCACCATGTCGAACCTTTACTAATAGAAAATAAAAGGTCACTTTCACCATTTTAATCATAAATATTATCACTCAATATTATTTGACATATTAATTGGATTGCTGGTGATGTAGATACCTTTTTATTATGATAAATTACTAAAGATATTGTCTGGTATCAATACTTTTTAATCAGCTTATGATCATTTCGATCGCGTTGCGATCATCCTCAGAGCTTGCAGCTTCTGGGCCGAAAACAAAGTTCTGCAGGCAGAACGCAACGCGATCGAAATGATCATAAGCTGATTAAAAAGTATTGATACCAGACAATATCTTTAGTAATTTATCATTATTTGACATATATATGACATATATTATACATATTATTTGACTGTTATATTCACTTTCCATGCAACCAACGTGGACTGATATTCAATGCACAAAGAAAGAAATGTACGGTAGCTGAAGCCAACCTAACCTATATTAGTGTTACATATGTATTAGCCAACATATGAAAATGAAAAATACAATGATACTAAATTTCGTGTTAAACATTGTCATCACCATCGATTTGTACCATCGATTTGTACAATTCTGTGGTGGCTCAAGGCATCAACTGATTTCACTGCAGTTGATTTGATCGGGAGGTCCTAGGGCTCGAGTCCCGACAGTGGCAGAATTTTCGACACTAGCAGATAGGTAGGTCGAATTCAGCCGTTGTCTGTAGGCGGTTGGCTACTCAGGTGGGTAGTTTTCCGTAGTTTCTCCAATCAACACCAGGCGAATTCCGGAGTAGTACCTTATCAAACGGGCCACGGATCGCTCGCGATGTCTTCTTTGCCCTATCATTACCTCTTACGTACCCACACTCGCACATGCATTATATTACCACACGTGTCTGTAGCTTAGAGCTTGTCGCGGCAGGGGAGGCGACCGTCTGGGAAACGGAGCTCACCACCCAGCGGGTGATCTTCATCTCCTGCAACAGAAACATGCACTACACTTATTGGTCTCATGACTCTAGCAGTTAACGTGCCCAGAAACACGAAATAATCCAATAAATCAATCGTCCCTTATTATGGCTCTTATCACTATAGAATGTCTCCTGATAATTCCGAAATGACGGATTTTATATTCTGCCAATCTAATTGAAATGAAATTCGAATAGCATTGTCTATGGCGGCTATTAAAATGTACGTACACTAGACACAAATAGCCTCCCCGAGAAAATCACGCAGCATTCAATAACGATTTGGCCCGTTAAACCATCGTTCCCACCTTAGCATTAAAATATACAACTAAAATGGCTTTTTCTCTGTAAAAACGAAGTATAATACCCACTTTTTTTTATTAATATACGCATATATAAGACTTCGTACTCTGGAAAACTCACTTCGAAGGGAAAAAACTTGACTCGTATTATTGTAAATAATGCACATATAGTACAGAATTGCAGTACGTTTATGTACACATATGTTTATATCTTCCTAAACAGGTCATACTAAAGTTCAGGTCTTACTAAACTATAAATCTCACATTCAATACAGCACATACAAATGTACATGTAAGTGCTCTGTAGTACTCATGTAGTGCTCATACTAAAGTTCAGGTCTTACTAAACTATAAATCTCACATTCAATACAGCACATACAAATGTACATGTAAGTGCTCTGTACATGCAAATAATAAGTTCTAAAATAATCGTGGATTTTCTTATGTTTCTTTGCGGTTAAGCGTTATCGCGACAGGTACGACATTATCGTAGGTAATTGCGCTAGGGCTTTGGAATCGTCGATGAATTCCCGAGTCGCGAAGCGCCGGGGAGATTTAGCTGAGATTTTCCAAAGCGCGAGTGGAATTGAATAGGACTGATTCAGGACTGAAACCTGAATTTAAGAACCCGGTTCATTAATTTTCTTTATGTAAGTTAATCTGGTATGTTTACGTATTTTCAATGAATTGAGTTACTATGTGCATCAACCTCCATTCTCTGTTTATTTATGCAAGGCCGTCTGCAATGTTAAAATCAAGGAGGTTACGTTATACGTGTAACCTGCTTGTTTATACTCTACAAGTATTACAGTACAAATATGAATAAATATACATGTACGCAACGAATACATGAAATATGTGGGTTTACTTGACTTCATTATTAACATTACATCACTTAATAAACCCACAACTATCAGAATTGAAAGTACGTAACGAATGTACGGGACAAAAACTCGAAATATGTGGGTTTATTTGATTTAATGTCCTTCAAAATGTTCGCTGTTCTTGAATGGGTGTATCTTTTTATAATAAATAGCTTCGGCCCTTACACAAATTTTCAAACTGTTTCCAAACATATTTTCTACTTTTATCGGTGTTCTCTGGAGTAGCTAGTCGAATAATATCGTCTACTTCTTTCTCAAGCGCATCACGAAATCTCTTCGCGTTTCTTTTAGATAACAATCGTTTCAATGAGAAAATGGAAAAAAGGCGCTTTAATGCACATCGATCGAGGATCGTTAAATATGGCTTCCTAAGATGAATCGCATCGTATACGTAATTGAGCGCTAAGGAGGAGGTGGTAATTAAAGTCGATAAAGAAAATTGATTATCTTTTTGGTAAATCGCTGCTCTGATTTGTTAAAACCGTATGCATTCTGACACTATTAGTCTTAACTTCGTGTCACAGTGGCCTCAAAGTCGTCACCGGTTAAAGTAATCTCTTCGTTCGAGTGATCAAGGTGAAGTACATAAAAATACTTTTAAAAAAAGTAAAATGCTTCTAACACGTGGTGTAGCCAGACCCCATGTTTTGTGGGTCCTTGCTACCGAAATATCGATTGACGTCTGTCCGACGTCCTGGAAGTTAACAGGACCATTTCATCCAATCACAAAACTGCATAGTACATAATTTGCCGCTTTTTTGCCGTTCTTAAGATGTGGAAAAAAAAAAATTTGCCGCGGGTCATTTTCTCAAAAAAATCTGTGGTCCTGCTAACTTCCAATGGAAGTTAGCAGGACCACACCTCTAAATCAGCTACTATTGTAAGTATATACCCAAAATTATACTCCAAATTTGCCGCTTTTTATTTACAAACGATTAGTGAAAAAATCAAACTGATATCTCAATTCCTTCAAAAAATATTGCCAAAAAACCAAAAAATAAAAGATGCGCTACTTTTGCAAGCGCCGTCGAAGAAGAAAAGACACATCCGCTGGCATTCATTCGCCGTAGCAATTCATACTCAACGCCAAAATATGCCGCAAACACGGGCTAAACATAATCAGTAATCAAAACTTTTGCCGCGGACCGGTTATATTCAATTACCTGGGTTCAAATCCCTGAGTTTGCCTCATACTACAGCTCTGAGAAATTTAAAATGCCCGCTCCTCCTAAACTAACAGCCATAACAATTCATACTCTGCGCCAAAATTTGCCGTAATTAAGTGCTTAATATAAACTATAATAAAAAAATTTGCCGCGGACCGGTTAATTTCAATTACGCGGGTTCGAATCCCGCAATGCCCCTGTAAGGAACGTCCGGCGCAGGTAATGAAGACCATACCTCCTGAACATGCAGCCATAACAACTCATAATCGGCACCAAACTTTGACGCAATCAAGTACTAATTACAATACGTAACAAAAGAATATTCTCCGGACCAGTTAAACTATTGTATAGGGGTTCGAATCCCAGATTTCGCCTTCCTACGAGAGCCCTGAACACGTGAAGAAGTCCGAAAGTTAAGAAGCCCGTTTCTACTAAACTATCAGCCCTAACAATTCATACTCTACGTCAAACTTTGAAGCAAACAAGTACTAACTACAATCGGTAACAAAAAAATTTGCCGCGGACCGTTTAGATTATATTATCTAGGTTCGAATCCCAGATTTCGCCCTCTTACATGAGCTCTGCGAAAGTTAAGAAGCCCGTTCCTCCTAAACTATCGGCAATAACAATTCATACTCTACGTCTTAATTTGATGCAAACAAGTATTCAATAAAATCTGTAACAAAAAAATTTGCCGCGGACCGGTTAGATTATATTATCCCGGTTCGAATCCCAGATTTCGCCCTCTTACATGAGCTCTGCGAAAGTTAAGAAGCCCGTTCCTCCTAAACTATCGGCAATAACAATTCATACTCTACGTCTTAATTTGATGCAAACAAGTATTCAATAAAATCTGTAACACAAAAATTTGCCGCGGACCGGTTAGATTATATTATCCCGGTTCGAATCCCAGATTTCGCCCTCTTACATGAGCTCTGCGAAAGTTAAGAAGCCCGTTCCTCCTAAACTATCGGCAATAACAATTCATACTCTACGTCTTAATTTGAGGCAAACAAGTATTCAATAAAATCTGTAACAAAAAAATTTGCCGCGGACCGGTTAGATTATATTATCCCGGTTCGAATCCCAGATTTCGCCCTCTTACATGAGCTCTGCGAAAGTTAAGAAGCCCGTTCCTCCTAAACTATCGGCAATAACAATTCATACTCTACGTCTTAATTTGATGCAAACAAGTGTTCAATAAAATCTGTAACAAAAAAATTTGCCGCGGACCGGTTAGATTATATTATCCCGGTTCGAATCCCAGATTTCGCCCTCTTACATGAGCTCTGCGAAAGTTAAGAAGCCCGTTCCTCCTAAACTATCGGCAATAACAATTCATACTCTACGTCTTAATTTGATGCAAACAAGTATTCAATAAAATCTGTAACAAAAAAATTTGCCGCGGACCGGTTAGATTATATTATCCCGGTTCGAATCCCAGATTTCGCCCTCTTACATGAGCTCTGCGAAAGTTAAGAAGCCCTTTCCTCCTAAACTATCGGCAATAACAATTCATACTCTACGTCTTAATTTGATGCAAACAAGTATTCAATAAAATCTGTAACAAAAAAATTTGCCGCGGACCGGTTAGATTATATTATCCCGGTTCGAATCCCAGATTTCGCCCTCTTACATGAGCTCTGCGAAAGTTAAGAAGCCCGTTCCTCCTAAACTATCGGCAATAACAATTCATACTCTACGTTTTAATTTGAGGCAAACAAGTATTCAATAAAATCTGTAACAAAAAAATTTGCCGCGGACCGGTTAGATTATATTATCCCGGTTCGAATCCCAGATTTCGCCCTCTTACATGAGCTCTGCGAAATTTAAGAAGCCCGTTCCTTCTAAACTATCGGCAATAACAATTCATACTCTACGTCTTAATTTGATGCAAACAAGTATTCAATAAAATCTGTAACAAAAAAATTTGCCGCGGACCGGTTAGATTATATTATCCCGGTTCGAATCCCAGATTTCGCCCACTTACATGAGCTCTGCGAAAGTTAAGACGCCCGTTCCTCCTAAACTATCGGCAATAATAATTCATACTGTACGTCTAAATTTTATGCAAAAACGTATTCAATAAAATCTGTAACAAAAAAATTTGCCGCGGACCGGTTAGATTATATTATTCCGATTCGAATCCCAGATTTGGCACTCTTACATGCGCTGTGGGAAAGTTAAGAAGCTCGTTCCTCCTAAACTATCAGCCATAACAATTCATACTCTACGTCTAAATTTTATGCAAAAACGTATTCAATAAAATCTGTAACAAAAACATTTGTCGCGGTCCGTTTAGATTAGGTTATCCCGGTTTGAATCCCAGATTTCGCACTCTCACAAGATCTCTGGGTAAGTTAAGAACCCCAAACCTCCTAAACCAACCGCCATAACAATTCAAACTTTGCGCCAAAATGTGCCGTACACAAATGCCTACTATAAATTGTAATAAAAAAAATTGCCACGGACCGATTAGTTTCAATAACGCACTTTCGAATATCAGAATGTCCTTTGAAGGAAAACCCGGCGGAAATTATGAAGACCGTACCTTCTAAACCATTAGCCCTAACAATTCATACTCTGCGCCAATATTTGATGCAATCAAGTATTAAATGATGTCTGTAATAAAAAAAATTGCCGCGACCGGTTAGAGTATATTACCCGAGTACGAATCCAAGATTTCGCCCTTTTACAAAATCATTGCGAAATTTAAGAAGCCCGTTCCTCCTAAACTATCAGCCATAACAATTTTTTACGCCAAAATTTGCAGTAAATTATTGCTAAATATAATCTGTAATAATAAAAGTGCTTCGACACTTTTAAGTTTCGATTACCCGGGTTCGAATCGTAGAATTCTCTTTTTCAAAATGATCTTATTTGAATATTTGTTTTTGATGAACACATTTGTTTAAGAAAAAATTATCTTCATAATTGTGCGATTGTACGAATTGTAAGATACCGAACAAATTTTTCAATTTTCGAGAAAACAGTGTGTTCAACGAAAATGGGATCTGAACTAATCATACAAGCATCTGCATACAGTCAATCGTCAAGAACCCACAGAAAGACCAACTACCAACATTCAGTTAGTAGTACCCTCTAAAAATCGCAAACCAGGAAACATGACACCATGTTGGGTATAAGTTAGCCTTGTATCGTCTTATTTCTTTGAACAAATTACAATAACTATATTTTTATGATACTCTATCTGTCTCCCTGCCCATCTGTCCGTTCGCCTGTGAACGCCAATAGAGCCTAATTCAGACGTAGAAGTGTTTCCAAAATTGATGTTCTCGCCATTTCTGACGTAAGAAAAGAAGTATTTGAAATCGTACGCCGGAAAACGGCGAATTTTCGACACAAAAACTTTTATTGCCGGCCCGTGTTACGGAGAAGTTGAATAAATCCAGTTGCTAAATATAGAAAAAAAATCCTCTATCACGTTGTGTAGGCAGAATCCATGTTTTATGGGTTCTTGGTACTGAAAACTCGATTGACAGCAAAACATTTGTCCGTCAGACCGTCTGCCTGTCTGTCTGTGTGTCTGTCTATCCGTCAGTTTGTCTGCCCGTCTGTCTGCATCCTTCGCGCATAAACCATTCAGCCGATTTTCTCCCAACTTGATATACCCCTATTGTTCTAGCTGATGTCGCTTTACTTTACAGGAAACCCTTTTTTGAATTCTCAAAAAGTGTCTCCAATGTCTTTATTACATTTTTTTTTGTTGGATAGTGCAATGGTCGTTTAAGAGGGTGGTGCAGGTCCAATTTGCGTAGTCATCCCCGATTTTTCGAAAATTGAAAACAAAAACACTTTAAAATTGGACAAAGACAAAGTCTGTTGTAAAAAATTCCTTCTTCTGAAAAGGTTATATAATTTTTTTTGAAAAACAACTAGCTTTCGTATTTTGCGATTGAAATTTACAAAGAAAAAACATCTAAAAATTTTTTTCACATTGTTTCTTTAAATTTTCTCCACATATGTAATAAGGAACGGTAAGAATAGCTGTAGTGTCATTTTTGGGTATTGCCCTTTTTTTTTGGAAAATTGCAACAAAACAAACAAACAAACAAAAAACCCTTCAAAATTGAAGGTAGAGATTACTCCATCAAATGAAATTTGTTGTCTATAATCTGTTCCTTCAGTAAGGTCTTGCACATTTTTTAAAAACTTACAGTAGTTTTCGTGCAATATTGCGTAAAATACGTATAGTTTAAAAAATTACATAAACAAGATTTTCTAAAAACGGTTCCAAATTATTTTTTAACTTTTGGTAGGGATAGTACCTAATGCACTCTAAGACATGACATAAACGCCATAGTACTCTATTCCTTTGTTTATTTGCAAAATATATAAACTGAATTTTTTCATTAGCCACTCACATCGTTAATATTTATATCAGCGCTGATTTGTTCACATTATTGTATTTACGAGTACATGTGCTTTAAATAATGTCAGAGATATTTTCTCGAAAACGCAACAGTTTTCTGTGAAAATGGTCTCAAAATACTGGATTTCAGAAACGCTCAAATGCCATTTTCTCAAAAACCGCTCCAATTTTTTCTGTAAACTTTTCGAACGGATAGTGATTATTGCATTCTTTAATATGACGGAAAGTTCATTTTGAGGATTTTTTCCAAATTTACACATTTTTTTTTAAACATCTCTCATGTTAACCTGAGAGAGGTGACGCGGGGTCTTTTGTGTCCTGTGTGAATCTGTGTTATCTTTTGCCTGAAAGATATAAGCACTTTGCGACTGTGCCATGGGTTCTTGGCAGAGAGATAACAGCCGAGCCGTCGCGCAAACTGATCTGTCTGACCCCGCGCCACGACTTCCGTTGGCAGCGCGAAGTGCTTGCAGTAGTGCGATCGTCTTGCTACATTGCTTGAATGTGTCTACGAGAAGTGTATTGTTTATTTATTTCACATTATGAATAATTTGGGTTACGAAATAGAATGTTACCTCAATATCCTCATTGTGCAAGCAAACAATATATCTGTCAGACCAAGGCGACAGTACCAGTAGAGTCTTTCAATGAGCCTTGTCCACCGAATCATGCAATAGAGATCACAAATTTGCCGAAGCAGCTCATTTCAAAAATCAAACAATTCATTGTTACTAAAGAGGAATAACCCGCGAAAGTAGCAATCTCTCAAAAAATAAAAAAATATGACATGCATGCCCTATAATGTACAGACAGGAAAACAAAAGTTTTCTGTCCTAAATGCAGAAAACAAGTTTGTAAAGTGGATCCGGGGCCCGAGATCGCTTAGGCAATAGTGCCGTAGCGAGATCGGAAGGAAGGATCGCGGGTTCGAGTCCCGCCTCGGGCATGGTTGTATTGTGTTCGTCCTTTCGCCCCCTATCATCGTCATATCGTGTCATCCTCACAGTTACCATACTGATACAAGCAATAATGGTCACTAATGTCCTAGAAGTTGATGCGACCTTAAATAACAAAAAGTTTGTAAAGATCATTGTGATGTTTTGAGAAAACAATGTAGTTTAGTGTGAAGTGTAATAAATTGTTGACATGTTATATATTCTTTTCCAATTTTTCAATGTAATAATTAATTTATTAATATTTGTAACACTAATATAAACATCTTATATTTTGTACTCTTTCTAAATTTTTCTGATTGGATCTAAGCCATTTTCAATAAATTGTTTACTTATTTTTGTGTGAGACAATGTTAGAAAATTAAAAACTTACTGAATTTTCTGATACTTTTGTCGTCGAAATATTCAGAAAAACGTTACTGGGGTCACTACATAAAATAAAAGATAATTGACAATTTTGTCCTTTAATATAAAAATATAAATACTAATAAAAATTTTTAAATTATTCATTTGCATGTTTATTTATAATAGTACATTATGGTAATACTACCTTATAAATGATTGATAATCATTAAAATAATTAATTTCACACTTATTTGTTGTCAGATATACTATTATAAAGGAATAACTTAAAGGGGTCAAAAATGTCCTCGCGCCACCTCTAACGTCTCAGGCAACCCCAACTTCTCCACGGTTAATATGCACATTTACAGCAATTTGTAAACACTGATGTATTTATGAGTTAAAGTGCTTCGAAAGATTTCTAATGAAGTTTTTCGAAAACTCAACAATTTTTTGTGAAAAAGAGCTTCGAATTTCGAATTTACAATAGCGTTTAAACGCCATTCTCTTATAAAGGGCTTCAAATTTTTCAAAGAAAATTTCCATTTAGGACCAAATTTTACTGTTCATTAAAAAGCTTAAAATAATATTTCCGTTCTACTATTAGGAAACAGAAAAATTAAGAAAATATCCAAAAAACGTACTTTAGGCAGCGATAGATGGCAGCTGGCAAGAGTATGTGGCATGTCCGAATAGCTAGCCGAGACCAAACGAAATAGAAAACTAATGCGGGAAAGTCTGTTCCATCCTGTAGCACCACTAGGTTTTTCTTTGACTTGCGGCAGTATCAGTGGTTTTCCACATGCCTGTTCATACTCAGTAATAATCGCAGAGTGTGCAGTTTCCTTTCAAGTCCTAATGTTTGGAAACTACGATTTATTTAACACTGTGTCATATATAACACTTACATTTTTCCATGATTTCACGAAACTCTTTTGTTTGAGAAACTAAGTAGTCTTTCTCAGATATCTTTTCTGAGGAGCTCAATGCTTTCGTGATCACAGTAATAAACTGAATAAGCTGAGCAATCAATACCCTCACGAATTTGCTCCTCACGATACGAGTATGAACCAATTTCCCCAGCGTTCTCCAACAAATATTTACTTCTATTCCCAACATTTACTTCCTAGTACAAGTAAAAGGTTATGCACACCAAGTGAAGTAATGCATTTGCTCGATAGTAAATGCTTTTACCATTTATTTCACACTTGAAGTAAAATCTAGGATTTTATTTACACTACCCCATATTTTTTACCCTCCCTTGATACATACATGGAGAAAATGTGAAGAAAGAATTTGGAGCGGTTTTTGAGAAAAAATATTTTAAAAAATTTAAAATTCCCTATATTGAGGAAAATTACTACTTTTTTCGAAAAATTAAACATTATTTCAAGGTGTGTCTTTAAAAGGGATTTAAACAAAAATGGCACCTGCACCACACTCTCACTTTTACGCTATCCGAGGATAACATTTAATAAAAACAAATGTGGAGTCATTTTTGAGAAAATTGTGAAAATGTTTATAAAGGTTTGGGGAAAATACCTTCAAAAATTAAAATATAGTTTTGAAACTTCCTCAGCCGTTCGTTCAGGGCGATCGGGTAATCAATCTTGTAGAAAGTTTCAGTATCAATCAGTAGTCAATATCAATCTTCAAGAAAATCGGCTTAGACTGGTCTTGTAATGACCAGAGATTTTTTGACCAGTTCGCTTTTAGCCCCTAAATTAAGACGTTTTGCCGTCAAGCGATTGTGAAGGACCCACTAAAAAACGATTCCATCATCACCGCGAGTTAGAGGAAGAAATTTACTACGAATATATGTAAGACTTACGTTATCAGAAACCGACGATTGGAGATTTTCTGACGGAAATTCGCAGTTTTCCAGGGCACGATTGCAATTACATTCGTAAGAGCGAGAAAGTTAAAATATATCAAACCATGGTTCAATGTGTCCTCTACGTTCTTGCCTTATATGTTTGTATATTACTTTCTCGTGTTCGTACATACCATATGCACGTAATTCATTATGTAGAGCTGCGGAAAATGGATATCCGTAGCTAAAGGGAAATATACAGTTTTGGAGAATTTTCTCTATAGATCTTGTTCAAACCATCCGTTCGTGCACCCGTCGATTGTTACATTGTAGTCTCACTGCGTGTACCTAGTAAAGAGAAAGTACTGTAATGGTGCAGTGACGAATTTTCGAAAACCAAAAATTGGTAATGGAAGGCCTTTGTAACGAATAAAAAGATAAATGTTGCTTCTACAAATTAGGTTTAGCTTCCATTACAAAAAATACCTCAGTTTCAGTGTTTGGGTTCATGAGGAATAGTAGATCCAGATTTTTCGAGGAAAAAAAAAATTGTCTGCGAAAGTATTGAGTTAACATTTTATTTCCGAAATCCAGATCGGCTGCCGCATCACTGCAGACAGGCGCAACGTCTGCCAACGGGGATGTGCGTAGCGTCGTTTCTCCGCGTATTCACTGACACTGTCGAGTGACGCAATGCATTTTTGTTCTAAATTATAACTACGGTATTCATAAGTGAAACATAGAAGGCTGAACACGAACCAAGGTTTATGGGAATTTACAAACTTCCTGAAATGTTGGAATTTTATTTGCATATCTTCAGTGGGCACGAATATCTTGTGATTTAGGAGTCATACACGTATTAAAAATTAGTAATATTGATGAACTATTTTCATTAAAAAAAAGAATTCAGAAAAATTAAAGGTATTATAGGTATTTTATTAAACCCCTAAGACTTTGATGAAGTCTTCGGTTGTAGAATACATGTTGCCTTATTTTAAGATTACATATCAGTTACAAATAATAGTGAAAATATACTCGTATGTGCTGCTGTAGGAATACTAAAAATAAGATTATAAATTTAAAGAATACTTAATTACTATATTAAGCAGTAATACTTCTTGAATTCACGAGAACACAATTAATTCTAGGAATAAATCACCATCTTCCATTAACTATTCCTATAATATATTAAACAATAGTATTGATAATTAAAGCGTTTGTAAAATATTATGGATGTTTTATGAAAATGCAAATGTCATAATTCTCAATTGTCTAGACATTTGATCGGAAGAATAATGCTCCGAATGTCTTGTCAGAACGAGAAATATCAAAAGGAGAAGGACAATGTGGTGAACGGCAATTACGCCAGCCAACCACAAATGCAGTTTGATGTACCTTAGAAGACACATCTGCTCATGTGTATCGCTGCTTCGAAGCTTTAAAGACACAAGCAGTCAGTCCATTTTCCTATAGCGATGATCTTTGCCCGCTGAATTATTTTACCCAGATCCAGTTAAAGCTCTGGCTACATTGAGAAGGTGTACGGAATCACCAAATAAGCTTATATAAAAAGTTCATTGGTGAACCATATGCCTACTTACGTCCAGATGCAACAGGAAACGTTGCGAAAAAAATTCGCCATGTAGATGATTCTTATTCGCAATATCTATTTGTGTATTTAGCCCTGATGCATTGCGCAGTTTGACAATTTCTGTTACGGAAATGGTCTCAGAAAGCCAAAGAAATGTCACTATAGCATCATGACTAAAAAATGGGTAAACTTTGAAGCTCGCTTTCCAAAGGAAGTAGTGAGTACACTATTAACTATATACAGCCATTGTAATTTGTTCTAAAATATAAGACGAATGAAAACACGTAAGCCTGGGAAAATATTTTATTATAATTACAATTGTCATATTAAGCACTTATTTACCGCACATTTTGAGGAAGAGTATGCTTCGTTATGCCTCATTATTTACTAGGAACAGACATCTTAATGTAGCCAGGCACTCGTTACACAAAATCGGATATTCGAACCCTGGTAATTGAAGGTATCCGGTTACCAGTACATTTGCACTTTTTTGCGATATTTTTTGTGTCGATAATGAATTGTTATGGCTGCTGGTTTAGGAGGTACGGTTTCTTTAACTTGCGCAGGACATCCCATAGAGGGTCATTCTTGGATTCGATCCCATGTAATTTAAAATTAACCGGTTAGCGAAAAATATTTTTGTTACCGATAGTATTTAGTACTTTATTGCGACAAAAATTGATGTAGAGTATGAATTGGTATGATAAGGACTTACCTTGGAGGCAACTTTTGGGATTTGTATCCGTGTAATTAATTCCAACCGGCCCTTGTCAATTTTTTTCTTACAGTTTATATTAAGCACTTGTTTACGGCAAGTTTTGGCGTACAGTATTAAATAATATTGCTGATAGTTTGGGACGACTGAGCTTCTAAACTTACGCAGAACTCTCTTAAGAGAGCGAAATCTGGGTCCCAAACTTCGGAATTTAACCGGTCCGCGGCCAATTGGAATCTTACAGATTGTATTTAATACTTGATTGCATCAAATTTTCGCGTAGAGTATAAATTGTTTTGCGGATGGTTTAGGAGGAAGCTTCTTCACATTTTCTGAGCTCTCGTAGGAGGGAGAAATCTGAGATTCAACCCAACTAATGTAATTTAACCAGTCAGCGGCAAATTTTCTTGTTACAGATTTTATTTAAAACTTGTATGTATCAAATTTAGACATAGAGTATGAATTGTTATGGCTGATAGTTTAGGAAGAACGGGCTTCTTAACTTTCGCAGAGCTCGTGTATGAGGGAGAAATCTAGGATTCGAACCACGATAGTATAATCTAAGCGGACCGCGGCAAATTTTCTTGCTACAAATTTTATTGAATACTTCTTTGCATCACATTTAGACGTAGCGTATGAATTGTTATGGATGATAGTTTAGGAGGAATGAGCTTCTTAACTTTCGCAGAGCTCAGGTACAAGGGCGAAATCTGGGATTCGAACCAGGTTAATATAATCTAACCGGTCCGCGGCAAATTTTTGTGTTACAGATTTTATTGAATACTTGTTTGCATCAAATTAAGACGTAGAGTATGAATTGTTATTGCCGATAGTTTAGGAGGAACGGGCTTCTTAACTTTCGCAGAGCTCATGTAAGAGGGCGAAATCTGGGATTCGAACCGGGATAATATAATCTAACCGGTCCGCGGCAAATTTTTTTGTTACAGATTTTATTGAATACTTGTTTGCATCAAATTAAGACGTAGAGTATGAATTGTTATTGCCGATAGTTTAGGAGGAACGGGCTTCTTAACTTTCGCAGAGCTCATGTAAGAGGGCGAAATCTGGGATTCGAACCGGGATAATATAATCTAACCGGTCCGCGGCAAATTTTTTTGTTACAGATTTTATTGAATACTTGTTTGCATCAAATTAAGACGTAGAGTATGAATTGTTATTGCCGATAGTTTAGGAGGAACGGGCTTCTTAACTTTCGCAGAGCTCATGTAAGAGGGCGAAATCTGGGATTCGAACCGGGATAATATAATCTAACCGGTCCGCGGCAAATTTTTTTGTTACAGATTTTATTGAATACTTGTTTGCATCAAATTAAGACGTAGAGTATGAATTGTTATTGCCGATAGTTTAGGAGGAACGGGCTTCTTAACTTTCGCAGAGCTCATGTAAGAGGGCGAAATCTGGGATTCGAACCGGGATAATATAATCTAACCGGTCCTCGGCAAATTTTTTTGTTACAGATTTTATTGAATACTTGTTTGCATCAAATTAAGGCGTAGAGTATGAATTGTTATTGCCGATAGTTTAGGAGGAACGGGCTTCTTAACTTTCGCAGAGCTCATGTAAGAGGGCGAAATCTGGGATTCGAACCGGGATAATATAATCTAACCGGTCCGCGGCAAATTTTTGTGTTACAGATTTTATTGAATACTTGTTTGCATCAAATTAAGACGTAGAGTATGAATTGTTATTGCCGATAGTTTAGGAGGAACGGGCTTCTTAACTTTCGCAGAGCTCATGTAAGAGGGCGAAATCTGGGATTCGAACCGGGATAATATAATCTAACCGGTCCGCGGCAAATTTTTTTGTTACAGATTTTATTGAATACTTGTTTGCATCAAATTAAGACGTAGAGTATGAATTGTTATTGCCGATAGTTTAGGAGGAACGGGCTTCTTAACTTTCGCAGAGCTCATGTAAGAGGGCGAAATCTGGGATTCGAACCGGGATAATATAATCTAACCGGTCCGCGGCAAATTTTTTTGTTACAGATTTTATTGAATACTTGTTTGCATCAAATTAAGACGTAGAGTATGAATTGTTATTGCCGATAGTTTAGGAGGAACGGGCTTCTTAACTTTCGCAGAGCTCATGTAAGAGGGCGAAATCTGGGATTCGAACCTAGATAATATAATCTAAACGGTCCGCGGCAAATTTTTTTGTTACCGATTGTAGTTAGTACTTGTTTGCTTCAAAGTTTGACGTAGAGTATGAATTGTTAGGGCTGATAGTTTAGTAGAAACGGGCTTCTTAACTTTCGGACTTCTTCACGTGTTCAGGGCTCTCGTAGGAAGGCGAAATCTGGGATTCGAACCCCTATACAATAGTTTAACTGGTCCGGAGAATATTCTTTTGTTACGTATTGTAATTAGTACTTGATTGCGTCAAAGTTTGGTGCCGATTATGAGTTGTTATGGCTGCATGTTCAGGAGGTATGGTCTTCATTACCTGCGCCGGACGTTCCTTACAGGGGCATTGCGGGATTCGAACCCGCGTAATTGAAATTAACCGGTCCGCGGCAAATTTTTTTATTATAGTTTATATTAAGCACTTAATTACGGCAAATTTTGGCGCAGAGTATGAATTGTTATGGCTGTTAGTTTAGGAGGAGCGGGCATTTTAAATTTCTCAGAGCTGTAGTATGAGGCAAACTCAGGGATTTGAACCCAGGTAATTGAATATAACCGGTCCGCGGCAAAAGTTTTGATTACTGATTATGTTTAGCCCGTGTTTGCGGCATATTTTGGCGTTGAGTATGAATTGCTACGGCGAATGAATGCCAGCGGATGTGTCTTTTCTTCTTCGACGGCGCTTGCAAAAGTAGCGCATCTTTTATTTTTTGGTTTTTTGGCAATATTTTTTGAAGGAATTGAGATATCAGTTTGATTTTTTCACTAATCGTTTGTAAATAAAAAACGGCAAATTTGGAGTATAATTTTGGGTATATACTTACAATAGTAGCTGATTTAGAGGTGTGGTCCTGCTAACTTCCATTGGAAGTTAGCAGGACCACAGATTTTTTTGAGAAAATGACCCGCGGCAAATTTTTTTTCCACATCTTAAGAACGGCAAAAAAGCGGCAAATTATGTACTATGCAGTTTTGTGATTGGATGAAATGGTCCTGCTAACTTCCAGGACGTGTCTGTCCGTCCGCCTGTCTGAACAACGCAAGCGGCTAAACCGTTCAGCCGATTTTCTCCAAAAATGATATACCTTCACCGATCTGAATGATGTCGTGGCCCCTTGAATTTGAAACCGATATTTTAAATTGGGGGGTTACTTGACATGAAGCCTCTGGGATATTTTTAAAATAAAAAATAAAAAATTACACCATCGCCTTTGATTAAATTCTGTTTTTATTATTTTTGTTACTTAAGGTCGCATCAACTACTAGGTTATTAGCAACCACTATTGCTTGTAACGGTGTGGTAACTGGGCGGTTGAGACGATGTGATGATGATGATAGAGGGTGAAAGGACGAACGCAATACAACCATACCCGAGGAGGGACTCGAACCCGCGATCTTTCGGTCCGAGATCGCTACGGCACTACTGCCTTCCGCGATCTCGGCCATCCGCACCGGCACATTCTGTTGTTGAATAGTGTGAGGGACGTTTAAGAAAGTGGTGCCGGTTTCATGTTGGTTAAAAACCCTTATTTTTCAAAAATTAAAAAAAACTAACTTCAGCGCCTACAACTGCAATTATGAAGATACCATTTTTTCTCAATGAAAAGTGTTCATCAAACACAGATCTTCAAATATGGTCAAGTTTATGAAAATATGAGTATGTTTTGTGTAATTTGGCGACTAACATAAACGATCGCTCACAATTGATTGCCCTTTGTGAACTTAAAGTGAATGGTGATGCTACGCAAGTTAGAATTTGTATATTATTTCATATTTCATTTTATTATTATTATTATTAATTATTATATAATAATTCGTTTTAAATTGCTTCCTTTAATTGTGTTCAATGTGAAAACGAATAGATGATTTCCCGTTGCTTAATAATGTTTGGGAATGATGTGTAATGCCTGTAAAAACCGAGTAATTTTGATAGATATTAAAATATTGTATTTAACTCTTATATTTTTTTCATTTTCATTTTCTTGCTAGCGGCGTCAGCAATGCCAATTGGCAAAATGTGTATCCCATACGAATTAGCAGTCGCTGTTGCATTGTTGTAACGTGGCACTTATAACAGAAGCAAATAATGACGTCTGACTTTCGTTCGCGTTAATATAAACTAATACTTTTATACATTTGGAGAATATTACAATACTAATTTTAGGAATTATATGATATTACCTGTAATATACCTCACCAGTCATTCTCAGGAGTACCTAATTAATAAAATAAACCGCTAAAAAATTCATCGCAACCGAAAGTACCAGCTCTCAGCTTGTGAGCTATGATGCACAAATCAGCTATTGCTAATAATGATTCTTTTCGGGTATGAATGTTTTAGACAGCCAATACTAAAACCGTTTTTTACGGCTGCCATACCGTACTAAAAGTAAAATTCTAAATACTAGTGCTAAAAGTGAGACGATGCTAAAAGTGTTCTCTGTGAGTGCAACAAAGAAAACAAAGTAAAAGGACGAAAAGGATAAAAGGATAAAAATGACAAAAAGTCAGTTAGTCTGTCAAAAAATGGTGTATGACACACGTGGTAAAAATGATTAATTTTGCTCGCAGGATTGCGCCACAATGTCGCAACCTTTTCCACTAGAAAATAAAAGGTCACTTTTACCATTTTTATCATGAATATTATCACTCTCAACTACTCATTATTTGACTATTATATTCACTTCCCATGCTACCAATGTGCACAAAGAATGAAATGTATTACTCGCGCAAGTTTTCTTGATACACGAGCTCCCTATTCCTCACCCAGCGCTGAATAGCACGGCACGTTGAGATACTTAGCTTCCACTGGGAACAGCACGTACCAATTAACAATGCTGGCAACAACTACCGCGTACTTTCAAAACAATCGTAGCATTTCTCGTGGCACGCTTTGGCAAGTTAATGTCCACAGTTGGTACGCCCTTTTAAGCCCTGACCTAACTACAGCCCTCTTCTCCCCGCACCTCCCGCTGTGGAATATAAAGAAAACTTGTGCGTATACTACGGTAGCTGAAATCAACCTATCTATATTAGTGTTTCCAACATATGAAAATGAAAAATACGATGACCCTAAATTTCTTGTTAAACATTGTTTTTCTAGAGCAACAATTCAGCACCTCTCTTATAACTATTTAAGAGAAAGAGTAAGATGGGTTTTTTAGGTTTGTTAACAGTTATACGCAGGAAATGAATGTTTTTTCTCATTCGAAATTTTCTAGTTGTAATGAAAACCAAAATTATCGAGTGTTAAATGTTTGCAACAACTACTCTTCTGTGGTAATATACGTCATTTCGGATTCTATATAATTCTTATAGATAAGGTAAGTATATACTTTTTTCTCATTACTTTCAGCATATTTCAGAACCTACATGTCTATGTGCTGCTCGCTGAAGCCTGCAGGTAAAATAACTTACTCGCTATTGGGATAAAATGGAATAATGTGTCGTTTTTCCACAGGAAGTAATTTAGGTCTCTTAAAATTCCTTCTTTGTGTCTTTATCGCTATTGATTCTACCATTACTATGGTAAAACTAGTGATCCTAAAACAGCACGTACTTTCTCGCCTTTAGAAATGGTTATGTAGTACTATTAATATCACAATTTCTCTCCAAATTAACACATCTAGGTAATTTTTTGTATAACTTATTATAAATCGTGGAACATGTGGTGGGGAAACTAAATATTTTCAAGGAAAGTATCAACACAAATTTGACAATCATAACTGCTTTTCATAGAGCTAAATCATGTCACTACAGTGTGACCAATTCACAGACATTCCGCTGCTCTTTCGCGGTGCGGAACGCCGTGATTGCACGCCAATCTGATATTCCTTGAAGGCTAGCAATTTTTATTTCATATATTTCAAATGTTTCAAACAATTTCTAAAAGATTAATTTGAAAACGTATAACAAGAGTTCGAAGGTAAGAAACAAAGAAACATGAAATAATATACAAATTCTAACTTCAGAAGCATCCAATTGCTTTTAATCACTTCTCGTATTACATTCACGAAGCGCAGGGTATTCGGAGCCGGCGACTACGTTTGACGTCAAATTACTCAAAAAAGTCTCATATTTTTGAAAAATGCAATATGACTTTATTAGCAGATTTTTTTGATGAACACATTCCATGAAGAAAAAAATATCACAATTATAGTTGTAAGGAGACGCCGAAAGAAGTTTGAAATTTTTAAATTTTCGAAAAATCAGCATGTTTATTGAAAACGAGACCTGCAACATCGGTTTCAAATTCAAGGAGCCGCTACATTAACGAGATTGATAGACGAAAATCAATTTTGGAGAAAATCGGCTGAATAGTTTATACGCTAGCGTTCCCACTTTTTATTCATAAACATAAATACTTTGTTGTGCCACGTGAATATTTTCCTGAGGGTTACTACTTACAAACCATGTGTAAACAAAAGCTTTAAGTCCACAAGGCTGGCTAGTATATTGAAATTGAAGTTAAAAATATAAAACAACCTTCAATCCACGCAGCTCATAATTCCATAAGCATTTTATGTCAGAATGGTTTGTTGCCGCAGAGTTTGTTGGCAGTGTTAAAGGAAAGAAAAGAAAAGAAAAGATATTACAGAATTTCATTAAGAAAATGAATGGACATATCAAATACTTCTATACAACAATTGTTTTTAAAGTAAATAAATAATTTTCACACTTCTCCAGAAATATATCCATAAAACACCTCTACAAACTAGGGCTGGAAAAAATCATGATTTAAAAAAGTCAAATAGGTCGGATTTTTTAAATTTAATGCGATTTTGTATTTAAATCAGATTTATTTGTTTTGTAGAAGATTTGTTAACATTGTATTAGATTTTTTACTTTAAACCAAAAAGTGATTTTACTTTAAACAAAAAGTGATTTATTTATCCTTAATCACTTTAAAAGCTGAAAAAAGTTTTTATTTTAGTTCTTTTTACTTATTTGTCACATATTAAAACTTATTATAGGGTATCTTTGATGTTCTTCCATTAAACAATCTTGTTTTTCCTCCTTTAAACTGTCTTCGTTTGCGAATAGACCTCCGACGCCGCGAGGTCAAAGAACGAAAGCAAAGAACGGCAGCCGAGAGCCCACGAGAGCGAGGTCGTTTGAATGTAATTGGTTAACAATGGCCTCTTCAGTCCACATGTCCTCTCAAGAAGACAAATTGGTACAATGCGATTTTCATTACTCTCGTTTGTAACATAATTCAATAAAATTAGTAATATATAATACGTAATATAACTATTTCTATAACACAATACATTATGTACTAAAATGAATGGGAATGTTAAATGTCTCCAGCTCATCTTAGTTCCGTCCCTGTGTCGCCGCAATTATGAAATTTATTGAATCTTCCAGATGCTGACACTTCCACAGGTGAAGGACGATCTGCTCATTTTTGATGTGAGACGATTCAAAAATCACAGTCTCCAGTGCACATAGGAGCTCAATTTCTCTATTAATATTGTCTACGATCTGTATAAAGACATACTTCTTTCCACGCACGTTGTATGTCATGTAGCATTTCAACTAATTGTACATTTAAAATCTTTTATATCAACTTTGTAATTTTTTACCATCATTTATTGCATGTAGAACATGCACATGTCAACTAGTTTCTAATAATAAAAAAATGAAATACATAAAAAAAGTGACTAATTTAATTATTTGGGATAGTTTTTGACACCCCAGAAACATACTCATTCCCATACTTATTATTTCCCAAGCAGTATTTATTTTTCATTTAACAATAAACAAAATAGAATACAAAGGAAAAAGCCTTTGACAGATCAAGTGTCCGTGCTTCAATTATGAAAGCGAATAAAATAATAACATAATACTTCTTCACTGTACATGCTTTTTAATAATTCAAATGCTTATTTGTGCATTTCTGTATTATTCACTTCTATGGGCAGGATGATTAGATAAATCATTTCTTCTGACATAGATATTTCATTTCTTCAGACATACAGCTAGAAGGCCAACTTATGTTTCCTTTTAAGTTACATAGCGTAACCTGGTTTGTAGAATTTCTCTCACATGGGAAGTACAAAGCAGATGAAAACTAACAAGTTTAAGACTTACCAGTAAACGAAATGTTGAATTTTCTTAAAAGAAGGATATAACTGTCAGGATTGGGGTTGTTTTTTCTTTTAGTTCGTTAATTGCACAAAGGTTTCCTTTCATTTTTATTATTGTTTGTTATTGTCACGAATAAATGTTTTTTTATGATTTTGAAATTTTGAAATGTCTTGTTAACTTTTTTAACAATACAATAAGATGCCATTATTCAATTCTGCAGTGTATGGCGTAGAATCATCGGCCCTACAATTAAATAAATGTATACTGTTTTTCCCTTCATGAAATTGATTCATTGAAGGGAAAAAATAGCACTATTTTGGCGGCTGAAACAGAGACTTGATGATTTAAAATTTTTTCTAAATTTTGAAGTCTTTAGCGATAGATTTATTTAAAGAATTTTAATTCAAATAAAATTATTCGTAAACTTACTGGATAACATGTTTATAATGTTAGCGACGGAACGTCTTCTTGCAATGGTGCTCTTAATACAGATATGTTTAAATTATTATTATAGAAATTAAATTAAATGGTTGAAATACTTGAGAGAATGATTGAAAAGGCAGATAAACATTCTCACGACTTGAATGAATAGTTAGATAGAATGATTAAAAATCTGATAATGGGAGTTGTAGTGCAAGGATTAGATTCAAGGGATAAGGTAATTGGGTCCAAAGAGGTTCCAAAGGATGGAAGAGAACTAGATGGGAGTGAGGTTAGGTGTTGGGGAGGACACTGCCGAGGTTGTGAAAGGATGTTTTGCAAGCTTGCTACCGAGTACATGTTTTCCGACAAGGTCCAGGAGAAGACCATGCCGGGTGAAGTGTTTTTCAGAGAGAAAGTTTAACTCAAATAATGCAACATGTGTCTCTCAGATGCAGTTTCAATTGATTGTTTGCGTGTTTAATTTCTTTGCACAGTGTTGGTTTGTTGTACCAGAAGGGCAGAGTCGAGACTATAATGTTCGTATTTTGGGCGGTACGTTGCAGTTCGTCAACATATTGTTCAGGGTAAAGTGACTACCCAAATTGATGTCATTCTGCTCTCCTATGATGATGACTTATAGTAACTTTTATAAGTTAAACTTTTACATTGAATCGGTTCGTGACAGTTGACATGCAGGATTCAGCCAAGGCCACCTAGCGGACAGATGCATTACCCTGCCGCAGGTGGCTTGGGTTAAACAGTTGTGGCGTCATATCAGTCGCCTTGTACAAACGTGACAAAATATTAGCCACGTGCATTTCATGCTCATGGACAGCGCTGGCGGGAAGAGACGCCGGGCTGAACAATGGCAAACCTAGGGAGCGGAAGGGAAAGGGTGCCGTGTCTTGGGTGGCCACTTGTGAACCCCGTAGACCACTTGCGGCAAACTTCGGAACCCCGTAGGCAGGCCAGCTGCGGAAACGCGTCGGCGGAAACAGCGAGATGACGCAGTTCCGTCAGCCGGCCCAGAAGGTAATATAAACGGACCCCGGACCTAAACTCCTTCTTCTGATTCTTGGGCGCGTCGGTAGGAAGTCGTGTGGGTTGTGCGCGGCGCGGCATTTCAATGCATAGGCTACTGAGGCAAGGAACTGAAGCCGGCGTGCTACGTCGAGACGGGAGGTGCGGCATACTCGCTTGTATGATTACGTAGGCAACTGGTGCATCACACCGAATAAGATATCTAATTATCAGGCCAGCGGTGATGGTGACCAGGAACATTCCTTCTAGTAACGGGTCAATATTGTTTATTGTAATTATTGTACATAGTATTCAGGTGTTGGAGCATATTTCAAATAAATACTCAATAAATTACAAACCGTTCACGTCTGTGATTTATTGCCCCGGCAAAGACGCCACACAGTCCCCCTGCGAGAGAGTACAAAAGTTGCGGCAATAATTCCGAGGTCTCCATTTTCGCTTTTTCTCTTCTGGAGGTGCCAACTCAACCTCTGATGCACTAGACATTTTAAACTAAAGAATTGGAAGGTTTTAAGGCAACCACACGGCAGAAGCATATAACTCAAAATGACTTGCATTCAGATCTTAACGCCAGCTATATGTTCCCTCCAGCACTACCACTGCTCTAGTCAAATAGGAACAAAGTAAAATTACGATCCAATTTATTTTAAATAACATTCCACGTAAAAATTATTAATAATAAAAGAAATTAAAACTGTCACGCTTGATATAGAATTAAATGCAATTTTAATGAACTCAATCGAACAAAACATTTACTAGAACGATTCTCAATGATTAATTGTGTCAATACTTGGTTTGTAAACTTCTCTCGATTGTTTAATAACCTGTATCATAATGAAATCGGTATCGTAATGAGTATCGTTATGCAAAGGGTTGCAGCCATCAAATGAGAGAATCATGCAACGGGAACAGAAAACTCCCTTCCTTATATCATTATTAATCACTACACCTCACGTAGCTCCCTGCTATTTCTACAAAATAATAATATAGAAATAATAACTTTCAATAATTATAATAATAACGAAATTAACTAAAGCAAATTTTAAAGGCAATCTTGCAGCTGGAAAAAATATTGCGTTTTTACAACAGGTGAAGTATTTTGAATACTTAAGATGCTGCGTTTCGTATGGAAAAGATATGGGCTTAGATGATAAATAACGTTAGAAAAATATGTGAAAACATTAATGGGAATTTTAAAAAAAACAGAAGCATAAAGATACCCATATAAAGTGTTTGTATACTATTGCTGTTCCTGTACTTGATTTTGGAAGTGATGGGATTTAATTGTAAAGTTTGTGTAAATAGTAATTTTGAAGAGAATAAACGTCTACAAACGCGAAAAATGACGCAAGACGTAAAACAAAAATGGCCGCCATTTGTAAACCAGGTACTATAAAAGAAATTAAAGATGGTTTTGAATAGTCAAAACATAAGGAAATTTGTGCACTAAGTATGATTTGTTTCAAGATGGTCGAGCGACCAGTGCTGGACCACTTGTAATGGATTGACCCCTTCTAGGCGCGCGATAGGACAGCGTTCACCTCTGGCCATCTGTTGGTTCTGGCTCCCACAACTCCGTGTACACCTCATAGAAAGTAGGTGCGAGGGCTATGGGGCGCCAGTTTGCCATCTCCTCTTTGTCACCCTTGTAAAGCAGGATGGTTCGGTATTTACACCACGCCTCAGATATCGTGCTGACCTTCCTGACTAGGCTTTCCTTGGCTTTATATATAGTATGGGCATATGGTGTAAGGTGTATTAGCCCATATTTCACTGCAAGGGCTTGATGGATGGTATTTGCTGCTAGATTATGCCGGCTTAAGTATTGTTTGCCAAGTTTGTGCATGACGTTATTATGTGGTCCACTTGTGCTTGATGGCATACCCTACATTCATCTCGGAGGTCTATTGTTTCAATATTTTTTGTAATTGTTGGTAGCAATCGCCTGATCTTGGATGGCATGGATAAATCTCTCAGTCACCCGAAATAGAGAGCCATCCCAAAGCCAACGCATCGAGGAGTATTTATTTGCATTTTTCAGGGAATGGGAAAATCTACCATGGAGACTTTTAGACTTCTATGATTGTGTTCTCTCATCAATGGTGGTTACATTCGCATATTTGTCTTTCTCCTTCAAATTAAGCGGAGTATATCCTTTGTCACAAATGGAGATTCCTAAGGAGCAGATAGGGAACTACTCTACAATATTCTTAATACGCCGTCTCCTCTTAGAAAGTTGGCTGTCATCATGGCAACACTCAAGTCTTGATTTTGCTATTCTAAACAATTCTGCAGCTGAACAACCTCGCTCTTTTACAAGTCCACACAGATCTCCCTTGTAAAATTATCTGTAAAATGTTATATTTTCTCCTCTCACGTGTCCTAAATACTGTATGTTCTTACTTTAATTGTTTTTAAAACTTCTTTGCATTTCCTATTCTTCTCAGGACTTTATTTGTAATTCTCGATACCCAACTGATTCTAAGGGGTCTTCAGTATGACCATATTTCAAATACTTTTTGCCTTTTCATATATCTTTTCTTTGAAGTCCAAGCCTCCATTCCATAAAGGAGGCGAAAATACGTAACACTTTAACAACCTTATTTTAACACTCAAACTTGATTCCCTTGTGCAGGAGACAGTTTTCATTTCGTTAAAGATACTTCTTGCCTTACTTATTATTGCCTTAATCTCATCTGAGTTGTCATTTTCCTGATTTGTAGTAGTTCCAAGTTATTTATATCACTGTAATTGCTGAATTGTTTCTCTTTTGATTAAAATATGTTATCGTTAATATGCTTTAAAAATCACCATAAACTTAGTCTTGCTTATATTCAGTGAAAATCCAAACTCTCCACTTTTTTACACAACTTTATCGAGAAGATGTAATTCCTCAAGATGTAAGTCCTCAAGATTTTCAGCTAACAGTACAGTATCATCGGCATGCATACTATTGTTTATGATTATACCATTATTTTAATATCAGCAGTTTCATCTGAGGAGGCTGCTTGGTTTGTGGCTTTTGAATACATGTTAAACAATAAAAGGGGTCAGATCAGAGCCCTGTCTTACACCTCTTTTATTTTTTATTTCTTCTGAAAACTCATTATCTAATTTTATATTAGTTGCTTGATTGTAGTAAAGGTTGTTCATAATTCGAATCATGATACGATCTAGTCCAGGTTCCTCTTCCCAAGTAAGTTTATAAGTTGGGTACTTTATTACATGCTTTGCTATAATCTAGAAAGCAAACACATAACGGCTGACTAACATCAATGCATCTTCGTGCTAATACATTAAGTGCAAATAATGTAATTCTTGTCCCTGTAAATATTTTCTAAATCCAAATTGTGTTGCTCTTCTACCTTCTTCAAATTTTCTGAAAATTCTTTTGTGTATGGCTCATCAGACTAATAGTACGATAATCACTACATATTTTAGCATTACCTTTTGTTGGGTAGCGTAACAAAAGTGGATGTCCTCCATTCATCAAGAATAGTTCCCGTATCGTATTTATAATTAAACAGATATACTAATAAATCTATTTCTTCTGCTTCTATGAGTTTCAATACATAATTTGTGATTATGTCAGGTCCAGATGATTTACTATTTTCCTTTCTCGTATACTTACGTATATTCGTAGTATAGAGAAAGTTATGTAATGCTGCGGAAAGTCAATTTCGAGATTCCAACGTAAATACAGGTTTTGGGGTCCCCTGATTCCGAAAATGTTTTTTTTCAAACGTCAGTCCGTCCGTCTGTCAACACTAAATAGCGCCTAAACCATACGTAGAATTGTTTTCAAAATCTATATTCCCCGGTGGATCTGGCTGCAATTTTGTAAAACATTCTTTAAAATTTGGGAGTACTTTACCTGAAGCTCCTGCGACATTCTCAAACTTTTCTGAAAAATTGCCCCAAATTTTTTCTTTACATTTTTTGAAATAATAGAGTGTTATACATTTATAAAAATTGCGTACGTCTTATATTCACTGTTAACGGAATTTTCGAAAGTTGCAAAATTTTAATTTTTTTCCGCGTCTTTCTACAACTATATATTTGAATATATAGATTTTTCCTTTAAATTGAATTTGCTCCCCATAGTTAGTTCTTTCAAGATCATATACATTTTTTGTAAATTTTTGTAGGTTTCGCGTAACACGCGTGAAGTATGTGCAATATTAAAAAATAACAAAAACAAGATTTTCTCAAAAACGGCTGCAAATTATTTATTTAAACTTTTAGTAGTGATAGTGATAAATGTACTCTATAAGATGCCATAAACACCATATTGCTCGTTTGTTTTGTTCTTCAAAAATTACAAAAATGTTTTTTTTACTTGTCACGCGTGTCGTTAATATTTACATTAGCAGCGATTGGTTTACATTGTTGTATTTATGAGTACATGTATTTTAAATAATGTTATATAAAGTTTCTCAAAAACTGAACAGTTGTCTGGGAAAATGAGCTCAAAATTCCGCATTATCAGAAATGCTCAAACGCCATTTTCTCAAAAATGGCACCAAATTTTTCTACAAAATTTTACAACGAATAGTGCAAATTGCACTTTTAATACGACATAAAGTTCATTTTAGGGAATTCTTTTGTTTTTTCAAAAAATACTAATGTAATTTTTTAAAAATATCTCTCGCAGCTTTAGTATGCACATTTCCCGCGATTTGCATACATTATTGCATTTCTGAGTGGAAATGCATCATATGACTTCAAATAAAGATTTCTGGGAACTCAAAAATTTCTGTGAAGAAGAACTTCAAATTTTGCATTTAGAGGAAGCTTTAAACTCCATTTTCTTAGAAATGGCGCCAATATTTGATATGAATATTGCTATATAGAACGAGATTTTACTCTTCTCTAATATTCTTAAAATAATATATCGGTTTACCTTTAGGTTACCGAAAAATTGAGATAATGTAAAAAAACAACATGGTTTTTGGGCGGTGATAGATGGCAGAACACAAGAGAACGCGGCAAGACAGGAATGCTAGAACAGGCTAAAGAAATTAGAGAACTAGTACGAGAAACTCTGTGCCATTTTGTAGCACCACTAGCTTGAGTTTTTGATGGCACGTCTTTCTTTGATAGATTTGAACCTCGTTCTCTCATGATATTCCTACAGTATTTTTGACCTTGTCTTCAAAAAGTTGTTTTACGTATTCTGTACATCTTTCTAGTTTACTCTGTGAATCAGGAATTATCTTGCCATTTTTATTTAACAATAAACTTGCATTTCTCATTTTGTTTGTCCAGCTAACTATTTGACTTTCTTATGCAAAATAAATGTGTCATGCGAATTTCTCAATTTCTAAACATTGCTCAACGTACCAACTTTCTTTTGCTTGCCGTATCTCCCTTCTTATTTCCGCTTGTAAGTTATTGTATTTATTTTCATCTTTAGTTTTGAACAATCTTCTCTTTTCCATTATCTGTAGCATTTTACCTGTCATCCACTTTTTTCTTGATCCTATGTTCTGTTGTTGTGTTTTTACACGTGTTTAATAAGGTTTCTTTTAAACCTGTCCATTTACCATTAACGTCTTCTGATGTATATTTCTTCATTTTACTCTATTTATTAATTTATTAAGACATCTTTTGTTTTATTGAAGGGTCTTTTAGTTTAGATGTATTTATTAAATCAGCATTTTGTTTCTTTTGTAAATACTTGTTCATCATTTCATCATCATGTTGTAAATCTGTTCCAAGATACATTAATATCCCTATTATGATAATATCCCTGGATTCAGATGTTTTCATTGTTTGTAGAACGTCCTGATAAAACTTTTAAACTTAATTTTTGTCAGCTGTTGGGACATAAACCTGAATCATATTGATGGTTTGTTTTGTCTCTAAGTGTAAGACGACCATTCTCTCTAAAATTGGCATAAAGCTTGTAATATATCGACTAGTGTGTCTATCTAAAATTATTTCTACACCATTTCAGTGATAATTATCAGAATTTTCTGAGTAGGATATTTTCATATTATCCGTACTAATTTCTTCTAAACCAGGCCATCTAAAATTTAATATTGATTATTGTCTTCTTGCTTTTTACTGAAGAAATCCTTTGGATTCTTAATGGTCTCCCGTTGCCTTCAGCATCCTATGCCGTTGACCATATGATAGTTCTTCCGCCTTTAGAAGTGATTTCTCACTCCAAGGACCACAGGGTGCCCTTGCAGTACTCATTCATCTACTCTCTAAGCGACCGTTGGAGCTTAGTAGAGGGTTCTCCTTATCCCGAGAGAAACTCCACAAAGACTCGTTAGCATGGCAGGGTGAGCCTCGTGTTGGAGAGGTTGGCTACCATACTCTGCGCAAAATGTGGACTCTTCCAAATAAGGCAATAGCTTGCACTTTTTGACTATTTTGAATTACTTGGGAGTTTAGCCAAGTTCTTACACAGATTTTGCGGAACAAATTGCAGAGCTTTGTAACTATCGGGACGACCTGTGCTTTTACGACCCGCATTCGGCTAATCTCGAATTCCAAACTCTTTTTTAGACGTTTATCTGCCTCCGTCGTTACGACGTTGTGATCGCACGTCAAAGAAACATCTGCAAAAAGACACAATTTTTTTCCAAATCCCAGATAACAATAATCGATTTCTTTGCCGCTATTATGCAATCAGTTTGAATTTGTTGTTCGTACAATATAGTACAGAGTCAATATTGACAGAGCCAACAGACGTCACAGGTTTGGTGAGTATTCGCTTGTGCATGTTGGAGCATATGCTTGGAACTTCGAAATTACTGATCTGTCAGTTGAAGTAACTACACAATCTGTCGTGTCTTTTCAAGAATTCGGTCTTTGCTAGAATTGGAGAAGCTGAGACGATACGATTAATGGTTTCTACTTTTTTCTGGAAAATGCGACATTTATCATCTTGGGAAATTTTGAGAACCGCTTTATCATAATGTCGTAATCTGCATTCCTGATCTTCGGCAGCTATTAGAATTGCTTCTGATTCTAGCTTCATTCTTTCCCTTTTAAACTACATAAATGATTGAGCTTTATTGATTTGCGTTACCCTTTACTGGGCTAATCGCACATCTGGAATTTCCTGGTTTCGAGTTTAGTTGTTCAATGGTAGCAGATAACTGTACCAAGAGTAGAACAGTGAATTTCATGTTGTGGATGCAACACAGTGATAATAATCTAATCGTAATGTACCCACTTATCAAGCAGCTGATTGTTGTTCAGAACTTATGGAGACATCCAGCGAGAAAATGCCAATAATAGGAAGCAAGCAGGTGAAGAGCAGGGAGCAGCATACACGCCAGCAAGCGTCAAGTTTCCTGATGCTTTGAAGTGTGTAAAGGCGGCTTAACACATTCGTTATTCGGCGGGTAGCGAGCAACTGCTCACCGAATGACAAGAAGTGTGGAAGAGTTGCTTGCTATTTGCCGAGTGACGAACATTCGGTGCTCGCTCTACCCTTGAAATGTGTGGCACTTCCTCAAGAGACCTCCAAATTTCCCCCGTGAATAAAAGTTACCCCAATTCTATGAATAATGATTGAGGGAAAGAATTTTGTAGATAAGAGGCATTCAATGCAACAAAAAGTAGTGGAGGCAGACGTATGGAGCTCTAATGGCAAAAAATCACGATGTAGTGTAAAACATTGTATTGTTATGCATTTATTTACATTTAAAGCATTAAATTGTAATGAAAGCAATGAAACAATTGTAAAAAAGCACTGTATTGTGTTTCATTTACACAGGATGCAAATATTCGTTTCTAGAAGCGAAACTGTTCGAAGGCGTGTATCTGAAAAAGAAGGCACAAAATTGGAATTCTATCGTTTTGGTCTTGAACATTTTACACTGCATGAAAGCCACCCCGCCTTGTTCCACGATGAGGCGGTGATCCTCAGCGAGGTGTCAAGAGTAGACATACATCCATGTCGATATTTTCAAAACATCGATGTTTTATAGAAATTTGAACATGCCTTATAAAAACATGAAACATTTATGAAAGCCAATGTTTTGAGCTCTATCCATGTTTTGAGCTCTATTTTTGGATTGTGAAAGAAAAAACAATCACAATTTATATATCTTAAAGTATGAAATAATATTGAATGACACCGTGTTCGAACAAAGGGAACGCTGTTTGTAGCACCTTCATTGATTAGACTATCTCCCTCCCGAAAGATGTCCATTGCCCTGGTACCCGTAATCACCTACAGCGATCTGAGAAAACTCTCAGCTTAACATGCTCATTCTCATTTATTATTTTTTACTTCCTGATAGAGAGAATACGAACGTCTGCCCCTCTTATAGCACCACTAGTTTGATGTGTGAAAAGAAATTGAGATGCGGAAAATAGCGAAAGAATGAACGGACGAATTCCAGCCGGACCAGAAGAGGAGCATGGCTCGTGTCGCGGCACCGAGTGGAGCGTAGAGATACGCCCACGTGGCAAGGGGGACAGGGGCATTGTATTTAGTCAAATTCCACTTTACGTTGTACCTATTCATCCGATTCGCACGGCTGACACGGCGTTGGATTCAGGAAGCAGGTCGCCATTGCGCAACTAGTCCACACTTTGGAAATTTTTCTCGGAAGTACGAAAAGCAATTTGAAAACAAAGTATTAGCTAATTTTTTAAAAGATGCTTCACAGCGTAAATTCTATACTAAAAACACGTCAAATGTCGTTTACAGATCGAAAATTAGGTAATTGTTCAGACGGTATCGGTATTGAAAATTCCCGTTGATAGTGATGCGATCTTTTGAATTTTCGTACAAATATTTTTAGGTACATTTAGTCTTTATAAGTAGATGATAAAGATAATGTCGATGAAGTGAATGATCATGAAGAAACGGTGGAATACGAGGGAGGGGATCTGGAAGAGCCCCGAAAGATCTGCCGAGAACCCTTTTGTCCACATGCGTTGGCTTTTGTCCACGGGATAGCGCCCGGACCCCAGCGGCGGAAGGCGAATCTGCCGGCCAATTCGTTACGAGCTCCCGCAATCTGACTCAGAATGCTGGAAACCATTCACAAAAGAATATTTCAGGTCGGCGAATTGCCATTGGTAAGTCTAAGACCGTTCCTCGTCCATTGTTCTCTGTGTATTGGATTTTCTTTCAGGATAAGTTGTCTGGAGCAGAATATCCTTTCTCATTCACAATATATTTCGTTTCTAATTCTTAACACGGTTCACTTCCATTCTTAGTGATAAATATAATTATACTGAAAAGAGAATTTGTTGTTAATCTCACACAATGAAATTACTTGAAGGCATGTTTTAAGTTCTATTACTGTATAGGTATTACTGTGAATTTTTCCATCGAACTTTATATACGTTCGGATGTCGCACATTTTTTGATTACGGAAGCCAATGTGATCTGAGAGAATATAAAAGAAAAAAGTATTTCTAGTAGCGGAAGAGAGAAAGAGAGCAGTAGGAGATGAGGAGGAGGGGAAGGAGGTATTGATTTTGTGATAGTAGAGGTTTCTGTAGCATAATGGTGTAGCAAATACAACTTTTTTTACAATAATACATGATCAAATCTGATTTTTTTGAACCGTATGACAAGGTTTAAAATGTCAAAATGAGATTAAGGTGACAATTTGAAATTCTGTATCTTCATATTTAGGTGAGTATATTTCTGAAAATAACTACATATTTGATACATACTTTTCCGTAACAGGCAATATGTTCATCTTCACTGCAAAGCTCTCAGAAAGTAATTGAGCTTGGGACTTTGTGTTTTCGAAGATGGTGGCAGGTCTCCAACAGATTTAATAAAGTTGTTTAAGAAAGATTTGGTTATTTTGAATATTAGGTACGTTCTCTTTTCTCTGAAGTAAATAATAGGCAGAAAGCAATAGTGCCACAGTACAATAGAAAATATGTGAGAAAATACAGTTATAAAAAAAATCTATTCCCTTGAATACGAAGAAATACACAATTTTTGAAACCGTTTCCTTAAGCCGATTCCGTCTAGCACACGGTTCCATATCAAAGTTGACTCTAGATCTTCGATAAAAAGGTGGCAAAGACGAAATTACATGTACCAACACAGCTTTTGTCTACATCACCAATTGAACAAATGACATTTTCGTATCATTTGTGGTGAAGATAAAGAGGTGACATGTATTATATGATGTTCCCTCAACAAAGAATTACGTGGGTAAGAAAGACAATTTAGAGGTTAATTCAAATCGGAGCAAGAGTTAAAAGAATTTGTAACAGCTACCAAAATTGGTGAAGCAACACAAATTAAACTATTTTTTATTTTACAATGTTCCACAATTATAAGGATTAATTGTAATTTTGATAAGTCATACCTTGAAGAAATTACCGATGTCAGACTTGATAAACAGAAAAATGTTCATTGTGGACACATTTAAAAACACAATTATGAAATTCTGAGGAGATACATAAATGCAGAAATTGATTATGATTATTGATTGATTGATTATTGATTGCATTAATTAAAAAAAATAAAGAATCATTCATCACCAACGAATAGAAAACTTCGTTATACCAATTTTCAAAACAGGAGACAAAAAGGTACTGGAGAATTGCAGATGTATACATTTATTTAATACTCTCCTCAAATTAGTCACACATATCTTTCTCCACATGCTGACAGATATTTCAGCAATAGACTATTCAGTTACTTCAAACAATATGTTGGAAATGATATTAATACCAAGTTTACGGGTGCTTAGTGCTCTTCCTAGTATTTAAAAGAAGAGGATCATCAGAGTTAAGCATTTTACTTCACAATATTTATCATGAATCCATTGCTAGTATTTTCTACGCTTTGCTACAATTATTTCAGGTCTTTTACACAAACTTCCTGCAAGACCATTGATAGTTTTACGAGAAAATAAAGGCAAACACATCTGTATACATCAAATAGCTAAGACGTTGATGCAGTCGATGGATTGCGACAGCGCAAACATAATGGCGGTCTCGCGAGTAACAAATGCCAAGTGAGCGCTGTGGTCCCCGTTACACATCGTAGCTGATGGGCCGAAGAAACAATTTCGCGCCCACGGAAGGAATTGTGTGTAGCTTTGAGTTTCAATCATGAATAACAATTACTGCAATATGTAAAATAGTTGTAACAGATCACACATGATTGCACTCGACCAGAGGGTTCCTAAGAAATATACACTGTACACTTCTATTGAATGGGAACGTTAGACGAATAGTTGCCATATTAAAGAAAGGTCGAAACACACGCAGTAAAATATCATAGGCATTTAGGAGATGGTGCGTGTCCGACACAAAAGGCAGTTTACGCATTCGACTCTTTAAGATCTTGAAGTTTTGCGAGTTGATGGGGTTCCAACTCATCCGGTATGCTTCCTCTGCCTCCAACAGGTTGGACGGCGTCCACTGCCACCCGCGCTGCTGCCGCCTGGCCCGCCTCGGCCGTCTGGCCCGCCTCGGCCGCCGCGCCCGCCTGGCCCGCCTGGCCCGCCTCGGCCGCCGCGCCCGCATGACCCGCATGACCCGCATGGCCCGCCTGGTCCGCCTGGCCCGCCTCGGCCGCCTCGGCCGCCTCACCCGCAGCGCCCGCCGCGCAGTCGTCGTCAGCCGAGAGCTGCTGACCTGCAGGCGCGGGGGCAGGTTGGCTCTGCGAATTTTCGGCCGTACTGGGGCCCGTGTACGTATCCTCCTCGCTGCCCGTGCTACTACTAATAGGGAACGGGGCCGAGTCCGTAGGCAGATCTTCGTCCAAATCGGGCGCGGGGGAGCCGGAGGCACGCCGCTCTTCGGAAGGAGGAACTGGAGTTGGCTCAGCCCCGACATTCTCCTCCTCGTCGTTGGCATTCGCCACCTTGCTCTCTTCTTCCTTCTCCTCTTCTGCCGTTGGCTCGGGTTCTTCGGCTGACGGGAACAGCTGTTCAGGCTCCTCCACTGTCGGCGTGGCAGCGGTGATAACGATTTGGGCGACCTCCAGTCCGAGACCTTCACCCCCGCTCGAGGGAGGCAACGGCTTCGGAAACGGCGGCCGCGAAGATTCCACGCCCCGCTCTGCACCTTTCTCCTCTGCCATTTCAACCTAAAAAAACCAACAAAAAGCAGTCGTGAGCAGTTTAAATGGAGGGTACGGCTTTCGGACTACACTGACAGTAAACATACAAATATATGAAGAAACAAATAAATGTCCCTATACAATGCATTTAACGACATGTTTTAACACATGAAAATGTCTTTATTATGTAGTGATAGTGCATATTTAACACTATAAAATTTTAAACTAGCGGTGCGACAACAGCACATTATTGGTAACGATTACGTATTAATACAAGATTGCATCTTCTTTCCTCCTAATTCTTCAGCCATCAACTCAAAAGCACCACCCCAAACAACACGCAAAAGGATCAAAATAATTAATATCTTTAGTTACTCAAAAATTATTTGTCTTGAATTCTGTGTATTGTTTTATGCTCTTACAAAAAATAAACAAAAATACCGGTGCTGGGATTTGAAATCGAGTGCCAAGTGTAAGAAAGACGAGCCAATTGCGCCCTATCGCTGTTTTTCCTCTGCCGCTTAGTTTCAAGATAAGATTATTTCTATGAAAATCCGTCAAATGGTCATACTTCCTGAAACATATAAATCAAAAGTGTGTGTTTTTGTTCCTTTTGTAATGTCAAAGAGAGTCTTCGGAATCGCCAGCAAGGAAATGTTTCGGGACAAATGATTTGAAGTCTCTGTAAAAAATAATTTCGGGTTGCTATTCAGGGCGATTTTGAATGAATACGACAAGTATAAGAGATCATACTGGCAACTGTCCATGGGGTTGTTTATGTTATTAGACTCTTAAGTGTGAGGACACTTGCGCTCGTCAAAGCGTGTGCCCGCTACAGTAGAAACAAACCGGAAGAAAACTTTTGAACGTTTCAGACATTCTTTAAAAAATACTTTTACGTACTTCAAAAGCTTATATTTGTATTTTTGAACATATATTTTTTAGAGTCTAATTTGGATATCAAATGTATTAAAAAGGAATTAATACGATGAATTTATTGTTAAAAACATAAAGACCGTTGAAGAAATATGAAAGCCACGTTCATCGGAATACTGGGAGTGAAAATCAATTGATTTTCATATCCAGTATTCACATTTTTGAAACCGTGCTACGACATATTAAAAGAGTAGCAAATAATTTCTATCCTTCCCTTCCCTCATTTCATCCCGCTCTGAAATTCCATCTAGGCTGAACAGCAAACTTCCCAAGCCGAATCAAATCTAAATTTCCCAAATATATGTTTAAACCTCCCTAAACTAAGAATATCATTCCGTATCTCCGTAGAATCATTCACGTTTCCCTTCGTATAGCTCGACATTTAGCCACAATTTGTCAAGGAATGTGCTAAATCACAAAGAAGTCAGTATGTAAAACTGAAACCCCTCGAAAGACCTTAGGTCAAACGAGAAGAAATAAATTAATTTAGTATTCACATTTTAAACTGCTTTCCCAGGTTTCAGAATTTTTCTCCAAACTTTTACTGTACATGTTAACTGTTACCATAACCTGTTACTATACATGTGATGAAGAAAAATGTTAGCAAAGCGAGGTTAGTAACTTTTGGTAAATAGAAATTTTCGCTCCCCAGTAATAGAAGAAATAGTATGCATCGGTAAACGAACTACAGGTCTGATTTTATAGAATTGCTCTACTCCTAAGCAACAGAAGAGTTCAACAAATAGTTCGCACGGTGAAGCTCCTGAAACATTTATGTCCAGAAGCCAAAGGGGCATTTTCTCAAAGGATCAAGGGAAACTTGTGATACAATTTCAATTGATTAATGCCATCCCAATGAGTAGTACAAGTAACGTAGTACATGTATTATTTGCGGATTTCTTGTATTCAACTCTTGATATCGACCCTTGGCGAATATGATTCCTACGACGTCTGTAGTGAGTATAAATATCTGCATTGCATGAAAATATGTTTCCATCCCTTCAGTAAATCAGTTACGACAAAAATTACAGTTTTGAAAATAAATTCGCAAAGGCAATTGAGATTATAATCTCAATGATCTTTGTTAGAATCATCTGAATGGCATTTTTTTCTGCAATCAAAAAGTCTGGGTACTCTGGGATGTTTCTATAGAATATTATGCAATATCTCGTCTTATGTAAATTTCAAATTACAAGCAATCATTTGCCGGAAGGCTGTCTGAAGTCAAAAGAATTCTGAATGCTTAATATAATGAACTTAATTTTGTGTTGAATTTATATGGATTTTCCATATGAAGAGCGACTGATTTGAGAGATAAAAATTTGTTATATTCACGTCCGACAATTATATATTATTCATTTTCATTACCGCATGCGATTATCTGTTTGAAATGCAAAACTGTACTGAAACTATTTTACCTTCGTTTACTATTAATTTGAGATTACAAAACCAATTTGAAATCTGAAAACGTACTATTTGTTTTATTTTTCGCAAAGCTCATCAGCAAACAGAACTGTTTTTTTTATTCTAATGGACGATTGCATATCATTTACATATAACAGAAAGGATACGGCCAACGATCGAACCCTGTGCGATCTCGTGCTCATTTGACAAAGATTTGGAAAGAGGAGTAAACAATTTATTTCATGCCAGTTTACTGTTTGAGAGCGATATTTAAGGTACAAGGATATCCAATATAGTGCAAAACAAGGAATTTTCATTTGAAGGTAAATTTGAAAGTAGCATTTTATGGTGAATAGTGCCTAAATCTTTCCACACCTCTATAAATATTCCAATAAGAGCTTAATTTTGATCTACTGATGAATTAACATCTTAAAGAAAAGAACATAAATGGCTGTTTCGTAGATTTCGATTTTCTATATCTATGTCGTGGGTGTATAAATGCTACGTTTTTCCTGAGAAAAGTTTCCATCTGTATATAGGAATGTCTCACTAATATTATTAAGAAAAATGCAATAAAGAAATTCTGAATTTAATTTTTATTGCCTTCCTACTTTATCGTCTACAACGTACTTACGTAGCAAAGAGAAAATGTAATTCTGCATCGGAAGTGGCGATTTTTCGTCAGAAAGAATGGTATCATGAGGAACAGCCATCGAAAAAGCGAATATTGTTTCTACATGTACTAAATTACTTCAACTAACAGGTTGTGTAGTCAGAATTCACGTTTTTTTTTAATTATTAGTGTCGAAAAATTGATTTACGGGAAAGCGTCTGTTCGGCCATCTCTGGCTAAATTGTTCAGACTCAAAGCCCTGATAATTATATACGGACATTTCGGATATTGGGGGTACTTCACATTTTCAACATTTTATATTGAAAGGCTAAAACGTTTTTTATTAAAATTTTATTTATTTATTTATTTATTTATTTATTTATTTATTTATTTATTTATTTATTTATTTATTTATTTATTTATTTATTTATTTATTTATTTATTTATTTATTTATTTATTTATTTATTTATTTATTTATTTATTTATTTATTTATTTATTTATTTATTTATTTATTTATTTATTTATTTATTTATTTATTTATTTATTTATTTATTTATTTATTTATTTATTTATTTATTTATTTATTTATTTATTTATTTATTTATTTATTTATTTATTTATTTATTTATTTATTTATTTATTTATTTATTTATTTATTTATTTACTATGCGAATTTTTTAGTGCCTATAAATGACTATTTCATTAATAAATGCCTATTTTGTGTTTAAATACCTACATGTTGCCTCGTATTTATTATTCAAAATGCAATTATCCGTAAGCAAAATTTTAAAAACTATACGTTGAACAAATAAATCGAACAACTATTAATAACTCTATGTTCCGTTTCACCGCCACTACAGCTCAGGTATTTCGTATTATTAAATACGTGCAAAATCACTGGTGGTGGTGGTGGTGGAGATTTTTACTTCGAAATTTAAACAATTTTCCCTATAAAACCGGCCAAAGTTTTCTTAAAATTTTCTCCCCATATGTAACAAAGCGCGGTATAGAATTGGTGCCGATCTCATTTTTAGCGAACTCTGTATTTTTGAATATTGCAAAAAGTGAACATTGCAAAAGTACAATATTTAATATGATGATTTTTGATTTAAATGAAATCTATTCTTATTTCATCATTTCTTATTTTATCTAACAGAATAATGATGATGATGAAATAAGAAATAAAATGAAAGTGCAAACAACCTTGAACGATACAATCGAAATGAGACAACTAAAATGGTATGGACATATGAGAAGGTTGAAATCGGATAGACTTCCTCAAAAAGTTTGGGAGTGGATACCAAATCGAAGAAGATATAGGGGAAGACCGAGAAGAACATGGAACATGGCAATAACTGAAGCCATGGAAAAAAGAGAAATGGAAGAAAACGATGTATGGGATAAGGAGGCATGGTAATTGGGATGCGGAAAACGGCCAAGGCTGTAAAAAACCGCTAAATAGATAGATAGATAGATGAAATCTATTCTAACGGAATTAAAAAAGATGATTTATATTTTTTTTATTTTTAAAAGTGTTTTTTTACATAATTTCAGTTTGAAATTAATTAAAATTAGAAAATAATTCTTAACGACTGCTACAAATTAATTTTTTCTACGTATAGAACGAGAAACGCTAAAGGGAACGGTGGAAGTCTCATTTTAGTAGTCAACACTGAGTTTTTGAAAATGGCAAATTTTGATTTTTTTTAAATTTTAAGAAATAATGCGAGAAAGTATGTGCTAAAGTAGCAACATAGTAAATTAGTTACATTTGTGTAATGCAAGGCGATTGAAAAAATCATACAATATTTTCAATTATATTTAAATTGAAGGTGAGAAAATGGTCATATGTACCGCTTGCATTTAATGAAAAGCTAAAAGGTAGCTACTGCGATTCTGCCTTTTTTGTCCAAATTTCCCTGACAATGATAGAAAGGGTTTCTACGAGGATTTGCCAGAATAATGATGAAAGCAAACATTCCGTGAATGTAACTATATTATATTATCTTCAAAAACTTACTAAACAAGTACGGATAAGGATAACATAATAAGGGTAAGAAACATTTATAGTACCAATTTAAATGCCTACTTTATATTTTTAAATGCCTATTTTACGTTTTAAATGCCTTATTTATCTGCCTATTTCTACAGTTATTCATGTCTATAAATCCGCAGCTTAATTATTAGCAATGTTATTTCTAAATAAACTGCAATTCAATGGCACAATATTACACTTAATCTGTTAATAGAAATTATGGTATTTCCGGGAACACATATTTATAAATACTCGAATTTATAATAACAATATTCAACATAAAGAACATCATTTTTTCATACACTCATCAGTCAGTGCAGATCCATTATTTTTTTAAACTTTACTTTTAAAACTCGCTATTAATCAGAAGAAGGCATTGGTTCATTAAAAATCTAAAATTATCCCTATGACTCCAAGCAACAAACCCGACTTGACCCCCCATTTTCAGTTAGATTTATTTTGGACCGTCCCTGAAAATACGAACAATTTTATTATTGTCAGGAAATATTTTTTCAGTCACTATTCGGCGAGGATAATTCAATCTTTCTTCCGCTTTCTAAATATTTACTAGTTTTATAGAAAAATATATTTCAAGACGGTCAATATCTTATGTTACAGTGAGTTTTCAAAAACCATGAATAGCATTCTACCATCAAAGACACAAATTTAAAAAATAAAGATAAAATTTTCACATACACAAAATGTTCCGCATCTTCCACTAACGCTTCTAAATTAAATATTAATTTATTTTTTGATAAACATTTCCAAATGCATTTATAATACACCTTTAATCTAAAAACTGAATATGGTATCTTTGTTTCACATTAATTGGATTCCTTTATCCCATTGGTATTCATAAAGCTAAATTCTGCATTTTTCCAGTTTCCGGATGTACATTAAAACTAGCAATATATCCGGTGTTGCCCGTTTTTTCGTATTCAGTCCTTGTGAAAAAGAAAAGATCTCCATGTCTCTCGGTATCTCTCTCTCTCTCTCTCTCTCTCTCTGTCTCTCTCTAACACTATCTCTTTCTGTCTTTGTCTCTCTGTCCCTCTCTATTTGTCTATCTCTATGTCTCTCTGTTTCTCTCTGTCTCTTTGTGTCTCTGTTTCTCTCTCTGCGTCTCTACCTCTGTCTCAGTTGCCTCTGTCTCTCACTCTTTCTGTCTCTGTCTCTCTGCCTGGGTCTCTTCGTGTCCCCCTACGTCTCTCCGTGTGTCTCTCTCTTTCTCTGTCTTCCATCGTTTCTCTCTGTGCTACTCTGTGTCTGTCTGCCTCTGCCTGTCTCTGTCTGCCTCTGCTACCTCTCTCTCTCTCTCTCTCTGCCGCCTCTATCGTTCTCTTTCTGCCTCTCTGTGGCTCTATCGTTCTCTGTATGTCTCTGCCACTCTCTGTCTCTGTATCTTTCGGTCTCTCTGTCCCTCTCTGTTTGTCTCTCTCTACGTCTCTGTCTCTTTCTGTCCGCCTCTGTCTGTCTCTATCTCTGTATATCTTGGTCTGTCTATCTCTATCTGTTCCTCTTTGTTTGGCTCTCTCTGTCTTTATCTCTTTCTGTCTCACTCCCTCTTACTTAAGTGCTGTCTCTGTCTGTCTGTGCGTCTGTCTCCACCACTCTCTACATTTCCCGTCGCTCTCCGTCTCACTCTGTCACGCGCGCCCGTCCTGTTCTCCTGGGCCTCGCCCTGAGTCACAGGGCAACGCTCAGCGTCACACAGCAACGCAGCAATGAAGCTCGTGTGGATCACAGTTTGAATGGAAATGGAATTAAAACGAAGGGCAATTTTGTTCTGCAGTACCATTAATAAGAGTTACAACCAAATATTCAGCACATAAACTTTCTAGGTGAAAAACACGTTGATATTCCAACTTTCGTGGTAATTAGTCACATGGTGTCGGAGTTTACCACTTTTAAATATACCACCATCCATTAAATATACCATCCCATCATTTATGACTAGCATTGTGGCTTATGATCGTTGAAAACAATGCCCTGTTTAGAGCCCAAGAGAGTCTAATTTTAAAAATTCTGCTACATTTTTTGGAGTGTCTTCTATTGTGTGTATACCCATAACTTGTTTAGTGCATTTCCCATTTCTATAATCTACAAAAAGGCATTTCGTTTCTACGTTAGATGGGCGTAGGTTAGCTTTTATTAACAAATCATGCATTGCATAAAAGACCGTCTTTGCATACTACAAAAATTCTATTTTTTTTTTGTTATTGTGCAATTCAGTGCAACTAGCACTCCGTTGTACGTGGTTTCTGAATCATCAATAGTCAATGACACAAGTTTATGTCGACATGCTCTTAAATACTAAAAATTACAATAAATATTTATATTTTTTTTCTCTTATAAGATTATGAAAAGTAGTATTATGAATACTATAGTATTATGAAAAGTATTGAACGACAGACGGCAGATATCACAAACAGCAGACTTGGTTGGTTATAAACTTCGGTTTACAAACTTCAAACGCGTCTGTTATTTGGTATTTATCGGCCTAATGACGTTAGTAACTATTTAACAATCTTTACGAACAATGGATGTGATATGTGTACAATAGAATCCTTGCCCGTTTTACTGGATGCTTCGCGGTCCAAATTCCTCGGACAAATTTCACATCTTGTCTTGTTAGTTCTCTTCCTTGCAACTTCTCTTTCTTGTTTTTGTTCTGAAGGCAAATATTGAACTATTTTAGGAATAAACTGGCGCACTAATCTTATTAGAATTATCTTATAATATACTACGGGCAAACACGATCCAAACTTCTGTCTGCAATTTTTTTGTACGGTGATTCCTCAAAATTTCAGAAATGTTTTATCCTCCTGAAAATTGATCGTTGCAGCACCATATATTGAATCATTCTGAATACAGTTGGAGAACTCTGAGAACACTGAGGTTGTTTGGAGAAGGCGTCCCCAAGTCATCATATTTGCTTAGTAATAAAACTAATTCTACATAGTTTCCCTTTTCAGATTTTTTTTGTGCTCTGCGTGATCATGAAATGCAAGTTCTTGACTAGCGAGATAAAGAATCACATCCAGCAAATGTTTCACTACCTTTCTGTTTTGCTTCACCATTTCATTGTGTTTAATTGTGTTGTTTTTACGCTGTTGAGCTAGCAGAAAATCAACTCTCGATGTGCCAAACGTTATGAGGGATATTTCAGCTCGATTATGGAACTGTGACTGCGGATGGCGACTTGGTGCTTTCAAAAGATTGTTCATGTCATCAAATCCCACAGATACCCAGACGCTACTTTCATTTGAAAATTTTGTGCACGGCTAGCAATACAGTTTGAAGACCCAGCAATACATTAAAAAGGCGAACGCATCTTTTGGTAACTGTTTTCGTATTCGGCAAGTCAAGAGTCGGCATACCATTTTCTATTCTTTCTTCTCTTCAAAATTTCTTGCTCTGAATGAGTGCTTGCGTAGGCTCCCCACAATGATTCCGCAGGTAGTGGTCCCTTGGTTTCTACTATCTTCCCTAGATGCCATGACGACTTCGCAGAATGAATTTGCCAATGCATTCCCTTCCCGCAAGGGAGAACGGCAGAACGAAACGCAATGAACTAGTTTCTTTTTCCGACACTTTCTTTAACTCAATATAAACGTTCTCAATATTATTACATCGATATATAGTTTATATTTACATAGTGTTATTACGTGGTTAGCATGTATATCAAACACTCTCAAAAAGCCAAAATAATAAATTCTTTCAAACTTGAAATAGCTACCAGCCGACCACTACGAAACGTTTTAGAAACGACACAGCTTCTTACGAAACATCGATCACGTTCCCCCTCCATGAACGAAGAAGCTTCTCTGACGTCACGAGACGAATATACAAACCGTTTAGAAAACATCGATTGTTACAATTGATTCAATCACTGGTACTTAGCTCAGAATCTGAGATGAGTAAACAGTTTTGCTCTGGCCACAAGCAACAATATTATAAATACAAAGAGGATTATTTTCTCTGTTTTACTAAAGGGAATGACTCATTTCCTTCATTCCATGGAATGCCCGTCACTGACAGAGCTAAACAATGGAAATACGTGTTTCATAACAGAATACAAAATTTACAGAAACGATAAGATCGAAAATAAAGGAGGCGGGGTACTAATAGCAGTCAGGAACAGTATAAACCAGGGTTGTTCAACTGGCGGCCAGCGGGCCACGTGAGACCCCCGGCGACATTTATTGTGGACCGAGAAGCGTTTTAGTTGAACGTGAAAGTCTCTTTCATCCATGTCAGGCGAGAACAATCTGTGCCTATCCCACGCGCCCGGTCCAGGTCAACACCACCTTCATGTAAAAATAGGTTAGCTAGTAAGGATTTTTCTAATAAATTCAATTTTTCATTATCATCCGAATGTTTTACACTGCGTTAGGCGTAGTAAGGGCTGATATCATGGAGAGATTCATCTCCCCCCGTTTCAGAGCAGCCGGGCCAAGAGCCGAGATCAACAATATTGAGAAGTCAGGTGTGGATCGCTTGAGTAATGAAAATATGGCCCGTAACCATACTAAAGGTTGTAATTGTGGCCTTGAAAGTTGGACATCCGTGATATAAGCTATTACGAAATAGATATACAAGATACCACAGGAATAAAATCAGTAGCAATATGCCCAACAATGAACAATCAATCGTGGAATACTATAGTTGCATTTAAGCCTTCAACAATAATAATACAACCCCAAAACTTATTTTAACTATTCATCCCAAACAAAAACATTAATACTATTCGTTGGCGATCTAAATCGCAATCACACTAACTTGGAATGTCGTTCAAGCAATCAAGGAAAAGACTATCACAAATTTTAAACAATACAATTATCAATATACTATCCTCTCCAGAACCAATATAGTATCATAGAGATGTAACTAAAAAAACAGACATCTTAGATAGCGGTCTGACTGACGCAAATATAAATATTGACTAAGCCCCATCTCGTTCGACTCCGACCAAATTCCGGTAAACATACTCAGCAAATTCCATCCCCGCGATTCCCAATCCTCAAAATGAACCGTAATAATACATATAGCAACAACAGAAGAACAATCTACAAACACGCAAACTCGCAACAATATTCGTAACTACCCGAAGAAATCGAAAATATAATCAGCCTAAAAAACAAAACCAGAGACTGGAACCTAACTAAAAATCAACAAATTCAAACAGAACTAAACATATTAACTTATATAATTAATAAAATAATAAACAATTATATAAATCTCAAATATAAAAAAATAGATTCAATCCTAAAAACAACTCTAAATTGCAACCGAACGACGTGCCTCGTGCCTTTTACAAGAGTCGCCAGTGCATCGAGGCAATTGGAGGATCGATGGAACACGGAACCACCTGTTATTGTGTATAGCATCAACGACTACAAACCATTTGTAATTCTGGAGTAAGCGTGAAAAAAACACACTTTTTTACATAAGTGGTTCCCAGGGAGTATCATCAATATTTAACAAGATTATTTTATTGAGAGTGTACTTTTATTGAGCTTGTATATTGTGTGAGTAAGAGATAGTCATCAATCTGTTAAAAGTACCAGTGTTGATACAAGGAAATCAGAAGGGTTCAATAGGTGTGCAAACATTGTTTTAACATAACTTTTTTGGTGAATTTTTTTGCAAGACAACAGGTGTTTTTTGAGAGGTAGTTTCTCATGGGCAAGAGTTGTCAACATCAGCACAAAGGGATCAGATGGGCACAAAGGGGTCAAATATTTCAGCAGGTATTGACATTATTGTAAATAAAGATTTCTTCATTGTGATTGTGTTTTTAAATTTTTTATCTTTACACATCAGTGTTGTTGAGAACCATATATATTCTTTATTTGTTTTCAGGGGTTCATTGGTCAGTTGGTTTTGCGTGTATTTTTTAAGATGATCTAGTATACAATCTCCACAGGGTAATACATCTGTTGAATGAGAAATGAATGTCTCGATTTATTAATTATAGCCTATAAAGAGGCCCGGATTCTCACACCCAGGTATGTGTTACCCTCGAGACAATCTAAACTGATGTTTCAAAGGCGCGCAACGTTAATGGATAGCCTGTAGATATTATAATCTAACACAAAGGAACAATTTAACAATTTTATAAATTTTGCTAATATTTGAAAATAATTCATGACCTACAGATCTGATATCACTGAACTTACATTTTGTACCAAAGATGTGTGTGTTTGAGTATCTACTTCCAAAAAAATCCAGTTTTATTGACATTGAGGCAGACAAATTTATGCAAACTAGGAATTTAGTGGAAGTAGAAGTCAGAGGAATTAAGCACAAATACGCCTTGAGGGTATGGCGTGTAACGGGGCTCGAATATATTTGCCCCAAGAATACAAGAATTTTGTAATTATTCCAGAGTTATTCACTGTAGAAGCAATGTCAGACCAACCTACTGCACTGGATGGTAACATTATGCGGGAAATAGCATTAGAAAATACTACAATGCAAAGTCTAATGACCCTTTTTATGAATCAAATGACAGAAAAAAATAGATCAAAAGTTGAGTGAAAAATCTCAACAGATTTCTCCTAGAAGCAAAGTTTAGTAAAACTTCTCGACAATTTGAACAACTTCGTGAGAAATCGTCAAAAAATCTCCAAATTTAGAAGCAGTTTCGGGAAAGTACTCAACAATTAGAACCAAGACTAATTTTAAGTTTTGAAACAAAATCAAGAAAGGTAAGAATTTGTCAGCTAACGTAGTTCAGTTGGAACAAAAATTAACAATGGACATTGAGAAACAAAAGGCCAGTCTAATCTTAGAATTAATTAATAGAATACAAGAGGTTGACGAAAGGGTTACCAATATGGCACAAGAAGTGACTGGTCGGTTAGAAACCAATATAGAGTTGAAAAAAGACGAAGTCACGGATCAAATTCGGCGTCAAGTCGTAAATATTAATGCACCTTTTAGTGACCAAAAGGAGGTAAAGAGTGATGTCGAGTCACAAAATATGGGGTGAAAGATAAATTCCTCCTGGTAGTCAAACATTTTCATTTTCATAATCTAGCAGCTTCTCTCCTCTTTTGTAACTTCTGTCTTCCTCTTTGAATTAAATGAAGGGTAGTAGATGACTACGGGTTGCCCCACAACCAAATGATACATCGGGGTTCGGGTAGAAATCCAAGTCAATGCGTAGTAAACCGTGCTCTCGACGGCACTCTACGCAAGTGCCATGAAATCGAAGCAAGCCTGTGTTGACGACGGATTTTCGAACTGGAAGCAAGCAGCGGATCGGATAAAGAATCACGCGATGAGATCTCTTCAGATTGATTGCACCGAAGACTTAAGAAACGTTGAAAATATGTTGTACATCCATTTCGACGGTTCACTTCAAGCAAATGCTGGATAAGAGAATGGCGTTGCCAAACACCTTCAGTACTGGCGAGACGAGGTCTTCTGATTCGAGGAGCCAACAAGGATGAGTATTCCAACTTCAGGACGTCTTAAAGGCTTGAGTAGGAGATGTGATGGAATTGAAATCCTGGTTTGCAAAGAGATGGTTGCAGATGGCTCAAAATGAAATTCTCGAGCAGATGGCCTCTACAGTCTTCTCGAAAATCATGAAAGAGATAAGGAAAGCTGCATATTTTTCCATTTTATTAGATGAAAATAAAGACATGTCCCAAACCGATCAAGTCTCTGTTGGTCCCAGAATCGTTTCCGAAAATGTAACAGGAAACAAATATTTCATTGGATTTTTTTTCAACGCCAATCGCGAAAGCGGAAATCTTATTCGACATAGTCAACGACATTTTTGTCCTACACACGTTGCCAGTTTCAAATCTCAGAGGCCAGCGGTATGATGGGGAATCGAACTTTTCTGGCAAAATTTCAGATTTACAGTCGCGAATACGCCAAGAACAATCTCGAGAGTTATTTGTGCTTTGTAATGCCCATAACCTCAATTTCGCTTTTCAGGATGGGGGTTGAATAGGTTTTACCAGTAAAACATTGATTGGATCAGTAAAAAGTAGATTAACTTTGTACGAGACTGGCCGGAACGCGTCGCTCAGTTCAAGAACTTGCAGGCTGAAGCAGCAAATGTGCGTAACGATTTACCTTCTCTTGCAGCCTATTGCCCGATGAGGTGTGTACTACGATTAAAAAGGTTGTCAAATTATAGTGGAGATTGTGAACATACTTACTTCAAATTTGTAGATGGGTAATACGCATCAAATCTCTGAAGACAGCAAGCACAAATTTCGCGCAGTTGATGCAGTTTCTCTACGGTCATTGGGTTGACAAGGACACTGACAGTGCAGCTTCGGCAAAAAACATCGGGGTTCTACGATTTATGGAGTCGTTCGAGTGTTTCTTTTACCTTACCATGATGATTGAACGCTTCGATCGGGTAGAACTATTAAAAAAGGAACTCCAGACTCGCGTCTGTGCGTTATAAATTCATATGAAAATATAGAATGTGTGACTGATGAGTTGGATGCTTCTTGCAATACAAAATTTCACGAGATTTTACGTAATAGTCTTCAAGCTGCTATTGAACTTGAACTTGACGAACCTCAAGTTCCGCGTCAGCGAAAAGATCCTAAGCATCTTCATCCAGGAACAAGCGCAAACTGCAAATTAACAAATGAAGATATCTTCAGGAAATCATTTATTGAAATTTTCAATCAATTACTCGTGTCCTTAAAAAGTTGAATTAGCGGAATTTTGAAAATCGTTAGATCGATTTTCTCAGGGTCAGCCCGCCAAAGTCGATAAAAGTGTAGTTTTATGTAAATGATTTCAATTGAGAAAGAATTCTGATCGACCTGGACATGTTTCTGAATCTTTTGAAGAGACAAAATGAATCGTCGAAAAACTTGAAAGAAGTCGTAGATTTTCTGCAAATATGTGAATGGGCAAGAGGGCTCATCTCGGAGTTTGTACGCGTACGTTTTGTTCGCCTGCTGGTCACGATTCCAGGATGGTTCCGTTCAAATGAACGAAGTTTCTCAACATTGTGCCAACTCAAAACGTAAATGCTGTCAACAATGTTGCAAGATCGGATGAACAATATTGCGATTTTACATGTTTATAGAAATATGACTGGCAAAATGGATTTACAAAAATTGTAAATATGTGCCAAGCATAGCGCTGTTTTTACACGGCAAAATTGATCTTAACTGAAGTTACATAAAATAAATATGACAAATAAATGTGATAACAATTTGATAATAATTGAATGATAAACATGACAATATGAAAAAATTATGTTTTGTATTTTTCCCTTCCTATTCATTTTTGGCGGGAGATGGACGGGGTGGGGGAAGGGAGGGGGTCCCTTCTTGAGACCTTGGTCTATATCAGTGCTTCAGTTTCCAGTTGCACTAAGTTTACAAGTAGCTTTGCCTCTTTCTCTCCGAAGCAAAATAAAGTGCACTGCTGCCTTCATCGCCAGTCCTACACTCCGCTTTGTCGGGTTATACATATTGTTTCGTTTTTGCAAAGTATATTCTTATCATCAGTAATGAAATGTAAATAATCTCATCTATCTTACCAGTTTGGTACTTCTACTCTTTGAGATGGGTGTTTGTCACGAAGATATCCAATCCAACGAATGTCACGAATTTCATGTGCAGGTAATTCTGAACCAAAACTTTGTTGTCAACGACATCAGTAGGTTTAAAAAGTTCCGAAAATATTTCAATAGGTGCTTCGTTTTGAGCCATTGTTAAAGCAACACTTTCACGAAAAGAAAAAAAATATTGCAGTTTCCGTGCATTTTGATTTTTAAATCCATGTAGAGAGTGAGAAAACGTTTCGTTTCGCCTGAGAAACGATTCTATTTTTTAAGAGTCTAATATTTACGAGAAAACAAACAAAAGAAAAATTGGCCAATAAATTTGAATTTAATTTTTCGAAATATGTCTTAGTTTTCGTTGTTTAGAAAATGTCCGAAGATATACCTCTACATAAGAAAGTATTGAGTTTTTGAGTTACTGGGATAAGTGTTATGCGCACAAGTTTTAACAGACAATCCAAAAATTTATTTAAAACGGTTGGAATATGTATTATTTTATTGTTTAACAACTCATTTGAATATTTGATTGGAAGATATTCTGGAAAACAAGAATTGCATCGATTTCTTTGGGTGGGGTCATCTAATGACGTTTATTAGTATTTTAATACTAATTCTACTTCTTACTTCAGTTTTGTAGGCTTCGTTTCTTTTACTTTTTGGAGTAAAATTGACTGCTACCGAGATATATTGCGGGTTCTCGCAAATTAAGGCAGTTTAATGTCTCTTGTAATGTAATAGCTTTCCGTGACAATTACTAACAATATCAATTGTGTTTTATTTATTGTATACTTCATATGGCAACGTCATTACATTCGCTGGGCAGACTTACTTTTTATCATATGTTGCCAATGATTATGTTCTTGACATTGTATTTATCACACATTTTGTATAGCAACATCATTACATTCGCAGTACTGAATAACAATTATATGTTGCTAATTGTTGTATTTTCTTAACATTGTATTTATCTTACCCTTAATAGGGCATTATTACATTCGCAAGGCTAACTTTTAATTACATGTTGCCAATTGTATTTTCTTAACACAGAATTTATCTTGCATTTTACACGACAATATTACTACATTCTCTAGGTTGATTAACTTGAATCATATGTGGTCGATTGTAATACTTTTAATATAATTTATCGTCCGCTTATGTGACAACGTTCTTGCATTCGCAACAAACATACCGTTGCGAAAAATGTACTGTTCCAAGACATATGGTATATAATTATGCTTGCTCATTTAAGAGATTCTACAAGATTATGGTAGTTGTTTAAAACATTGTCATCGTGTAGTATTTTCACAGTGGCCTTTCCATTCTACGTTATTCGACGAATGAGTGTACACAGTCCACCTTAATTTGACTTTCGTATTTTACTGCTCGCCCACTCAGTGCAACAGTTCACGTTCTATGACTGAAAATAGTTGTTCCATATTTTTTAAAAAATGTTTGTTTCATATCGCAGCACGTGAACAGCAATGTCGGGAGGTCTCTACCCTTGATCCTTGCTGTCGCATGATGTCAGATGTGTCGCAAGCAGCGACGCACTGGCCACGGGAATGCGTCGGTTCACGCAATTTGAGAAAGGGCGGAATAACACAATCAAATATTTGCATTATTAGTCAATATCAAAAATGTTTCAATATTTTTTTGATTTTTCGTGAGTTACTCGGTATCCTAGGAATCCATGAACATCTTTCACATTGCCAGGGGCTGCATAATTTTCTTTCAATTTCTGCTCTCATTGCAAATTTGTAATTTAGCTGTGCAGATGTCTGGAAGCTACTGTGACAAGAGACAAACAAATCAGAATAGAAGATCCAAATTTTCTGAAAAAAAAAAGTTTGGAGAAAATTGAGTTTAAATGTCCGTTCCGGGCGCGAACTTCAAAGAGGCACCGCATTTGTAGCTTTTGGAACGGCGCTGGGCGCTGCCTCGCTTTATGTTATCGGCGAAACTGTGAAGTAACTGTTTATGAGGAAAATATTATGAGAAACCTTATTTTTTATGTGAACTATTCATTAAATCTATTAAACGTTATCGGATTTCTTTTTCAAACGATAACCAGGGGTTGTAACGGCCTAACAATTAACAATGAATATTATTCAAGACATATGAATATTAACAAAACGTCTAGAATGCGTCAATTATTATTTTTTGCATATCTTCAACGTAAACTAATGTATTGAGCATAGAGAGCTGCATCCATGATATTCATCTGGATACTCAATTCTTAGTATCATGACTCATATTAAAAATTGTTTGTAGTTAAAGTGTTCGTCCATGAAAATATTGAGTTAATGCATTACGTTTGCACGCCTAGTTTGAACTGATAATTTTGTCACTCACTTTTGCAGTCCCTCGCACCGAGAAGTAGCTTTGGTAACCAAATAAAAGATTGTACCCGAATTAGCATGTGGATTATCTTCCAGTGGCAAGTGATAATTGACAGATCGCATAATTCTCCCCTCAAAAAGATTGCCTCTACAAATAAAATTGTATGAGGTAACAGGAGGTATTCGCTGTTTTAGAGGCACCTTGCGAATAAGTTTTGCTTAGGGTAATCGTAAGGAATGCATTTGGAATACATTTAAGGAATGCATTCGGAATATATTCAAGATAGGCATGCACCATAAGCTTTAATGAGAGTGAAAAAATGAATCTCTAGCTATTTATATGTCAGGACATTAATTTTAATATATTAAAAAAAAATAAAACTCTATCATCAGAAATAATAATTTTGTTTGTCTCATATTTCGCTCAAATTGTTTTAGAAATGCTACCTAGATCATTTTTTGGTCCCATTGATTTTAAGTTAACATTTTAGATGTTTTAATTTCCATCAGAGTAAAACATAATAGTTAACATTTGACAAACAATTATAATCGTTTATAGTTTTTTTCATAGATAATGTTTTCATATGTATTTCCTGTATGGTAACACGTCAAGGTCTTGTGCACTGAATTAGTATCTCAGTTACTATTATTTTGTAATACTTTTAGGGCGAATTTTCAAATAACGTTAAATGAAAAAATGATGCAGAAGATTTTTTTATTTCGAGTAAGTTTTTAAGATGTTATTAAGGTTGTTCTATTGGCTGTTGGAAAATGTCTTCAATATTCTTCAAAATTGTATGCTTATATAAAGAGCAACAACAGTAGAGGATATTGAAACCATAACAAGAACAACATGTTATGACATACCTTGGGACCATGTTGGTTGATAAACAGTATAAAATCACGTCGCATTTTATACAAAATTGTCAATATTATAAAAGCTCTGGTCATAAATGTGTAGTCAAACATCTGGACACCTGGATAAAACGCAAGTCGTTTTTTTAAAATTAGCTATATGTTCATGGAAGTTTAGACATGTATAGTATGACACAAGTCACTTTTTACCAATTAGGGTCGAAACTTAAAAGACACAGTGAAAATTAAAAGACGCTTTCCCAGAACTGAATAATGTTTTCTGTTAAACAACCGAGAGTTGTATTATTTTCATTTTTATATTACTTTTATTTATTTATTTACTTATTTTACTATAATTATTATTTTATTTAATGTTTATTTTTATTATTTATTTTTCTAACTCGCATAATAATTTTTGGCAGGAGTATGTTTCAACTTCAAATCCTTTTTTTATTTCATTTGTGTTATGTTTTTTTAAATTGTTTTATTATTTGATGTATATAGCAGTAATGTGAAGTAAATTAATGAAACAACTCTGTGTGGTTTCTCTCCTGTAGTAAAACATCTTAAATGTAGCATCACAGGTCTACAAAAGAAAACTTTTCGAAATTTGATTTGTCAGTATCATCTGATCTTTACGTTTGTGATGCGCTGAAACTGAAAGTGAGGTCAGTTTTTCTCTACCACGTACAGATTTGTTTCAATCTCGAGTTCAGTCGCGAAACACAGTAGTATAACGACATAAGAAAACAGAATCGGCTGATAGTTTTTTTTTATTAACATGTTATTAACAATACCAAATACATTAATCTGTACAGATATAAGCTTGCCGGAGTAAAGATATGTGGGTATTTGTTATTTCGTGAAAACGTGTTCTTTTCTCTTGGAAACTTCGTGTGCGCTTCCGGGTATATGACCCTTCAGATGATTCACGGTGTAGCATCCAGCAATAGTCCGCATATCATGTTGACATTCCACTTACCTTGATACCTATGTTCCATCCCCTTGATGTCCTGATGGAACCTGTCCCCTTCTTCTTCACTGACGTTTACCAAATTTTCCGGAAAATAGTCACCATGCGAGTGTAGGAAGTGAATCTTCAAACTCATGTGGCAACCTAATATTTGAGAAGCCTTCAACACGCGTTCCACGATACATTTGTAGTTAGGATCCTTTGGGTTACCAAGGAACTTGTCAACAACATCTTTAAAAGAATTCCAGCCCTTTCTCTCCTTTTTATCCATGGTCTGAGCAAAATGTGGATCTGAGAAAAGTTTTCGTATGTCTGGGCTCACAATGATTCCTTCTTTTATCTTCGCGTCACTTAAACCAGGAAACTTGGAGCATAAGTACTTGAAACTTTCACCTTCTTCATTGAGAGACTTAACAAATTGCTTTATTAGCCCTATCTTTACGTGTGGAGGAGGTAACGCGATTTTGTTAGAAGGAATCGAACTTTCCGTAATTACAGTTCTTCGCCTGGCAACAGAGCTTCTCGTGATGGTCAGTCTTTTTTGTTTCAGTGGAAAATTCTGACACGCGTCTCCCATAAACATAAAAACAAGGAGACTTTGTGTACCCTGATTGCTGATTTAAGAGTATGGTGAGGACTTTCAAGTGTCCACAAATCAACCAATTATGCTCATAACGAATTCGTTCGAGAACTAATATGAAAGTGTTGTATGTTTCCTTTAAATGTACTTATTGTTCTTCTAGAACTAAAGCTATGTATTGCCTTTGTGTAACAAAACTGCCTTTGTTAACATCGTTTCGATGAGTCTATGAATAGACGCCAATGATTCGGGTCATATTGTACACTTAATTGACCCATCAGTCCAGGAATGTCTGTACAATAAACAAAATTTTCATCCTGTAAAAAATAAGGAACAAAAACCGCTTCGCGATGTCGAGACCATGAAAAAGAAGTGCCTGGTTGTATTTTTTTTTGCTTGAAGCCGGAAGCCAATTGACTGGGCAGAAGCCCAAGATCTCTCACTACGTTATACAATTTCTGTGGAGAAAAAAAACTCAGGTTCGTTCTCTGAACTGTCTGGTTCGAACTCACTGTTTGTTTCAAAATTGTCCATCACACAAGCGTCTCTATATATTTCCCGCTCAGTACTGTCAAGTCATAAGATGGCTGACAAACTGGCAATCCAGGACCGTGTGGTACCGGACGAAGAGCAGATTCAAGATTAGGATAGTTAATCGACTTATGACTTTTGGAATTGTAACTTTGAACATCACAATTACAAAAGTAAGTCGTATACATGTTTTTTTTACTCCCTCCACATCCCACCTACTACGGGAGACTATTATTACAACATAATAATTGTTTAGAATGTTAGAAATCGTTTAAGAAAAAAACTATCGGCTACAAATGTAAATATGTGCATACGCCACAAAACAGGAATTATGTTTTACGGATTTGGAAAAACTCTGTACGTGATAGAGAACGGTCTTCGTTTTCCTTTTCAGCACCCAAAAAGCATACAGTTTAGCCAAAATTATCAAATAAATTTTTTGGTTGTAGACCTGTGTAATCTTTGTTCCTAAACTGAACATAACTATTGTTAAAGCAATTATTGCACTATTTAAGTAAACGCAAAGTCAAAATCCTCTGGATTGTAAATTTTAATTTTATGTTCAATTCAAAAATTTAAATATAAATGATTTGATATGACACCGGAAATGGGAATTCTAATCCCTCACTTTGAGGCAATAACTCAACAGATGTCTCCAAACGACTAGGCCATGTATCGAACGTGCCCGGACATTTGTACAACCCTTGCGTTTAAAATTCGCGGCTGTTGTTCTGGTCGCAGCTCCAGGAAGCTCGCAACCTTGCCCTCGACTTTGACAGGCCTGGAATAAACTGTTTTAAGAGTCTTTTCTCTTCAGAGCCCTTTTGACACACAACACTATTCAACAGAAAGTGAGTCTTATTAAAAATCAGACGCGAATAATTTTAATTAAAAACTTCCAAACAATCATCGTGCACTAGTTCTATCAAATACACTACTCTACAATACATCGCTCACTACTCACGTAGTACTACTAGTACTACGCATAGAGGCAAACACGTGCATTAGTTAAATCTCAAATCGATATTTTCGTTTTTAAACAAGTACTGAATTTAAATGAAGTGTGTATAGGTAATAAAGTTACCATAGACAATCTCTCGTACTTTCTCCAATAAAGTGAAGTAAATTAAATAAAAGACTCATACATATTTAGTATTTTCAAATGAAAACAAAACATTTCGTATTTTAGCGGCTGTAAGTTTAGCAGCAGAATAGTTGTCGCTCGAGGGAGACGCAGGCTCTCCGTGGCCCGTGGCTCTGTGGTGGAAGCAGAAACATGTTCCCTCCTTCACATCTATTGTCACTTGTCCCTGATCCTCGCCAGATGTCATACTATTGATCTGGGCGGCCACTTGCAATCTCGTGTTTGGCTCGACGCCACGCTTTACAAAAGAGAGAAGCAATCTCGCAATACTTTAACATGCTAATACCCTGTGTCATATGTTCACTTGCAGTCACTTAAAGTGCCTGCAGAATGTGTTTTAGTGGCTTGAAATTCAGACGAAGTAGTTGTGTTATATAGTAATGGAAAATGGGATTTAATGACCATGGCGTCTCAAGTTTTGTAAGTAAATTTTTCTTTTAGGTTTTTGAAGAGAAAAGTTAAATTCAAATAATAGGATCATTCAATAGTAATATTTCCTTGAGATACTTTTATTTGGCTGTTGAAAACAGCACTGAATCGTATTTTGATTATTTTGATATGGTAGGACTGAGTGCTAATCGTGAGCTGAAACGTGACACGAGCACAAAATAATCGAATTGCCAAGGAGAATTAATTCGGGTACGCGATTACAATTGTCGGTACGCCTCTTCTGAGAAAGGGAAGATCATGAAACAGATTGAATAGCTTGTTTTCAACATCTTCAATAACAGTATTACAGATACAAAAAATATTGTAAAATAGTACGTACAGAATATTTCAATTAGTTTTTGGATTCTGAATAAACAGTGTACTCATGTGAACGCGAGGTTAATTATTGGAATATGGAGAAACTTTCGAACTTTGTCATTAGGGATACAAATCTAGTTTGGTGTCATTTAGATGCACAGGTTCAGCTTGATAACATGCGCTATTGGCCAAATTCTCAGAATAAGTTTCTCATTACGGGGTGACTGAATAATTTGTTATGACAAAAAAGTAATTTATACTTCGTGTGGCGTTTAGGGAAGACTCGTCTGACGTGCTTAACCCAAATGTGTTTGTTCATTCATTAAAACGTAGGTAAATAAACTTTGGTGATGAAGCTATGCCAATGTTTGTTTGAAGTGTAAGCCAATGAATATCGATTTCCTTCTTCTTTGTACTTATATAAGTGTTTTTAAGCGGCAGCAATAATTATCCTCAGCCCACTCACCTCATCAACGGTCACTCTGGGCATATCCACTGCAGCGTGAAAAAATACAGCATCCGTGTTAGATATTAGACAATATAATAAAATCAAAAGCTCAACTTATGAATACAATGAAACCAAACGGCGGACAAAAGCAAACTAATACACTGAACTCTACGCACATACGTAAAACAGGGACTTGAAGTTCACATTTTAACCATAAATTACATAAAAGAAATCCTGTATAACTTTTATAATATTTTTTCGTAATAAAAAAGGTTTCTCATATTCGACGAGACAACCTGTTCTGTTACAAAAACCCGCTACAGTTTTTTGCCAACAAAAGAGCATGATAGTGCCGTGTGATTAAATGTCCAACATGCGTCAAGATTGGAATGAAAAATGAAAATGCGACAATAGAGAAACCCCACAGAAAAGAATAGAAATGTTTTGTTTATTGGCTAAAGCAGGTGGAGCCGAGTCTTCATGGGAGGAGAGAGCAATTTTTAATGAGGCGGATTGTCAATGTCAAAGGGAATGAGTTGTATGAATGTCTCGGGAGATAGATCTCAGAAATATTTCCATTGGCTAGATGAGAAATGGCAGACTACTCCGATATGTTAAGTGATCATGCTTGGTAGTGACTTAAAAAAAAAAAAAAAGTAAAATTTCAGCCGTTTGGGTGCCAATAGATGAATAAGGCCTAGGATTAAGATTAGGAGGTGCCGATAATCCGAAAATACAGCATTATCGATAAGTGTAGCCAAGTTCTAAATTTACAGACTGTATCGTGGAGAAAAAGATGTTCAAGAAAGATAGATTTTGGTATTATAGTAAGGTTGGCCAATAGAATGTAGATAGTTTATTTCAGTGATGGCGTATGCACATAGGATAAAGGTTTTAAGAAATAAATGATCTAATTTTTTCCAAATATTTGTGTGTGTGAAATTCTATACCATATATTTAGCAATATTATTCAACAGCACATGATATTTAATTGAAATATGATTGGTTAGAAATGTAAATTCATGGGAGTAATTTGGGATAACATCAACAAGGAGTAGGTAAACGATTATTGGCGTCCGAACTGGGACCTGAAAAATGTAAACATGAAAATATTACTGGTATTTAACACAAATAATGTTAGCATTTTCAGGGTTTGCAAACACAAACGGCTACATAATTTCTATACAAAAAATTATAATATTCAACAGTTGCTATCACCCTGTTCTCCATAATATTGCTTAACCAATAATCAATTTTGCTTGAGGCAAGAAACAGGGAATATTTTCATTATTTTTACTTTCGCGTATACGTACGTATATACGGAGTACTATATACTGAAGATCCAAAAAAGTGGTACAGCCATGCATATTGATATAGAAGAGATCTGAAACAAATCAGAAAACGGCACTCCGGTCGGCAACGACTATATAAGACAACAAGCCTCTGGCACAGTCACTGCTATTACAAGGTTATCACGATTTAAGTGAGTTTGAACGTGGTGTTATAGTAGGCGCAAGTGAGATGTGGATCTCCGAGGTCGCGATGAAATTTGAATTTTCCCGTACGACCATTTCACGAGTGTACCGTGAATATTTGGAATCCGATAAAACATCAAACCTCCGCCATCGCTGCGGCCACACAAAGATCGTGCACGAATGGGACCCGTGACGACTGAGGAGAATCATTACTCGTAACAGAAGTGCAACCCTTCTGGAAATTGCTGCAGATTTCAATGCTGGGCTATCAACAAGTGTCAGCGTGCGTACCATTCAACGAGACATATCGATAAGGGGTTTCGGTACCGAAGGCCTAATCGTGACCCCTGAATGCACGACAAAGATTTACGCCTCGCCTGGGCCCGTCAACACCCACACTGGACTGTTGATGATTGGGAACACGTTGTCTGGTCTTGCTTCACATTGTTTCGAGCGGACGGACTTTACGACCTCACGAATCCATGGGCCCTGCATGTCAACAGGGGATTAAGTTGGTGGAGGCTCTGCGATGGTATGGGGGTGTGCAGTTGGACTGATAGGGGACCCCTGATACGTCTAAATACGACTCTGACAGGTGACACGTAGGTAAGCATCCTTGCACTGATCATCTGCACCCATTCAAGTCCATTGTGCATAGCGAACGACTTGGGCAATTCCAGCAGGACAATGCGACAGCCCACATGCCCAGAATTGCTCTAGGAACACTCTTCTGAATTTAAACACTCACTGGCCACCAAAATCCCCAGTAATGAACGTTATTGAGCATATCTTTGATGCCTTGCAACGTGCTGTTCAGAAGAGATCTCCACCCCCTCGTACTATTAAGAATTTATGGACAGACCTGCAGGATTCATGGTGTCAATTACCTCCGGCACTACCTCAGACATTAGTAGAGTCCAGGCCACGTCGTGTTGCGGCACTTCTGCGTGCTCGCGGGGACACTACACGACATTAGGCAGGTGTACCAGTTTTTGGCTCTTCAGTGTAAGAAGTATAGGGAAAGTTATGTAATGCTGAGGAAAATCGATTTCGAGATTTCAACGGAAATACAAGTTTTGAGATCCCCTCATACCACAAAAGTGTTTTTTTCAAAACTATCGTCTGCCTGTCTGTTTGCCCGTCCGTCTGTCCGTCTGTTAACATCACTAGAGTCTAAACCATACGTAGGATTCTTTCCAAAACAAAGAAACCCTCTTCTATCTGGCTCGAGTCGAAGCTTTGAGATTTTGAAACAAGTTCTTTAAAATTTATGGGTATATTACATAAAACTTCTCGGACATTTTCAAAAATTTCGAAATTTCAAACTTCCTACAACTGCAAAATTGAAGAGATATTTCTTCAAATACAATTTTTCTCCATAGTGAGTTTTCTGTGAATGTCATGAACATATTTTTGAACCTTTTAGCAGTTTTCGCGCAATATTGCGAGCAATATGTGCAATTTTAAATAATTACTTACGTTAATGACACACAGTTTTCTCAAAAACGGCTCCAAATTATGTCTTTAACCTTTTGGTAGAGATAGTTCAAAATGTACTCTATAAGATGACATAAACGCAATATTGCTCTGTCTTTTTGTTTTTCAAAAATTATAAAAATGTAATTTTTTTACTTGTCTCTTACGTCGTCAATATTTATACTAGCAACAATTTGTTCACATTAATATATTTACGAGTACATGTGCTTTAAATAATATCAAATAAAGTTTCTCGAAAACTCAACCGTTTTTTGTCAAAACAAGCTCAAAATTCCGAATTTTCGGAAACGTTCAAATCCCATTTTCTCAAAATCAGCTTCAAATTTTTCGTTCAAAGTTTTCGAACGGATAGTGCTAATTGCACTCTTTAATATGTGAAGTACATTTTGGGATTTTTTTAAATTACACAAATGTAATTTTTTTTAGCTAGCCCTGGCCCCGTCCCGCAGTCTATAAGGACCGAAGCCGAGCTGAGCTCTGCGACTTCTGCAGTTCCGCTGCACAAGCCTAATCAGCCGCAGCCCATTGTATCCCGAATAATAAATAAATTCCCGACTCTCCAGGGCAACTGGAGAGAGGAAAATCGAAAAAGGTCTGCACCAATGAGACAATCATAGGGCGGCCACAAACAGTGACTAGTGAAATGAATAAATTCGGCGCAAGAGCTTCCCACAAAGAGCAGGCCGCCAACATACGGACCTAGCTCTCTCGGCGTCTGCGCCAGTCGCGTGTTGCGCCGCCCGTACTGCGCCCGAGACCATGCCGTCGCTGAGGGTCTCCACAGTAGGCGTTTAACGCCAACTGGACCACGGCCTACCACCCGGAAACTCTCTCTGATATTCAGCAATAGATATTTCTATATTTAATTTAAGGGGTGATATCATTAGTTCTGCTTCTGGTGATACCAACTGAAGCTATGCCACTGGTGCCAATAATCAAAATAGAAGGTACAACATTCTCAATGCGGATAGGCAATAGCGGCAATAATATCACACTTTTCTTCTTGAAATTTGTAACCTAAGCAAGAGAAAAGTGTCATAACAAAACATATTTATATTTTTCATTCCAGCAAAAAGTCCACAACTCGTGAAAACTAGGTTTTAAGGGAGTTCGAAATAAAACTTTCAACTCAAAACTACAAATCAGAGGTTGATATATAACTTTTGACAAAAAAACTTTTACCCAAGTAATGTTTTTAGAGCTCATTCATTGAGTATATTTGTGTATAAGTGTAGAAATGAGCGATTCTCTTCTTTAATTTGTCATCATTGGTTATTCACTCAGAAATTACAAGATTAATTTGAACGTAAATTGAGTTATCACATTATTTGGTGCCCCCGTGGGGCAGTGTTCAAACAGCTGAAGGTCACCCGTCCTCGGTGCCGAAGACGAAATTCGGTCAATCTGTGGGCAGTTGCGGTGGACGAAGCGGCTGGCGCCCGTGCCGACGCGCGTCCCGACGCCCCACACATCCATTGGCTCCATATTCAAGTCGTATCACCCCACTTTGCTCATCCGCCAAGCATTCGACCACCCACGAGACGTGCTGCTGAACACTCAGCGTGCACAATTGCGAAAGTTCACACAATTATTAAGATAGATTCAATTAGAAAAATGCAATTAGTGGTCATTTGAAATGAAAACATTGATTCATTATACGGATTTATTTCTTTAGCATTGAGAGCAAGCGTAATACATGATGACATGACTTCATCTCATTCGTATGGCTTTCTCCTTTAATGACTCATAATCCACATTCGGGATATTTAAAATGTTCACTATGTGCATGATTACACTTCTCCTAAGATGTGCTTTTTTATATTGTGGAAGGGCTACCTTCCAAAAGACATTCCTTTTCTTAACACCAAAACACCAATCCAGGAAACGAAATATCTCTCTCTCCTATCACTTTACGATTTGCTTCAAAAATATTCTGATAGGAATTATAGGAATATATCAAGTGCCAACAAAAATTATATTCTAATTAAATTAATCGTTTTCCGATAATCCTTGCAAACACAACATACAATTGTTTCAGAGTTTTCAGATATAACTCAAGGACAGAACGTCAACACATATGGTAAGAAATTCTTGCTCCAGTGCACTCAAGTTCCCCTTCAATGATTAAGAGAGAGAACCTTACGCACAATATTGGTGGTTGACAGCAACACCGCCTTCTGCGTGGTTCTGAATTACCATTCATTTAGGTGGAATTAGTTGAAATAACTGCGGGTACAATATCTACCTCTATTAGTTTGTATACGTTTTTCAGTTCAATAGAGAGGGGCTGGTATTTTCTTTTCTGCAATAGTTGAATATGTTTTAGAGATAAAAGTTGAACTTCTTACTACGTACAAAATTATGTTGTACAAAAAAACGTAAACCTACAACAAAGTGGGTTTGAGAATATTTCAGTTTCTTAGAGAATCTAGAGATAACTCGCGCGAAATTAGTCATTGCTAATTTGAATGTTGTTGTACGTGGAGATTTCAAGTTTGATATTTTTGATCAATCTCACGAAAATGAGCAGTTTCTCAATTTACTTCACTTTTTAATTTAGATATTACGGTGAACATACCTACACGGAATATATTTAAATAACTGGTGGTGCTATAACAGCATACTTTCTCGTTTTATTTCTAAATTTGTATTTTTAGAAAATTCAAAGAACTCAACGAAAATGAGTCCCTTGTAACTCTTTAAAGCGTTCTTTTTATTCGTGAAAAAAAAACTGCTTTTGAGAAAATGTTATTTTTTATAAGTTGCAGAAATTTCAAGCACAAATTACGCGAAGCAACTATTTTCTTTCAAAACATTGTACCTGACTTTTTTAAAGACCTGTTTTAAAGTAAATATAGATTCATTTTTGTAGTTTCGAATTGTTAACTTTCTGCAATTTTCCAAAATACAGAGTGTTCGCCGAAAATGAGATTGGTACCATATAGTTTACTGTCCCTTAATACATACGACAAGAAAATTTAAAAAAATTCGGGGCGTTTTTGTTTAGAAAAAATCATTAAAAAGTTAAAAATTGCCCATATTTTGTGAAAACTTAAACTTCGAAACTACTCATATTTTCGAAACACTTAACATGACCTTATGACGTTAAGATGTTTTTAAAGAACAGATTTCGCTACCCTCAATATTGTAATTTTAGCAAGATGCCGAAAAGAAATTGCACTTTTGAAATTTTCGAAAAATCAGGAATTTTAGAGAACATGGCACCTAGACCATTCTCTTAAGCTTCCTTTACGCTATCCGAGAACGAAGTTTAATAAAAAAATGTGAAGCCGTATTGAGAAAGTTAGAATATATATTGAGACGAGCTCATATTGAGACGAGCCCCGATCAATAATCAACCCCCCCCCCCCAAAAAAAAAGTAATTTCTGTTGTTGATATGCGCACGCGCGAAGTTAAATGTAGCGCGTCGGCGACACCACCACCGACCGACGCTGACCAATGAAAAATTTGAAAGATCACAATGAGGAATTGAAAGTCGCAATTGGCTACTAAGGTAAAAGCGAGGGAGTCAACGGGCGAAAAAGTTTTCCCGTTGAGAAACTCAGTCTTCTAAAATGTCTTAAAGAGAGCAGTCGAAGTGAATTCCGAGCGTGATTGTGTTGAATTCGTCGTTGAAGAAAGAACTACTCTGCTCAGCCATTGGGCCGTTTCGCAAAGGAAATCATCCTGGTGCGAGTTCTGGTCTCCCACGTGGTGCAGAGAAGCCCTCGTTTCAGGAACAGGGAACGCGTGCGTAGGCGATGCCGCTTGTTTACTGGTCGAAAAGAATTGGAATGTGGTAGGGACGGAGCTGTCGAGCGAGGGGGTGACGTGACGAAAAAGCGTGCGACGCGAGCCATATCCAGAAGAGCAAAAGTCATCGTTGGTGGACATGTTAAGCAAAATTCGTGACGTAAAATTTCATTGAATTACGACCCACCATTAGCATCTCGCATACGCTACCACAGCTACGACTCGAACTCAAGAACACGCGGTTTCCGATCATCTATTAAGGAAGAATGCGGAGTCGAAGGAAACGCGGAACTAGCGTAGGCGGCTGAGAAGTGGCGAGCACATCGCTGGATCCAGCCGAGGAGCAGCGCTTTTGGGTGGAGGAAGGCCCAAATCCGAGGTCGCGCCCGCTGCCGAAGCGGCCCCGACAGCCAGCGCGTCGAGGTAGCAGCGGCGCCGAGCCTGCGCGCGCCTGCCCGTGGTGCAACGGCCCAGCATCTGAAGAGCAATCGCCAGCGCTGGAGCCCTACGGTATTTACGCCCCACTAGCATAATCCGCAGAGTTCCCCCCACTTCCATCGCAGAAGCGTGATACCTGTGATTAAGAAGCCATCGAAGATTAAATTGCATAATTGATTAACCAATAGCAAAAGTGAACCAAGAACTAAGGAACGAATTTACTCAAATACTTAATTAAATGGTTTGAAGTGAAACCGATGTTAAGTTGAAAAATGTATGTTAAATGTGCTTGGGATATTGATTTATTTCAAAGTTCAGTGTGTTGAATAATTGAATTATCGACATTGTTGAGTATCATTCGCAAGTCAGTGTTAATCGCGAATAGCTCGAAGATCTAAAATAATTCCCTGTAAATATTGAAATTTGCACCAGCTGGTTGCTAAGGCAAATAATTCAGAATTAATGCTAAAAGAATATTTTTTATGAATATCCAGTAATGTGGGAGTTGTAATTCAATCTAACGCCTGTGATGAATGCGAGATTCGTGTTCATTGTAATTCTATATAATAGAAATCAACTATTTGTTTATATTTTAAATTGAATATATGGTTTATCACGGATTCACACTATTTATTTTTTTTTGTCGTGGACTTGCCTGTCTTCACCCAAAATCACATTTCTAGAGAGAACCTCCGGATGATAATTAAATGTAATTAACTCGACAGATCTGAAAACGAATCGGCGGTGAACCGTCGCCGTTGGAGGTAACACCCACGCTGAGCAGAACTCACTTGGGGATAACGACACCCGGTCACAAGAGTTGTTTGATGCCGGACGCGTCGCGAAATATATATTCATTCAAAAATATCAACGTCACGCACGGGTATATTTCGAGATATTTTCAAAACAGTACAAATTTTGCCACTTTTTAAAATGTTCAACAAAAACGAAATTCAAAATAATCGACAAATTTCTCTTCTGTCAGTTATCTCAAAAATATTAGAGAGGTTTTTCTTTATGTGAATGGAACCTTCCTCAGGAAAAAACGAAGCGTTTTCAGACGCTTCGTTTCAGGATTTAGAAAATCAAAATCTGCCTTTTTTAGCCTCGATTTTTACTACTTTCCTGAAGCGAAGATTAAAGAATCAGAAAAACTGTATATTTAGTTTATTTTTCTTTAGAACTTGCGTAGTAGATATTTTTAACGTATGAAAATATTTTTAAAACAGTTTACAGCGTCCGGCGATGAGATTATTTGTGAAAAACATTTATTTTTCCCTTTTCAACTTATACCCCCAAAATTTTTATTAGCGATATCCCCTCACAGGAAGTAATTTTACCTTCAATGTTTTTCTTTCATAATACTGTGAATAACACCAGAGACCACCAGAATTATGGTTTTTAGGCACAGTTTTCTGTGTAAAAAAGTGATCTTTTAATCAAATTTTACTATTTCGTCTGAGGCAGAAATGTTAGATATATTTCATACTGAAAATTACATTTTTACCAAACTGACCGGGACACTTTTACCAACCCTCGAAACCGAGTCAATCTCGAAGAACTGAGACGTATGGAAACCCTACTTATTTCCTTATTTCGGGCCTCCATATGTTGTAAATTTCAGCATATCCTTTCCAGTCATCCTCTCACGATTCCAACGTTCATGCAAGTCATGTGTTGCATGCGCTCGTTTACAATATCACTCGTACAATAGTTTTAACGTAGTTTAGGCTGCATATACTTTTTCCCATTCAGCAAACTTAACCAATTGCAAAAGAAAGAGTAAAAGGAAGACAGTAGAAACGTAAAAGGCTGGAAAGAAAGAATAACGTGCATTAGCTTACTTTCCTCTCAAGAGTGAAATAGAATTTTCACCTTACACTTATATTCCCACAAAATCGTTTTACAATATTCCATTTAACGATTGTTAATGAACTAATTACTTCTCGTTGCACAGCTTTTTAACATAATCTTCAGTCACAAATTGATCATCCATTAGTTCTGTTTCCGCTGATTGGTTCTTCTTCAACACTTGTGTAGATAAAAAGAGAAAGATTCTTTCATTTAAATTACCCAGTGGCCGATACTTCGTTTCTGCATTCTCATTGTCGATCCGTATCGACGCAAACTCCGTCCCTAGTTCCGTGGCGTCATCGGTCCGTGTCGATGGCTGTACAAATCCATTATACTAAATAATTATTGTTATGATGTATTGAACGGTCATACTATTATTACTGATGAAAATTTGCTTATTGTTCCATAAAATGGTCTACACTAATACCGAGAACAGTTCCCGGGCCTTGAACGCGCAGGATCACAACCGACAGCTTCAAAAGCTGACGAAGACGTTTGTAGCATACCGGGGCGTCAAGAGAGGGAAAACGGCCAATGTGAGGTTGAGCGAGGTCAGTGTGGCGGGCGCTTTGGCGCCAGACCCGCACCGGCCCCTCTTGCTGTGCGCCTGGCGCCGCTGGGGCGAGCAGCTCCTCGAGTGGAGCGCAGGGCAACGGTCGTCCCCCAAGAGGCGACCACGGTGCTGAGGCCTTTGCTCGGGCCGCGGACGCTGGCGGTGCAGTGGTCGGAGCGACCGCCGTTCTAGGAATCGCACACACGTACAATAGCGGTTCCAATGAGAATGTCCACATCACACTATTCATCCAACAACGTTGCATCAAACAACTGCCGATGAGTGTGAAGAGTTGAAGATCCACCCGTACCCTATGCAGACTGCACACTACAGGCAATGTCGCACGAAGAGCGCATAAACTCCTCGACATTGGACCATGGATGATGGAGAAAGAACGCCATATCCGATCAATGCCCGTTCCTTGTCTCAACATCGACAGCCGTAAGGGTGTATGACGGTTTTCATCAGAGACTATGTGACATGAGTGCGCTCTTAGACGGAGACCGGTGATGTGATGGTTTGAATGTTACTTTCAGTCAACACTCGAGATCATTATTCCGTTAGAACAGTCCCTGACAACCATATCTTTTACGAAAGGTATTGGAAACGGATAAACCAGGTTTATCCATTCATGTCGATCGTCCGTACTGGCAACAGCCGCTTCCAACAGGAAATGTGGATAGGCACATAATTATGAAGGTCTGATTCAAGGCACACGGCAATGGATTAATGCCGTAACCTCCGAATAGTTCGGATATGAACTCTATTGAGCATTTGTGGTTCGACTTGGAGAAGAGGCTTCGTGTTATATTATCACACGATTACTGTTACCCAAGATATCTTCCACAATCACGATGAATCGATGCCTTGCCCAATGGCCGTGCTTCTACGTACTAAAGGTGGTTCAAGACCTTATTAGGACGTTGATCATCATGTAATGGCACACTGATGAAAGTCCAGGAAAATTCATCTGTTTGAAGCCAGGTATCTTGAATATTCTTCAATATACAAGGAAAAGAATGGGTGTTGATTACCAGTTTTTGAAGTGTTTGTACAAAAGAGAAAGAGTAATTCATTTCATTCGAAACAGCTACTGATTTTGCTTCTTTATGACAAGGAGCGTTGGTCCTACCTGTAATAGAAGGAGTCTCTTGAAACTGTGAGTCGTATTGGTCATGCTGATCAGCACTCATGGTTAGAGCGAAGCTGGCGTCTGTCCCTTCCTGATGCTTGGCGCCTGCTGCAATTACAGATCATAATAATTAGTGATCGAACTGAACTTTGTGCAGATATCTTCAGTTGCTGTTAAAGATTACTGGTCATGTAATCAAGCATGAGAGAGGTACGAGAAACGATGTAATTATTTTAAATATTAATGTATATAATGAAATCAAAATTCCCAAAGTTGATAATTTAATAATTCCGAAGCAATGCCTATTTTTACATTCTAAATAAGTTGCAATTAATATTACTTCTTGTAACCCCTATTTAGATGTATCAATCTAATTAATAAGATTTTAATATTATACACTATTTCAGTTTTTAAAGCTATTCCCCAATCAGAAATTCGGCGAAATTACATATATTGTATGCCTTCCTAGAACGTACGTCATGACGGGTTCATGACTTTCCGTAATATTGCTGTACAAAAAATGTACATCCCTTCAGCCTTTCCAGGCTCCTAGGAATATTGTAAAATAACTTTTTTCAATTCAAAATTAGCTATTAGTCGCTGTTGAGCAAAATCAGATTTGGACCTCAACCGTCCTCCCAGAATGCAGACCACTCTTCAACGTGGAACCAATTTTCATTGGTCATAAGGAGAAATATGTATCATCGAATTTGCTCTGAGATTCTCCTATTTTCTTCAACTATTTTTTCAGGTGTCCTTTTAAGCTCTTAAGCTTTTAAGCTTTTGGGCTCATCGAATGCAAGATTTCTGGTCATACTGCATGCAGCTGCCCTTTCACTAGACTAGACTCTCTTACCCGCGGGGTGCAGCTATACTCTCAACGGACGGAAACTACTCCATTCACCGCCACGAAATACGGGAGGGTACACAACAGTTGATGGAAACGCGGCCCTGGGGACAGAGTGGCTTCCGAGATAAGTGGACTCCTACCATCAAATGTTGGAGGGAGGATGTGTCGAGAGCAGCGGGAGCAGCGGACTGGATCCCTCGGGCTTAACAGTCTTCTAAAGAATGGAAAATTGGTAGACTGAACTCCTTGAGCAATGATGGCAGCTATGGGATTCATAACTCAGACCAAAACTCTGGTCCTCCAGAAGGTGGTTTCATTTTCAGGTTAGTACCCCGGCATCTGCAAAGAGGTCCCTCGGGTTGTTCATGGACAGCGTACTAGCTTTTTGTGGTGTGATCATGTGTTGATTCCCTGATCGGGAAAAATAGAGTTGTAGCTTTCCATTGCAATCGTCTTAGATTTCATATCTGAATAACGAAAGAAAAGCTCATGCTGGAAAGATATGACCAAGCGCGGTAAAAGGAATACGTCATGTTCCATACATGTCATCCTCACCCCCAGACGTGGATAAAAAAACACTGTTCAGACACAGGAACAACGCTAGCTGGGAAAAGTCTGATTAATCTGGCCCTAAAATGCGAAATATATACATTCATCAGAAAAGAGCTGTGTTTACATATAGCACGAAAAGAATCTTCCCTAAAATCGAGCACTGCGGGACCCTATAAGCAATTTGCAATTGAAATGGTAAGTAAACGCAGACTCGGCAATAGTTCTAAACAATCGTCAGAGAAAGACACGGAATGAATTAGTCGGTGATGTGGTGTTTTTACTTGGCAAAAGCGAAAACTGTGGGCTCAGAAATAGACGTTTTCAAGAAATGGAGAAAGCGGAACTCAGATGTGAGACCTACTCAAGATTCAAAGCTCTCCAGTCAACGATGACGCATACTGCGGCATGTCAGACCCTGACGTCGCCCGCAACCACATTTCGAGGCGCGTTCGTTTCATTAAATGGTTATTTTGAACGTAAAAACCTCTTTCTCACTCCCTCGAGTAGCTCTTTAGATGATCGTAAATGTGCACCCAGTGTAGGCCAGACTAGGAGCCATCACACCCGCTTGCGCCCACGCGTCGCCTGGGACAAATTATATTTTTTTAAAGTAAATTCGTGTATTATATGACGCCCCTGAGCAGCACCCCCTTTGTCAATAATCCCATTTCTCACCGAACTAAACACGCGAACAACGCCGCGTTACGCCTATTAGATTTTTGCTAAATCCCGAAGAATTTCTTAAACACGTTCGGGGCTCGACGCGTCTCACACGCCATGTTCAGTACAATTTACAGAAAAGAGGTCTTCAATCACACCCTGGCCACCCAAACCCTTTCGGCCGCTCCGCTTCGTCAAAAACTCGAGGGTTTTCTACGCCGTGGAACTCTTTTCGAACAAAAAGAAATCATGGCTTTCGTCCAGAAGGCACGTCGTGAAAGCTGCAGAAAGGAAGGTTCCTTCACTCAATCAGATGTGGAGAACGAAAGAACAATCTAGAAGCAAGTTCATGTGACCACATCCACAGCAAATTCGCTGTTAAGGCGCCGATGCGATACCTGCGTTGCGAAATTACTCAAATTCGATTGGACGAAAAGAGAAAAATAATGTGGGTTCAATACTTTGCGCGGGAGAACAGGCTTACGAGGTATGAGCTCTTCGCTGGACGGAACATACGAATATTTGACTTCGAGAAGAACAAACGAATTCTTGACGGTATCCCTATCTCTACCGGGAGCAAACCTGTTAAATGTTCGGCTGCTATTGAAGGAATGCATGGAAGGAGATGTTCGCAACTTCCGCCGAGCAAGCCGGGCGCCAGGCCGTTGCAGTATGTATCGTGATGTGGGTATGTTACAATACTAAGTAGTGGAAAATCCACAGCAGAAGAACTCGCTGACATTCGGGGAATTGCGGAATTCGTTCTTCGATCGAAGTTCCACACGAAATCAATACCATGATCTGGGCTGTCCGGCTGATGCCGCGTCGAAGACTGAGGTGCCGACGATTCGACGAAATATCGCGGTTCTCTTCAGGGCTGTATTGCGCCAGGAGAGCTCCGCTTTATATAGTGGCTGGGCCAGGCTGTGATAGGCCGAGGTGACGGCCAATCGGGCACGACCATGTCATGACTCTGGTCGCAGAAGCCTACGATATCATTCAAAACCATATTATATCCTTGAAAGCGATGGTCCTCTTGAAGGAACATCTCTTCCCAACAGCCTTCAGTTATGAACATTCATCTGGCTGTAGACCACACGATAAAGACGGGATACAGAACCTCTTTCGAAGCAAGACAGAACGAGATCGTCTACTTCCATTCAAATTTCGTTCACTGTTGAGGAGAATAGACGAAAGCGCTAAAACTAAGAGATGATTGCTTAGAAGTGATAGAGACAGCAAAGTCTGTCGTAAATGAGTTCGTACATATCCCAGGTAGAGATCTAGATACCGTTGAAATTAATCACATCGTATATATATAGAACTGGCTATTTGATATTGCGGATAGTTCTGGATCCAGAAAAGAACCTTGACGGGCTGCCAGAAAGTGTAAACATGCATATCCCCATGAGCGAAAATAATTATGAAACGGATAAAATACACTCGGCGTGAAATATTACTCATGGTGCGGCCTCTTCTACATGAACGCACACCTCTAAAATTCAATGAAAAATACTCAATGCTGAACTAAAATACAAAATCGAAAACGACTCAACAAGGCTCATGGTAGCCGAGAAGCTAAAAGAGAAAACCCAAGCATGGCTCAACCAATTAGTCGTTCTAAACGCAGAGTAGATTTCCGTGTACAGGATCGGTTGTTTGAAACAGATGCAAACCGATTCTATCGCAACTTGACTTAAAACAGTGGCAATTCTGCCTCTTCTTCCAAAGATGCCGTCGAAACATTTTGGCCAGGACTCTGGGAAGAAAGAAGATCTTACAACAAAGACGCATCTTGGCTTCAATCTGAAGCTGATCCTGCCGATGGACTCGTGGAAACAGTGGTTCACAAATTCTGGGAAGAAGACCTCTTCAAAGCAATTTACAACATGGGAAATAGGAAATTCCCCGTGATTAATAAGATCCAGAATTATTATGATTGAATATATATTATTATTGAATTATGCAATTAACAGAATTACATACTCATCTGTTAAGAAAGTTTTAGGAAACCCAAATTTAAGCATGGCTTGGATTATCTAATAGAAGGCCTCTGATTGTGTACCACATGATTGGATTTTAAATACCCAGTAGATTTGTCAATTTCATCCTAGATGTATTGAGATTTACAAGTCTAGTATAAAGTCGTGGAGTATCAGATTACTAATACACAGAGGAAAGGAAGTAGTAGAAACACGAAGTATTCAGATTAACAGGGGATGTTTTCAAGGAGATTCGCTATCTCCTTTGCTGTTGTGCATTTGTTTAATCCCACTTTCTAGACAGTTATCGCGCACTGACTTTGGTTACAAGTTCCATGGTGATGAAAGACCAGTATCACGTTTGTTTTACATGGATGACCTTAAAGTGTTTGCTAATATTGAAGCAAATCTCTCCCAAATGCTGCTATCAAGAATTGTAGCAATGACGCATGAAGTTTGGTCTTGACAAGTGTTACACGCTCGAGATATTTGACGTTTTTCAGTCATCCTGCACTAGATTGAATATACTTCATTCCTAATTCTTGAGCATGTGTTTCTGCGTTTTCCTTAATTGATGAACCGTGAATTGGAATGTTTTTGTCCCTAGCACACTTCACACACTGCAGAAATGCTTCCTCCAGCTGTGGGGAACTTGAACATTTCATTCTTTTTCTTTGAGGTACAAAACATGATTCCTCTCCTGTGTGACGAATTTTGTTTTCGTCTTTTAAAATAATTGAAAACGTACTTGGAGCAATACCGAATTTATTTGCAATGTTTTTTCTTTCTCACCCCTTTCCCATGTTTTTCATTTAAAGCTAATTATTAGAGCAGACGATTGTCCATCTTCGTGATACGTTGGACTAGGAGTTTACAAAAGACACTGGTTCCCGAAGAGCTAGCACACGACCGCGCGGGGCTGCTGAGCCAGCCTTGCAAAGCAATAAATACAAAATTTGCATTCAGAGCATGCGGCTAGAGCACAGAGCGAAGCAGTGTTGAAGGTCAGTGTTCCGTAGGAAATATCTCGTAGGATCCGCATTTCCAGACGTCAAAACAAACTTCGTCAGATTCTTCGAATTAAAAGTACGATTTTCACTCAAGGGAAGAAGATATTCTTTCGAGTTTCGAGAAATTCGTAATATCAAATTTCGAGTTAATGAGACAGTCTTACACGAAAATACGTATAACGCGGCCGGGAATGAAAAATTGCTTCAACATATCAAACATTCGAGTTATCGACGTTCGAGTTATCGAGGTTTGACAGCATGTTCCTCAAAATATTCTTGAAAGTAGTGAACACACTACTACTAGTCCCACTTCATTATCGGAGAGACTTGTTGACGGCAATGGATTCGATATAATATTCATGTACAGAAGCTATCAGCAGACTTTCCTTCTATATATATATATATATATATATATATATAGACCCAACACCCACGACACATTGATAAAACCTCAAGAGAAGATCCAGAAATTTATCGATCTCACCCCATGAAGTCGCAGCTTGTGGAATCTCAGCAAAGTGACAACTTTTCCAATAATAATAATAATAATAATAATAATAATAATAATAATAATAATATCATCCACAGAGGTGATCTCCAAAATGACACTACGAGCACTAGTGTTGCACGCAAGAAATATATAAAATATACAGAAGACATTTATCTTGAATACATAATACGTATTGATTCCTCCTCGACATCCTGACTCGCAGGGTATTTTCCATTAATTTTATCTATGCGCTGTTAATGTTTTATGGAACCTTCTTGAAGTAAATAAACTTTCCACATTTTATATCATCTTTTACACAGTTTTAGTTTGCAAAGTAATGCAAAATGATAATTATATGTATCCCACCCTCTGTAAATTCGTATCAGTGAAACAGTATCAGGGAAACTTTTTGTTTTTTATTTGATTAGAGGAATTCAATTTTACTACTCTGTTCACGTGCTCACTATGTGAACTTTACTGTAAACACTTCCTGTACTTTTACTTTTAGTTTACTTTACTTTACTTATGTGCACGCTTTACTTTATTTCTGATGACCATTACGTATCATTCAGTTTCCATGTCAACTTCCGAAAATACGAAAGAATTTTAAGGAAATTAATAGTTCTGGGGAAAATAATGATAAATAATCAGAATATTTTGAACTCTGGTAACAAAACTAAAGCAATTTGGAATATTGTAGAAAATATGACATCATCTCCACGTTGCTGAGAATATTGTTTTAAAGGATAATGACAAAGAAGTAATCCGTGAAAAGTAGCAAATTTCTTCAACCAACACTTTTCTAGAATTGCGGCTGATCTCACCATCACAAAAAAATCGATGACAGCTTCCAAAAAACTTTTTCGACATTTATCGTTTCCAAAACGTCTTCCTGTAAAATCCTCAGAATAGTCACTAACCTAAAAAAACAAATAATTGTCTGGTTTGGATGAATTGTTGGGATTGTGTGTTCATGTGCACCTACCATTATACACCAGTTAACACACATTTTCAATGCTTCTTTGTGCTCACGAATATTTTCAGACATTTATAAAACAACAAAAATTAAGCCCCATTTTAAAACAGGGAACAAAAATGAAATTCAAAATTATCGGTCATTTTCCGTTTTCTCAAAAATATTAAAGAGGCTTTTATATATGCGAATGAAAACATTTTTCAGGGAAAACAGGCTAACAACACGGTTTTGGAAATCAGAATCTGCGGAAACTGCTATTTTTCGTTTCTTAAATGTTGCGTTATGAAGTGGCCACAATGAAATATTTATTGGAATATTTATAGATCTTCTGAAAACTTTTGACATTATTGTCTATAAAACCTTGTTCTCAAAATTGCCTTTATATGGAACATTTGGAATCACCCTAGATAAAAAGCCTCGTCCCTTGAACATCGTGTAAAGACTAGAAATACTACACGAAAAACATTATTTACTTATCTTTTCAATTTTTGCCAATAAAGCATGAGATCCCGCAGATACGATCCCAGGTCCTATCGTCTTTCTGTTATACGTTAACGATACACTCTCGTTCATTAAAAAATGGAAAAGCCGTTTAGTTCGTCAATGACATTAATGCTCTTTGTAAAAAAGAAACAATATATAGTACAATTTCAGAAGTTTCAAATTGGTTTCGAAATAACAAATTTAACGGAAGAAAAACAGTTTCAAGAAAGTTTTGTTTTCTCGCTACCGCTTACTCAGTAGGGAGAAAGTTATGTAATGCTGAGCGAAGAAACGGCAAATTTTAGCAGAAAAACTCTTATTACAGGGCCCTGGTAACGATGACGATGATTCAGGTTTAAGGGCGCTTCAACAAAAACAGTTTTTAATGCAAAGTAATATGTGAGTAAAACTGAAAATACACGTGTTCAATTATTATAAAGAGGGGTCGGCAGAAAAGAGCCACATAAACACTTTAAAATCTCAAATTAAAAGCGAAATATCGGCATAATCCTCTTCTCTTAAATAATGCTGTAAACGTCAGTCTCTCGTAAGAAGCTAAAAAGATTGCAGAGAGAAGATTCGTCATTTTCATGTACCTCTGCTAGAGACCTAGTAAGGTGATACATTCGGCGGCTATCTCTTACCTTAGAACAGTACAAGAGAACATGCTTCACGGCGAGATCGCGTAACTATCGCAAGCAGGGGGCGGGTCACCTCAGGGAAGATGGCCCTAGGAGAAATGGCAGTGACCGATCCGAAGGCGTGGCAGAATTATCTCCTCGCGACTTGACCCACGAGGTGAGGAAGACCAAGGCTTTATGGAATTCTTCATTCTCGTGCGTTTAAAATCTGAGTTCTGCCACTCTGTTTGCCATGCACTGAGAATACATTTGATAAACAGCTTGGTACCGTTTGTTGGGACTGTGAGGAGGCCTACCTCAGTTCTCTTCGTAGCAAACTTTTATGCCTATTCAGCAATTTTGTTCCCTATTATCCCAACGTGACCAGGGATCCAACAAAAACACAATTATAACGACGCACCAATAAATATGAATTTGATGTTGGATGATCCTTGTAAGCGGGTCATAAGAAGAGATGCAGGAGATAGATTCGAGCAAGCTTTTCGAATCACTGAAGATCACTGCTTCCTTTAATGTCATCGATTAAGCAAACTTAAGTGCCTCCATATGTTTCTGCAGTATAAGCGCTGCATGAATAGTCTAGTCGAAGACTCCTCATTGCACTGTGGCAGTAGAAGGGACACCCTACATTACTATTTTGGGAGGAACCATCAGTGTATATGAAGTTATAGCCGGGAAAAAGAATTTTAGTCTCCTGGAGTTCCGCCATAAATGTACTGGGGGTGTTGAGGATTTGGGGAAGAGTGATAATCTCAGGTCTATTGTAGGCCGGAGAAGCCTCCAAGGGGGAACAAGACTTCGGGTGGGGGTTCACTGGGTTGGGGAGTTTTATATTGAGTTTCTGCAAAAACGTGTAGAGACGTATGCCCGGAAGATGGGGTAACGATGGCGTGAGTGCGTACGATGCCCTGTGACTTGGGTGAAGAACTGATTTACGCGAAGGAGTATTTACAGCTGATACTTTCGCACCATTGGAGCCGACTACAATATCTCTCCTTCGGCTCAGGGATGGTTCACCAGCCTCGGCCAAGAGGTATTCAAAGCGACACGTGCGGTAGGCGCACTTGATTCCAGTTTTTTGGCTCCATTCTTGCATTGTGTTGAGGACAAGCTGTAACTGCCGCTCAATAACTTGCATGCTCTTCGACGAGAAGAATATGGCAAAGTCGCCAACGAAGAGCGATGCTTTTACAGGCTCTCGAATTACTGATGCGATAATATTGATAGCAATGGCAAACAGAGACCCTCGAAATTGATCCCTGGGGGCGGACGCGAAAAGATCTTGATCAAAGGAAATCTACTAGAAACGAAGGAATCGGTCCCCTAAGGCTCCAAGAATGCAAGGTGCAGAAAATGCACCTTGCATTCTCATGTACCTCTAGGCTTTCTCCATGACGAAAAAAATTGCTATCAGTGAGCACAGTAGGGAGAAAGTTATGTAATGCTGAGCTGCCGATCTCGTAGCACTAAAGAAGTGGAGATCCGTGTGACAAGGGAGACTAAGAGTCAATCGTTGACCTGTGTTTCCTGAAACGACATTGAAAAGGTGTAAATAGATTCCTTTGTTCCAAGTGCCAGACCATGTTTGTTTACCATTCGCTCTAAAAGCTTGCATGCACAGCTTGTGAGCGAGATTGGGCGGTAACTTGAGGGATTATTCTGTCCTTTCCTTCTTTGGGGATTGGAAAAACAATGGCTTCACGCCAAATCCTTAATAAGGAGTTTCAAAATTTAAGTTCAAAATGCGGAGGAGAAAAGAACGAGCGTTTCCCGGCAGGTGTTTAAGCATTTGATTATGAATCTGGTCTGGTCCTGGAGCAGAATATTTTGCAGAAGCGAGGGTAGAGGATAATTCATCCATGGAGAAAGAAGCATTGTAATCATCCTTCACGCGACTCGAGAAATCTAGTCTGCAGTTCTCCATTCTTCATTTGGTCTTCAGAAAGCTAGGAGAGTAGTGTATGGAGCTGGAGATATCCTCGTCGTGAGAGGCCAATTCTTCAACTATATCTTATGGAGATGTGAAAAGATTTATATTTACCAGACGTTCTGAGACAGATGGCGAAGGAAGTCTTCCACCGATCTGGCGAACCATTCGCCACACTGCTTTAGGCGTAGTACGGCAACAGTGTAATGCAATATAAGCTCTCCTGGTCGCGACCTTACTTTCACGTATGGTCAATCTAGCTCTGGCTCGTGGTCTTTTATGATTTACCACATTATCCATGGTTGGGAACCTAAGCTTTGTCAGCGCCCGCTTCCGATCGCGCACCGCGGTGGCACATTCGGCATTCCACTATTCACACGGGAGGATGTCGTGGGTGACCAGACGACTTCGGAATGATAGTTGAGGCCGCATGAAGAACGGCATCAGTAAAATGAGCAGCCGTAGCATTGATATCATTTGGGCTGTTTTCCGAGATCCGTATTTCTTTTTCGAATGTTTCCCACTCAGCTCGGTGGGTTGGCCAGCGAGGAGGGCGGGCAATGTTTAGGTCGGAAATATCGAAGTTGACCAGAATGGGGAAGTGATCACTGCCATGCAGGTCGCTAAGGACAGTACACTTAAGTATGGCGGAGAGAGATAAACTGCAGAGAGCCAGATCAACGGACGAAAAAGTGATTGAAGCCACAGAAAAATGTTGCTTTCGCCAGTATTCAGAAGAATTATGTTCTGTTTGTCAATAATATTTTCAAGTAAATGCCTCTCGAGCAGGTCCTTATGCCATCCCAGGCGGGATTGTGGGAATTATAGTTCCCCACAATGAGAAAAGGGGCGGCCAACTGAGAAAACACATCTTCAAGTTCTCGTGACACGACTTGGCCAGGACGAATGTATATATTGCACACCGTTAGTGAAAAGGACGGTAGGCGTATTCGAAAACATACGGTTTGAAAGTCGGTTCAAACGTTTTGTTCCTCAGAAAACAGGGAGTCTGATAAGTACTGCAACACCACCGTGAGCACGGAGCCCGCAATCTTCATCAAACAGATAGATGTTAAACCCGCGAAGACAGGGGAGGATAGGGAAGATGATGAGTCTCCTGAAGGCAGACTATATATGGTCATGGCAAGAAATTATCAATCTCAATTCTTTTGAATGTGCACGAAACCGTTTATATGCCACGAGGAAAGCCATTGTAGGGAATTACTTCTTTGGCTTTTTTCTTTCTCACCTTCTGAAAAGTTGTAGAGGAACTCTCCTGGTGCTGCTCGTCAACAGCAGAGTCATCCTGACTGCTGTTGGAGATGGTCGCCTATGTCGGGGGGATTTCCCTTTTCTTGCCACAGGCGACGGAGATATGGGCTGGAGGATCGTTCAATGCGAGTCTCCGAAGTAGTAAGAGGACGGAACTTCGAAAAAAAAATTGTTCAGAAGCGATATCTGACTGGAATCTATTGCATTAAGGGGCTCAGTATTCGCACAGCATTGCGTAACTTTCTCTATTCACAGTTGGGAGAAATAAATAATAATGTAAAAAAAATAATAATAAAATAAAAATGCCATCCACGTGATTCCTTCAAGTCTCTCTTCATTGATCTTGGAATCTTACCATTACCTTGCCTATTTATTTACGAATCTGTCATTTTTGTCAAAACTGACTTACTTAACGGGTGTACTCATGCAATATTGATATTTATAATTACAACACACTTCATAGCAATCACATTCATTTGGTTTCAGTTTCAATAGCTCGCTATAAGAAATCCACTGATAATACATGTGCGTACAACACATTGCCAGATGACATCGGAGAATTAAAATAAGTACACACATTTAAGTTCAAAGTAAAATATTTTGTGCTGCATAACTGTTTATATACAATTAGAGACTATATTGATCATCAGAAAGAAAAATAACAATGATACATAATGCAATAATTTACATTGTATTGTATAAATAAAAAACTAAATAATACATTTAACAAGTAATATATTTCAGCTTCCGGGTCAATGACCCCCATCTCGATCAGGTTTTTGTCTAGTATCCCTCATCCATTGAGCAAATTCTGAGATGGCCCATTGTTTTGCTTCTGTTCATAAATGTAGCTTCACTATGGGCATGTTTCGTTGAGCTGTTCTTTGCTCGAAGTAGAGTAGACTAGGAGTGCGTTGCAATTTTGTTATCAATGTAAAAACATTAAATCTGCAGTGGCTCTCCAGACGCAAATAACTTTTCTATAACTCGGGTAAAGTCTCGTTTTTCAAATGTTGTTAATCTCTGTTTTTTATATTGAATCGGTGAGTGAAATAAACAGAACTATAAAATCCTTGTTTTGAGGAAAGCACGAAAATATGTTTTTCGTAAAACGTGAACATTTTACAACAATCAAATGCACAGAGAAGTTGTAAGGAATGACTCCCTCCACAAGAATTTGCCGGGCAAGTATCATTATGTGCATCTCCAGAATCTGTATAGCCAAAAACAGATCTTAGAGTAATACTGTTTGTCCTCCCTATATTTGTTAAAGATAAGATAAAGTAACTAATTGAAATAAGAATGCCTTTATTACTGAATTTTTACACAATATGATACCTATGGTAACACTAATGATTTCATTATGATTCCTGCTGATCTTCATTGCTTGTCTCTCAAGACGCAATATGATTGTAAAACGGCAAGATTTCGCCACTCACTTGAAGACTTTTTGTATCAATGATCTTCACTTTGATTGATACTGGTTTCTTGTAGACCGATTCGTTTGAAAAAGTTGGAGTGACGTGAGTCTTGAACAGTTTAAAAGTGTTTATAACTAGTCCTCCGATAAAATGACTGAAATATAACCTGGTATAGTACTGTTATAGATTAACTGATTATAGTTTGAACCTGAGAAAGTTTTATTATTCCATTGAACAGTTAGTTTGCAAGTATTTTTAAATTAATTTGGCCACCAGCATTTGAAGTCCGTTAACTAACTTTGCTTCTTTCAACTGACCAAACAACAATGATAATTTCCTCCAATATTCTCATTGCAGGTCTATACTGTCGATTACATACGAGAATGTCGAACTCTAGCCGCAAGACGGAGAATCCTGTTGTAAGAATCCTTGTTCACTCAAATAATAGGTAGCCTCGTAAATGTGAACACATTGTGTTAGTTGTAATGTTGTTCAACTCAGAAGGAGAGGCCACGTTTAAATGTGATTTTGGCTAACTCCATTAAAAATGTCAATTTTGGAGTTGTACGGATTTTACATTCACCGATGCAATTCCTTCTTTTTCTTGTTCTTCTTCTTTCTTCTTCTTCTTCTTCTTCTTCTCCTCATTATTATTATTATTATTATTATTATTATTATTATTATTATTATTACTATTATTATTGTTATTGTAGTTGTTGTTGTTGCTGTTATGTGATTCTGTCTCTGGATAAAATCTCAGGATTGAAGTAACTGCTCTTTTCAGTGCCACTGATTGGAGTTGAGGTCCAAACTCAGCGAAGGAGGGTGCCTTCAGCAGTCGGTGAAAATCCCGTAAGATTTAGTAATGCCGACTGGCGATCGGAGGGACCCCTTGCTGGGCCCTGCGGGGTATATTCCGAGGCCACTGTGGGTCGCAGTAATGGGTGACAGGAAATAACCCATGGGTTAAATGTGATCTGTGAACTCGAACTTGCTTCCTGCGAATCTTCACTTACAACCAATGGGCAAAGTGGACAGAACAAGAAATGTAATGAATCTTCACGTGCCTTGTTCTACCAATTTCATACCTGCTCAGAAATAGAGCTAATGTCACCTTGTCAACGTTTGGCTATCCCAGGCTTAGTCCCAGAGACCCAGAGTGGGCTGTAGCTCGAAGCCCTCGTCAGAGATGGACACGGGTTAAATTGAAGGAGATGATTATAGTACTTTCACTATTTCAAGCTAAAAATAATGGCTCGGAAATAAAAGTTTCAAGGAATGGAGAGGCCGGAACCCAGATGCGAGACCTTCCCTAGATTCAAAGAAACTTGCCAGTCAACGACGATACAGACTCAGCAGTGGAAAATTCACTGCAGAACAACTTGCTGACATTCAGAGAAATGCGGAGTATGTTCTTTGATCGAACTACCCACATGACGAACAAGTAGAACTTGAAAACAATGGTCCTGTTGAAGATTCATATCTTTCCAATGAAACATATGTCAGTGGTAAAAATTCATCTGGCAATGAATCACATGTTACGAAATCTCTTCGATGCGAGATGGAAAGAGTTCGTCAACTTCAATTCGAATCTCGGGCACCGTTGAGGAGAATATACAAAAATCCTGCCTCTCAATAAAAGAAATGAAACAAATGGAAGAGCAGTAATGGTTCCTTATCTAAGAACACCGTTTATTGTTACTCAAGTAACGGATTCTGGAAATCAATTCCAGTAATCCCACCGCCCTCTAATTTCTTTGAGAATAATGCTAAAACAGGATATGGAATGATTTTTACAACGTCACCACTAATAATATTAGTTACTGAAAATTTGGTGTACCGTGTACTGATATTTTTTCTGGAAAAAGTCTCTTAAAAGAAGTAAATTAAGAAAATTGTTGTTAAGACGCAGGCTGGTGATCAGGGAGATTAATAGGGGTGCTCTTTCAGAGAGGTATCAATGTATTACCCATCTATTACAAATAATACTAGAAAATATGTGCTGCCGGTGTATTCTTCTGTGGTGCCATTAGTTTATTTTCTTTGGGAGTCAAGTTCCTTCTTTTCCACTTCATTATCTTCAACTTTTTCAAAGGCAACAACGTCGCTCTTTTCATTCATATGAATTAATTCTTCCTCACTAACACAATCAAAAATATGTCTATGATACTAGGAAAAAATTCGTATAGAGGCTACAGTTGTACGATTCAATTGACTGAATGTATTATTCTAAAAACTTTCAATTTTTGTTGAATTTAAAATCAATTTTTATTTGTTAATTTATAGATAATTAGAACGTGTGCAAGTGAGATATTGAAGGATTTTTTATATTATTGAAAATATATTTTCAACATCCTACGTGAAATTATTGTCCATATTAAAAAGTTAAAGAAAAGATCAAAAACAACACACATTATCAACCTTTTTACGTTATTTTACTTTAAACTCTTCTACGAATATAATGGTCAAATCTGGTTTAATTTACTTTTGATAATATTAATACAATTTAACCTTTATTTAAACGTCTATAGTTGGTTTATTTAAAATACACATAAATCTGTAGAACATACTTTCTAATTGTTATTAATAATGTGAACAAATGAATTTCTGAAATTTAACTCGAATTTCATCACCAAATAAATAGAAATTATTCGATGTAGAGCGAAAGCGAGTTGGTCAAGGCTGCTACAGCAGGTCAAGAGTCAAGATTGTTCACACTGTGGAAGAAACATCAGCAAGAGTATCGCCTCCTTTTTATATCGAGAAATATAAAAGAATATGTACATTTTATATGATTAATTGAGGTGAAATCTATATTTTTCATTTTATTACATTGGTCGCTTTTAGCAAAATATTTTTTCAATTTTTTTTTCAAAAGGCAAGACAATTTCAATATTTTTATCGAAAGGCATAATTAAAATCTTCGAACATTTTTCTCGCACGATTCCATTTTCGCCTTTCATTGCACCACCGAACCACTACTCCACTAGATCTCTGCTCCACTAGCAGCCACGTTTCGTGACGTCAATGGAGGCTGAGGACTGGTCGACCTGCTTGTAGTCCAAATTACAGTAAACGGTGGTGCACGGTATAAGCTGGCATATGAGAACGCTTTACATGGCTGTACTATCGTTGCGAAATGTCCTTAACTATGTGTCGAAGACATCCACAAGAAATGAAGTCAGCGACTCAACGTCGCGTGGGCTCTTCAGCTTCTTTGTGAACTTTAAGTTCTCAAAGAATCGTTGCCACTTCGCGCACCAATTATGCTTCCTCTGACGAAAACCGTAACGCGACTAAAAGGTCTACGTGGGCCCGAGACATTCTCACATCTGGAAAAGAATAGACTGGCATCTCAATGGGACAGCATGGTCCTTATCACAGGCACGTCCCCGATGCGTGACTTGGTGGTATGTCCTTGGTCTACTACACTCAAACACGTGTACACACCCAGCTGTACTCTAAACATCTACTTCACCTGGATTTCCCTTCATCTCCTCTGAATGTCCTACTTGGAGACATTGAGTATTGTGAGTTGACTGAACGTAAGTTTATATTCATTCACTCTTATTCTCTTGCTCCTTTTGAAATTAATATATGGTCACACTGACATATTATTCATTTTGAGGAGCTGACACTAGAACGTACGACTCAGGTAGTATGTTCGTTTGTTCGCCCCACAAAAAGATATTAATGGAAGTAAAATGTCTGTTAAAGATGGTACAAAAAATTGGCCCTTACCGGTCTTATTTTTAAATAAAATAAGTGTAAATTATTGCAAGAATTTATGTAAAAACTTTCGAGGGCATATGTGTTTTTAAGATATTGAAGAAATTATCCGATCAAAAGTATTTTGTTTGATTCTATACATAATACTTTTAGGAATCAAATGATATTAAATGTAACGTACCTTACCGCGAATTCTGAAGAGAAATTAATTAAAAACTGCTGCGACATTCATAGCAACCGGAAGTACCGGCTCTCGGCCTAGAAGATACGCAGTACAAATCATGCTATAGTCGTTCTATAGCAAGATTTGTACAGCAATTTCATAGCAACTCATGTTAGAGCGCAGCAATTCATGCTGCTATTTGTTCAGCAGATAATGCTATAGTACGTTTCTCTCCCGTTCAGATCATAAATCGCACTAATTTAAAAATGTGTGTCACACACAAGCACAAACTACGGTCGATAATTCACTTTTTATGCAACCAATGTGGACATATATTTAACGCAGAAAGAAAAAAGTGAGAGCCAAAGTCAACATGACCTATCAAAATGAAAAATCATAGGAAATACTAAATTTAATATTAGTTTTTTTAGAGCAACCCGTACATTCTTCTCTTTCAACTGTTAACATTTAATTATTTTAATCCTCCATCCACATTTACAAGTAGCTAATTGTTAATTTATGAAGGTAATAAATGATCGAGTATTCGACTAGCGACTGGCACGAACGTGCTGCCTAAAAGGGAACACGAGGAAGGAGGAGGACATGAAACCGCTTGCCGCTGCCACTGCGTCTCCTGCTCTGCTGAGCTGCGCGCCGCGCATCATTCAAAGCCATTCCTCCCTTGTGATTGGCGCAGTCCTTAAACACGAGGAGAAGCCCACGACTACTTACCTACTTGTTGGTCACCCGGCGTTGCATCCATTTCGGGCGTGGGCTGCGTGATAATGACCTGCTGGGGCGCCAGGAGGAACACAGGCACGTCCGGGGGAGTAAACACTGGCGGCGCCGAACTAGGTGGCTCGTCCTCTCCCTGCAATCGAGTGAAAATCGCACGCGTTAATCTACTATGCGGCGCCAGTTTGAATATCTTATATTACCTCCGGCTTTGGGAATGATCAAGTTACATTACTGCGAAACACTTATGTCATGTGTAAATTGACAAGATATTCAATTCAAAACAGCGTTCAAGTTTTGGATAAAATAAATGTGCTGGAGAAGAAGTACATTTTAAATATTCTTTTCTTGAATTACCCTCTCGATTTGTCAGTTACAAGAATTGTGAATCACAATCCAGTATACGAATTCACCACGCAACTTAAATACAGGAATAGCCCAAATCCAACTTAAATATGAGAATCGTTCAAAAGAATGTTCTCGTAGCCACAACTTTCTGGTTACAATGTTATTACGTAGAGTGTAGGTTGAAGGTGACAAGGGGTAGTAGCCACGAGCAGCAGAAATCGCCATCTTTCTTTTCAACCTCCATAAGCGGGCATGGTTCTGTAATCGAGAATCTTGCCTTTGACGGATTCGTTAAGATGTTTTTCATTGTAAATGATCGATAAATAAACATGTAGGGTGAATGTACCATTAAATGACCATTTAAGAGCGTGATCATTAATGTCTTGCAATTACTACATGAAAATCATTCAGATTCAAATAAAACTGTATGAATAGAGAATTTATAATGCCACAATAGTTCGACTATGATAGTAATTGTTTCAAGCTGCAAGAAAAGCAGTGTTTAAAATTTAAATAATGTGCACACCAGTGAATGACCAAATCTTTCCAGTAGTTGACCGGACGGACACCAGTAAATGACCACCATAGAACTTCATGAACATGTGGAAATAATATTTTCCTTTCCCTAATATTTTCCTTTCCCAGTAAACTTAATTCGGGCGTTGTTGGGTAAAGTAGAGATTTAGTTATCTAAGATGTAGATTAATTGCTACTGATCTACCCTTGTAACAGGAAAACGAACAGTTTTCACCATAAGTCTGCTTATTATCAAATAGAAAATGTTGTAAAAAACCTTGCAGAAAATAACAAAAATATGCAAGAAAAGCAGTGTTTAAAATTTAAATAATGTGCACACCAGTGAATGACCAAATCTTTCCAGTAGTTGACCGGACGGACACCAGTAAATGACCACCATAGAACTTCATGAACATGTGGAAATAATATTTTCCTTTCCCTAATATTTTCCTTTCCCAGTAAACTTAATTCGGGCGTTGTTGGGTAAAGTAGAGATTTAGTTATCTAAGATGTAGATTAATTGCTACTGATCTACCCTTGTAACAGGAAAACGAACAGTTTTCACCATAAGTCTGCTTATTATCAAATAGAAAATGTTGTAAAAAACCTTGCAGAAAATAACAAAAATACTTTTTGGAACAAAAGAATGAATTAATGGAGAACGTGAAGTCGACTCTTATAGAAACAAGGAAAAATCTCTGCAACAAGGAAAAATAATTTGTCATTCTAAATGAATTTTCCATTATAATATTCTAGTAAAAGACTGGCTGTTATTTTTAAACACAAACAAGCACCCCTTTCAACCATTTTATTATATATTACATGTGTATCAATCCAATGAAGAAACTCTTAAAAACACCAGACTCTTTAATATTTCTCAGGCTTATTAATATGGGTTACTTTTTGCTATGTTTGTATCATATTTATTCCATGTTTTCTGGCCATTTCCAACGACCTTTGTCAACAGTTTTCATTATCTTAATTTCTGATTCAGCTTTTCCTTTCGTTACTTATTCCCAGATTATATTGCATCACACATTTACTATAACGTATTCATTTGCATAGAAATTAACACCGCGCATCTCACCTGCAGTTTAAAATCTGTGTTTCCCGATTCCGCATCTGAATCAAGTAATACTGCATTTGAATCTGGCTCACTATTTCTCTCCCAATCTTTTCACATTTATATTAAGATTAATTTTTTGCCTTTATTTTGTTTCTCTGTCTTATTTACGTTTTGCTTTGAATTTTGTCTGTTCATTTTCTCTTCATTTTTATTGTCACGGTGGCTCTTCCACCTTTGTGAAGTCAGTGCAAAGGGAATTCGTTCACTTTTACTTTCCCGTTCAACTTTGTCATTCTCATATTGTGGCCAGGATAGATGATTACTTCAAACATCATTGACAACTTATGATTTAGTTGCTTCAACTCCATGAGAAGTACTTGCCGGTTCCTCAGTAATTATAGTTTCTGACACTTGAAAGAAGCGTTATTATCTAAGTTCATTGTTTGTGAATTGTTATATTCTATTGATAGAGGCGTACTGATTTCTAATGAGTGTTCTGATAAAATAGAGGCAAATATTGTGTGGCGTCACAGAATTTTAATGATAAAATAAATAATTATTACACTTCTATCTTATTTTTTACAAAATGCGTCGTAGGACCGACAGACGCGTGGATCTGGTCACGTTCAGCGTCAAGAGGTCATAGTCATACCCTCCACTGAACCGTTCCTTTGTTCACGACTGCAGCTAGGAAGGGACGCTTTGGGGATACTCACAGGTCATTAACTTTAAGTTATGGGAATTCCAGGGCCACCGACGAAGGGACACACTACGCTACACGTGTATTTTATCAACAAGAAGAATGACAAAGAAGGAGATACTGTAGCTTTCCATTCGGGTCGCACACGGGTCGGGTTAACACACGTCCGGCGATTGGCCGAAATCCTTCTGCAACGCAATAACCTTAACGCCAATCGGCTGCCGTTTTGTCGAAATATTAGAATCTTCTAGAACTTTTGGGAGTGAAAGGAGGGAATAGCCGAAACGGCGGGGACTTCTTGTCAGACAACCGCCAGGCCACTTCTTGACAGACCACCGCCCGCTCCAGTACTTGATTTCTTGTAAATCCGCCGGGCACTTGATTTTCTTCTAGAACGCTGTGATACGCGTTTTGAACTTTAGTTTGTCCAACCGCCCTTCAGAAGCAATGACTGGTAAAGTTTCACCGACATTTGCTTGCGTAATTTGAAAATTTGAAGGACACTCACTGCATTTTCGAAATCACGCTACGCGGCTTCCGTAACTTCACAATTCCGTGAAGTTTCGGGTTTCGGCAGTTTACCAAAAATTTGTCACCGTTACCAAAATGGACAGAATTATAAGCGCCTGCAGCATTACATCTGAAAGTGAGAGCTGAGGACGATACTTGTGAACGCGACTACGATGAACTGCGGCGTGGGTCGCGAGCCAGCCCGACGGTTCCCGCTACCTGCTGCAGAGCCTTCGCCGCGCCCCAGAGTCGTCGCCGCCGCAGCCCGCCTTTTCAGATGATCTGCAATTGGTCCGCACAGTGAAAGGATGCAACACCTGGACAAAGGTGACACGTCCACAACAACAAACACCGGTGATGTCATCTCCAGAGCCTTCAATGGCTCCAGTTAGGCCCTTCAGGCATTCATTTAAAAAATGGATTCTTGCTCAAACAGTTTTTGTGTAATTAAGGCAACGATTCTTAGGCGCACATTGGCTACAATAAAATTCTAATGCCAAACCAATTTCCTGTAAGCGTAGCCTTAAGATATTCCTGTGTGTTAGATTTTAATTAGGTTAAGTTTTGTTTTGGGAGAAACTGAGCTGAGGTAGAAACTCACTTCTTGTCGTGCTCGTTTTATTTTGAGTCATTAAACATTAAACTTTACCTCATTCAATAACTTCTTTCATTCATAAACAACGACGTCCATCCATCTCACTCCCGCGACCCACTTCCATCTGAGCTAGCAACAAAGGTAAGACGGCCGTGAAGGTCACAATTACCAACATAAATTTTGGATGTTTTTGCCTTCCAAATCGAAAAAAAAAATTCACTTTCGGGATCAATTCCATTTTCTTCTACTGCAGGGAAATTCTGCAATACTTGGTGGCATCTCCTTTTCTAATGTAATGAGCACGGCTTCAATGGCATCATTTGATAATGTTTCTTGGTAGAACAGTTCTTGCTGCCTATCTGCAATGCATTTACTATAGTCGACCCTAACAGAATTAAAAGAGAATAACCTACATACTTCAAATCCCTTCGTTATGGTGTCAATCTCCAGAGAATTTTTGTAAGCTTCACTAAAAAAGGTGGCCAACTTCACTTTTGACACCAGCCATTGTGACAGCTCGTACTACTGCTACACCTGGAGACGTATCATACTCTGTAGAGGGGAAACGAGAGTACAATCTCCTTTTCTCCTTTTCACAATCTTCAATTTTGGAATACAAGTAATCTAAAAATAAAAGGTTCCTGTAAATAGTTATTAAAATAGCAATCAGATATTATTAGTTAGTTTATTTAAGTTACCACACTCTCATCGCTTCAAACGCCTATTCAGATGAAGCATTTGTTGTGAAGCCACTGTAACTGAATAAACTCCCGCTTCTCCTGGGCTACTGGAGAGGGGACAATTGAAAAACCTCGGCAGCAGTATAGCTCAGATGGCCGATACGTCAGTTCGACCGACTGTGACGGAGTTCGTCCCGGACAGTAATGTACCAAATGATTAATATCGTAATTTTTGATGAGTTATCCGTAGCGAATGATAATGATATGACTTATCGGAATAAATGTAACGTTGACACAATACACATAACAATACAAATAATATTGAAAATACCTGTTATCACTATCGCTAATAAAAAGGTTTACCTAACACAAATTTGCAGAGGAAGATCAATTTGAGGCGAAGAAGGTGATTACGTGGGATATTATTTTTTCTTGCAATGACAAATGTATCTTGTGTAACCACGGGAACATGATTTCAATCATCAATTAACACTTATCAATTTTTTTTAGATGGGCGTACTCAAACTTGGAAGATCTCTTACAGGTATCAGGTCAACTGCAGTGCCCCGTTGATTTTTTTCAAATGATGTAGTCGACTATAGTGAACTTCTGGGGACTAACATTTTTGGTTCACTATATCAGAGGTTCACTATATCAGATGATGTCAAAATTAAATAGAATTTTTCCACAATTATTGATTTTATTAACATAGAGATTCAGTAAAATACATTAACAGCTCGAATTAAAAATTTCAATAGCTTTATTTGCCCTTAAAAATCTAATATTTTCAATTGTTTGCATTGTATGTTTTTCATTCGTAATTTCTCTAGATCCTTATCCAGAGTTCGTGCTCTCTCCATACATGATTCTGCATTGTCCACTGTGTCTAAGTATCGAAATTCCACTTGGCACCCTTCAAAGCCTCTTGCAGTGTTGGAACACCGTCCCACTCTCCGAAGGCTCTTCTACTCATCTAATAACATACGATACTCTTTCGGTAGCGACACGGCGAAAGCGGCTAACGAAACTGATCGCTTTTCCGCGCGGCGCGGGGCTGTCCCCAGGTAGTGGGGTTATGGCAGTCGCGCACTTCCTGTTGCCTACGTAGAACACAACGCGCTTTGTTCCACGGAATATAACACCAAGCTTGAACCTGAAGCAAGCAATCGCGCGTCGCCCACGCCCACGTTGTAGCACCGCCTTTGTTTTCGCAGTGAAGCTGAGTGCCTTAAGGTCATCAGAAAGGTCCCCGTTCCAGGTCCTCTACCTTCACTTCAGGGTAGACTTCTTCAATTATGACCTTTGGCTGACAACATTTTTTCCAAACAGCCTGGTTTGTGGTACTGAGGTAATATTTTTTCTAGGAGGGAATTTATTTCCAGGACGTTGTATTTCCTACCGTCACTATAGCCGAGGTTCAGATAAGCGAATCTTCTTATGCTTATTTGTAAGTGAAACGGGACCAGTGACTTAACTTCACTATAGACGAGGGTTCACTATATCCGAGTTCACTATAACCAGAATCAACTGTAAATAGTTCTCTCCAAGTATCCAGCATTTTGAGTTTTTTATTGCACTGCTTATGATAATAAGTAACCTGTACTTTGTTAATAATATTCATCCTCTTAACATGGTAAAATTATCACTGAAAATTAAACGTATTCTTGATTGCAACGAATAGATGCACTCGCAGTTTCACACAATACTACATTCTCCAGAACTATTCCATAAAAGAAAATCATGAAACACCAACCATGAGGCACAATGTATATCGCAGTTTGGCGTAAACGTTTCAAATTCGTTTCTAGAGGAAAACACCCCTTCGCCGTCTCCTAACATAAACGATGATTCAACAATTCGCCCGCTGACGCCCGACATCTCAAGACGTTTTTGTTTGTTTTTCCTTTTCGTCGTCTTCTTCTTCTTCTTCATATTCCTCGTCGGTTTTTTCATCTTCTTTCAACGCGGTCGCTCCAACGAAGTCTTGATTGATTGTTAGTTATTCCAACGTCAACTAATGAAGTTATTAGTCCCGTATGTATAGTTCATGTTTTAGCTCAGGAGGTGGCAGTGATCTTTCCCCCGCTGTATGGAGAGTTCTGGCGCCGACATACCGTCGCTTAGCGGTTTTTTCCCAACCAGGGGGTACCGCTTCTGCCGGGACAAGGTCTATGCTCCTGACTGGTCTGCTGGGAAGTGTGGTAGTGTAGTGAATGTGAGTGTGTGTGTGTAAGGGGTGAGGATAGGACAAGGAAGAAGAAGGCAATATCGCCCGCGATCCGTGGCCCGTTTGATAGTGTACTGCTCCTCTATTCGCCTGCTGTTGATCGGAGAAACCACGGAAAACTACCAATCAGAGCAGCCGGTTGCCAGAATTCTTCTCCAGACAGCGACTGAATTCGACATGCTGACAAGCTAGTGTCGAAAATCGTGGAGATTCGAACCTAGTCACCTCCTGGTCAAAGGAACTGCAGTGTAATTGATGCCCTGAGCCATCTCTCCCGGCCATCATCATCATCATCATCATCATCGTTGTCGAAATCGTATTCATCTTTTTTCGCCTTCTCCTTTTCTGCCTTTTTCTTTTTGCCTTCTTTTTATTCTGTTCCTTGCCATCTTCTCTTTGGCCGTCTTCTTCTTTTTCGTTAATATCGTCTTCATCTCTTTCCTCTGTTTCATCGTTCCTAGTGTCCTAGTGTTAGAGATCTGACGGTGGCGTATTTCGACTCTAACTATATACCTAGCTCGAATGCAACCGCTACTGGGGGAGAATTCTTGCAGCCGGCTACTCTGATCGGGAGTTTTCTGTATTTGTTGCGATCAATACCTGACGAATGCCGAAGTAGTACTCTAACGACCACGGGTCACGGACCACGCGCAAGATTTCCTTCTTCTTTTTCTCCTCGTATGTTCTATCCTCTCCCCTTGTTTTCTTTCCTCGTCTCTCTCTCTCTCAATAAGACACACTTACAAGCAAAACACTAACATACTTGTCGAGAGACCTGTCAGGAGCTTAGAGGCCGTCCCAGGTGGGGTAGTGCCCCGCTGAGGGAACTACCTGGAGGGGGAAATACTCGGCGAGTCCACGTGTAGGTCAGCGGCAGATCTCACCATCCAGTGGGGGAGGAACACCGTCACCTCCCGCGCTAAAATATTCATAGCATTGAGTAATGACCATAGCAGGTGTGCAGGGAAACTTCAACCAATGAATGAATGAATCAATCAATAAGTCAATAGTTTCCATTTGTCATCATTTTCATCTCTCTCGCCTTCTTTCTCTTTTCTTCTTCTTCTTTGCCTTCTACGTATTGTTTTACTACTGTCGCTACAACCACCATCACAAATACTATCACCGTTTCCTTTAATATTTCAGCTGCCATCAACATTATAAACTATAAGTATTTTACCAAACTGTAATTACTACGAGTACTACCACTACTTCTACTTTATTCACTAATTCTCTATCTGTATTACATTTCTGTAAAAATAATGAGATGGCATTTAACCCAATAAAGCTATTAAGCAGACTACTGTATACTTCGCAAATCTGAGAATGGAAACTCACCTGGGGCGTAAAGGGCTCACCATCTTCTCGACATTCTTCCACCACCAGCGAAGGAAATATCCCGGTGCGCCCGTCCACTTCTCCTTCCCACCAACCGTCGTCCACATTGTGAGGCACTTTACTCAATATGCGGATCACTTGTCCTTCGTAAAAAGTCAGCTCGTCCTCACACCCTGCTTCGTAATCATAAAGAGCTAGACAGAAACCTGCCACGCCTGTGAACATGTGAGAAAAATGAGCACACATTATCAGCAGTTTTAGTTAACTACAAGCCAATAAATAAGTCTTCATTCGTACGTAAAAATCTCCTTACATTTTGCGTTCGACATATTGGGAATTACATGAATAAATACGAGTTGTAAGTTAATTATTCATTAACTTGGCATTTACATTAATGCCAAAGTTGTGTGGCATAGCCGAAGCTTTCCATCGGCGTGAGTGGGAGGGGGGCGTATTATGAATATGAGGAACACAATAATATATAAGGATGTATAGTAACATAAACGACTATACGTGTATTCTGGCAGCGGGTCCTCTGCCGTTGCGTGGTCCAGCGTGTGACACGTCATCAGTCGGAGTGCACGCAGTCGGTGGTCGAAGCGCATATTTGTAAAACGTAACCATGTATATCCTGCAGCCCCAAAATAAGCCATCTCATTGGTCAGAATCTTGGAGGAAACCAAGTAGATAAAAATGTGCTTAGTAGGAGTCGCTACGACGACCGTATGAGCTGAATGAAACACTAATGAACGATTCTTTGATGTCTTGTTGCTACTCCCTCTTTCCTCAGCAAAATACCTTTCATTTAATTATTTGGGAAGAGAATGTACGAGTAATTTCAATTATGCCAGGAGTATTAAATGGCTGACTTAGTAGAATACCGATTGATTTGCTGGGACTCTTAAAGGAATCGAAACGGTAAAATCTTAATAGAATACAAAAAAGACATGTCATTTTACTTTCCACACAAATAGGATGAAAATAAAATGAAGACTTTAGAAATCGGGAGGGTTAACACAAGAGTTTGTGCGCTGTATAACACGCATGGCAGTTACCCAGCATGGAAAGAAATATCTAGCCGACTTGGTGCATCCATATACTTAACTTAAAGGAATCATACGCAAAAAATACAGTTGAGGGCTCAGAGAACAGATGTTGGAAACTTTCCTCTAATTACAGAACTATTACAGACTGGAATAAGTCTTTTAACCCTCCCTCTAAGAATTCAAAGATAAAGTATTTAATAATAGTTTATTTTATTAATTCATACATAGGCAGCTATATCTCCGTACTTCTGATGAACTTTGGCCTAAGGAACATTAACTAATTCTTTGAATACATTATTTTTAACAATACGGTGTTCTATTCAATATTCAAGCAAATTACTTTCTTGAACATCATAAAACATTGATACGAAAGCTGAATAGTGAATGAAAAAACGCGTGTGGTGCAGAGTGCACTCGCCTGAGTCGAGCCTCCCAACTCACGCCAGTCCTCAACGAATCGTTTTACTCGCGACTCCTTGCGTTCACCATGCCAACTACTTGGAACAGCTCTAAGATTCTGACCAATGAGAATGCTCAACTTTTGTTGTTGTTATTATTATTTAAAGTCGCATCAACATCTAGGTCATTAGCGACCACTATTATCTTTCACGGTATGGTAACTGTGAAGATGAGATGATATGATGACAGGGGTGAAAGGACGAACACAAATACAACCAAGTCCGTGGCTGGACTCGAACCCGCGATCCTTCGGTCCTAGATCTCTACGGCACTACTCCTTACTACACACTACTGCCTGAACGATCTCGGCCTTCCGGACCAGCTCAATTTGGGGTTGTAGGATATACTTGGTTACGAGTTAGAAATATGCGGTCAAGGCAGCGCCGCGGAGGGGAAAGAGGTGGGCAGTGAGTTCGCGACTACCTCGCAGTGGATGCTAGCGCCAAAAGAGGCCATGTGGTTGGCTACGGTTGGTTATGCTGCTTCTCGACATTGCAATCGATACCGAAGGAGTGGCGGTGACCGTTACTGAGCAGAGCACGCCGGATGTGTTGAAAAGTGGAGGAATGAAGTGTAGCAGGAGATGGTGAACAATATTCACAATGGCTTGTAATGAGGAGATTCGTGGTGCGTGGAGTCAACTAAGATTTTCTTTATACTACTTATTGCCTTAAGAAATTTCGGGAAGTGTAATTCCGAAGAAATTTTTAGCAATTAATGTCTGGGTACCACAATTTACACTACTGAAGACGGACGGATTGTTCATAGATGGAGTAAACATTACACGTGTGTAGAAAACCGCACCGAACAATTGTAGTCGTATTGGAAAAATATTGACTTTTTGAGCAGGAGAATTTGTATTAAGTTAATGTTCGTTGTGTAGAGAACAGAGCCAGTACGCAACAAGAGAATTCGATCTTTCGAAAAATGGCAGTACGCAATGATGTCTTCATTTATTGCTCGGTAACACATGAACTGACAGAAAAAATAGTGGTGCTGTAACAGCACATTCGTTCTCGCAAAATTTCCAACTTTTCGAAAATTTGGAGGGTTCAACGAAAATTAGATCCCTTTATTTTTGCGTTCTTTACACTATCCTTAGAAAAAAAATGAAGAAAACTATTGGAGCCGTTTTTGAGAAATTGCTTTTATAAATTGCATTTACTTCAAGTTGAAAGTATGTGAAAACTAATTATTTTTTCTTTCCCGGCTTATTTCATAAGAAGTAAAAGTATTGTACTTGTGCGACTGAAATCGGCGATTTTTCAACAGAAAACTCTCATTGTCGTACCCTGGAAATGAAAAAGTGGATAAAACTTGTTCCTACATTTTAGTAAACTACTTCCTCGAACACGTTGTGCAGTCAGAATCCTTATTTAGTAAGGCTTTGAATTCCACGCGACTTACTTCAAAAGGTTAATCAGACTATGTTCCGGAGGTGCCAAGAATTCATTCGAGCTGAAGGACACCACTTTCAGTCTCTTCTTTAAGACTAGTTAAGCGCAGCTAAGATAGTTCCGGTATGTCAGCACGGGAGTTGAGTCAGCGCTTCGCTGAGCGAGAGCTCTCGACTCCCCGAGCGAAGCGGCCCGAATCTTCGGTAAACGATAAAGTGTACACCCGGTACATATGTATTCTAATAAATGAAGAAACGTTACATTAATATATCACATTATTGACACCGTTAACTCCTGTATCGTGTTATCAAATCAATTATTTCAAATACATTGTCGGTATAAGTATACCAAACCATCAATTTAAGGAACAGTCAAGTGTGAACTTTTGGAGTGTCTAGCCATAAAGAGTAAAGTTTTAAATCACATATCTCTCTACCGGTCTGATGAACTACTCAAAATACCATTCAAAATATGACACTAAAATATTTAAGTTATCTGTTTATATAGCATCATTATAATTGTAATTAAGTAATTAATAGAAACTAGATAAAGGGCCCATACTAGAGGTTAATACATTTTGAACAGTGAATTACGTTTTAATATAATTGGTTTATAGGTCCCGGCATCACAGCAACAATTTTCCATTCGAGCCTCCCTTCCTAGTCTGCATTTTTAATTGCAGACATTACAAACCCCAAATTAGTTTTGCACTGTGACATGCATGTTCTCTCGAGCCCAGATCTGAGGAACGGCTTTAAGAGGCATGCTCACAAAGCAAAACAATACTATAGTCACAATGGTTTGTAAATATGAATATATCAATTTTTTTGGAATTGAATGATTAACATGTTACTTATTGCTATGGAACGATCAAAATCTATCATATCCCAACGTATTAGCGGAAATCAGGCAACCATTTACGGCCATTTGGTAGTAATTTAGCCATTTTGTCAATTTGGTCACTGCAACTTAAGGTTGAGACGCTCTATAGGGCCTAAACTGTTCACAGAATTTCTCCAAATTGCTATTTTCCTATCGATCTGGTTGGTCTGAAAGCCCTGCAAATTTAAAACGGATGTATTGGTTTTGGAAGGTACTTTTCCTAAAGCCTCAACGATAGTTTCCCATTTTTCTCAAAAACGGCTCCAAATTTTTTACTGTTATCTTCGGTAGTGCAAAGTACGCTTATAAAAATAAAGCAGGTCTGTTTTTCGTTGAATTCTTTGAATTTTCGAAATTTGCAATTATTCACATTTTTTCGACGTTTTCTCAAACCACAATATTGAAAAGTGAGATTTTTTTGTTAATGAAATTTGTTCTTCGAAATTAAATCTTTTCCATGTGAATGTCCATGTCCACGTAATTCCTTGAATTATTGTTTTTATATGAGTTGCACATGTTAAACTTTCTTTTTTAAAGCGATGTGAATGGTATAGTGTGTGGTGCTATAATACTTGCCGTGGGTACTCATTCACGCAATTACGAAGTTTGAAGTCGAATTTCTTGCGACTTCAATCAAAAGAGGAAAAAAGAATGAGAAGAAAGAGGGACGAAATTGGGTGGTAAAGTAGTGTCGTGATAGCAAATCGCCCTATGAAGTGCGTGGTTTCGCGTAGACGCCGCAAGGGCAGCGAAGACGGTGACTGCAGAGCCTAGTGCAGTGCAGTGCGGGCGGCGTCGTGGGACTACAGCTAGCGCTCACCCTGGGCCCGCGCGTCCGCGGGGCCGCCGTCGACCGCCACGGCAGGGATGTCGACGGCGGCGGCGTGATCCGCCTGGGCGTCGGCGGGCGCGGGCGACGCGCTGCGGGCGCCGGGCTCCGCGCTCGGGGGCGGCGCAGGTGCGGGGGCGGCGGGGAGGCCCACGGCCGCGGGCTCCTCTGGGACGCCGGCCGCCACCTCCGCGTCCGCCGCTTCGCCGCCCTCGTCGACGGTGTAGTCGACGGAGCTGAAGGATATTTGCGAGTGCAGCTGGTACGAGGAGCCCGCGGCCGACGTGTCCGCCGCCCAGCCCAGCCCCGCGCTCGCGCTGTCACCGTCCACGTCCAAGTAATTGTGCGGCACGTAGCCCTCCTGGCCGCGGTAGTTGCGCGCGCGCAGCCAGCCGTCGCCGTCGCCTTCGCCCAGCACCTCCAACTGCTCGTTCTCCACGATGCTCAGCTCGTCGTCGTTCTGCGCCTGCGCACAGCACACAACGCACACCTCGCTTCAACAATTTACGATTCACGCTGGTCGTTACTGCGACTTAGATGGATGACACAAAGAAATCGTCAACCATACACACTAAGCATGCAATGCAAGTTGAGGTTCTGAAAATGAACACAGGGTCATTCTTCGACCAGAAAAAAATTATTTAAAAAATCTATACTAGTTTGGAAAATATACACATAAAATAAAATTACATCAATGCTTAGAAATCATGAGGGCACATGGCACGATATCTTCATACAAATCGTAAAAATTGTACCGAAAGCTACCTGGTCGTATGAACATCTATATCGCCCACATTACGAACGGCATTGGCTTGAAGAGACTTTAAGGGAATTATGGTTTAAACTTAATTCAGCACGAGTGAATACTAAATTGAACTTTTCAAGTCTTAGCACAGGGCACGCAATTTTCTTTAACTGAGGTTCGCTTCATTTTGTTCAATTGTAATCCCTTCGTAAACAAAAACCTTTATTGCCAAAACCAACAAATTGGCTTGAAATACTGTGTAAGCGCTTCATGAACAGACGGCAGTGCGCATCTCATTCTTTCGTTGCGATTTATTTGTTGTGCGCCTGGTGGTTGTGTCAGTCAGTAATGAAACGAGCCGCGTCTCCACGCCTCCGTGGCTTCGTCCCCGAGGCCCATCTTTAGTGAGAAAGAAGCCTTTGTTGGAAATATTTTATGGACTTTTTCGACTCGAGTATCCCCCTCCAAAAATTATCATTCGTAGCCCACAGGCCTGACAGAGAGCCCCCTTCTTTAGGAAAGCACCCGGCGCCTTGCACTGACCCTCCATCCCTCTCCGCCCACTTGCCGCCAGAGGTCTTGTAGAGGAGCGACTTACGGCGCCACGCGCATTGGACCGCGAGCCCGGACTTCCTGAAAGACCCCCGCGCCGTTGTGGGCATCTCAGGATGACAGCTCTCCGCGCGCTGTTAAAAAAATCCATGGAAATGCTACTAACATGCTCGGAGCTGGCCTACTTCGGTCACTTGGGCCCAGTAACGACGCACGAAGAAAGAACAGTCAATGACACCCTTTCAATAAGCACAGAGAAACGCGCCCGGAGCCACGGCCCCTCCGGCCGCCCACAGCCCACGAGGACGCACCGAGGGAGTCGCAGCCCGTTACGCCTTACAGTAGTAACAGCAGTTAAAAGATAGCCGACCAAAGCGCGAACGTTAACCCACTTCCACTCTGAGATTCGGAGAAAAATCAAAGGCAGAATCATTCGACCAATCACACGAGATAATTGAAGGAAGCCACGAGAAGCGTGACATAGGCGTCAGCGAATGAGGCACTTCGCGCCGCTGCGAGTCCCGCGTCTCAACATTATCACGTACTGATTGAGAGAGAAGCGAACAGACGGTCTGGGATCGAGATTTTATGCGAGCGGACAGACTACGAGGGAGGAGCTCCTCGAAGGGCACTCGACACTGAATACTCAACAGACGTCTCCGAAGACTGAACGTATTTCACTTCCAACAGTCAAGTGACTTGTAAAACTTGACTTGAAGTCTGCCATGCGACAGCAGATGCGACGCTGATACGACTGCAAACTTATAGCTCTATTACGTACGGCGCTTCATCAATTATGCAAGTAAGAATGACAACAGATCTCACCGGACCAAAAGTCGCGAGTGAAGTCTTCAAATACAGACATGCAGTCGACGTAAATAGTGTCGATTATCACGCGAGCTCTGTCGCCGCCCAGAGGAGACGTGAGCGCGACGAGCTTGCATCACGGCGCCCCCGCACTTGCGAGGACCAGACTGGCAACCGCCACCCGCCGACCAAAGGACCGCCACCACCGAGGCCGCCCAGCCGCCGTCCCAAACCCCGGGTTTCCCAGCGGTTCCCAATACGCCTCCGCTTCAACGGCCTCCGCTTCACACGATCCGCGGCAGAGTGCGCGACTTCCCGTGTCCTGATGGCAGCTGAGTCACGAGACTTCGAAGTAAAACCACTTCATTGTAACGAAAACCTGTGAATGAGGAAGGGTAATTTGTCAAGTGCAGATTTGAAAACTGAAAATTAGCGAAGAAAACTGTATCATTACTTCAAGGAGAAGAAGAACCCTTTAATGTCATGACCAATTTCTATTATTCATTTCTTTAAAACATGCGTGTATCTTTCATGTAGGAAGATGTTGAGAATGAAATTATGTGTGTGTCACAGTAATTAATCACCTAGAAATAAATAAAGTGGAGTCCCATCAGGAAACACGTTGTTCAAACAAATGCATTTCATTACTCAATAACCAGAAAGCACATCTGATTCTGAACGTAATTCTGCCAATTTGATCCAGATGAGGGAGATTCAACCTGTAGAACTCTTTTAGCTCTACCGGAAGTGACCCAATCAAAAGATCTTCGGATGCTGATGGAGATCGGCTAAGCAGGTAAGTTGGTGGTCAGTGTCCACATCTGCTTGCACATTTAGCCCGGCGTCCAACCCCGGCTGGGCGTTCCAGAGGAAGATCGTTACAGTAATATCATTTCCTTTGATCGGTAAGGCATATTATTACATGTATTTTGAAAAGACAATGTTCATTTGTGGTGCAACGAAAATAATTTCATAAATTTATTCGATCTCCTTCGTGAAGTGAATAGGCAATGAAGGACATTGAAATGGCATCAAGTATCTCTACAGCATTAATTTCAAGTAAGCATTGCAGGTCTCCTTAAATATGAGTGATCTTGTAGTTCCAACGACCTGAGCTCATGGACTCATATAAGCAAAACTGTGGACAAGAACTCCCAAAAGTTGAGCTCGCGAGGCTCCTCAGAGAAATGAGTACTTCAGACTCACACAAACATTATTTAATCCCCAAGACCTATCATTAACATTAGTCAGTGTGTCTTCACGAATATTAGATGAACGACTGACGGACGCGAAACATTAGAAATACGAATCTTGGAAAGGTTCAATAAGCGAACGAGGTTAGGAGCGCTACGGACTCCGACTGAAACAAGTTAAAATTACCAATACGATCTAGTCCTTGTGCTTAGGGCCATAATTACAAAATAGATACTGTAAGAAAAACGATTCTAACAGATGAATACATTTCAAAAATACTGAAATTCTCCATTGAATTAATCTGGGGTGGGAATTGCAGGTACAAGAGCAGCAAAGATCCATGTTGGAGGGGAATTACAAATAGGGATGCTGTGCAGTGTAGCAGAATGTTGCCAGAAGTTTGCAGTCGCATGACATGGTGTTGCAGATGCTGGTTTGCAGATTACGAACTCGTCTGTCCAATGCCAAATGCGCCACATGCAGGTCATATAAAACGTCTGAAACGCTTATCATTGGAAGATCAGTGGTAAATCAACCTAAGAGCGACGCTTAAAGTGACGCGTTCTCTGAACAAGTCATCACACTAAATTCACGTAATTGCCAAACCGAACAGGAAAAATTAAAGATCAGTATTCCAATTTATGTTTAGACTATAATTCATGCACACTTTTGATAGCTAAAGTCTGAACATTAACATCGTAGAAAAATTTTAAAAAAATTCTGCAACCTCATCATGTAGTGTCCACAATCCAAGTGTCTTGATAGCAGATCAGCTGCAATATCACGAACAACGTGCTTGTCACAGGACGTCCGAGGTTATCACCCGAAGAGACTAGACGGCGTTCGGTAGCAGCAAAGACAAGAGGTAAGAGCGGCGGGACGAGTTGAAGAAGCTCGAGTAAGAAGTTTATAGAGGATTTATTAAATTGACAATCAAATACCACATAATTGGACATTAAATACCACAGATAGTTTGTTGAACTTTAAGACGAACTTCAAATTTGATTTTTCTGTCAACATTTCCCTCTTTGAGAAAATTCACTCAATATATTACTCACCTGTTACTTTCAGGCGCGCAATTTCGATTAGGCACCACGTCACCCAACGTAAAACGCAGAACGACTCCGTCATGCAGTGCTTCCTCTGAGGCTGGCTCAACGGTCAGTTAATACCTATCCACGAGGTAAAGAGGCGTGCCAGACATTGGAGACAGGCTCATTATATATTTATAGTAATTTACGTAATAAGGACGGAAAATGTTACATCACGAATGGAAAGTTTCCCACGGAGGCGACGTTTGGAGCCGAGGTTGGGTTTCCTAACGAGTAATGTAACATATCCACCAGTGTGTCGTAACGCCTTTTATTTCATACTATGTCGCATTTCCTTACTTTTATTTTCATTTCATATTGCAATACTTCACGATGTACGAGTGTCAATAAAGAATTACCCACGGTGCCAGAGCCTCCTAGATTCTTGATGTCTGTGAAACAATTGCAATGTTCTGAACATTTTAAAAGGAACTGAAAATATAAAGAGATGCTTTTTTAAAAATTTGTTGCGTCTATATACGCGTCTCCTAGCTCTTTTATGGGCTTTATTGTGGAAATGGATAATAGATTAATGCAATGAAGCAACTGAAAAATTAATATCTCAGAAATCGGAAGAAAGATATAAAAAAATTGAAAAAAAAAACTGTTCCTGAAAAAATACAAATAATATCAACATGGTTAATGACGATATAAAGTTGGCTTACTTGTCAAACTTTGTTCTCTAACTCTGTCATCGTATGGTACTGTTATCTACCTTTTTCATGAATGATTGTAAGTTACTTTCTCATTATTGTAATCAACTACATCGTTGGTACTGGCCATGGATTTATAAAACAAGTCAGAATTTTGGTACCAAATTACCGAGTTCATAAGTTGGTATGCGATTTTATTACGGTACAGTGTATCGCAAAGTCAAAAAAATCGAAAATCCATGAGAAAACGTATGATATTAGTGAAAATTAGTCTTACATTCATATTATATATACATGTTATACAATGTTATACATTCATCTTATTCATTCATTTATAATGATCAAATTGAATTAATTAAAATCTTGTCGTTTGAATATATCTCCCTTTAGTAAGATTAATGAATGCTTAAACTTGCATTCGAGATTTAACGCCTCCGACGTGGACTGACGTTTTGGTGATTTTTGAATTTTGCATCACTGCAGTAGTGTCTGAAGCCTCCTCCTGTTCCTCTTCGAGTTGAATGCTGGCAGATGATGGCGATCCACGTCCTCTTTCTTCGTTTCTGAATCTACGACACACGGTAATCGTGTGAAATGTCACAGCGACCCACGCTCACTCACACAGCGTCCTGTGACACTTCTCTATCAATATTTTCCCTCGCGCATCGTATTCCATTACATGCGAATCGTCGCTGCATTTCATTCTTGTCAGGCTGAGTAAACGATGTGGTTGAAGTTAAGCTTTTCCAACAGTGTAGAAACTGTTTTTATTGATCCAACTTAATATAGTTATTACCAGCCTTTTCATAAAGGACCTCGGGTGGGGAACGATGGTCTGATCATATATGATGGCCGATGACTTGGCTACCGAATTTTTGGCTCCAGGGAGTATCGATGGCTGGTAATTTCGCATCATGAGAAAAAATCAAAATATTTCGTTTTTGTCTTACAGGTGTTCTCCAGTCTCAGACGTCCTCTCTCGATAAAGTTTGAGTAGAAGCCTCCTGTGCTGCTACGTATTTCGGCAATGTGGATTGTATTCAATAACTGGAGCGTTGACGGAGGCGCTGACACATACACAATACTTCCATAATGCAAAACAGGACAGATGAGGATCCGGCACCGCAACAGACATTCGCTGTTCTGCCTCCCCTGAGCTATCACTCAGGGTGCTTGAGCTAAGAAGATTCAATGGTGACACACATTGGCTCTTCAGTATACGTGTGGGTTTACGCCATGACGCTTTTGCCGAATGTAATGCTAAAGGAATATTCTGATTCATGAAAAGGAAATCTGTAATCCCTAGAAAAAAGATGAAGGTAGTTATGTCGATGATTCCTGAAGAAAAGCATACACTCGAAGTATTGCATTTTGAGGTAGAGGAAATAAATCCGATTTCCTTCTGCATTGTTCCTCAACTAATTCTTCTGGTGATTCGAGGAAAGTTTAATTTACTAGCAACCATGGGTCAGTTGGTGGGGCACAATTTTCCATGAAGCTGATGTACTTTTTCGTATGACTAATCTAGTACTGCCCCGGGTTCTATTGAAATTTATCAAATTTTCTAAGGTGGGAAAGCTATCGAGCTTCTTGTGGTGCGCACAGCAGTGGCCAAGTTGCCATTCTAAGTCTGCCGATTTGGAGAAGTCAGTGAAGGTAGCGTAAATGTCGCTATCGACGGCTTCTATGTGGATGGAACTCGAAGGCCTACGTACGGATTTCTTCGGACAGTATCCCCATTGGCACCGGTGGATTATTACTTTATTGCAAAACGTTAAAAAAACATATTTGAACAGAAGCGCTGACTTCCACGAGGTAAGAGCGATTCCCCGGCGCTACCAAAGCGGTTCGTGGACTGATCAATGCATTGAGAAATTCTCCGGGCATCCCGATTATGAGAAAACCTTATATAATATATTTTTTTAATTGTCATATTCCTTTTAAATTCAAGCAAAATATGATATTATTCAAAAGTCTAGTTTTGAAGATTATATTTCTTTCAGAATAAAATATATTTTTCTTAGTATCATAGTTGTCGAAGGGGTCCAAAACATTTAACCGTTGGAATTTTAGAAATTTGACTGCATTTGTCTATATTTCGTCAAATTCTCTATTCAAGCCAAGAAAATTAAAAAGAAAAAAATGTATCCCATTTTTATTCACAATTCGAAAACTTTTTCGGCGGTTTCGGCGCTAGTGTTGTTCACACCCCGATAAACGTTTTGAGAAAAGCCAGTTTATCAGTATTTTGCCTACACTAGGTGAATGACATACTATGTATAGGAGCAAGAAAAACTTGTTTCTCGGCGTCAGGGACCAACGAAAGCAGTTTTTCTTTCGAAAAGCCGACAATGTTTCGTGTAGCATTAACTACATTGTCCGTACTTTCCCTGTAATACGTACTGTATACTCGTATGTATATTGAAATGTTAACTGATAGGCACTGTGCATCCCGATCCGTGCCCATCCCGTGCAATCCTACGCATTATTTAAAGAAAAAAGTGCGAAAGAATATATTCAAAATTAGCAGATCTTCCATTGAGACAAAGTGTCTTGGCGCGAACAAGTGGTGTGCTTGGGGTAATTATCAACAAATAAAATAAATGATGGATTAAGGACATATTCCGATGCGTCATAATGATTAAAGAAATAACAGAGATCGTTGAGCTCAAATTATCTGCCTTATTCCCATACACTGAAGCTATAGTGTAGTGGTGCTCTGGATTATCTGAGCTAATGAAAAACAGTTGTATAAAGACATTACGATTTAAAACATGAAATATAGACAGGGTGTCAACAGATTGAACAGACCTTAGAATCATTGCAAGCTTCAACTGAGGATTTTGTGTAAATTTTCTCACCAGCTCACAAAGTACTCATTTATTGTAAAACAGTCATCTTTTTAAACGACTAAAATAAAACATGAGGGAAGGGGAATCAACAGTCTATTGTGATTTTTTAAAATTATTCGTATGTTATTGAAGACGCAAATCAAGATGAAGGAATCATAAAGTTTCAGTACATGCATTTGTCATATTTTCTTCCGGAAAATGTAGAAATATTTAAGATACGATACTGTTATTCATTTTACAAGATATTTGATTGAAAGAAGTAAATGTCATGAACATATAACAAAATAACAGACTCTGTTGCGAGTAGGGCAACAATCAACAGGGTCAGTCTGCGGAGCCGCACAGTACTCCTCACAAGTTCTTTACGCAACTCCACCTGTGGCCGATGTAGTTTGTGCCGGGCTGCTCCGCGCACCAGCAGTGGAATTGCGCTGCAGGTGGGTCGAGCGGCGCGGCGACTCAGACGCTGTCGCTCCCAAGCCCGGATAAAGGAGGCGGGGCTCTGGTGTGGCATTTCTTCCGCTTACTTGCACCATGGGTGTTTTTTAAGTGCTTACTTTATTTTTAAATCCAAAAAACTTTTTTTGAAAACTTACGAGTAGAGTAAAACCTCGCTAATCCGAATCCCGAAAATTCGGATAGTTCGAACAAACTTCGGAATGGATGAAAAATAAACAAAATAAACAAAATGCAAATTTGTAGTGTAAATGAAGGGTCTTATAATTACTGTACAACTGGACAACTAATTATTGAAACAAAATATGTCGAAATGAAACGTTTATTGCACTCGTAATTGCGCTATATATCACATGTTTATGTAGCAGTTATTTTCACTTAGAGGAACTTGCAAAATCGGTAATCTTCTTTTGCCGAAAGGAACTGAATCTGCTTGATGATGCGATGTTGTGTTGCGTTCGTTACGTTACGTTGCCCTTTCTTACATCGCCCGATACGATGCATTGTCTAGTAACCCTGTAGATGTATTTGTGTAGGTGTACGGTACATTTTTTTCGGATAATCCGAAATTTTCTGAATTCGAACAGACCACACCCCCAATTAGTGAGAATAACCGGGAAATTACTGTATTTATTTTCTGATTCTGCATACAGTTCTTTTCTCTACTTTTCCACATAATAACTTTTTTTGTATAAGCATTTGTCATATCTTACAACTAAACGTTTCAAATGCTCCTCAAAGTAAGTTGCCGCCCGCTACAATAACCATGCGTTTACGCCCGTTTTCTTTTCTTTGTCATCGTTGTAGTGATTGCGGCCAAGGTGATGCTTCGGGTGCTTAAAAAGGTAAAAATCGCTTGGAGCAAGGTCTGGGCTGTATGATAGGCGTTGCAAAACTTCCCATTCAAATGAGGCGTTCAAGTCCCGTGTCTGAGCAGCAGTGTGAGGAATTGGGTTAAAGTGCAGAAGGAAAATTTCCTTTGTCAGTATAGCGCGACTGTGGTTGTGGATGGCTCTTGAAGTCAGGATCTCTTCGTCAGGATTCCACAATAGGTCGGAGCATTAATGGTTGTTCCTTGTGGCATAAAGTTCACCACCAAAATTCCTTCCCTGTCACGGAACACGTAGTTTTACAAGGACAGAAGAGGGTTTTATTACCTGCGTTAGCCTTCAAATAACAAGAAGAAGATCAAGTGATAGTAAACCGGCGGATTCAGTATGTCGTAAGTAAGAACCTTTAAACGGTCAAAAATATAGCAAGGAATTTTTTTAATTTGTTGTGTCTATATAGACGCAACGCGTCTCCTAGCTCCTTAAGGAGCGTTGAGCGCACTATAGAGTAATCCTCCGATAATTTAAGTTGGAGTAATTCTACGTTAATTTAAGTTTGAGTAATCCTCCGTAAGCACCCAGCACTCTCTAGGGGCCGGTGGGTAGTCACGTCTCGTCAGCCGCAGTCAATTCAGGGAATCGCCGATAGGTAGCATCTTCGCGCTCGGGACTCACATGCGCCCTACGTCATCTACCCATCGGCTAGAATTGGGAAGGAATAGGGATAGGGGAAAGGTTTAGGACGATTCACAGGGGTTGGACTAGCCTGTCTGTGAAGCAGGCAAACTCGTTTTGTCGTAACAAATTACATGAAGTTCTACGGGGATTCTACAGATTATCGAAGTGGTGAAGGCAAGTGACTTCGCCACTGAGCCACGAGAGCACCTAGTTAGGTTATGTTAAGAAGATGACTGATCGCGAACCCGCTAGCGCTATTTTCAGTAGAAGCGTGCGCTATCTATCAGATTAAGAATTAACAATTTTATCCACGTCAACGTACAACGAACTCTAGTGCTAAAAAGGGAGATTGATACCGTGGAAGGACGAGATTGATTCGAGAGAGCGTTTGGAATCACTGCAGATCACTACTTTCCTTAATGACATCAATTCAGCAAACATTAGTGCTTCCACGAGCGCATATTTCTCTGCAAAATATACACTGCCCGAAGAGTCTACTCGGAAATTTTGCGTGGCACTGTGGCAGTAGAAGGCACATCCTACTTCGCCATTTTTGGAGGAACCAACAGTATACATGAAGTTATGGCCAGAGTACATGAATTTCATCGCCTGAAATTCCATTAGAAATGTACACAGGAAAGTTGATTTACGGTGTTTAGACATTCTAAGGTATATTAGGGCCGGAGAAGTTTCCAAAGGGAAACAAGGTTTCGCGGGGGTTTCACAGAGTTGGGAAATTTTATATTAAGCTTATGCAACAGCATTTGGTGACGGGTTCCCAGAGGATGAGGTATTGATGATCTGAGTGCATACGATGTCAAGCAAGTTGGGCGAAGGACTGCTTGGCGTGAGGGAGAACTCAGTAAATAATGTCGCCCCACATGAGGTAAAAAAATTTCTCGCCTTCGGCGCACAAATGGTTTTCCGGCCTCGGCCACGAGGCATTCGATGCGATTCGTGCGGTAGGCACCTGTGCTGATCCTTATATTCGAATTGTGTATGGTATTTAATGGCCGGAGATTTGATGGAGACGCTGACCCATGCATAATGCATCCATAATCCAAAATAGCGGCGACTTCTCATGGATTCATAAAAAAGTTTAAAAATAGTGCTATTACAAAATGGCAACAAGTATGCTTCAATACCTATTCAGTTCACCTGAAAGAAACTTACGAAAATCACGCACTGATCCTTACTATTAAATACAGGGCGACAATGACGGCTGGATGATATGTGGAGAACCGAAAATTTTGTGCATTCTACTTGGACAACAGTGTGAGTATACAAAGTTTCCTTATTTCTTTTGTGAAAGGGACAGCCGTTCGAGAGTGAACCACTGCGACCAATCAGAATGGCCCCCAGGACCTACTTCATAATCACGAAGTAAGAGTATTATAAAGAAAGGTCTTATTGATACAAAAAATACGGCTACCACCTGTGCATATAAAATTAGGACTCATGAAACAGTTAACTATAGCTCTACCAACTTGCCTTTGTGGCTTAGAGCGAACTCGCTCGCCTTTCACCAAGGAGGTCCTGGTTCGATCCCCGTCGATGCCCGGACAATCTCGTGAAATTTGTCCAAACAAAACGAGTTAAGCTACTTCACAAGGACTAGTCCAAAACCTGTGAAGTATCCTAAACACAACCACTACCCTAATTCCTTCCCAATTCTGGCGTCTGGGTAGTTACACAGGAGCGCGTAGTAGGAGGCGCGTATGCGGAAATGCTACCTGGTGGTCCTCTTTACAACTGACTGCGACGAGAAGTGACAAATACAGATAATTTTAATGGACGATTACTCCAAATGCACTAATTAATGGAGGATTACTCCATTAATACTTGCACTTGCAAAGCGCTCAACACCCCAAAGGGCAACAGACGAGTTGCGTCAATCCAGGGGCAACAAATTTTAAAAAATTGGGACGCGTTTTAAACATCTCTGTGATACGTTCCCACACCTCTCAGAAGCCTATATAAAGGAAGGAATTTTTGTTGGACCAGACAGAAGAAGGCATGTTAGATGAATTTATCACAACTGTCACAGATGCTGAAAATAGAGCTTGAATTTCCTTTTAAAGAGTGGTTAAGAACTTCTTAGGAAACAAGAAAGGCCCAGATTATGCAATTATGGTTAAAAATGTTCAGGAATTTTAAACATTTGGAATGTTGGATGAGCTTCAAGATTCATTTCCTGCATGTACATTTCAATTTCTTTCCTGAAACTCAGGGGGGCGAGGATCAAGGCGATTATTTCCACCACGATATTAACAAGATGGAAAAGAGATATCAGAGTCGATAAAATGTAAACATGATAGGCGCATAACGGGGCATATGTAAGAGGAAGAGTAATACACACAGCTTCACAGAGAAAGGAAAAAGATATTACAAGACACATAAACAATGTTTTCATAAATAAAAAAATATTAAATAGTTTGTACAATACAAATTGAGCTAATTATTTGCTAAAAACGTGTTTTATTTTTTATATCCCCTTAACAAACATGATAATGTAATGTCGGTTAGCTAAAAAATTTCTTAGTGCATTGTGAAAAAATGGTGCATGATGGAATAAACCTCAGCTCAGATATAATATCAGTATCCCAAGAAACTGTATTTCGTATACAGTTTTAAAAAGCTTTTATGATCTTTAAATTTGCACGCCTGTGTAATCATTACTTTTATCAATAATATATTAACTTTCTTAGACCTCTACATATGGTGGCCCTAAATTCTCGTTACATTTTTTAAAAAATTAATATTCTCCAATGATATTTCCACTTTGACATAACTTAGTAGCATTAAAATATCCGGTGTTTTATCGATAAATTTACCAATGTTAGATATATTGTTTCAATGTAAGAAGAATAATAATGAGAGTGCTGGAATCACAGCGTCTAAATTTAATCGCTTAGATCCTGAAACATTTATCTTCAAATTATGCTATATTCGATTTTTCTATCAATGAATTATGAGTATGATCAAATCCTATCCATTTTACATTCACTTTATTTTCTTTTGTTTTTAATATTTTTTATATTAAAGATATATCTGTATACTATGTATTTTGTAATTCATATGCATAAAATGATCCTTGAATATATTTAAGATGGTAGACAATAAGATTGGAATGAACGATTTTAACAATTTCAAATATTAACCAACTATCAGTGGGTAGTTACAGTACCAATCACCATTGTACGATTTATCAAATACCTATTTTAATTTACTTACTCTTACTTAATCACCGATTTTGAATTTTGGTAAAATGAATATCTCTTTTATAAACAGATTTTAATATTTTTCACTAATGTATTGACATCAATAGGTTTCATTTGAATTATATGATGTGTGGTATGATTATATTCATATATTGATGTTGGAAGTATATCAAACCATTTATAACTTCCTACAATATCAAACTGTTTCCACATTTTTTCTTTTGATCTTCGATGTAATCGTTCATCTAAAGATGCTTTTTTTCTAGAAATCTTAAATAATGTTCAATATTATACTTTCTTATAAGCAATTGGATATATTTATTTTAAAATTCTTTACCATGATCTGTTTTTAAATATTTGGGTATATTCTTATTTTGAAATATATAATACATAGACTCACTAACATTTAATCCCGATTAATTTTTACTGGTACTTTTTACGATACTTTTAACTGGTAATGCCCATGCATATTTTAAAATACATCAAAATGTTAAAATATCTTTTATTTATTTTTGATTTATCTTGTAATTATCCAAACTTGATTTCTACTAAATCTTCTTTACTTAATTTATCAAGTTACAACGTTACGTCCTAAAGTTACAACGTTACGTCGTGAACATTTTTTCGCATATTGATGTAATCCATCAATAATAGCTCCTCGAATATTTAGTTTGTTTTACAAATTTTTCTTCTTCCCACAAACTGCACTATACTGTATTGGTTGGTAATAATTTTCTTCATCATCTTTCGATATGACCAAGACAAATATATTTGACGTCTATATTTACTTCAAAATTTATTACTGAAATATTTTACGTGGCTTGATATATTGATATTGAAACGTAAGTGCATCTTTTTTAGAGATATTAAACATGAATTCCTTATTATTTATCAATGATGAACGTATATTCACAAACTATAATACATTATTTTTCAAACATCTTAAATTTACCGCACTATAATCTTGAATACGATCTAATATATTATGCACACTATTTTTTAATTCTTTATAATTTACGGCATCATCAGAACTACCAGCACCTACTTTACGTAATTTCTTTGTGAAAATTATAATCGTCAGATTTATCCATACCGTATATACACATACATAATATGCTGCGAATTAATATATTATAAATTATCAAATTGAAAGGATTACATGTAGAAATAATGGATATCCTGATGCATAGCTTGAATCTTTTGGATTAATACATATTTTATCTCCTTTTTTAGAATAATGGGTACTTTGAAGTGATTTACTTCTTTTTTTCAAATTCACCTAATGATTGTACATTGAGAATTAAACCTTTTAACTCAATATTTCCTTTCATATGATTATCCTAATCGTAATATGTCATAAACGGTTGACGGTAAAAGAAGAAATTCATTTTTTTACCTAATTCACCAAATCAAATAAGATCATTGGGTTTTCAAATGTCATATATTATTTAATTGATTCGTCGTTACATCATAGTCATCTATACCAGAACCTACTTAATAATTTATTGTGGAAATTACAATTTCTTGATGTACTCATGATAGGTATAGATGCTAAAAGTGATCCAGTTTCTTCAATATGCTTTTCAAAGGTTCATTTGAATTATAGAGACCACATATATCGTGTGGCATTTATTATGTTTGAGATTCCCGACAATGTATATTTCATAGATATGATTTTTAATGCAAATATACACAAATAACTAAAAATAATTTAATTAAAATTTTGAATTTTCTCAGCATAATAATATAATTGGTAAGATCCAAGTTAATTGAGTAATTTTAAAGGGTAATATCCACCAAATGAACCTAAAGTATCTGTATGTATATTATTTTTAAGGTAAAATATCCTAAGGGTTCCACAATTTTTATTGTATCCATATTCACAACACCAAATTCGTTTTTATGTGATATTTTTGGACACTTATCCGTCTTAAAAACTCCTCGTAAATATGGAATTTTAAAATATCATAATTACTTAATAGATACGGATATTGATATATTAATATCGTTAACATAAAAATGCGATGCGTTTTCTTTTTTAAGCCCCCTTGTTCCAATTTCAAGTTATTACGTGACATTTCTTCTAATTCAGCTTTATTTTTTTAAATTTGTTTGAATGCCATTATAAATAGCTTTTGCAACACTTATTAATAACAGTGCTAATACAGATAATAAATCATATTTTCTAGATAGTACTTTTTATTTGTGGACATGATATATTTAAAGACATTTCGGAACCTTTCTTCATATTTTCATTTTTACCTTTCGTTTGTTTCTATGTTAAATATCATCAAAAATAATATTTCTATCACCATTTGGTGATAACGAAAATGTTATAGATTTCATTCTCGGCATTTATTAGTATTTAAAAAACGATAATTAACTTTCCCAATCATGTTCTATTCCCATGCCTAATTTTCTTTTAGAAAACAGTTTCAGTGACTGCAGTAGCAAAAATTATTTCTTTTAAATCAACATCTTTACTAAATATTCGTTTTTTGCTTGTAATATTTCATGAGACATGTTATATTTTATTATTTATTTATGATCTCTTCATGCACTATCACGATATTTACAAGATTCGACGAGTGGATTGATTACTTTATCGCCACGTTTCAGTCAAGTTTTAAGATCTGTACGTGGACCACAATAACTCTATCCAAGACGATGTAATTAAAATGGTAAATAATTAATTGCCCAATTTATAATACCAGCACAATGTTTTTCAGATTTCCGAAACGTATGTGCTATACTATGTAAAAATCTAATAAGATGTGGAATTTCTTTTGGATTATGAGTAATGCAATCATGAAATTTCCTGTTAACATATTTATGACTCTTACTGTTTCGTTATAAAAATATCCTTACCAGCTTTTTCTTCATCATGTATCCACTAATAGGAGGTCCTGTACTACATTCATCGAATATATTACACAAGTTTTTCGGTATTTTTTAATAACACCCATTCCGTTTTCGGTGATGTAACTGATTTTGCTCTGCGTTTTTTAGCTCATAATCCTTATATATTTTATACCATGTTTCTCCAACATTTGATCGAACTGCAGTATTTGCATTATAATATTTAAATATGAGATGTGTTTCAATTACAATTTCTTTATAATTTTCAAAATATTCAGATGTATATTCAATATCTGATAATGATTATTTGTTAATAGACCAAATAATTCATCAGTACCTTCATATTTTTTTCTCTTGTATAATAATATCATTGTTATCAAATCGCACTCTCATATCTCCAATATATTTGTATTATCTTAAGGCATTATACCAAATGAAGTATCATTAGCATTATTAAGATACGCAGCTAATTTCGGCTGTGAAATAAATTTCATTTTTTCTTTTCTGTATCCTCTATTTTTTTCAATCGTCTTTCTAAGCATAACCTTTTAGAAGTATCTACTATTTTGTATAATTGCTTTTCAAACGACGATTCTGATAGTGTTGATGGTATTGGAATTAAATTATCTTAGTGAAAATCATGTTTTTTAGGCACAAAATGTATTTTGACATTATCATGTTCGTCGTCAATAGATTGAATAACTTGCTTACCAACATGGTATACTTTACCAACTAAATCATATAATTTATCTATGACAGGTTGATATACTTTTTTATATTTTTCAAATTGATTACGATCCTCTCTTCATTCTCGCAATGTATCTTTAATTTTTTCTTTCTCTCTTATTTGGTTTTGTTTATACTTTGTAAATATTTAAAAAAGAACAGATACACTGCTTTACATCAAAACAGGATTTTATATCTGTATCTAATATTTAGTAGTCAGGCAGACAGGGTTTTATATTGCGTCTGTTGTAGCTGTCTGTTTAGCTGCCCGCCTGTTTATTAAAAATGATTGTATTTAATTTCTATATTACCATCATTTGATTTTCGTGTCATGTCAATTGTAATAAAACCAAATTGTTCATCCCAACATTATGGACATACATTTTTTAATTCATCAAACATCAATGTAACATTTCAACACTCAACATTTCACCACTTGTAAATTCATGATAAATATGGTTGCGATTAAGATCATCTTGGCGCGATTAAGATCATATATTTAAAATTAAATTATCTCTAATCAGTTTTACGTTTTGACGACCCGTGAATCAGATCGTTCCTCACCATCCAGGGAAGTCCCACAGTAACATATGATGTGTGACCAACTATTTCTTTCCAAATTGGTCTTTCACCTTATGTCTTCTTCTTCTTCTTATCTTCAAGTATTTAGGCATAATGCCTGTTACGCCGCTTAATTTTGGTCCCTCCAGCGCATTCTTGGACGTCCTACATTCCTTTTTCCTCTCGGCTGATAATTTGCCACTTGTTTAGGAATTCTGTCATTGTTCATTCGCAACATGTGATCTTGCCATGAGAGTCTGTAGTTGGTGACTTTCTCTATAAGACTTTCTACATTTAGCTCGTTTCGGATTTGTGTGTTTCTTTGTCTGTCCAAAAGGCTATATCCCGCTACCGCTCTAAGGAATCTCATTTCCGCTGCCTGCAATCTTGATATATCTTTATTTGTCATTGTCCACACTTCACTCCCGTATAAGCAGGTTGGTATTGACATAACTTTGTAAAATTTAATGAGACTGTCTCTTCTCACTTTTGAACTGAGTGTTCTTCTTATAGTTCCATTCATTTGATTGAATCTTTCTATTTTCTTATTTATGCCGATTTCGCCATAGAATGATATGTCTGCTCCCAAGAATGTGAAGTGTTGCATCTGCTCTACTGTTTTATTATTTTCTACAATTTTTGAGCGTATCGGGTATCGACCTTGGAATGCCATCACTTTCGTTTTGGTGTCTGATATTTCAAGATTATATTCTGCCATTATCTGCTGCAGTACATATGTTGCTTTTTGTAACATATATTCTCCTTCTGCTATTATTGCTTGGTCATCTGCAAAAAGTATTGTCCATAATTTTGATGTAGTTAGGTCTAGGCTATAAACTTTTAATCTGCTCTTCCACTCACGAAGAGCTTCCTCTATGTAGATATCAAACAGTAGCGGTGAAAGACTACATCCCTGTCGTAGGCCTTGGTCCACTTCCGCTTTTCGATCTGGTTTCCAAGTAATACATATTTCAGATTTATTATACATATTTTCAATTACAAGGATAAGATGTTCGGGGATTCCTTTCTTTCTTAATATTTCAAAGAGAGTATGCCTGGCTACAGTGTCAAAAGCTTTCTTGTAATCTACAAACAAGATGTGGGTTTCCTTGTTATATTCTCTGTGTTTCTCTAAAATTTGTTTTAAGATGAAGATATTGTCTGTGCAGGACCTTCCTTGACGAAAGCCACTTTGTTCTTCCATCAACATTGTTTCTGCAATTTTTCTTAGTCTAGTGGTTTCTTAATAAATCTAATCTAAATAAATCTTCTATTTCTAAATAAAAATTCGGTTTCTAAATAAATTCGGTTTCTAAATAAATTCGGTTTCTAAATAAATCTTATATTTTATTTATAGACACAAGGTCCACTAGACCTTATGTCTATAAATAAAATATAAGATTTATATGTACGTGTAAACTTACATTTTCCCAACATTTATCACCAAATTATTTGAGTGTTTTTTGTGTTATTTACTAGTTTGTACCGCGCTATTAGTGGGATGAAGCGCAAGAGTTTATTTGGCAATACTGTCTTTCCCATATTTTCGTTAATTCATTGTGTCAATACACACAATTCCGTCAAAAATCGTCAATTTCTCGTTAAATGTAGCTGCTTATTCCAATAGTTGGGATGGTAAGTCAAGGATTTGTTAACCTCAACTTACGGAGATTCTCATAGTGATACATTGGTTCCGAAAGGTTTAACCGTATGATCTACCAGATTACCCCTCCCCTTCGTTGAACAGGATGGTTGGATAAATAATTGAAATCCAAGCCCATATGCGTAGATTTCTAAAAACAGGTGCCTTGTAAATGTTTTAATGTTCTATTGCATACTGTATTTTATTCTGCTAGTTATTAATCTAATACAATACCATAAAGTTAATCTTCATGAACAATGAGAACAGTATCGCATGTAGGATATAACACAATATGATGATTTTTAAAATTGTTTTTTTTATATTTGTCTATTACAATTTTAGCGAGAGTTCTCAATGAAACACCGACCAGCATACCTTAAATATGACGTTAAAATTTGTCATTGAATAAGATGATCATATTATTTAAAACTCATGTAGTGATGATAACGAGTTTCCTCAGTAGCAATGTGCAAAGTTAAACAGTTATCATTTAAATATTATTCAAGACCTAGTAATATCCATTTTGTGAGGTAAAGAAGGGAATATTTCTACTATCACAAGCCGCCAAAACATGAATTTCTGGTATACGCACTTTTTTAGGGTGTAAAACATATCTTCTAGTGTACCTAAGGTTGATAGTACTAGGCGCAGAGGCAAAATAAGTTGTTTTTTATTAAACCGTAAACTCTGGTCGTCAAACAAATTGTAGGATAGATTTTAAAAAATACACTATCATCAATGAATTTTTTATTCACCCTATGATTATGTTTTTTAAAGAATTAATTTTAAGTTATTTGTATGACATTTGTAGAATATTGATTAGGAGATTAAGATATCAAATCTAAGACAAAACATAATGTGTATTACATTAATACAGTACTACTAGAATGTATATAAGATGTATCCTATATGATCCAGGAGGTTTTATATAGATGGTGTATGAATAGAAGTGAAAAACGAAACACGATGTTCTTTAATTTTAATTTTATTCTTGACTAAAGAATAATTTTATTAACATAGTACTACTAACATACTGCTAATCAAACAATAAAATATGTCCCATTTGTGTAATGTAATTAAAAATGGTTAGGAAAATAGCATGTTTATTAGTCTATATTTTAAACATCGATATTTTTAACATCAATATTTTTGTTTTCAGGGACATCGATAACCGTTTAGCGATGTATCAATGTTTTAGTCAAATTTGTCATCACTATAAGTGCTTCATTTCATAATGCTATTCCTAATAACACGATTGGGTACGTTTTATGTACGGTAAGAAGAGTTTAACATATGACTTCCAACATAGTATAATGCACGACATTTTTAATATAAATGGAGAAAAAGGAATAGTGATATCAATGTATACATAGTTTTGTGAAATGGAAGACTAGGATATTTCGAGGAATGAAAGTGGTTTAAGTGACTAAATTATAATAACTTACCCATATTGGTGCTAAAGACACTACTGAAGGTAAATGAATTGTAGCGTCTTTATATTTACATCAATCTCTCAGTGCACGTGTTCTTTTATCTCTCGCGTAATAAATGACGTGTTCTATCTCTTGCGCCACATTGTGCGTGCTTTTCTTATCTATAACGCAATATTAAAATAATTTGGGGTCATGTTATTTCTAATTGATTGAAATATCTTTTAATATATTTCTTCAATGCATGAGTATTTTGAGTTGAAAATAATGCGGTCTATACATCCAAATCAGACCTCAAAGCGTGACTATTTTGGGATTAAAATAATGTGGTATATGATCCTAGATATGAATTAGACCTCAATGCGTATTTTGGAATAAAATACATGGAATTTAATAAAAATTGTCATATTACGGTAAATGAGGATCTGGATCACACCTCCTCGCAACTCAATGCGTGAGTATTCTGGGATGACAATAATGTGGTTTATGCATATATTTGACCCCAACACACCTCAATGCGTATTATCTAAATATGTGAGAATTTGGGATAATAGTATGAAAATACAGGGGATTTAATACAAAATATGGAAATTGAAATATTACGGTCTATGAGGATCTGGTTCTGACCTCAACGCACTTCAACGCGTAAAAAACGAAAGTATTTCGGGATTAAACTATGAGGTTATAAGGTATTTACGGTAAATATTGGAATTTTAATATACTTTAAATACAAAAAATGGAAATATTGAAATATTTCTTTTTAGGGAAATCTGGTCTAGAATTTATATACTACCCTTTTATATACTACTTAACTGTTGTGCAATTTTCGAAAAGAGTTCGCTGAAAGTGCGACTGGAACCATATTTTTACCTTCATAAAACAATTTCATTGAGAAAAAACTCTCTATCTTCAATATTCTAGTTGTTGGAATACGGCTCCAAAAATTGCTCTTTTGCAACTTTCGAAAAATCTAAGATTTTACCCTCAAAATCAAAATATCGTTTTGAAACTCCGAAAGTTTCTAGTTTGTTCAGATCGATCGGGAAATCTCAATTTTGGAGAAAATCGGCTGAACGGTTTGGTTTAGGCTCTAGCGTTGACCATAGACGGAGGGACGCACGTTGACTAGACAGGCAGTTACGTTTTGCTGTCAATCGATTTTTCGTTATCAAGGGCTCACAAAACATGCATTCTGGGTTCACCACAGGTAGAGGAAGCAATTTAGTATATGTAGGAACAGGATTTACCAGCATTTTCGTTATCAGGACCTGACAACTAGTTTTTCTGTCAAAAATTCGCCGTTTTCCGGTTCTTGGCTTTTTACGTTCACAAGGGCGAGAAAATAAAAATTAGCTTTCACAATAGCTTCCAAATGCCTCGAAGTTGGACTCGATAAACATTTATCGGGTGCATTTTTGACCAATATGGGCACTGATAACATATGTCAGACTTGAGTATTTGGTTTATTAATTAAAGTAATATGTTTTTCAAAATGATGTTTTTAAACAGAACACTCAGTATGGAAGATTAAAGAGGAAATGAACTATAATATTAAGAATGATGGTTATTCTAATGAAAGAGTATTAGTGATTTCCTGTGACATGTTACGCCCAAGCCAGCGCGGTCTACTCGCTTACTGTGTAGTTGTAGAGTGCGATGCACTTGCAGGGGTGGTCCGCGCTGGGAGGCGCCGTGACCACTGTTTGCAAGGAGTCGGTGTTGGCATCGGGCGCCGCCGACACCTCGCTGTCATCGGGCCCCCAGTCCACTTGCGTGGGGTCGTCCCAGCCGGCGGTCAGCTGCTCCAGCCGCTGCCGCTCCTGCTCCACCATCGCTGAAACGGAGCGGCCGCCCTGGCATATTTCTGTCGGATCTTTTACATGGTTTCTCACACTCTAAAATCCTTCTTTTGTTGAAAATTCGGAAGGAAACTTGTCGCGCTTACGAGTGGTAGCACCCGAGTCAGCCCATATCTCTTCTCTAACACGATCCTCACGAACTTTCAATGTCTGACGCTCTTTCATCCCAAGAATATTATTTTGATACAGTACATTCAAACATCACATATATAGACTTCCTAATAATTATGACTAAGAATACTAAGTTCATACTATTCACTTCATTCTGTGCAAATATGAGTTTGTTTTATTAAAAATGAATATTTGGGGATACCTGAAGACATGTAATTGAATGAACATATAAGTTACCCAGCAGATAACAGTTTAGCACAAACTCTCAAAGAAATATGTGTGAACATGCTAAGATACGTTGTGCTTTGTCGCCGCCCATAAACTCACCTCATGCTTTTATGCAATTTTTGTAGGATCGATTTCACCTCACATGTTTCAGTTTATCGCTAATCGTGTCTAATTCTTCACGATTGAACTCGGAATATTTTGACGATTACTGTGCATCTGCTTTCCAACAGAATATATAAAATGGATTAAGTTGGCAGCATGAGTACAAACCTCGCATGAAAACGCGAGGTTTAAACTTATTACGTTGCAGTAGAGCTGAAAATTTCCGCTGAAAATTATTTGCAAGTCGGGAACTTTGTTGCAACTTAACTTTTCGTAATTGTAGCTCCCGATTGGGTATCAACGTTCCCCTCTCCTTTCAGCTCGTGACTTTGAAGGGACACTATGTTCAAATCGGGGTATACAACTCCTAATCTGGCTGGGAGAGGGGAGGGGAAGTGAAGGTTCCTTAGTTAGTTGATACACGGTGGATTGAAAAAGCCCCAACCGTGCCACAAACAGAAAGCTACATCCACGCCTACGCGGGGCTCACACCGCAACGTACTTAACAAGTGAATGATTTTACTGAAGATTTCTGCACTGTAAAAACGAGTTTCCCCTATCGCTCCGTGTTTACAACAGTAAGAGCCAGTTTCACCCCTTTGATGATGTGTTTAACCTCATTTATTATCGAATTAAGTGTGTGTAGCTTACTCACGAGTTAAAACACATACAGCAAACTTCCGATTATCCTAGATCATCTTTAAATTTCTTTTCATTTGTGATACTACAATACGGTATTAAATGAAAATCTAAAAATGGGAGAATAAGTAATATAATTACGATTTTAAACGAACGATGTAACGATACGAAAACGCCAAAAATTTAGGGAAATGAAAATCACATTGATAAAGAACGTTTCAGCTAGGTATGGGAAGGAGAAAGTGGGGGAAAAGAGTCGGAAACGTATGCCGAAGCTATTTTTAGAAATCGTTCTTTCTGTCTGAACCATCAGAAATGTGCCAAGTTATTTTATTTGTGAGAAAGGGTATACTCCGCTTAATTTGAAGGATAAAGACAATTATCCGAATGTAACCACCATTGATGGCAGAACACAATCATGAAAATCCAAAATTCTCCACGGTAGATTCCCCATTTCCTGGAAAATGCGGTTAAAGAGGCCTCGATGCGTTGGCTTCGGGATGGGTCTCTTTTGGGGAGACTGAGGAATTTATCTATGCCATCAAAGTTCAGGTGAATGCTACCACGAAATACAAAAAATACATTGAAAAACATACGTCCGAGATGAATGTAGGGTATGCCATCAAGCACCAGACATAATAGACCACATAATAACAAACTTGACAAACACAAAATATGTAAGCCAGCACAATCTAAAAGCAAATGTCATCCATAAAGCCCTAGCAGTGAAATAGGTTTAATATCGCCTGACACCATATGATCATACTATATGTATCAAACCAAGCGAGTATTGGAAAACAAAACGATTGCAGCTAATAGACCTGATATTGTATTTCATAATTTCACAGAGAAAAAGGCCTTATATCACGCATCCATCAGATCACAAACTTGATAAGGCAGAAGGAGAAAAAAATCACCAAATATACCTCCTTGGTCATAGAATGCAAAGAAATATATCGCCTTAATTCTGTTGAAATTATATAATGTGTTACCACAGCAACTGGTCTGGTCAATTAAGATTTGAAAAAATACAAATATTACAATTAAATCCGAATACAATAATCCTGAAAACTCAAAATCTTTCATCTTGGAAACATGTCGAATAGTCCGCACTGTGCTGAAGTTATCATGAGTTATGAAGTTATCATGAGAAGTTATCATAATTTAGTATGTAATCTGACAAAGTTGGCCCCACACACCTAATAAAAACGGATATTGAATCTCCGAGACTTAAGCAAATAATAATAATAATAATAATAATAATAATAATAATAATAATAATAATAAGAAGAAGAAGAAGAAGAAGAAGAAGAAGAAGAAGAAAAAGAAAAAAAGAAGGGCGTGAGAAAGTCTACATACACCTTGGAACCCTCCATGACTATTCAGATTCTATGGATGCCAACGGACTTCTGCAAAGTCCAACTGGTCAAGAAGAGGACCAGAGGAGCATACCCCTAAAAATCTGGGCTCAGCTGGCTCAGGAAGAAGATCAAATCTCATCTACAGAGAAGGCGTATGAGTTCTGCTCTTCTGAGGGCTGTCAGATCTCTAAAAATGACCTGGGCAGATCTTCGTCAATTACAAGATACTGTGTCGTCCATGGAAGAAATATTAATACTTTAAGATAAAGTAAGGCTGACGACCAGCTCTCGCAATACCGCACAGCTCTTTTGGGAACGTGGAAGCTGTGAGATATGTATTATCTGTGCTGATGAAAAGCGGCGACAAATTCGTTTTAGGTTGCGGTTAGACATCCGGAACAAATAAGGAGGCTTCATCTAGAGGTACTGCAAATATTTATGAAGAATTGGAATATCCTGTAACTGCAAACATTTGGGGAATCGAATCCTCGAACGAATCCTCGCGTAGTGAATCCTATGTAGTGAATTCAAGACAAGCATGCAAAGGACAATATAATTGAATGAGTCTGTGATGCGAGCATTTTACACAACCAAAAGAAACGAGACAATGTAAAGGCTTCAAGAGAAGACTCCTAACTAATTGAAGAAATATCTCTCTGGAAAGCATTAACGAGCAGCCAACTGAATTTCATTAGGGGAATATTAGTGTTTTCAGATGCTGCGTTACATCTTCTGAGAACGGAAGTTAGACAAGAGATAATGAATGAAAAAGTCGTGAAGTAGCTGGTACAATCAGTGAGCGGCTCAGGAAAAAGTAAAGGTTCCAAGAGAACATAATAACAAGCAATGTATTCTAGTTCCCATCACGTAAATTAGTAATGAATTGGTGGACAATTCTCTAAAAATATTTTTTTAAAGTTGCATTATCAAGAAATATCATTAGAATTAAGACCAAAACTGAAATGCAAAGCCAATGTCTATGAGATTGTTGGCAAAATGGGTCAACATGCCTCAAACACCACAGAAGCCACGTGGGTTAGAAGTTGCAGCTGTATAATTTCATATAACCGTTACCAATAATACGAAAAAGAATGTCTTGCTATAGTCCAACTAGTTTCAATATATGAATTGTTTTCGATACTTCTTGAGAGATTTGTCTGAGGTGTGAGAACCAAGGGAAAATTGAGAGTGCATACTGCTGATAGTGCTGTACTGTGCCCTTAGTGTAAAACGCACTAATTTGGTAAAACGAGTGGGGAACTTGATTTCTCAAAAATGAAAAAAAAAATTCGCGTTTAATATGTGTCGCTTCGTTTAGTGTTTCCGTAGAGAAATAATACTGGGATAGAAGTTGCATTAGTTTAATATTACATAACAACAACAGTTTTAATAAGGAAAAGTATGTGCTTTTCAAGAACCACTTGCTTTAATTTTACCTGAGGCTTGTTTGTCCCATGCACATATGCCAGGCAAGCACAATATTATGCACTTTGACCTCGGGAGTCGCGCGCGAGTAACTAGAAAGCAAACCTTGGTCGCGTGGATGGGTTAGGATAAAACTCATTCTTGGAGTGGAGACTTGTATTATTATTGCTTGTAGGGTTGATCATGTAATTTGCTAATGACGATGTAATCGCAAATTTAGTGTGCTCCTAAATACAAAATAGTAATACTGAATCTTTTTTGTTTGATGATGACAGTAGTCTAAAAAATTACTTTTCATTAATTATATTTAATTGATTAAGACGGTTCTATCAAACCTGAAAATATCTTATTCTTAAAAAATCATGATTACTTTCTGCTCTAATTTCCGACAAGAGTACATTATATATTTCTAATTTAAAATCAACGAACAATATCTATTCATAATCGTTTACATCGTATAAAAAAGATCAAGCCAGAATTGCCTATAATGTTTATACTGGTCTGGATATGTAAAACTTCTCTCAATTTGCTATTATAAGAAGATTATAACATTGCTGGTAAAAAATCAATTATTAAATGGAAAATGTTTGTTAGTTAAAATTACATAATGTAATTTTAAAAGAAGCAACTGCTTTCAAATATTTTTTATGAGTTACAATGAGCATAAAGTAAAATAAATTTCAAAAATGTCTATACATAGCAGTGCACAGAAGAACAAAAAAAAACTGAAATACGGTCCTTGTAGTTAGAAACACGATAGATTGCCCATTTAAAGAAGTGGGCGAATTCATTTCACAGCGTGGATCATTGCATTAAATCCCACGGCATTCAATCTACACTCCGCGTTGACCCCGCTCCAGCTTCTCCCCTCCCCGCAAAGCTGCACACTTCCTACTTGCATTTTCTGCGCTCTCGCGGGCAGACGGCTGGCTCGTAAGAGCAGAATGTCCACGGGAGCAGGCGTTGTTCATGCCTAACCTACGCAATTTAAGCTCTATTTTTTTCGGAAGAAAGTACAGTATTAAAACGAATACAATTTTAGTAAATATGTAATGTACTTACGTATGTAATGTACGTACTTTTGCCTTTATTTTGTTGCACGGTAATAGGTACACTTTTTATCATATTGTATCAACTACTTATTGTAAAAGAGTGCAATATTCGTAAAAAATGTCATTATTCCTAGCAGACATCCACGTCGTTTATTACACTTGCAGCCCGCAACTGCTATTCAAATATTTGCCCTCAGTGTCCTTTAAAGTAACTGAAATTTTGGTAAATAAACAGTGCATTATTTCGTAAATATTGCCCTACGATATGTATAATAAATTGTGACATATATATATATATATATATATATATATATATATATATATATATATATATATTGCATTTACAAATTGGACATACGCAAAAACGTCTCAATTTGTTAATAATTGTTTTATAATGAACATTACTTCGCAGTAAAACCCAAATTCGAAAGGTCAGCTCCTGAACTGTGTGTTACAGCATTATAGGCACGGTTCTGTGCAAGAGTAATTATTCTAACATATGTAAGTGTTGATATTAAATATATGTGGAGAATTGTGAGGGTACGCCTTAAGTCAATAAACTACTTTTTTATTGACCTACCTCGACAAATCGCCACATATATTTATAATACAAAGTCAAGATCAACATAACAACATTTGAGAATAAATCGTACAGAAAATCAAGCGGTCTCTTTGATTTTGTCGTGAATGATTTGTCATTTTCCTTAAATTTAATTTTACATTGATTTCAGGGTTCTGCACATTTCTGACCACTGATAGTATGGAGTGGAGCACCCAAAAGAAACAAGTCTCCAGAAATGTAATAGAAAGTTTGAAGAGATCTGTTTGTAGAATACTACTTAAAACATTATTGGGCCCCATATTCCCCCAAACATGGAGAAATCCACATCTTACCCACTTGTCTCTCATTTCCCTACCAGTCCCAGAACACTTCTTCAAAACTTGTGTCCTCACTTAACTCACCTGACCCCAACAAAACTTGTCCCTTACGGGCACAAAAAACGGTTTTCAGGGAATAGGACACGTTGTTCAGAGCTATGCGAGCTATGTGTTGCGGTACTTTGTTGCAAATTTCTGTTTTTGTCTTAAATCTCTTTGATGCACCCCTGGGGGGTAATTCCAGCAGTAATACATCTACGGGGTTGTGTCAACGACCTCTTACAAAACTAAACATTATCTTTCATTAGCATAGTATAAATAGGTTGAATTAATATTCCTTAAATCAAAACCAAAGATGTTAGGAGTCGGTGTAATATAACACTCTACTCCACCTTGTACTACTACGACCTTGTGCTTCTACAGACTGCAGGTAACTCTGTAATACTTGGAGCAAAATATCAGCTGTTCCAAATAACGCAATGTCTTGTACTTACCAGTCCTTTAATGACCTGGGAGTTTGAACATGTCCTTACACAGATTTTACGGAACAAATCTCAGAGCTCCGATAATTATTGTGATGACGTGTGTATTTACAATGGCTGATGTCGATTTCCAACCTCTTGTATATAAGGCGTTTCTCTGCCTCCTTGGTTACGACGTTCTGATCGTATAGCACAGCAACATCTGCAAGTAGACACGAGTTTTTCTCCAATTTCCGGATAATAATATCCGGTTTGTTTACTGCTAACGTACAATCAGTATAGACTCGTTCGTCGTACATAATTGTACACGGTCCAAAAGACGGCAGACGTCGTCGGTGGGTATTCATACCACTTAGAGCATATGTTTGTACCTTTGTGGGAGTTACAACTCTGCCAGTGGAATTAACTACAGACATCATCGTGCCTTTTCAAGTACTCCTACTTTACTATGATTGTACATGCTGAGAGGATATGATCGATTGCTCCTATCTCTTCGTGACAAATATGGCTATTTATCAGTCTGAAAAATTTTGAGAATCAGTTTACCATAATATGATGATCTCACTGCCTGATCGTAGGCAACTCGTCCCATTGGTTCATTCTTCCATTTTTATACCACATATATGATTGTTTTTGTTGTTATGCATCTTCTCCAATCTATTTAGAAATTGTCCTCGGAGTGGTTTGTCTCCACAACTCCTTTATTATTATTATTATTATTATTATTATTATTATTATTACTACTATTATTACTAAGTGTGTTAATGTAATTTTTCATATTATTAAGTTTTAAAATGATGTGAATAGAGTATGATGCTAGTTTACTAAAAAAGCCGTCTCGTTTCCGGTTTTCAGATCAAACCACGGTTTCCGCTTCCAACAGGTTGATAGGTCGCTAAGCAAGGGAAGCCACGCAGCACACACTGAAGACAGGAAGAGAGTTCGGAATGCAGCTCACCCCACTCACCGTCCACCTCGGCCCCCTCGTCCTGGTCGCGCTCCTCGGCGTCGCCGCTGGGCTCGGCGTCCGCGGCCGCCGGGGCCGCCACCGCCGCCACCGCCGCCTCCGACCCGGCGTCGGCGTCGCTGTCGTAGTAGCCATCGGACCCCAGCGGCTCCTGCGCAAACACCCGCCTTCACTTACTTCACCGCACGACACACAGAGCTCCTGCGTCATGGACCAGCTCAGAATATGATTAACCAGATAACAAGCAGCTCGTCAGAAGGCAAATTAAACAATTAAATAGTGGAGCTACAACAGCACACACTTGTGAGGCGGATGTGAGTGACCTGCAAACTAAGAGTGAATTTGTAATTATTGGTGATTCAATCGTGAGACATGCACATAAATGTGAAAATGTACACGTACATGTTTGCCAGGATTAAGAATAGAACAAATTAAAAGTTACGTAGAGAGAAGCAATTTAATTGCAGCAGGTACAGTGATTCTGCATAGCTCATCTAAAAAGCAGAGATGTGGCCGCATTAACAAGATACATTTATGACTTGGTCACTGCAAAACAGAAGAAATTATCACCTGCACAGGTTTTTCTAAGCGGTCTAAGCTTTCTAAGCAGAAAGGATATTGCATGTGCAGTCGCAAGATGAACCAGATCTACGAATGGGCGGCTGAACAGATACTAGTGGTGCTTCAATAGCACATAATTTCGCACATTTCTAAGTGATATCCTATAATATACTACATAAACTGCCATTACTTAAAAGAGACTTCATGTTGGGCACTTATTACTAATATTATTATTGATATTGTTGACATTATTGTTATTATTCCCCCAACTTTCGAGTTAAGATGTTAGATGTTGGTGAAATATAAATCTACGACAGATTGGATTCAACTTTCAAAGGAGCAGACCTGGTGACTGTCGGTGCCTCTACAACGCTTTGTGCAAAATATGGGCTGTTCCAACTAACACTCCGTCTTGTACTTCCCGATCTTTTGATTGACCTCGGAGATTAGGCAAGTTCTCATATCGAATGTGCGGAACAAATATCAGAGCGCCAATAACTGTGATTTTACTTGTACGTCCAGATCCAGCTGATCTCAACTTCCAAACTCTTGAATTTAAGAAGTTTCATTTCACGCCTTATTTCTTATAGCGCATGTCACAGCAGCACCTACAAGTCGACATGATTTTTTTCTCCAAATTCCGAATAACTACATCCGGTTGGTTGGTCCACAAAGGTGCAAGCGGTTCATATATGTTGGACCTACAATATTGTACACGGTCAACTGACAACCGGGTTTGGTTAATGTTCGTACTATTTGAAGTATGTGTTTGAGACATGGAGGTCGTTACAGTTCTTCAGTATTTGTTAGAATTGGGGATGCTGAGATGATATGGTCAGAAATGTCTACATTTTCCTAAAAAATACCGCATTTATCTTCCTGGAAAATTTTGAGAACCGTTTCATTACAATGTGTTCTCAATTCCTAAGTGGATATTATAACTGCTTCCGATTCTTTCTTCCCCTTTTAAGTGACATAAATGACTGCTATTTATTGATCTGTAAATTTTCCAATGTTTTCAAATACTGTGCATGCACTTTACCATCCACCATGTCTCTCCATGATTGTCTTCATGTCAACCTCTCCATGTTTTCTTCAACAATTTTTGTGCCTCATTTTCGATGTCAAGTAGCATCAACTTTTGACTATGTTATTCTGCGTGTCTTTCATTCTAGTCAGCACGTATCAAATGTGATCAGTTTTGACTCTTGCGTTTTTTTCCTTTTCGGCGGTTCAATACCGTGAATAGAATGCAAGGTACGTAGATTTACGAGAAGGGCTAGTGATACCACAGATAAACGTACGACTTCAGTGGAGCTCCCGAGGTAGCCCTGTTGGCCCTCATGCTGATTACACCGACCCGGCTGATTACGTCGGCGAGCGGGCGTCAGTCCCTCGCAGAGACGGCAACTGAGAAGCCGTCCCGCAGACATTCCACATAACGGTGAAGGGCGCCCAGGAATCGCCATCAAGAGGCCGAGGGTGCAACGACAGCACATACAGCGTGGCGAGAGTTTTGAATTGCAGCACGGGACGAGAATCTGTGATTTTATCTGCCGTCCCTACGCTCAGCATTAGAGCTCAATCGCAACGTTCTGGAGGAACATACGCACGCAGAGTGTATCCCATGTAATGATATATTCCGACGACAGCAAAGGCACATGGAGGAGCAGAAAGAAGAAGCCCTCCTGACGGTGTTCGATGCAGTACTAAACCAGACGCAATAGGTCGCCCGAAGGAAGAATATGGCTATCAAAAGCGGACAGACCCAACTCAAGGAGACATTGTACACAAGAGTCGAAACCCCAGGAAGCGTATGGAAGAAATACTGGAAGAGGAAAATAATAAGGTCGCATAAAATCAAGACACAAAGCAACACTGCAGCGCTCCAAACTGGAGAGAAGCGATTCTCAGACGACGAGGAGCCCGCCCAGGAGGGATCCACACAAAAGACCTGGAAGAGGGAAAGCACTCGACTCCGGTGTAAGAAAAGAAGAAAAGGGCTAGTTCAAACCCACAGTGAACGTAAACGTAATTCCATAGACGGGAAAAATGTGAAAGTGAGGTCGAGCTCTGTGAGAAACAAGCGCAGAAATTCAAGAGGAAACGCAGAAATCATAAGACAGGCCCAGGGGAACACATGTGACGAGTTTCTCGGGGAAATCAGGAAGACGAGAAGCCCGGAAGACAGCCAAGCGGGGATCGCATCTGTCAGAACGATGAGAGCCGGTGTCACGCTATTCGACCGGAGCGCCAAGTCAAAATTTCCACAAGACCGGCAATACCGTGAGGCAGACGCTAGGCGAAGCAGGCGGCGTCCACCAACTGACAAGGGGTGTGCGAGTGACGAGCAACACGGGCGTTGCCCGACGCTACAGGGGCTGAAGATACAAGCTCTTCTCAAGAGACTGCACAGGCCCAGACCACAATGTTACCTGCTACAGATGCAGCGAGAAAGAACACGAGGCCCTCACATGCTCCGTAGAGAATCCGAAATTAATATTACGCAAGAGCCAAGGACTTGCACAAGAGAGGATGGAGCACTTTTCGGGCTCTGAAAGCCGAGTCTTCAAAGAGGCTTTTAAAACAACCAAATGGTGATAAAAAAATCATACAGATAAACGCCCAGAGAAGATGAACAGCTTACTAGCCAGCTGGCCATTAAACAAAAGATCGTAATAGAAATCACAATAGTCAACACCATTTTTGTAACAAAGAATGGAATGGTGTTCTTCACCATCACAGTCTTCACTCTGACACACTAGACACCGCAGTTCATTGGCACTGGTAAAATTCCGAAGAAAAACACGGATTCTTTTGTACAATGTCTTTGTAGGATATAGTTCGGCAACCTCTTTTGTGAGCTGCCTTCTGACCTCCAATGAAGGGATAGATGATTTCTGCAGGAAAGTTGACGATCTTGCTAGTATGATACGAGAGACAGATGGAAAGCCCTTGGTAGGTAGCTGACGCCACAGCGCTGGAGTGGGCATGCCGTCGACCAACACCAGGGGAAGGCATTTACTGCAATGGCAACAGCTAGGAACTGTTGGTTGTAAACGATGGGTGGACGTCAATATCCAGACGGCCGGACACGTGAAAACTATTCGGGATGTCGCTCTGGTGGATGGCTGTCGACGCATATGTTATCGAGTCGGAGGCATTTTGTGAAACACTTGGGATTCACATTAGACCCCCATTCACTTTTGGTGAACTTTGAAGACTTCACATAAAGCCTGAGAAACGACTGAGGTACTGAGCAAGCGAAAGGAAGATTTCGGGCCAAGATCAATCAAACGGCGACTACATATTTCTGATACTATCTTATTGAACGGATAGTAGACATGGGCAGATACTTTCTCAAGGGAATATCACAGACGGCAGTTAAGTGCAGTGCAAAGCAGAGGGGCACTGAGAATTGCTTGCTCCTAGAGTTCCATTTCCGAACCAACAGTGCTAGTAGACATACCCATCTACCCGCTTCCACAGGAAATGCAACTCATCTACCAGACGGAGACACAACTGGAAAACCGACGAGCACAAAAGAAGCCAAAGCCTCACAATGGAACGCTGATAGAATGGGGGGCTAGAAACACTGACAGCCACACTCGTTTCGCATATACCAACGTGGGATGGACGCAAAGACGGCGAAGTCTCCTACTACGTGAGATATTTCTTCACTGGACTCGGATATTTCCGTAAATATCTTGCAAGGTTTTGAATTACCTGGGTGTTTAGCCAAGTTCTTACCCAAATTTTGCGGAACAAATCCCAGAGCTCCGATAACTAATGGGACGACCTGTGCTTTTACACCCCTTATTCGTCTGATCTTGATGTTCAAACTCTTGTATTTAAGACATTTCTCAGCCAACTTTGTTACGAGGTTTGTATCGCAAGGTAGAGCAACAACTACAAGTACACACGATGTTTGTCTCCAAATCCCGGATAGCAATATCTGTTTTTTTGCCGCTATCGTACAATCCGTTTGAATTTGTTGGTCGTACAGAATTGTACAGAGTCCAAAAGACGTCACCAGTTTTGGTGAGTGTTCCTACCGCTTGGACCACGTGTTTGGAACTTTGAGGGCGATAGAGGTAACTACTCACCCTGTCGTGACTTTTCAAGAATTCGGTCTTTGCTAGAATTGGACAAACAGAGGCAACATGATCAATGGTTTCTACCTGTTCTTGGCAAATGTGACATTTATCATCTTGGGAAATGTTGAGAACTGCTTTATCGTAATAACATGTTCTCAACGCCTGATTTTGGTCAGATATTACAACTGCTTCCGATTCTGGCTGAATCGGCCCTTTTGCGCCACATAAATGATTGATATTTATTGATCTACACTTTGTTCATTCTTTTTATATATAGTCCATGGGGTGGTTTGTATCTCCACAATTTCTTTAGAATTTTTCTGACATGTTCCACTGTCTCCACAAGTGCATCGGCAGCATCACCTTCAGTTTGAAGGCAAGATGCTACCTTATTGTTGGATCTGCTTTCTTTCCAAATTCCTGTCCAAAATGGTTCAACGTCGCCTTTTGAAGGAGGGACAGCATTGCCATTCAGTTTTTGATTCAGATAGATTGAGAAAGAGTTGATTTTCATTTCATTCGTCTGTGTTTGCGTTTGTAGATTAGTTTTTACATTAGTCAAATTCAACAGTGTGGTTTTTCGGTTAATGAATGTTACAATCTGATGGACTATACTTCCATTCGCTTTTTCTTGAAAGTACCGGCGCAGTCTCTTCAGTGGTTGGTGAAGGAGATTGACAATATCTGTGACACAATATCTGCTTACCAGAGACCTAGGCAGGTGGAATCACTTAACTGCGCTTTTAGGATGGTGACATCTAAATCAGGTACTCACTACTCTGCAGTTCATATTGAATGCATCCAGTTTGGTTTGTGTCCATCTGATGATACCAAAGCTACAGCATAGGTATTTTTTAGCTTTAATTTTTCTGCCAGCACTGAGTTTAGTTTTCAGAATTTTATCAGAGGGGTTTTAAATTCCTGGGTAATATTAGATTTAGTAATTTTTGGTCAATATTACTCGTAGACCTGTAAATATCCAAGATATTTATTATTATAATTATTATAATTATTATAATTATAATTATTATAATAATAATAATAATAATAATAATAATAATAATTATTATTATTATTATTATTATTATTATTATTTTTAACATTATCATCTTGATTTCTGACGGAACGGTATTTCGGTACTTCGGGAACAAAATTTAAAAAAGCAGAGGACTTGGCAAACTCGATTTTCAGTTCGACCAACTTTAGTTAACTGAAAACACATAACTTTATCATGTTTACAAATGTACTAAACTTATTAGTAAAAACAATGAAATATTATTAAAAACCTGTTTTATTTCTTACTGTTATCATTACATTCACATAGACCCAATGCTACAACTGATACTAATTTTTATTAATTATGATTCATAATTATTCAACATTATAAATATATAGCTATTTCTATGAAATTAATTATTCATTTGGGGCTCTTTCCGAGATATAACATTTTATAAATCTATCACAAATATTATTATTATTATTGTTGTTATTATTATCATTATTATTATTATGAATTAATTATTTCGTAACTTTAGGTGCAACTTACCCCGGTGCCTGAAGCATCCGTACGTACAGACAGCGAACTAGCCGAGCGAGGTAGATCTTGAACACTAAGATTGTCCGCTTCCTGCATCCACTCATCCACATTGACTGAAACACAAATAAAAAATTATCTCCCAGGAGATGATACATTACGTTAGAAATTATTTACTTCGTAAACGGCCAGTGGCTATTTCAGGACACCGAGTTTATGAGTTTTGTAAAGGAATAATGTATTAACTTTTTAATTATTTCTTATGTGACTGCAGAGATTTTGTGTAAATCCAAAATTAACGTGAATCAAAGATATGTCAACCATAATTCGTGAAAAGTAATATGTAACAATAAAACATTAGACATGTTTGGGAAATATGTTTTCCATCAAAGACTTCAAAGAAGATATTACCATGTTCCGAAATTGATTCAAATTTGGCGCCTGACCTCAAACAATTATAAGCTCTCCTCGGCATAAATTAAGAGCTAAGATCATTCCAAATATTCTGCGCCAAAGATCTTTCAAAATCTGAACAAAAGTGTGAAGGGAGTCTGAACAAAAGAGAAGAAGTGCTAATTGCATCATTTAACACACACAAGTTACTTTTTGCTGTATTTTTTTTAAAACATTAAACAAATGTGATTTTCTTGAAATATCTCTCATGCCTTTAATATACACATTTCCAGCCATCTGTAAACACTATTGCATTTGAGAGTGGAAGTGCTTGAAATTACGTAATTTGAAGTTTTTCGAAAACTCAATAGTTCTCTATGAAAAAAGATACAAATTTCGCATTCACAGAAACGCTTCAACACATTGCCTTAAAAACGGCTCCAAATTGTACAATAAAAACTGCCATTTAGCATGAGCTTCCACTCTTCTTTAATATTTTTATAATATAAGTAATAATTCAGTTTTACTACTAGAAAACCAAAGAATTGAGGAATGTTAAAAAACATTTACTTTGGCGGTGATAGATGGCTGCTGCAAGAGGATATGGCAAGACAGAATATCTAGCCCTGACCAAAGAAAATAGAAAACTTACACGAGAAAATCTGTGCTATTCCATAGCACCACTGTTTTTTTTAATATTCTGTGATATATGTTTGGTATATATTATGTTTAATTTTTAAGTACAGTAAAATATCTAAGCCCGAATCGATCGGGACGAAAACAATTCCGGTTTAGGGAGGTTTTCGTTTTATGGAAGGCTGCTCATTTAACGACACTTGTGATATTATATTTCCGTCCTGAAACAAGTTAATTAATTTAAGTAAAGATGTAATTAATGTAATGTAAAAATTACATGATTTTATCGTGATTACTTAAATAGATTTGCATATAACGTATTGCATATAATGTAAGAAATCTTCAATAAAGGAATATAAAACATTCTTCATTGACGGAGTTTGTTTCTCTTGCTTCCATAAGTTTTACCTTTCCATCTAATGTTAGAGAATGTTACAGTTTAATGGTTTTTGCATTGTTAAACTGGTTGTGAAACTCATAAATATCACACCATCTCACTAACAGCTGTAATCGGACTGCTTGCTGACTCTTTCAACTCACAATGCGTCACAGACAAGACTATTATGATTTTCTGTTACCCTCGCATGGACTTGAGCAATAGGTCTCTGGCCGAAGGGGTTGAGATTTTGAACGCGGGGTAGGGAGAGGCGCGAATAGAAGTTATGCCCATACCTTCCCACAGTCAGACAGGAGGGGGGATTCTCCTTACGCCTTGAGAGGCAAGTGACCCCAAGGTAATTCTATGCTGTCAGCTGAAGCCCCTTTCCTTCACAGTGCGGATGTCACGACTAAATCGTGTGGTTTAAAAGAATTTAAAATATGCTTGCAGATGCATTCATTACATTAAGAATATCTCGCGTCTCTGCCAATAGCATTAAATTCGCAGGAATTCCGTTTTATAAAGATTCCCCCCCCCCTATAAGACATGAAAAACCGTTCCGTCTCTGCGTTGTACATATTCCGTTTTATGCTGTATAATATCCCCATTTTATGATGTGAGTGCTTAGAGCCCGATGAACAGACTCATTGTTAATTGTTGTCTGAATTGTAAATTTCCATTAGAGAGTGAAAGAGAGAGTGAAATATAGAGTGAAAGAGAAAAGGAGAGTGAAAGAAAAAAGGAGAGTGAAAGAGAAAAAGAGAGTGAAAGAGAAAAGGAGAGTGAAAGGAAAAGAGAGTGAAAGAAAAAGAGTGAAAAAAGGGAGTGAAAGAAAAAGAGTGAAAAAAGGGAGTGAAAGAAAAAGAGAGTGAAAGAGAAAGAGTGTAAGAGAAAGAGAGTGAAAGAGAAGGAAAGTGAAAGAGAAGGAAAGTGAAAGAGAAGGAAAGTGAAAGAGAAGGAAAGTGAAAGAGAAGGAAAGTGAAAGAGAAGGGAAGTGAAAGAGAAGGGAAGTGAAAGAGAAGAAGAGTGAAAGAGATGGAGAGTGAAAGAGAAGGAAAGTGAAAGAGAAGGAAAGTGAAAGAGAAAGAGAATGAAAGAGAAAGAGGAGGAGAGTGAAAGAGAAGGAAAGGGAAAGAGAAAGAGAGTTAAAGAGAAGGAGAGTGAAAGAGAAGGAAAGGGAAAGAGAAAGAGAGTGAAAGAGAAGGAGAGTGAAAGAGAAGGAGAGTGAAAGAGAAGGAGAGTGAAAGAGAAGCAGAGTGAAAGAGAAGCAGAGTGAAAGAGAAGCAGAGTGAAAGAGAAGGAAAGTGAAAGAGAAGGAAAGTGAAAGAGAAGGAAAGTGAAAGAGAAGGAAAGTGAAAGAGAAAAAGAGTGAAAGAGAAGAAGAGTGAAAGAGAAGAAGAGTGAAAGAGAAGAAGAGTGAAAGAGAAGGAGAGTGAAAGAGAAGGAGAGTGAAAGAGAAGGAGAGTGAAAGAGAAGGAGAGTGAAAGAGAAGGAGAGTGAAAGAGAAGGAGAGTGAAAGAGAAGGAGAGTGAAAGAGAAGGAGAGTGAAAGAGAAGGAGAGTGAAAGAGAAGCAGAGTGAAAGAGAAGGAGAGTGAAAGAGATGGGGAGTGAAAGAGAAAGTGAGTGAAAGAGAAAGAGAGACTGGTGTGTAGTGACAGCCAGACCGTGGCGGACATTAAGATCAAGTGATTCCGACGTATCATTAGCGAAGCCCATTTAATAGACTTGAGTTAAAAACTGTGCAGTACTTCAGAGTAGCACGTGGTAGTATTTCAATATGGAAAATGTCATGTTTGTGTCATGTTTCCGTTCAAGAAAGATGACGCAGACACGTGGGCAAGAGGAAGGTAAGTAACCGCCCGTGGCCGTTCCCTATAGATCTGGGAAGGTCAAGGCAGAATCAACTGCGGCGACTAGGAGCCCAATAGACGGCCGGCTGCTGAGAGGTTCGCTCTGTTTGGTGGCCATCGGATCGGCTCAGGCGGTGTCGGGCTTACTTGGCCGCCCGTCGTGGTGCAGCCCCCTATCAGCGCCAAAGGAGCGAAATATGGAGTGGAGACCTCGCTCGCCGAGCTGTGATCACTCCCATTTGGACCGTTTTGAACATAAGTTGACCCGCCAAAATGAATTAAAAGAAAACCTATACTCACAATTGAGCAAAGAAAAAGAAAATGGCATATCACATCAAATGCAAACCACTCAAGAAAATAATCATTGGGCGCCAAATTATGAAATGGCTCTTTAACGAGTTTATCACAATCTGACGATACTATGTCGTGGCTCGATTATAAATTACTTCTAAGTGATCTTCGGCTACTCAGTTCGATTAATTTTGATTTACGTATAATGATTGTGATATTTAGAATTTTTTAAATTTTTTTTATTTTAAAAATTTAAATTAGTGTATGTAACATGGCATTATTATTTCTAGCAATAGCGATAACTGCAAACAAGGTACAAGATACAAGATCACGTACTTTCTAGCTTAGTTTGTAACGCTTAAGTGATATTATAGTACTACTGAATCCTCAGAAGGGTTTCTAATCAATAACAACTTTTTACACTAAGATTCGAACTCGGGTACTTAGGAAGGTGAAATCATACGGTATAGCTCCACAATTCCTGACGCGAAAACTAACAACGTATCTATTTACACAATCCGAGAAATACGGTGGGTACCAGTCATCTGATTTTAGAATAAAATGCGATTCAATGTTGAAGATGCATCCTTTTATGACAACAGTTCATGCATCTTGGTTTAGACACTTCTTCAAAGTCGCTTCTAGCACCTGACTGCGATAATAGCACCTGACGCATAGAACGATGAACTCGTAGTGGACTGGTTAGTTACCCAAAAATAGTCTGGGAGAACATAGAATGTTGTAGAGAGATCACTGCTTGACTCCAAATGACGGGTGCAGATGATATGGGGTAAATGTTTGGTGTCCAATCACCCTTCAATGTGGCACGACGACCAGAAAAATATAGTGTGAATATTTAATCGGTTAACACAAATTTCACTTTGAGTTTCTAACTCACCTCCACCATTCCGCAAGCATTCTATTCTTGCCTCCGCTTTGAGCTTCGAAGTCTGAAACATGCATAAAAAATCACATTAAAATGTGCAAAATATAAAAAAATAAAATGAACATTAACATTTGATTTCAAATCGTTGCGAATAAAGGAACTTGGTTTATATAAAAGTGTCGCAGAGCGCACCCTTTCACGGGCCGAGCAGGCGGCCCGGCTGTTTCGGGGTTCAGAGTCTACACAAAACGGCGCGCGGACGACCGCGCCGCCCTACGCCCTTCGCCCCACCGGGAGCTCATCCCCGCTGCCTGCCGAGACTCACTTCGATTGATCGGTACTGCTAGAGCGTGTACTGCATTGTCGACTTCTACCAAGTCTCCCCTTTCGACACCAAACGGCGCGCACGGCACGGCGCCCTACGCCCTTCGCCCCACCGGGAGCACATCCCCGAACGGAGATGCCCCAATTCACGCGAAGGCGACACCACCCCAGCCCGAAAGATCCCTACGCCTCACTAAGATCGACTCAAAACCACCCTATGTCCCGGACACGGGTTGGACATGGCACCCCCAAACAGACGGCAATAGCAGTTGAGTGCTCTCGCGCTGCTCTGTCCTGAGTGCAAGCCTAAGTAGGTCCTAAGGGACTGGGGCCCACCTGTCAACCGGACCTCAGCACGGAAGTGACGTCACTGACCAAAGCCGACTGCCTTAGTGAGACGAAGACGAAGCTGAAAAGACGAAGTCGGAGAAGTGCAGCGAGAATTGGAGCTCCCCGCCGACTATGTATGTCGCAGCATGTACGTCGTAAGCAGAAATAAAACACGATTTGTACATTTACGTATGCGGTATGATTTGAAATATGGAAATGTCCCAGGGGTTTCATGTAAATTATCCCCAAATTTTAAAGAATATTTTTCAAAGTCTCAAAGCTTCGACTCGAGTCAGATGGACAGGGGTTTCTTCAATTTGGAAAAAGCTCACGCATGGTTTAGGCGCTAGTAGTGTTCACAGACGGAAACGTTTAAAAAAAAACTTTACGGAACCCCAAAAGTGTATTTCCGATGAAATCTCGAAATCGATTTTCCGCAGCCTTACCTAACTCTTCATATTCGACGTATATTACTCCGTATACACGGGAAAGTAAATAGAAAGCAGTGGAAGGAGAACCCGTTTTTTATCGATCTTGTGTCTGGTTTCGAGCGCTCAATGGCGTCACAAAGGTGTTCCGCATCTCGATCATCAGCTAGACGGATCAAAATGTTTTAGTATCTTGGATCTTTATGTAACGGTTATTGGCAGGCGGACATGGAGAATAGTCAAGAGTTAGTAGCTTTTAGCACACCGTACGACCATTATCAGTGCATTAAAATGCCTTTCGGTCTAACCAATGTCGGGCTATATTCATGAGGCTCATGAACTTAGTAATGCAAGGTTAGGAAACAAGGAATGCGTTTTCTATTTGTGTTGTGTTCATGTTTCATTTCTTAACTCTTCAACGCGGGAACGATATCATTTCAACAAAAGTTGGTGTACATTATTGGTGCCGAATTACAATGAGGAAATGAATATTATGTAAGTAGGATATCCCTGCAGCGGTGGGTAGGAAGGGAGTGACATTTTCAAAGTCATTATCCAATCCGTAATACACATATCCCGTATAGTAGACACAGAGCTGACAATGGGTGAAACGGGCAATGCTGACCAATAGATGACTGTGATAAATAAATTTCCGGGCAAACCCGGATATTCACGCGATAGAATTTAAGAAAATGGAGAAATGCACTTTCTCTTCGTAGTGCGATGTGGATAAGCCGCGTTTCCCGCTAATTCCAGAATTAGCCTTTTAATATTTTCGCTATCGAAAATTGGTGCATATACTCTGATGGAGGAAATTTTTTGTAGCGTACATCGGACTAAGGTCGGATGAAGTTCACATTAGCCAACACGAGGTTTCTGGGGCATTGAAGTACGATGCGGTGGTAAGAAATAACAGAAATGTGATTAACAGGAATCGAAATTCCGGAGAGAAGTGTCTAAGGTTAGCGAGAGGGAAGATGTGCAGTTTTGAGAGATTTATTTCAAACTGCCAGGCAATATAAGAAAGGTTGACTGGAATTTATACTTAGTCCTATGGAATTCTCATAAAACTACACAAAATCAACGCACAATTTTTTACGATCTATTTTTCACTATTTATTTTCTGTTTGGTTAGAAATTGTAGTATTTATAGATAGCTATACAATAGAGAAGAAAACGAAAGTAGCATATAAATGAATTGAAACACGGTATGTTAGAAAATGAAATAAGGCTGTACATTCAGAAAAAAATTCTTGATCTTTCTTATTCAAGTACCACATTAAATTAATTACGTTCTTCAACGTAATAAGAAAAGGTTTCGACGGTTTCTTATTGACCTAAACTTTGATCGATAAATGAAACGCTATTTCCTGCCTCGTCAGTTTCAGGGGAATTGCCACATGCATGCTCAGAGATTGTATGTTAAGAGATTTGTCTAAAGAAGAGCACTTCAGTCCAATTTTCGGCAAATAGCCTCAGCATATTTTATTATAAAGTAAGGGTTGTTAATGGGCATTTCGTATTATTTTAATCGGGCACAAGTATGTTAGACGTCCATCCCCAATATCACGAATATGTTGTCTAGAAGTCTTAGGCGTCCGCGGCCGGAGTCATGTAAGTGATCTTGGTTGTCCGGGTGACGCCGCATCGAAGGCTGTGTTGCCGACGTTTCGACCATCTTATGGTTGTCTTCTTCAGGGCTGGTCTACCCAGATTCCTTGCCTTGATGATGGGTGCGACATCCGTATTACGCGCTGTATCACATGCAGGTGGATTTGAGGCAAGCCAAAAGTTAGGTTTGACTCTGATAGTACTTGGTAGTGAAAATCGTCCAGTGCTATCATGCTTATAATTTCTTTAGCAGTCTAAAACGTTTCTCTGCTCCAGCAATATGTTCGGCTGTAGCTTCTGTCTGATAGCAAAGAATATTTCAGGTAAATCACACTGTTTCCAATAAGCATGGCAGAATATTTCCTTCTATTGTCTACACTGGATGAATGTATCACATTCACTAAAAGCAGGAAGAAAAAGCATATATTTTCGGTCATATTTGAATGATTTTTATGAATGAGACTTCTCCCTTCTCGTAGAAATCATTGTCTTAAAAAGCTAATTCTGTGTGGAATATCAGTAGATTCACAACTTCATGTATGACGATAAAACTAGCAGATTTCATAGTTAATATTGCAGTATTTACTGTCATGACTTTTTCCCGACAATTAGAGTTAATAGTGTTTTGTTCGTATCTTTATGGTCAGTTGAAAAGCAATTTCTTTATTATAGATTTTGAAGCCTGAAATCTATTTTGCTTCCCACAACAATCCCATATTTTATCAAATTCTTGTAGTATTAAAAGCGTGGTTACCTCGATGAAGGTTATATTACAACATCAAATATCGCGACGATGTACGACACTAATGTACGAGTAACTACCAATTTTAGGGCAGCAGTAAAATTAACAAAGTAACTATAAAATTATTATATACCGGCGGCCTAAAAACTATAACGATAAAAACTACTTCTATGGAACTATAATAAAACTATAAATAATAGTATTTCGTGTAATAATAATTATATTTATTTTAACCAGACTGTAACATTAGTAACATGTGTACTTTGCACACATGAAGAAATGAAAAAGTAACGTCTTTTGAAAAGCAGTAGTTCACTTGGTAATTACTTTCGAAAAAAAAAAGTTTTTTAAAAGAAATTTTATCCTCTTTAAAATTGAATTGAATCATTTTTCTACAGGGCTTAAGGTTAAAGAACTAGAGAGAACAAAACGAAAAATGTTAGAATAAACACCAGCTTTAGGGCCTACCGGAGGTATGGGGGCAGCGAGGTCGAAAACGTATGTTCTTAACTAGTTCCTGGGTACATGCAACATAAAGTAAACGTTATAATGACCTCTTTCCAGGTAATATGTACTTACTGACTGGACTATGATATTACGGACACTATGTACCTGAAGCTCTGCACTATCCGATTGGATAGTTGCGGACACCACGCCAGTCACCGTGCACTTGTTGACGAGCCAACATGGGTTTGGACAATCAGACCAGGACATTATTGGCAAAACTCTTTTATTAAAACAATAGTAATGCTGCAGCTGCACTTCGAGAATATCGCCGACTGAAAGGATTACGAAAGGGGCCACTTTCTCCACCTTTGTGGACCATGATGAAGTTCGAATCAACTGGCGAACAGGTGTCGTCCCGGGAAGACGCCGACGTCCGGTGGAACCACAGGTGGTTGACGACATCGCTGATGCTGTGGCCGACAACGCTGAGCGCAATTCCCGAGCGTCAATCAGAGCACGTGCTGTGTTCCGACAGTTGAACATGCCGTGAGCTACTGTGCGGAAGGTGCTTCGAAACATTCTCAATTGGTATCCCTACAAGATCTATATCGTACTGGCACTTGCACCACCGGACACACAACAGCGTGTTGACGCTCTCCCCTTTCTCGCAAGGATTTGACTAGGCCCGGCCTTAGACCGGCCTATGGACAGACAAGGCACATTTTTCTCTGATGGGTGAGATCAACCCCCAGAATTGTCGAAGGTGGGGATCTTCACCGCTAGACAATATGCATGAAGTTCCTGTGCATGGGGAACGTGTCACCGTATGGTGTTGCTTCACGGCGTCGTTCATCACGACACCCATTTTTCTCGAAGAGGCTGTCGCTTAAGAGCGAAACACGTGCAGTGTGACTGTCCAGCATTACTAAAATATGCTTCGCCAGCATGTCACACCCGCCCCACGTGCCAGCATGCCACACGTGTGCTGATTCGAAGCGCAGCATACCAAGAGTATCATGCATACCTGGGGAAATGCTTCGGTCATCTATGCATAATGCAATCCTAACTCTTTGGAGCAGAATTTTTTAGCAGAATGCTTTCAGACTCTTCTGTAATCTGATGGGCGCCATATTGAACCTATTTTGTAGAGGTATCTCTTTTGTACCGGTATGTGATGGCCTGATGCGACACATTAAAGGCGTTTCCATTGAATTACGAATTTATTCCACCTTTCCCTTCCCGATGTCCTTCACAATGTTTACAGTACGATTCCGGCACGTGCGATACCGCATTTGGCACATATAGTCGATTAAATAGAGATAATTTAAATATAGCCATCTTCTATTACTAATCAAGATGGGTAATCAGAATATCACATACGACACCGTAAGAATTTGGGTAAAGCCACTACAAAATGACTTCATCCATTGTTTCAAACATCAAAAGATCAGTGAAACCATTAAAAACTGATCAAACCAGTCTACCTACGACTTCTATTCCGGCAGGCAGTAGAAGTTCACCAAAGCTAAACGTGTCACGCGAATTTACGACATCTGGCAGGAATCCAAACCACGACTTTCCAACCACTGGTAGTCTTGAACCATAAGGGATTGCTTTAACGGCCGTCGCCTCAGTTGTTGGTTGCTTCTTGGAAACTATTACAATAAAAGCACCCACACATTCAGTTAGTAAAGATAAATAAATAAATGTAAGAGTAAAAGTATAAGCAACAACATCGTTATATAGTATTCGAGTATCCTGCGTCTCGCCGTCCGTGCGTCCACCTGTCACTCACGTCCTTCAAATCACGTCTTGAATTGAATTGATCCCTTACTTTACGTGGCGAGACTCGGGCCATCAGGCCCGCTCTTCCGTCTGACCACGCAAATTTCGCTACGCTCCTTTCACCGACTAGCGAAGAAAGGAGGTATTTCTTGGGCGACGAAACAGGCGATTGGAATTTAGCTCAGAGGCGTCATTTAGGCTCGTGGATCTTTTACATGTAAGTAAATCTACTAACATGGGACAGCTGGCTTTACTTCCCCTCCGATGGAAGGCGTACGAAGGATTTTTTCGCCCTTAAACATCCACGGCTTCGATCGGGTTTGAACGTCTTCACGACCACCAATCTCGAAAATGAGGTGTCATTCGGCGCGTAGGTTAGGGGAAATCGTAATTCGTCGGCGGATCCGACCAGAAGAGTCAAAGAACTTTCCAAAATCATATTTTGCGGTTTTAGCGTTACGATCCAGTGGTGACCGCGCGAACTACGTGCCCCAGTACCATCGCCTCGGAAGATGCCACAATCAGCTGGGGCACAATGTGACGCCAATGAGGCGATGAATGACACAGGCCACTATCGCTGTATTGCTAGGATAATTGTGTCGCTCGGACACCGCTTTTTACAGCTTTTAGGGCTTGAATCACTTGGAAGGAAAAGGTTCATCGTCAAATTAAGATAATTATCATTTTATAGGATAATTTTGTTCTGAGTAGCATATACGACTGTGCTAATGGCAAACTCCCCACGTGTAAGATACGTTTGACAACAAAATTATATTCTAATATAAATCTGTAAGAATGGGACGGTATGTTGTATAATAGGAACTTGCAAATGAAAATTTTCTTCAATAACCCGCCTGATCATACGCAGAAAGTATGTACTCTACAGAAAAAACTCTTCTGGGAGCGTTCGGAATAATTTATCCATCTTCTGTGGTGGCTATTGATCGTAGCTCAAAAGAAAGAAAGAAAGAAGAAGAGTTGCATCTCACTTTTTTATTATTTAATTTTAATTCTTATTGATTTTTTACGTACACCGTTTGGGATGAAAACCAGCCAACTGCATGTTCAAAGTACCTTTTATTGAGGACTCGAAAAGTACAATTTTTTTAACATTTGAAGATATTTTAAAAACTTTTTAAAGCGTCGGCTTCGCCTCATTCAGCTAGTATATTAATATTAAGAGAAGTTACAACCGATCTTCCTTAGGTGACTGTGATTTTCCCGTTCTCCCCTAGATATGGGAAAGTAAAAGAACTCACCTCCGATCTGCGAACTCCTTGTCGTAATTCTTCAATTTTAGTTTCTAAATCAGGTCCATTAATATCATTTGGGTCAGTCTGAAACACAAACACGTAACTCATTACTCAATCACCAGCACTGTTTAGGGTAAAAAATCTAATAATGCTTTGTTATTAAGTACGTGAACTTATTGGAGAGATATTGTTTTAATTATACTATATGTACAGGAATATGAGAAGGATGTTTGTCTTATGACGACTGAACAAAAATTCAACAAATGTAAACAATAAAATTCCGGTAGATGATCAGGGGCGGATTAATATTTTTGTCGCCTGTAGGCACATCAAATTTGCCGCCCCCTGTTTAAAATTAATGTTACATTTCAAATTGTAACGTTTCAGAAACAATTCCTCATTAATTAGAACGTTTTAACTTTAAAACTAACATTACATTTTGCATATTGTTTTCATAAATTAAATAAATTTTTTGGATTAGCTAATTTTGGATATAAACTGTATCTTCATAGCAAGTAACGTTCAACATTATTAACGTTTCGACACTGAAACGTTAACATTAAAAGGAAACTAAAACATGACAACTAGAATTGCAACGTTTTCTTTCGTCAACGGGCCTTACTTTCAGGTTCATATACTTCTGAAATCATAAGGTATACTCTAATGAAGTAGACAAATAAATAGCTTGTATTAAATATTAAGATGATAGATTTTTATTTACAACAACTGAACGATTAGAATATTACGACGTTGTAACAGTTTTTATAATTTTCGATTTACCATTATAAACAAGGAATATAAGATTTAACTTTTTGGATGGGTTTTTTTATACAGTAGAAAAAACGTTTTATTAATTTAATTAATTTGTCTATTGATGAAAAATTTTGTGACGTGCCTTTTGGTGAGCAAATTCATCAATAATTATAGTATAATTTAAAACGCTGAGATAATTTTCTTCGATACACAATAACGCTAAGGAGTTCAGTCGATACTGTTATGATTTTGCAGTTGTTTGTTCGACGCATTCAAGCGGTCTAAAATGAATCCCCAAACCTCGGTCATAATAGCAGTTTCAAGTCGATTTAAAGCAACAATAAGATCTTTAGCTTCTGCACGCGTTGACGGTTTTTGCGTAGAGCTGACCAGCGCGTAATTGAAAGACTTTTCAAAGAGAATGTACTGGATACTTCATCTACTAAATTTTGAAGTATGCCCCACCTCGATGTAGATGCACTAAAGAAAGTATATAACTTTTGTAGAAGTAGAAAATAAGTACATGCTTCAGTGCATGGTTCAGCTGCATTTGTACCAACTAAATTTAAAGAATGAGCAGAACGGGATGAATTCAATTAGAGCATTTACATCTTTCATACGGGCTTGAAGACCTGTGTAAAGACCGGACATATTTGACGCGTTGTCGTAGGACTGACCACGACAATTATTAATGTCCAGTTCGTTAATCTCCATTAAATTACATACAGTGTCGAACATCTCCTTTGATTTATGGCATGTGTTTGGAAATAATTCCAAAAATGACTCTTTTGGTGTACCATCTTTTCCAACATGTCTAATAACTATAGCGAGTTGATCCACGTGTGCTATGCTGGTGTAGAGTCCACAATTATGGAAAAATACTTGGCACTTCGAACGTTTCAGAGAATCTCATCTTTAACTGCTTTAGCTAATATACCTATTAGTTCTTCAACCGTCGTGGTGGATAAATACGATGTATTTCCTTTTCCGCAGTTACCAAATTTTTGTATGTGATCTGCTAAGAAGTGGTCATATTTCGAAATTAACTCAAGCAACATCATGTAATTACCATTTTGATTATTTCAAAACTTTTCGACATGTACTCTCAAAGAGCTGCTTATTCACTTGGTTTTCAGTCCCTTGTCTATTTTTCAATGCGGGCGTACAGTTTCTATGACATGTAGAATTCTCATGTTCTTTTAATTTGGTATGCGCATTTTCCCAAAGAGTCAAAATATTATATGTATTATTACATATTATATAAAATAAAGTTTAGTAATATAATTATAGTAACATATATTATGCTAATTTATTTAAATTCTATATTAAGATATAGTTAATTTTAACGAATACAACAACACGTCAAGAATATTTAATTTCTAATCATTGTACTAAACATTTTTTGCATTTTGAGAATATTTTAGCATCTGCATTAAAAATATATTAATGTTAACATTTATTTATCACAAGTTATTAGTACATGGAAAAAATATACAAGCTGAAAACTAAATATGTTATCTAATCTATATGTTTATACTAACTCAGTAATAGAATTGTCGAATGAACTGCAGCAATGATCAGTTTCACATATAGGTTTAAATAATTCATTTTTATTTTCGTCTTATCAATTTCATTTTGACATTTCTCTTCCTTTTCTTTTCGGATTTTTGCATATTGACTTCCGCTGACCTTTTTTCGATAATCACTCATTTTAAAACTTCAAAATATCATTTTAACTCAGCAGGCTATTACAATAAACGATACACAACAATAGTAACAAAAGAAAGAAAAGGGTTATTTCCAGATCCGTCTTCTAGAACGAACTAACTCAAGAAGTAACAGTTGTCGCTACTTTCTATATAGCGCAATATGAATGCATGGCGAAATCCGTCAGCGATTTCTGATTGGGTGATTCAAACTACTTACTCTAAGAATGTAATTCTTTCTAATCAATGAACCAATCAGAAGTCGTTGGCGAATTCTTTTCATGTATTCTGTAACATTGAAAATGTCTCCATTTGAAATTCAAACTTAATTTATAAATCAGAGGTTGAGGGGGCGGCTTTCGTCTCGTTTAAATCATTTTTAAAATAAAAATATGATTTATGCTCTTATAGTTTTTAGAGAACCTTAATTTGTTTTAGAAAATATCAAGAAAATTTTGCGCCTCTGAAAATTTGCCGCCCTTGAAAACTTGCCGCCGTAGGCACGTGCCTACTGTGCCTATGCGTAAATCTACCTCTGTAGATGATATGAAAATTCTACTTGGTGACTTTAATGCGTAAATTGGAAAAGAATGCATGTACAGAAAAACAGTGGAAGCCTGTCCCGTATATAAGTACACTAACAAAAATGGCACACGACTCGTCGAGCTATGTCAACAAAAAAACCTCAAAATTATGTCAACCTCACTTCAGGAAAAGTTCAAGAAACAAAAAGACTGACAATCACCCATCCATCATTTAGGGGAATTTCAGTTTGATCATGTTGCAATATCATACGAGTGCCAAACGGAAATCCAGATATGCAAGTACGCAGAGGTGCTAATATCGATTCAGATCACTATTTAGCCAGAATCAAAATTAAATTCACACCCCAAAGAAACTTCAAGTAGGAAACACCAGTGATTACAAAATTCGATCTCCACAAAATCAAAGACTCCAAAAACACAGAAAATGGGAAGAACAACATGCAGAAGACTGGCAGAAATTTCAAACAAAAATCCTTAAAAAGAACTGATCCCTCTTTACAAAAAGTCAAAACACCCTTGGGGGATAAAAATGTGAGAATTCACTAGAAAAAATAAAAAGGACGTATGAAAATTACAATTGCAACAAGTCAAAAGAAACGCACGAGAAATTTTTCGAAGTTGGCAAACAAACGTCCAAAATGTTAAGACAAATAAAGAGAAGATATGTCAATGGCCAACTGGAGTCAATGGAAGACAACTTTAAAAATTACAACAGACACGATTTTTACCAGACTTTTGCAAATAAAAATCAAAGGGTACTCACCCCAGAATCTATGATTTTGAAAACAAAATCGTAAACTAGCCTTGACAAATAAAGGAAATTGTCAAAAATTAGCAACTTATTTTTCACAGCTTCTAATTTGTCCACAACCCAAAGAGAGATTCCAGAAAATAGAACCAGGAATCCCACTAGAAAATTCGTCCCCGCTAACACAAGAAGAAACATAAAAATAAGAAAGCATCAGGGGAAGACGGAATTGTAGCTGAACTCTTAAAACATTAAGGAGCAAATTCACTCACAGGAACCACCAAAACATTTTTCAATTTGAGAAAATTTCGGATGATTGGAAGTTTGCTCTAATCCACCATTACACAAAAAAGGCAACAAATCATATGTAAAAAAATATAGAGAGATCTCCCTCCTACCAGTCACATACAAAAATCTATTGACGTGTCTCTTGAAGAGAACACAAGAGCAATTGAAACCCAAATTGGCAGAATATCAAACAGGATTTAGACCAAACAGGTCATGTCCAGAACATATTTTCAACGTCAAAACCGTAGTCAAAATTCGAACACTGAGGCAAATGACCCTAGTATGTACATTTGTTAATTTTGGAAAGGCATAAGACTCAACAGACCATTATTCCACATTTGAGAAGAAAGGAGATTAGATCCCAATTACGAGAACTTATAAAAAAACACTAATTGGCACGAAATCCAAAGTAAAAGTCATGGGAGAAATCTCAGAACCCTTCGAAATTGAAACGGACGTACGACAAGGTGATGTGATCTCTCCTCTTATGTTCAGCATCGTTCTAGACAAGGTTATGGATGAATGGGAGAGGGAATTCAAGGAGCGTAAATTTTGGAAGCCAATCTCACTTGGCTTTCCCAAAAACAACTTCTACATAACGTACCTCACATTCGAAGCACGAACTGGCGATATTAGCAGAGGACGAGGAGCAGCCATCAAACAGCTCGAAATACTCAATGAATGTGCTGAAAATATAGGATTACAAATTTCATTCGAAAAAACTGAATTCATATGTTCAAAGGCAGAAATCGCGAGTCTGATACCGAAATACGTAAAATCAAAAGGGCACCGTACTTTAAATACCTCGGAGAATTTATCAAACCTGCAAGGCTAGAAATACTTTAACAACAAAATAGTCTCCAAAAAATGAAGAAAGAATTAGGACTACTTCAAAACATCTACAACAAAAAATCCATATCAAAACAAACCAAATTTCGACACTACAACATAGACATAAAACCAGCAGCCTTGTATGCAAGAGAAACATTGTCTCTTAACAGGACAATTCTTGGAGCAAGACATACAAAAAACGGTTACAGACAACAATCAGATAAAACAGAAGAAAAGTTTTCAAACATTGAAACTGACATTAGGAAAAGGCGAATGAAATTCTTTGGAGATCTTAACAGATTACAAGAAAACCGACTGAAAAAAAAGATACTAATCTCACTTAAGAATCTTGGCTGAACGAAATTCGAAAATACATCAGAAAAGCTAATATAAGATCAGATGACATAGACAAGATATATAAGATCGCATGATCACAATACAACATCAGATGACAAAGAGACACCTTCAGACGCAAAGTGGATAAGGGAGAAGTTGCACCAGAGCAATAATAAAACAATAGTGACCAAAGTGGTCAGAAGTACGTAAACAAGCTTTCTCGGAAACAATGAAAGCATATTGGAAAAACAAGAAGAACCAAAAGAAAAATTGAGTGAGTCTCTTGCTTAGCGTCTTCCATGTATGGGAAGAATTCGCCAATAATAATAATAATAATAATAATAATAATAATAATAGTAATAATAATAGTAATAATAATAATAACGATAACTAATTGGGCTACCGCAGTGCATACTTTCTCGTAATATTGGTAACAGTTATGCATTATTATAATATTGAAATTTCTGTTACTCTGCAGTTATCACTTTCAAAAACTTTTCAACTCAGAAACATTGATTCCTATAGAAAGCTTTTTCTTTATTTTTTTTTTATTTTTATACACTTCGTAACAAGAGAAAGTTATGTAATCGTGAGTAAAACTGCATAGTTATGCAACCACGCACGATATTCGAATATTAAATTAGAGAGTATGGACGTATACAAGTAACTGAAACCTTTTAGATAATTAAATATATTCAATACTAAACGCCCTGATGAAGGTCGCAGAATGGCGACCGAAACGTCGGCACCTTCGCCATGGACGCGGCGTCACCCGGACAGCCTAGTAAGAAATAATACCTATTAGATATGTAAATACACATTCAATACTAATTTATTATTCTCAACAGAAATTTATTCCTGGTACACTTTAATTAATAATTATTTTTGAATATGGCAGTTTAAGCAACCACGCACGGCATTCGAGTCTAATATTATCGACAACGATAGAGCACAAAGAAATAAAACCAAGTGGATAATAAAATACACATTTATTACTCATTTATTACGCCAAAGAGAAATGTATTACTCTTGCCGTTTTTAAATAACCACAACTGATTTGAAATAAAAACTACTAATCTAGATTACAGTGACCACGATGCACAAATTCTCACAATTACGAAGTTCTCTTTATTATCGAAATTGACGATCTGACATGGGTGGACAACTATGATTCAGATTTTAACAATATATATTTAATACAAGGCATCATTAATAAATTGATCTTTGGGGTAATAAATTAGTATTGAATGTCTATTTAGTAATCTAGTATTTATCTAATAGGTTTCAGTCGATTGTGCGCGTTCTTACTCCCTAAATTAATAGTCGGATGTTGTGCGTGGTTGCATAACTATGCCTAATTATCTATATTTCATAAACGGGTATAGTAATAAATTTCATTTTAGTGTAATAAATAAGTTATAATTGAGTACTAAATATTCGCATTAGTTTGAATCGATTCAGCCCATTTTTTTAAAATTTGGTTGTGCGGGCTTGACAGTCATGCTAGCACAACCATATTAATTTCATAAGCGGCAAGAGTAATAAATTTAATTTTTGGGTAATAAATTAGTCATAAATGAGTACTAAATATTATATTCGGTTCGGTGTGATTGTGCTATAGTGGTTGAACTTTCAGTGAGACGTTCTCTGAGGTGAGGTCCAACGTCGGGAAAGAATGATACTTAAATATTATGTTAGGACACCTGTTCTCAGCGAAACAATTCGTTAAAATAAGAATAATTTTTGCGTTACTCTCTCTATCATTTTTTGCTACTACGATTGAGGAAGTTCATAACTTAGGACTAGTTAAGAAATAAACGAAAGAGTATAAAATACATGTAAACAGAATTAGTTACTCTTAAAAGAATTTTGTAATGATGTAATAGGAAGGAATATTATGTGGAATTAAAAAGAAAGAAAGTTGTTTGAAAAAATGAATCCAGTCTATTCTGTCTGAATGAATATTATTTTTTTGTTTTTTATACAAGGGAAATTGTTTAAAAGAGTGTACATTGTTCTTATATTTTCAGTTTTGGTATAATTTATATACATTATTCATTTTTTTGATTTTTGTGAAGACTAAATAGAGTACAATTAGTGAGTTTTCTTGTTTAAACTGGGAAAACTTACTAGAAAACATCACGCTAGTGTTATTGTGTTGTTTGAGCATTACATCCTCCAGGACCCACTCCTTGAAATCAGAAATTTCTCACTTGTGTTATTGCCCAGTGGGAGGTCAAATCGATAATTACATTGCGATGAGAACATTAGTCTCGTGTGAGGCCACAATAAATTGTATTAGCTTAAGAATTAATAACAACCAATGTTCCACGAACCGTGCTGCGGGCAGCGGCATCGAACGTACCAATTCATTTAAAAAAATGCCTTGAGGAGGCTGGAGCTCATCTGGAGATTTAAGAAACTGTTAAACTAAACCTCAAAAATTAGTTTCTAACAACATTGGCTGTAAAAAATTGACGCAATAATAAAGAAGTTAAACTATCCAAAAATAGGGATTGACTTAACAGTGACTCTGTAATTTGTTTTGAGTAATATTAATCCCAATTTAATAGACGTTGAAAATTCTTTCTTGTGGATAGTGGTGGATGTCTATTAATTTCTTCTGAAAGAAGGACTTAAAATGTATTATCATTTCTTTTTGTGAATCCTATTTGCTTAACGTACCACTCGGCTTCCAAGTGTACTTCCAAAAAATACAGAAGTGTTTTAAGAAAACTAATAGTTCAGGCCAAAATAATGAAAAACAATCAGGATAATTTGAACGCTAGTAACAAACCTATACCAATGTGGAATGTCGTAAAAAATACGACCACATTATCTCGATACTTCGTAGAGAATGTTGTTTTAAATGATAACGAGGGAGAAGCAAGTTATCCGGAAAAAGTTGCCAATCTCGTCAACCAACAGTTTCCTAGAATTACAGCTCATCTCACGAAGGCACTAAAACCATAAGATTCAATATCATACTCTTCACAAAAATTTTTCGAAACGATGTTTATTTCCGAAACTTCAACCAGTGAAATTCTCAGAATAGTAATTAACCTAAAAAATAAATATTCATCTGGTTTGCATGAATTTCCGGATTGTTTATTAAAAACTTCTGCAACTGCCTTTATACACAAGTTAACTAACATTTTCAATACTTCTTTGTGCACAGGAATATTTCCAGATTCTTTCAAAATGGCAAAAATTAAGCCACTTTTTTAAAAAGGGAACAAATTCAAAATTACCGGCCAATTTCTGTTTCGTCAAAAATATTAGAGAGCCTTTTTTATATGCGAATGTAAACTTTTCTCATTAAAAAGTGTTCTCAGCCTCACGACACTTTTAGTAAATGAAAATCTACCGAAATTGACATTTTTTCTTTTCTAATAGATGTTGCTTCTGGACTAAATGTTCTGTTGTACACCAATAGGTTTTAATAGTATTTGTTCTTTAATTGTTAAATTGTATTTGCATTATCTATTCCTGAAACAATTCAGTTTAGCTCTAATCAAAACCATTTGGCTCAATATCTTCTAAAGAACTGTTCAGCCGGGCGTAAATCAGCCTGTTGTGTAATATATTGTAGGAATATATAAACATTGGTTTCGAAACGAGAAAACTAATGAAATAAGAGCGAGTTCAACAGAAGTAGCTAGTAAGAACTAGTTGAACTGTAGCCTCCTGTTACTTACCTTTTGACCCGAATCTCGCATCTGCTGGTAAATATGTAGTTTTCTTGTGTACTCGCGAATGTTGTTGTTTTCTCGCGTGATGCGCGTAGCCCAGCGTCTTGCTTCCTTGCTGAGGCTTTGGACAGCTGAAGCGTGCTCCGCCGTCACTTTGTCAACCGTATCATTCTCGCAAGCTTCAAAATCGTACTGAACGTGTTGTTTCAGTACAGGGTAGTACAGGTAGAGGCACTGCATGTTGTACTCACGGGTCAACTGCACAAACATTTCAGAGTTAATTTTTGATATAAGACAAGTGGTAGAATATACGTGAGCTACACCATTTTCAAAATATTCCAAACACCAGCACATGAAACTCTAATATTTTAACAGAAAGGTTCCGTAGCACCATCTTCGTGTAGGTCAGTTTTAAAAACAAGATATGTTAATTCATAAGTGTTCGTTCATTACTGTTCTAACCGAGAATCAAAAATGCAAAACTGTTGCCTAGTTTTCAAAACAGCACAATCTGAATTTAATACCCATTCATGAGAATTTTATGATAAATGACCTATTTATTGGAGACTTACTGACACAGAGACAGACACACAATGGTTCAGAGACAAACAGAGACAGACAGACAAACGGAGTAAAGATCTATGGTATGTGGTTTCTGCGATTCATAACATGACATAAGTTTCACGGTTGCTTGATGTTTGGACGCCACGATGCGTCGTGCTATTGACGCTCCGTAGTTCGAGCAGTAAGTGCGGCGGGCGGCGGGCTGCCTATGTTCTCCGATGAACAAACTTTTTTTAAAATGTTATTTGTATATATCCCACTTTAAATGCAACATTAGTGTAGAAATACACGAGTTGAATTTAAATGTCGACCTAGTGTAAAAAATTGCATTTTAAAAATGAAGCGGGCTACCTATGTTCTCCGATGAATAATCTATTTTTTAATGTTATTTGTATGTTTCCCACTATAAATGCAACATTAGTGTAGAAATACACGAGTTGAATTTAAATGTCGACCTAGAGTAAAAAATTGAATTTTAAAAATGAAAATATATTTTAAATATTTAAATAATATGTTTACAAAAATTATATTTACATCACGAGAAAGTTCATCTTCTTAAGTTAAATTTAAGTGTAATTTAATTTTTCCAAAAGAAACGATGTACGAAAAAAGTACGAAACATTAGCACGCGCATGATTCTTCAAAAAAATAAAAAGTAATATTTCTAAAAGAGGTGGGATTAGAAAAAAAAATACGTGTCACCTAGTTTAAACCCTATATCTCATAAGCCGCTAATAGTGATGTTCGTGAGTGTGCGATGTGACGTGGAATGCCTCACATTGGACGACCAGCGACCGATACTCACTAGCCCCGAATGCCAGGGTTCCCCGACTGAGAAGTTACGAGGGGGCATTTACAGTCGGAGAGATTGAAAAAATGCCTGGGAATATCCCACAGAATTTACAAACGCCTCGGGGAACCACCGAAAGAGTCAAATCGACGTACGCATTGCAGGGGAGATATCACAGAAAAACGGGAGATTCATCTCACATATGACAAGGTTCGACCAATGAATTCAACGCCGCCTTCGTGCGATAGGCCTCTAATTCCTCGATTGGGCACAGCTAATTCAGCAGCATTACAGTATGTGCATTTGTTAAGAAAATACTGAAGTATGTAATAATTAAGGCCAGTGGCGACTGGTGCCCCTACAGACTACTGACAAAAATTCAAAATACGAATATATGAATGGTATAAGAACGGTATAAAGTGACATTTTATAAATTCTAAGAAATCTATTTATTTAAGTCAATATTACACTAAAGTCGTGGTGCTGTATTTCATTAAAACCATGGCATTCCAATTGTTCATTAAAACAACGAAAATACAGTTCCACTAAAATATAGACTAAAATAAACACTTTTTCTCGGAATTTATTCAATTTCACTTATACCGTTCTGGTTTTCGCCCATTCATATAATAAAAATGTAAGCAATTCAAGAAATTAATTAAAACCAAGTTAAATAAAAGTCTACATTGAAACATTACTTACATAATTTTACCGTGTTCGTGGAAGGTATGTACACCTCCAGCGCACACGGTTCCTGCTCACATGAGTCGGCACGCGCTCTATTTTAAAGAGCGCAAGGTAGCAGGACGCTAACCGCTTCAACAAGCAGCGAGCTGCGGGAACGAGTCTTGGACAGCTCGAGACACATGGGTTCATAACGGGCGACTCAGCACCCGGGCAGACTGAAGTGATTGAGTCCGAGCTACGACGTCAAGTGTGTGTTTAAATGAGAGGTACGTTGACCGCGCCTACGCTCTGTCGTTATTATTCCTGGATATACTCTGAATTGGAAACGATAGGTACATCTGGGGGCACTAAATGACCCCATGTCAATGTTGTCAATGACCCCCATCTCGATCAGGTTTTCGTCCAGTTTCCCTGATCCTTGAGCAAATGCTGAGATGGCCCCTTGTTTTGCTTCTGGACATGAATGTAACTTCAATTTAACTTCTCCCCATAGCACGACACACACAGTTTTTAACTGCTTTTGACGTAAATAAATAAAAACTCGGCAACAAACTAGATACATGCTTACGACAAGTGGAACTTCAGCATTTCTTTTTATATTCTCGACATGAGATTGTTTTGTAAATTGTAAAACTGAATAAACTGATTTATATGAATCCTCAGCTTCCTTCTTATTTCATACATTTCAGTTTTGGCTTTGATTTCCACTAGACACTTAAGTTAAAGTCCACGCCTTGCAACAAGCACTATTGCTTCGACATGTTTAACACAAATAAAATTATTTTATTTCGAAAACTTCATTACCGTGGTATATATGGCAATAATGAAAGAGCTTCGACACACAATCGTATTCACAAGAACACTCGCAAACTGCTGGCCGACCAGCTGCAGGCACACTGGCTTGCATGAGACACTAAGGGACATCCATCTAAAACGGCCACCTTTACACAAAGAACTCATCAAATGTACGTTTGGAATCAACAAATCTAATATCAAATGAAAACAAATTCTCCAAATGTCATAAACAATGCATTGTATATCGTCAATAATTGACTGATCTTATGTACTTCCAATAACAAGCGAAATTCATAAAATTACAATGCAGCGATTTTGACGAAGACAGAATATTGGGATTCCCCTGAGACTCCCCTGGTCGCCGCGCAGCGCTAGACAGCGCCACCAGCTTTTGGACAACCAAAGCGGCCCATGTCATCCGTGTTAAATCGAACGGCCAGAGAGTAAATGCAGTAAACTCGGTAATACAGCCAAGAAAGCGTGGTACAATATCCAGCAAGGCACCTGACACCGGAAAGAGCGCCATATGGACGCTCTTTGGTTTCAAAATGATTCGTACATCGATATTGCTACAATATCTAGAATATTGAATGTCATTAAAAATATATATTCCTCATATACAAGATCTTTTCCTATCTGGGGGTTGTGTAACCGTGTAAGCTAAGCACGAGCCGCCACTGATTAAGACATTCCTTAGTAATTATTTCTTCGTTAAGACATTAATCTTATGTCGACTGTTATTGTTGCACGAAGGACATGATGAGGGATAAGAGCCCATAATCTATAGCACGTCACACAGTTTTTAACTGTTTTTGACGTAAAATAAATAATAATAATATAAACTCGAACCATTTTTTATGATCATTCTTTATTAAACTGCACTCTTACTAACCGCGGCCTTGACCATAAAATATCAATTTACAAGTGTCTGCCCAATTTGAATTACCTGTATTTCAAACTATATTAGTATGTCTTATGAGAATTGACCAATAACCTCGTAAATTTTTTTTTCCACAGTCGAGTAAAATATGTAGAAAGAAGGTAATAAATATATGGAAGAGAAGAAAATGGTTTCGAAAATCGCTTCTATGAGAGACCAAAATCATGTGTTCGCGGAATTCTGTTGGTCACTCCTTCAAGAATCTTCAGAAGATGTCTTCAAGATTAAACAAAATTCCACAAATAAAAGTAATGTTTATGAGTTTCTGAAGGGTTAGGTTCCATATTTTTTGACAGACGAAATTTTTCTAACATTAATTTATTTCATAATCGTGCAACAGTTTCGGGGATTGTTGTTGACCCTAACACATCACAAACTCATAATTAATTAAAAGACTAAAAGATGGAAATAAGAAAAGTAAAAATTGTTACAAATTTTTGTTTCGAAAAATGATTACAGTATCAATGTCAAGCTTTAATCACCTAAAGATCACGAAAATGTTGAAAATTGTTATAAATGTTCCTCTACGATATTTGTGAAACTGTATGTCAATATTTCCAGTGATTAAAAAATACTGCGTTGGACCTGAATTGCAGTAGTTGTGGTACCTGTTGCGCTTGGTCCCTGATGCGTGTGAAAGATGTCTGCGTGGCTGAACATGTGAGCAGTTCCGTTCGCCCAATGAGCATTAGGTATTCGGCCACTTTTTCGAAGACACAATTCTCCATAGTCTGAAACATAACATCCAATTTCAGTATAGAGCATAGAATTCAAAGATTAAAAATACATCGTGAAAAGATAGTTTCGGTATTGGAGAGTTTTCTTTGCAATCCAATATGAGCAGTAATATACTGACTACACTGTATAATGAGCGTAACTTTTCCTTTCGATGAATGGATAAATATTGAACAGTGATTTGTTCAGTGGCAGTAGTGATAATTGTATTACTGTGGGAAATAGAGATAAATATTTTTAACTCGAATAGTAATAAGATCCCAAAAATCCCCATTACAAAAATTTCAAAATACCAAAAAAACCCTTTTTGATATAAATTTAAATACTTTTGTACTTAAACCTTCAAAATTAAATTTTTTGGACTGTCGCTCGTAAAGAAGAATTTGACAATTCATAACAGCTGGTTTGCAGTAATGTACGCCGGCAGATATTGACCATTAAAAGCTACTCAAATTAGAAAAACATCGTATCCTGAATTCAAAAGTGAACAAAGAACTAACTCAGCAGTCCTTCACAGAGTTGCTAGAAATGCGAATTGAAATAACTCACTTTACAATAAACATTTCACATCTACAGCACTCACATTCAATAACTGAATATTTGGGATATATACATAAAAATATAAACATATAATTATGTATTATATACTGTCTCAGTAACTTCTAGGGCATGGAGCAGGTGAAGATGACCACTTTTTGGCAATAGCCATGTGATCGCATATTTCATATAACAATGTGATTCATAAGACATTTGCTCCTGATGGCCGGGCAATACCATCATTATTTCCCTAAGATCACTACTTTTAACATTGCACAATTTCGTTTATGGTCTAGTTCAAATCTGTACAATAAGCAATTGTGAGGGGATGCTACACCCTCCTTTGTGGTCAACCCCTGTGTGGTGTGAGAAGCCCCCACGCCCTCCAGTGGATGCAGACTTCGCCGAGCCGGGTCGGCGCACCGAGAAAACACGTGCCTGATTACTCGTACGCGGCGGAGGTCGCACTATATCACACACACGGCGGCCAATTACAGACAAAACTGCCTTCAACGTTTTAAATTATTGTTTCTCATGTATTGCGGGGATTCTGATGTGATATTGTGGACGTAAGTACGTGAAGGAATAAACAATGTCATCTCCGTCACCTTAATATATTTATTTAGAGAGCTTTCTAAATAAATATATTAAGTTGACGGAGATGACATCTTTTATTCCTTCATGTTTATCATGTGTTGAGCTATCTTTGCTGACGACTGCATTAACTGATAATAATTTTTGCGACGTCAGCCCTTCCTAGAGTTTATTTTGTGACCACGCAGGCAATTATTCCTATTTCAGAATAAACAAAATATTTATAGTGTAAATATTAAAATATTTACACTATAAATCCTATAAAACTATTCCCAATTTCTGATTCGATATGTACATCTTATACACATTCCATGCTCTGGCCAGTCATTATCCGTGTTCATGTTCCTGATTCATAAATAGTCTTTGTAAACACGGGCTATATTGACTCTGACCTGCCTGGACATCGATCTGTCGCAGTCCCGTCAGGCAACAAAAGTATGTTACATTGACCGTTTGTGCATCCACTTCAAATTGAAACAACGCAGCGAGGTGACAAAAGCCACTGAATCCCTCCTAATATCGTGTCGGGTCTCCTTTTGCCCGGCGAAATGGAACAACGCGACAGTGGAAGTCGGCGACTCGGCGAAGTCGTTGGAAATATTGCGCCACGCTGCCTTTAGAGCCATCTAGAAGTGTGAAAGGAGTGACAGTACAGGATTCTGTGCACGAACGAACATCTCGATTATGTTCCACAAATGTTGGATGAGATTCATGCAGGGCGATCTGAGTGGCCAAATCACTCGCTTGAATTGTCCGGAATGTTCTTCTAACCAATTGCGAACAATTGTGGCCCGGTGACATGGCGCATCGTCATCCATACAAATTGCATCGTTGTTTGGTAACATGAAGACAACGAATGCCAGCAAATGGTCTTAAAGTAGCGAAACAATTATTTCCACTCAATGATATTGTTATGTGGTGGTATGCATGTTGTTTGATTGTATTTGTATTATATCAACGTTGACACATGTACACTATCTTAGCAACGGGTTGTTGATTCTTAGTTAAAATAAAATGATGTACATTTTACAGTCTCATGACTTTTATTGTCCCAAATTAAGTCACGCGAAATCAAATTGAAATCAAAGAAATAATCAGTTTAGTGGACCAGAGGACCTAGTCCAGTCAATGCTAAACAGCTCACCAGATGGAGCCACCACCCAATTGCCGAGTGCCTTGTTGACAACTCGGGTCCATCGCTTTGAGGGGTCTGCGTCGAACGCGAACCCTACCATCAGCTCTTACCAAACGAATTTCAGTCAGCGAAAGCCATCGGCCACTGCGTTGTTCACGGTAAGATTGAAGCATTTTCTCTGCACTCTCTTGACACTGTGGATCTCGAAGTATTGATTTCCCTAACGATTTCCGAAATGGAATATTCTATGCGTCTATCTCCAACTACCATTTCGTGTTCAGTCTTTAAATTCCCGTCATGAGGCCATAATCACGTCAGAAACATGTTCACATTAATCACTTGAGTTCAAATGAAAACTCTACCAATGCATTGTCCTTTTATACAATTTGTATGCAATACTACTGCCATCTGTATATTTGCAGATTGCTATCCCATGACTTTTGTCACCTCAGTGAATTTTAAAATACATTACCACTAAATTGCAATACGAAGCGCTACTTACCGTCATTGTATTTTGCAGATCAACCACGAAATAACGAGTTTGATGAGCATTAGCAGATGCTAAGCTGAGCAAATATTCATTACGTGCACCTGTCGACTTTTCTTCTAATTGCTCGCGTTTCGATGAGACCTAAACAAGAAAATATTATTAACTTCGACAGTTTTTCTTACTTTAACTACGAATGTGTAATTAATAACTATATATTTCTCATAACGTAACAGTACATTAACATTAGCAATTCCTAACAAATAGAGCCTAAACGGGCTAAATCGTACATGCATTTATCACTTGTGATGGACGATTAATGATAATAATAGTAATAATATAATAAATGTAATATATAATAATAATAATAATAATAATAATAATATTGTTTACAAGGAAGGCGCGGAAGGCGGTTGTGTGTTGAAAGCTGTCGCAGAATAGTGCGAAAATTTATGGGGCTGTGGGGCTCGGCTATGATTTTCTAACAAGTAGTGCTTCCTAAAAATGCACTTCGCCATGTATGACTTGCACATTTTTGTCTTTATATTAATAACAAGAAGACCAAGAAAACGAAAAAGCGCAAGAATTTACGAGAAAGTTTTGGTATTCCATAATAATGAACGTGAATGGTATGATGAATAAGAACTAATCAAAATACAAATGATACGTATTAATATTTATCAAAACACATTCCCATACCTATCTTTCGGGAACATCTTTTCCCATCTTCAGGGGGGTCTACAGCAACTAGGGAAGGAACATTTTTAAAATACGATTTTTAAAAGAAAAGGGTACAAAATGAATAGACAGATGTAAGATGCGATGAGCAGAAAATGCAAAACCAATTAGTGGCACAGCAAAATTGCAGTGCATGCAGATTCTCTCGCATAAGTTAATGTCCTACTCATCCTCCTTCTCATCATCCCTTTTTAATACAATGCAATTTGTCTAAAAATCCAGTGTTTTTCGCAATAAAATCAGAACGATCTGTCCAAGGAACGCGTTCTTTTCTTGTTTTGTAGAGAATGTATCTTCAGAAGTTCTTCCTCATATTCGTTTCATATTTACACGTACTACATCTCGGAAAATACATGTGATTATCGTGGACTGGACGTGGAAATAGCGTTTATTCGGTATAAAAAAGCTTTTCTACTTTTTTTGAAGTTATTTCGCATCAAATCATCATTTTACTTGCAGCGGTAGGAAGAGAGCGGGCGGGGGGTGTACTATTTTGTTAGCAATGCTATACAGTCAAATCTGCAATTCGTTTACCAATGCAAATAAGTTTTCTAAAATCCTAGAGCGAAAAGAGCTATTTTTTTAAAAAAAATGTTGCTAATGTCGCCCTTTTTAACTTATATTTATTATTCTTTATTTTTTATTACTTTTTTTAAACTTTTAATCATCTTTGAACTATTTATTGTTAAAATGTTGGGAAGGGATTCTGGAAACGTGCGCAGATGATCCTTCTCTCCCTTACGTCACATACGTTTTTTTACTGTTCTTTGACTAAATAAATCAAAATCAAAACAAATAGTTCAAGTAAAATGATTTTAAATAATATATTTGCAACCAGGAGACCAAAAAGAATTGAGACAGATGGAGGCAGCGAAGAAAATATTGACAAAAAATTCAATTATTTATTACAAACGTGATAATTTTGTGTTGCATAACATTATTTGGGCATGGAAGTCACAAACGACCCCAAAAGGGTTAAGTGCTTGCGAAGAAATATCAACTTTCAGAAGAAGAGCAACCGCATTATAAATGAGCAAGTATTCAGCCATCACCTAGCACGAATTCTGTGCGGCAGTACACTTATAACTAACAGAATCATCGAAGCAAACAGACAATACAACGTTTTATTTTATGAAATTGCAAGAAAAGCAATGATTGTCGATATTCCAGTTCCTACAGATCACAACCTAGCGTGATCAGTTTCTGAGAAAAAAACGAAAATACCACCCTTTACCCATTTAGATTAATGATATCCACAGATTACAGAGAGGAGAGAATGTATCTGTGATTGTGCCAGAAAACTGGAGAAAGTGTGCTGCTACAAGAAAAACACTTCAGGAATATTCTTTACTAGCCACAAGAAACACCATCATACATTCTGACTCGTCTGGATTGAGGTAGGAGGAAAGGTCCAGGAAAAGAAGACATCACCATAATCCATCAATATTGGGAATCATCCATCAATATTGGATTGTTGAGAACACACTATGAAGATGAAATCGAAATTCTTCACTGTAACTCTGTACAATTCTACAGACAAATTAGGTCATGGTCAGAAAAGCTCAGACATTTTTTGAAATGAAATACATAATGAAGTGTAATACTAATACTAATCATAATAACAATAATAGTAATAGTGATGGTGATGGTGATGATGATGGCGATGGTGATGGTGTATTCAAGATATGCAGAACAGTGATGCTCACAAGGCTACTGAAAGTTTATTTCAGAGCAAGTTTGTCAAGATCGTGTCAACTAACCATTAGGTTCTTCCATCACTTCTCTGGGGAGAAAGAGAGTGAAGAACTGACTCATCAGCCAACAGCCACTCTCACGACTCTAGAGAGTGAAGTTACATCTATCTCGGTTCCCGTCATTTGATTAGAAGGCAAACGTTCAGCATGAAGATTCAGAACATTAAACCCATAACGACTCATTTGTCTCTCAGATCAAAGAATGCGTTTTATACTGGGAGACTCCTGGACATGTGGCGAAAAACAACCCTCAGGATCCATGATCTTTGATTGCCTTTAACTGTTTGTTCATTAACTCGTTTGTTCATTCATTCATTTGTTCTTTCGTTCGTTTGTTTGTACATTTGTTCGTTTATTTATTCATTCGTTAGTTCATTTAATCGTTTGTTCTTTTGTTTATAAATTAACTCATTGGTATTTAAAGCGTCATTTACACTATTTTTTCATTTATTTATATACCCTGCAGGACGTGAAAACACGTGTAAGCAGCTCTGAGAAATATTACAATCAATTACAAGAGATCAAGACACGACAAAATATAAAAAATAGTAGTTTGTAACGTAATATAAAATAGTAAATAATCAAAATGTAAACAATAATAGTAGTATAAAATAAAAGCTTTGGACTGGAAACAATTGTATATTGCATAAGTTGCAAAATACCAAGGACTAATAACAAATTTTAATTAATAATTACAGACACCTACGAGCACTTGACAATACGGAAAGAAAAGAACTCATGAAAAAAAACAAAAACGAAATAAAACGAACTCTAGAGTGCATTGACAAAGACCAATACAAATTATCACTTCGCCTATGTAATAATTAGATGTAAAAATATTATTCGAAGTTTAAAAAAATTTAAAAAAGCACATAAAACAAACAACAGTATGGGTATGTATATGTTCTTAATATTATGCTTTCAAAACAATACCAGCGATAGCATTTAAAATTAAAAAGTTCTTGTTTACAATTAACATTTTGCATTTTAACCACATTTTAATACGATATCTCAAATTTTTATTATATTACAGTACTAGTGTTAGTGTATTAGAAGTTTAGTACAACCAATGCGATAAATTCAGTACGTTAAGTTTTTAAATTCAGTACGTTAGGTACTAACAGTTCCAACTACACCAACAGTACTAACAGTTCAGTACGTTAGGTAGTTTATTATGAATTCCAACAGCTCTATAAAAGCGGTTATGTTTGCCTACTTGTAATTCAACTATTACATTTGTTCACTTATACATTTTTAATTGATTAATTAATTAATTTATTTCCCGCCCAGCGGTCAGTAGTCGGAAACAAAAATATCTGACTTAAGAAACCATAGCACAAAGACAAGCTGGCCGCCGACGAGAGATAGGGATAACCTCACCGCCGCGCCCTGGAGAAAGAACGGACAACGCACAATTCTTAGCAATTATTAAAGAAAGAAAGAAAGGAAGGAAGGAAAGAAAGGAAGGAAAGAAAGGAAAGAAAGAAAGGAAAGAAAGAAAGGAAAGAAAGAAAGGAAAGGAAGGAAAGGAAGGAAAGGAAGGAAAGAAAGGAAAGAAAGGAAAGAAAGGAAAGAAAGGAAAGAAAGGAAAGAAAGAAGAAAGAAAGGAAAGAAAGGAAAGAAAGGAAAGAAAGGAAAGAAAGGAAAGAAAGGAAAGAAAGGAAAGAAAGGAAAGAAAGGAAAGAAAGGAAAGAAAAGGAAAGAAAGGAAAGAAAGGAAAGAAAGGAAAGAAAGGAAAGAAAGGAAAGAAAGGAAAGAAAGGAAAGAAAGGAAAGAAAGGAAAGAAAGGAAAGAAAGGAAAGAAAGGAAAGAAAGAAAGAAAGAAAGAAAGAAAGAAAGGAAAGAAAGAAAGGAAAGAAGGAAGGAAGGAAAGAAAGAAAGAAAGAAAGGAAGGAAGGAAAGAAAGGAAAGAAGGAAGGAAAGAAAGAAAGGAAAGAAAGAAAGAAAGGAAAGAAAGAAAGGAAAGAAAGAAAGGAAAGAAAGAAAGGAAAGAAGGAAAGAAAGAAAGGAAAGAAGGAAAGAAAGAAAGGAAAGAAAGAAAGAAAGGAAAGAGAGAAAGAAAGAAAGGAAAGAAAGGAAAGAAAGGAAAGAAAGGAAAGAAAAGAAACGAAAGAAAGGAAAAGAAGGAAAGAAAGAAAGGAAAGGAAGGAAAGAAATGCTCAAGAAGTTTAGATTGATAGAACTCCAAATAATGTCAGAGAAACATTTGAAATGCCTAATTACTCCGTGCCATTGAGTTATCACACCCATTGCAAAAGCAAATTTGAAAGAAACAAACTACTTCATCCGTACACCATACATAATACTAACAAATGAGACATTTACTAGGTGAAGCCAAATTTGCTAAAATTGTATTTCCTAGTCACGAAAAACATATAGCACTTAATTTTAAAATCTTACCTTGGCACTGTTCTTTTGGAGTGAGGTAATAGACTGGAAGAACGAACCCTTCTTCTTTTTTAGCCTAAAACAAATTCACAATTTTTTAGGTCAAAATTTTAAATTGTCATATATTATTATTTTATGGTGTCGCAGGATTTTGTTCTCAATTGTGCAGGCACAAAATGTGAATCAGAACTTGTCAAAAGCGGATCCTCCGTAAAACCTGGGCAAATGGAAAATTGGGAAGCCAATTTGCCGGCGTCATTAGCTGATTTGCTTAACCATTGCGTGAAATCACGGAAGTTAAGCAAGTCGAAACACCACGAATTTCTAGACAGGTGGCCGTCTGGAAACTCCGGTTACTAACGGCGCCGAGCCTCTGGCCGAGGGATAAAAGACTGCCTGCGACGTGACTAGACAAAAAGGAAAAAACCTAAGGGAAATACGCTCAATATTCTAGATACGCTCAATGACCAAGAAGAGCTAAGAAAAGGGCTGTTATTATTTGATTTTTTTTTAAATACAGAGAGTTCGCCGAAAGTGAAAGCAACATAGCTTTCCTACTGTTTTTTGTTATATACGATGAAAAAATAAGGAAATGGGGAGCCATATTTGAAAATATATTTGATTAAAAAGTCTTTATATCAAGGAAAATTACACACAAGCTACTCATTTTTTAGTATTTACAATCTTTTAACAGCAAATTTTACACAAAACAATCTATCTTTAATATTGTAGTTTAAGTTCGAAATAATTCCGAAACTTTTACAATTTTTGAAATTTTAGAGATTTGATCGAGAATAACTCCAGTGACATTTTTAAGCCTCCTATACGCTATCAAAGTTTATTAAAAAAGTTCGCGCCATTTTTGATGGAATTTTGAAAACATTTTTGAGGTTTAATGTAAATTACCACAAAGATCACAATACCAGTTTTAATTTTGCAGACCCTCAAGTTCATTTAGATCGATTAGAGAATATCCGTTTTTGAGAAAATCGTCTGAGCGGTTACGGCGTTAGCGTTGACAACAGCCGAAAGACGGATGACCGACGTTTTGCCGTCAACCAATTTTTCAGTATCAAGGACCTACAAAACACATGTTGGAGGAAGGTATTTCTACTAAGGAAGTAGATTTATCCTCTTTTAGTTACCCACAATATGTGTGTTTTGTCGAAAAAATGCCAATTTCTGCCGCAGCATTAAAATATGGTCTCTTTACTGAGTAAGTACGTAATGAGGTGAGAAAATAAAACCTCACCAAATACGTCAGTGTTCATAATTCATGTTTGGAACTTGTTTGACATATACCTGATACACTTTTAATTGCGAAATATTTTAATTGCGAAATAATCTTTTCAATGTTTACTTGGGTAGTAATTAGTAACTCTAAAGAAATGTTAACTACTAAAAATGATTCGCAGATCTCTTGTTGATGATTCGCCCGTATGGAATCCTGCAGCTCCTCTGACATGTATTATTAATGCATATTTAAAAACGAGAATATTCTCAGATATTTAGAATAATCAAACGTAAACCGTTTTAAACTGATGCTACAACAGCACATACGTTCTTGCATTATTTCTGAATTTGCAAATTTTCGAAAATTCAGAGAGTTCATCGAAAAAGAGATCCGCGCCATTCTTTTAAGCGTTCCTTCTTTTATCCGTGGAAAATTTTTCACAAAAATTTTGTGGAGTGTTTTTTGAGAAACAAATTGTAGAACTTTCATACATTACAGACACAAATTAAGCGAACTGCACTATTTTTTTTCCAAAAAATTGTGCATGTCCTTTTTTAAAGGGCTGATTTTTACAACAGACTTTGTTTAAGGCAAAAATCGCTATCTTCAATTTTGTTGTTTTGAAATATTAACTTTTTGCAATCTTCGAAGAAATTGTGAGTCCGCTGAAAATGGGATTTGCACCATATTTTTTATACACATGAAGAGAGAATATTTTTAAAAATCTGGGGCGGTTTTTTCAGGAAAAAAATTGTTTGTTTTTTTTAAGTTGCCTATATTTCGCGCAAAATTACACGAAAACTACTCAAATTTTCGAAAAGTTGAACGTGGTGTTATTTCAAGATCTGTCTTTAAAGAACTGATGTCACTCAGAAAGAAAACCTGCCTTCAATGTTGTAGTTGGAGGAAGACACCCCAAAAATTGCACTTTTACAATTTTGAAAAATAAGGGATTTCAACGAACCTCAGATATGCACCATTTTCTTAGCGTCCTTATAATCAAGGACAAAGTTTAATAAAAAATTTGATCCATTTTTCAAAAAAAATTGAAAATGTTTTGTAGGCTTGATGTAAAATACCCTCAAAAATCAAAATATTATATTAATTCCGTCTTGTGTTCAGTGGGAAATAGTTATTCTAATTATCGTTCTCCATGTTGTCGCGGCAGGAAGTATATTCCTTCACGAAGAACACGATGATAGACAAGAGCTCAAATATATAGCTGATTAGCCCTTGAAAATATATTACATTATATACTATATTACATATATTACAACCCCTTGAAAATTTATTACATGGGAGCGAATATTTTCTTATCAATTTTTACCACAAATGCTCATTTATTTCTGTATTCAGAACGCAAATTGTAGATGGCTTAGGGCAGGGATTTTTGGAATTATGTAAATATGCGCAGAATACACATCACCCCGTAGTTCGTCACACAGAGATTTTAATTGTTTTTGACGTTTTTTTGAAAATTTTCCGAAAAGCCTTCAGTTCTTTCAGATCATCGGGGATATCAATTTCGGAGAAAATCAGTCGGACAGACGGATGGACGGACAGACTTCATTTTGCCGTCAATTGATTTTTCGCTATCAAGAAACTACAAAACGTGGATTCTGGCTAAACAACGTGTTATACCATATAATTTGTTGTCTCTAGCTTAGGATTAATCCACCTTTTCGTTACCAGGGCCCGACAATAAGAGATATTTTTCAAAAATTCGCCGTTTTCCCGGTGAACAAATACATAACTTTTTCTTGCAAAAGTAAGTGTGAGAAAAAAAGGCATTGATCGCGTACACTACACCACTGCACCACAATAGCACTTCACTGCACTACAATAGCACTTCACTATTTTACTGTGAATTACACTGACCAGCACATCACAGCACTTTCTTACTGATTTAACTAAGTGCACTTCACGCCACTTAGTTAAATGAGTAACTAAGTACTGTGAAGTGCTGGTCAGTGTTACTGAAGTAAAACAGTATATTGTAGTGCAGTGAAGAGTAAAGATCTCGATCAACGCCGCACCCGATGTCTCAGTCAATCCACACGCTGTGCGCAAGGGCCGATCCTCTCTGTTGCGGGCCCTCGCCGTGAAGCCCTCGACGCGACCAGGGGCGCACTGCCGTGGGCGGAGAGCGGCCCCGCGCGCGGCGTGGACCGCGACGAGACAGCAAGCAGCGCCAGAGGGCGCACGGGAAGCCGCCGAGAGAGGCGACTCCACGGAGGCGAACGACCAGGTCGCCTCGTTCCACGGAAGGCCCAACCCTGGAGGCCGCGGCCCGCGCTGGCAATGCACGGATGCGCTCGGAGGGCGCCTTCGCGCTACAAGAACTCTCCTTTGGGGGAGGGGGACATTGATGACGCCGAAGCTGTCTCATTGTAAAGTTCATGTGGAGTGAATAAAGTTCGTTAAGTTCATGTTCCTCCTTCATTTATTGAACACTTCATGTACAACTTTGGAGAATGTTTTGGCGTAAAAGATTAGAAGTAGGAACCCCAATCCGCAAGCCGGTCTTCACACCAAATGACCCTAATTTCAAATTATCACTTGCAGAAGAAACTAACAGAGGCCTACAGGTCAGGACAAAATTCTACCATAACGTGCTGTAGGGCTAAATTTTCTTCGTAATTCTGTACCCGCTTTTGTACACTGTCTTTTGCTAAAAGGCGACTTTCGAAACGACTACATCCAGAGTCGATATTTTCTGACAGCGATTCTGCCGAATTTATTCAATGGCCCTACTGACACCAATGTGTTTATTCCATTTAATAGAGCTCCTTTCTTAATCAATAGCTTGCATTCATTGCTTTCTCTCAACACAAATCAATATTTTTGTAAATGAGTTTTGATCTACATTGTCTACATACTCTCGTGTTATCATTACATATTCATTGCTTTCCCATCCATCTGCCTTTGCTGGTTGTCTTCGACTCCTCCGAACTATATCCCCGGAAACTCATCTTGTTATGAAAATATTAAACTTGACGTTTCCATATACTCTAACGTTCACTTCTTCCGCAAGTTGATTCTCAGATAAACTATTCTTCACTTTTGCTGTAAATCGAAGTTTCTTTCTTATATAAGTCTGTTCCACTATTCTTGTTCCTCCTCCAGCGATGATGATGTTGATGATGAAGGTTCAACATCTAAGGCCATATGCATCCGTGTGAAATTATTAGAAGAACGTGCATGAGCTGTGAGAGTCTCAATACAATATTTTTGAAAATCATCAAAAATGAGAGTCCAAAAACCACGTCTAGTTGTAATGTCACAAGTTCCTTTTTATCTCTTTTCGGAATACAATTTTTCTTTCTACGAAATACATAACAGATAGACGTGTGCTGCATGGCCTACTGACACCAATTTGTTATTCCATTTATAGAACTCCTTTCTTAATCAATAGTCTGCATCCCATTTCTTTCAACACAAATCAATATTTTATGTAATGACTTACGATCTACATTTGCCTACATACTCTCGTGTTATTACGTTTCATACTTCGGATCTTATCGACAAAAAATGTCTACGTCGTTAAGCCCTAATCACGTTGGGGCAATGCTGCATACCAGTGTCACACAACACGGTAGCTACCGCCATTGCCAAGGCAGAGCTCGTCTCCCTTCCGCTCTGGGCCAAGCCTAAGAACCACGCGGATCTCTCAGCGTCCACACCTCCCGCCGTTGCTGAATCTTGCGTCCCCGACTGGCGTCAGCTCTGGCGAGGCCGCCTCTAGTGTGGCGAGAGAAGGAGGTTTCTGGCCACCACCTTTTTGATAAATCTTGGTTTCTCAGCCAGGGAGATGCTGTTATCGCAGATGGAGTGAAGTGGAGTTCAGCATTTTCCTTAGAAAACCTTGCTTCAACTACGCAGTCAGCTCTCGCAAGGAAATTTCGTTACTAGGATCCGGTTAGGAGTTTTTCTATCGACAATTCGGCGATTTCTGGCACACAGTACTTTCCCTTCTTACCAGTTAATCGTGAAAAAACCATTATTTAAAAAACCGCTGCAATTTTTTCTTTAAATTGTTTCCACGGATAAAATAAGGGACGGATAAAATAATGGCGCAGGTCTCATTTTCGTTGATCATTTTGAACTTTCGAAAATTGCCAGTTTTAAATTATCGGCGAGGTAATTGGATGGTTAAACGTCGGCCCCAACGTCAGACCGGATGCCTAGTGTAACAGCAAGGCACATTGCGATTTAACACGGTGTACCTGAGTTCGCACGGAAAAAATTCTCCTGGTTGAAAACACATTTGTAAATCCATGGAGTAGTACAATATTGCGGATCTGTTTCAAATAATGCGAGAAAATATGTGCTGTCGACAATACGAGTTTTTCTATCGAAAAATTGTCTATTTCCGCTGCAGCATTACAATAGATTCTCTTAACTCCGTAAGTACGTAGTAAGGCGACAAAGTAAAAAAGGAAGCTTATATATTTTCTTTAACCCTTTAGTTGTTTTAAATACTTCTGGTAAGTCTCCCCCATTTTTATGCTCTTCAATATGCTGTCATATTTTGATTTTCTTCTTCTTCTTCAGCACTTCAAGGATTAGGCGGCAAACTGTTCCGGCTTCCAGCATCGAACACATCTACGTGGTTTTCCTACACTCCTTCTTCCTGTTGGGTTGGGTTGTAGCACTTGTTTAGGTAGCGTATTTTACTCCACACTTTGTACATGTTGGAGTTAGTGACCTATGTATAAGAGCAGTGAAAGAACCGTACATTAATTGTACTAGCAGGGTGAATATAGATCGATAATTATCTGAAGAATTGTTTACTAGGCTGTCCGGGTGACGCCGCGTCCATGGCGAAGGTGCCGACGTTTCGGTCGCCATTCTGCGACCTTCCTCAGGGCGTATTGCGCGGAGATGTGCTGCGCACGAGTTTAAATGGGGCTTAGTTTCTCCTCTACCCGAGTGCCGGTTGGCCGGGTGGTCGGCCAATGCGGAGAGAGCACCGGCCAATCAGGGGCGGGCTCTCCGCAGGGTGAGAGGAGGCGCTCCGTCCGTAATCGGACGTTGCGGAACAACTAGGACCGCGTCCGGTCGAGATCGGACGTCCTGGTAAAATAGGTGTTTCCAGGCATCGTGTAGACGTATGCCTTGGTCAGCATTCAAGTTATAGGGGTGGTTGATGATTTCCACCGCCTCTTTTACCCTCCTCGTGCCCCAGCGGTCTTCTCTGGCTGAGGCGTGTGTCATCAAATAAAATAGCGTGGCCAGTTTTCCATGCGTGCAGGGCTACGGCCGATTTATTCGTATTATTGTATTTATAATTACGAATATGTTCCCGGAGGCGTTCCTCTACGGTACGTCCCGTCTCGCCAATGTAACTATGGCCGCAGCTGCATGGGATCTCGTATACCCCCGATGACATAAGGGGAGGGACGCGATCTTTCACGCGTACAAGCTTTTGCCCGAGTTTTTCCTGGGCTTTGTAGGCCGTCTTTATATCAAAGCGGCTCAGAAGCTTGCCAATCTTATCTGTGACACCGCGTATATATGGCAGAGTGGCTATTTTTGTGTTGGGATTGTCACTAGTTTTGGTGATATCAGAAGTTTTGGCAGAGGTCGTAGCCTGCCGTACCGCTTGGTTGGCAGCGTTAGCGCTATATCCGTTGGCTCGAAATGTAGTCTTTAGGAGCTCCATTTCAGAGACCAACGATTCTTTATCACATACCTTAGTTGCTCTGATGGCCAGCGTTTTCAGAACCCCGCGTTTAGTTGCTGGGTGATGGTGAGAGCCAGCGTGTAGGTAACGGTTTGTGTGGGTGGGTTTCCGGTAGACACTGTGCCCTAGTCTGCCGTTTACTTTCCGACTCACCAGCACGTCAAGGAAAGGCAATTTTCCCTCATTTTCCACCTACATCGTGAATTTAATCTTGGGGTGTGTGTTATTAAGGTGCTGGAGAAAGTCAGCTAAGGTGTGAGGGCCGTGGGGCCACACTACTAGTGTGTCGTCCACGTACCGGAGCCATAAGGTTGGTTTTAGAGGGGCATTCTCCAGGGCTTCCGTTTCGAAAGCCACGATGAAAAGGTTAGCCACAACCGGAGAGAGGGGGGAACCCATGGCCGCTCCTTCAACTTGAGCATATAGTTGCTCGCGGTACTGAAAGAAAGTGGACGTGAGACAGAACTCAGCTAAGTCGGCCCATTCCGGAGTGAGCCCACGGGAGCAAAGTTTACTGCGAATGACAGTGGCCGCCTCGTCCACCGGAACCATTGTGAACAGAGACGTGACATCGAAGCTGACGAGGATGTCCAAGTCATTTACACGATGCTCCTTAAGTATTTCAATAAGGTGTGCCGAATTCCTAACAGCTGACTTGATGTCAGTCAAAGTTTGCAATTTATCGGCCACATAGCGGGCGAGAGGATGGGTGGGAGAGTTAATAGCGCTCACAATGGGGCGCAGTGGCACGTCTGGTTTATGTATCTTAGGGATACCATAAAGCCTAGGGATACAGTGGTTGCCACGTTTTAGCCTAGGTTTGGCCTCCGGCTCTATAGCAGCCGAGTTATTTACCCGTACCGCGACCTCTCCCCTCAGTAGCCCTGCACGCATGGAAAACTGGCCACGCTATTTTATTTGATGACACACGCCTCAGCCAGAGAAGACCGCTGGGGCACGAGGAGGGTAAAAGAGGCGGTGGAAATCATCAACCACCCCTATAACTTGAATGCTGACCAAGGCATACGTCTACACGATGCCTGGAAACACCTATTTTACCAGGACGTCCGATCTCGACCGGACGCGGTCCTAGTTGTTCCGCAACGTCCGATTACGGACGGAGCGCCTCCTCTCACCCTGCGGAGAGCCCGCCCCTGATTGGCCGGTGCTCTCTCCGCATTGGCCGACCACCCGGCCAACCGGCACTCGGGTAGAGGAGAAACTAAGCCCCATTTAAACTCGTGCGCAGCACATCTCCGCGCAATACGCCCTGAGGCAGGTCGCAGAATGGCGACCGAAACGTCGGCACCTTCGCCATGGACGCGGCGTCACCCGGACAGCCTAGTAAATACTGACTCCGGCCGCGGAAGCCTACGCTCTTATCTGAAGAATTCCCTGTCACCAAAGGCCTGCGACAAGAATGTGCAATCACTCCCACACTGTTCAAAATATATCTAACATCTGCCCTAGAAAGATGGCAAACGTGTGCGAATATGGGAATTTCTGTCGGAACTGACAAACTGTTCACTTTTCTTTTTGCTGACAACCAATTGATAATGGCAGAAGATGAAGATGATATCTATTACACGTTGAGAAAGCTGTTTGAAGAATACCAGAAATGGGGGCTAACAAAAATTTGGTGCTACAAGGTCTTATCAAAGAAGTTGATAGTTTCAAGTACCTTGGACGTTTACCAAAAATGGTAAAAGTAAAGCTGAAATTATTGAAAGAATTAGAAAAGGGGAACAAGTTACAAAACAGCTGCACAATACTTTATGGAGCACACAAATAAGACCCTGCATGAAGATAAAGTTATAAAGTCTATTGTAGAGAGCATTGTTACCTACGGAGCAGAAATGTGGACAAGAACAGGACAACTAAAGAAAAGATTAAGAGCAACCTAAATGGGTTATTGGCGACATTGTCAGCTCACGATTCAGGACAGAATAAGGAATGACAATGCGTTAGCTAGACGATGACGATGTGTTAACTAGTAGAGGGAAAATGCGATGGTATGGGCACGTGCATCAAATGGACGAGGGAAGGTGGCCAAAAAGAATTGATCGATTGGACCCCTGCTGAAAGAAGAAGTAGAAAAAGAAGAGGGAGACCACGGACACTCTGTAAGGATGCAGTAACTAAGGGAAGGACGGAAGAAACCTGCAAAAAAATGATAGGAAAGATCGTAGCAAATGGAAGCTAGGATGCGAGCTTAAGCTATAAGCGACTCTTAAGTTGTAATAAAAATTTGCAAAAATAAAAATAAATATTATTAGGGTTGTTTGTCATTCTTCCGGTATTGTACTTCTTTGCAATCATTGATTGTATAGATGAAATAGTCTTAAATGGAGAAAAGATTTTCCATATTTTAGTAATTCTACATTTATATTATCTATACCAGTAGCTTTTCTACATTTCATATATTTCGATACTTGTAATAATTCTATTTTAGTGGATCGACATTTGTCATTTTGTTATTTTTGTTCTTCCAGTGGATTGTACCATAGAGTATTATAGTGTAGCCATTTCTCTTCATCTACAATCTTCAATTGAATGGTATCTTTTTTTCTTTTTGATTGAGTTGTCTCATTACTTTATAGGCTAGTCCTTGCCTCCCATGAATATCATTTTCTATTTTATTTATGAAGTGACCTCACGCCTCTTGATGTGCTAACGAGATAGTCTTCATTTCCACAGCAGTTATATTATTCCTTACTTTCTTTATTCCGTGTTAGAAGATCTTTCAAGTACGCTTTGTTTTTCTCTGCCACTGTCCCTTTACGTTGTTCACTCCATACTCGTGAGCCACTTCATTTTCTTTCCTATGCTTTCAAAAGCTGCTTTTTATATACAGGTTTTAATATTTTCCCATTCTTTCTCTAGTCTATCGCTTGATGGTATATTTTCTAAGTAATTACCTAGTCTCGGTTGATATAGCTTTTTCATACTATCTTCTTGTAGCAGATATACTTTAAAACCTTCTTCTGCACTGTTTGTATTTTTGGGTCTAGGTTTTAACATCTACTTAGCAATTTAATAGTTGAGACAACCAAATAGTGATCTGAGTAAATATCTTTGCCTCTATAAAAATTGTATTTTGAATTAGGATTGATAATTTTTTGTTAACTATAATATAATCTGAGTTATCTCCATTCTCTAGCAATCCAATTATATTTATGAATAACTTTATGTGTAAAGAATGTGTTAGTTCTTTTTAATGGCTAGAATAATTTTATCGATTTCAAATACAATGATTCACCATTTAAAAAAATAATTGTAAGAACAAGCCACTAATGCAACTGGTCACTAGATGGGCCTCTACGAGGTCCTTCGTGCTCACAGTATTCATTCATGAAAGCCGTGGAAAATTTCTTTATCCTGTACAATTTTCCGGAAAGCAAGAAAGATAGGTTAATGTATCAGATGTTACTCTCTAATGCAAAGATATGGGCTGGCATTTTAGATCCATTACCAACAACAATGAAAGTATTTAAAGAAAAATGGTTTGCAAGGTATTGGAACCAGGTGACTCAATTTAATTTCCGTCTCGTATTAATGTATAGTTCATGGAAGAAACGTAGCATTAATATGCACGACTATGCCACGGAGAATCTGGTAGGTTTGATACACGGCAATTCAGCCAGTGCTTGACTTATATTGTAAAATATAATGTCCCAGAACGCGCCACAAATTAACAATTAGTAACAGTGATAGCATTAGCTTTGTCAATGTAATTATGATGATGATGATGATGATAATAATAATAATAATAATAATAATAATAATAATAATAATAATAATAATAATAATAATAATAATAATAATAATAATAAATAACACTAGTGGTGCTCAACAGCACGTTTTTCTCTCATTATTTTTCAATTTGCAATTTTAGAATTGAGAGAGTTCAAACGAAAATGAGACCCAGATCCAGATTTTTTTATAAATTGCAATACTTTCAAGCCTAAAGTACGCGAAAAATTTTCATTTTCTCAAAAAGCTGTTCATGACCTTTTTAAAGAGCTGATTTTGAAACAATGCACTTGGTTTTGAGCAAACATCTCTGTCTTCAATTCTGTAGTTGACATTACTTAAATTTTGTAGTTAAAATGTTAACTTTTTGCAATTTTCGAAAAACAGAGTTCGCCGAAATTAAGACTAGCACTATATTATTTACACTCTCTTGATACGTGTGAATAGAATTTATTTTTAATAATTCCTGCTGTTTTAGAGAAACAATTGTTTAAAAAATTAAAAATTGCCTATATTTACACAAAATTACTCCAAATTGACTTATATTTTCGAAAAACTGTGCATGACCTTTATTCAAGATGTCTTTAAGGAACAGATTTCATTAAAGAATCTAGTAGTGCTAGGGATAGGCACAGGCTTTTTTCTTGTACTAGTTTTCAAATTTCTTTGGTTTGGGTTAGCTTTTCTGTCGTCCCCATCCTGTTGCCAGCTGCCATCTGTTTGTTGCCCAAAGAATATATTTTGAAATTTTTTCAATTATTCGGTTTCCTAAGGGTGAACTGAAATATTACTTTAAGAATTTTAAACAAGTTTGAAATCTCGTCCTATATGGAAATATTCGTTAAAAAATTTGGAGGCGGTATGAAGCGCATAGCGGTTAAGCATTACTAAAAATTCGAAATTTGAAGCTCTTTTTCACAGAAATTTTTTGAGTTTTTTAAAAATTTCATCAGAAGTAATTTAAAGCATTTTAATTTAGAAATGCAATAGGGTCTAAAAATTGCTGGATATATACGTATTAACGAAATGAGAAATATTTTAAAAAACTAAATTTGTGTAATTTTTGAAAACAAACGAATACCCCCAAAATCAACTTTACGTCATATTATACCGCACAATGAGCACTACTCGTTGGAAATGTTTGAAGAAAAAATTTGGAGTCGATTTTGAGAAAATGGCGTTTGAGCGTTTCTGAAAATACAGAATATTGAGCTCATTTTCACAGAAAACTTGCGTTTTCGAGAAACTTTATGTGACATCATTTAAGTACATGTACTCGTAAATGCAATACTGTGAAGAAATCTCCGATAATGTAAATTATTTACTTGAGAGACAATTTAAAAAAATACATTTTTGATTTTTTTTAAACACAAAAAATTGAAGAATATTGCCTTTACATCATCTTTTAGAATGCATTTACCACTAACCTCACCAAATGTTGAAAGAAAAAAATTGGAGCCGTTTTTGATAAAATCTTGTTTTCGCTTTTTTTTTTTTTTTAAGAAAATGCACATATTGCACGCAATATTGGGGCTGCCTAGGCTAGGAGGGTCGCAGGTTTGAATGCCGCTTTGGGCATGGATGTTTGTGTGTGTTCATGTTGTCCTTACGTGTTCTTTCCACAATTCCCTCAACATTTAAAACAATCACAGTGGTCGCTCTATGATCAATTTGTTAAAAAGCGATCTTATAAAAATATTTTAATAAATGATGAAACGGCAAATAGCACATTTTAAAGGAAATAGAATTGTCTGCAATTTGTACTATTAAAATATTGCTTGAAAAGTAAAGGCTGAGGAGCTGGAAGACTAATTAAAAAACGCTTTATTCCCTCACGTCTTTCGACAATGTTCGAACTGCACTAGCAAATCCTAAAGCTAGCCTGTCCTAAAGCTAACCTATCATAAAGCCATTGAGAATAGAAACGAGTTCATAGACAATTTTGTCGGCTTTCATTTTGAACGCTTTTGCTACGGTGCACAATTTCCAATTTATAAGCGTACCGAGACATTCGAGACGTTTGAGATGTGGATGGAATTCAGGATAGGGTATGACGTAGGATGCAATTTCTGGAAAACAAGGTGTAATAATACTACTCAACCGCTACAAATAATACGAGAAAGTGTGTAAGACCACTAGTTCTTTTTTACGAAACGATGCTACTGGAAGGTCTGTTCAATTCAGTTGTCTGTCCATAAACAGTTCAAGTGAGAGAATAATCTTTCAATAATTCTGCATTAGTTCCCAGAACAGTGCAAGCAAAATCTATCATTTTTCTCACATTTTTGAAAAAGTATTTTCTAGAATTGTAGGACAAATTTCCAGCGCCTGCACAAAAATTGCGCCCCAAATTGTCACAACATGATGTTATGTACTTATCTTTCTACTTGCTCTGAATGAAATTTAGCAGTGCAGATTGTGTAATACACAAAACCTCTATTTTTATGAACAGTCTTCTGTAAATGAAAGATCTTTAAATCTTCTGAATAAGCACTTCTTTTTGTGTTTAAAAAAATTTCTACCGAATTTGCTTCAAGAACTTCACCGCTATTAGATCTCAATACGGAAGCCACGGTAGTATAAATACACTGAAACGCATCGTAATAAACCATGAACTTCCAATACAGAAAGGGACAAATGGTCGACACTAAAATATTGTCGAACAATCTATGGTGCAATAACACTCCATATACGTACCTTAATGATGAAATAGTATACTTACACCATGAATCACTCAATAGAAAACAAGAATGTATTGATTTTCTTTTAGTATATGAAACTAATCTCGATTGTATAACCTGTCAACCAATAAAAAGTTTCTGTAAGCGTGATCTTCATAGAAAAGTATAATTAGCAATTTATTTTTAATTGTGGTGCCCAATAGGATAAGCAAAATACCAGACATTTTGGTGTCCCGATAAAGTTTTCCGGGACAATGGAACAGAGCTGGAAACTAGTGGTGCTAAACAGCACATACCTTCTCGCATTATTTCTAAGTGCTTCGCTATATTATACTACTACATAAGCATGCAAAAATGATTTCAACCAGAAAAGAAATATTTTCTGAGACTCGGACTCTGGTTATCTGAGCTAACTCGCCATCAGCTATACTATTACGCTACAGAAGCGCTGTAAAGAACGAACTCGGGCAGACGCTTAAAAATGTAATTGTGTCAACCAAATACTTTTCCAATACGCAATTTTTGCAATTTTCGAAAAAACGGATAGTTTGCCGACAATGAGACAAGCACCATATTTTATACCGTCCGTTGGTATATACAAGGAGAAAATGTAATGAAAATAATTGGTGCTGTTTTTGAGAAATTGTTTTTAGAAATTAAATTACTGACACAAATTACGCGAAATCAACTCGTTTTTTTTAAAAAAAATGTAGATGACCTTATTTAAAGATATGATTTTTACAACATACTTTGATTATAGCAAAAATCCCTATCTTCAATTTTGTAGTTTTGAAATGTTAAATTTTTGCAACATTTTCGAAAATACGGAGAGTTAGCCGAAAATGCGACTGACACCATATTTTTTACCGTCCCTTAATACATATGATGAGAAAACGTAAATTGATATTTGGAGAGATATTTGAGAAAAAATGTTTAAAAAATTTAAAATTTTGCCAACATTGCGCGCAAAATTACACGAAATCCATCTTATTTACATAGGTTAAAATAACTTATTTTGATCAATTTCTGGAGTATAATGAAATATTCCAACAAAGTAATACTTCACAACATCCTTTTTATACGACCTTCAACAACTGATGAGGTGTTAGCGGTAATTAAAATTCTGTAAAATAACAAAGCGCCTGGCTTTGATAATATCAATTCCACTGTGGTTAAACGATAGCTCCTTATTTCGTGAATGTGCTGACTTATCTCTATAACTTCTGATTATCTTCTGGAGAATTCCCAAATGCTTGAAAAATAATTGTTATTCCAATTTTTAAAAAGGGAGAGCATAGGCTACCTGATTGCTACCGACAAATTTCTTTGTTAACAGTATTTGCAAAAGTACTTTAAAATTGTTAAGAAAAGATTTTCTAAATAAATATAACTTTTTTAGGATTAATCTTTTCGGATTTCGAGAGGGCATGTCAATAGAGGATGCTTTATTTATATTTTTGGAAGCCATTTATGATCCATTGAATAAGGGCGATAAGGTCTGCTTTGTTTGTTGACATTACCAAAGCGTTCGACACAATCGACCATGGAATTTTGATTGATAAATTATGGTTAGCTGGAGTGAGAGGCCTACCTCTTCAATGGTATGTCAGCTATCTTTCTGAAAGAGAACAAAGAATTAGAATTGGTAATTGTGTGAGTCTGGCTCATTTACATGTGAAGTGCCGCAAGGATCAGTATCAGGGTCAAATCTTTTTTTCATTTACATATAGACTTATGTAATGGCCATTTCATTGACTGTTTAGTTGCCTTTGCCGATGATACGGCTTTTATTTATAAAAATAGAAATATTAACACGTTGTATAATGAAATGACTATACTTTTATCATTTCTTAGATTCTGGTTTGATAACCATTTTAATATCCTAAGTGATAAAACGTAAGTATATATTTTGTCTAAGGAGTGAAGTTAAACTTAACAGTCCCTTAAAATTTCATAAATTTAGATGTATATAAGCTACGAAAGATCATTGCGATTGCCTCCAATTATATCGTTTTTTTTATTTTGAAATACATAGGATTAGTTATTGATAGTCAACTGTCATGAAGGGTACATGTAAAAAAAATTAAAAAAGAGATCTACAACAGTCTAAGAAAATTTTATTTACTGTGTCAACAGTGTCCTGGGAAAGTATTAATTAGGGTTTATAAGTACTTATTGGTTCTAGGCTCCTTAATGGAATTACATGTTGGGGTGGGGCGTACCGATCAATAACACTGGTCTACAAAAAATCCTTTTTTCGGGAACAAGAACAAAACACACTGTTTCTGGAAGTCAATTTGCCTCTCAATCCAGATCTAATTTCAGAATTATTGTATCGCCCTCAGTTTTCATGTGATGATGGTTTTTGTAATTTCGTATGTGTCCATGTGTATATGTATCTTACAAAATGACACGCTCTAATAACAACAGATTCACATGTATATGTAAGAAATACATCAGCGTAAGTGTTAAGAAAAGTGAAGAGCAGGCTTGGAATGTTTTACAGGAGGCTTTAAATGTTGGTTTAGCGTAAATATCTCCGCTGCCTTCTGAATGTTCATCAATGCAGCATTCATGTTCATTCACTGACACATTCTCATTAGAAGTGGTACTGGCAGGTCTTCACTGTGACATAAAGGCCTTATAGCAGATAGTAAATTAGAATATTGCACAGTTGTCTTCATTTTTTAAGTAATTCCAACAATTTATAACAGAAATAACAGTTTGTGTGATCCGTTGGTTCCCTCCAAATCATGGGAACAGCAAAAGGGCATGTTGTAAACCTTATACCCAGCATGTCAGGAGTGTAACACACAACACACTGCACATACGGGAGGCTCATTTCTTGTTCTGGTTGCCTATCTTACACTCCAATCAAGATCACACTTCCTTCTCAGAGGATTACGATTTATTTTTGGCGATTTCAGAGTTAATTCTCCAAAGATATAACATAACATATTTGTGCTATTTACACAGTTACGAGGCATTTTTTTTCTGAATTAATACAAAGCACAACTCTTCACGATCCTAGAACAACAAGCAGTCACATCCAAGCCGCTGCTGTCATCTGTCAGTTCCATGCTGTCAGATCTCTCAATGCTGAGACGCAACTAGCAAGGAACACAACGTGATTCTATCTGTCCGAGCATGATTTATCAGCTCTTTTTCATTTCCTAAAAGCGAATTTTCTGAAATTGTGTCATTTACAGGAGTTCGTTGAACACATTTCCATTGTTCTTGAACAATCACATCTGAAGAAATTGTTAAATGAAACTACAGCAATGTAACTAATATGCAGCATTTTCAAGCATTTCCATAAATATTGAGTAGCGTGTAACAAGAAAACTGAGCCCGATATGCAAAAACTGATTTCATATTCGAATTCAGTGCCCAAGTCTAAGCTAAGAAAAAAAATTGTTTTGTGTTCTTTGTTACAAAATGCTGTTGACCAGTGTAATTTATCCCATTATAACCTTTCAAAAACGTTTTTTAAGAACAAAATCATTTAAAGAAAAGTATGAACATACACGGACGATTTTTACCTCAAAATTCTTCCCTTTACCCACATGCTTTTAAAGTCCTAAAAATGTTTCTCGTCAGAAGCACAGCATTTTCAAACGCGCATGAAAAAAGATACATCTTAAGAAGATATGAAACCGCGTGTGTTCCAATATCACATTTGACAGCTCATCAAATATTTTATAGCAGTGTAGCACCAAGAATGTTTAATATTGTGAACTATTAAAAAGGTGTCTTTACTACATTGAGTCATTTTGTGAAAAAAATTATGAAAATGGCTGTTTTTGCTAGACAACATTGACGATTTTCTTGTGATAATACGGTGAAAGGTCATGTTTGTTTTTAGTTATTGAAAAATCTTGCATAATTTACAAAAGGTAATTTGATATACCCTACAGCAGGAATGTTATATTTTTTTCTGATATCACGTTCATTAGTATTATGGTAAATGTTCAGATCAGAATGTTTTTGATATATTGTTAGTGCACAGAAGTATTATGTTTGAATGTTTGTTTTGTTATTCTTGTTTGTTAATTCGAGTAGGCGAGTTGCGTCTCGCTGTTGACATTTTGATTTTGTGTATAAAAGTGATGGAGATCCCACACAGTATTTTTTAGAGAATTCCTAATTATTTTGCCCCCAATATTAAATGTAGTATATGTTATGTGTTATTGGAAATAAACACTTTTTGATATTTTCACTGACTCATATTATCGAAAAATTGGACATGACCTTGTTTGAAGATGTCTTGAAAGAACAGATTTCACTCAGGAAAAAATCTCTATCTTCAATATTATAGTTGTAGGAAGGCGCCCCCAAAACATGCACCTTTGCCATTTTTTAAAAAGTCAGGGATTTCAACAAACATAAGACCAGCACCAAAAACTTGGTGCCATTTAAAAAAAATTGAAAATGTATTTGAAGTGTACATGAAAAGTACACTCAAAAATCAAAATATCCGTCCGAAACACCGAAAGCTTTGACTTCGTTCAGATTAATCGGAGAAAAGTCAATTTCAATTTCCAATTTCGGAGAAAATTGGCTGAACGGTTTAGACGTTACTGGTGCCCACAGACGGACGGGCAGACAGACAGATTCGTCCGCCCGTCAATTGATCAATCAATTTTTCGACCGTCGGTCAATCGGCCATCAATCGATTTTTCAGTATCAAGGATCTACAAAATATGGATTCTGGCTACACTACAGGTTAGAGGACGTAATTTACAATATATTTACAGGATGTATCCACTTACGTGTTGCCAGGGCCCGGCAATATATTTCTGCCTAAAATTCACCGGTTTCCGGCGCATGGTTACATAACATTCTGTTCTTACGAAGTGCGAGAAAGTAAAGTAGTGAGGCTACAGAATGGTACCGACTTTCTCGTATTAGTTTTCTATTTCTTTTGGTTTGGGGTAGCTATTCGGACTTGCCATATACTGTTGCCAGATGCCATCTATCCCCACCCAAAATACTTTTTTTTAAAAAAAATATTCGTTTTCCTAATAGAGAAACCGAAATATTACATTAAGAATGTTAAAATCTCGTCGTAAATGGCAATCATCATTGAAACATTTGAAGCCGATTTTAAGACAATGACGTTTAAGTGTTACTGTAAATGCGAAATTTGAAGATATTTTTCACATAAAATGTTTGAGTTTTCGAAAAACATTATTAGAAGTCATTCGAAGAACTTTAACTCCAAAATTCAATAGTGGCGTGAGAGATAATTAAAAAATATTGCATTTGTGTAATTTTTTATGAAACAAAAAATGAATTTTAGGTCATATTAAACAAATTAGTACTATCCGTACGAAAAGTTTGAAGAAAAAATTGGAGACATTTTTGAGAATATGGCGTTTGAGCGTTTCTGAAAATGCGAACATTTTAGCTCATTTTCACAGAAAACTATTTTCGTGAAACTTTACGTGACATTATTTAAAACACATGTACTCGTAAACATAATAATGTAAACAAATTGCCGCTAATGTAAATAATAACGACGTGAGATTTTTGTAATTTTTTTTAAAAAAACAACAACCAAAGAGCAATATGACATTTACGTCATCTTGTAGAGTACATTCAGCACTATCCCTTCCGAAAGTTTAAAGAAAAAAATCAGAAGCCGTTTTCGAGAAAATCTTGTTTTTGTTACTTTTAATATTGCACATGTTGCCCGCAATATTGTGCGAAAACTCCTAAAATTTTCAAAAAAATGTATATGAAATTAATGAAGGAACTAAATATGGAGAACAAGTTTTACTTGAAGGAAAAAAAACCATTTTTAATTTTGTATTTGTAGAAAGACGCCGGAAAAATTCAAACTTTTGAAAATTCAGTGTTAGCAGATAAAGACGGACCTATGCCATCTTTAAAAGTGTATTTTACCCTAGTGTTTTAAAAAATAGAAACACGTAATTTTTTAATTATCTCTCACGTCTTTAGTTTGCACATTTCCCGCGATTTGTATACATTATTGCATTTGTGAGTGGAAGTTTTTCTAAAACTCAAAAATTTTCTGTGAAAAATAGCTTGAAATTTCACATTTTCAGTAACGCTTAAATGCCATTTTCTTGAATGCGGCTGCAAATTTTCCAATGAAAATTGCCATTTAGGGCGACGTTTTACTCTTTTGTATTATTCTTAAAGTAATATTTCGGTTCTACTGTTAGGAAACCGAAAAATGGAAAAGTTTTTAAAAAATGTACTTTGAGCGGCAATAGATAGCAGCTAGCAAGATTATGTGGTATGTCCGAATAGCTAGCCCAGACCAAAAAAATATACATGGATTTATTTAGAGCTGCCTCTCACGTAAATCAGCTGTTACGGTGTCATCCAATCGGAAGGTTGAACGTTACTGTAGTGAGGTGTAATCTGCGATTGGATGACACCGTAACATCTGATGACCTCTCAGAAGCAGCTGTAAATAATTGGCAGTATTGAAAACTAATACGAGAAAGTCTGTGCCATTAATAGCACCACTTGCTCTTTTTAGAAGCGTGCTGCGCAGAATGGTGCCAAATGTCAAAAACGTGGCGAAAAGTTTTCGGAAAAAAGTTTTAATTATGGAACTTTTAAGTCCCTAAATCGTTATGTTGCTATTTGCCGCCTTCAAAATAAGCGTCGGTCAGTAAATACAGCTGACCGCTCTAACTTGTTTTCACCTCTCGTAAATGTCGTGTCGCATACAGTACTTTGAAAGGCTGCACTTATCGTATATTCGAGTGAATATGTATTAGGTCCTAGTAGTTTGACTTACATTTGCATAGAAGAAACTATTGAAAGTAAGAATATTCATTGTTATTATATTATTTAAATAATGACAGTAGCTTGTGAATTGTCTGTTTTCACATGTTCATGATCCATAAGTAGAAAGTCCCACATAAACCTGCCATAACATTTTTTCTGTGTCTTAAATCGTTATTGAGTACATTATTACAAAATCAAATGCCCGTTCTTGTCCTTTTTTAAATTTTAATTTGTCTCCCAAAAGTTATTATTTTTTCATATTTGAAACATTAAACATCCCACTACTTTTAGCTCTTCATTCTTCAAATAATTGTTTGTAATGTTATTATGTTATTATTATTCATAAAAAAAGTATCGGCAAGATTTTGTTCAAAAAACAAATCGCTTAAAAAATATTGAAGGCGTCTTTTATGACTCTTGGCTTATTCACATCCGCTAATATCCAGCATCAGAAAGATGCCGAATAAACGCCTGAGATCATTGAATCATGAGGCTATGGCATTGTTAAAAGCGCCTAGTGAGGAAAGCCACGGTGATTTTAGTTACTCAGCTGACAGTAGTACCTCAGATGAAGCATTTCATTTGTCTTATGATGAATATTGAAATATATTGTTCGATGCATAAGTTTAAAATAATTTAATATTCGTTTAAAATAATTTAAATACAATTTTATGTACATAATTATTCTAAATCAAGTACCTCAATAACCCTTGTATATCTTCTTTGTGTTATTATGTATATTTTTGTTAAATATGTAATTTTTTATATCTTCTTCATAGTTATCCAAAACATAACATTAAATAAAGAATCTGTGACCTCAAGAAAAACTATAGACCCCAATTTCCATTTACATAACTGTGTTTTCTACGTTTCTATATTTTGTATGGTCCACCATATTGGATTCGCCCTTTCATTTTTTGAAACAATGTCAGGTTGGAATTTAGCCACCTCACAAACCGTATTATAAAGATGTTTTCGAAACAACAGCCCGATTTTCATTTTTAGAACTTTTTTTTTCAATTTCGTGTCCACCATAGTGGATCCGCCATTGTTTTTTTGAAAAAATGCCAAATTGAATTCTGGGACCCCAAACACTCTATTGTACAGAAGTTTCAGAAAAGTATATGTTTTGGACTTTTCGGCACGCTTATGTCATTTGGCACCATTGTGCGGCAGGTCGAATCGACAGAGAGGAGTGCAATTCATCCCCTGAACCGTAGACCCCAAAACGTGAGTGCCGCCTTTGCAGTGCCAAGGCTGCCACGGAGAAATAGCTAGGAGTTGCACGCTTTCCATCCCGCCGCCCACTCGCAGGGGCCACCATTTCACTCTCCACGTCCCCTGGAGTTGAGTCCCTTCAAAATAATCGATCGGATCAGTAGTGGGCAATCTCCCGACAGCCCGGCGAGAAGAGGCCAAGGCCAGTGTATTGAGGTATGACAAATGTTACCCTACATACGTATCAACGTTCTCGTACGATCTATCTACGAGTTCTACACCAACAAATCAAATTGGGAACTTATCAAGCGCCCAGCCACCCATTCCCTCCGACATGGGTCGCCATGCATGGTAAAACACTAGGGTAGGCGTTCAGCACACCGAGAAAGCCAGTGAAGACGAAAAGAAAGTGATAAAAGAGTGAATGTGAAATATGAATTACAGGGCAATGAAATGGGAAATAGAGAAATAATCACATATGCGTCTTACCTGCAAACCCTCATCAAGGATGTGAATCGACAAAATTTGATGGGCCTTTCTTCTTCGACCTTGGTCCTTTTTGAATTTCTCATCATTTTTCTTCCCATGCAAATTGTTTTATTTTTCTTATGACTTTTATCTTTTGTGTCAAAAGTTTTTTGCTGTTGATATAATACCACTTATTTTATCTTTTAGAAACGTTTGCACTTTCGCCAAATGGTACTTTCGCTCTTCTCATTATTCAACTGCCTTTTGATTTCTGCACTCATGTCCTTCGTTATTTAATGTCGCTCGTACTCCATTTGGCAGACGAAACTGATGCTATATTTTCATCCATTATGCAGTTTAATGGAAAATTAGTACTACCTTTTCATATTCAATTCACTGATGATAACATATACTTAATCGTAGATCGTATTTCATTTAAGTTAAATGACATTTTGCAAAACCACAAATCTCATACACTTTGACGTTTCGAGTAAATTGATGTTCAAATTTCATCCCGACAAAGAAGGAATTGAAGGATTTTTTTAAAAAAACAACGTTAGTCCAAAAAGTGAGGTTAGAGATACTAGAACTATTGCTAGAGCTTCATAGCCTCTTTTTGATGACTGTGTTGTGAACAAAATCAGCCCCGTCTGTAGTTATTAGCTCCGAAAGTTTGAGTGATTTTGATAGACAAACCACAGTCCAGGCTCTTTTCGTAAAAGAACCATAGTCCTTTATATGAGAATTTTCTCCGCGATTATTTCTCGAGCATAGCGTATCTCAAAATGCAACAGATGATAATGTTTGTTTTGCGCATGTGGTTATTCTGCATAACCAGTATTTTTGTCCTGGAAGATTGGTGATTGTGTATAACATGTTCATGTGGCATACACGTCGTTTTTGTTGTGAATCTGAGCAAGCAAGGGAGAAAGTAACAGCTAAGAAATGGATTCTACGTCAGATGTGGAAAGAACAGTGTGGAAGAGACGTAAACAAAAAAAAAGGAAAGGGAATGTAGTAAGAGCAAAGAAGGTTAAAGGAGAAACATTTTTATCACAAAGGAATCTTGTCTAAATTTTTTTAAAAAGGAGGTCGTCTAAAAAATTGTGTAAAAGAGGAAGTTGTCTACATATTTACAGTCACCTGCTAAGAGTGATTTGTATCTAAATTTGTTATCAGATGCTAATGTGGAAAAAGAAAACACTGATAATGATGATAACAGCAGTGGCGAATAACAATAAATTGGTCAATAATATTCCAAATTGATTAAGTGCATTAACGTCTTACATTATTCAGGCAAATATTGTAATATTACTGCACCAAATAAATAATTTAGATATACAAATGTCTCATTTAAAAAAAACACCATAGTCCATAAACACCCCACTTTATCCAATAATTACTACAATATAGTTCAGGTTTGAATTACACTCAAGCGTTCGTCAGTATTTACAATAGCTTGAGAAAGTGCACAAGAATTTTCATACTTCAAATGTCTACTAATTTCGTTATGAACATTTTTTCGCTCTCATGGAGAATTGTGTTATTGGACTATGGTGTTTTTAAAAAAAACAAAAAAACTTCAATTAATATCGTGCCCGCTTGACCCAAACGTGCGCTTCATATTTGACTTTTTTAAATTGAAAATGTTTATCAAGAGACTTCGACCGTCATTATATGTTATGTGCATAACTTTTTGAAAAGAGTAAAGTTTTATTTTTCACACCATATTCCGTTCTAATTAGTCTAAGTGTTGATGCAATCGCACCAAACTCCGTAGTGATGTCATCAAATTAGACATTTCCCCTCGCAAATAAAAGTTCACATAGCAAAGATGGAGAAGCCACTTAATTTTGGTAACCACTAAGCCCAGTTGTCAGTTTCCATTTAATAAATAACACGCTTATAAATTAAAAAATACTAAACCCACATAAAAAAATCTGACATCATTTGTCTCACGTCTTGTCACTCACTTTTCCTCGATGTCCTTCGCCTTGTCACGCACGTCATGCGCACTATGCTCCTCTTCAAAGTACATTTTTTTCGTCTTGTCAACATCTTGAACGCACATCTGTAATTCCTTCTGAATCACCTGCAGTTGTTCCACGCACTACAAAATAAGAATAGAGATTAGAAATACTGTGTGTGGATTGTTTAGTTGTCAGTATTGTAAGTGTTGAAACTGATGAACAATTATTATATCTGTTTTGCAAAAACTCAAACATCATATCCCTGAAAAAACAATTTTAAAAAAATGTAGGCCTATCCCAATTGGTCATAAAGTGAATTTGTACAAATGCGGACAATATTTTAGATCAACATATACGATGGCTCGAAGTTGGATAACAAGAGGAAATACCGCAAAACATTCCCGTCCACCCGTGAAAGACAAAACACAATTATCACCACCAATCGGAACTAAAAGCTGACTTTGTTAGATTGTATCTTAGTTTCCTTTCCTTCCAATCGTTACCACTCCAGCCATCGTCAGGTCCAGGCACAACCCGACGCAAACAGGCCAGAAAACCTATACAAACAAATACAAGTAGAGTTGCACAACCTAACCCACCAATGAAAAAGGAACCTGAGATAACTGAGCCCCAAAAATATACTAATCTACTACTACACATTAAGTGGGGAGATTTGTCTTTGCAACAAATCTCACTAACTCAAAGTGAATCTCCCATCTATCTTTTCTGTCATGACCATGTTTAAACATTACGGGAGGTTTACTGACGGTATGAGGCATGTTCACCAAAAAACGAGCAAATTAGCTAACAGTCGTAACATAAGAGCAGCTTTATTTCTGAGCGGCAGCACGCCTCACGCTCACGGCGAGTTGTCAGGTGTGTGTGGGGCGTCCAAGAAAAGTTTGTAAGGGGTCGTCCATAAATTACGTAACGCTGAAGAGGGAGGAGGGGGTTGAGGCAGCGTTACGCTGCGTTATATAGGAGTAGTGGAGTCTTAGTTTAGTGTTACGTGATGCTGATACAGTAAAATACAAGCCGGAATCGATCGAGCCAAAAAAGTTCCGGTTCAGGGAGATTTCCGTTTTATGCAGGGTTGTCCATTTAACGACACTTTGATATTGATATTTCCGTCCTGAAACTAGTAAATGTATTTAAGTAAAGAAGTAATTCGTGTAAAGTAAAAATTTCATGATTTTATTATGATTATTAAAATATATTTACATATAACTTATTTAAGGAAGAAATCGCCAATAAATAAATATTAAATATTCTTCATTGACAGCTTCTGAGTTTCTCTTGCTTTCATAACTTTGACCTTTCCATCTAATGTTAGAGAATGCTACAGTTTTATGGTCTTTACATTGTTAAACTGGTTGTGAAACTCACACTAAAAATACACACCAACTCACTGACTAATAGGTGTAATCGCTCTTTCAACGCACAATGCGTACTATGATTTTATGATACCCTCGTATGGCCTTTAGCAATGAGTCTCTTGCCGAGGGGTTGGGATTTGGAACGTGGGGCAGGGAGAGACGTGAATAGAAGCTAAGCCCATAAACCTTCCCACGCTCAGAGAGGAGGGGGAATCCCCTACGGCTTACGCCTTGAGAGACAAGTGATCCAAGGCCGAATTCTACGCTGCCAACAGACTTGCAGATGCGTTCATAACATTAAGGATATTTCGCGTCTCTACTAATACCATTAAATTCACAGGGATTCCGTTTATTGAAGATTTGTCCCCCCTACAGGACATGAAAAATCGTTTCCTATTCCGTTTCGCGTTGTACATATTCCGTTTTATACTATGTAATATACCGTATAACTTCCACGACCAGAGACATTTTCCGGTTATAGCAAAATTAAGGCTTCTGAAGGTTCCGGTTTAGACAGATTTTACTGTATTTATTTTTTTTAAATTTTTCAATATTTACTTAAATAATTCCTTTTATTCAGTCTTACACTAAAACATTACCATATTAACAAATTCAATTATAAATACAATAAATTAAAGAAGTTATCTTCTATAAATTATTACAATAAATGAAAATATTTTTCATTAATCATATATTGATTGGATTGTTTGGATTACGAAGAAAATATTCAGAACTGTTATATAATATAATCTATAGAGTCCAATTAGAGTAGAAATTATATTAGAATACTGATCTATAGAATCCAGTTAGTAGTGCAGTAGACTCAGAGCCTATCCGTCCTTCTTTCATTAAGAAATTGTCCCCAAAATTATTGTTATGCGCAGCCCTCACCACCAACTAATTCTCACGTTAATTATAATAAATTTTTATGTATAACACAAATACAATTAATACAAATTTTTTCTGCTCTGTAATCAATTGCACAGCATTTATTTATTGGAATTGGGGAGGGGGACTTGTCGCAAGCGTTACATAATTATTAGAGGGGGTTCAAGCACACATTACAGGTGTGTTACATGGGGGGGGGGAGAGAGTATCCAAAATGGTCCAAACCTGCGTTACGTAATTTATGGACGGACCCTAATCAGTTTTTTTTTTGGAATGGAAAGCAAGAAGTTTTCGATTATTCTTTCTTTATTATTGATTTTAAGAATTTACACTGATAATTATTTGATAGAAATCCAAATATTCTAAAATAGTTTTGATTATAAAGTAAAATGTTCTTAAACAGTTTTAGTAATTGTGTCCATTAATTGATCGGGAAATATTGGAGAGGGAGGTCCCAAATCCCAACGACGATTGCTTTTCCAATACCCTTAAATTTAACTCATCCTCCGTCTAGACTGACTAGAGGGTATGTCGGAAGACGATTCGGGAGGTTAGATCGTGTTGCAGCTGGTGGGAGAAAAGTCGATCAAAAAAGCAATTTGACGTGTAGGTCGGCGCCGGATATCATCAACCAGAGATGGAAAATAACACTGCTCCCCCGGGTAAAATAGGTGCACTACACTTACAGCAATCAGGACAACAGCAATTGAAAGCTAGCTCCCGGGAAAACAAAATAATCTATAAATCAATCACCCACATCGGGACACGTACCCCAATACCTCGCGGGCAGCGACGTTACAGAATTCTGCCTCAGAGCCACCGAGGTCTTTAACAGAAATATGCATACATCCAATTGTCAATTAACTCTAAAAAAAACCTTTCTACCCTAAATGCTTATGACAACAATACTAAGAAAAAAACATAATTTTCAGTTTTTTTAATTCGGTCGCATAGTTTTTGAGAGTATAAGGCACATACATACAAACATTTTATTTTCACAGCTAAAAATATTTAAATATTGAATAAAATACATTGCTTATTTGATCATATTAATTCTGTTAGAAGCGTTGTAACTTGAACCGGTCCCAGGTACGACAATTTCAGTGTAAGTATCACACATAGCTCACAAAAATACAATTAACCATTTTCACTTTGTCGCAATGCTGCGTACATACGTAGTGAAGAAAAATTCTAAGCAGTCAATAATGCGGCCGAAATCGGCGGTTTTGTAACAGAGAAAACTCCTAATCTGGCATCGAAAAAGGGGTAGATCTTATTCCTATATGTGGCAAATGACTTCTTCTAACACGCTGTGTAGCCACGTTCCACGTTTAATAATCCTTGATACCGAAAAATTTGTTCATGGCAAAACTATCCCTGTCTGTCAGTCTGCCTGCCTACCAACCAGCCAGCCAGCCTGTCAGTCACCACGTCTGCCAGCCATCACGTCTGCCAACCATGTCTGTCTTTCCGCTAGCCTGTCTCACTGCCAGCCACCCTGTCTCTCTGCCCGCCACCCTGTCTGTCCGCCTGACTCTCTGCCCGCCAACTTCTCTGTTTAGCCTCCTTTTGTTTGTCTGTCTGTATGACACCGAGTATCCCAGCTTGTCTGTCAGCCAGTTTGTCTCTTTGTCATTTTGTCTCTTTGCCAGTTGGTCTATCACCAGCTTGTCTGTCTGTCAGCCAGCGTCCCAGTGTCTGTATGCCAACCAGCCAACCTATCTGTCTCCCAGCCACCCGGTCTATCTGCTAGCTTGGGCACAGAACATGTTAAAGGAAGTAATTTGCTATACATACGAAATCTTCTGACGAAATCTCACCATTTTTCCACAGCATTATAATACTGTCTCTATACTACGTAATTAGTATGCGAGAAAGTAATAATTGAGGTACGCAACTGGGAATCGAACCCGATTTTGCGCATCCACGGGGCGCGGAAAATGGAAATGTACTATCGTATTAATGGATTTAAAGTAAATTCATGAAATCATCAATTTGTCAGTTGCAGGACCTTGATAAAGCAATAAAATTACAAATACGCACCTTGCGGGCTGTCTGAACTTTCTGCGCACGCAAAATTTTGGCATCGTCTGCAATTTGCTGATGAAAGACTTCGACAGCCGCCAGACGGGCGCGGGCAAGCTTTTCATTCTCTTCTAACACAGTTCGCCACACATTCCACATGTTCCTGGAAAACGAACGTGGTCGCACTTATAAGAATTTAGGACATTTACATTTAAGAAAACAGGTGTTAAAATTTTAAATACTCAATGTGTTCTGACTTACCAAATGATTATAACGGGCAAATCCCATTGAACCTACTGTTTTTGTTTTTCAAATTGTGTCAGCCTTCATTCAGTATTTCATTTCCATGAATATAGCTTCACGAATTTAGAAAATTACAGACAACTAGTGGTGCTACAACGGCACATTCTTCCTTGCAGTATTTGGAACGGTTGCCCAATATTATAATACCGACTTCATGAAACTGCAAAGGTGTTTCCAACCTGCGAAGTGCTTTTTCCGCACTAGAATTGGAACACAGGTTCTTAGGTTTAGCCCTACGTAGACTGAGATAAACGTATGCTTCACAACGCTTAAAAAACAAATATAATCATTTTAGTTTTGCAATTTTAAACAAATCAGACATTTTTATTTACATTATTTCAAATCTAGTTCAAAGGAACATTTTTCATCAACAAAAAATCTGTATATGTATTGTAATTGTAGGAGTCCTAAAATATATTAAACTTTTGTAATTTTCCAAAATATTAGTTCAAAGAGAAAGATACCTGCGCAATTTTTATAAGGACACTTTGATAAGGTCACTCAAGAAGAACTGAAGAAAATTGAAGAAATAAATTTTGAATCGTTATTGAGGAAATCTTATTTTTTAATTTGTTTATGATTTTTTTCATGAACATTACAATCTAGTATTATAGACTAACAGGCAATTTTCTTTTGACCTTAACTACTATGAAATAATTTTTTTTCTAAGAGCTAGCTCATTAGCTTTCTCTTAGTTTCAAATTGAATTCTAAAAACACATTTTGTTGTGTTTGTGGATACACTGGTATTTACACTTGCGATACGTTCCTCGGCGTCTTCCTTCTGCTTCTCTCTTGAGAGTCGCCGGTCCCGTCCACGTCTGCTTCTCCTTCTCGTTCGCAGCGTGAGCGCCTGCGTGCGAAATTCTCATCTTCAACGCAAATGATTTTATTGCGTTCTTTGTACAGTTCCGGCGTACCTACGGCACTTTCCGATCTCCGCCACTTACACAAATTTATAGTTAGTACTGGCGTCCTTCTCAGCGCAAATAATCTTTGGCACCGTCGCCTACGTAACTCACGTTGAATACTTTTGCCTTTAAAGCAAACTAACTTGTTCTCACAATATTATTTCTCGACTCTCAAAACTTACAAAATAATTACTTGTAACTTTCTTCCTCCCTAATCAAGTCTACAGCGACGACTATGGCGTCTTTCTTACGAAACAAATCGCGTGGCGCTGGAAACGAGAAACTGTTTGAATGGCAAGAGGCAAGAAGAGACTCGTTGTCGGCGGTCTGCAATATTTATGCAGCTTCCCAACTTGTGGGTGTGGAAACACATTTCCCTTTCTCCAGCTAACCCTGCGTATGAAACAGCTCCTTGAAGACTGCTGTTGCGTTGCGGTCAACTGATACCAGGCCTCGCCTTCGTGACCGCCACTGCACTCGCGCTCGCTTTTACCGCGCTCTCTTCACGTATAAATTGCGTGGGCGTCTGAAACGCACTATGGGAACCAGCATTCTTCATTATATTGACAGGGGTTACAATTCCAGAGCTCAAAACGTAGTAAATAGTAGTAAAGTAAATAGATTAAAATACTTAGGAAACTAATTTTTCTCCGTATACTTCAACCATCGCTTGAAAGTCTTTATCACATGATGCATGAGAAATGAAAAAAAGTCCATAGCTTTAATGAAAATTACACTTTTGTCATTGAATTCAACTGGGATTTGACTTTCAGTGCTTAGTTATGAGAAGCCAGATTCATCGACAGCCCACGTCGCCACTGTTATACTGCTACGTTGCTACAATTAATTCATGTAGCGGTGATTCTAACAACCAAGACATAAAATTCTCTCGATAAAACGATGCGACAAAACTTCATTAACGACATTCGATGCGATAACGACATTCCTTCATCACCACACAGTTGATGACAATCCTGTTACTTCATAACCTGACGCAACAATATTTCTCAATATTTCTCATTTTACTGCTCAACGCAATGAGACAGGCGCAGAGGATGACGAGCATCCTACGAACGAAACGATTGGCATATCCCGCGTTCAACGGAAACAAACGTCAGAAACTTCCACGCGCTACCCGGGCCCAATATTTGCCATTTTCATTTTGTTCTTTGCCAGACCGCACTTACGAGACTACGTTACATTAACCAACCAATGAGAAATAGTGAAAGTCGAAAAATCAGATTGAGATTGAAGGAGAAAGGGCAGCGACACAATCGACAGGCAACGGGACTAATAGGTTAGCAGCACAAGATGTGCTGGCGCGTGGCGTCGAACGTCAAACTAGTGATTCTACAACAGCCCATATTTCTCGCATTATTTTCAAATTTGCAATTTTCAAAAATTCAGAGACCTCAACGTATTCTTTAAACGTTCTTTGGTCTACCAGTGGGAAAAAATTAAAGAAAAAATTTAGAGCGGTTTTTGAAAAAAATATTTTTTAATTGCATTAATTTCAAATACAAATCACGAAAACAACTCTTTTTTTTTCTTTCAAAAATTGATACATAACTGTTTGTGCATGTCTTAAAGAGCTGATTTTTTATACAATTTTTTAAGGCAAAAACCTTTACCTCCAATTTTGTAGTTTTAAATTGTTAATTTTTTGCCATTATTGAAAATACCAGAAATGATACTAGCACCACTGTTTTTTTATAAATATATACAAAAAGAAAATTTATAGGGGGAAATTGGAGCCATTTTAAAAAAAATAACTCAAGGGTTTCAAACGGATTGATTTGATTTTTCAAAGTAATTTATTTGAAGCTGAAAAAATTACTTTCAATTTTTTTAATGGCTCCAAATTTTTTGATCTTCGAATAGCGTAAAGAACGCCCAAGAGAATGGTGCAGGCCTAATATTAATTGAAATCCCTGAATTATCGAAAATTGCATTCGTGCAATTTTGCGGATGCGTCTTCCTACAATTATAATATTCAAGGCAAAGATTTTTTCCCTATATGAAATCTGTTGTCCAAAAAAATATTTTGAAATGAGGTCATGTTCAGTTTTTCTAAAATATGAGTAATTTTCGCGTAATTGTTTTTTTACATTTTTTCTAAAAAACCTCTCCATTTTTTTCTTAAAATTCCCTTCTCCTTGTATGTGACAAAGCACGGTAGAAAATATGGTGCTAGCTAAAATTCAGCCTTTCATTGGATAGAGAGAATTAAATTTTTAAGCGCCAACCCACGTTCGACCGAGATACACAGTTTCCACGGCCAAGACGTAAGGCTGACGGCAGTTAACTAGGAGAAACTGCGTTCGAGTCTCGACGCAGGATAAACATTTTACTAGTTGAAAACACTTTTGCAGTTTCATGTAGTTGTATAACATAGCGGAGCAGTTACACTTTTGCAGGTTCATTAGTAGTATAATAGTATAGCCATATCATTTACTAATCTAGAGGGAGGATACTTTGATACACACTGCTGTATGTTAATATGTACATTTAAGGGCCATTTCCTCCTGTCTGTTAATTAAAGAATATTTTCCCGGTAATTAATACTATCTTATGTTTATGTAGTAGTCACTAATGACCATTTTGTTGCCTCAACAGTAAATAAATAAATATATAATTGAACCACACTTTATTTACAAAATAATTTACAGACTTCGGCTGAGGCTGAGTGATATACAAGTATTAACAAATTAAGCTAATATCTTCTGAATATGTACTTTACAAATCTAAAGTAATATTTGACTCTACAAGAAGTGATAACTCGAACTGTGAATTCCGTACGTGGTCAGCAAAGAAACTGACACCAGCGCTAGAGTTTTCGGCACGCCCTTTTGGTCAATGCTCGGGAGTGTACACACACAGCTGCTAGTGTTAGTGACATGGCCGCCACATATCAACGTTAACTGGCAAGTGTTTACACATCACACTGTCGTCCAATAACTGGCAAGAAACAATGCCCATGGGAATCTTTAGGTCTTAATTTCGAGAAAACAACATGACGATTTTCCATCTAAGAATATAGAATCATCGCAATATTGAGAATTCATTGTACCAGCGAACCTGAACGAAGACCGCCAAAGTGTAGAGGGTAGCGAGCTCGATTCGGCGTCAAAGAGAAATAAATCCTGCTCAGGTAAATATTTTGTCTTTAATCATTTTGTAAGAATGAAGCAAACACACTGAATTCAATTGGAGGACACACTTTTAATAAAACTTTTTGAATTTTCAAACATTAATAATGATGTTCTTTAAAACTCCAGGGCTTTGTTTGGTGATGAGAGATTGAATGAGACAGTTAAAGTATTAGTAGGAAAAAATTGCAACATTATGATAATACGTACACCCAGCAAATCATACGAGAAAATATGTGGTGTTTTAGCTCTACAACTTTATTAGACCAACACAATCTTATAGGACCAAGTTTCATGATTGTACGTCTTTGGGGAAAGGCCATTCCTCTCCATCGTTTTCTTAAGTTGTGAAATATCTACATTAACGTTGATATTACTATTATTATTATTATTATTATTATTATTATTATTATTATTATTATTATTATTATTATCACTATGGGGCGAATTTTAATGAAATGTCATGTTTTTCTTTTCACTTTAAATCAACGGCTTTTAGTATAGAAATTAATTTTGTCATGACAAAAGAAAATGACCCGTTTTTATAGGGCATTTTTCTTCCTTTTTTAGTCGATTTCGGCTAATAAGTAATTTTTTAAGTCGCCATTTTTAAAGCATTTTTCGCTGATTTCATTGAGTTTAATATCATTTTAATGGTACTTGAATCAAATAATATGTTTGAGATGCAACAAATGTTATCCACAGAATTCCTGAGTAGCCTATTCAATTTCTTCGGTTTCGGCCGATTTCGCGATAACTATAACTAAAGACAGATATTTTGTAGTAAAGAACCGTGCAAACCCAAAGTTTCTAATCTGAGTTTACTTAAACGAAACGAAGAAGCCTCGATTGCATCAGTAACATAACCAACAGCTTAAGGGGTTTATCTGAACTGGTTTTGATCAATTTTTTTACTTGTAGACTATTTTTAAAACGTTTTTAGAGCAGTTTATTGATCATTTTTGGCGACGTTTTAGGGTATCAAAATCCGCCCCCTTATTATCTCATTACTAACTTACCATTTTTCTTCTCCGCCATCTAGTTTTATATCGGGAATATTGGGTATTTTCTTGTTTAGAAATGCTGATGATATCTTCAGTAGAGCCTAGAAACAGAACAAATGTATTAGAATTAATGATTTTCAGTTGAAGAAATGGGCATTTAGTCTTCGGTGTTCGAGATGATAAATTGTTACAAGATTACCAACATAGACATTTCGATAATAGTAACACAGGCCTGCGCTGGAAGAGCAATTGTGAACATTTTAACTGTCTCTAAAGTATATTTGTGCGCTGAAATTCCTAAACCGACTAGAAATGCTCATCGCGTACATTTTTCACAAATTGACATTGATACTTAAATAGGTTACAGTCATTTTAACACAGTCTGCCAAAGCCATCTATTAGTTTCCATCTATCTATTAGTGTGGCCCTTAGCTCTAGAGTAATGCTCTGAAAGTTAACATTTTTCTACTTCCACACCCTACTCCGATTTCCCCAATTCCGAACAAGAAAATTAACAGTACAAAATTTCAGCCCAAACAGACAATTGCTAGGCGACCCCCACACGCCTTAAAGTTTGAACTTAGGCGTGAACGAAAAAAACAATTCGATTAAAAAGCGGTATACTATTATCTTCCAAGACCATTTTATTTTTCCTCAATTTTGGGGACTCATTCAGGCAATCCTATACTCATTTTCACGTTGTGAAGGCGCAATGGGTTCTTATGGACAATGTTATTCTTATGGAAGAATCTCGTGTACTCTTGCCAAATAGATTGTTGCAAAATTAAATAGAAAAATGTGGACTAGAAGAGAAAATGACGAGGAACACGATGGTAATCGTGAAAAATGGGTCATTCATTTGCTTTTTAAATAAAATAATGAAAATGCTGTATTTCTGGGGAACTGACTTTTCCAAACACCTTTTTATTAAAACCGTTAAGACATATCCAAAGATTGGGGGATTATTTTGGAATAAATTTGTACTATATTTCCGTTACTTCAGCTGGGAGAAATGCTTTAATTTTATCAATATGTCAAAGTCTGTCGATTTAAAAATATCCGCCAAAATGCGTGAACTTTTAATGTGTGAATTAGAATATATCGTCGCTGGGAAATTTTCGTTCTTGAATGAAAAACTTCCAGCGACAATGTTTTGGGGAAAATTAAATTATTTTGTATCATGTACCCGAAGGTCCTGGATGCACTACTTGCGTGTATTTGCCGTTTGTTTTGAAGACGAGCAGCGCGCAAGACGACGACGTGAGGCGCGACGGGAGCCGCAACGAAAAGACAAGGCGCAATGTGTGACTTCTACGGTTTAAAGTAAGTGTGTGTTTATATGATATCAGCGGAAGGGACCATTCCAAATTGATACTCGAATGAAAAGCACTTTCGAGAATTTCATCTTTCTGGGTATTCTGATCGGTTGATTTTGCTGGTGGATGCAAGAGAAGATGGATGTGCAGTGGCAAAGAAAAGTATGTATGTAATTTAGTCAAACAAATCAAAATGGATCGTAGGGAAGAGAGTGAAATAATTAAATGTAAAAAAAATTAAAAGTATTCGAGAACATACAAAAATGGATTCAATCGTGTGAATGAATTTTGTGGAGCAACATGCATCAGCAGACATTCCTTCTGTAGAATGAAAAAGAAAAATGAGAATGAAAATTACCCCGAGAAAAATGAAGTTAACTGGACTGAAGTATAGAATCAGTGAGGAAATGAAGTACGACGATTTTGTACATACGGTACGCCTCAACTTCCATGTATTTGAATTTTAAAATGTCCCTGCAATAATCATTTGTGTAATAAAAGATGTAATGATAAACTTTACTAAATTTCAAATATATTTTAACGCTTATTCATATAAATGGGATTTCAAATGCGAGAAAAAAAGACAGTAATGGTAGAAATAAATTATTTAATTTTGTGCCGATATCCATATCTACGAAAAATGCTACTGTTAAGAAATGAGAAAAGGAACATAATATACTAAGATGAAAGTCGAATAGGTAGTGTTTCGTTCATTGGGTAAATTATTAATTAATCGATATTTGAGGGCACAATCAACAATTAATGATTTTTTTTATTTTATAAGGGAATACGTGTTCAGGGTCCCTGTGTATCAGACATTTACGCTAATAAAACATAACAACTATAATAATAATAATAATAATAATAATAATAATAATAATAATAATAATAATAATAATAATAATTGTGCGAATAAACCTTTTTGTGTAGCTATATTGAAGATGATTTTGACGATTCTCGAGCGAGCAAGCAAGATCGTGTCGTGTTGGCAACAACGCGCGGATTTTCCTTAAGACACATTATGCCTTCACAATGTGAAAACCAATATAGCAATTGTTTAAAAACATTCTAAATCAAATTACTCAAGTGTTTATTCAAATTTTTTTAAATAACATCAAAAATTAAAGAAATATTAGATTTGTAATAAGGCATGCAGCAGTAAGAGAAACACACATAGAATCTACAGTTATTTCTGTAAAATCGAAACACTACATGAACGAACGAACATTATTTTTGCTAAGGATGGTGTTGGGAATTTTTACGACGTTCGGCAACAATTTGTGAAACAAATTTGTGAAACAAATTGTTGTCAGTGTCATCTTTTGTGAGGGTTTTATTATAATCATAAACGAGTTAAACGCCTCTTTCCGCAAAGTCAATCATAAAACTGTCTTCTCAAGTTTTTAAATTCCACTTTTGAAAACGGTATCATCATTTGATATTGAATGATCATTACCGCAAAAATCTGCACTGATAGAAAAACTAGTGAAGAAATATTTTGTACCACAAGATAAAAAACACGAAAACCCGATATTACAAAGAAAGAAAGAAATATTATTTTGATTGAGAATGTCTCGTCGGTTATTTTTTTTTTCTTTCTCTTCATCATTGTCTTCTTCCAGAATTACTTGATTTTCGCCTTAACCTCCGTTGGAACACTCATCAAACAAAGCTACTACCACACGTGAACTAAGAACCAGATATGGTTTGAATTTCTTTTCTTCTTTTTTTTGTATTGTTCTTATTGATTTCTGGAAAAATATCCTGATCATTTATCAATTGACGAATGAATGGGAATTCATGATATGATGCCTTCATTGCTTCCGATGAGAGAAACCACGCTAGAACGTACTCCCGAAAAAGAAAAATTCACATTCTTATCAAAAGGTAGTTCTTCCTACAAGGCAACTGAAATTGACATTGAAATAGGCATATTTTTCTTGCAATGTAGCCTTTGCCATCCATCTAGTATAACTTACAGCTTTGGCATAAGAAATGAATTCCATTCTTTGGAATGCCGCTAAAAAATTCTGTAACTCCAGCAATTCTCAGTGATCATATCGTCGTTGATTCTGTGAAGGAAGTTGACAGGGGCCCATAGTAAGCATAGAATTTGCGCCCCTGTCAGGTTACATCAAATTAGGGCTCGTGTCATTAGTTTTAGCGGGTATACTCTCAATAGAGCCCCTTGTGAGTGGCGCCCATGGCACGTACCATGTTTGGCACACCGTAAATACGCCTCTGGAAGTTGGTCTTCTAGAAATACAAGAATGGATGAAGGAACATCATCAGGAACTTCATTACTTCCACTTTCATGTAAAATTTCTTGTTGAGTTTTCACCAGGTGTGTCTAAATCTTTTCAAAAACTCAATTTCTTGGAGCACTCAATCATCAGAGAGTCAAAACACCCTCGCAAAATTACCTCGAAAAGGTAATGACGGCAAATTAGGTTCAACAGATTACGATTAAACAACTTTTCACGATTTGCTTGCGCAGACACAATTTACTCGACCTTCCTCTCGTGTCAAAACAAAGTGCCTGAATTTTGTCGGTTATATCCAATACCTTCTGTTACTAGTAATAGAAGGTATTGTAATATCCCACCTCTCATCTGCTTGTAAAACAGCCTTGGCTTATACTTTTCCTGAAGATGTTGGGATTTCAGGGACTTCCAGCAATTGCTCCTTTCCTTGGAAAGTTACTATTACTGCCAGCCTGTTAACCTTATCAACACCTTCGGGTGTCGAGAGCAACTTTTCATGCCATTGCAACACTAATGCTTGGATTTAACATAACATTTGTGCTGAATATCCGAGTCTCTTTCATCTCTAATTTTTAAGGAGTTGAATTGAAGTGCGATTTATTACCTGGTTTTCAATTTCATACTTAGAAGCTTCTGCAGCTGCCATTAATACAGGTATGGAAACTCTATTTCTATCAGTTATTTTGCACCGATCAAAAAATTAGAAAGAATGTTTCTATTATTTTATTTTATTTTACGTCAAAAACAGTTAAAATTGACGCTTGACTCCAAACAAGCGTTTGAAGTCAAGTGCCGCACAGCGCAACACGAAGATGAGACGGACAGATGAATGGAGCTGTAATGGGGAAAGCAATTATGTGTAAAGAATTGTATTGTGTTGCATTTATGAACTATTTTCAACCATTAAATTGTAATAAAAGCAATAAAGTAATTATGTAGAGCATTATATTTTGATGCATTTAAATACAGGATACACCGTTTTGCACAGGTTTCAAAGTAACATAATATATTTTATTGTTATTTTTATTATTATTATTATTATTATTATTATTATTATTATTATTATTATTATTTATTACAAGTATCTGTATAGTTAAAAGTATAATAAAAATTAAAATACCTATAGCAAAATTCACAATGCAAAATATTCAAAACGTCATGGTCGATAGGGGTCACCTTAGAGTTGTCCGATTGAGCTGAAATTTTTCTTGGGTCTTTTTTTATTGGAACGAAATAGGGGAGTAAGAGCTCAACGTTTGAAAAGTTGAAGAATAAGGTCCACCCTAATGAACAGAACTTTTGCAGTTTTCCCTCCCGATGGTAGTACGTAAATGTTTGTGACTTGAGATTGTTAAAAAGTAATTTACAAGATAGATGAGCAATTAAAATTGTGTCCGGTAGGTACTTATGTTGTTTGTATCTTACTTGCTGTAACGACCATTCTAAAATCTATTTGCCGGTTTTCGAGATGAGTGGCTTTTGCTATATTTGTGGTGAATTTACTATTAATAAAAATCAAAGAATCATTACCAAGTTTGTGATAAGTGTTTACTTTTCTTATTTCGGAGTGAAACTGGGAAATTAAAGCAGATGAGAGGTGTCATTTAAAGTGTGTTATATCTGTGTGGAAGATCGATATACAAAATATGATATACACGATATGATCACGATATGACACGATCGATATACACGATATGATATACAAAAATATCACAGTGACGATTGTCATTTTTGCTGCTATGTGGTTGTAATATGAGGTATGTAATACCAGAAATAACATAGTTATTGTGCATCCAATCCTTCCCTCAGCTTTACTACCTATTGCTCATGGGCCTCAAGTTCCTGTTCTTGAACTATCAGAAGATATTCCTGTCTGTTTCGTGTTTAGGCAACAAGAGTGATGGATTTTAAATCTATATTAAATTTTGTTGTGCCGAACTATTCTCTCTAGCTTACCTCAACGGTTTAAGAAAATAATTCAGTTGTAGTAAACAGAAAACTGAGTCCTTAAGCTCCAGGTAGAATAAACATATTTTTTGCCAGGAGAAACAAAGTAACAAAGTAGAGGATAGAAATTTACTCGTTAATATTCACAAGAAAGTGACTTAATGCACTTCAGTGATCCTTCACCGTGAATTATCCTTCTAGAATATTCTGGAATAAGTCTAAAAACAAATCGGACGGGTTTCAATGCATCTACAATGTTAAAACGCTGTGAATTACAATACGTATTTCCTCTTCAGAATAATGCAAATCTTTTGAACTTTATATACAAAATTGACGATAGTTAAACTTACTTACGTTTTAAATCATTTTTTTAAGTTCTTCTACCGATACTTTTCCATATCTGTGCAAGAGAATAGACGAACCAAGCAATTGTATTAGGTGTAACATTTCATTTAATTGTCTTGTGTAGCACAAATAGAAATTGGAACATAAAATACTCGCCGGACGCGCCATGCTAAGGTAGTTAACAATATGCCGAAGAGCTTCGAAGACTGGGTTACATTCTTGAGGTCTGATACAACAGACCAAGGCTATGCAGCGAGGTAAAGTATACTTATTATTAGAGCTGCATCTTAGAGAAACAAATATCCAACTTTTTGAAATTAATTTACTCTCGGAAAAACATTTTACTTGGCATGGCCTCCACATGAACCTTGTTGGAAAACATCCACTCGGTAACGAGCTGGCACAACACTTCATGAACTCTACACCCATGCAGTCTTCTGCCTAAAACCCATCCCTTACGTTTCCCAGCCCACCCTTATTTCGAAACCCCTAACCTCCTCCTCTGAACTTACTTCCGTTTCTCCCAATCCCACTACCAATTTAACTACACCTGATGCTCTAATTTCCTTAGAAGCAGTCACCACTGAGACACGTTACAACATTCGACCATGCACTAGAGGTAAAAATGGAGTAATAATCTAGCAACAACAATAAGATGCAACAGAAAAACATCCGTATAGGTAGTTGAAAAAGATCAACATACTGCACCATAATATTCTCTCTCTTTCAAATAGAATTGAGTTAATCGAGGTTGATCTACAGCGCGATTTAAATCAAATACATGTTCTTTGCTTTACAGATCATTGGTTATCTCCTAATGAACTTAACATTTTCCAAATTCCAAACTTATCTTGCAGGTTGTTATTGCAGAGAAAGGGTCCTGCTTATGGAGATTCTTGTATTTACGTTAGGAATGATGACGATTCTATCTCTCTGGCGAAATTAAATGGGTATTCCGTTGAAGATGTTTTCGAAATATCTATTGTACATCTTCGTAAGCTAAAAAGCATCCTATATTGTGACCTCTCAGCCTGAACCGACCGAAACGACACATTCCTCAGAATGTTCTGAGGCGAACTCCGATATAGGCCCCAACAAACAAGTAAAAACCAAAATTTGTCATGTTGGTCTACGCACGTGAATTTGAATGTGGCGCTTCGGCAACGTCACGGTATGAGTATTCGAGTTCATGACTTCTTGGCTGTCCGGGTGACGCGGACAGCCAAGAAGTCACGAAAGACCTGATACCGAAAAATCGATTGACGTCAAACCCTGTCTGTCTATTCGTCGTCTGTAATCAACGCTAGTGTCTAAACCGTTCGTTAAGTTTCTCAAAAGTGGCTCCAAAATGTTCTGAGTAAGCTTTGTACTCGCATAGTGAAGAAGGCTCTTAAGATAATGGGGCAGATCTCATGTTCGTAGAAACTACTGATTTTTCGAAAATTGCATTTTTTCGGGGCGTCTTAATGTATCTATAATATTGACGATAGGGATTTTTTTCACAATGAAACCTATTCTTTAAAGACAGATCTTGAAATAAGTTCACGTTCAATATTTTGAAAATATAAGTCGTTTTCCCGTAATTTTCCGCGAAATAAGGGCAACATTTATTGCGCGTTTACGTCGAACTTAGGTGATGATCACATTAATGTTATTTGACTTTATATATAAAGTGTGTTCTAAAAACCTGTGTGTGACGTACTAAGAGAAGAAAAGCACGTTTTCTTGAGCTCCAAATTCTATACTCAATTCACAGTTTTTAAGTGTTTTTACGTTAAATATATAAATAGAATCAAAGTAAATCCCTGTCAGTCTAGAGAAGATGGAATACGAACTGGCGATTAAGAGAAAATACTCGTAATTTAGCTTATGCTTCAATAAGTCCATGAAGGCGAAGTTCATGATAATAATAATAATAACGATGATGATGATGATGATGATGATGATGATGATGATGTTGATATTGTTCCTTTGGCTGCATCTGAACAGTAAATGTAACTTTTCTCTCAAATCGTCATGTACGTACGGTTTTAACTGCAGTTGCGTTAAACAGAGAAATGAAATATAAAGTCTCTCTTATAATGTGTCACCTGTTTCTGAATGATTGCCATCGAGTTCTTCATTGATTTGTGGTCTCTGCTCCTCCCAATTTGCTTTTTTTTTTTTACTCCTCTTCATTATCTCACTTTTATTCGCCTTTTCGTGTTTCATTATCTTCTTAGACTCCGTCTCATTCATTACATTTGTTTTGTAATAACGTTTTCTTCTGCTCCTTAATTGGATCTTCACGAACTCTCTCTATCCTAACTTGCAAGAATTTATAAGAGACATTTATTTTGGTGTACGAATATTGATCGATAGAAAGAAAGAATTACAAACAACATCAGAATATTGAATAAACGTCATAATGCAACGTCGAACGCTTAGCCGTCGTGCGCATGCTATTGCTCCATTGACTTTTGTTGCCTCGCTTTCCTAATATTGCTATTAGGGAACTTGCAAGACGTGATCGGCCAAAATTTGCCATATCCTACATTACAAACATTTAAAATATTACTTCACTTACCTCCGAATACGATTTCTCTATTGCTGATCTCTTCAGAGTGAAATTCCTGAAAATTGAAATGCGCATGATAAAACATTAAAAATTTAAGAGTGGTTTTAATTTTAATTAATTTAATAAAAAGAAAATATTCCGGTTTATTTGCAACAAATTTGATTGTTTCTACGGGAACTACCTTTATTAGACTACTTTATCGTAGTTTTTATTCGTGGATGCTTGACTGTCGAACTTTTAGAGAAGTTAAAATTCATCAAGTGTTGATCAGTCGCTCGAGCGGGCGGCCAACGTGATCCGGTCAACAAACTACTTTTCAAGTGTTATTAATTTGTGCCATTTTGAAATTTGGCAGATAATTACATTTCTGTAAAAATACTCAAATATTTTTAAAATTAATTTAAGTGTCGGCGAAATGTGAAAATTTACATTTTAAAAGTAAAAATATATTCTAAATACTGAAATAATTTGTTAACACTAATTATTTGTGGTGATTTGTTAACACAAATTATTTAAGTATTATTATAATTATTATTATTATTATTATTTTGTTAACATAAATTATAATCACATCATATAAAAGTACATTTTTTTAGGTTTACTTTAAAAGTAGTTGTATTTTTTCATAGAAAAAGGTAGATACGTGAAAAATGTTTAAACATTTTCACAAGTACTATTCTTCCGAAGAAACAGTAATATTTCTTAAAGGATTGGGATTAGAGAACAAAGAAAAAAATACGTGTCACCTATTTTCACCCCTAGAACCCTTAAAAAAGTTTCAAGTTGCTAAAAAGTAGTGATGTTTTATGAGTGTGCAACTTGACGTGGAATGACCCAAGTATACTTCAGGGTTGAGGACAGGACAAGGAAGAGAAAGGAAATATTGCGCACGGTTCGTTTGTTAGTGCACTGCTAAGGCATTCGCCTGGTATTGATCGGAAAACCCGCGGAAAACAATCGATCAGAGCCGCCGGCCGCTAAAAGTCTTCTCCAAACAGTGGATGAATTACACTTAGCAGCGCTAACTAGTCAGAGCCAAAAAAACTGTCACCGATGGAATTCGCACTCGAGGACGTCTCGGAGGAGACACTGCAGCGTCATCAGTTGAGCCATCTCAACCGGTCATAATGAATTTGTTTATTTTAAAGAAACCACGGGGCTTGAATAATAGCTCGGAGGCATATGTTCTCAACAGTTTGTATTCGATTGTTTTATGCCAATTCCAACATCGGGCAGACATAAGAAAATATAGACTGAATCATTATCTAATGTATGTGCAATTTATATAAGAAGTAGAGTATTTAACTAGAGAGAGTAGCGGATGCTTTTGTTCGTTTGCTAAGGATAATTTATTGGTTACATTATATCGCCAATAGAGCTTCCAGTTAAAACTCCCAAGAATGTCATTGATTCGGTTAATGAAAGCATTTTTATTGGTTTATTTTGTTATGTAAGATGAGGCAAATCTAATGATTTACGTACGTAACAAAAAAGTTCGTATGGCATATTTGGCATTCAATTCGATATCCCTGTTTTAGCACATATGTCTATCAGGTTCACATGATTTGGAAGCAAAAACATTGCATTTACAAGATTACTATCAATACTGTATAAAACAGTTAACTGCGCGGAATGTTAATGAAATGTCGTTTGTTGAAGGAAAATCTGAAATACGTGGGAAAGGATGGAAGAAGAACAGCTGAGGTACGCTGAAAAAAAAATTGGAACTGAAATGTTTTTTAAACGGATGGAAACGGTACAATTATTTTACAAACTATAAATTAAATCGTATAGAAATTGATGAATCCTAAAAGAAACTTTGTACATTAGACCTGGGTGACAAACACTCTCAAAAGCATTTTCAATGTCGAGGAAAACTGCAATAATGTAGGAATTTATGAAATGCAAGAAGGGTGTCTTCAGTTAGTGTGGATATTTGACGATCGGTAGAGAGGAGGGAACGAAAGTGAAATTAGACGTGAGAAGTAGTATTTATAGAATTTGAAAAAATATAGTCTATGTAAAGTACATCGTTCAAAAATGTTCCCATAAGATGGAAGAAAACCAATTGGAAGGCTTTTTTGGTGGTTCTCCAGGTTTGGGAAATGGAATAATGAGCGCATGATTCTATAATTTATTGATAATATATTAAACGATGGCATGCATTCGTTAATACTGTATATCGGATTATAATTGAAAATTAAAATTGTTTAACTAAGGAGAAAGACAGAAAGACCAAAAAGATAATTTGGATTTCAAATGAATTATATACTAATTACCCAAATTAATTATATACTGGGAAAGGTGAAATAAAAGAAATGGAATGAAGGATAGTTGGAACCTCTGTAGAAATACAACTTTGAAGTAATCAATCATGATCATTATTAAGGGATAGTTGAGGTTTAAACATATTTGATAAACTGTCAGAAAATGTATTAAATTTTTCCTTCCGAGGAAGTACATAGACCTACTTATTTTGAATTGAATTGATGATTTATTTTACGCGGCGAGACCGGGGCCAACAGGCCCGCTCTTCCGTCTGACCACGCAAATTTCACTACGCTCCCCCACTACCCACTAGCGAAGAAAGGAGGTATTTCTTGGGCGATGAAACAGGCGCTTTGAATTAAGCACAGAGGCGTCATTTAGGCTTGAGTAGCTTTTACATGCAAGTAAATCTACTAACATGGGACAGCCGGCCTCCGAAGGAAGGCGTAGGAGGGATTTTTTCGCCCTTAAAAATCCACGGGTTTGAACCCGCCAACTTGGGGTATAGTAACAGTCCGATACGCTAACCGTTACGTCATCGCCGCCGACAATTTTGTGCATCTAATGATTGCATTATCGTTTTCTTAGATTGATTGAGGATTAAAGGGCGCTTGAACAATAGTGTACTTTTGCATACATGACAGAATTTAAAACCGTAATACAGATTATAAAAAATCCGTTGCAGATACAATATCACACTAGGTAAAAGTACACACACACACACACACATAGGCGCCATTTCACCCAGGAGAGACGTTACCCGCCGCGCCACCAATTATTATTATTATTATTATTATTATTATTATTATTATTATTATTATTATTATTATTATTATATTAATTTGTTGTTAATTTTCTAAGAAATTGGCATTGTATTGTTGCAGGTCTCAAAGTGTTCTGAACAGTTCTGAGGAAATCTGACGTTGCTCGAGTGTGGTGGCGTTACCTGTGATATGTCACCGGATTGTGTAAGGAAAACATAGGAATAAGTCAGTGGAGAGTTGCATGTGATTTATCTAGTAACGGTGACTCCAAAGAGGAGACTAAAAATCTTGTGATATCTGTCAAGATCTGCTTTCATAAATGTTAAATGTTCCGTGTTAACGATTGTATTTTCTATTTATATTTAAATTAAGGTAATTATTAGTTGTTTTTTGATGCTTAGAATGAGAAAAATCTTTAAAAATGGAAAAAAACACTGAAAACCCATGAGAGAGTTTTAAACCGACGTAACGATATCTCGAAATATTATGCTATTACTCGCGCGCGAAACTAGGTGTTACAGCAGCACATACTTTCTTGCATTATTGGAAAAAGTTACGTAATATTGAAATATTACAATTTCCTCGCTATTAAACACCTCAGCTAGTACTTGAAAACGTCCAATTCAACCCACTTAAACAAAGCACCTATGGTGCTTATCGGTATTCATTTGGTTGTTAGGAACAGCAATCAATTCTTACTTTTACAAATGAAACAAGCAGGAATAAATTTAACTGTTACAGTATTTGCAGAACATTGTACTGAAAAGCGAGAATAATTTCAGGCAAGTTTCAGGGCTGTTCTCAGCGCGGCGTTGTTAAAACAATGGGCGATTCCTTTGACATACATTCCTGGCGGATATTTTATTCGTTCTTGCCAGAAATGATCGTTTCCATCTCGATTCACAATTCAACATGTTTATAGGTTAAAGTAGCGATCCAAGAATTTAAGAAAACTCACAGAATACACTTCACCTCAGAGTACGACATACACAGTTTTAACTATTAATTAAAAAATGTCCAAACATGCATTGTGCATGAATTTCTCGACAAACAAAAACACACAACAAAACTCACAAACATGCACGGAAAAAGTATGCACTTTTAAAATGAGCTTGCCAAGTAAGATTTAATTACAAAGTTTACAAGCTTTACGAAGCTTAAATAAAAGTATGAAGCGCGGAAAATTCCAATTTTCCAGTTTTCGAAAATGCAGGATGTGTGGCGAAAATGGGACCAGCACCACTTCTTTACTGTTCTTTGCTACACACGTGAAAAAAGAAGAAACTGGTCTTTTACTGACAAAGTAATTGATTAAAATGTAAAAATTGACTAATTTTGTCGCAAAATTACCAAAAAATACTCATGGTTTTGAAAAGTTGAACATGACCTTAATTGAAGTTTCTGATGAACTCATTTCATTAAAAAAAATTATCTTTATAATTGTAGTTATACGAAGACGCCCGAAACAAAACAATTTTTGAAATAATTGCAGGCAACCAAAGAGATGTATATATGATATATAAATATGTAATATAAAATAAACTTGCTAGCTATATTAATAAAATAGAATAAAAAACTAAAATAATTTCCATCATTTCATTTTTAAATTGAGAATTATTACACAATATTGAAATATAAGGTTATTAATTGGAATCTCTGATAATGTAACAAGAACTGCAGAATATTTTCAAATAAAGAACGAAAATACTACATAAAGCAAAAAGTTTACACTCCAGAATTACATATAAAAGCACAAAAATATGCGTTAAGGTAAAATTAATTAATTTTATACCCATTGTAATGTAATTTATTTTACGTACAAATCTGAATATGCTGCATATTATTTTAAACAGAATTAACATTTGGTCTTAATTTCTTGATTTTATAATCTTTTTTTAAACGCATATCCTAACAAACTTAAGCGGGAGCAGTTCTTGCTTCTGAGAAAAAGTATTTTCGTCATTTGGCATAATTTACTGTGAAACAGTTGATGTAAACCGACATGGCCTCTGACTTGTTCGACGCAATCGGCGCGCCGGCGGTCCATCAAGGGAGCCCTCTGCAAATCAGCCTATTCCTCTCCTTGCTCTATTGCCACAAGGGTAGTTTTCAGAAATTCGAAATATATTATTTCTCATTAGGCGTGAATTTTGATGTGCTAAAACACAACCAAAAATAATAAATAAAGTGCTCTTAAAATGTTTTAAAATGCCCTAAAAGCAAAGAAAAATGACATAAAACATGTGATCAAAACCAGATCAGGTGAACAACTCAAGCTGTTGGATATGTTACTGATGTAATCGAGGCTTCGTCTTATGTTCAAGTGCACTCAGCTTCAAAACATTTGGTTTGGACTGTTCTTTACCAGGATTTCTCTGTGTTTAGTTAACGCAAAATGGTGCTGATAGGCGTCGCAGGAGCCTTGGATGACATACGTCTGACATTACAAATTCTGAGCGAAGAAATCGAATAGGCTACTCAGGAATTCTGTGGAGAACGTTTGTTGCATCTCGTAAATGAATCGGAGAAAACAAAAACGTTCGATGTCCAGGAGCTTCAAACTTGGAAGAGCAAGTAAAAAGGTTCTTAGTTCCGGACATCGACCATCTTTTCGTAACATTAATTGTTGGACACTGTACTGACATCACAGATCACAGACAACGAACGTTTATGCATAGAAAGTTGAATTTATATTTTAAGAACTGTTTCCCACCGTTACCTCAAAACCGGCAAAATGTGACGAGCCTCTTTGTTTACACATATTTAAATATTATTTGAAGCAAGTACCACTAAAATGATATTAAAATCGATGAATCAGCAAAAAAATTACTGAAAAAGGTAAAAAAAATACTTATTCAAAATCGACAGCGAAATTACAAAAAAAATATCCCCCTAAGGGGACATATCACAACGTCAGTGCAAATATTAAACAATGAAAATGTAGAAGAAATGAATATAGACCCAACCAGTGCTCCCGCAACTACGGAGGAGGAATTCGCAAAAATTCACCAATAATACTAGGAACTACTACCAGTGGCGTAACGTGGTAATTGTTTCTGGGTAGGGTCTAGAGCAGGTTACGTTATTTGCAATATGTCAAAATGGCAGTTATTGTTTAATGTCTCGTCGTTCCGCAATTATCATTATTATTATTATTATTATTATTATTATTATTATTATTATTATTATTATTTTGCCAGAAGGGGGCGAATTCAACCACCCGTTTAGACGAAACGCACTTCAATAATAATAATAATAATAAATAATAAATAATAAATAATAAATAATAAATAATAAATAATAAATAATAAATAATAAATAATAAATAATAAATAATAAATAATAAATAATAAATAATAAATAATAAATAATAAATAATAAATAATAAATAATAAATAGCAGTCTCGAACCAGAAGATCGCGGGTTCGACTCCCGCCTCGAGCATGGGTTTATTTGTGTTTGTCTTTATGTGTGTGTGTGTGTTGTCCTCACCCCTCACTAGCATCATCATTCCATCTTCCATATCTCCATTGTTAACAATCCTGGGGGATAAAAATCGGATCCAGCTAAATGCTGGTCCCCTGATAATGCACTTGCCACCGAGATAATGTTTCTGAGCCTCGGTAAATGCAGGGTGCATGCACGCTGCCATACCACCACCCCGCAAGAAAAAATATTAGAAATTGCCATTAAAATAATTGGATAATAGATGCACCCACACAACCAACACGTTATAATAAAAACATATAATATAAACATTACATACTTGACATAGTATTAACACAAAATGTAAACTAGTTCATATATCAGTACGCAATCCAAGCATTCGGATCATAACCCAATATTACTATTCCATCAAATAACTCCAAAAATTACTTCTTACAACCCGCTAATGAATGGTAAAATAAATTTGAACTTATTTCATAACCAAATAAAACGGAGGTACGGACAGGCGGATGAACAGACCAATGGAGAGACGGAGTGACTGACGAATGTACAGGTGGATAAGCAGACAGACGGAAGGACAGATAAACAGACGGACAGATAGAAGGAAAGACAGACGGAGAGACGAATAATCGGACGGCCAGACGGACCGACAGTAGGTCGGACAGACGGAAGGATGACGGACGGCCAGACGAACAAAAGGCAGACCTAGAGACAATCAGACGGACGTACAGACGGGCGGAAAAACTTCCGAACGAACAGACGGACAGCAACAGGCGGACATACGGACGATAGGATGGACGGAAATACTGTCGGACCGACAGAAGATTGAAAACCAGTCGGAGTGACAAACGGACGGACGAGTGCACGGACAGACAGACGGGCGGATAGAAGGACGGACATATGGTCAGAGACGGACAAACAGGCAAATGGGGAGACAAATAAATGGACAGAGGAACGGACATTCCGACGGACGAAAGTCCGAGTAGATTGAACCAACCAGTTGAACAAAGGATTGAGTAGAATATACCATGTGAATGGGATAATGAACAACGAACTTTACCTCAATATGTCACAAAAGTGTGGAGTTTCTCAATTAAAGAAGAGGTTTCCACGAGATCGTATTAATTCCATCAGGATGAAGCCCCATGCCATACTGCCAAGGATGTGAAAATTTATTTTCAACAAAATAAAATTAAGGTATTTGAATGGCCAATAAATAGCTCTGATGATAACCCAATTGAAGGTGTTCGGAAGATTGTTTAAGAAAAAGTCAGTAAAGTGAAGCGCTAAACAAAAATTGAGCTGAAAAAGAGAATAGAGGAAGTGTGGTATCAAGGCTAAGAACTCGAGAAGACACGCAATTGAAGCTGTTTACACCATGCCAAGGTGAATTCAAGCTACTATAAAGCAAAAGGATGTTCTACAAAATATTAAGAGACAAATTTGATATAAAATAAGATTCTAAATGAAAGAGGAATCGATATTCTTCATTTTGTAAACGTAACTTCCTTTTTAAAAAAATTCATAAAATGATAGAATAAAAGAAAATAAAGAAATTTCTAATTTAATGGTCACCCACATACGTCCAATTCAGTGGCTGTCTGGAGGAGAATTCTAGAGGCTGCTCTGATCGGTAGTGTTTCGTGGTTTCTCCGAACCTTGTCGGGAGACCAGTCGGAAGCAACACCCCGCCCCGGCTGGAGCGGCGCCACGCGGTGCCACGGAGGGAAACTTGGTGCCACTTGGTTGGGGAAAATGCCCGCAATCCCACGTACGTTGGTGGCGGAACTCGCCATCCAGCGGGGGAAGATCACCTCACCTTAGCAGCTGACGCGTCAGGAATTACTAATCAATCACTCAATTAATCCAACTTCTCGTTATCAGGGCTCGGGAATAAAATATTTTTTATCGAAAATTCCCCAATTTCCGGCGCATGGTCGCACAATACCTTATCTTCTTACGAGGTAAGGGCGAGAAAATAAAAGTAGTGTAATTGATATTAAAATAATATAATTTACTAAATTGATAAATGTAATAGTAGCATTGAAAATAATCACTAGTTTTAAGTTAATATTTTAAGTTAATATTTGGTTCATATATCACATCAAAGTCATTCCGTTCTATAAAACATTAAGTGAAGGTTTGACGCCCTCTTTCTCTCGAACGAATAACGAAAACATTATTATCAGCATTATCAGTTTCAGGTGAGTTCTCACAGGCGTGCTCCGAACTATGTGCATCAGTACATTTCATTCCAGATTGTTTGTAGCTTTTTGCTTTTGCTCATCCTTTGATTACACGAAGCAAGGCTTCTGGAGGAGCATGACGTCTAGTAAAATTAGACTTTAAAACACCCTGATTTGCGGAGTAAATGACCTTGAGTTGAAATTTCGCTGAGATCGTTCTCCTGATGTTTGATAAAAGGTGAGAAACGTTTGTTTACACCGTGTGGTTTTTCGTATGAAAAACAACGTATAATGAATTGTATAAGAAAATTATAATTCAAGTTTGATGAGAATCCCATTTGATGTACAACGCAAAGAAATCGAGGTATTTACGAAAAATGAATGTTTCAGTAACTGTTGATCAGTAATTCGTTTTGTTTATTATGAATTTTTAACTTCTCGAGACTTCTCTTTTTCCCAACAATCACAGATTCTCCCAAACTTTATACTTGTATTATAGCACCACAAATCGCGATTTACGAACTTCTACCTTATGGGACAAGTACAACCAGTGATATGTGTCAACGCGTAAAGAACCGTATTCTCCGTCTTCACGTAAACAACGCGTAGACAATGATAATCTATGCAGACAAAGGTAATCTATCTTTTTTGTGGGGCATGAATGACTCTACGAGAGCCTTGCACCAACCTTAAAAGTCAACATTTATTTATAATTATACTCAATCTACCCAAATCAATACTACATATTGATTGAATAACATCCAAAGGAGTACTACCATTATGAATAAAGATTTTTTTTTAAATTAACATTGTTTTGCTTTAAAAATATGTAATATGCTCTTGTGAAATTCTTATCGGGTCCGCTTGTCTTGCCAGGGGAAATGAGGTTGATGCCATGATCAAGGATCTGCGCACAATATTTCTGCGCCCCGGGTTGCTACACTGCACTAGGAGAGAGAAGGGTCTGATGCGGAATCGTCTGACTTCCACATATTTGTTGCACTTAAGTTTCTAAGTTACGCGTTTTTTATAAATGTTGTTTAAACGTTTTTGTACAAAGTGAATTAGGTTATATCGTAAATTATATTGGTTAGGTTATTTTGGTACGTTACAGTGATCACATTTGGGGCGAGGTTTACTATCTATCAAAAGTACTTGTAATGTTTGAGTTTTTAATCTAATAATAACTATCTGTTCCCTTCGCATACAGCCTTCAAAAGTTCTTATTGACCTAGAGTGAGAGACTTTTTTGTGTAGATCATATTTTGCGATTGCGGGTTGCTATATGATTCCACCGGTTCTTGAACGTATTCGAAATCACTATTGTACATGTGGAGGTTACGGGAGTGATATATTTTGTTTGACTTACTGAACCGAAAATAAAAGTTTTAATATTATATTTCAACATGCTTCTATTATAACTACTTATTGTAAATTTTTGGTTTTTTGATGTGAAAAATAAATAATCTTCATAGATTACATTTTCTACGTAGTCTACACGTAAAAATAGTCATGTATACAACATGGAGATTACGTAGAAAACACGTGTAGACGTAAAATTGTCTATGGCACAACTGAGAGTAAAACTCACAAAGCAACCACAATGTTATTTTATACGGACGAACTGAAAATTATGTTATTAAAAAACAAATTTTATAAAACCAAAATATAAACTAGGATTCACTAAGTATAGAAAATACATTTCAGTAATTTAAAATATAATTTGCAAGAGAAGGAGCAGGCCTCAGTAAAGCAGATGGTGAATCGGGCCCTATCACCGCATACCGATCTCGAAACTATAGCTATTTTGTAATCGCTGTACCGTGCTTACTGTGCGGTTAAAGAAAATTATTATACAAAAGTTGTATGATATTTTATCTTCTCTAAAATTGATTTAAATTCTTTATCTACAGAACTTAATTTGAAAGAGTAATAAAGAAAATACTAAGAATATCATAAAAATACCAAATCGAAATTATCACACGGTCTGTGGCGTGGCGTAACTTTCGGGCCCTCAAGGCCCGAAAAACGGGCGGGCGCAGGTAAAAGAGGTCCTATTTTAGGGGATATTTTTATTATTTAAGATACTAACACTACTTGTAATTGCTATACACTTTTATAAAGGGGGCCCAGATACAAGTTTTGTGGGCGGGCCCGCACTCATTTCGTTACGCTACTGGTCTGAGAGGTCCAAAACATGAGGTTTTAACCAGTGCCTGGTACATACAATATAAAAAAGTTCAAAAACGTTTTCATGACTTTTCTCCAGGTAACCCCCCCCCCTTTCAGTACGTACTTGTTGATTGAACTACTAGATGTTGGGAGGAAGTCAGATGTGAAGGGATAATGAAAACAAATTCCTCAGTAAAATGCAAAATAGCAATCACCAATGCACGTAAACTAGCCACAGACTTGTTAAATTACAGGATGTGATAGACTGAAATTAAGAGAAAATCTGGATTCTACCGCTAAAAGCATGCCAGACACTCAATACAATTATAACTGTTAATATTGCAGAGTGTACGCCGAATCGGAAGGGATCGTCAACTTTTCATCTGATGTCACAACGAATAACCCAAGTACATAATTCAAAGTTTTCTTATAATTACTACTATTCTTACCTGATGTCTTCTAAAAGATCACATTCATGCTGGTTCTTTGCTTGTAATTTTGCAACTTGTTCGGAATGAAGTGTCTTCAAGAACTTGGCGTAGTTTCCCTGCAATAAATTACATATAAATTAATAATCAAAAAGACTAAAAAATATTTTAAAATTACATTAACTTAATAGGAGAATTAGATTAAGTAAAATAATATCTAATTGTCAGGGTCGGGTTCGAATCCCGCTCGGGACGACCAATTCTTTGATCAAATTTAATTATTAAAATAATTCCAAATTGAAGAATAAAAATGATCCTCATCAAAATATATTCAAAAATATCATGGCTGTATAATGAATCAAATTAAGTGTTTTTCGAAATTAACATTTTCGTTATAAATTGATTAATTGAGATAATTATTTGTAATACTGTAAACCTCACTAATTTAACCCCGCAAATCCGAACAAAATTCGGGATGGAGGAAAAATAAACAAAATAAATAAAATGCTTTTTTGTAATGTAAAGAAAGGGTTTTATAATTACTGTAGAATTTCTCAAATAATTGTTGAAACACAAGTTCTCGAAATGAAACCTTTATTGCTGTGGCAACTACGATGTAATTTAGCTGCGCAGTAATTTTCGCTTAGAGGAACTTGCAAAATCGGTAATCTTCTTTTGCCGCAAGGAACTGAATCTGTTTGATGATGCGATGTGATGCGATCGCCACGTTACGTTGCCGTTTTCTCACATCACACGATAAGTTGCATTGTGTCAGGTGGCCCTATAGATGTATTTGTATATGTACGGTACATTTTTTTCGGATAATCCGAACATTTCCGAATGCAAACAGAGCACCCCCTCCCCAATTAGTTTGGATTACCGGTGTTTAACAGTATATCGAAACTGTCGCAAATAAATCTCGTACACAGGGAGAGAAAACTAGTTTAGCGGTATTCAGTTGAGGGTGAGTAGAAGTGAAATAGTGGATTGTTCGAGCATGATTTCATTGCCGAAACAAAACAATGCAACATTGCCTGTAAAGTTAGCTCATGTTGAAGTGACGTATAGATGTGTTTCCTTTTCGTGTTTCGCCTCGGTAAATGTGTGAAACTGCGTGAAAGAAAACTGGATTTAGGCACTGCTGGGCCCCTAAGCACGTAACGTATCGGTGCCTAGTTTTTTTATTAAACTTTACAGCGTAAAGAACGCTAAAAATGTTGCAGTTCTCATTTTCGTTGACATAATTATATTTTCGAAGATCGTAAAACTTCTAAATTTTTTCAGCACCTTTCTATACCTACAATATTGAAGACTGAGATTTTTCTTAATGGAATCTGTTGTTCAAAGATATCTTGAAATAATATCATGTGCAATTATGCGAAACCACGAGTACATTTCTGTCATCTTCTTGAATAATAAGTATTTTTAATCAATTTTGTCAAAAAGGCTGCCTTTTTTTCTTAGAAAGAACATTAAATCCTAAAAAAATGGTGCCGTTAGCGTTCTTTGCTAATTCTTCTTATTTTCGAAAATTGCACAAACTGACTTTGCAGAAGAACAATATTGATGAGAGAGGTTTTTACTTAACTTAAATAAGTCCTAAAATAATGGGTCTATAAATGAAGTCATGTACACGTTTTTGAAAAAAATGAGCCGTTTTCGCGTAGTGGAATTCAAGTGAAATGAAAGCATGGGAAAAATGTAGTTTTTATCAACAGTACTGTAAACAGAGTTTCATGATTACTTCAGAAGTTGTCTAAGATTTATTTTATTTTATTTTTAGTCAAGCATCTGTACCTTTTATGTAATATGTCTGCTTTTGTATAATTATAAAAAATGTTGATGATGGTCATTGTTTTCTAATTCTTTTATTAAAAAGATTTCTTATTTAATAGTGATTGTGTTAATGCTCATTTGATTGATTGTCTTCTTTGTGTTACGCGTGAGACACATGTGAGAATAATTGGTTCAGAGATTGGGAGTAACGGGAGTGGGTTCACAGGAGGGGTTGGAGAGTGCGAAATAGGGGTGGAGGATGAAGAAAATAAGGAAGATTTTTATCAGAAGACTGTGTGGCAATATTCTGTGTGTCGTGGCAAAATTCATTATGTGTCGTGGCAAAATTCTTCCGACTGTATGTTTTCCATCAAGGTGTCTTATGACCACGCCGAGTGGAATGTTTTGCAGAGAGAAAATTAAATTCAAAAAGAATTATATTGGTTTCTCTCAGATGCAGTTTTGTTGGTTAACCTTGCTGCATAGTGCTTGCCTGTTGTACTAGTAGGGTAGAGTCGAGACTGAAAGGTTAGTGTTTTGGGCCGCGTACTGTAGGGTAATGTGGGACAAGAGTCCGCACCAGGACTTTTTCCCGTCACAAATGCGGACCCTTGCCCCAATCGACAAAATAATATTTCGTCTTTTAATTCGTGCTGACTTCTGTCAGGCATTTACGAAATTATTTACTAGTGCGTTGTGTAGGTCACATTTCACATACCCATAGTACTCTTAATTGTAGATTCCAATTGCTGTGCTATTAACGGCGTAAACATATTTCCATTATCTTACAAAATTACATCAAAATAGTCAAATTACATCAAAATAGTCAAATTACATCATTACATCAAAATCCTCACAGAATATCAGCCATGTCACCTTCCAATTTATATTGCATATAAAACTTCACTCCTCGAAAACAGTAATTTCGCTAATCGCACTCATACCCTACGCGAACGTTTGCCCCATGGTACTCTAAATTGATTGCATTTTGTTCAGTTGTAAAGTTACAGCCAAATTAATGTCATTCTACCCTCCAATGATAAATGTATCCCAATCGGCCAGGGTCTTAATGAACTCGTTGCTTTAAAAACAGCCAAAACTGAGTGGCTAGAGGGTAACTTCCTACTGAGAAAGTAGGGAAGACGGTGGCTCTGGCTGTCTGCTAAAATTAGTTTCTTTCTTAGGCTCGGTGGGTTTTTGTTTTCAGGGGGGCTAGGATCCACAGCTTGCCGTGTTTTTGTTTTATCGCGCTTCCTAGTTACTGTTTGTACGTGAACTGATCGATGGTAGATGACAGTTGTCGGGAACAGGAAGGCCACAAAAATCTGCTTCATTATCTAAAACTCTCAATTTGTTTTAAAATGTCGTGTTGCCAACCGTACAGCTATGGCTGTACGGATGGAAAGATTTGCAATGTTGCCATTTTTAGCCAAACATCTGTGTAGCTTTTGTTGGCTCTTGATACCGAAAAATCGATTGACGACAAAACGCCTGTCTGTCCGTCCGTGATCAACGCTAGTGTCTAAACCGTTCAGCTGATTTTCTCCAAACTTGATTTTCCCCAATCGATCTGGCTGATGTCGTGGTCCCTGGAATTTGAAGCCAATACTTTAATTTTGTGAGGTACTTTACAAAAACCCACTCGGTCACGTTCAATTTTTTTTAAATGGCTGCAAATTTGTTGATTAAATTTTGTTGTTCAGTAGTGAAATCAAATAAATAAATAAATAAATAAATAAATAAATAAATAAATAAATAAATAAATAAATAAATAAATAAATAAATAAATAAATAAATAAATAAATAAATAAATAAATAAATAAATAAATAAATAAATAAATAAATAAATAAATAAATAAATAAATAAATAAATAAATAAATAAATAAATAAATAAATAAATAAAAGTAAATAAAAAGCTAGTGGTGCTATAGAATGGCCCAGACTTTCTTGCCCTAGTAGTCTATTCTCTCTAAAAATTCTATGTCTATTCTCTCGAAAAAACGAACATATCGCACATTTTCTTAATTACTCGGCTCCGTAATGCTAGAACTGAAACCACCTTGCACATATTACTATTATAGAAGTATACATTGCACGTCGTAACTGTATAGCAGAGGTAGCTAATTGGCGTTAATTGGGAATGTAAGGTCTAAGCTCTTGGGAGGGCAGGTTCGCTGGTTCGAGTCTTGGTAGGGAACTAATACTTGTGACCATTCAGTCTTCCCGAAGGAATTAATTGATAAATCCAGGAAAATTATTAAAAACCATTAAAGCAATTCTAATCGAAAATACTATTAATCAAGATAATTAAACTGGATGTGACTATGTGATTTTCGAATTTTCAACTTTTAAACAAAATTTCACATCTCTTATGGGATTTGTAAAACGTATGTCTTGTTGTCTTTCGGTGCTTATGACTGTTGTAGAAGCGCCAACTCTCTGTATAACCCGGATGGCCGAAGTGGTTAAATGTCGGGATCCGGAGGTCATATATATATATATATATATATAATATATATATATATATATATATATATATATATATATATTGAAACCCAGATTATGTGTTTCATTACACTAATTAAATCATTAGTGTAAGAATTCAATAGCTATTCTGGACTGCGCGGTGCGAGCGCCGGGCGCTGCGAGCAGCGGGCAGCCGGCAACGGTCGCCGCCGCCACCGGTGCCCGCCGGGAGGCGAGCGTGAGAACGGCGGGTACAAGCGTGGCAGCGCGCACGTGCAAAAAGGTCGTTAGTTGGATTGAGGCGGCCGCCGCCGAAGGATGTGCCGACGTGCGGCCGGCGAAGGTGAGACGTTAGCAGAGCGGCGACCAGTGCGGACGTGTAGCGAGGGCTCTCCGCTAGTGAATGGACGCATGTAATACGCGACATAGTTATGTGATTAGGAATCGCAAAGTAATGGACATGTAAACAGAACATTAGAAGTATCAGTATAGTAAAAGATTAGTGTTGGTAAAATAATTGACGTCGCTCTTATTAGTTGGTGCGGAGGGAACATTCTTGAAAGCGTGCGGTACAGAACTGTGACCAGTATACGGAGTAGGCGGGGGTCGTGTAATTAAACCCACTAATGGACAGTGATTCGAGGAAGGTGCGCAGCCGAGGTATCAAGATCCTGTTCGGGGAAGAATTGTTGGAGCATCAGCCGTGGATGATCACCACGCCATCTGCTGCCGACGGCCCGCAGCAGTAGCAGAGGTCGACAACCCTGTCGGCACGAGCGGCTCGACGAACCTCATAGGTATTCAAACGGGGCCCCGAAGGTATGAAAGTTGTACTTTACTCTTAATCTTGGTACCAAGGCGGAGTATAAAAACGGTGTCTGATTATGTAAATAGTAACTTTGATTTAAAATAAATCTTGTCATAATTGTATTTCTATGTATGAATAACTTCCCCAACGTTGCACCGACTTATCCTAGGACCCATTCACGTAAAAGACACCCTCTCTTAGTGTTATATTGCAGTGAAGATACCCGGCACCACCAGGTACGTCACAATATATATATATATATATATATATATATATATATATATATATATATATTGTGGCGTTATGGGATTATACAACCCCATAACACCACCGTTTCGTCTGTATGAGCACCCACAGGCAGCGAGGAGAGCAGGCGTAAATCAGAGTACCTAAACGCGCAGCCTGGTATCCGTTGCCCGTACTAATCAAAGACGTACTAGCAAGCAACGTTTTTCCCTGTGAAGAGTTGGAAGAGGAGAAATACCCCGCCACGGAGAATTTCCCCAGGCATCGCGACAATAAATAGGCAGACGCGCAAGCGGAAGCTCTCTTTTCTTGCCACCACGCGTCGAGTAAGCAGCTCTCTTCTGGTTGTCGCCGTTCGTCGAGTAAGCAGCATTTCATCACCGCTCGTCAACTTAGATAGTATTTGCCGCCGCAACGACTGCTAGGTAGGAGTTTTCGGCGTCGCACAGACGTGCTAGTTAGTCGTCCGCGAAGTAGAGAAGAATTAGTAAAGTGTTCTTCTATTAACCAATACGGGAAGTAAAAAGTTACCCGTTGTGAGAAAAGCTCTGAAAGTTCTTGTTCAACGGAGTAAAAGTAGGAACGAGCGAGGAACTTTCACTAGTATTCAGGGAAGTGCAAGGGACATTTTTTCACAACGTGGGCGTAATCAAAGGCGCCGGTAGCAGCCGAGGGAGAAGAAGAGGCCGATTAGGGAGGACGGAAGAAGACGCGAGTAGACCGGAGAAGAAGACGCCGTCTAGGAAGACAGAAGAGGACGCAAGAGGACAGCGCAGACGACGCAGAGGCTGGAATTGAGCAACGTTGGTGCAGAAGCCGGCACGCGACATCAAGGCTGGAAAGTGGAGAGTTTTCGAGGTAACACTAGAACTGCGAAAGTAGGTCAAGTTCACGTCGGCAGGGAAAAGACTAGTACAGGAAAGTGTTAGGAAATTGAGGACACGGGTGGTAACAATTTGCAGCATTGTAGTGGGAGATTTTTGATGCGCTATTGGCTACCTTAAACATTTCTATTTGGAACATTTATTATTCTGCCATTAGCAGTTACAGTTAAATTATAAATTCAGAGTAGTGCACTTGCCCACATTTTGTTCTTTGCATGTAATATTTTTTTTAAAAGCAAGAGATTGTAAACTGAATTTGGTTTCATGTGCAAATGTAACTAGGATAGCTTAAATTTAGATATAATTAATTTTCCAAGGGAATTCCCAGTGTAGATTAGAGTAATTAGTTCAGAGAACCAGTTTGGAGTAAATTATGTGTTCATTCATTTAATGTGCTGTAAAGGTTTCTATTTGTGTTTTTGATTATTTTTGTAAAAGTGTGATTCTATTCTTGTTTTTTTTGTCATTAACTTATGCCACAAAGTTTTTGGGTAAATTATACGCTCGTTTATGTGCATTTTGTGTGATTTTATTGTGTCAAGGGTTCAAACCTTTCTCGTACCCTGAAGATCCTGCTCCCTAGATTTAAAGCTCGCTTCACGAGCAAATATCTCATCAACCCCCTTCAACGTTCATGCTGCTGTTGCGAAGGTACCAGTTGTGTGCCAGGTGGGTATGTTAGAATATATATATATATATATATATATATATATATATATATATATATATATATATATTCTTATAGTATAGTATTTTTCAGTTTTTGTGACATTCTGAATCAATTAAAAACATTTTTATTTTACATCTTTGGATATAATTACATATTTTTACATATTATGCCTTTTATGGAACATTTCTTACATATTTCTTTACATTTTAATTTCCCTATACAATTATTATATATTAATTATTTAATGTTATAAACAGAGGCATAACATGAAGTATTTATTAGGATTTCATATCGCCTGCCTGAAGTCTTAGTTCAACCATTTACCGCTGGAAGTGTCACGCACATTTTAAATAGAAGACTCAGTTTTGGTCCATGAAAACGCGATTAAGTTCAGAAGTTGAAATTCGTAGACTGTGACCGAAGAATGGAAATTGGTGAATTGGTTAATGCTAATGCCACCCCACTTTGCACTAATTGTTCATAAATGGTTTTACCAGATATTTTCTGTACATTGGCTATACAGACGTGGATCTCACGAATGGCCATCAAGAAGTTCAGATCTTAATCCGTATGATTTCTTTTCTTGTGCAGCTCCACTAAGAAGGATGTGTACAAATCCAAACCTCACACATTGGAGGAAATGGATGCCCCGATTCAAAAGGTGATGACCAACATCCCAATTAATCCTTCAGGAAAGAAACGTTTGTATCAGTGAAAGTTTCAAGAAGATGGTTGAAAACAGCGGTACCAAGGTTGAAATTTAAAATATTTTGCTCTCTTATCAAACAAACGTATACGTGTGTCCAATAAATCGAAATAAAGATTACAGAATTACCTGTATTTATATATCGAAACGGTATATTTCATATACGAGTTTACAAATAAATGTTCCATCTTCCTGTGAAACAAAACAAAATAATTCCTCACTTCTATGACCTCTGGACCATTCCCGTGACTTGTCAAACTTGACCCCTGCTTCTTGGAAACTTTTTATTTATTTAAAGTCAAAAATTTAACGTTAAAAATTTAACATTAAAAACTGTGTGTGACGTTCTATGGTGAGAAGGGCCAAGATTACATCGCACGGGAAGTTTGAGTTGAATCCTATTGCTTGTCCGGATATTTATTAACCGCATTCATATATTCAGATGGGAAAAGGAATGCATTCCGTCTATTGTGTATCCTCTCCCTTGTCTGGCCTGGCGTAGCCTGCTCATCCCTCCTCTGTCCTGGCCTGCCCTGCCTGCCATCTGCTCAAACCCACCCTTATCCTAACCTACGTCATCACCCAGTGACACTTGCTTGAGCCCGATTTACCCGCCTTACCGCCAGGTTGTGCATGATATCACCATTTCATTTTTTTTCATATTTGTAATGTGTATGTAACATACACAAAAATGTAAAATACACTTACAGACATCGGGGTCTTCCAACTTTCCAATAACACCTTATTTGCTGAGCACAGGGACGTATCTTGTTTATATATATATATATATATATATATATATATATATATATATATATATATATATATATATATATTATTATATATATAGATATATATATTATTATATATATAGATAGATATATATTATCTGATTAAACTTTTTATGATCTGTAAACTGTCGATAAAAACTCAGGCCTAATTCAAGTAACAATATATGTTAGAGATAGTGCAAACAATTTCCTTAATTGACTTAATTAACACCTTGAAATGATATACACGATTCCCTACAAGACATTGGACATTGCACATTGCCTTAAACCGCTTCCTGCACCCCGATGAGACACATAGGCACCTATGTCAGGGACGCAAATTTTAGAACCAATTCATGAAATCCCGCCCTCTGGGGATTAATGAGAGCACTACTTTGGAATGTGACGCGATCAATACGTGGCACTTGTTTTCAATTTGCTGAGTTCAATTACATAGTTGCAGTGAGTGGGTATTTACTGCTTTCGGACTGTTGCTACTGTACTCCTCCTCCTCCTCCTCCGATCATTATTCCCGTAAGTGTAGTGAGAGTTATGTGGCGGGGGCTGTGGTGGTGTTCCTCCCCTGCTGGAATGTGTTACCCGTCATCAACAAGTCGGATTGCGGGTTTATTCCCCGTCCAAGATTGTCTCCTCTGTGAGAACCCCCCAACCGGAACAAGATTCAAGATCGCGACTGTGTTTTCAACACGCATGGCAGTGTGGTGAACTTAGTGTGTGTATGTGTAAGGGGAAGGGAGGGTCAAGGATGAGGAAGAAAAGATCGCCGGCGGTCCGTGGCCCATTTTTTATGGCATTGATCCGATATTCGCCTGATATTTTAAGGAGCAACCGCGAAGAAGTCGGTCAGAGCAGTCGGCTGCTGAAGTACCTTCCAGACTAGTTAAATTCGACCAGTTAATGTCGAAATCTCCACCGTCGTGATACCAACGCTAGATCCTCCCTGGCAATGATGCTACAGAGGCAACGTCAACAATGTTCGATTAAGGAGGGGGTCTGGACCCCCCCTCCAACTACGCAGTAAGACTTTTCACCTGCTGCTCGTAAATAACATTGTATATTCTACGCACTTATTATATACTATTAACCCATATTATTTGGCAAAGACCAGTGTCCAATTACGTCTTCTGTAGAAGAATGTTTTTTGCCATTGTATATATATATATATATATATATATATATATATATATATATGTGTGTGTGGTGTCCGGGAGAGAAACGTCGAAACTTCGAAAATAAGCTCTTCGGACAACTTTAAAAATATTTTGTCTGATAATCTAATGGGATATTCCGAGTGGTTTAGCTGCAATAAGCACCCAAAAGTTGGTTTGAAAAAGTGCTTGGCAATTGCATTGCAGAAGCACAGAAACACTCCAGAAACATGTAATTGTTTATTATTTACAAAAGGAATTAATATATTTGTTCAGAAAGAAAAATTGACCCAGAAATAAAAAAAGTCGGATTGGGTACTTTTTTATTTATTTCTGTGTAAATATTTCTTTATATATATATATATATATATATATATATATATATATATATATGTATATGTGTGTGTGTGTGTGTGTGTCTTGAGATGTCATACATCCAGCCATCATATCAAGAAATTATATTGAAATAAAACTATTTGAGGGCGCACGGACAAGTAGGGCGAGTGAACAAAGATAAATTGTGCGAAGGCGTAACTACACAGTGTGCGAGAGTCGGGCAGTGCAACCAATGTGCTCACAGATTTACGATCCACAGAGGAAGCGAGGCAAGCGAAGGCTGAGTGACAATTGCTCCCGTGAGTAAATTCGCTTCGCGCATGTGCTCTTCTCATCACAGAACAATGACGGTTACTTGAGGCAGCTACTGCAGAATTCAATAAAAATCGGAACGAGGCGAACAGTCGCGCTCGTCAACGATGACGATAATCGGGCAGATGAGCGTAACAAGGCCAGCAAGCGAGGTGTCTGCGCGATCGTAAACCGGCAAATGTTAGAGGACAAGCAGCGACTGAGTGACATAAAGTACTCCCGCGGGTAAATTAGCTTTGCGCAAGTGTTTCTATCCGAACCCTTAACGCGCACGACAGAGGTGGACCTGCAATCGTCCCAACCAACCAATTGGGTGAAAGGCTAGAAAATTTCATAACAAATACAAAAATGATGGAATAAAGTGAAAGAGGTTTTTACCGATCGAGATGGGAAGGGGAGAAGAGACTTCGTGATGCAAGAGCCGTGGGTAAAAGAAGAGAAGCAAATTGACCGAGGTCGAGTACGGACCGGTAGGGCAGAAACCAGTAGTTCATGGCAGTGGGCGGCGGAGTGTATTTTCGTAAAAGTATTCTGGCAGTTACCAACATGCGAATTCTCTCCGAGTCTTCTCATCACGTGTAGGTGGTGTACGCTAAAAATATTCAAGATGTTCAAATACGACGAGTGAGTAAATTGGAGCCACATTCGCAATAATTCATGGCATCCGAATTGTAAACCGAATGTGGTTTATTACGAACTTTCGCGAAGCAACTGGGCGTTGACAAAACCGAGCGGACTTGCGGCAAGCAAAGGTATTTAAATTGACGGAGTCAGCTGAGCGGTGGATGTGTGGGCGTTGAATCATGGGAGTTTCAGGCGGGGAACGTAACAAAAAAGGCGTCAGGTCCAGTAACCTCTCCCCTTGCTCTGTGCTGTGGGCCACGCTTGCAGGTACCAAAGGCGTCTCGGAGGAAATGGAACTTAGTGGTATGTTATTTCAAAGACATTTATGTAAACAGCATTATCAACAAACAAGACAGAAGTAAATAGTATAGAAGTGTGTAGTTGTAGTAGTAGTTAGTAAATGTTACATAAACAGAGTGCGAGTTTTGGCCAAATATATCCAAATTCACTGTAGTAATAAATGGCCCTTTTAACCAGTCTAAATTATATTGTATTAATCACCTCCTGACAAATCCTGTCAAAGTGATATCCTGCATGTGCCAGTTAAGGATAAATTAGCAAATGTGAAATAATCAGAGCATGAATACCAAATACTATTTCGCGCTACTGTCGCTATTTGACAGGGCAAATAGACATCTCAATATATATATATATATATATATATATATATATATATATATATATATATATATATATATATATATATATATACCAGTGGCGAGTCATGCAGTGAGTCATGCAGTTGGGTATTCTGAAAATCTTATTTTACATTTTTTAGTAAATTATATCCATTCATCGGTTGTTTTATTCTGCGAAAACGTCGATTATTTGTTCTTTAAAGAAGTCGTTTCTGTATAGTTAATTTGGCAGACACATCTCCATAGCCAGTGTACTGAAATTACCGTTTTTATATTTATCATGGAATTTCTTAGGAATGTCTTTATTCTCTTTAATACAATCATATTCCTTTCGCATAACGCTGTAGATAAGGGCAAAGATAGACTGAGTTGTATTAATCGAACCCTCTCTTGATAATTTTTTCTAGACCAATTTGTTTAACAAATACTTCGCCAACAAATCTGCAGGCATGTATTTTTGCATTATCAATGTATACATTTGTCAGTTCATTTCGAAGCTGCTTACTAGGAAAGAAAACTTTTCTGAACGAAAGGACGCTTTGAAGGAGGAGAGAGAGAGAGAGAGAGAGAGAGAGAGAGAGAGAGAGAGAGAGAGAGAGAGAGAACCCTCTTGTGCGCATGCGCGTCAGAGTCAGTAGGCGTCAATCCACTGGCACGCTCCTCGCTCAGCTACCCTCCAAAGAGTATATCTCTGCAGCCCTGCCAATTCCCACACGCGTAAGCGGGAAAAAGGAGTCGAAAACATGTAATTTTCTTTAACGATTCATTAAAAAAAATATTGAAAATGGCACATTTAACGGCAGATTTTATTGAAAAAATAATTTGGGTATTCTAAGGCTCCCAGATTACCCTTCAGCTTCCTCACTGATACATACATGGATATCGGTGTTTGTGAAAATTGCAACACCAATGGCCGGAATCACTTTAAAATCGGTGGATGTGAAAAACAGTGTACCCATAAGAAGTGATTAAATTTGAATACAGATGCCGTGCACATTGGTCTAGCACTGCTCTCTTTTGTGTGGCAGGCTTGGAAAAAGGCAAGCGAGTGCCGGTATGCCTCATCGACGCCAAGAGCGCAATATCATTATCTGAATGAGTTTGAACGAGGCAGAATGATTGGTCTCCAAAAAGCGGGTTTGTCGTACCGTGACATTGCGGCTCGAACGGGGCGCGCTGCTACGACATACGACAGTGAAGCATGTTTGGATCCAGTGGATAGAGGAGGGTCGAACACAGGTCGAGACTGGACTACACAATGTGACCACAGCGTGAGATGACAACCACATTGTCCACGTGGCCGTAACCGACAGGCCGGCGTTATCCATAGTGTTGGCTCGACTTTAGAGCACTGACACACGTGTTGTCAAGCGTCGATGGTTCGTCGCCGTCTGCTGAAGACTGGACTGGTGGCACGCATTCCACTGCGTCGAATTCCGTTGCCCAGAAACCACCAACGCCTCAGACAGCAATAGGAACGTGAACATGTTCACTGGTGTGCTGAGAGGCAAAATGCGGTGTTTTCAGACGAGTCCCGCTTCAATTTGCGGTACAGCGATGACCGCGTACGTGGTCGACGCTACCCTGGTGATCGGAATCAGCCAGCCTGCCTCCTTGTCTCGCGTCATAATGGACAAACGTCAATGGTTTGGGGTGCTATTGGCTACAATGTGCGATTGCGCCTCGTACTATTGAGGGCAATCGGAACAGCAACCTCTATTTCACGACGGTTTTAGAGCCCGAGGTACTTCCTTTCCTGCAAGCAGCTCCACATGCCATATTTCAGCAGGTCAATGCCCAACCGCACGTGGTGAGGAATATGCAAACTTTCTGCGAAGAACGACGGGTAACGTAGCTTCCCTGGCCTGCACGTTCGCCTGACATGTCGCCCATCGAACATGTCTGGGATATGATCGGTAAGCAACTTGTTTGTTCTGGTCCTCCTGGAGCCACTGTCGATGCTTTGTGGTCACGCATAGAAACCCTGTGTTCCCAAGCAGCATATCCAGGTTCTCTTTGCATCCACGCGACGACATCTAAAGGCTCTAATGCAGAGCGTGGCAGTTTCACACAGTACTAAATGCACAAGGTCAAAACACATGTACAGTTCTGTAATTCTAATCATTTGCATATTCTGATATTTCTAATCCGTGGAATGAATTTCATGGTAATACTATGACTGCTTCTTGGTGTTGCAATTTTCACAAATATCAGTGTATATGTATATATGTATATATGTAGATATGTATATATGTACATATGTATATATGTACATATCTACATATGTATATATGTATATGTGTATATATGTACATATGTATATATTTACATATGTATATATGTACATATGTATATATGTACATATGTATATAAGTGTATACATGTGTATATGCATATATACATATATGTGTATATGTGTGTGTGTATGTGTGTGTACACCTTTATTACAATAAATTTCCATTTCCTAATCATCCATTCATTAACTGTGACATTAGGTGTGATAATGAGAAGAAGAAAAATGTCACTCAAACACACTCTGCTATACCTTAGATTACAATTTTGCATTGAGGTGAAATTTAAAAAAGAAAATGTTACTATCAAGTATCACAATTTTTTCCTTTTTTGGAGTTAGACAAGGCTCTCAGTTTTGGAAGCCACCTTTCCTCGGATGACTGATACTCCAATTCCACATTATTTTTCATCTGATGGGATGTTTTCCATAAAAACTCATTGCTTTATTTTTTATTATTGATATTTCAATGATGTATTCTTCACATACTATATTTTGTAATATATACATCCCCCTTTGTAACATGCCGTTCCATGTTGATTCATGCTGAACCATAATAACATCTTCATGTGCACGAAAAATGCCAAGGAAATATATCATTCATGTCTAACACCTTCACCAGTCAATTTAAAAAGATCATAACATCAAGTCATGCGTAGTACAAGCTTTTAACAGCATTACTATGAGCCTATTAGTCCAGTCGGTTGGTACCAAAAAAGGGAGGTTACCAGGAAAAAGGTCATAAAAACTTTATCTTTGGGTATGATGTATGTACCCAGTCACTAGTGAAAACCCCACGTTTTTGACCTCCCTGACCAGTGCTAATTCTGGAAGGCCCAAAAAAAAAAGTATTTTTTCTCACATTTTTCCGTTTTTTCTCTATAACTCTTCGACCTTATGTCCTCAAGAAAAATGATTCATTCAATTTTAAAGAAGGTACAATTTCCTACAACTTTTGGGTACATGTTTTTTTAAAATCAATTTCCTAGCAAGCTTCAGGTTTTCAAAAATATGTTATTTTTCATTTCTCTAAAATGTGTGCATAATACACATATTTATGATATAAACAACATAGTCGGCCCCGTGGCGCAGACGGTTACGGCAGCCGTCGTCTGTGCCGAGGAGGCTGCAGGTTCGAGTCCTGCGTAGACATGGTCATATTTGTGATTGTCCCTTCACCTATCATCATCATCCTTTCATCTCATAATTCACACTTCAAGGCGTAACAACCTTGTTGTAATCCAAGGATACAGCTGAAAAGCTGATCCTGGAAGAATTACACATGTTAATCGTGTAGCGTGGTCAGTAATGGCCTATACACTAATAATAATACTAATAATAATAAACAACATATACTATATGTAATTCATTAATCTCACTGTCATTGCCTCACAACATTGCCTCACAAATTTACTCATTGTCGAAAATATTATTATACAAAAAATTATGTATGTGTATATATGTGTGTGTTTTATGTTCCAGCTTAACCCTTCAACACAGGAACAATGCCATTTCAACAAAACTTGGTATACATTATTACTGCAAAATTGCAATGGGGAAAATAATTCTGAAGAGGAGAGACACCCCTAAAAGGGTGGATGGGAAGTGACTGAATTTAAAAAAAACTCATTATGACACCTGCAATTCACATATTCACAGGTTTTGTTCAGTTTCCCAGGTCCTTTGACCAAATGCTGAGATGGCCCCTTGTTTGCTCCTGAACAGTAATGTAACTTCGCTCTCTCCACCCAAGACATCATATTGACTCGTCATATACGATTGTAATTGTATATGTGACTCAATATTATTACAATCAAAATGGGTCATAATTTTTATGAATACAACTACTATTGGAATAATCACAGTTTGTGATGTAAAAATTCATACTCAGAGAATTGAAACTGAGCTGGCACAGTGGCCATGATGGGTAAGGCTGTTTAATATGTGATAAATAAATACACCCAAATATAAAGGGAATGAAATGTCCTATTACTTAACAAACATTGTTTTCTAAGTGACACTAACAGAGTTACTGCCCCAAAACAGAACTGAACAAAAAAATGTACATTGGTATGCGGTAGTCAGGCCCAACAACCACCTGATTACTGGGGCCTGCTCCTTACCATGCATTTTGCCTTTTTATTTGTAGTGTTTTTGTACACTTAGTGAATGTTTATTATAACAGTTTTATAGACGTATTTTTCAACATCATATTTTTCAGGTTTTTTATATACAATAACTGTGTGTTTAATTTGTTAATTTTACTGCTGTCCTAACGTTGGTAGTTGCCCAATCGTTAGTGTTGTACACATTGTAATGTTTAGTGCTACACTCTTACTTTTGAATGCTATAAGAATTTGATAAAATGTGAAATTGTTAAAAACAAAAGAAATTCCTTATTTCAGAAAAGTCACGATTTTAAATACTCCAATATACTGCTACAAAGTCTGATAGTGTTATCCTCATACATAAAGTTCATCAGTGTATCAACTAATGTTCCTAACAGAACTAGCTTCTTATCAAGACATTTATTTCTAGAAGAAAGGACAAGTCCCATTAAAATCATTCAAATAAGGCTGAGAACATATGCTTTTGGATTGGCCAGAAACTGATGAGGCTGGACATTTCATTTGTCGACCATAATAAGACACTTGAATAAGAAAGATAAAATGTTATTTTATTTTCTACTATTATTATATTTTATATTATTATATTTCATTTCAATTATATACTACTTTCATTTTCTTCTCTATTGTTTCCCTTTCTACCGACTTTTAATTTCTTATTAAATACAAAATTAGTAGTGGAAAAATAGATCGTAAAATACATTGTGTATTTGTTTTATTCATGTAGTTCTACACAAGAGAGTTCTGTAGAACTGACTATAAATTCCAGTCTTGCCTGGCTGTTAGAAACAAAATTCTCAAAACTACACATCTTGTCTCTCACTAGAAAGAGACACTTTTCATTGGCATTCAGATTCCTGTTTATCACATATCTGATATTTCTCATCGCTGTAATGAAAATCACATATGCCAACTTCCTCTTGTTGGCTAATGTGAACTTCATCCAGCCTCAGCCTTAAATATATAATAGTGCAAAAGTAGGGCATTTTATTCTCTTTAAAATTGGGTGTATTTATTTATCACAATCATATATTCAATAGCTTTGCCCGTCAGAGCCACTGTGCAGGCTCAGTTTATATTACACAAAGCATGTGCATTGCGGGTGGCATAATGAGATTTTTTAAATATCACTCCTTTCCCATCCACCCTTCTAAGAGTGTCTTACCCCTTCAGTATTACTTTCCTCATTGCAGTTCTCCAGCAATAAGGTATACCAAGTTTAGTTGAAATGGCATTGTTCTCGCATTGAAGAGTTAAGCTGGAACACCAACACACATATATGCACATAAAACATTTTTTGTATATTAAAATTTTTGGCAATGGGTACATTTGTGAGGCAATGCTTACAATGACAGTGAGATAAATAATAGTATTGCATGTAGTAAGAATTATGTATATTAGAGGTTGTTTATAATAACATATGTGTATTATGCACACATTTTAGAGAAATGAAAAAATTGCTTGTCTTAAAAAAGCTGTAGCGCACTTGATAATTGATTTTGAAAAAACTATTTCCACAAAAGATGTAGGAAATGTTATCCTCTTTAAAATTGAATTAATCATTTTTCTTTAAGTCCTAAGGTTGAAGAGCTACAGCAAAAAAAAACAAAAATGTTGGGTTTTTGGGCCTCCCAAGGTTAGCGCAGGTTCTAGGAAGTCAAAAACTTGAGTTTTTGAGGTACAAATAGCACACCCAAAGAGAGTGACCTAATGCAGAAGGGACAAGTAGACACTTTAAATACATATAACGATCAAAATTTAAAAAAGCATGAGGTTAGCAACATTTGAAAAACTAGATATGTTCACTCCAGAGTTATAGAAAACATATTTGCACCTCTGAACGTACTGCAGATTTGATTCTTTCGCAGTGCTAGCAAAATAGAAACACCCTCCCCCATCTCTACTCCTACCACTACAAATAAAAGAAGAGCTCAACAAAACGTGCACTTAATGAAGCTACATTTATCAAGAAGGAAAAACAAAAGCTATTCCCACATAAGTATGACACCAGATAACATATTAAATGCAAAATTACCAGTAGTACCAATTTCTGAACAACATGTTTCAACAACTTAAAATAAACCACAATATGATGAATTACAAATAAAACATCATTTTTGTTTGAAATGTCTAAAATTGGCAATGCATCACTTAAGCTTAATAGGATAATTAAATGAAAATTAAAGTTTACTAGTTCCGAAGAAGAACAAAAGAACAAAAGAAGAAGAATAAAGTACATGTATTTGTAAAGAACAAAGTTTGAACTACTTACTTAAACAAAACACAAAAATCAATAACTTTCTTCATGGTACAGTTTCCCGCCTAATTCTCATCTAAAAAATATGCTTCCTAACTTCGACCTATTGCTGTCACCTTTTTGAAAATCAATAAATGGCATATGAGTTTCTAAGTTAAAGTCCCACAATTTTTCTATCATCTGTTTTATCATAGTGAATATGGTATCTGTTGTGGAGTGACCTGTTCTAATTTCCGTTTGATCTTCACCCATTTGTCAATTGACATGATGATTCCTTTATAATTATTAGAACCAGGAAGTTTGGCAAAATGCCTTTTTATTATTGTTACGACTTTATGACTTTAAACAATAAGAATCATTTTATTGTACTTCTTGAGTTGTTTTAAAATATTTTCATTTTGCCTTTTTTGCTTATTTTAGTTTCTAATGCCATTTCTTGGCATTCTGCCTTATTAGTGCGTTTTTGTACCTTTTTCCTTATTATTTTCCTTCCTCCCCCCTAGCACCAATCTCTATCAAGCTGGAAACATACCTGCAAGCCTGGACAACATGAAGGCACAGTCATGATCATGTATTGTCTATCTGTGGATGGGCAGACTCCAAGAAAAATCTAAAAGGGAAAGGAAGATGATACCAGTGGAGATTTTTGATATTTTTCATTGATGCTTACAGACTTGTTCAGTCATGAGAAATCTCATCCTATGTTTGTGGATGGCCTCATATCCTTTTCAGGACAGAGCTGTCTATACATGATGAACCATCCTCGGTTTGTTCTTCTTCTCTCTTCCCTAAAAAGTAGTATCTTTCTACGTGATTGCTAATTTAAATTTTAGAGTTAGAATAAAAATCTGAATTATTTTAATTATTAATTTTTTACACTATGGTGATTTTTTTTTTTTTGTTTCTTTTGTTCTACACCCTAGTTTAGCCAGAATAAATACCTTTTTTGCATGCCTACTTTAGTAAAAATAAATGTCTTTTTGCTTATCTATTTTAGGCAAAATGAATGCCTTTACTTCTGAGCTCTAATAATTATACACAATTTTCTCTATTACTATTATTTTCTAAATGGGTTTAATTTTGCCTTTAACAATTTTTGTGGTATAAAAAAATTATTTACGAAAATACTATGTAAATACAAATATTTATATAATTAACTTGATAATTATCCAAAATTGGAAGAAAATAATTTACAATGGTGTCAGGATATCAAAAGAAAATATTTTAAATATTTTACTCTACGCAGATGATGCTTTGATATTCCAGGAAACAGAAGATGATTTACAATATGCATTATTCCACTTAAATCATTTATGTAAAAAATACGATGTTGAAATATCGAAAGAAAAAACAAAATTGATGGCATTTTGGGGAAAACATTTAATAAGATCAAAAATTATTTTGGACAAAAAAATCTTAGAGCAAATTTCCAATTTCAATGGTTCAAAGGTTGTCAAGTCGATCAAGATACCAATAAAGATATCAACATTAAATTGGCAAAGTTTCAAAGGATTTGTGGTACTATACATAACACACTAAAGAACAAGACAAGACAAGACACAAGAATAAAGTTTTATAAGACCATGGCTCTTCCAACTCTTCTATACGGAAGCGAAAGCTGGGTACCAACAAAAAAAAGTTTTCAGCAGAATTCAGGCCGCTGAAATGAAGTTTTTGAGGAGAACGCTAGGCTGCACGAAAGAAGATCATATTCGTAGTGAGAAGATAAGAAAAAAATTAAATGCTGAAGAAATTGGAAGCAAAATAAATAATTATTGAGATAATTGGTATCAACACACGCAAAGGATGGATGACTCAAGACTACCTAAATTAGCTTTACTCTTCCAGCCGCTTGGAAGGAGACACGTGGGAAGACCCAAAAAACGATGGAAGGAAAACTTGTGAAGACGGAACAGGCTCAAGCCTAATCCATGAAGTGCAGAAGAAGAAGAAGATTATCTTAACCAACTGCAGGTTTTTGAGTTAGTTTTATAGTTTAAAAATAGTGGCAATTAAACATCACAGTGTTCTACAAACATCTAATTCTCTAAACATCATACGTGTCTACAATGAAATGAGAATTAAAAATTTGAATGCAACTTCTAACATAAGTATGAAGTAAATGTTAAATGCAATTCTGGATTGAAGGAGGAAACATTTATTTTCTAAACATTATTGACTTATGATTAAACATATCTAAATATATTAAAAAATACTTCTCAATAGGATGAACAATAAAAGATATGAAACATTGTAAATATTTGAAACTTAACTTATATTAAAACTAGAATTTACACTCTAGGAGGATTTGGTTAAAGAAAAAAGGACACAGATATTTTTTTGCACAATTAATAACACACACGCAATATGTAATGTTTGCTTTATAATGCATTTTTTAACTTCTTCAAATCAAACTCACAATAAATAATATTTTTTGCATTTAAATAGATAAAGAAAACCATATTTGAATGTGAAAAAATCATAATTTTGACAAACATATTCCGCTTAAATTAGACAATTATTTTCAAATGAAATACACATTTGTCAAATTATGAATTATTTTTAAAATGATGTTGGTAGAATGAGTATTTAAAATGATAATCGTACGACAGTAGCCAGTTTCTAAGTGCTATTCAGTTCCTCCCAGAATTAACTAACAATAAAATATTTCCTTTGAAAAACAATATTATGTTCAAGTTATCCTTTGTACATAGGAATGTACATCGATGTTTTATTTAGATCGATATTTGATCTAAACAATTCGACAGAATTCAATTCGAAAGAAGCATCAATGGTTTCAGAGTGAAAAAAACAAAAACATTTCTGTCTCATGATAAATAAAATTTTCTATATTCCATTTTTTCTTGATTTCTCAAGTTTAACAGGGACTGCCTCTGTCATTTCTCATTACTATCTGCTGTTGATCCTCACACTGAATAAAACTTTTCTATTTGCAACCTTCCTCCACAGTTGGCAAGTTACAGGTTCTACCCTTAAATTCAGGGTTTTATTCTCCTTTAGTGAAAATTCTCAGGGAAATTTCTGTACTGTTTGTTAATTGAGTTTTCTCTTTTTTCTTCTTCTTCTTCTTTTTTTCTTTTAGAAAGTTTGACTTTATTATACTTTTTACAAAATATTGAGCCTAATGTTTTTCATACCAATAGTAAACAATTCATGAAAGTGAATAAACTGGTTCAATATCTGCTGTTTATACCTTGTCCTAAGGTGCACAAGGATAAAGATGAAACGAATTATTTAAAATCAAATTTTAAGCATTTATCAACATTGCATAACTGATTCCTCGAGAAGAGAAGCCGGGGCAAAAACAAAGCAGTTGCTTTCTGATACAAATTGTCTTAGTTTCTACAGATGTGTGATGAAAGAGAAACATAGGTAGGCCAAGGTATGAGTACGTACAGTGTTGGGAATACATTGTGTTATAATAATGCGTAATACAGGTTGAGCTCCCCACCTGTCTCCCTTACTCCCAGGTCTGGATAATAAATAAAATCAGGGCCCTGGCCTGGGAACACTGCTAGCTGGCAAAAGTCGGATTTATCTGATCCTAAAATGCCAAATACATGCATAATGATTATTAATAAATTATAAAAGTCCACTTTTTTATTAATACATGTATGTGTATAAAAATGTGATAGACATAAAATCGATGTTTTTATCGATATTTCAATTATGTCGATGTTTTCATCTACATCGAAAACTTTTTGGTGATGTATCGAAACATGAACAGTGATGGCAAATTTTTCGAAACATCGACTTTTCGATCAAATTTATCAGCACTTTGTGTATGAAATATTTCAGTGTAGTCCATAAGACTTGGTTTTTCATTTGGTCACACTTCTGATCACTTTTCTAAATTTAAATACTAAAAGAACTATTATTTTTATTTATAACAATGAATGTAATAGGAGAAATGTACACTTCAAGATTGATTCTAATATTTTAAAAAAATCTTCATCTGAAACTTATCGGGTACTTTCTACTTCCTACGAAATCCATTAGACGAAGAACTATAATTCTTCCAAGGCATCTCTGCCAACTATTATCACCGCCAACCTGCACATATAAAATTATTGAGATTGTAATAAGAGACGTACTGGGCTTGTCTCATATCAATATTGGCTTAACAGTACATGACCTTCACTTTTGCATTATATAAATTTACAGAATGGTGGCAAACTGTCGAAAATTAAAATCATTTACCCTCTACCATTGAGTAATATGTTGCAATATATTTTATCTTACCTAATTATTCAGAAATTAAACTCTAAATCTGGTGTTGTAAAAATGTTTGACTACATCAAAAAGCAATACCAAGCACAGCTTCCGACGGAATGAAGGAGCATGATGAAACAAACCTACTTTAACGTTTGGAAATACTCGTATGGTAGTATGGATGAACTGTCGACATGTAGCGTGAGCAGTAGGTCTATAGCACATATGCTAGTGACCCATTTTCCAACCCTGTCCCATATACCCACCTTTTCCGCTACTGTTTATTTCATTTCGAATGGTTATTCATGGTGTTTTTCTGATTTCCTTTACGCAGTGGAAATAGATTTACAGAACAGGTTTCCAGTTCATAATTGTTATTCCCGCCTTTGCTTCAAAAATGCAATTTGGCAACATTGCGTTGCAGGCTATCAACATTTCATCTTGGAAATATATAAACATCTCCCGATATCAATGTCATGTAATACATCTTCCAATAACTAAATTACTCGGTTTAAACTCAACTAATACTAATAATTATTAGAATTTCAGAGACGATAACGTATTATGGGTTTGCAATCTTCGCCAAGGAAACACACATCGAGGGTTTTGTAAAGCGAGATGGAAATAAATTATGTTGCACAGTAGCCTACATATAATGTACAATACGTGTAATGGTGATAAAACGAGCAAGATATAGGACATTCATTACAACAATAATTTATTATTGCAGTAGGTTCGTTTTTCCGTTTTTTATTCAAATCACTTAATTTGTTTCCGTTTATTTATATGAATAATATCAAAGTTCTAATAATGCAGAGTGCAAGACGAGATTTAGCAGCTCGACTTCTTTGCGGAAAAAACAAATTTAGTCAAATAAACATTTTCCATTTTAACTAAAACATGCATTAATATGTACTCCTCAATTATCATAAAAATAGGGGGATTGGACGAATACCTGATTTTCCATTGAAACAAAATATACGATACTATTATTCAAAGGGATATCGCTTTATGAAATACGTTCATAGTCATAACAATTTTTCATTTCTTCCCTTTAAATAGGGTGGGCAGAAAAGAGAAAATTTTAAAATATCACATATACTCCAATAATTTTCTAATTTGAAAGTAATGGCAATGTTCCAGAAAAATATTTGATAGCATTCAGAATAATAATCTGTCCCGTTAAAGAGATACATATATTTATACTAAATTAATTAAAAAAATTAGAATAACTTGCGGTTGTCTGATTAAACACTATCAGTGTAATCCATATTGTTTAGAATATTGTTATACAGCTGAGACACAAACCAAATGAGAGAAATCACCGTCAATGAATCCATCACTTCACTCTTTGTGTCCATGTAGGAAAATCACATCCTCTTAAAGTGATCGAGTATTTCACTTTTTAGTAAGTATTCTCACTCACCTTTCTTGGAGGAGGTTGCATGTTTCAATTGTACTGCGCCCCAGCCCGAAGCCCTTCCCTAACCCTTGTGGCCTCAAAGCACACCCAACGTATTCTGTAGCCACGCTCAGCTTGACTTGCGCCGAACGCTCATGATATTGATTCCTCCAGACTACATTAGTCGAAGGCTGTTCCGCTCAACTGTGCCCCTCCATATATTGATGTGCCAAAAATGGGTTACGAATTCAAAGCTGCTCGTTAGTTTATACCATTATAACATCGATAATAACGTTATTCAAAATGTTTCAATCCTTTTAAAATTTACATTTTTAATCAATAATTATAAAATGCATGTTCTTAGCACTGAGGTAAATCTCAATACGTGTCCCTAAAATATATTAAATGAATACTGAAAAATTACACGCAAATGCCTAATATTGTATTATGTTAGCATAATTCACGAAAGTACAATATGCAAAATATTTAAAGAATAACTAGCCACTATTTCATGTACCAAGATTACAATACAAATAGTTTGTTATATTGAATACTATCAATCAAAATAGTTTGTTATGTGGATTTGTACTAGATTTGCATCGTTGACGTCAACTGTCTATAAAAACACGAAGAACTGACACCATGATGCAAGGATTTTTGCAACTCGTCATTCATGCGGACGCGAAATTGAGAAATGTACTAGTACACATATTGGAATTTGGTGTTGCCTTCTTTCGTATGTCCCTTTTACATACCTATTTACGAGAATAATGAGGAAATAATGATGAACAATCGGGTATGTCAAAAAAACAACCTCATATCCTTTGCTTTAAAAATACTATAAGTGAAGAAATTTCTACTTGTAATTTTAAAGTTGAGGTATTGATATAACCATTGCAATCAGTTTCAAATTTATCTTTTATCTGGATTAAGCTCTTTGGCATAAGATTAGATGGGACAACTCTTAACAACACTTAAATAAACCAATAACTATTTCCACAAAATTAAATTGTAGTTTTAACGTAATACAAAGCTAGTCCATTATTGCAGAATTTAAAAATAAGTCGAATCTCATTTTTGATGTATTATGTACTGAAAAATATCCTTGCTTTCTTTTAATTTAGGAAACGATCAATAAATCATTAAGTGCCATTTTTTTGCATTTTACAACTAAAATTTGCCAACGATTAAATTATTTCCTATTCTTTCGGTTGCATTTTCACCCAGTTTGAATAAAATGTCAGCTCTATTTAAGTTTTCCTTTCTCGCCTTACCACGTACGTAGTAAACATAAAATTAAAATATGAGTTTCAAATTCAAAGGGCCGCGACGTCAGCCAAATCGACAGGGGAATATCCATTTTGAACAAAATTGATTGAACGGTTTAGCCGCCAGCGTTGTTCACAGACGGACAGACAGACGTTTTGCCGTAAATCGACTTTTCGGTAACAAGAACCTACAAAACATGGATTCTAGCTACACCACGTATTAGAGAATTTTTCTTCAAAATTTATCAACTGGATTTATCCACTTTTTCGTTACCGTACTCTGTATTTTTCAACCGAAAATTCGTCGTTTTTTCACGCAGCATTACGTGACTTTCTCTCCACTGTGTAAGCGATAGCGAGAAAGTGAAACCAGATCATGAAATAAGATTATGTACAATTTTTCGGAAATATGAGTTTTTGTGTCATATATAGAATATTATTAAACAATTATTTTCTCAAAACGGATCCCATTTTTACTTTCTCGCTACGGAATAGAGGGAAAGCTATGTAATGCTGCGCGAAAAAACGGCGAATTAACCCGAAACACTGAGTACTAGGTACGAAACGAAAAAGGATCCTGGTAACAAAAAAGTGGCCAAATCCAGTTGTTAAATTCAGAAAAAAGATCCTCTATCACTTCGTTTAGCCAGAATACATGTTTTGTGGGTCCTTGATAACGAAAAATCGAATGACGGCAAAACATTTGTACGCCTATCCGCCTGTCTCTGAACAACATTAACGGCTAGTATAAACCGTTCTACCGATTTTCTCCAAAATTGATATTCCACAATCGATCTGGCCGATAATGAAGCCCCTTGAATTTAAAAACGATATTTCAATTATGGTAGGTGCTTTACATGAAACCCCTTGGCATTTTCCAAATTTAAAAAAAAAAAATGGCTCCATCATTTTTTAATAAAAATTTCATTGTTGGATAGGGTGAAGGACATTTAAGATAACAGTGCAGGTGTCATGTTCGTTAAAAACATTGGTTTTTCGAAAATTGCAAAAGTTCAAAATTTTTTCGGAGTCTTCGTACAACAAAAATATTAAAGATGGAGATTTTTTCCTCAATGAAATCAGTTCCTTAAAGACAGATTTTAAGAGAGGTTCATGTACAATATTTCGAAATTTTGAGTACTTTTCGCGTAATTTTGCGTGAAAATACGGGCGAAAAAGTATGTGCTGTTTTAGCGCCACTGGTTTTCTTTACATTTTCCCTCGGACATGGTAAAGAAAAGGGAGCTGGTCTCATTTCCGGCGAACACTCTTTATTACCGAAAATTGCACAGAATTAACTTTGCAAATGTACAATATTTGATGACAGATTTTTACCTCTCGCAACTTAGTAGAGAGAAAGTTATGTAATGCCGCGGGAAAAGTGGCGAATTTTCGACAGAAAAACTCTTATTACCGGTCCCTGGTAACGAAAAAGTAGATAAATCCAGTTGCTAAATTTAAAAAGTATTCTTTATCTCGTTGTGTAGCCAGAATCCATGTTTTGTGGGTCCATACCGAAAAATCGATTGACGGGAAAACGTCTGTCCGTCTGTTTGTGAACATCGGGCGCGGCTGAACCGTTCATCCGATTTTCTCCAAAACTGGTATTCCCCTATTGATCTGGCAAATGTCTCCAGCCCTTGAATTTGAAACCGGTATTTTGATTTTGGGGCTACTGTACATGAAGTCCCTGGACATTTTCTAAATGTTTCAAAATTTTCAAAACAATGGCTCCAACGTTCTTGATTAAACTTTGTTATTGGATAGTAAAGGACGTTTAAAAGAATGGTGTATATCTCATGTTCGTTGAGAATCCTGGTTTTTAGAAAATCGCTAAAGTTCAAAATTTTTTCGGCGTCTTTCTACAATTAAAATATTAAAGATAGCGACTTTTCCCCTTAATGAAACATGTTCTTTAAAGATAGATTTTGAAATAAAGTCATGTTCAAGTTTTCGAAAATTTGAGTACTTTCGCATAATTTTCCATGAAATATAGGCAATTTTTAATTGTTTAAACAATTTTTTCTTGTAATCAACAATTTTTATTAAATTTTGAACTCGTAATTTTATAAGATGCCAAAGAGAATGAGGCAAGTCTCATGTTTGTTGAAAACCCTGATTTTAAAAAATTACCAAAAATTCTATTTTTTCCGCGTGTTCCTACAATTATGAAGATAAACATTTTTTCGGAATGAAATGTGTTCATCAAAAACAAATATCAAATAATCTTAAAATAATATCATGTTCAATTTTTCGAAAATATGAGTATTTTTTGCGAAATTTTGTGTCACCATAGGCAATTTTTGTTTTTAGTTATCTTAAAAACAGCGCAAAGTTTTTGAATTAAATTTGGACGTTTGATAGGGTAAAGGACCCTTACGAATGGTGCACGTTTCATGTTCAGTGAAATTCTTGATTTTTCGAAAATTTAAAAATGTTAATCTTTTTTGTCGTCTTTCTAGAACTACAATTGTAAAAACACAATTTGTTTTTATACAGAAATGCGTTCATTAAAAACGAATCTTTAAATAGGGTCAAGTTTGTTTGTTTTTTCTTTCGAAAATATGAGTACTATATGTGGAATTTGGCGTCAAACGTAGTCGCCCGCTCCAAATATTCTGCGCTTCGTGAACGCAATGGACGAGCTTCCAGGCTGGTGGATGCTACGGAAGTTAGAATTTATACATTATTTCGTATTGGTTTGTTCCTTTCTTACATTCGAACGTTTGTTATACATTTAGAAATTAATCTTTTACAAATTATTTAAAACCTATTTGATAATACGTTTGTTTGCCCGTTTTGTCAGAAATATATTTACATTCTCAACGTATTGATGTATTTTCGTTCAAGCAATCCGCAACCTTAATCGAAATTAGGCCAATTAGGTTTTTAAGACGATTTAAATGCAATATGAAAGAAAAGTTGCAAGCTTTAAGGAAATATCAGATTAGAATGACCCAATGGTATGCCGTCCCACGAGACGGAAGCTGTCGTTCCGTGAATTACGACTCATAGTTGGAACTTGATTTAGCTGCATGAATCGCAGTTTTAAAATTGCCACCAACCTGAATGGCCGCGGTGGCTATAGCGTGTGCAGATTCAGTGCCTCGGTGGGAAGGGTTCTAGTCCTGCAAAGAGCGTGGTAGTTTGTCCCTTGTCTTGTGTATGTATGTGTGTGGTCGAGGAAGTCCTTGGGTCTGCTGACCACAGACCGAGGATCCCGCGTCTAGTTTTCTACAATTTGTAATGAGTTTTACAAAAATTAATTACAGAGATGTGTTAATTCGGTGAAAAATTGGGGCATAAGTAGTATTAATCATTACAAAGGGCAAGAAAGTATATGCTGTTTTATCACCACCAGTTTTGTTGAATGAAATATATTCTTAAAAATTAGGTATTTTAATAAGATCGCATATTTTTTTATTATACTAGTTGAGTAATTTCTACTTGAATTTAATGCAACCTATATATTTTTTAAACAGCTCCAAATTGTTTCTTTAAATTATTTCTTCGGGTAGATTAAAGGAGGATAAAAAATGGTGCAGGTCTTATTTTCATTGAACTCCTTGATTTTCGAAAAGTGTGTAAGTTACAAATAATGCGGGGAACCACTAGGTTTTTAAGCGTGGGGAAGCAGTGCGAGTTGTGGCCGCGATACTCTTTCGCTGAATTGTGCTATCCGGCATCCACCTACAAGCCGGCTTGTGAGGGATCTCCCTCTCCAGGTATCTTCCCGGCTTGGGCATTGTCCCAACCGGGACAAACTCTGAGCTGCCGACTGATCTCTTGGCACGTGATGTAGTGTAACACAAGTGTGTAAGGGGAGAGGTTAGGATAAAGAAGGGAAGAAGTAATCGAACGCAGTTTATGGCCTGTTTGTTAGGGTACTGCCGCGATCAGAAATTAATCGGAGAAACCACTGAAAACTACCGATCAGAGCAACCAGCCGCCAGAATTCTCCTCCAGCCAGTGGCTGAATTCGATCTACCTATGTAGTAGGTAGTGACGAAAATATGCCTCCTTCGGTACTCGGACCTAGGACCTTCCGACCAGAGCCGCTGCAGAAACAGGAGTGACTGAGCTAACGCAGCCGGTCCTTTCTTTTTCGACAGAAAACTCGTGTTGTGGATTACTGATACCGAAAACGTGAATTTTTCTTGCTCCTTTATGAAGTGAACCCCCGTCGTAACCTTTGATATCAAAACGTCGCTTTCGGCATTCTGTCTGAGCGTCAGTGTGTGAACAACACTGGCACTTAACTGTACCCAAAGGATTTTCACCAAATTTGACATTCATCGATCGATCTGGTAGATGTCGCGGCCTTTTAAATTTGAAACGATTATTTGATTGTTTGGTAGTTGAACTTAACATGAAGCCCCAAGGACATTATCGGAGTTTTCTAAAACTGTTTTTTTTAATGCTCGAAGAGAGCAGTATATATTTATAAAAATAAAGCAGGTCCAATTTTCACTGAACCTTCCGATTTTTTTGAAAATTGCAAAAGTGTTCTTAATACCTTTTACTAACAACATTTTTGGAGATATATTTATTCTTTCTCGTTTACGTACATATATACGGAGTAATATGCGTACTACAGAGAAAATTATGTAATACTGCGTCAAAAAAAGCGATTTTTCGACAGGAAAACTCGTATTGTGAGACCCTCATACAGAAAAAGTGGATAAATCCTGTTCTAATATTAACCTTCGGGCGCGCGCGCGATTTTATGTCACATGCACGATTGCGGAGCGGTATTTTTGTCGAACATTCCCCTTTCTCAATATTACAGTTTCTCTTGATCGTTAGTCACAGGGAATTTATTAAATAACATCAACTAGACATTGTAGTAGATAAAAATTGAATTGTGAAATATTGAAACAATTTTAATTATTGTGCAGAAAAGAAATTAATAAAGGAGATAATCTGCAAAATCAATCTTCTACTTTGGTTTCAAAAAACACTGATAACAAATACTTACAATATAACAATGATGTGAAAACAACTGGAACAGACGCTATCGTGTGGCGGTGTTTATGCCGCTCAGAGCGAAGACTGATGGCGTTGGTCACTTGGCGCGAATTTGGCGCAAATGTGGGTGGGTCTTGGAGAAAATTGTTACCGCTATCTTGTGTCTCAATATATAACTATAGAACACCTGGCTTCCAGTCATGCCGAGTTCAAATATCAAGGCGCAGCGCTATTTTATTCTCAAAGACGGCATTTATACCGCCCGCGTAATCGCTCGAGGGTTAAATAAATTACTTTATCCGTTATGTAGTCAGATTTCAAAACTAGTAAGCCCTTCATAGCGAAAAAGTGATTCTTTTCCATCAAAACGTCCGTCCGTCTGTCTGTTCGTCGTGTCTGTGAGCACCATTAGCTCTTAAACAATACGCAGAATTTTTTCCAAAATGGGTATACTAAGGTCGACTCGGAGCTTTGCTATTTTGAAAAACATTCTGTAAAATTTGGGGTACTTTACATGAATCTCCAGGGGCATTTTCAATTTTTTTCAAAAATGGCTCCAATGATTTTCTTGGATTTTTTTGGTGAAAGAATAGAGAAAAATACGTTTATAAAGATGGAATAGGTCCGATTTTCATTGTTAAACCTGATTTTATAACCCTGAACACTATTAAAAAATAACAAAAAAACCACAAGATTTTCTCGAAAACAGCTTTAGATTTTTCTTTTAACTTTTGGTGTGAATAGTGCTAAATGTACTCTAATAGATGACATTTTGCTCTATTCTTTTGTTTTTTCAAAAAAAAAATTTTACTAGTTCATTATGACGTTAATATTTACATTAGCGACGATTTATTCACATTATTACATTTATGAGTACATCAAATGATGTCTAATAAAGTTGCTCGAAAACTCAAAAGTTTTCTGTAATTATGAGCTCAAAATTCTGCATTTTCAGAAACGCTCAAACGCTATTTTCTGAAAAACAGCTCGAAAATTTTTCCTTCAATTTTTCATACAAAGAGTGCTAATTGCACTGTTTAATATAAAAAATATTTTTTCTATATTCTTGTGTTGTTTTTTAAAAAATTACACAAATATTTTTTATCTCTCACGCCGTTAATACGAATACACATTTTAGGAGAAATGTAAATATTATTGCATTTGTGAGTGCAAGTGCTTCAAATTACTTCCAATGGAATTTTTCGAAAACTCAAAAGTGTTCAGTGAAAAGTTCGTCAAATTTCGCATTTATACTAACGCTTGAACGCAATTTTCCTAAAAAATGCTCCAAATTTTTCTACGAATATTTCCTTATGGGACGAGGGTTTACTATTCTATAACAATCTTAAAGTAATATTTTGGTTCCACTATTAGAAAAACGAAAAATTGAGAAAATTAAAAAATATATATACTTTGGGCTGCAATAGATGGCAGCGGACAAGGCCGAAAAGCTAACCTAGACCAAAGAAAGTATAGAACTAACTAGTATGAAAACGTCTGTTACTTTCTATAGCGCCACTACTTCCCCAATTATTTCTTTAGGCGTAGATCTTTACATGATCTTATGCAAATAATTTATGTGAAATTAAGACTATTTAAAAATGCCTTTATTTCCCTCATTTTCCCTCGTGGCTCCAAATTTGGCATAAATGCCTCCAAATTTGTTCTTTAATTTTATTTTCGTTTAAAGTCAAGTTTGCTTCATAATATGGTATAAGTTTCATTTTTAATTAAATTCACTGAATTTTTGAAATTTCCAATTTTAATTTATTTTCAAACTTGTATTACACCTTTAATATTGAAGCTAGATAATATTTATGTAATGCAAATTAATCTTAGATATTATATATTCACTTTTTTGAATATTAATAGTTTACGCGAAATTTCTAGTTAAATTGTGCAATCTCACTGGAGTCTTGGAATATTTTCACAGGAAGACTTGCATTTTCCACCCGGAAAACCCGCGTTCATGTAACATCGAGAAAAAATATTTAGATTCATTTATTTATGCTTTAAACTCTTTGTAAGGCTATGGTACAATACACTAAATTGAATGGCAAAAGCCACTTTCATATAAACTTTTAAAATATCAGAAAGAAAATAATGATATTTACTACGGCCCTCCGCTTGGTTAGGAGTGTTTAAAGTGAAACGAAATGTTAGTGGTTTAGAAGTTGCAAGATTACAATATTGCCGTTACCAACAATACGAAAAAGTTTGTGCTTTTAAGCAACACAAGTTTTTTATTTAGTAGACCATTTATTGCAAGTATAAAATACTTTTTCTGATCCTATATGGCTACTCCGGAATATTTTAAGCCATAAAAATATAAATGAATTTACCTGATACTATGCTAAATCGAATATCTTTAAGTCGTTACAAAATCTACATCCTATGATATTCTGTTCTTTCGAAGATGCTATATTGTATCGCTCCAGATCATGGACATATATTTGGCGGAGAAGATAACCCACTCCCCAATTTTTGAACTAAATATTTTTCAAATTTGAAATGTAATTGAAATTGCATTGTTAGCACTTAACACGCGAGCGAGCAGTGACTTTTAGGAGTATTCGTTTACATCTCATTATTAAACTAAAGTAATAATTTAATTAAATTACAGTGTAATATTTATAGAAGTTAATGCTATTAATAATAATTATAATAATAATATTAATAATAATAAATACTACAATGTTGATGATGGTATATAATTTTAGTATTTTTACTTTCTCGCCTTAAGAAGGTACTGCGGAAAAAAGCGGTGAATTTTCGGCAGAAAAATTCTTAATGCCTTAATCACATATTTTCCTTAAAGACAGATTTTGAAAAAAAATGTACAATTTTTCGAAAACGAGTACTTTTCGCTTGCCTGAAATATAGGCAATTTTTAATTTTGTTTACATAATTTTTTTCCCAAAACATCTCCATCGTTTTTGATTAAATTTTGTTTTTGGATAGTTTAAAGGACGTTTAAAAGATTGGTACAGGTCTCATGTTCGTTAAAACTCCAGATTTTGTGAAAATTCCTACAACTACAATTATGAATATACATTTTTTCTGAATGAAATGTGTTCATCAAAAACATCTTCAAATAATGTCACGTTCCATTTTTCGAAAATATGAATATTTTTCCGAAATTTTGTGTCAATAAAGGCAATTTTAATTTTCTTAAAACCATCTTTTCTTAAAAACGTCACAAAAGCGTAAATTACCTCTATGAGAATAGCGCAGGTCTGATGTTCGGTAAAATCCTTGATTTTTCGAAAATTAAAAAAAATTATCTCGGCGTCTTCCTACAACTACAATTCGTAAGATACATTTTTTTAAAATGAAATTTGTTCATTAAGAACAGATCTTTAAATAAATTAAAGTTGATTTTTCGAAAATATGAGTAATTTTGGAACGGGCGTCAAACTTAGTCGCCCGTTCCAAATATCTTGCGTCTCGTGAACGTAATGAGAAGTGTTTCCAGGCAGTTGGATGTTGGGTGAGTAAAATTTGTATATTCATTTTTCTTTGTTCGTTTCTTATGTTATTCGAGCCAATGTTATACGTTTACAAATTAATCTGTTAGAAATTATTTAAAAATTATTTAAAATATATGAAATAAAAATTGGTAGACTTCAGAGAATATCAGATTGGAATTCAACACTTTCATTCCCCGGTGCGTCTAGGCAGCTGAATTTTTGTGAATTATGTCTCAATGTAACATGATTTAGCTATATGAAAAAGCAGTTATAATTGTCAAATTTGCGTTGATATTTCCTTGGAAATATTTAGTTTTCGCACCAAATTTTCTACGATTTGTAAAGAGTTTCACAAAACATGATGACTAAGATGTGTTACTTCGCAGAGAAACTGTGCTATAAATAGTATTACATAACCATTATTAAAGACGAAAAAGTACGTGCTGTTTTAGCACCACTAGTTATATATTGTCCATGGAGTGGTTTGTTTCTACACGATTAATATTTCTGTGTCTCACATTTCATGTTAAGTGGTATCAGAATGTCAGTGTCTTTGTTATTCTGCGAGACTTGCATTGTCTTCAACACAATGTGTCTTGCTACACTTACAATGCCACTGTTTCCCATTCTTCGGTCAGATTTCTTGACCAGCCATAGTAGTGAGCCATCTTGATGAGTGACTACCTACTTTCCCATGCCGACTATTGGGTTGTGTCAGGAGGCTTCAGTTTGCCTGAGGCCACTTCCTCCTTCCTTACGTGACACAAAGTCTACATACATTAGCTCGAGGATGGACGACATGATGCATTGTAAGCATTTTTATGGTTTTTCGATCCATGATTTGAATTTTTTGCTCAGTCAAGTCTCGTAGCCCGAAACTATAATCGACTACAGGCGTCGCCAAACTACCTGTTGCAGATATTCTATTCCTGGAGTTTAGAGCGGACTGGAAGACAAGTCTCACTCTTCTGTAATACTCCCTGCGAATTCTTTCTTTCATTGTGTCGTTCTAGATGGTATTCGTATTATATTCTTCAATGGCAAGATATTTGTAAGTTTTACCTGGCTCAATATCTTCAACCACTGTGTGCATATCAACGTCAATGCCCTCTGACGTCATTTTGCCTTTTTTAAAATTAATTTTTGCACACTTGTCAAGACCAAAAATTACAGATGTCATTGCTAAAATCATTCACGACAGACAGCATTTGGGAGAGAATCGCTTCATTCTTAGCAAATACTTTAAGATTATTTATGTAAAACAAATGCGTTACTAGTTTTTCATCACCTTGGACTTTGTAACCAAAGTTAGTGTGAGACAACTGTCTACATAGTGGGATCAAACTCATGAAAAACAGCAGAAGGGATGGCGAATCTCCTCTAAAAATACCCCTATTAATCTAAATACTTATTGTTCTAAAGCTTCCTCTCCACTGTATATTAGTAACCTGGTACTCCACGACTGCATACTAGTCTTGCAAAACACAGTAAATCTAGATGATATCGATAGATCTCCAGGATCCACGGTCTTCAAAATCCAATCGTGTGAGACATTAAAGGCCTACTGGTAGTCAATCCAATCCATTAATTAAATTCCGTTTTCGTGTCCTTGCATCATTCAAGATTACTTTGTTTAGTAACAAGATTTCCTTATAGCCATAAGAACCTTTACGACATCCTTTTTGTTCAACTGGCAACTGATAGTTCCTCTCTAGGTATCTGGACATTTTGTCAGCTATGGCTGCAGTTATAACTTTATACATTACTGGCAGACAAGTGATTGGCCTATAGCTCTTCAGCAAAATAACTGTCTCCCGCTCTGGGTAGTAAATACGTGATGCTTCGTGTTAGCAATTTCGGGAGTTTCTTCGGGGTTTCTAAAATGTTATTAACAGTCTTTGCTAGATAAGAATTGAAATGTTAATTTCTTAATCCAATAATTGTGGACATTATAAACCCCCGGGGATTTTCAGTTTTCCATGTTCTTATTTGTTTGGAAGAGATCCTCCTCCGAGAATTCGTGAACATGTTCCACTGTTTCCACACGTTCATTGGCAGTATCAACTATAGATTGAAGCTAAAATGCATCTTTGTTGTAGGATCTGCTTTCTTCCCATGTTCCTACCCAAAATTGTTCCGACGTCATCTTTTCAAGACGGGACAGCATTGCCATTTGGCTTTTGAGTCAAATTGCGATAGAATATCTTCGCGTCCATTTCAAACCGATTCTGTTCACAGAAATCTACACTACGTTTGTTACGCCTAATGCGTTGTACCCATTCTTGTATTTTTCTCTTTTAGCTAGCCTTACCTTGTTGTGTCACTTTGAATTTGGTATCTTAGTTTAAAATGGAGTATTTTTCGTTCAACTTTAGAGGAGTGCGTTGATTTAGAACATGCCTGGGCTAAGAGTGATATTTCACGGCGAGTGTCGACTATCCATTTCATAATTTTTTTAGCCCATGGGGGTAGGAGAACTGATTACTCTGCTTGGCTGTAGGGCCGTCAATGTTCTTGGCTGGTTCACAATTATCTGAGATACTAGAGATTCAATTGCATAGACGATGTGATCGGTTTCAGTAATATCTAGATCTCTACCTGGGAACTGTCCCACCTCATTTACTACAGAAACCGCTGTCTCTATCACTCTCTTAGCTTTAGCATTTTCTTATATTCTCCTCAACGGCGCACGAGCCATTTATATTGATTGACGGAAGGGTTGTTTTAGCTAATTTGTTGACGGCGTTACGAGAGCCTATCAATAAACTTTGGGACTTAATTCGCTTTCATAAAAGTCCTCGTGCTGCAGTCCATTTATTAATCTGCGTACATTTTATGGCTACAGTACTTAAGACAATATCCTACATCATTTACGTAAATTACGAATGCTAAGGTTCCTAGGACTGTTTCCTGTGCAATGCCCCGGGCGAATCGGTTGGCACTGGATCGTTTTTCACCTGATATTACGACTTGTTGGCGATCGGAGAGATATTGTGAGAACCACCGTATCGTGAGTTTAGCTAAGCTCATTGCTTTCATTTCCTCTAGCAGGATATCGTGTTCGACTGAGTCAAAAGCTTTACAGAAATATAGAAGAATAATTATTGTTAATTTACCGTTGTCAATGGCGATTCTTGCCCCTTCAGTTAAGCTTAAAAGCACGGTTCCTGTCCTTCTGTCTGATCGGAAACCATATTGATGTTTGCTTAAAAGATTTTTGCTGTCTAAATAGTTCGTAAGTTGATGTCGCGCAATTTTTTCTAATACTTTAGAAATTGTAGATAGGATACTAATAGGTCTGTTGAGGATTTGTTGATTTCGAAGAGGATGGACAAGCGCAGTTTTCCAAGAGGTCGGATAAGTTCCACTTAAGAGAGACATTTATTATATCTGTTACAATGGGATATATTATTCCGGCATAAAGTTTCAGTAATTTGGCGTTAATATTTTCTATTCCGGAAGCGCTTGGTTTTAGGCTCTGGATAGTTTTGAGAACGTCAATATGCGTTTCACACGCGAAGCAAAATTTCTCTGGAGTATTTCTAGAATGAAACTAAGTTTGTTAGAGTTGTGTTTGTTAATGAATTTTCGAAACGGGGGACATATTAGCGAAACGTTGTTTTAGAGTCTAGTGGTATATCAATTTGCATCGGTGCTCGTGATTTACCTATGCTAAGAGTGCGTAGAGATTTCCATATTAGTTTCGAGTCGCCATTTGTGCCAAAATATTGCGGTAATATTTACATATCGCGTTTCTCAATTTTTGTGTAACAACATTTCATAATATTTTTATATTCAATTATGTCGATTTCGCATTTTGAATTTCGAAAATATTTTAAAGGCGACGTCCCTTGTTTCATTATGAAGCGTGACCCTTCACGACGCCTGGACGCGCAAAGAAATTGAATGCTTGAAAATAACGCCATAAAAAGGCTCCGTCGTGCATACATAATAATATGCACGCGTTATTGGGGAAAATCGAAAGTAAAATGTATATGCTTCTAACTTTATAGTGAAGGAACTTTTATTTGCACTTCGATGTATTCGGATTCTCCTAAATTTAAAATAATTGTAAAACTCTTCATCTTTTTTTTTTTTTCGTCTTAGTTCACTAACAATAATTGGCTTGATTGCTCGCTGCCCTCCTTCGCTTTATACTTCCCGCTCCACCTCTACTTACGCTGATACAGTTCATTTTTTGTCACCTCAGTTTACGGTACGTGTTTGAAGGATGACTAGGAAAAAATCGGAATTATTTGGACAAGTACAATTTTTCAAAATACATTCTGTTGCATATTTCTGTTACAGAGGATTCGAGAACGTGTGCCCCAGTTAGAGCATCACTAGTTTGACATGTGAAAAGAAAAATGTTAAGATGCGGAAGCGTTGACGAATCCCAGGCGGCCCACAAGAAAAGCCGCCTGCTTGCCTGCCTCGCTTCTACCGCTCCCTTTCGTGCTCCGCTTCCCTTCGTGCCCGCCCTGCAGCGCCCAGAGGAGGCCCATGCACTGCCGGCGGCGGTTGTGGCGCCGGCAATGCGGCGCGCGGAATGGGGGTGTGGGATATGATGTTTTGCCAAATTTCACTTTACGATGCACCTATTCATTCTATTTTGACGACTGGTATAGCGTTGGATACAGGAAGCTTGTCGCCATCACGGCTGTAAGCCTGCATATTTTTAAATTTCTTCCCAAAACTATGGAAAGCTGAGTTTGGGCTTTTTTTATGGGTTTACAGCGAAATTTGATATTACACACGAGTTTATTGATCGAAAATCGGATAGTTCGTTCAGACGTCATCGATAATGTAAATTTCCCTTTCAGCTAGTCCCTTTTGACAGATCTATTAAAATTTTCTTACAAGTGTTTTTCGGTATTATCAAAGAATTGGAAAGATGACGTTCTCTTGTGCCAGCAAGGTATTTCTACACTTTATTATCGTTGTTTCAAGTATAACGATATCGTATCTAGGGTAATACAAGGAAATCCATATGAAGGTAATTTTCAATGCAAAATGTTGTGGTCAATGACGTCAAAAGCTTTCGAAAGACATAAACATATTTCAATAGGTGCTTCATTTTGACCCATTAATGAAGCAAGACGTTTAAGAAAAGAAACAATGGGCATTTCCGTAGATTTTGATTTTCTAAATACGTGTTGTGAGTCTGAAAACGCTTCTTTTTTCTGAGAAAAGTTTCCATTCGCTTATAGAAATCCTCTCTAATGTTTTGAGAAACTAACAAAAGAGAAATTGGCTGATAATTTAAATTTATTTTTGTTGCCTTTTTTAACAAATAGCTGTTTTGAAAATATCTGGAAATATTCATATGCATAAAAAAGCATTGAAAATGTGCGTTAACGGGTGTATAATGGCAGGCGCACAACTTTTTAATACATAATTCGGATAGTCATCTAAACGAGCAGAATATTTCTTTTTTACTTTCTTGCTACGGAGTAGAAAGAAAGTTATGTAAAGCTGCGCGAAAAAACCGCAAATTTTTGGCAGACACACTTATTTCAGGGCCCTGGTAAAAAAAGTGGATAAATTAAGTTGCTAATTTAGAAAAATCCTCTAACATGTGGTGTAGCCAGAATCTTCGTTTTGTGGGTCCTTGATACCGAAAAATTGAATGACGGCATAACCTTTGTCCGTCCGTCTGTCGGTCTGTCCCTCCATCTGTGAACAACGCTAGCAGCTTGACTGTTCAGCCGATTTTCTCCGAAATTGATGTTCTCCAATCGATCTAGCTGATATCATGACTCCTTGAATTTGAAAACGATTTTTAATTCTTTGAGGTACTTTACATGAAGACCCTTGGACATTTTGCGAATATTCAAACTGCAGTGTCTCTGACCGGGTGGTCCTAGGTTCGAGTTCCGACAGTGGCAAAATTTTCAACACGAACTTGTCAGCTAGGTCGAATTCAGTCGCTGTCTGGAGGAGAATTCTAGAGGTCGGCTGCTCTGATCGGTAGTTTTCCGTGGCTTCTCTAATCAACACCAGGCGAAGGCCGATGTAGTGCCCTAACTCACGGGCCAAAGACAGCTCGCGATCTTTCCTTCCTAATCCTTGTTTCATCCTCACCTCTTACACATACACACACACAAACTAACATGCACTACTCTACCACACAAGTCGGGAGCTTAGAGCTTGTTCCGACTGGGGCGGTGCCCTATGATGAGAGACACCTGGTCCAAATTTCACTGATAACTCTGAATTTTCCAAACTTGCAACTTGTTTTTTTTCGGCGTCTTCCAACATCTATGAAATTGAAGATAGAGATTTTATCTTCAAATAATTTTTTTCTCCATTAGTTCTTTCACGAAGGACAGGTATTTTTTTTTTTTACAATTTTAGTAGTTTTCGAGGTTTTAGTATTTTTAACATGAATCTCACGACGATAATCTATACATTAGCGCCTATTTGTATATATTTTTATATTTATGAGTGCATGTGCTTTAAATAATGTGTGATAAAGTTCCTCGAAAACCCAAAAGTTTTCTGCGAAAATAAGCTCAAAATTCCGCATTTTCAAAAACGCTCATCGCTATTTTCTCAAAAATGGATGAATTTTTTTTCTTCTATGTAAAAAAGCTCGAGTCGAAGCTTTGAGATTTTGAAAAACATTTTTAAAAATTTGAGGGTACTATACGTGAAGCCCCTGAAACATTTTCACAAAAATCGCTCCAAAATGTTTCTTTAAATTACTTGTAAGAATAAAGTAAACTGCACTTATAAAGGTTGCATAAATCCGATTTTCAGGGTTAATTCTGAATTTTCGAGAATTTTAAATTTCAATTTTACCTGCGTCTTCCCACAATTTCAAAATTGAAGATAGAGATTTTTCTTTCAAGTGAAATTTGTTCTCCGTATATAGTTCTTTCATTGACGTCATGTACATTTTCTTTTAAATTTTAGTAGTTATCGCGCAATATTGCATGCAATATTAAGAAATAATAAAAACAAGATTTCCTCTATAACGGCTTAAATTGTTTTCTTTTTTGATAGGAATAGTACAAAATATACATCATAAGATGTCATAAACGTCATATTGCTCTATTCTTTTGTTTTTTCAAAAATTACAAAAATGTAATTTTTTTATCTTGTCTCTCGAGTAGTTAATATTTTCACTAGCAGAATTTTTTTACGTTATTGCATTTATAAGTGCATTTACTTCAAACAATGTCATATAAAGTTTTTCAAAAACTGAACAGTTGTCTGGGAAAATGAGCTCAGCGTTTCGCATTTTCAGAAACACTCAAACGCCATTTTCTCTCAAGCGGCTCCAAATTTTTGTTCTAACTGTTCTTGAGAATAGTGCTAATTGCACTATTTAGGACGACATACAATTACTTTTCTATATTCTTTTGTTTTTCCAAAAATTACACAATATATAAAGCTCAAACGCCATTTTCTCATTAATGGCTCCAAATTTTTTCTTCAAAATTTCAGCAAACGCACAACGCCTTCCGCGACTACACACATGCATAGATCGGGAGCCAGCAAGAAAATTCACGTATGATAAGCTCATAGCTAAAACGTTTTGAGAAGTGAGCCAGTGTTATGAGGAACAGAGAAACGCAAGAAAGGCGGCCTGAAGGTATCAGTGTTGCGCTGCACAATTTTTTGAATGTGTCGAAAAATATTATGCCATTGGGAATGAGTACACAACTAATTCTTGTTATGTATTGTTCGCTAGATAGCCAAAATATGAAGGAGTTGTATGCCATACCGATATGGCGTCACTATCTGTACGCCTTATTGAATTCAAAGTAACTTTTTTTTAACAATCCTCATGTATTATGAGATGAAAGCTATTTGTTTGATCTAATGGTAGAAAATTATTTTTCATTGATGATTATGGCCACGCCATACCATTGGGCGTCTCTAAGTAGCCGCCATACGGTTCAGAGATGTCCACTTTGTCACTAATCCATGTAGGTGTGTATAGTACAAGTATGGCGGTACAATTTTAGGATCCCCTTGATTTATTTTGATAAATAGATGCAATGCCATAATGATAAGGCGTCTTTAAATGGCAGTCATTCTTGAAAAAACTATTTTTTAAATACTTGTAATTTCATAGGTAAGTGCTGGAAAATATCGGATAATCTTAACATCAATAAAAATTGAAGTGAATAGTTGATTTGCAACGACAAATTAGATTAATATAATTTATTGAAAGAAATAAAATACAGTACTTTTAGATTGTTATAAAGGCGAGATAAAAAAGTTACACATTACACAACAATGATAAACGGAACTGAGAGAACCATTTTGTTTTTTATAAGGTCTATGGGTGGATTTCTAAGACGTAGTCTGAACATAGAGGAGAGATACTACTCTATTATATCTCTACTTTATGAGTCTGAGCTGCGGTATTGAAATCTCGCGATGCGAATTAGATTGATAAAATGATGATTCAACGACGTCTGGTGATGCCTCAGTCTCAAGCCGAGGCTCTGAGAAATCGGTTTGGCAACATTGCCGTTGCATATACGAACGACGTTCGTCGTATGTTTTTAGAGTAGAAACTGACTAGTTCGCGGCAAAGTAGTGGATATACGTTTGATAGCGTAGGTACGAATTGTATTTCCATTCTTATTTTGCACGATAATGTAATGTATGACGAATTATACTTTTATAATAATTACAAAGCCATGCCAACATTTCGTTCAGTATTAATACAGATGGCTCGGTTTGAAAGAGAAAGGTGGATCCTGGCAGAAATTTGTCAGAAATACCCAGTTTTAGGAAAGAAGCGGTACTGTTATCAAATAATTAGTGAGAGGCAAGATTGGACGAAAATACAAGGAATTCACCGCATCGAATCTGCGCAAACCCCCGCGAGATTGTGGACAACCACAAGGTAAGTTTTTGTGGCCAAAGAGCGTGTTTTGTAGTTGATCTAGTTTTCTTAAAAAATAAATACCTACCGACATATATCAGGATTAGCTGACAATGTGATTCTATGAATAAATATTTTAAATAAAAATATTGTACTTTCATTAAAACAATGTCCCTACTTGCAGTTCTGTTGTTTTGTGACAATGACATATTTATCTTTTGTATGTGATGTAATTGGTTTAGAGTAATGGCAATTCATTGGTCTAGTGAATAAAAATTTTGAAAAAATATTAATTAACAGTACTTGAAACAGAACAAGATAACATCCTGGAAATGTTTGACTAATTATGAAAATTAGTGCGATTTTTGATAACATCTACTACAAAGTTATTTATTTTTTAGTGGGTTATGAACTTTCCTTCTGAGTTAATACAACAAGATAATGGATACAGTTCCTATTGTGAAGGGTTTTTTCTGTTAGAGTTGACAAATATTAGAGATATAATTGTATTACAAAAGGATAGTAGTACATGTTAAAATTATATGTTCTTCACACAATAGTGCAGTGAGAGAGTTGCTAATATAAATATAATAAACATAATAATTTATGTTAAGTTAATATCTGCAATTTTCATTTGGTTATATCTAACAAATAATTTCAATTTTCACGTGTTTGTTTTATAAAATTGTTTCATGTATTAATGTTTTGTGTATGCCGCTGAAAGCGTTTGTAAGATGGAAAAAAAGACAATTAACGATAATAATTGTGGGAATGTAAATGGTAGTCAGGAGAAAAGAGGGTGTAATGACAACGAACGATGCTTCCAGTTCACAATTTCTACCCCTGTAGCCCCAAAAAAAGGTAAAGGGATAATTGTTTATTGCTAACATGTTTGAATTAGTCTGAATATGTATTTGCTTGCAGTGCCAAAATAGTTCATGTATGCGATTTAGTTTTATAGGAGATAATTATCAGTTTTCTTGGAATCAAAGATGAAAGTCCTTGGTAAAAGTTGAATTACCAAATTTTCCCCCTTTTCCCCTTTTTCTTAGTGAAAAACAATTTTGAAGAGTAATTATTGAAGATCACAGCAAAAATGATAGAACATTCAAAATATATAAACTGAGAATAAAGAAAAAACAGCTATGCTCGAACATACACTCCAAAAACATTATGACCTATCAATTTATAATAAAAACATTAATTTGAATCTTTTGTTTTTCTTAATAAATAACTATGAAAAATGGGTTTGATTGAAGTGAGCTTTGAGTCACATAAATCTGTTCTCTTCCGTTCATGTGATTGAGGTTAGGTCGCCAAATGTCAGTGAAATATCGTTTCTTTTGAAAAGCTGCAATCCCACGACACTCTTGTTATCGGATTCAGTGCCCTATGCCGATTTCATTACAAGGCAATACAGAAGGAAATATATACAATAAGGAAATACAGAAGATTTATGAATATAATGATGCCTTCGGGGGGAAATCGGAAGCACGCGCTATGCAGAATTCTGTGCACTTTTGAGCATGATGTATACGTTCAAGGAAGTATATTAGTACATCCCTCGTAAGTGGACATAGTTTCACGCGATGTGATCTTGCCTTTGGCACCTTCATGCGTGAAGTCGGGCGCCATGACTGCGTTTATTCTCCTTACCAATACAAGGCAAGGATTAAAAGAGCCAAAAAGACTGAACCTACTTTTCAAGTAAAATCAATTCGGTGTGACAGTTGTCTGGAATTCAATAAATGAATGACCTCAGTATTTTGTGAAAATACCTGAAAGCACTGAAGACGAGTAGGTATCGTTTAAAATAAGCACACACAGGCACTTCATCTTCAGAAATATGCTTAGTTACAATGTTGAAACATCAAGTTTTGTTGACGGTATAGTTTTATACAACTTCAAATTAAGGACACTGAACACTTGTACTCCTTGAGACTAAGGCATACCCTCCTGAAAAAATTGCCAAAAAATAGTAAACAATGAAAGATCTTCAGAATGTTACAAGTTACTTATATCTTTGATGACAAGTGTCGCCCATTTTATGAAGAGAGGCTTTCCCGTCTAACACAAAAACGTCAATATAAACAATGCTAATGATTTGAATAAGGCATAATTGCTGTTGAAAAAATATGATGCACTTTGTATTTGAACTTAATATTGAGCTAACAAATTCTTTCTTTGTATAAACTACCACTTTATTTTGTAAACCCGTTCAATGCTAATATAACATACTAGCTCTTAACATATATAAATCTAATCTATATTAACTTAATATAACTATATATTAGTCAAAATATTTCATATATAATAAAAGTCAGCATAAATACAACTTAATGATATTCACCTACTTTTTAAAACATTTTACAAATATACAAGATTATTTCTCTCCGTAGAGACATTATATCGGTATGGCACACATATATTCGTATTTCAGACGTTAAACATATTTCAAAATCATAAGTATGGCATGTGTACCTATTAGACGTTACCCTTATAAAACGTTTACAACTTTAGAAGTAAATTTCTCACGTTCGAGACATCCAATCGGTACGGAACTTACAAACTTATGTTGTAGACATTAAAATCAATTGAAAAAAGTGTGAGTTGAATTGAAAAATGTTTTTCTCGAGTGTGTTCATATGATAAATGGGTTAGTGAAATAAAGACATCTTTGAATCAGTATGACAGGTACTTAGCGACACCTAAACGGTATGGAATGATCACAATCAGAGGTGGATTTACGCATAGGCACAGTAGGCACGTGCCTACGGCGGCAAATTTTTAAGAGCGGCAAATTTTCAAAGGCGCAAAATTTTCGTGATATTTTCTAAAACAAATTTAGGTTCTCTAAAAACTATAACAGCATAAATCATACTTTTATTTAAAAAAATATCATATTAATATTTAATACAAGCTATTTATTTGACTACTTCATTAGAGTATACCTTATGATTTCAGAAGTATATGAAACTGAAACTAAGGCCCGTTGACGAAAGAAAACATGTTGCAATTCTAGTTGTCATGTTTTAGTTTCCTTTTAATGTTAACGTTTCAGTGTTGAAACGTTAACAATGTTGAACGTTACTTGCTATGAAGATGCAGTTTATATCCAAAATTAGCTAATCCAAAAAAAAATATTTAATTTATGAAAACAATGTGCAAAATATAATGTTACTTTTAAAGTTAAAACGTTTAAATTAATGAGGAATTGTTACTGAAACGTTACAATTTGAAATGTAACATTAATTTTAAACAGGGGGCGGCAAATTTGATGTGCCTACAGGCGGCAAAAATATTAATCCGCCCCTGATCACAATCGGCGATAAAATTGTTTTTTCTATCATTGGACAAACAAATTAGCTTTGAACTCATAATCCCAATGAGCATGCAAAAATGACACGTTGAATTCAGTTCGAGTCGCCGCTTCGGTATGGCATACAAGTACACACTTTGGTTACCTAACGAACAATATAGAAGAATAATTAGCTGGGTCCTCATTCCCTGAGAGCATAGATTTTTTCGACATATTTAAAAAATCGCGCAGAGTAACGCTGACACTTACTGTCCGCCATTCTTGTGTTTCCTTATTCCTCATAACACTGGCTAACTTCTCAATTTTTTTTTTTGCTTTGAGCTTATCATACGTGGATTTTCTTGCTGGCTCCCGGTGTAACATGAAACACATGGGACAAACTACCACGTCCACGGAAGGGCGCGAACCCCGACCCTTCAGACTGAGGCTCTCTCTAAACTATGGTGATTATTTTTTGGACAATTATTTTTATTATAATAGTAGGCCACAGAATAATTCTTGTCACGGAATAAACGTACTCGTACCCAGTGCGGGATTTTTTTAAAAAATTGTTGGGTTTTCATTGACGCAACGCATTTCCAAGCTCCGTGGGGCGTTGAAAGCTTTGCGCTTTCGGAGTAATCATGTCATATCCGTCACGTCACGTCACGTTTCGTTTCGTCGCAGTCAGTTTTCGAGAGGACCGCCAAGTAGCATCTCCGCGTACGCTCCTCCTACTACGCGCTCCTGCGTCACTACTCAGCGGCCAGAATTGGGAAGGAATTAGAATTGGGGTAGGGTTTAGGACACTTCACAGAGGTTGGACTAGCACCTGTGAATCATGCAAACTGGTTTAGTCGCAACAAATTTCACATGAAGTTCTATGGGGATTTTACGGGAACCTCAGTAGTGAAAGGCAAGCGACTTCGCCATTGAGCCACGAGAGCATTTTGCCGAGTTTATCGCATAAGCATACTAAACAAATGCTTATGGCTCCCGTCAAATTGGGGCCCCTTCAAAAGACGAGATTTATTGATGTTTGTTAACATTTTTAAAAAAATTAGCAATATTAGCTAATTAATTAAATTTGAAAATGTATCTAAGAATATGTAAGGTTGCTTATGGACAATAATCATAATATTATTCGTTTTTAAAAGTTCAAAAATATCAATTTTTCAATCTTTCAAACTTTGGGGGATTAAATTTTCCTATCCAAACCGATTGAAACCAACCGGCCTTTTGTTTGAGTTCAAGTTCATTATTGGCTTACGGCGCTGCTATCGGTATTCTCCGAATTTTATGTTTAAACTTGATGAAACATTTGAAAAACAAAATTCAAGGTGTTGTAATGCTGTAAGTCGTTGTGTCTGTGTTTATTATATAACTGTATCTGTTAAAGTAAGTATTCATATACCTAATTATATATCGAATAGTTTTTCGTTATAGATAAAGAATAAAAACGTTTGTTTATTATTGAAATATACTAGTCCAAGTGGTTAGTTATTTCGTACATTGTTATACCGTCAGCGTCCAATCCGTACACAAAATACAACATGTATATATAGCGAGAAAGTACTTAAAATGTGTAAAATAAAGAAAAAATTTAATGTTTGTAATTTTTTATATTTGGTTCTATAAATACATGTTATATTTTGTGTATAGATTGGACGCTGACGATATAACAGTGTACAAAATAATATTAATAAAATATTGTAATTTTTAGACTTTCTGAATTTATTTAGGAAGTTCTACAATAATGTATATATATTAGACGATTACCAAATAACTGTACACATTCGCCACTCTCCGAATTTTTAACCCGTTTTGAGGACAATATTTGAGCAAGGAGAGGATATCATCATAAAAAAATCATCGGAGTCTTGTGTATAGTATAGTTTTGTGTATCGATTCAAATGCACTAGAAAGTATCTTTGTAAAATATTATCAAGAAATAGTTAGATTCGGAATTGCATATAGTTGTTAATATATTATAAATAAATGTTATATGCAAATATACTTGTATTTTTAATAAAATATTGTATAATTTATCCACTAATAGATATTTTTATATTGAATTTATGGGGAGGTTGATACCATTTTCCCCCGGGTGACACGAACTGATGCTACGCTTCAAATAATTTGTAAACACTGTAACATTTATAAAAATAACGTATCAAGTGTTGCATTTTTTCTTTTGGCCAATACACTAATTATTTGAATGAAAATCAGTTTTACTGACTTAATTTTTATCTAATATCGGAAATTGCAAATGTCCATCTATAACATAAATAATTATTTTGTAGGTGATTTAATGAGTCTAATCACAATTTAAAGTGAAGAGAAATTATCCAAGTGTATCTCAAAAACGAAAACTACTCGAGGAAAAGAGACAGAAAGATGAGGAAATCATTAAAAAATTGCCCAAATTAACTTCGTTTTTTCAACAATCTGCATCACCTTCAACCTCACAAAATGTTCCTGATAGTGTGGAGGATGTGGTAGAGGAAGAAACAAGGCAAGAAATACATATTCAAGTGCTTATTGACGATAACGATAATAATGCAATATGTCAATATTTTGCTGATCAAGATAATAGAATTAACGATCCTGGCAGGTGGACTGCGTTATGCGGATGACACCAACTACTGGATAAATCAAGGACCGCAAAATTGTCAACGTCATTCAGGACCATTTGAAAACTCTCGGAGGGCATTTCAAGATGGATCCAAACAAGATTTTGCTCCCAAAATCTATTTCATAATAAAAAAGCAAATGGTGAAATGTACACTCGAAACTGGCTCTGTATTCTCCATCAAATGGTTCGCAGTATTGTTTTGCATGTAAACTTTTTCCATCAAATGTCGTGTCGCAATTTGTAACCGGATTTAGTGACTGGCGAAATAAGAGTGTCATTGATCGACATGAAAATTCACAGAATCGCAGAGAAGCAAAGCTAGCATATTTGGATCGACGAAAAGGAATTGGACTGAAATCTCAATTAGATGACCAAATCGAGGACTAACTTAAATACGGGCTTCATGACTAGCAACGACTAGCAGCCATCATTCAAACGTTAGCAGAACTGGGATTACCTTTTCGACGGTCAAATGAAAAATTTTGATGGAATGGAAAAAATTTGGTCAAAAATGGAAATTATTTGGGATTGCTAGAACTAGTCGCTAAATTTCATCCATTTTTGGCCTCATACATTTCAAATTATGGAAATCGTGAAAAAGGTTATCATATCTCTGAAATAAAGAATCTCCTAAAATAACAATTGTTTACAGGATTTAACAATTTTTTACAGGAAGTGTGTCATACTTGTCGAAAACTATATTCGAAGAGTTTATTTAACTAATAAGTGAGCAAGTTCACTCTACGATTCTGGATGAAATAAGAGTTTGTGGATATTTTAGTGTATTCGTCGATTCAACCCCTGATCTAGCCCACGTTGATTAACTGTGCGTCATAATAAGATATACATCGCCGTCAGATGAATTGCCTGTAGATCGTTTTTTAACTTTTTTGGAACTGGAAAATCATGTTGAAAACAAATTGCTACTCATGTTTTGAATTACCGAAAAAAGAGAACCGTTGGAGTATACCAGATCCATGATACTGTAACAAGTTTCCTTCCTAAATATTTATGTGAAGATTGTAACATTGATTTTTCTAAGTGCAGAGGACAATCATACGACAATGCGGCAAATATGTCATGGTGGGTCGTGGTTATAAAGGGATGCAAAGTGTTATTGTAGAAAAAGAAAATCATAGGCGATATACTATGCCCTATGTGCATCACATTCATTGAATCTTGTTGGTCGTAGCGCAGTCGATTGTAGTCTGGAAGCCGTCATTTTTTTTAAATTTTTTTTTCATTAGTGCAAACACTGTACACATATTTTTTCTGCTTCAACACACAGATGGAGTGTACTTAAAATACATGCTGACAATGAAAATCTTTTAAAGAAACTTTCGGATACGCGTTGGGAAGTGAGTGCGTTTGCCACGGAAGAAATACTTGATTCATAGTCTCAAATTATTAGCGCGTTAACTTTTATCTCCGGCCATAATGATCAAAAAGGAGATACTAAGCGAGAGGCAACAAATATCACTTCAAAAATGCAAGAATCTGAGTTCAGTTTTATGCTTAACAATGTAGAAGGACATTTTGCATCTCTGTCATCGCGCATCTCAAGCTCTTCAAAGTGCAGAAATTAATTTTAAACTTTGCAATGATCTCTATGAATCATTGACAAATTACTTGAAAGATCTCAGCATAGATTTTGACAAATTCGGAAACGGGTCGCAATTAGTTCTGCCTGATGTTGATTATAAAGAAAACTTTACTCGAAGACATACTCGGAGAAAACAGGTTAATGATGGTCAAGCGAAAGAAGTAGTTTCAAGTGCAAATTTCTGGTTTCAACCTTTTATGTGATCATTGGCATTCTCCAAGCTCAGATGAAAAGTAGATGCAAGATTTACAAAAATCTGTCTAACAAGTTTGCTTTCTTGTTAAACATTGACTTGTCTAACGATGAGTTATCATCTAACGTTGAAACGCTTGTTGTATCGTATCCTGAGGATGTTGATTTGAATCTTCCCGGAGAATTGAAACAATTTCATCATTACATACTTTTGAAAATGAACGAAGATAAAAGTATTCATGTTAATTATACAGATTTCTAAAAATCATTAAAAATGATATACTCCAGACAGTTACTCCGAACTTAGAAATCTGCCCTAGTATGTTTTTAACATTGATGATAAAAAACTGTTCTGAAAGGCAATATTTTTCACAAGAAAAACGAAAATGTTTTAAATGAGTTATATTTTTTTATATCTACTATACTACATACGAATAGTCAAGTGTAAACAAAAAGTATTAATGAATGCATATTTATTGATTGATAAAATTAATTGAGAAATAAAATGCATAAATATTGTATTCCTTTTTAAGTTCAGGTATGTTGAAATTTATCATAAATTTATAAACAAAACTATAAAAATCCTATTTATATAGATTTTAAATTAAAAATTGGAGTCAAAATATACATTTGGATTTAAAAAATTGAAGAATGGAGCCCCAAAATATTTACTGCTTAGAGCCTCATTGATTGGTATTCCGGCCCTGCTCGTATTTACCTCATTACTTTATCGCACTAGCGTCATAATGAAGAACTTTACCGCACTAGCACGGCTAAGTACTTCATTACGACACTAGTGCGACATTGTCATAAAGTGATAAAGAGTGACTTTACCTGACCAGAATGGATAAAACACTATTGTATCGTGATTTGTATTGCTAATAATAAATGGATTCAAGACACGCAATGAATTAAAATATATACTTATGAGCGTACAAAATTTCATTCATTCAAAGGAAAAAGAGTAGAAAAAAGGAGAGAAGAGAAAAATGAGAACGAGAAGGAGAAAGGAAGAAGAAAGAGAAGGTGTAGAATAGTTTTTTACTTAAGTCCAGAGTTTACTGATCCCACTTCTGATTGTTCTATACTCACTTAACGAATCATACATTTTTCACTTCCTTATTTCTCGCTAACAAAGCCCCGATATAGAGGTTTCGACAGCTACTAGTTTGTTTCGAAAGACCTAGCATTTCTTGTTCTACATTATTTCGAAAGACCGCGCGTTCCTCTGTACACTCTGTGCTCAACTTGTTCACGAATATTTCCATATCAGTTATCCAGAGGTGCTTCAAGCGCATTTCATGGAGAGGATCAGGAGTCCAGCATAAGCAAGCAGCAGAATTGAAACTTCGCCTACATTGCGGTTAATGCAAAACGCAACACTCCGACGCGTTGATTTTGTGATACTAATATGAGAATGATTGGAGCTTCAAATAGCCGTTCGCCTACCGAATCTGTGAACTTCATTGCGTGTTGAGAGTGTTGTAAATGGTATGTTGCAGTACTACCCGTTAGAACATATGTGCTTTAATCTTCCAGTTCGTGCTGTGTATTTTGGTGTGGATGAGAAATGTAAAGCTGGACTTTTCATTACTGAAGCGTGTTAGCGTCTCAACACTCTCATCGCTGCTATTCAGTGTGCTTGAGATTTTAAATATTTCTGTATATGAGTTGAGGGTTTTGTCTTGCGCCTTGTACGTGGTGGTAACCTCTTACCTCTGCTTTAATTTCTTGCATTAATCAGCGACATAGTTCCTTTATGTTGGTGCGATATTTTGACAGTTGTGGTGAAGGAAGAGAGAGGAGAGGCATGTCCGTTCCGGATCGACACCCATATGACAGGGATAGTAGTAGTGACACTGAGGATTATCATGACTCAGATGATAGAAGAAGAAGAGTTTATAAGAATAGAATGAGGTACGATTTTTGTTTGATGAATTTATTTGCGAAAGTTTTTACCCCTGTGCATACATAATGCCATTAATAAAATTTATATATTTATTTACAGTTATGGCCAATCTTCAAAACCAAAGCCATGTCTTGTACAGCGACAAGGTCAGGTTGGTCCTGGTGATCAAAGAGCACACTCAGTCTCCATGTCTAAGCAATCATTAAATATGGGTGCACGTAACAGGTACACACAGTTGTTAAGAGAGTATAACTTTCTAAATCATTTGCAAATAAAGGTTTCAATGTTGCAGAACACGGGCATCTCATCATTTGGGCCCTCCCAAAGGTTCTATTAACCAGTCCAGAGATATTGATTTACATGGTAGTTCTTCTGTCTCAAACTCCTTAACCACAGTAACAAGTGATGAACGGATCACCTTGGTTGTAGACAATACACGATTTATATTGGATCCAGCATTGTTTACTGCTCATCCAAACACTATGCTTGGAAGGTAAAGTACTTGGAATATGTGCCATTTTTAAAAAGTTTTTTTTAATGTGTTCATTTTCATAAATTTAATTTGTTATATTGTATTTCAGAATGTTCAGCTCAGGCATAGAGTTTGCTCATCCTAATGAAAGAGGGGAGTATGAAGTTGCTGATGGAATATCTGCTACAGTGTTCAGATCCATTCTGGAGTATTACAAGGGTGGGCTCATAAGATGCCCACCAACTGTTTCAGTTCAAGAATTGCGTGAAGCTTGTGACTACCTGCTTGTACCTTTCGACGCACAGACCGTGAAATGCCAAAATCTCCGTAAGTTTACTGCAAAGTAATGAAAGGAGTCAGAACAACATAATGATAACCCCCATTTTTGTAATGTTTGTTAGCCGAAGGAAAAACATACAGACATTTGTGTATTCAATTCCTACTGCTTTGTATATACATATTATAGTTTTAAGAACATATTTTAGTGTTTGAATCATAATGTTTGTTTCTGAGGGAAATTATAAGAATTTTATTTCGTGTATGTGGAATGAGGGATATCATTTTGTGGCCCTAACCCCTTCAATTACACTCTAAAATTAAAATAGATTTGAATAAGATTTGAATGCACCAATAAGGGGAACAATTTACCCCCATAAATGTTGAGGTATTCTTATTGTGGGTGCACATGTGTTATAAGACTTAATTTTTTAGTGTTTTTGACAGTTCAATTTCTGATTTGTATGCTTTGAGCAAATGTGTACTAAAATAATGTTCAGTCATTTAACTACATATTCAAGAATCTCCTGCACTTCTTGTATTTGTCAATCTGGCTTAGTTTCCAGTGAATACTTTCTAGAATTTCCTGTCTCTTGTTGCTAGTGATCTATTGCATTGCATCCATTGCAATGAAATTATCTTCTGATCTATCTACATGGCCTTGCTAATTGTTTCTATATTCTTTTGCTTTTGTATGTAGTGCAGTCCTTTTGTTACATTAGAGTCTCTAATTTTGAATGCTGTATTGCATTTCTTGACACTTCCTAGTTTCAGCATTTCAGGTTTAAGAAAATTTATTCAGTTTCTTTCTCATTATCTGCATGTATGTGCAGGTAGAGACAGCTTTTCCCTGGTAATTACCCTAATAAAGTGTTTGCCCCTATTTCACACTTCACTGTTAACCTAATCAGTTTTCACATCCTAAAACTGGTGATATTGTAGTTAGGGTCTCCCCACTGACAAGACCTTCCAAATTATTGAGCACCTTGGCTGGTATCACTCCTGGATTGCATCTTTTATTGCTCTCAGACATTTCTTGGTCAGTATTTGTGCCAGCAATGTAGGTTCTCTTCACCTATTAACAGTGTTCTTGTCAAATTTGTATTCTGAAAGTCCGACACCTTCTGGAAGCCCCCCGGCCATACCGGGACAATGGGGCAGAAACATAACTATGGTTTACGGCAGCTGATATTAAATAGAATAAAATATTTATTTCACTACTTAAGAATACATGGAATATTTCTGATGGTACCATTTTCTAAGTAGTTGCTATAAATACACTACACAATCAAAGGAACATCACAATATTTCATATTACTTTTTACAATTTTACAAGATTTTTATATTATATTATATTATTATATTATATTTTTACAATTTTACAAGATTTCAAGTTGAAGCAAGGCGAAAGCCTGACTAGTAAGCATATCTAGTTGCTGATAAGGCACACTGGGCTTTCAAGATGAATATATTTCATATAAAGTTCAACAAAAGATTCTGACTAAGATGAATTCTGTTGTACACATTCTGTATTTCCATCAAGACTTGATTTCTATTCCATAGGACAATTCTTCTCGCCATGAAACTTGCGTACAAATTCTTTGTAGAATTTGCTCTTCTTTTTGGAAGATGGTGTTTAGAAGGGAAGCAAATAATTCCTCTTGTAAACACTTTACTTTGTTTCTTCCTACTCAGAAGTATGCCCTACCAGTTGTTTTTGTTTTTTTTAGTGCAGAAAATGTCTACATTTGATGACTGACACAAGTGGCTGCTGTCTGGGACCAAGAGGGCGTGTTTTTTCTCTCTTTGAGACGTATTTCAATCTCTTTCTGAAATGTGGCTTAAATGGGTGCCCTCAATTAAAACCTACCTTTCCATTGGTTATCACCTTTTGGTGGTGGTGAAAGTATGGTTGACATAAACCAGTTTTCAAAGATGAGCAGATCAAACTAACTAGCTCTTGTCCTGTTGTACGTAGTTCTTAAATGACCATTTCTATTCCGTATTTCCCCCAAATGTTCTGCCTTATAACTAGACCTCGCATTTTAGGTCAAATGCCTATTTAGTTCCTTTAGGAGGTTGTGGGAAATAATTGCATATGTTTAAGAATCACAAAAAGTAGATCTACTAACATCATCTAATTGTCCTAAATGATTTGATGCCTATTTTAATTTTTTTTGTTGCCTAAAACAAGTAATTTTGTAGAATTTATATTTTAATTATTTATTTTTTAAATTTTGTTCTTGAAATGTAAATATTCTGTGATCAAATGTGCAATCGACTATGCACCGAAATCTCTCGCACAAGACACCGTAAATAAGGATCTCTGTAAGTCAGTGTAAAGATGTTTCACACTCTACTCCAATCAGCAGGCTTGTCTTAGGCAATTGCATCGTTCCCAGTGTAGCTGCACTGCTGACAGCTTCAGGCTTATCGCAGCAGCAGGTTGCCTGTGCAATCCGAGTGCCTAATTTAATCCTTTTGTGACAAGTTTAATGTCAGAAACAAGTTTTCATGTCTAGTGTTTTTTAACCCTTAGACTCTGTTTGGGGCCTTTTGTGACCCCAGGAGCAAATGTTTTGCAACACATTGAATATTCTCATGAACTTCTCCTTTTAGATATGATATTTATGTCCAATTTTCACATGTGTACAAAACTTCTCAGTTTTTAATTTTTTTTTAAAATAATTTTATTTTTATGCAGTTGGACTCAGAAATGTCGCAATCAACATTTAAATTACTTAAAAAGAAAAATACTTAAAAGTGTCCATTTCTGTTTTGTAGTATTATGTTGCAGTTTCTGAGTGATAATTTGCGGAATTTGTTTTTTACGATTTGGTAGCTCTGCTTCAAACATTCTCATGCTGATAAGATAGACACCTATGTGTAGTCAGTTATGAGGTTATACTAGATTGTTTTTCTAGAAACAACATTATTCTTTATTTAGTTCGATGTAAATAAAGCAAATACATATCATCACTTTCTCAAGTAATAATTCCAAATAATATCCTTGCATCAAATGCTTGTAAACTAATGTGTAAAATGCTTGGGGTCAAAAAAGACCCCAAACAGAATCCACAACCAAAGTGTTAAAAGCCTGAATTAATAATTTTGTAGCTTATTTTAAGTGTCTTATATGTCATTTATCATGCCTAAAAAGTACCTAATTTCATAATTTTTTACCCATTTTAAGTGCCTAAAATTCCGAGGTTTACTTATAACAGATATTTGGTGGAAGTTCCATCAGCACTTCCATCAAATGCTGCTGATGTTGCTTTTGTTGAATTCGGTAGTTTGGGGATGCTTTACACCCCGCTTGACAACTATTTTCTGTTCAAGAGGAAATTGGTTTTGTTGTAATTGGCAATATGAGATGAAGGACTATCTCCAGTGCTTTCCTCCAAGTTGTTAAAATATTTGTTCATTGTCCCATGGCTCACTGGTGTATATTTCACTTAACTGATGTGCCAAGATTCTTGAGTGTTCACTGAAGAAAGTCGTGACCCACTCCATTCTTGGGCAGTTGTTCGTGAATTTCTTTCATTTCTTCCCTGCTTTTCAAGATATCCTTCCACAACAAACCTGATGTGAGTGTTGTATGCAGAAATCTATTCGTAGCTGTAGTACTGATACTTTGAAGGTTTTTCTTCATTAAGAGATACATTGACTTTTGGTTGCCCTCCTGGTGTATTGCTGAGAATTTGGTGAATTTTCCCAGTAGTCATTGATGGATGAATCTTTAGTTGCACCAAACTCTTTTAGGCACACTTCTCAGAGGTAACATTGTTTCATTTAAATTTTACTGCCTTCTGTCTCTACATTGTTATTTTGATGTTACTTGAATATAGGCTTTCTCTTGTACACCCTGCTCATGTCACGCCCTGGTCATGAGCTACAAAAACAGTGATGTAAACTAAACTTCAACCTGTAAACAAAGTCAGTAAACAAAATGAACATTAGAAATACTACAACCTTAAAACTCATGGCTTTATATCATGTACAGAAATACATTTTTAAACAGTTCATTATCTCAGTAAGTTAGTTGTATGTAAGTATGTAAACATTTATGGTGTGATAGTTTCTTGCAAAAATAAAGAAATATTTTTGTCTTCTGGTGACTGTTATGGCAACAAAGTACAGTGAAATCTTGGTATAAAGTACTTCATATTGAAAACACAATTTTAACTAATTTATTTTAAATAGTTGGCTCAATAAATAAAAATAATGAACAAAATATACATTGCTCATTAAAATGTTTTCTGATGGAAGTTTGTTTTGTCTTTTTGAGTAAGTTGCTTTCCACAAACTGTTCTGCCTCAAATAATGATTTGAGAATTGTCTCAGGAATATTTATATTTTTCTGAACATATACTTTTAACTTCTCAAGACACTTCACTGCCTCTGTTGAATGTACACAACTACAACACTCGTTAAAATGATAACGTACATGTTCCCTACTCTGAAACTGCACTTCATAAAAAGTACCCTAATAGAGGGCATTACACTTTTCAACAAACTAGGCAATGATATTAAAGATATAAACACAATTCATACATTTAAAAGTAAATTGAAGGTTTTCCTGCTTTACAACATGTTCTACAATGTGAAGGAATATTCAAATCACAACGATCATTCCCTTAAAAAGATATTAATAAATTAAAATTTTTTACCCCGTTTGACTTTGTTGCATGTTGACTGTTTCGAGCTGAAGCAAGGAAAAAAGAGCTGGCATATCACGTCCTGCGACGTAGAAGGAGAATGCCTGCCAAAAATTTCTGTTTCTCTCTGGATTTGCTAGCTGCATTAGGTGCTGCAGTAGAACTAGGTGTACAAATAGGGAGAGAAAAACTGGTCAAAACCTCCCTCCTCCTTCTCCTCCTCACCATTTGAAGTTTTAAACATAGAATGTACTAATATTGTTAAATTTTATGTAGTTGCTACTATAATTGATATGTACTGTTTTAATATTATTATTATTATTATTATTATTATTATTATTATAAGTGGTATCAGTAAAATGGCAATAACAAGTAAATTTTACTTTTACTTTAACAATGAAACTGTTCAAATCTTGAAATGTTAATTTATTTGCTACTAAAAATAATTATCTACTGTATAATATCCTAATCTATCTGTAGCAAGTATTGTAGTAAAATTCCTAGGGCAATGACCCCATCTCGATCAGGCTTTTTGTTCAGTTTCAAAATGCTGTGATGTCCCCATGTTTCGCTCCTGAACAGTAATGTAACTTTGCTCTCTCCACCCAAGATATCATATTGACTCGTCATACACGATTGTAATTGTATATGTGACTCAATATTATTATTATAATCAAAATGGGTCATAATTTTTACGAATACTACTACTATTGGAATAATTGCAATTTGTGATGTAAAAATTCATATTATCCGATTATTATAAATGTTTGTATGACTATAATCCTTTGCCCTGACCCAAGTTTTGTTCGTGTTACGCCGAAATTCGTGTTAAGTGAGTTCGTGCTAACGAGGGTTTACTATATAAAGTTTTTTGTGATTGGTCTTTTTTTGCTAGAAAGCAAGCCCAAATATTACATTAAATATTGTCTCGTATTGCTATTATTGCCTGCCTATCTTATGAATGTGAAAGGAGAGTGAAAAAAATATTATTTAAGTGTTATTTAGAATACTTTATCTCATTAGCGTATGGAGCCAAAATTTCGCATTTTCACCTCGTGTAATAGGGGCGCTACAAGTATTCGAAACGTCGTGAACGCAAGGTAGGCTCCCAGGCTCTGTAGTCACAACTTTTCGGGTTATGTCTTTATTTCTGCCGCCACGCTGTCATTACGCCGAAGCTCATAGCGATCCTAGACTTCGGTAGCATAAACGCAGTTTTCATTAACCCCCAGCTCCGAAAGCGTTGGGAGTACCCGAGTTGTAAAATTCAGATACTGACGCCTCTTAAAAGCTCGGGTAAGCAGTGAGTACCGAGGATAAATTCATCCACAGTACGAAGCGACACATTTACAGAGAATCGCTCTTGGTGAGCTACACTATGTGCAACATGCGGATTTCCTCGGCCCTCACATGCAAATTGTGCCAGTTCTTGTAAAACATGCTTCATCTGACCAAAGAATGAAATCCTGGTCTTCTTTGCATTTGCGCAGAAAATGCCTAGAAAATTGAAAACCACGTTTTAGTGTCTACTGCGCAAATGCTGCACCCGCTGGAAATGGAAAAGTAATCTTCTCGTATGAATTGTTCGACAGACGAGGGACTCCGATGCTTTGACCTCGCAAGGTTTCAAAAATGCTTGGTTTTCTTTGCATTTGCGCAGGAAATACCTCCAGAATTCAGAAAGACGTTGTAAGTATGCACTGCGCAAATGCTCCACCTGACACAAATGGAGAGTTCGTAATCTCTCCGCATGAATTGTTCGCCTGGTCGATGCGACCTCGCACGCTGTTTGCCTCGCACTCTCTTCCGGTGCGTCTCTGATGGTAGTAATAACGGAGTTTCGCAGAGAAGTGGCGAGGCGTGGTGAACTGTTGTCTTAGCTGGTTGATATCTCTCTGGGCCTGCATCTAAGCTTTTCCCAGTTTGGGCGAGTAGCGTTGGCGTGTGTGCGCGTGGTGTGGCGCGTTGGCGTGTGTGTAGCAAACGGAAAGGGGATGGGCGTGGGTGGGAAATGAATCTCTCACTACTCCAGACGACTGTTGTTCGGAGAGATGGGAGGGGAGGATGAGAAGAATGGGGAACGTCTGAGTTTTGAAGGGTTATTTTATTGAGGGTGTAGTTTGGTCAGGTGGTATTGTTGCCGGTTTCGGTGGGTCAGTTGTGGAGTTACGTGCTAAGTGGTGGGAACTGTAGAATATCAAATGGATGGTGATATATTCTGGTGAGAACGAGAGGTTTTGCGAGGACTTGTTGGTGCTGTCTGGTTTATATGAAGGGTGTCTGTTTTTTGTCTTGTTTGTATGTATAGTTGGCTGTTGTTACCCAGGTCTCACAATTGTATGTCAGGATCGGTTTTATATATGTCTGGTAAATGTATAGCTTTGTCTTAGTTCTGCGTGAAGGGGTGGGTCAGTATGGGTGTCAGTGAATTAAGTTGTCTGTTCGCTTTTTGTTTTATGTCATCTACGTGATTGTTCCAAAGTAGTTTGTGGTTAAGTGTGACGCCAAGATATTTTGTCGTTAGTCCAGTTGATGTGTTGTCGATGATTAGTGGGGGTGAGGTCGGGTGAGTCTTGTATGTAGTGGAAAGAAATGGAAGAAATCTATGGAAGAAAATGGCTTGGCTTTTGGTGGGGTTTAGTCGGAGGTTGATGTCTTTTGCCGATTCGGTGATAAGGTCAAAGTCCTGTCGAAGTATGTTTATGGAGAGCTATTTTGTGCTTTATCACGGTCAATGCAGTGTCGTCGGTGTATATGTAGTCATTTGCCTTTGGGGACAGAGGCAAGTCATTGGTGTATAGTGAGAAGAGAACAAGTGATAGAATTGCCCCTTGCGGTACGCCGGCGAGAATGGTTCTGGGAGTTGAAGAGAAATTGAGGTGTTTGACGAAGAAAGTTCGGTGCAGGTAGTTTTTAAGAAGTGGGAGATGTGTGGGCTGGTTTTATAAATGAGAGAGACATGAATTACGGTGTCGAAGTGGAAAAGTCAAGTAAGACGGCTTGTACCGGGTGTTTTGCTCGCTCCTGGAGTGTAGTCGCAATGGCGACAGTGATGTTGTCTGTACCCCAGTGGATCTGTCTGCTCGAAAGCCGAATTGTGTTGGTCTTAGTCGTTCGTCTCTATTGGGGATATTTTGCGGAGGATGATGCGTTTGAGCGTTTTTCCTAAAATGGGTAGGAGGCTGATGGGTCTGTAGTTGTCAGGGTTATCGAGGGGCTTGTTGGGCTTAGGGATCATTTTAATCTTTGCTATTTTCCAAGGGGTGGGAAAGTCTGATGTTTTGATACAAGCGTTGTAGACTTTTGTGGTGAAGTTTGTCGCGTTTCTGGTCAGTCGTTTAAAAGCTATTGCTTTAACTTCGTCGGGTCCGGTCGTTTTGCTTTCGTTGAGGGCGTGAAGTTCGTCGGTTACGTCTTTGATCGTTATAGTCCATGGCTGTTGAAGGTGGTGTGGGAGATTTGGTGTTTTTAGGTAATATAGAATTGTGGATGCTGGGAAAGGAGTGTTAGGCGAAGTGAATCGCCTTTGTAGTCTGTAAGCGAAGAGTTCTGTCGCAGTCTGGGGATCGTAGGTTTTCGTGCCGTCTGGTTGTGTCAGTGGAGACAAGTGAGTGGGGGGGGGGGAGGTTGAGTTTTTTAAGGAGAGTCCAGATTTTGCTGGGGTGCTTTGTCAGGTCAGCAATTGTTTGTCCATTTTTGTCTTTCGTACTCTTGTAGTGCGTTATGTACGTTCTTTTGAAGTATAGGTAAATCATTTTGTCTTCATGTCGATGCGTTCTGTAGGACGTCTTATGCGTCTTCGGTTTGCCGCGTAATATTAATAGTATGTTGTTCGGTAGATCCGTCTCTTGGAAGTAGGTGGTTCTTGGGGAACGGTTAATTTCGAGGGAGAGGTGTTTAATAGCGAGGTCTATTTTTTGAGGGTTCTGTAGGGCGTTGGGAGGTTTAACTTTTTTAGAGATGTGTTTATATTGTGTCATAGATGTCTCTTGTATTAGTAGTACCCCTTCGAAGTAGTCAGTCAACTATTACTTAATGTCCGTCAGCTTTCGAGCGAGTCCGCCATTCGCGTTCCAGGAGATGTTGAGAAGTCTGTGTCTATTGAATTGAAATTAAGTCGCATACTTTGGTGAATATGGTGATGATTTTTGTCATAATCAGTCGGTCCTTTTACGATGTTGATAATGTCTTTCGCAGTCGTCATGAGCTTTGATAGGTCGAAGGATTTTAGTAGGGTAAGATGTTCTTTGATGTCGCTGAAAGTGGAGGTTGTAGTGGTTGGTGCGATTGCAGTAGTAGGTTTGTCTGAGTTTGGTAGTGTTTGCAGGGGAGGGTAGTTGTGGGAAGTCTTGCCTGGAGGGAGGAATTTTCGGTGTGTTTGGTCTAGTCTGTCACTTGTAATGCTTTCTGTCTGTCTTCTTTTGCTTAAACCATGTTGGGGCGGTTAGGTGAGTAGGCGGGGTGGTCTTGTTGACAGAGTGAGCATTTGAAGGAGTTAGGGCAAGTCAAGGTGTGGTGGTTGTCGCTGGATTGTGTGCAGATAGTTCGTCTTTGGCAGTAATGTCTGGTGTGGAAGAGCATTTGGCATTTTCACATCGGGGAATACTGTCAGGATGGTAGTAGTCATCTATGGAAATTCTGTGTTGCAGCAGGGTTTTAATTGATGATTTTATCGCCGCCGTTGTCAATAGTCTGTTGGAATGGTAGGTCCTGGAAGTGAAGTGGAGTTTTGGCCGAGAGGAAGGGGTAGAAATGAATTGGAAGTCCGGTGGGATGGTTGGGATTTGCTGCAGCGCCGGCGCTACTCACCGCCTTTTCCAGTTCTGCCCTCTTGGCCGTTGTCGGTGAGTTGTCCCTGCTGGTCTTTTTGCTGGAGCTAGTGGGCCGCTTGCTTTTCTAGGGTCGGAGACCTGCGTCGCGTTGAAGTGCTGTCCAGATGGTGTTGCCGTCCAAATCGTCATCGCCGTTCTCCGTTGCCGCCCATATCGTCATCGCTGCCAGCGATTGAGCTCAGCCCTTCTGAGTCGTTTTGCTCTCTAAAAGCAATAGCCTCTTGGCCGGCTACTTTTAGCACAAGCTATACAATCTCTATTTTCCGAGGTTGTAGACAATAATCAGTAGGCTATCCTCAACCGTGCTGCTCGTTCCAAGACGCGTTTGTAGATCGCGAAAAATTCGCTGACCGTTCGAATACGCGCTCGACAGAACTCTCAGAGAGAGAATGGCGGGGTGAAGCTTCTCTGTCAATCGCCAGATCCCGTGTTACACGAGCACAAGTGCAAAACAAAAGTAAACGACGAACATTATCCAATTTTGGAAATTCAGTCTGTACATTACATAAGGGATAAGGTCTCGCCTTATTAGCAATGAGGACAGAATCACCCTGTTTGTGTGTGTGTGTCTCTCTCTCTCTTTCTCTCTCTCTCTCTCTCTCTCTCTCTCTCTCTCTCTCTCTCTCTCTCTCTCTCTCTATATATATATATATATATATATATATATATATATATATATATATATATATATATTCAAATATTACAAATAATAAATATTGATTTAAATCATTAATTTTTTTAAAATAATTATTTGTTTTAAATTATGATTTACATCAAACCAGCCTTATCTTGAATAAAGAAGCCTTTACCTGGAACCATTATTTACTATTTTTTTAAATACAAATATTACAAATAATAAATATTGATTTAAATCATTAATTTTAAAAAAATAATTATTTTTTTAAATTATGATTTACATCAAACCAGCCTTATCTTGAATAAAGAAGCCTTTACCTGGAACCATTATTTACTATTTTTTTAAATACAAATATTACAAATAATAAATATTGATTTAAATCATTAATTTTTAAAAAATAATTATTTGTTGTAAATCATGATTTAAATCAAACCAGCCTTATCTTGAATAAAGAAGCCTTTACCTAGAACAGCCTTCATTAAATGAATTGTTTTTGTGTCTGGAATTGGCAAGGAATCTTTCCAATTTCTGTCTCTGGAGATATATTCTTTATTTAAGTAAACCTTTTGTTTTGGGCATTTACTTTCTAACTACATTGGCAGTCTTGATGATTTAACAGTTGAAGATGCGCTTGCTTTACTTATAACTTGAGTTCTAACAGGAGATTTAGCGTGTGCGTGTATACCGTCAACTATACCTTTTCTATATGAAGTTGCAAAGTACTTCCACGTGAATGTCTTATTAAATTTTGTCACTTCACTATTTAAAAAATTCAGCCATTAATCTGTTTTTAAATTCAGAATATGGTGTATATAACCATAGGACGTCAACTGTGTTCTGGACTTGGTTCTACAAAGTCACAGTTTGGAATGAAAGGCATATAGGATTTTGTTGTTGTTTTTTTTTTGTATAAATTTTATATCTCAACATATGATATGTTTGGCATTTTCCATTAAATGTAGAAGCAGCAGTGAGTTATGTTACACTTTCTCTGCTCCATAAAGCATTCTGTACTTCATTTGGATTTTCACAACCATAATTAATTGCAAAATATCTGCCTTGTCCATATGCGGACCCTTTCTTTGCCCATGTTGAACTGCTGTGATTGAATTATTTAGGGGATATTATTTTGCACTATATGTTTGAATCACTTGTTAACTTTTTCTAGTAACTCACCAGCATAACCTTCTTTCACGAAACTCTACAGTCTATTTTGTTCAGTTTTTTCCTATTCTTTCCATGTAATGGACTTAGAAAGTTCTAGTTCAATTGTCTCTTTAGACCCAGTACAACTTTTATCACATTGTGCTTTTCAACATTGAGAGTTCATTACACTCTTGTAAAGAATGTTTTCCCAAAACGTACTGGATTATTTTTATTTTTGGAGAGTCTAATTTCATTAAAAAAAGTTCTCACACGTCGTAAATTTATACTGATCAATAGGTGTATAGGGTCAAGAGAATATCATTGCTTAGATAGAGCTTGGAACGTGGAAAACCCAACTTTGAGTTCGTGATATTGATCACAAATTGTAGCTAATAAGTTTCCTTTTAGGAAATTGTAAAATTGTACTTTCTCTCTCTTGTTTCCTTTTCGTTTTTCTAGAGAGGAATTTCAAAAGATTCTGCTCCAGGACCTGACCAAATCCACAATTAGATGTTAAAACACCTACCCCAAACGGCGCGATCCTTCCTTCCTTCCTTCCTTCCTTGGCCTCTTCAATAGCATTTGGAACGAATACTGCATTCCTGAAACCTGGCACGAGGCTATAGTCATACCTATTACTGCTTGCTTTTGTCTGACGTATTTAGAAATGTGTTTTGTGTTTCACCTTTCTTTAAGCACAACCTTCTGGACACGGAAGAGGAGAATCTGTTGATCGGAAGTTGACAGTGGCTCGGTTCTTTTGGTTCTCTTTAACGATTCATTAGTGTCAAGGAACGAAAGAGTCAATGTGCAGAGCAGCACGTACTAGTTGCCTTTGAAAGAAATTCTCCTAAAAGTGAGGGAGATTAATAAAACAGCGTGTGCGTCGGAGCGAGAGCGAGAGCGGAGGCGCGAACCAGGTCGCGAGAGCCGGAAGGCCCTCGCGAACGTAGCACGTTGGATCCGTCGGATAGCGCGCGTTAGCACCATAGAGTAGAGATCTCTCCTCTATGCTTAGCACGCCACTTGGTGTCATGATCCGTTGGTTGTAAAATTCTTCTCTTCACGTTGAGACTCTTTCCTCGTGAACGAAATTGTTCGTGTCAAAAGAACCGCGCTACCGTTAATTTCTCATTTACCGCGGAAATTAATGAAGAAACATGTCTGCAGCGGCAGCTGTTCTGAGCAAAATGACAAGAAACGTTTGTCTAATTCAGAAAAGAAGGGCTGTGTGTTCTCCCCCCCCCCCTCCACCTGAAATGACTCACTGTATTAGTGTTCGTCGCAGCAAATTATTGATTTCATTGTATGCGTGTGTGAACAATTTCAATATTTTACTTTTAATATAATTTCATTGCATTGCTCTCAATATTGTATGCTATTTTTGCTATTGTATGCTATTGTTTGCTATTTTATTTTGTGACAGATGTATTGCTATATTTCATCTGGCATTCACATGGTTGTTACCTACAATATTATTGTCTCTTTTACATAGAACAGCATTTCTGTTGAAATACAAGAAAAAATTTTGAAGTGCAAGTAATGTTTGCAGGGATGATTTGTGGGATTTGTAGTTTTCAAGATCTTAATTTCTGCTAAAAATCTGATTGCATATTTGTGACATTTTTTGTAGGTGGCTTACTTCATGAGCTGTCCAATGAAGGAGCTCGTTGCCAATTTGAAGTTTTTTTAGAAGAACTCATTTTGCCTTTAATGGTTAACTCTGCTCAACGAGGAGATCGAGAATGTCATGTCGTCGTGCTACTTGATGATGATGTTGTAGACTGGGATGAAGAGTATCCGCCACAGATGGGAGAGGAATATTCTCAGAGTAAGTGGAAATTTTTTTTACTGTATGGGTATTTTTTGGTTTATTTGTGAGAGTAATTTACTACTGCTAAGTAGTAAAATTAATTATTTCTGTTTTCACTAAATCATTTTTGACTTGAAATCTTATTTGCATTAAAAACATTCTGTAATCTTTTAAAGTGAAAATAGATATTGAATTTGGACCATTACATTTGAAAATTGGCGTAATTTTCTCCAAGACTTTCCATTTTGTTCAAAACTAATTTTTTTTTTTTTTTTTTTTTATAATGTTTATCTGGCTGAACTTCAGGCCTTGTGAATTTGAAATGGATATTTTGATTTTTGGGGGTACTTTACATAGAGCCATAACATTTTCAAAGATTTCTCAAAATTAATTAAAAATTTTTGAATTAAATTTTTCCTCTGAGCAAACGATGCTTAGTGGGCATAAGTCTCATTTTCATTAAAGTCTGTGAATTTTCAAAAATTGTAAAAATTTGGCACCTCTCTAAAACTACAATATTGAAGAAAGAGAGGTTTTCCCTTAATGAACTACTGCTCAGATTTGTCTTTAAATAAGGCCATGTACAATTTGTTGTAAGAGTAGTTTTATGTAATTTTGCATGAAATGAGGCAATTTTTATTACAATTTTGTTTTTCATTATTTATGTTTTCTAATAAGCAAAAAATATAAATGAGATAAAAAAACCTATAAAAACTAATAGTAGGAAACTAGTAGGAAATGGTATGATGTTGAAATGGTATGATTAATGACATTGGCATTGTTATAGTAAATATGAGGCGTTGTTTTGTCGTGTTTATTGCTTCATGAAGCTTTTCCAGTTGGGCAGGGAGCAAAACAGGCTGCTTTGTCTTTATCAGGACCTGCAGCCTCCTCAGAATTACACTGAAGATAGCCGCAATGTGACTGAAAAAGGTTTATGCAGCAATAAACACAGCAAAACAACGCCTTATATTTACTTCTATAAATTATTAAATTATATTTTTATTGATATTGAGCTGTGTGGTGTAAATCATAAGATAAAAGGTGAAAATTTTTGGAACCTGTAGAGTTGGCATGTCAAGGGGAGGGTATACATATAATGGAGTATCTACTACTTACTCATATTTTCTGAGTAAATACTTCAAAGAACATGAATAAACTTTCTGAGTATGCACTTGTATCTGAGGCTATTATGAAAATTTACTTAAGTTTCTAGATGAAAGTGAGTATATACTCAAAACTGATATGAATGAAACAGTAGTATGTTCTCAGTGTTGTAAGTATTTACTCATATTTTTCTGAGCAAGCTTTGTAGTAGAGTCACCAAATTACTGTTTCGAGGAGTGTAGTAGAGGTTATTGAGCATTTGTAATTATTGCTTAGTATTGCTCCGAATTGAATTAAATTCCCACAGAAGAATTTGTGGAATAATATTTTTCAACAGATGAAAATTATAGAAGATTTTGTGCTCAGAGGGGAAATGAAAAGTCTCAGATTTTAATCTCGTACAGAATGTGGTTTTTGTTGTTACTCTTATCTGTAGTTCTTTCGGTGTTACTAATTTATTTTATAATGTTTTCCTTATTGTATATGTAATTTCACATCAAAGTGATTTTCTTATTTAAACGAGGCCCTTGATGACTTCAAGAAATATGATATTAGAAGGTACATCCATTTTGTGATTATACAAAAAACACATATCAAACTGCTGGACTGAAATCCACAAAAAACTTGCAATTATTACTGAGTAGTATCGCTAGTTAGTGATCAAATTGTTACTGAATGTACATAAATCAGACTACTCTATGAAAAATATTTTAGAAAAATTGAGTACAAACTCTGGTTGCTGTGAGTATGTACCCGTTACTTGTACACAGCGTTTTATTCTTACCAAAATGGGAATATATTCATCCAATAGAGTATCTACTCCCCTTTCAGGCTCATATTCATGAGAAGAAACTCAGAATATAAACTCAAAGTTTATTCATATGACCAAAGGTCACAGGCAAGGTTACAAGCTTCCTGGAGCATGTGTGTGTTGCGTCCAGAACAACTACCGTGAACTTTAGAAGGGTTCAACAAACTGGTGCAGAGAGTGGTACCTTACTCGATATGTGGCCCAAGCCATTTGTTTGGAGAATCCTGCTGAGTTATTGCCTTAAATTGGGTGATTAGAATTCCCATGTACTTGTACTGTAATAAATCCATTAACATTTGAACGTTTCAATTGAAAATAAAATTAAAATGTTCAATCCAGATGATTTTGACTTTGTAGTGTGCAATAATTGCTTTAACAATAAATCCAATAACATATGTTTCTACGTTTAATTTAGAAATAAAGATTATTGTGTGCCAGTAAGAGTGATATGCTAAATCTAAGGGGAATCTTACTACAGGAGAGAAACTGCCGAGAGTTGTTTCAGTAATTTACTTCACATTGGTACATTGCTTTATACATCAAATAACCCAATTCTTTAATAAAATCTAATACAAATGGAAATAAAAATGCCTTTGAAACATATTCCTGCCAAAAATGATTATATTCTGCAATGGCAAAGATTATTGTGCAAGGTAGAATTTAATAATAAAAAGAAATTAATATTAAGTAATGAATTTAAAAAATAAAAATAAGTCAACTCTTGGATGTTTAGTAGTAAACATTCAGTTCTATTAAAGCGTCTTTTAATTCTCTCTCAAAAAATTATTGATTTTGACAAATTATTCTTTCAATATTTGGTTGTACAGCTTTGCTGGACACTATTACCATAAGACTCTAAATCTGTTTAATGTGTTCTGTTAAACGTGGTCTCTGAGCAGTTTTGTTGAGATTCATTTTCGAAAAAGTTGCTTGCATCTGTACTATGTGTTTCCAAACATTGAAATTATTATCCTGTAAACTTTTGATTGCTCAGGAAACAAAGACACAACAGCAGCAAAGATTAACGTCTCTTCAGATCCTTCCATAGCTTCCTTTAAATTAGATATTAAGTGATCATTTCATTGTAATTGAATGTTTAATCTACTCAGGTGACTCATTAATTCTGTCAAAAAGGCCAGGTCAGAAATCCATTTGTCTGTGGTCTGTGGAAAATATTTTCCCCTACCATAGCGTCGCCGTCAATATTAAAAGAGCCTTGGCAGCTCTTGTACACTTCTTTCTGAATTTAGAGGGGAAAGAAAAGGGTGGTCGGGAAGTTGCCTGTGCCTGCAAGAGCGTTGAGGTTCCCGGACGAGCAAGTAGATTGTGTGGCACTGTTTGACGCGCCTCCTGCAGAGAATTTACAGGCCTACAACTAGTATTTATGTGATCTGTGTCAGAACACGAGATATTCTTAAAAAACAAACAAAAAAGTTTGTTTTTCTTTCTTTTCCCCCCGTTTTTGTTGATTATAAAGGTCCAAATTGTAATAAACACCTAAAAAAGTTTTTGAAACCTCTTTATAGTCTATAGAAAATTATTAATCACAAGAATGATTAAAGTAAATATTTTTAGGCACAATATGCTCTAAAAAATTAAACTGATTTAAGAAGGTAAAAAAAGCCTTGTTCTGTTTGTGCGAAGTACTCTGGGCTAATTGTTTTAAATTCGACGACTTATAAAGTGTTGGTCTTCAAGAAACACTTTTGCCTATCTTATTCAGCTATCCCCTTTTAAAGATATTACCTTGTCTTTATTATTCATTTATTGGATGCATATCTTAACACCAATAACTCAGAAATCTGTCAATGAAATATGTGAATTTTTTTTTGTAAATGTTTTGAAATTATAAAAACGTGCACATATGTTTTCTCCATGATGCTCAAGGTTCCCACCATGCTTTGACGTTTGTGCTATTAGCAAAATCAATTTAAAAACAAACTTTGGAAACATATGACCTACGATATTACCCATACCTAATGATATTACTCAATTAAATAATACTATTAAACTCAAAATAAAACAAGGTCATTATAATTCATAATTTATATTGAATCTGAACTACCTCTTAATGCAGTTCAATTTTGGTATAATTTCTCAACTCAGTATGGCAGTTTTCCTGTCTATCTGTCATTTGATAATATGATTCGTTCGAACCCAATAACCAATATTAACAACTTTGCCAAGGGTCTTTTACTCAGCCAGCCATGTCACATTCTAACCATGAGTACACCACCACAAGTCACCTTTATTACAGTTTATTTACTGACAATAATTTATATATTGATATAGATAGTATAATTGCTTAACTGTAGTCAATGGCCGTTAAGATGACTTCTGGTGGTGATAAAGTTCCTTTGATATTATTGAGAGAATGTTATATGTCGCTATCTGTGCCACACATGCCATAGAAGACAATATCGTCTGGTATCTTTGCTGACTGGTGGAAAATATTAAAAAATTGTCCTATTCTGAAAAAAAGCAATCCTACTTTGGATGAGAATTATAGGTTAATTTCACTTTTACCCAATTTTTCTGAAATACCATAAAATCATTTCTATGATATTATTTACACTGTCTTTCGAACTCAAATATCTGATGATCAAAATGGATTTATTGGAGGTCAATCTTCGGTATCAAACTTATTAAACTTCACTCAACTAATATACAATTGTTTGTTGGATTTTGGACAAGTTGATATTATATACACTGATTTCACTGAAGCATTCACACAAAGCATTTGACCATAATCCTAAAAAACTTGATAAGTTAGATATCCCTCAGAACTATTTGGCTGTTCTAGAATCATATTTGCATTATTGACTGAATGTTGTTTCTTATTTGGGTGTTAAATCAAATATATATCCAGCACATTCAGGTGTCCCACAAGGATAGAAATGAGTGGCCTGGTGTTGCATGTCCTACATGTGCTCACTTGTATGCCTGCTTGACGCTGGAACCTTTAGGTAGACTGTCCTTTTTGTGAACCTCAGCGAGTCCTGTCTACTGCGTCTATGTAGTATGTGCCCCCAATATACTACCTTTGGCCTCACCCTCGGCCTCTTCTAGACGGGCAGTCAAGATCTAAAGCCCTCCCGATCAATCTGCGTGGTCTAGGTGTTCGACTTAACTCTAGGGTGATTGGGGAGAGCCAAGATGAGTAAGAACTGAGACAATCCCCATTACATCTGTGTCAGCCTGGACTACTCATTAGGGTGTCCCTTGTTGGACTGTGCTGTGCTAAGCACGGTGATGAAAACGTTCCAAGATATGGAACTTAAAATGGCAATGACGATTCCAATTTTAAGTTCCGACGAGACAATTTTTTTTCCTGTATGTTACTTTACTTTTATTCAGCTAGGTTTTAGATCTTGTATTTTTTATGTTTCTTGCAATTTCGTTTAATAGATCTTTTGTGGCATTTAGGTCTTATTTTAAATTACCAATATGGTTTTAATCGATGTGATAGTTGCATCTACTTGTTTTTTTGTAGTTTATATTACAATTTTAAATTATTTGACTTGGACGCCTTTGCTGTTAAAGCCCTTTAATTCTCAATAATTTAAATATCATGTATTAAAAAAACAGCTGAACATTTTTTTCTTCATTTAGTTTCTCTTGGACCGAGTAAAGGACACTTAAAAATGGTGCGGATCTTCCTTTTCATTGAACACTATGAATTTTCGAAATTTGTAAAAGTTACAAATAATCCTAGAACATTTGTGCTATTTTAGCAACTCTAATTTGTTAATGAAATCTGCTGTTCAAAATTAACTCCAATTGTCATGTACCATTGTAAGAAATATGGGAAGTTCTCGCTTAGTGTTAAGTAAAATTACAGAAATAAAAAAAAACTAAACAAGAATTAATGAAGGAAGGCTCCAAAATGATTCTTTTGTTTATTTGATTAATTTTCTTTTTATAGATCTGATTTCTTGGAACATATTGTCTTTAAGAAAAGTCTCAATCATCAATATTGTACTTTTGCGATGTTCACTCTTGCAATTTTGAATATTGAGTTTTCGCCAGAAATATTGCTAGCTCCACTTTCTTACCTTATTTTGATACATACAAAGAGAAAATATAAAGAAACGTTTGGAGCTGTTTTTTGAGAAAATATTTTTAAAAATCCTGTGCAAAATTTTTCGTTACACGAAATTACACGAAAACTACATATATTTTTGAAAAAATTTACAAGTCCTTATTTCAATATGTTTTTCAACAACAGATGTTAAAGAAAAAAGTATATCTTCAGTATTGTAGTTGTAGGAAACGACGAAAAAAATTTTGAGCATTTACGATTTTCGAAAAATTAGGGATTTAAACAAAAAATAAGACCCATTCTTTTAAGCGACTTTTACGCGATTCAAGAACTAAGTTTAACAAAAAATTTGGAGAATTTTTTTTAGAATTTTAAAATTGTTAAAGCTTCATGTAAAGAATTTCCAAAAATCAATATATCAGTTTTAAACTTGCAGGGCCTAAAGTTCGTTTACAATTTTGGAGAAAATAGTCTGACATGGCTGGCGTTGACCACGGACAGACAGCCATTTTGCCGTCAATCCATTTTTGCGTATGTAAGCCCCCCACAAGCAATGGATTCTGACTACCCAACGTGCTAGAAGAATTAATTTACTACCTATAGGAATATGATGTATCCATCCTTTTGTTACGAGGGCCCGGCAACATGAGTTTTTCTGTCAAAAAAATCGCCGTTTTCCGGCACACGTTTACAATACTTTCTATTCTTACGAAATAATGCGAGAAGGTAAAAGGTTGAAAACTCTTGGACTCTCATTAGAGTCCTGAGATATTCCTGTCGTTACATTTAATTCATTTGAAGTGAATATTATGTATTCAATACACAAATCTATTTCAAAGGAACACCAAACTCAATAACACATTCACCCATTCCAAAACACCAATTTATCGTGAAGTGTTGGGCAATTAAGTGTTGAAAGCCTTCAGGAAATCTATATAAACTTCATTGTTGCGAAATACTTGAGAACCATTAATAACTGAAGTTAACAATTGATGTGTGGGACTGTCCACGTACTGACGGGAGAGGGGGGTGAGGGCGCATTGGCGCAACTCTTTCATACCTTAACTCTAACATCCTCTTTTCCTCGTCACTGGCCAACTGTATGTTGGACGCACGCCCATGTTTGCCGTGCATGACGATATGTGTCGGAGGGGATGGATGACGTGGGAATTGAAGTCTGTGTATGCTTACTCGCGTACCACCTGGACGGCGGAACCTTACGACTAACTCCGATCCTGGAATCTGGCGTTTTACTCCGTTGGGAGAACTCTAGAGAATGTTGGGAGGTGTTTACTCTGCGTCTTGATACATTAACTTTGGCCTCGGCCTCTTCTAGACGGGCAGTGAGACACTAGCCCATTCCTGATCGGTTGCCACGGATTAGGTCTTCGGCTGGGAGAGTAAAGGATGTCGAGGTGCCCTCCTGCTAGTGTGCGTGGGGAAAAAGCCATGCCACTCCCTGATAAATCCCTATGGTAACTCTGCCTCTGAAATGAACTTACCTTTCGAGGGCAAAATTAAGATGATTGCAAAACAATAAGAAAACGTCGGTGCGATTAAGCCCACTAAGGTATTGTGTAAATACCCTCCAGAGGAGCGTATTGGTAGATTTACTCGTACTTAACTTCAAGAAATGGGTGGCCTCCTGGTGAAGATGTGCACACGACGTTGAACATCTGCAAGGATGTGACGAATTGTAAAGATTTTACTCTTGAAATCGACGATCTCAAAACCTTCACTTGTAATGGGTTGCTAAGGTATACGGGGCCCAGTAGCAGGCGAGAGATGTACGCCCCCCCCCCAAAAAAAGATTGCATGCGGTCTTTAAATTCTAACGCATTTGCTTGTATGTACCGTATCGTCTGCGTTGTATTCTACCCGGGGTCCGGCCATTCGGAGCAACAATGCATGAGCAATCGGCGTGGAATGTGATAAGGAATAGCAAGACTAGAAACGCCTGGCCCATGGTGCGTAAACGCCTCTGGTAGCCACATCAATGCCCCTCCCACTTAATGGCCGCCCAAATCAATACCTCACGTTCCTAATGAAGAGGGACGTTCAGAAGATTCCGGTCTCGGAGGTCTGTTAAGCCGACACGACCAAACTCGAAATCCAGTAGATTTATCCAGAAGTTTCGCTAGCACGCTCGGACAGTAAATGAGTGCCAATTGCCAGCCAGAATAAGCTAAAACTTCTCATTTTTCGATGCAGCTTGTGAAGCCTCCCCAGACAACCTGCCCGCCGACCACTTCCGCTTTTAGTCAGAAGAGAAATCTATTTCAACTTTTCACCTGCCCTCGGCATAGCCTTCCAGCAGTATCACAAGAATTTGATGTCCTCTCCCAGCTGCCTCCACATCTTAACGTCAGTAACTTGAGTGCTTCAGTCCCCTTTGGGGTGGCAGAAGATACATTCTTGAAAACATAATACAGTTCGTTTTATTCTTTTAAATGTAGGCCATGCCTCTCATTTAGCCCTTGCATCCCAAAACTTTTTCTATCGACTTGCGTTTCTGGAGTCCGTATTTTTGAATCTTATGCTGATCTTGATCTGCGTGAAGTGCCGATTACTTTACTCCGGTCCACTTCGACATTACCGATCTCATCGTTGCCCGCTCACCACTAAATCCATTGTTCTGATTGGGGACATATTCAAGAAGCAAGTCCTTATATCCAACAATTGTCTGAACGGGATGGATGATTTGAGCTACGCCGTTCTTCACGCGGCCTCCACTGTCATCCCAAAGTCGGCAGGCAACCACGACATCCGCTTGGGCCTCGGTGGAATGCCGACTGTGCCACCCGGCGCGTGGCCCGAAGTGCGCCGTGGCGAAGCTGAAAAGGTGCGCCACCACCGAAAAATAAGTTTGAATATAGAAATATCTTGACTCTGGATTAGATAAGTCATGCGCGAAAGTCAGCCAGCATTTTGGGGAGCCTATTTGTCGTAGTTATCTTGCCACTTCCATCTGCAGTTGTGTGGCGAATGATGCTCTAAACTGGGGGAATCCCTCGCACGCACTTGTCTGGGCATGCGGGAAATTGTAAATGTAATCACTTCGTAGTATGCATAGTTGAGAAATGGCTTCCCTACGTGCGCATCTTTTCAGCTCCTCACACTACACCCCCAGTTTTGCCAGGAGCGGATGGATTCATAAATTGCTTGCTATTTTAGCCAAAGTCACAAATAGGGTAGTGAATAATTTGGAACCCAGAAACCCCAGAGATCGTTTTTGCTGACGATTAGCAATGCTTGTAAGGTTTTTTTTTCACGGGAGAATACTATAAAATGTTTTTTTTCAAATAGTATCTGAATTGAACGGGGTTTGTCTTTAGTAAAGCCAAAATCGTCGGAAAGGGGCATGTTACCTAATTTCAGGGAGATGACTGCTTTGGATGCAGACTGATCTAACTTTGAATCATGATACAATGTGACAATAAAGGGCCGTTCAACGCAGCTGATTGCGAGCACGGAGTCATTGGGTTTATGGCGAGCGGGAGGCGAAAGCGCATAGGCAAATCTCATGCACATGGTTACCATTTTCTCTCTCTCTCTCTCTCTCTCTCTCTCTCTCTCTCTCTCTCTATATATATATATATATATATATATATATATATATATATATATATAGTGGCTGGCGCGCTGGATTCGCAATCGGGAATCCTTGGGCCGGCCATCCTGACCGGGTTTTTTCGTGGTTTCGCTCAGTCACAAGGCAAATGCTGGAATGGTTCCAAAATACCTCGAACACCTACTAACCTACCTAATACCTTCTGCCATCATCCTAGTCCTTTAACCCCTCGTCATAACCTCATAATAATAGTAATGATAATAATAATAATAATAATAATAATAATAATAATAATAATAATAATAATAATAATAATATCAATATCCTATTCCTTCCCAATTGATATTGAAGGCTAACAAACTTGTCTTAACCAAGGGATGCAGTCGAAAGGCTGATCCCCCATAATTCCACACGTTGATCTCTTCAGGATAGAATACAACTGGGCCTCGGAGAGAGAAATGTGTTGCGTAGTCAGTAGTGGCCCATACGCGAATAATATATATGTTGGTATATACAAGAGCGGTAAACTCCGACACCGTGTGACCTTTCTCCGTGAGTAAGTTGGCACGTGTTTTTGTTTTTTCACCCTGAAGGTTCATGTGCTATTACTTTTGATGTAACTCCACTAGATGGCGCTGCAAAACAAAATGGCGCTTCACTTTAATTCAATTTGCATTCATATTGCGCTCCACTTAGGCGTCATTGTTTCCGAGCTTTGCCGTGTGACGCAGGGCGAGGCCGAGAAGGCGCTGAGAGACGCGAAGAAGAGGAGGGACAGGGACAGAAAGAGGCAGACAGAGTCAGACTGAGACGGACGGAGACAGAGGGGGAGGGGGAGGGAGACAGCGAGAGAGAGAGATGAAGAGTAGAACGTCTGCTGGGCTTCGCTAGTATTATATATACAAGTGGTAGGTGCCTGTGGCACGTACTGTAATTTTTTAACGTTTAAAGTTATTGCAAAGCAGTTTTCATGAAAATGCATGAGGGAATGGGGGTAATTGTTGCATGTATTCGTTTCCATTTTATCGCTTGTATTATACGAGATATTGAGGGTCTATTGTTTTTTCAAACGGAACTATACATATTTTTAGCCTATCATGACGTACGTAAAAAGTCAAATCCAATGATGTCAAAATTACTCAAAAAAGCTTATCTAACATATGACTATATCATTGGATTTGTCTTTTTACGCTTGTCATGATAGACTAAAAAATACGTATAGTTCCATTTGAAAATAACAAAGTTACCTCAATATCTCGTAAAATGCAAGTGCTAAAATGGAAATGAATACATGTATGAACCAGCCCTACTCCATCATGCACTTTGTAAAAACTGCATTGCAATAACTTCACCCGTTCAAAAATTCCAGGATGTGCATATAGATAATATATGAAGGGTTGAAGTAAATAGGGATCTAAGTGCCAAAAATCAAAATTTTGGGTTTTGATCGTTAATGTGATCTATGTGCCAACGCCAATAACGTAAAATAGGATCTATGTGCCAAAATGGGGGCTTAGTAGTTGCAGTGGTCACCTACAGAATGCGCTGGGTGTATGTGCCAGGCTGTCCAATCATATAAAGGGATCTAAGTCCTCCCGCCAGGTTGCCTTCTGTAAACAACGTAAACAGTTCGTTTTGACTTGTTGGTTGAATGTGAGGTAGAGGTTATCGTGCTATAAAGTTTTTTTGTGAGGGACACGTTTATTGATTATTAATATAAGCTTAAAATTGTAAGTTAGTAAACAAGTATGGGTGATGATGTCAAGAAACGAAGGAAGAAAGGTGATGGAAGATTATCAGAAGAAATAAAAAAACTAAGAAATGCAGGCAAGGCTTATGTTACGGCTAGAAACATTTCTGTGAGTGCAAAAGATGCTCCAATGCAACAAAGTAACTGTAAGTGTAAATATAGTTGCAAAACTATACCTTATGACCAAAAGATGTTGCTATTTAATGATTTTTACAAGGCCGATCATAATAAACAACAGAATTACCTATTAGGCCTATTACAAGTAAAACATGTATCAAGACGTAGACATGGACAATATGACGATCCTGCTGAAAGTAGGCGCCAAACAACTGTATTGTACACTGTTCCAAATGGGAATGGGGAAATTGTACAGGTGTGTAAGAAAACATTTTGTAATACTTTTGAAGTGTCTGGAAAAAGGTTCCAGCTTTTAGTAAAGCTTAAGCAAAGTGGTAACCCAGTTTATATTGAAACCCGTGGAAATAGCTATGCTTGATTTTATTGTGAAACCTGAACACAAACTGTTCTATGAGAGACTTACTCAGTAATGCTGTTTTATAAACAACTGATTTGTAATAATATTGTTTTAATAAAGTTTTACCTTTTGAAATGTTGTTTGATGACTAGCCTATGTTTAAGTTATTTTTATTTCTGCAATAAGAAAAGTAAATAATAGGCCTATGAAAAGTAAAATTTAGTTATTAAATAACTAAATTTTACTTTTCATAGGCCTATTATTTATTTGCAAGATCATTATTTGTAAAAAAGGATATAAGTGCCAGTGGCACTTACGTCTTCTTTTAGGTTACAACATGCGGACTTAGATCCGACCTGATTTGTATAAGTTTTAATTTTATTTCAAGTTAATTTAATAAAAAAATAATTGTTTTAATGATAAAACCGTGCTTATAATACCTCATACTGAATTGTAAATTCTATTGTGTTTTGAAAAAACACATTTGTATGCTCACTACAGAAAAAAACATGATTTCTGGGAAATTTGGAATTTGGCACTTAGATCCCTATTTACTTCAACCCTTCATATATCAAAATTGATATTCTGTGATGGCTCTGTTATTCTTTCTGTTAATGTCGTAAGAAGCAAAGTAAAAGTTTTCTCCGAAATTCAGTCGATTTTGTGCTGAAAAGTGGTAAAAGTATTACAATCAGTGTCACGTTGAAAAGGCCATTAACTAGACACTACAGCAACACCAACTCCCATCACGCAGGCATTCATACATAGTAAAGCCCCAACACATTTTCACAATTTTCGAAAAAAGACATCGATTTTTAAAAATTAAATTTCGTGTTCGATAGCAAAGAAACTTATAAAACTGATGCAATTTTAGTTGTTTCCTTTGGATTTTCAAAAATTGCAAACAACGTCTCAATCAACATTTTGAAGACTTTTTTTCTGAATGCCACTAGATATTTAAATAATGTCATGCGCATTTTTATTAAAATATGAGTAGTTTTAGAGGTAATTGACTTTTCTGGAATATGAAAGCGAACTATTTTTCTCTCTCGAAAGACATGTTCTAGCTCAGTGTTTAAGGTCGTCGCTTGCGGAGTCCTATACTTCCGCGACCGGAGTCAATGGACATTATAGGAAGGGATTCTGGAACTCAAGAAATCGTGCGCAGATGATCTTCTCTCGCATACGTTACATATAGTTTTTACTGTTTTTGACTAAATAAATGAATAGTTATTTGGATGTTCGGGACACGTGGCGTCAAAGGCAATTTTGCCAACATTTCAGTCGTCGAATTGCGATCGTCGTCTGGGTGAAATCCATAGTGAACTGCGAGGTGAACTGCGCACAGATTTATAAAGAATATCTTTCCACACGGCTGTCCATTAGTTGGACGGTCGCGGAATGGGAGAAAGAGGCCGCCCTTAGTCGAACGTCAAGGAGCAACGGGAAGTACCTGGACGCGACCACGCGCCTCGAGACTGAGGACTTCCTCAGCACTCAGGTTTTGGGAATGGACCCTCCTCGGTCCCCAGCGATCTTCCCTGGCCAGGAGGCGGGTGTTGTCAAGAACTAGTTTTTACTTTCTCGCAACGGAGTAGGCTTAACGAAAATCAACTACTATTTTAATATGGAATTTGAAGGTTTGTTTACTTGTATATTGGTACCGAGAAGTTTGTATAACTTAATGACACTGTGAAATTCCAACGTATTGGTGCGCCTAATTCGCCGCTTCCTCTTACTGAGAACATCTCATTAGGTCCGGTATGCACGAGGCGTGCGCCAAACTGTTCTGAAGGGCACTCGACTGCACTCGTGTCCCTCTCCCTGAGAAAACTCTCTGCTCGCCGGCCGAGCCGCGACCTATCGCGCCTTGAGACCAGTTGAGCAGGCCTGGTCTGTCCTGTGCAAAATCATGTCTTATTTAGAATCAACTTTCCGTTTTATTAATTTCAACAGGATTATAGATGTCTAAGCCTTGTTGAAGATACTACAAGAAGTATGGAATTGATTAATAAAGAGTCCATATTTCCGTAGTATTCTGTCATTTTTGCCATTAGACTGTATCAAATATTATAAAAAGTCAGTACAATAAAGTCTGAACACAGCTCTTAAAAGTTGCCCTCCTTTCTCTTCACGCAATATTTCAGCTGCGCGCCGCTTCTCTCCCCTCCCCCTCCGCTTCCCTATCTCCTCTGCTATCCCCTCTGCTATCCTCCCCATTCCTCCTCTCTCCCCCGCTCCACACTTACCCGCGTCCCTGTCCAGCGCCGCACTTATACGCCTTGCTACCTCGCCCCGCGCTTTCCTCCCTCTCAGTTCCATTCTCCTCGATGAGTTGTCATTTTCCACTAGAGTTGTAAATGGGACATGCGCCGCGCGAAATACGTGTCAGCTGCTGGCTCGTTTTCGAAATTACCTGTGACGGCGCCTTTGAGACCATGCATATTTGTGATGTTTATCGGAGTTTGTTCATGTGTAGAGTTTGGAGTTGAATTTTCTACTGCGTGGTGTGAAATAAATTAAGTCTCAATCCGTTCTGTAAACATGAAAGTCAAAAGTGAATTAAAGTATGGATATAAGAAGAATTTTTTGATTTAACATTTTAATTCAATTACCAATCATTGACATAATTGTTTGTTCTAATTCAATATTTAATGAATCATGGTTACGAAGTAATCCAACTTAGAGAACATTATCATTAATATTCACGTATAGTTTTTTCTAGCCCACAACATAGGTAGATCTAAACCAACCAACCAACCAAGTTTTCAACAAGCTGCTGTGTTTGTTTTACATTGTTCTACTCAATGTTATAGAATACATTTATTTAACTTTACTCGAGTCATTCATTTTTATTAACACAGCAAAATATCAAATAATTATTTAAGAGCATTATCTGAAACACGTAATCATTAAAAACCAGATATGTGATATTCTGTAAACATTTTATTGCGTTTTTTTTTCTTTTCACAATTGGAAAGAAAGTTTCTAAAGTTTTAAAAATAAGTGCATAGTTTAAAATGAGGTGTAAAATTATATGCAAATAATAATTCATCTTATTAATCCAAGAACATTTTAAAGATATAACCATATGATTTTTCTGAAAAATCATTTAATTTTGGCCCTTCATACAATTTTCCTCGCTGAATTAAATCCAGATTTCCAAAAGTCGGTTTAGACCCCCATAAAATTAATCAATGCATTGAATATTAATAATTTAAATATATTCCTTTCATAACTTAATAAATTAAAATATATTCCTTTCATCGTTATATTACAAATAAACTTAATTTTTAATCGAGACCAAAATGTCTTCTCTTTTTTGACGTTTTGCCCCCACATTCAGGGACAAAAGAAAAATAAGCTTTTATTCAATTGTCCCTCAGCTAAATACATATGAGTTTTTATTATACTCTTGTGTGTGATATTGAAAGCTCAGCTTATTGGTAAAAAAGACATACCAGGCCTGCACAGCGTTCTGCACTTTGACTGACCTCTGGAGCCGCGCGCGAGCAACTTGAGTGCAAACCCGGGCCGCGTGGATGGGTGGGGATAAGACTCATTCGAGGAGTGGGGACCGCCAATGAGAACGCGCAATTCGAATCGTAGCGCGTAAATTGAAAGAGCATTTGCGAGAATTGACGGGCTGTTACACACAGTTAAAGTATGATTATCATTACCTTTTTTGGAAATATTTGTTGTCTATGTATGACAATGTAAAGTGTGAACGTAAAACTAATTACACATACTTATTTAATTTGGATAACAGTATTATAATTGCTTGGAGGGCTGATAATGTAATTTTCTTTGCTACGATGTAATCGCAATTTTAGTGTGCTGCTAAATACAAAATTGTAATATTGAATCATTTGTTTGATGATAGTAATTATTTTTTCATTAACCTTTTTTAATTGATTACGACCGTTCTAAGATAAAAATCTTATTCTTAAAATATCATGATTACTTACTGCTCTAATTTCCAACAAGAGTACATGATATATTTCTAATTTCAAATTAACAAATACTATTTATTCATAATCGTTTACGACATCGTATAAAAATATTAAACCCTTTACTTTCTATTTAACAAGACTCATAATGTCATGAATGCCCATAAAATATCTAAAAGAGTTTTGCTCATTGGTATCTCTTATGCAGCTTCATAGTGAGGGGAAATGGTCTCAAATATATGTACTGCCAATCATTTCCCTTCAAATAGCTTAGATTTCATTTTTCTATCAATCTCTATGTGAGAGACTGCTCTCAATTTCCTCCGTTATTCTATCATTTATAGATTTTAACATTCCTGATAGGAAAAAATCAATTGTTAAATTGTAAATTTTTGTTTGTTAAAATTTCATAATAATTTTTTTAATGGGGCCACTTGTAAAATATTGTTTGAAATACAGTGAGCATAAAGTAAAAAATAAATATAAAAATCTGTCGATTCATAAAGTGCACAGAAAAACAAACAGATAAATATGGTCCTTATTGCTAGATTGCCCATATAAATAAGCAGGCAAATCCTTTTACGGCATGCATTATTGCATTAGACACCCAGGCATTGAATCTACGCGCCTCGTCCACCCCGTTCCGACTTCTTCCCTCCTCTCCACTACTTACACTTTCGTCGCTCTGGCGGGCTCGTAAGTGCAGAATGTCCGGGGGGAATGTCCGGGATTTAACATATTAAATCAGATAATTCATCTGCTATATATTACTTCACATACTTTACTTCACTTTTAATTTTTGTTTACAAAACGAGTTGCAACTCATCTCTTATTTATTTCACACCTTGCAGTTGACAATTCAGCTCCAAACTCATTTGTATATCAAGAAACCTGGGACATCACAAATCTACATGTTCTGACAAGCGCCACACCACGTATCTTCTGGAGAACGAGTGAACACCTGACACGTGCTTTTCGTGCGTCGGCTTCACCGACCAATCAGAGAGCTCTAAATAAGTCCCATTCACAACTTAGTGGGATAGGAAAACATGCCTCCCCAATCGGCTCAATCACACACCCCGCCCCGCCCCGTCCCGCCCCGTCCCGCCCCGCCCCGCCCCGTCCCGCCCCGTCCCGCCCCGTCCCGCCCCGTCCCGCCCCGTCCCGCCCCGCCCCGTCCCACCCCGTCCCACCCCGTCCCGCCCCGCCCCGCCCCGTCCCGTCCCGTCCCGTCCCGTCCCGAATATGCTTCCCGCACATTAGCCACGCAATCGCAATGCTTAGTTTGCATCGTGGCATAATATCAATTTCGCTGCTTCGGAGAATGAATGTTAACAAATTATTTCTTATTAATTACGTACTTTGTGTGATTAATGAATCTAAGTTGAGAAAGATAACTTCCATTAATTACATTCGTCGTGAAAGGAACCTATATGAGGTTGACCCAATTAATGCCGACATGTCTGATGCCTCTTTTGACCCGGAGGTAAGGAGTTTGAATTTTGGGGAAAATTTGAACTGACAAAATGACGATATTTTATACACAAAATTTAAGCCTAATCCACATTGATAAACATTGTATTATTATCATAAATATAAAATAAACAATTATGACATGCCAAATTAATTTTGTTTGCTCGGCAGCCGGCCTCTAATTAAAAATTACTCAAAACTGATGGCAACCCTAACGAATCAATTTCTTATAAGAAATTTTGCTTGTTTTTGATGTAAATACTTTATGGGCAGTAACAAACAATATTACACAATTACAAGAAGAATTTACACATGTATTTTGATATGAATTCTACAAAAACTAATAGTCTTCGGCTTGTGTTGATGGTTTGATTTCCACATTGCCTCTGATATTTTATGTTCCTTAACAACTTTGCAAACAATAATTAAATATTCTCTGGCATGCTTCATATTTGAATGCTCTAGCTTCTTTAAATAACTGCATGCTTGAAGGTTTCTTCACACCAATTACTTTGGTTGTGATTTGCTAATCAGAATGCGCTAAAAAATGACCTGAAATGAAAATATTCCTAGTGAGAAACTGTATGAAATAAAAATAGAGAAATTTTTATTAGAACACTATTCATCATTATTTTAAAACAAATAAATGAAAATGTTACAACGCATAAAGCCGTTTCAAGAAGCATTGCCACTTCACGTCAAATCAGTTCTAACGCAAATTTTGCATGCTGCGTGTCATATTTCTAATGAGATTGAAGAGAACTGATTTCGATTCCGTGTGAACTGGAGTGATTTCGAAGCTGCTGGTAGGTTGCATTAAAATGACTTTTGGTACATAGCGTGCGACAGGTACAAAAAAGCGCTACAAAAAAACAAAAGTTCTAAAAATTTAATGTTGCACGAACAGTGATTTAATTTGTGTAATATGTAAATAGAAGTCTCTATCCGTCGCTGCAGCGCACTTAGAACCGCCATCCTCTGGAATCTCGAACTCCGTAAACTGTTGTATGTGGCCCGACATTTTCATAGCACTTAAATCAGCAGATATCTCATTAGTGTTAACATGTGGGCAGTGATAATGGGGGACCAGTTGATTTGGCCGTGCATTTTCGTCGCCTCCTCCGTGAACGTCTCTTGTGTCGCCAGAGATATCAGTAGGATGACTGCCATCATTTCAACTACTGCATCCAGGCCAAAGTAGTACTTTCAAACGGACGCGCCGGGACGTACGTCGTCACTTCGACGCGTGGACCGAACTTCATGGCGGTAATTAAGTTCCAACTACTCTTGCCGTCGCGTGTACGAGTTGCAGCGCATCCACAGTGGAGCTGTGCTGGTCGCGGGCGGAGGCGATCGGGAGCCTCGCCCGACGGCCGTGCGCTCAGCGCGACGCGGCGCGGCCATGGGGGAGCGACGAGGGGGCAACCGTGTGCACACTCCGCCAGTCGAAGCAGTGTTTTTCTCCAGGTGAAATCCCTGGAATTTGTATGAATCTCATGTGGTAAGAGAAGCACAAGTAAACCATGGACCAGCTACTCGCCCTTGCCAAATATTTCCACGTTTGTGCTACAACACACGGTAGCCATTTTCTTCGATATAGAGAAAGCGTACACCATCTGGAGGTACGCCATTCTTTGCACCTTAGATTCTAGGGGATTCAGTGGACGACTCCCATTGTTTTTGTAGCCTTTCTTTCCTAAAGATCCTTCTGCGCTCGCCTTGGTGACAGACTGTGCTTCGGTCACCAGTTAGAAAACGGGATCCCCGAGGGATCAATTCTGAGTGTCACTGTTTGCCATTTCCATTAATGGTATGGCATCAGTACTTCGAAGCCTCTGTGAAGCATCGCTCTTCGTTGATGACTTCGCAATTTTAAGCTCTTCCAAGAGAAAGCAAGTCTTGTCCTCAACAAATTTCAAGAATGGAGCAATGAAACTGGATTCAAGTTTTCCACCTCAAAATCCAGATAAATGCACTTCCGCAGGATGATTCACCTTCATAATCCTGACTTATCTGGGGAAGTCTACTTCCTTTTGTCAAATATGTAACTTCCCTTTGCCTGACCTTCGACGGGAGCTTAATGTGGCCAAAACACATGTTCGTGTTGAAAAGCCCATGTGTATCACCACTGAACCTCCTTCGCATAGTGACTCGTAACTGATGGGGTAGAGACCGAGAATTTTTGTGTTCATACACGATGCTCCTGTCCTATTTTGGATTATGAATGTGTTGTGTATGGGTCTGCGTCTCAATCGACCTCGACCTTTCGGCCATTGAATGCGATACACAATGCCGGTATACGGATCAGCACAGGCGCTTACTGCACGAGTAGCATCGAATGCCTCTTGGCCGAGGTCAAGGAGAGACGAAGGCGAGATATTTGACAGACCTATTGCGCGAAATTAGTCGCTATAAATACTTCATAAAGGCAAGCAGTCCTTCACCCAAGACACCGGACATCGTACGCACTCAGACCATCGCTATCCCATCCTCCAGCCTCTATACGCTTTGACAGAAGCTTGGTGTAAAATTGCCCGTCTATGATCCCCCTCCCCCGAAGTCTTGTTCCACCTTGAACATTTCTTCGACCCATAATAGACTTTAGTGTTAAACCTCCCTAAATGAACTCCCCCTCAGTACATTTCTGTCGGAATCTCAGGTGATGAAATTCATGTATCCCAGCCATAACTTCATCTATACTGAAGGTTCCTCCCAAAACGACAAAGTAAGTTGTGCATTCTAATGTCATAGGGCCACGCAGAGTCCTCGAGTAGATTCTTCTGGCAGCGTATATACTGCCGTGAAATAAGTGTTCGTAAAGGCACACAGGATTACGGGAAGTAGTGATCTGCAGTGATTCCAAAAGCGCTCTCGGAAGCTTTCTTCCTTCTCTTCTTGTGACCCTTTGACAATGAACATCCAACACCAAATCCATCATTAATTGCTGCGTCGTTATAACTGGTTTTGGGTCCTTGGCCACAGGAAAATAACAGGAAACGAAATAGCTGACCAAGCTGCAAAGCTCACCAAAAAGAACAGACAGCCTCAGAATCCCTACGGATGATACCAATCTGTTTATCAAACGCTCTATTCTCAGTTCATGGCAAACAGAATGGCAGAAATCTGATTTCAAGCTTACGAGAATCAAAGATTCCATAAGACCTCAGGCTTCATCTCGTGGTGCTAGACATGAGATTATTCTGACATGTCTTCGGATCGGTCACTGCCATTTCTTTTCCGGATATCTGTACACTCAGACTCACCCCGTACTTACAATAACTGCAAAACAGATCTTACCATGAATCATGCTCTCCTGCACTGTGGTATGATAATAGATAACCCCCCAAAGACATCGCCTTGCTGGCTGTATTGCAGAGATATTTGGAAATGACGAAATCCCTTTCTGCATGCTTTTCATCTTTTTACAAGGAATGGAATCTGCAGCCTTATCTGAGAGAGGGATGTCAATTATCAAGATGAAAGCACCAGTAGCTGACACGTACCCTGTGACTGAGATTGGTGATATGAATAAAAATGAGCTATTACTTCTTTCTCGAGTTTTCAAACAATTGCTGCAAATATGAATAAAGGACTTGAACAATTTCTCCATCGGCGAGTAACTGCTCTGCCTATGAGCAATTGCTTACTTTTTGCATGAATGAAATCGAGAATTCGCTTGTAGTGCGAAGCATTCACTTTGAAATTTCGGAGCAACCTTTACAGGTGACTCGAATCGTATTGAATGGCTAGGAGAGAGGTTGTACACAACTGTATTGAACTGGTTGTGAGGATTTAAGTAGTGAGTGAATGAACGATGGAAGACTTCCAATGATTTCATCAACAATGTCCGTCAATTGTACCACTTCACCTTCCACGGTCGACACCGTCAGGAACAAACTCGCGTCCTGCGATAACGTAGAGAATCGACCAATCGCAACAGATCAGTTAGTGAGAAATTACTCAGAGAAGTAAATGCTCCATGTTTCACAAAACTTTTTATTCATATGAAAAGAAGCAATTGCTTATGAGAAGTAGTAGTTCGTACTTATAATAATGAGCAATTGTTTTGAAGTACTTATTTTTATTCATATCACCCAATGACGCAATTATAGGTGTGGGAGGAAATATTCGGAAAGATGGTATTTATCGAAAGGTTGACATACGAGTTAATAGATTGGCTGCTGAATGTTTGGGAGTGCGCCGTGTGTTTTTATCTTGTGCACAAGCTGCGAGAAGTGAAGGCAGTGTTCGAGGTAGTAATGAGTTCAGTATTTGACTAACACAACTTACGTAATAGTAAAGTGTCGCGTGTAAAACTATTGTTATTTAAGTAATATATTAATCAAAAAAAATTGTTGAATTGAGAGAAGTGCCAGTACGGGGTTGTAAAGTCGAGATCTTGCGCTAGTACCTGACATGTGATGTTAGCTAGTGATAGCAATGTGGAAATAAAATTTACGTTCGTCGTTATACAATCCTGTGTAATTGTAATGTTTTTCCCGCCTTGAATACCAATTGGATCCAGTAAGCTGACAGAGCATTCAGCTACTGGACGTCATGCATGTCAGCTATTGGGGTTTTGAGATTTTAGTCTGGTACTATGTTACTTTCTTTGTTTCAGATTGTGTACCCCTTTATTGAACATATTTGCAATGGGTAAGACGACGTTTGGAAACAAAATACTGATCTGAGGCAACGCAAGTGTAAGATACGCTACAGGCAGAGAAAAATGACATGCATGTAAATGAAGCAAGGAAACATCCAAAGTACCCAAAACTACATTCATGTATAAGCAGTGGTAAATATCCTGTTGCACGGAAAATGAGATCACCATCCTATATTTTACAAACACAAGCCCGCCTTATAGTTCACTGGATTATAGAAAGTCAGAAGAGAGAATTTGTAATTAGTCGCCAATAGCTCGTTGAAAGTGTCAAGAAACTCGTTACAGATCTTAAATTGAAGACACCTTTCAAAGACAAACCAGGGAAAAAGTGAGTACAGCTTTTTCTTCATCGTCCCCCTAAATAAGTGAAAGAATTCCACCAACACTAACAGTTCCGAGGACTGCTGTTACTATGGTGAAACTGATTTCATGGTTTGATGACAGAAAATTATATTGAAGACTACAATTTGACAGAAGTTATGAGAGATCCTAGTAGGTTTCCAATGCCATTGAGTCTGTTTTCCCCCTAAATCAAAGTGGAGGTAAAGTCTTAACACAGAAATGTCATAGAAATGTGTACCAGCTTGGAAATGATGCGAAAGAATGTCTGACAGTCCTCTTCTTAGCTAATGCTGCAGGAATGGTTTCTCCACCAATGATGATATTCAAGTATGCAACTTTATCATCGCACGTAGTTTTAAGAACAGTAGAACCCCACAAATCCAAAAATTCGGATAATCGTAACAAAATCCGGGATGGAAAATAAACAAAATAAATGTATGTATTGCAATTATTTGTAATGTAAAGAAAGGCTATTATAATTACTGTAAACAACTAATTATTACAACAAGTTTGTCAAAATGAAACGTATATTGCAGTGGTAACTACGGTGTATATGACATGTTTATGTAGCAGTCATTTTCACTTAGAACTTGCAAAATCGGTAATCTTCGTTTGCCGTAAGGAGCTGAATCTGCTTGACGATGCGATGTGATGACGCTATCGCTACGCTACGTTGCTATTTCTCTCACATCGCACGCTACTTTGCATTGTGGCTGGCAATCCTATAGATGTATTTGTATATCTGTACGGTACATTTTTCCTAGTAATCCGAACATTTCCGAATCCGAATAGACCGCACCCTCAATTAGTTCGGCATACCGGGGTTCTACTGTATTCCGAAAGGATGGGGACTAAGGCGTTCGGAATCCGGATGGACGCCAACGTTCTATGAATGCATGACAAACAAATTCAAACCTTGGTTAGATGAAAATATTTTGCACATCCTGTGATGTTTTTTTTCTTGGTCGTGTCACAACTTACATTCCATGGAACACACATTACAACCAATGGATGTGTCAATGTTTCGTTCATTGAAAGCTGCATGAAGACTGCCAATAGACACTTTCAAAACCGAAACAAAACTTATCACCTTGAAGGAAGAGCACTCAGGGTTAATTTTACAGAAGGCCTTGAACAGTTTCAATTTAAAAGCCACAATTGCCAGTGGTATCGGAGCATGCGGACTTCTTCCATTTATGGAAAAGGAATGATATTGATTTACACGTTCTACATAACGATGCATCAATGGGACATAAAATTCGAGCAGTTTCGAAGGATGCAACACATACAGACGAACATTTAACAGAGCAAACATGTAATGTCCATTGAATCGCACCTGGACGCAGAGAAATTAGCAATATTAAGAAATGCATTGAAACAACTGGCGAGGGAGCCGGGTCAGCAAATGAATCTTCTCTCTTCGATTTCTACAAGAAGGTTATTTCTTCAAAAGCAGGAACAGCTGAAGATAACACAGATGAATGTGTTAGTTAAACTCACAAGCCGCAGAATAGAACAATAAACAACAACCCAGTCAAGGAGCAACAGGAAGCAGCCCTACAATTGAAGGAACACATCGCCTTTCAAAGGATTTTGTTCGGCCAAAAGTATGTGTAGTACAAGAGGACCAAAGAAGAAAATACCACATTCCTTTTGTTATCTCATCTACAGCTTCTCAAAAATATACTGACAAGGTAATAAGGCAAGGCAAATAAGGGTGATGAAGCTAAACAAAATGTAAAGAAGAATGTGAACAAAAAGTTGTCAATTAGAAAAAGAAAAACCGAAAACATAAGTCAAGTCCAGGGAGTGTAAATTGTCAGAATCTCAGTTGTCATTGTAAAGTGATGGATTTAGATTTATTTAGTTAAAGTGACGTATGGGGGAGAAGATCATCTGCGCACGTTTTCTTGAGTTCCACAATCCCTTCCCATCATTTTAACTATTAACAGTTAAAATATGAGTAAAAGTTAAAGATGAATAAAAATGAAATTTAAAAAAGCTCGAGATTAGCAATATTTGTAAAAACTAGGCAGTTTCGTTCCCGGGTTATAGAAAACTTATTTGAAACGGTAAACGAATTGCAGATATAATTTTTCTGCATTGCTAACAAATAGTAACTCGCCCTTACCTCTACTTCTGCCACTACAAGCAAGAGTAGAGTTCAACAAAACGTGCACATAGTGAAGCGAAGTACATTTACGCCCAGAAGCAAAACAAGGAGACGCATTTGCAATCCAAAAGCATTTGCTCAATGGATTAGGGAAACTGCACAAAAATCATAATAAGTACATAATTTGTTACAAGTATATTAAGTATTTTTTTAAATTATACAATACAAATGTAAACTAATTCAAGGCCCAAGAAGCGTGTCTTACCACGAGATCGAGCCGAAAAAGCGGATCCCCATGACGACACACGTTAATCTCTCTCCAGGGTAGAATATGACTGGGCCTCGGAAGAAAACGTGCAGCATGGACAGATGTGGCCGATAAGCAACTAATAGTAGTATTAATAATAGTAATAATAATAATAATAATATAATAATAATAATAATAATAATAATAATAATAATTATAATTGCAAAGAACTTCGTGGCCGTGACTTCTAGGAATTTCGGTAATCAAAACTACGTAAAATGTGTTAGGCTGAAGTCCGACATGTGTTTAATATTAAGAGTAGACGGTTAATTCACACAATCGCCAGGTGGTGCAGATGGAACTGTATGACTGACGATGGGTCCATTCCGTAGGTAATTTTGCCAGTAGCCACAGGGTGCTCGCTGAAGTGATTTTTAAAATAGTCTCTAGGTGTGAGGTGTTTAGGACGTTGGCAAGAATAATTTTGGCACACAAATGCTTTGGAAAATATGCTGTCAACAGACTCGAGTGCAAACATCGTGTACTAATGAATGACACATGCCCGCGAAATTGAATTTTTTGAAAAATACGACAGACGTCGCTGCTTTTGGTGTTATGTAGTGTGGTGATGAGGAAAATAGCATCAATTTCCTTCTTATGTTTTTTGGACTCGATATCGATATTTTTGCTAAAATCCATGACTCACAAAACTATTCGGGCACGGGAAATTTAGCAGAATAATCATAGATTAGGAATACTAAAAGGAGGAAATAAATGTATTAAGTATATTATACGATCACTTTCAGAAACAGTTATAACATATTTACAAAGGTTTCTTTAAAATTACAATAATCAACTGATATTTTTAAATTTGAATTTTTATGCTGAATTTACCTCACAAAACTATTCGGACACTTGAATGTGTAAATATAAACAATTACGTCGAGTTAATAATGTTTAAAAAGAAAAACGTGTACGAAAATGACACAGTAAGGGAGTTCAAAATCTCGTACAGCCATTCCCTTTCGTTCCAGCACTTCCTTCGGTCTATTTGGTATACTTTGTACAAGTTTTTGGGTGCAAGAAGGAAGAAGTTTCCTCCATTTTTGTTGCATTATTATGTTAATTCTTGTCTGGGAGAAATGGGAAATGATATTTTGATAAAAATGAAATTATCAAGAATACCAAGATTTTCAGCACTTTGTGTTAAATTTTGTTTAAGAATGTCGAGATAGTTGAGCCTGTTCATCATGTGCTCTATGAACACAATTTTACCGACACCATTGGCTGACATGTAGCCCCCACATCATTTCCTCCTCATTGCAGCACGTTTGCTTGCATGTTCTTGCAGCTCTTCGTTTGGTCTCCTTCACACCCGAATTCATCCATCCGAACCACAATATCAATAAAGGTTGCTATTATACGTGTTGAAAAGTTTCGCGCTCTTGCGTGTAGTTACATGAATAGAGGCCACTGAGAACATATAACAAAATTTCAAATACAAATCTCTTTGTAAGCTTTTCAGCTTTCGGGAAAATGGAATTCGTACACTAATCTGAGAGAGGAGGATAATGCATATTACCATGGCGTTTATTTTCCAAATTTTACATTTCACCTGGCTCCTAGTGCAAAGTCTTTCATATTCTACTAGAGGATGTGCAACGTTTTCTTAACGCATTCTTTCTTTGTTTTTTAAAAATGTTGTAGTTTAACACTTTCACAGACACCTCTTAAGAAAATTTGACCCGGGCTCCAATGATGTTAAAGGGCCCTCACACATTAATCATCATCCAATGCAAATTTCTAGGCTAGATGTGTTCACCGACCAGGATACGGACGAAATTGAGAGATTTTCAGAGTTGTTGGGAATACTTCGCTTTCTTATGAGCCAAGTACTTCACTGCCGGTCCGGATGGCAGAGATAGTTAAGGCAGTAGTGCTGTAGCGATCTCTAACCAATTGCGGGTTCGAGTCGGATTGCGGGTTCGAGTCCCGCCTCGGGCATGGTTGTATTTTTTTTCCCCTTTCACCCCCTATCATCACCATATCATGTAATCTTCACAGTTACCATACTGTTAAATGCACTAGTGGTCGCTAATGACATAGATGTTGATGCGACCTTAAATAACAAAAAATAGTGCTTAACTTTTTGTAATTTTATTGTAGAGTCGCACCAAGACAGAAAACCATGGAACGATTGTGTGGATATTTTCAAGCCACAAGATTGTAATTTAATCGCATGAATTGTAAGTAGGGATTCTTAAAAAATAATAGTTTAGGAAATAAAATTTGTGTAAGCGAAAATATTTGGGTTCTGAGATTCCATAGTTGTTTGTTCTCGAGACAAACGCTTTTACCCGTAGGGAGTGCGTTCCGTGCAACCCTGCAATAATTATTCTTGAATATGGTGTCCTCTTTTCTAGTCCTGAATCAATAGCTAAATAATATTCAGTGAGTAGGAAAAAGAACCATTAAGTATGACTATTGTAGAGAAAAGGCCTAAAGTCACTCCTTGATTAAAAATGTATGTTAATTTCAGTGTTGAGTACAGGATAATTTTCCTATTGTATAATACTGCAAATAATTGCTAAGAATTATGTAATGTTTATCATTCATATTTTAACAGGCATATATAATGTAATGCCTTGATGCAGTTTGTGATGTAAAACATTTATCTAATATAGACGAGTACCACATTGTTGAATTGTACACCGTCAAGAGTCATGAAATGCCTCCTAGTGTTGGGCCTCCTTTTGCCCACCGAATTGCAGGAGCAGCCCGACGTGGCAAGGACTCAAGTCGCTGAAAGTCCCCTGCAGAAATATTGAGCCATGCTGCCTCTTAAAGCCGTGCAGAAATCCGAAAGTGTTGCTTGTGAATGGTTTTTTGCACGAGCTGACCTCTCGATTATGTCCCATAATGTTCGATGGGATTCATGTCGCGCGATCTGGGTGTCCAAATCATTCGCTCGAATTGTCCGGAATGTTTTTCAAACCAGTCGCCAACAATTGTGGCCCGGTGACATGGCGCATTGTCATCCAAAAAAATGTTTGGGAACATGACGTCTATGAGTGGCTGCAAACGGTCTCCGAGTACCTGAACATAACCATTTCAGTCAATAAACGGTTCACTTGGACCAAAGGGCCCAGTCCGTTCCATTATGTAGGCAGAGCTTTCAACTATCTAAAGATATTCATGTGAAACGGTTTCCGATGTGATTATGGCTGCACGACGGGAATTTACCCTTTGAACCGGTCCAGCCCATACCGTTATGGAGCCACCTCCAGCTTGCGCCAGTGCGTTGTTGACAACTTGGATCCACAGCTTCGTAGGGCCTGCGCCACATTTGCACCCTACCATCAGCTGTTACCAACTGGAATCGGATCTTATCTGACCAAGCCACAGTTTTGCAGTCGTCTAGGGTCCAATCGATACAGTCACGAGCCCAGGAGAGACACTTCAGCCTATGTCATGCTGTTAGCGAAGACACTTGAGTCGGTCTTCTGCTGCCAGGGCCCAACAAAGCCAAATTTCGCCGCACTGCCCTAACGGATACGTTCGTCGTACATCCCATCTTCACTTCTGCTGTTCTTTCACGCAGTTTTACTTGCCTTTTAGCAGTGGTAACTCTACGCAAACGCCGTTGCTCTTGGTAAGTGAAGGCCGTCGGCCACTGCGATGTCCGTAGTGAGAGGTTATGCCTGTTTTCTCGGCACACTTTGTCAATTGGATGTCGGAATATTGAATTCCCTAACTATTTCCCAAATGAAATGTCGCAGGCGTCTTGCTCCAACTACCATTCCGCGTTCAAACTCTGTAAATTCCCATCGTGCGGCCATAGTCACGTTGGAAACCTTTTTACATGAATCTCTTGAGACAAATGAAAGCTCTGCCAATGCACTGCCTTTTTCTACCTTTTGTACTCTATACTCCTGCCATCTGTATTTTTGTCACGATGTACGGCTACTTTGATTATTAGGATTTAAATAGGGCTAGATGTTAGATATATTTACATGCAAGAGTAATTACAAATTTCAAGCTGAATCTGTAAACACTTTTCCTTTCCCAAATGATAAAAAAATAAAAATTGGAATGATTTTTTTCTAAGATAAAAGACCCTGTGGTGTGTATAACGCACATACCAGAAGATTATGTAATGAGATAAGTTGATGTAATGAGACAGTTTGTTAATTGGGAAATTAAGAATTATGATTACCCAAAGTTGAAACCTAATGAAGTGCTTTCATTATTTCCTGGCTTACATGAACGGCTCTCTCCTGTAGGAGATACGGTGTTATGGGAGATGTTCGCTCCAACGAAGCGATCGCAGCAAGCTTCAAAGATTTCATGGAGTAAGAACAAAACACTCTTTATAAGCTAAAGAACACTGTTGCCGATTTTACTGCAATAAAGTGTTTAAGGGTCATCTTGTCGGACAATAAAGCTAAGTGTTTATTAGATGTGTACTAGATCTGTGCGTTGTTCAGTACATATTTGAAATGATTTGTGTGTGAAAAGCATTGTGTTAAATAACCTTAAATGTCCCAAACATACCGCATTGTATTTTGTGTGTTAATAAGAATAATATTTTTGTGGAGTTGTTACGAATACATTCAGCCCTTAGTGCACAGTGACACAGAAAATGAGATGTTTGTAATGAATAATGTAAAAATGCTACAAAAATGCTATTGTAGGCTTTCCCATGCACTGTGAATGGAGCGCTTTTGACATCCCTTTAAATCTTTTTATGAGACAGTGGGAATATCAATGTCAGACTTCCCAGTCGGTAATTTTGCATCCTGATCAGCTAACTCGTCAGAAATTCCCACATGACATTCAACAAAGAATTAGATGAGGCCTGCTCAACTCAGTGGCTCCGCGGTTCGCTCGGAATCTCAAAGACGGCAGGAATAGAATTAGGAAACAATATAAGAGTTGTAGTGATTTTCAGACCATGAACTTTAACATCTTGCAAACCCTTTTGCTGTGGACAACGTAAAAGTGTGATCACAAAACAGTGTTATCGTGCATATTTGAAGACTGTCATTCACCTAAAAAAATGAAGTAAAATCTATATGTAAACACTTGATTGGCACTTCCAGAAATTTAAAAAAAAATTGTGGAACAATACATTTTTATTTGAATTAGTTACATAATTCCCAAGAAAGAATTATGAAGGGATTTTATTTACAACCGTACGAAGTATATATTCATTAAAAATAAAATGTAAAAAAGCAGCAACAGAGAGAAAATGGAAGAACAAAATTGCAGCCATTTTTTTTAGAAAATTTTGAGAAAGTCACAAGGCCTTCTTGTAAAGCCGCCCACTCCTCCCCAGAAAGAGTTAAAATTTCTTAATCTTCAGAACGGCAGAACTAGCTGTCACTCGGCATATTGACTTGTCCGAATAATATTATCTGTCTACTTGGCAGCTGGGGTGGGAGTAGACCGATGTTGCCACTCACTCGAGCGGCAGGCACGTGATGGTGTGGTTCTTGCATCAGACCACAACATCAAGAAATAAATCGCAATGAGAACGCACAACAGTAGACGATACAGAACCGCTCTCGCGATGCATAACCAAAAAAAGGTTGCTCTCTTCGATTTACAGTAGCTTCGCGCTGTAGTATTTCATGTTCTTTCTTAAGTATCGGCAACTCTGAACTAATGTCCGCAGAATTTGAAGCCTCTGATTGGATAACGGAAGTAAGTAAGCCGCTAGCCGATAAGTAGACTGAAATATTATTCGAACAATAGTTTCAGTTCAAAAGCTTGTAATCTGACTAAGTTATGCATGACACAAACAGCACTACCGCTTTTAGGGTACAAAAGTGCATGTTTCGCCACCTGCACCAATCTTAACCATCTTTTGGAACAGTAAATAAACGCTACATATTGTAACCTACCTTAGACTTCCGTTCTTGCGCAGCGACGCTCTTCACAGCTGCGACCGAAGACGTAGGTGACCAAGGGTCGGGGAACTTGGGGTAACCCGCCGATGGAATCGATTCGTAAAAGAAGCCTTTTTTTCTTTTTTTTTTTTTTCGAAAGCCAAAACGAATTTATTCATCCAAACATCATCATGTGAACTTTGCCACCTACTGAATGTTATTCAACTTGAACATTTATACACTAAAACTTTAGGTACTACAGTGGGTGATCAAATTATTTCTATTCTTGACATTTTTTTTATACATGCCCTTTATAATTCTACAGAAGGACCATTTGTCAATTTCCTCGAACTTTTTTGTCATGTAGTCCCTAGTTTAATGTATTGGTACACCAGTAAAGCTGACTTCTTTTATCAGTACTTGCAGAACAAATTATTTGTGCTGTTTCAAACTTTTTTTTTTAATTTCCAGCACATCATACAGACAAGCAAGGATAATTTCACAAATAAATGGAACATCCAGAAATAAATGCCATCCAATATATCCCATTACGAATGCATTTGAAACAACGAATTCAGTACCTTATACAAATGTTTTATTTTCTCATCGCTTCAAACAATGAATTTTTAAATATGTTAATTTTAATCACTTTACTATTCGTAAAAACGTAGTATCTGACAAATAATTTCTTGGTCATGCAGCATTACATTCTTTAAAGACAAGAATAATTAAATACTCAAAAACATTCAGACATAAACAACATAATGAATCTCACTGGCTTCAGTTCGTAATTTCTAATTTAATCATTAACTCGGAAAAACTGGAGGTTTTAAGCGCACTGCACAGATGCCATATTCAGCGAAATTACTACAAGTGGGTCGAAGTGTGGTGACAATGGAATCCAAATATATTCGTTTTTGTGATGTGCTTCTGATTGAATCTATCCAATGATTGTCTCTAATTAAAAGATACGAAAAATAAATAACCAAATTGTCAATCAATAAACATTAATAAATGTTATAGTAGCCCATTTTTATTTTTCATAGTATAATTAGAAGAAAAATAAAAGTCGGCAACATGGCGCGCGTACCCATCGAGATAAATCTTAAAAATTAGAATGGTCTCTAGGCCCCTGAAGGGGCGCTCAAATAAATAAATAAATAAATATTCCAAATTAATCACCTGGGTATTACTTCTGGAATTAATAAATCAATAAATAATTACCATCTTATTAATTAAATCAATTATTAATCACCTGGATGATCACTTCGATAAACAGTGTCTAGGTGGTGTTGCTCGCATTTCACAGTTGTATGATATCTTAAAGTGGTCAATATTATAAATTTATGAATGATGACCTAAATAACACAGCTCTTTAAGAATTATTTGCCTCCGTTATGAAGGAACGATGAAAGCCATTATACCGCCTGCAGGCGGTCAACTTAACGTACTCGTGAATCAATGCATTGAGAATACAATTTGTAGAGTTAAGTAAAAGTGCGAGAATGCAACAAATGAGTGAAATTAATTATTCAATTCAATTGTTCATATCATTCATTCAATTTTTTTCATGGTCCGTAGTTGGTGTGAAACCTGTATATAACTTAACTCAACTTCAATCAGAAATAACGCAAAAAATTTGTTTTTTTCGAAAAATTATTCATGACCTTTTTCAATGAGCTAAGTTTGTGCAACGAAATTTGTCTGAGACTAAAATCAATATTTTCAATTTTGTAGTTTCGATTTTTTTTGCAGTTATCGAAAAAAAATAGCAATACCCGAAAATGAAACTAGCGCTATATTTCTTCCCGTTCCTTATTACATATGTGGAGAAAAATTAAAGAAAAAATTGGAGCGGATTTCGAGAATTTTTTGCTCTAAATTTCAATCGCGAAATACGGACACACTACTTTTTTTCAAAAAATTGTACATGACTTTTTTTAGGAGCAAATTTTGTACAACAGACTTTGAAACAAAAATATCCATCTCCAATTTTGAAGTTTTAATTTATTTTCTAATTTTCGAAAAATAGGGGATGTCAACGAAAATCAGACCTGCACCATTCATTCTCTTAAATGTCCTTTGCATTATTCAACGACAAACTTTTATCAAAAAATTTGTAGTCTTTTTGAAAATGTCCCAGGGTCTTCATGTAAAATACCCCCCAAAATCAAAATTTCGGTTTCAAATTCCAGAGTCCGCGACAACAGCTAGAACAATTGGGGAATATCGATTTTGGAGAAAATCGGCTGAACGGTTTATGCGCTAGCGTTGTGCAAAGACAGACATGTTTTGCCGTCAATCGATTTTTCGGTATCAAGGACCCACAAGAAACAGATTCTGGCTACACCACGTGTTAAAGGATTTTTCTCTATTTAGCAACTAGATTTATCCACTTTTTCCGTACAATAAGAGATTTTATGTGGGGAAATTCGCCGTTTTCCGGCACACGATTACAATACTTTTTCTTGCGTTAGTAAGTGCGAGAAAGTAAAAATATGAAATTACCTTTATTCATCTCTCTATTCTCAGAGACAAATAACGCAAATTATGCATGTATCTCAGGCGTCAGTAAATGATGTTACGAAAAAAGTCGAAATTGGAGAGCTATTAACTTCTGCATATAAAGGGGCATGTGGGAGAAAGCGAATTACGACACAAAGATATGATAGACAAATCAGGAACACATATTTGAAAAGCAGAAAGAAGAACAGTAGTCATTATGAAGATTGTTTAAGATTCCTACATGGATATTTCGGAAAGAACTGGACTGCTTGAAGAAGAAGGAATTAAATCTGTAGGCCAGCCAAGAAGCCAAGACTCACTATGCTATCGAAAAGACTTCATTAGGCAAAAGACCATCGCCATAAGACCGTTGATTGGAATAAGGTATTAACACGTCGATTTTAGTCTCGTGATGTATTCAAAGACTTAAAAGAAAATTTAAATAAATTTATGAAAGTCTTTACTCTTTGAGAGGTATGTTTTTAGATGACTGAACATTCGAGATTTTAGCAGAGAAATTCACTTTCGTTAAGACTATACGGAGAAAAATTTAATCCTGACTGGATTGTTCATATTGTAAAACACCCCACACAAGTTATGGTTTGGTCGGTAACCAGAAGTAAAGGCACTGGGAGGTTGTATTTTGTGAAAGATGCAATGCGTCAGGACGAGTATAAAAAAAAGTACTTCAAAAGGAATTGTTACCACAACTTCAGGAATGGTTTCCTAATGATAAAAACTACATGTTCTTGCATGATAGTGCTCTCTGCCATAAGGCTAGAGGTATCACCCAGTTTATGGCTGATAGAGCACTAGTTTTGCCGCGGTCCGGTAATTTTTTTGAGAACATTTGGCATCTGATGAAACACGAAATGGAAAATAAATTGGTCACCAACAAGACTTAATGATAAGGCTTCAAAATATTTGGAACCATAATTTGAATGTCATGGAGATGGCAAAAAAACGTGTATTGAGAGCATGCCAAAAGGGGCCATGTAAGTGATCAAATGGAAAGGTATGGCATCATAAAAATTGAAAAGCTCTCTGTGATTTTTTATCATTTTCTTATTTCAGATGTTAAATAATCTATAATATTGCGTATTATTGTACATATTGAAGTTCACAAAACTTGTATCATCAATAAATACTGTTGAAAGAAAGTTGTATTATTTTCATAAATATAACTGATCATATTAATTTGGCCACCCACTGTAGTTTCTTTCAACCTTATAATGTCTTATGTCCACATAATGAATACTTTTATAGCAAAGAATCCAGTAGTTTACTCTATTAGGATCCGATTGATATATTATGTATTTCCCCATAATATTAGGCCATATCTCAGGCGGGAATGAATATTTGCGAAATATAAACTACGAGCTGTGTGAAGGCTGACTGAATTTGAAAGAATTCAGAAAGCGTAGCATCAAGAACTTAATTTAGTGTTCAATTCCTTTAAATGGATGTTTCATTTAAGGTTTGACTGATTTGAAAGACCTAAAGATGTTGTTACCTTAACATCAGTCAATCCCCGTTCATTTTCAATGGAAAACTGCATTGAAACAGTTTTCTTTTCATTTGCCATTAATTTGTTATTACTAGATGAGACTGAGTAGTTGGAGAGTACCTTCTAACTGAGAATGGAGGGAAAATGGCGGCCATGGATGTCAGCTAAAATAAGTACTTGTTTTTAGGCTCAGTAGGAATGTCTTCGTTTTCAAGTGCGCCAGGATGCGCAGCTTTACGTGTTTTGGTTTTGACGCACTTCCTAGCCTGTTTGTGATCGTGTGTGCATGTTTTGTCATGGTAGAAAAGGGTTGTGAGGATCAGGAAGGCGAGGAAAATCTGTTTCATAATCTAAAATACTAAATTTGTTTTGAGTTGCGACTCGATATGGTGTCAGTGTCTTTTGTGCAGTCACGGATGCACGGTTGGGAAGATGCGCAGTGTTGCCGACTTGTAGTGAAGTTCCGTCAGTGTAGAGAACGACCTCTTCCAATCTTCGGATATGATCTAAATTATTGTTTGTGTGTGAAGGATTTTATAAGGTCGACTTTGAGGGTGTATAGAGTAAAAAGAGTAGAACGATTTGTAGCCATGTTAGGTATCCTCAAATTCGATAGAAAGCTTAGTACTTACAAAATTTGGCAATCTGGTTATGAAAATTATCGTCCACTAAGCTGCTACTATTTAATACAACCAGTATACTATACTGTACCGTAAATAGATAAGATATTAACTGAAATTTTGTCTTGAAAATATAGATTAAGATTTGGAACACAAATTCAAAACTATTCGATACACCATTCTCCTAACGTTCAAATCAAAGGAATCGTCACTCGTCACAGAAATGTAATAAAATCTTTCAGTAATTAAATTAGCACAGCGACATATCGAAAATAATCTTCAAAAGCAGATTTTAAATCATGAATAGGATACATCTGTATGAAAAGCAATTATCATCATCTACAATAGTGGGAACATCTGCCTATAAGGCATCGCTAGTTTCTAAACACAATAGTTTGGTTGACATGAAAAGACAAACATGAAAAGGTCGCACTCCACAGCTCCAATGACCCTCTCTCCTTGAAGATTACAAGCGCATTGAAGCACTTACAGAGGGCGAAGACGTTTGGCATAGTAATAGCGCTCCCAGTAATAACAGAAACTGTCTGCTTGTCAGGTAGATGTTTCCACCAGAGGGTTAATATCTTACCGCAAAGATTATGGTTACTAGGGATTCATGGAATGGCCAGCCAGATCGCCCATTTTAAATCCATTGGATTCTGTGCGAAAATTTGATGCCTTGATTTACGTATCTCCTGAATCTGATGTAAGCATGGCAAGACAGTCGTTCCAAAATAGAATTGAACGAACACGGAACACTCCAGGTGTTTTATTATAGAGTGCGCCAAAAAGCGTGGAAAACAGACTAACGAGATGCACCGATGCAGAGGGAGGTCTCTTCGGGTAATAATGGGGAACAATTGATTTTATAGAGGTTAATTAACATTATTTACTTTCTTAAGTACTCCGTATTGACACAGATGTGTAATGCTGCAAAAAAAGGGCAGATTTTTTTAAACTATTGGAGTGCTTTCTTTGAATCTACTTGCGTAATTCTACAAATTCCTCCGATTGAAGACAAATAGATAAAACATTTAAGTTTACTTAGAATGGTAGATGGCAAACATGATTACATGCAAATACAATGTTACAGTAAGAACTTTCAGTATTCACATAGACCTGCGCACCCTAAAACAAGGTGGGACATATTTTATTTACAAGTGTCATATTTTACTAGTAAATAAATGATACATATAAGGAGAATTAAATTATAAATAGAGTTAATATTATAACGAACCATTGATGATTTTGCCAGATGTCTTGGAGAGCGTCTTGTCCAAATATCGAAGAATAATTCTCCAAATTGGTTAAAAAGGAGATATCTGAAATTGAACATATTTAAGGAATTTATTTGTTTTTGTTTTTTTACGTAAGACTGTGGGCTTCTTTCAAAATATTTAGGTGGGTCATGTCCCCTTCCCCCGCCGTACGCACGCCAACGAATATTCAGCTATATAAGGTAGTACTGTAGAAATGGGGATGAAAAGGAGTAAATTATATATTAAGTCCGTTCAGCGACTGTTTGGCATGGAAAGCACCGAATATGAGATGGATTTAAGTCTAAGAGTGATTCAGTATTCTGTAAAAGAAATGGAGAATTTCGTGTAAGATGTTTTTATTTTAATGCTCAGAACCAGGTGTACATGCACATCACCAGCAATGGGCGAACAAACAATTCTGATTATATAGAAGTCTGGTTATGCGTAACTGCGCCACTGTAGCTAATGTAAGAATATCACTTTGAATAGAGTCACCTCTTTATTACCTTTGGTAGTTTCCTTCAATAGGACTTTTTGAAAAGAATTTTAATATGTAGAATGTTCATTTATTTTGTATTGTTTGTCTAACGATGTATGTAAAAGATAATTTCATATGATCTTTTTTATTTTCAGCTGTAAACAGCACAGCTATGTATCGCTTCTTTAAATATATCGAAAATCGAGACGTAGCGAAACAAGTCATGAAAGAAAGAGGCCTTAAGAAAATTCGCCTGGGAATTGAAGGGTACCCTACATACAAGGAAAAAATTAAAAAAAGAGCTGGTGGGCGAGCAGAAGTGATTTATAATTATGTCCAGCGACCATTTATTCATATGTCTTGGGAAAAGGAAGAAGCCAAAAGTCGTCATGTGGATTTTCAGGTTAGTACGTTCTTGTCATTTTCTCTTCGCTATCTCTTTAGCGTTTTTTTACAGCCTTGGCCGTTTTACGCATCCCAATTTCCATGCCTTTTTATCCCATAGGTCGTTCGGAAAAAATTGTCTCTTCCACAGCACGAAAAAAGCAATTTTATAATTATAGCCATTGTACTCTAGTTAATTCGTATTTGTGTACCTGCTGAGATGACTCAGCACAACAATTGTTGCCCCTGCGGCGTCTCAGGCGAAAGCTCCGAGAATTCGAGTGCTGACGGTGACAGATTTTTGTCTGTATATCGAGATGGAATTCAGCGGCGGTCTGGAGGATACAGGCGAAAGCCGGAGCAGAACCCTTACAACTTGGTCTCGGACCGCGTGGGATCATTCCTTCCCCTTCCTCGTCCCATCGTCTCCCCATGCACCAACACTTATTACTTACACTTATGCACTACATTGTCACACATAATGAGAGCTTATCCCGGATGGGGGCGTTGCCGCTCTGGAGAGGGAAACCCCGCGAGGTGACGTGTAGGTCGCCTCCTGATCTCCCCTTCCAATGGGGAATGAACACGGCCACCTTCCGGTTAATGCACAACGCTCGCGGAGCTAACGACCAAAGTAGTTGACGTCTTAGGAAACACGAACAACTCACTCATTCGTATGCCCCCCCCCCCCCCGGTAGCACCAACCTTTGGACCGGTTTTCGTTAAAACCTCTGAATTTTCGGCAAATGCAGATGTTCAAATTGCTTTTTGAACCCTCAGGACTGTATAACAACCTAGCGAGGTGTGATGTGGCAGTTACGTGAAGTGTTTACGAAACCAAAGTACCTAAGTTCGGATCCCAGCGTGAAAAAAAATACGGAAAGCAAAAACCCCGATGGTGAGAAGCGAGGAGACATCTAAACAAGCACCCTGACGATGAAAGGCGAGGGGACTTCCCTAAAACAAGCACCCGGAGGAACTATTACGCCCTCATCGGTGTTCCTGAGTGATACTAAAAAGTAGTTTGTTGAAACAATTTCAGCGCTAAATAATCACGAAAAAAATATACCAAGTTCGCACCACGCCCAGCACCGCATTGTGACACTACCAGGGTAATTGCCGAATTGATGTGCCCACTGTACCCATTGAAGACGACTTCGATGAAATGATTTCCTATATCCCTCGCAGATACCAATAATGCCGATATGGGTGATAAGTCGTGAGGGGCTATACTTACTGGTTCCTCATGATCCAAGCAAGCAAGGCCATAAACATCCCAATGTTAATATTCAATATTTGTTTGGATATTTTGGGGGTAAAAAAGTATATATTTTAAACGAATTTTCCTTTTAGTATTAACATTTTGTAAATTTTCGAGAAGAGTTCTTTTTGATAAATTGCATTCACTTCAAGCAGAAATTACACGAAAACTACATTTTTCAAAAAAAATGTACTTGACCATTTTAAAGATAAGATTTTTTGACCATTTAAGAGAAAAGTCTCTATCTTGAGTATTGTATTTTTACAATGTCAATTTTCGGAAATGCAGAGTTCGCTGGAAACGGGAGCAGCGCCAGTTTTTGTACCATCCATGACATTTGAGATTTGACATTCCATGATCGATCTGAACAATCTCGAGTCCCTGCGAGTTTGAAACGAAAATTTTGATCTTTGAAGGTAGAACTTCACATACAGTTTCAACATTTTCAAATTTTTCTCAAAAATGGCTCCAAATTTTAGGATTAAACTTTGTTCTTGAATAGTATGAACTCTTAAAGAAATGCTGAGGTTTTCATTTTCGGCGAAATCACAGAGTTGCAAAAGATCATTTTTAGGCGTCTTCTAAGAACTACAATAATGAAGATACGCACTTCTTTTTTCATAACGAAATGTGTTCATCAAACCAGATCTTCAAATAAGGTTATGTCAGGACAATTTTTCGAAAATGTTAGTACTTTTGCTTAATTGTGCATGAAAAGGGCAATTTTGAAACAATTATTTCCCTAAAAACAACTCCGATGTTTTTCTTTACATTTTTCCTGGTATGTAGCAAAAACGGCATAGGAGGATGTTGCTGGTCTCATTTTCGGCGAACTCTCTGTATCTCGAAAATAGCAAACAACAAATTATAATTGCAAAAGTACAATTTTGTTGATAAGAGATTTTTTCTTAATAGAAACATGTTCTAAAAAATCAGTCCTTTAAAGATCATGTATGAGTTTTTAAAGATGAGTTCATAATTTTGCAATTTGCGAATTCAAATTTCCGCGCTGCATTTGCTAGCTCCACAATGTATCAGATAGCCATCAACAATGGCACGCCCGCTGCGATATACCAGTAGGAAATCTGGGAGTTCCTGCTCATTGTTTGGAGATGTTATAGCTGTGTGAAACGCAGTTTTAAGTGTCGAATGTGTGTGGATATATATTAGCTTAAAAGAGTCGGTTTTCGCACCGAATGTTCCGCGATTTGTAATGAGTTTTAAGTGATGACTGTTATGACATTATTAGATGTGTTAATATGGATGGAAATTGCGATGTTATAATATTAAGGCGGGGCCACACATTCGTTATTTGGCGAGTAATGAACAACCGATCGCCGAATCCCAAGTAATGTGGATGAGTTGCTTGCTATTTGTCGAATGACGAACATTCTGTGCTCGTCGTATCTCAGCGTATCGGTCTTTCGGATGCATCAAAGGAAGTGAACATTTGCCGAACACATCAGTTGTTCGGGATTGGGCGAGCAGTAGCTCGTTGCGCGGCATATGCCGAATGTATGGAGTCGCTTTTACGTAACCGTTTAGAATCTGAGTAGTTCTCGTGATTTTTTAGAGTACTTTTTTAAAGTGGAATAACTTATGGAGCTTTTAGCTTTGCATATAAAGGCAAGGATAATAACGTGTAATTCATATTAAAACGAGCATATTCGATGATTATTACAATAATATAGTATTCAGTAATTACTATTATATATTTTTCGAACCATTTTCATTTCGTTGCCCTATCCTTTCGTTGCGCTATCAAGATTAATGGGTTTTGAATTTTACTTGTATATGCCAAACGAATGCTGCTTTATCAACGCCGCGCTTGTCACAACTGGCAGAAGCCACCGCAGTGTCACCGATGGGTCGTATTCTTAACTTCTAATGTTTAAGCTAAAATACGCATTTAATTGTCGAATTCTTGTTATATATTAGCTTTCAAAATATTTCTCCTACTTAATATTCTACAATTTAAAATGCGTTTTACAAATTTTAGTTTTTTTTATTTAGTCAAAAAACAGTAAAAACTGTATGTGACCTATGGAGAAGATACTGAGATTTGTTAATTTTGACAGAAATTGCGATATTATAATATTATGTAACGGTTACTAAGTGCGTGAAAGTACATGCTGTTGTAGCTCCACTAGTTATTAAATTTTCCTCTGAGTAAATTGTCTTATATCGAGGAAATAAATAATGACCACTCCTAATCTTCACTAACCCAAAGATACAAGCTACTCGAAAAATGTGCACAAAATCAGAAGATTTTGGGGAATGATTTATCGGTCCCAGTTCATAAGCAGTGACATGAGTGACAACAATAAAACTTATCACAAACAGTAATTGTGGTTTGAATTGTCATTCACACATCCTTCTTTGCATACCAACACAAAATGTGCAAAAGAGTATTAAGACTCCACGCAATGTCAGGCAAACTAACTGAATTTTTTTTTTCCAAGGCGATCTACTGAAGAAACTGCACTCGTCAAATACATACAATCCTAATGTCAAATGAAAATAAATTTGTTAAACATCATAACAAATATCTTTCGATATTAACCGAACTTCCACATTCTCGCAACAGGAAGTTGATTCCTTCACAAAAGACCTGATGAGGGATAATAGCCACTAGCTGTCTGCCTTTGCAAATAGTTTTTATTACCCTGAAGCGAATATTTTCTTTCCGAAACCACTTGTTTCCACATGTATACCTTGTTCCACTTGTACAACCATTCAGTGGCGGCTGCGGCAGGGAGGCGCTAGGGACACTGTCCCCCTACTGAAATCAGTATTTCTCCCCTTGCGCTGTCTAAAATAACCTCTGTGGGTCTGTAGGGTTGTTTTCGAATCGAACACATCTTTAGCTTTCAAACTCCCGCTTGTTCCGTAGAACGATTTTCATTGGCTGCGGACACTCGCCTCTGTGTCCTAAACGCAGTGTTGTTTCGGAACTTACCGGCATAGAAATCGCTGCCAATGAGTGTTGAAATGGCAACATGGCTTCAGCAAATGGCGTCTTATGACGGCCGCCGCCCAGCAGCCTGACAGGGGAGGAAGCAACCTCGTTGCCCGGCGCTATCTATTGATCGAGTTTTAAACTTACAAATATTCCTTTCGCTTGATTTTCGTCCAGGCCAGTGCTATCTGCTGGTATTCTGTTTAACTGATCTCCCTTTTCACAACAATTCAGCGCAGTAGTGTGCAATCGGCATGGTCGGCATCGTCTTTCCGATCCGTAGACAAACTATGTGAATGCTGTATTCCGATCTTTGCGTCCAGTTCGTATTGTGCCTTGAGATTGAGAATGGTTTCCAATTCTGTAAAATGCCTGAAAACAGTCAATGCGGTGATGATACAAGGCTGTGCATGAAGAGAATTGGGCCACCTCGGCCTGATAAAAAAAAATTACAATCTGATAGAAATGGCAATCGTTCTTTTGTACGGAAATTTCAAAGGGGTAAATGACCATCTTAATTTTAGGGGGAATTTTGCCTTGTGTTCTCTCTTTGATTGTAAAACGTTCCAACAATATCAAGAAAATTTCCCCCTACAAAAGGTTGATCGCGTTACAGTACAATTTTGCCTTGTGTTCTCTCTGATTGTAAAACGTTCCAACAATATCAAGAAAATTTCCCCCTACAAAAGGTTGATCGCGTCACAGTACACTCCGTTCGTGAGCTAGCAAACTGAAATCTGAGCTGGATGTGCTATATAAAAGAATCCAAGAGAGCTTTTTCACTTTGAAAATATTATAGACATTTTTAAGGAATACCATGTCGGAAGAGAGATTGAATGGACTTTGTAAGTTTTCATTATAAAGAGTTTGGTTACGAGACTCATTTAATTTTGAAGAATTAGTAGTAGATTTACAGAATGTAACAACAGAAGACTCAATTTAATTTATAGATCATGTGTTTAGCCTGTCTTCCGGGGAGATAATTTGATTGTAAATATTACTTATGTGACTTAAACAATCCAAATATAACAATTTTTCAAATGCCTAACATTGTTTGATCCTGTAACTTTGTGTGCCCTCCCTGTTGCCTAATCCCAGAGCCGCCACTGCAACCATTTAGTCAAAAACAAAAGAATTTGTATGTGACATATGGGGCAGAAAATAAACTGTGCATGTTTTCTTGAATTCCAGAACCCCTTCCCAATTAGAAATTGTTGAAAGATGAATAAAAGTTTAAAAAAAATAATAATAAAATTGAAGGGAAAAAAATAAAAAAAAAAAAACGTGAAATTAGTAACATTTGTAGAAACTTGACTTTTCGTTCCTGAGTTATAGAAAACTCCAGATTTGATTCCTCTGTAGTGCCAACTAAAAAGAAATTCACCCCTAGCTCTACTCATACCACTACAAACAAAACAAGCGCATAGTGAAACTACTTTTATGTCCAGAAGCAAAACCTGATCGAGATGGGGTCACTGACCTGGAAGTTGAAGTACATTATTTGTTACAGGCACTTTAAATCTTTTTTCTTAATTACACAATACAATTGTAAATTAATGCATTATATATCATTGTTTGTTAGAAAGATTTTACTTTTAACTTAAAGTTGTGTGCTGACTTCAATTGTTTAGTGTCATCTGGCAATGTGTTGTAAAGTAACATACATGTATTTTAAGTGGATTTCTTGTAGTCAGCTGTTGATACAGACACTTGATGAAAGTCATTACTACAACATGTGTTGTAATTATAAATATCAGTATTGCAAGAAAATATGTTCCCCATCGTCGGGCAAGTCAGTTTTGACAGAAATGACAGATTTGTAAATAAATAGGCATGGGAATGGTAAGATTCCAAGTTCAATGAAGAAAGGCTTACAGGGATCATATAGATGGCATTTTTTCATTGTTCGAATAATTTTCTTTTGCAATCTAAAGGTCTGGGTACTACAAAATGAGCTTCCTCAGAATATTATGCCTTATCTCAGGTGGGAATGAACATTTGCAAAATGCACACAACGAGCTGTATGAATGCTGACAGAATTTGAAAGAATCCTCAATGCATAACATAATGAACTTAATTTAGTGTTGAATTCTGTTATATATACATTCCATTTGAGGTTTCATTGAATTGAGATACCTGGAAATTTTGTTACTTAAACATCAGCTAATTGCATATTGTTCATTTTCAATACAGCATGATATAGCCGATTTAAAATGCAAAAATGCATTAAAACAGTTTCTCCTTCATTAACTATTAATTTGTTATTACGAAAAGAATTTGAAACTTCTGAAATCGTACTATTTATTGTTTCTTTTTTCGCAAAGAACATTCCTGTCATCGGCAAACAGAACTGTTCTTCCATTTTTAATAGTCTAGGACATCTTGTTTACAAATAACAGACAGAGGATAAGACCTAAGATCAAACCTTGCGGAACCCTAATACTCAATTGGTAGAGAATTGGAAATATAAGTAAATAATGCCACTTCATGCCAACGCGGTATTTCTGCTCTTTGAGATCGATACTTAAGGTACGAGGTTATTCAGTCTAGGGCAATATCGTGTATTCCATGAGAAGGTAATTTTGAGAGCAGGACGTTATGGTCAAAAACGTCTAAAGCTTTTGAAAGATCTAAAAATCTTTCAATGGGTGCTTCATTTTGAGCCATTGATGAAGCAACATCTTTAAGAAAAGAAACTAGTGGTGCTACAGAATTGCACAGGCTTTACCACGTTAGTTTTGTATTTCCTTTGGTCTCGGTTAGCTGTTCGAACTTGCCACATCACTTCTCACTCACCTGAATTCCTGATCCCCATTCTTGTACTGGGGTCTCAAACAAAAAATAAATAAACAACAAAAAAAGTTCCCTGAGTGAAGAGTCCCTAAAAGAAAATTTTTTTTAAAAAGGGACAGGCACTTCTTTAAACAATCGCATCATCCTGCCTGCCGTTCTATGTATTGTTGTTGTACTAAAAGCCTCGAGAAAGTCGGAATCCTCGCGATGTTGATGTCAAGGGACGCAGAATCAGGCAAAAGGCTCCTGATTCACAATGTTCAACGTCCTTAATATGAACTCTTTCTGTATCTTACTCGGATTATAGATGTTTCTCTGCTAAAGCGAACTTGCAATACCTCCTTATTTCTGATATTGTATTTCTATGGTTATAGTTTTAATCATGACATGACAAAACAGAATAATGAGTTAGGCTTGTTGCATCAGCTATAAACTTTCCTTTTTGATTGCATGCATTATATTAAGAGTTTGCATATTTTTGAAACAATGAAATTGTTTTTGCAGTGTGTGAAATCCAAATCGGTTACAAACCTGGCTGAAGCTACAGCAGATCCTGCTTTAGAATTAGATGCTGGAGGAAATCCTGTTGTGGCACCAGTTGTTTTGGAAGCTCCTGGAGTGGAAGCAGACGATGGAGCTATTGGAGGTGTATTGCCACCACAACCATCTGCAAATGAGCCTTACCCAGAACTTCGCCTTCCACCAGATGAGAACAATTAATTTGGATAAGTTACTATGGACTGTGTTCATGTCATAGTTTGGGAACTGTATTGACTTGTCTACTGTTAACTTTTTCAGGATTTTCTACATTGTTACAAAAGGAAAAATGTGTAATGAATTCAATTGTTCAATAAATAAGTTGCTCCAAAATATATGGTGCAAGTTTATTTTCTCAAAGTTGTTAAAATGATGTTTTATTATATTTCCAAAAATGTTTTAAGTTGTTGGTCAATAGCTAACCTTGCAGAAGAGCTCCTCATGAACGAACTTGAAGGACTGAGAAGCCCTGTACGAATAATTTTAATTGCTAGACTAGTACGATGGTTGTTACTAGTTTACAGTGCAGATGACCCCACTGCACAGAAATTGTGTATAGCAGTAACTACAGTGTAGTTATTTTCTTATTTGTAAGCATTGTATTTGAAAGTACCAACAACCGGTGTGCATTTACCTTACACTATCACACTTGTCAACAGCGAAGCACTCGTCTCAGCTGGGATGATTCCATGTTGGTGGGAGATACGTGTTTAGAGAATATCCCTGCAAGCTGACATAGGTCGGCCCGGGATCTCACCATTCAGCCGGGGAAGATCCCCGCCACCTCCCATGATAAAACATGCACTACACTTGCAGATTAATGACCTTAGGCATTGACGTGAATCACCACTCAATCAATTCAAATGTGTTGTTGTTGTTGTTGTTATTATTATTATTATTATTATTATTATTATTATTTTATATCAATTTCTACTTGATGTCCTGCAGAGTCTGCCAGAGTCCCACCTCCAAGCAAGTGCAGGTCAGTAGGCATTTACCATATATGTTCATTGAGCAATGAATAGAATAAACCTTCACATCTTAGAGTCAGACATGAATCTATATCCCTCATTGTCAATTAAATTGAAATTAAAAGGTATCAAACAAATTCAATAAAGTATTAATCGGATTAAATAACTATTGAATTAGAGTAAGTGATTCATTTAATTAAATTGATATTAATTTTGTTTCATTATACAGAGAATAACTCTTATTAACTGCTTCATAAAGAAATGAAACTATTTTCTTTGTGCCCTACAAGGTTTTTGTTTTATTTTCATATCACCATTACAAGAATTCTCTATTGTGGATCCAAATATTTGATTCCAGTATGGTACCCTATCTTTTCAATACAATTTTACAAAAAATGCTTTTTTTACCACAAGCTGTGTTGCCATTTCACGAAGGAGCTCGAGGTTATTTGATTTATCTATCCAGTTTCTCACGCAAATATTTAACTTGTTTACTGAATGATAACTTCAGTTGTATTTATCTTCAACAAATGAATTTTTTTTATCCGTTATTCCCAGAACTTTCATGAATGTGAGTGATATTTTGTAATTGAGTTTGATGGTTAAATTTTTAGATAGGTTACATTTATTATTAATTCTGCAATTTAGTGTTGTAACTTGGTGGCAGAATATCTTAACTTTACATGCATTAAGGTTACATTGAATAACAAGAGAGTAGTTAATTAAAAAATAATAATTAATAATAATAATAAAAAATTATACATAATTTCACTGCACTGCACTTCTGATGCATTTCTTCCGCATTCCTTTCCCTCCACTTCATAAGACAAACACTGCACTGCACTACATAAATAGGTATCTCCCACTAACAACGCACCGCATAAACAGGAACCAGCTCTTGTCTCCCGGCAAGTATGGTAGTGTAGTGCAAGTAACGGGTGAGGATAGGACAAGTATGAGGAAGGAATGATCACATCAGAGGCACTGCTGTGACAAATTTATGCCCTGAGCCACCTTTGTTGGTATCCATACATTATCATAATGCACTTCTTTAGGTAGAGAAGTGTTTGTGGGTCGACCAAAATGGAATATTTCAGTGTCCTGTGCATTCATTTACTCATTATTGCATTTACTTCCTTTTGCACAGACTTCAGATTTCATTAGTCATGGCTAAGTAAGAGTGAAATTATAGTTGTGACATCTTTTCTTCATTTGCAATATATATTTTCCTGGAGTTGACAATTGCACAGCAAACCAATTTTTCTTCTTCTACTCCTTCACCAGAAGTTCATCAATGTTTTCTTTATCTGTCATTTCCTCAAAATTAGGAGGAATGTGCATAGCATAAATCATATTTGCAGAAAAACGATCAACATCTTTCTCCAGAAATACACAAGTTCAGCTGTTGATATGTCTTTATTTTCTTCTATCATACCCAAAATAAGCAGAATTTTGAAGATAAATAATTACAGTTGAAGCATTGTTTAAACAATGAAGCAGCAATGCAGGCTAAGACACTACCTCCAAGATGAGATAATTATATCAAGAACAGAAATATAAAACAGTAGTTACATATCTATTCCTCAATGATTACATTCCAATTACATTTGTTCTATCATGTTCAGACCATATACCGCACTAATAATTATATAATACTAGTATTAATAATTTGTTGTGTAAATGCAGTTTTATTGTAAATTATCAATAAGCTATGTAAGGACTGATTTACATAATAAATATTCTGAATCGATAAAAGAAGGTTTAAGGTAGTTTGTTGAGTAATATACAATAAAAAAATAGCATTGTTTAATAATTAAATTAAAAATTTAATATCGGTAGCTCAATTCACTACATTATCTCCAAGTTTCAAAATTCAATGAAGCTAATTTTACTGTCGGATATGAATGAAAAGAGCAAACCTGATCAAATAGCATTTCTTCCTAGTACATTAGTGATACAGAACATATTTATATCTAATCGTTTTCCTAAAAAATATAAACATTAAATATTGCATTTATGCAATGTTGGGACTTAATGGGTTAATAGGAAATACTACTAATATAACAATAGAAACTTTACAGTAATACGTTCACCTAAAATATACATAATTAGCTACAAAATTAATGTATTTTTAAACTTGCTCAAGCTTTGAGGCAAGCAAACAGGCGGGCAAACTATTCCAATCTCTAATAGTTTGATTTGTGAAATTTCCCGAAATCTGTTTTCTGTTTTGTCTTAATTTTGTGCACATGATTCGCTCTACCAAAGTATGTAGGTTATCCTTTATAACAGTGAATTTCATTCTAAGCAGGATACCTTGTGTATGCTTTGTATATAGCATAGAGTTGCAACTTAATCCGCCTTTTTTGGACTGACTCCCATTCACCTCTATTTTTTGTGCCCCTGAAAGTAAATTTTGATGCTCTGCGCTGACTTTTTCTAGATTACCTTGCTGCAATATTCTGTACAGGTGTCAACATACCACGCATTATCCTAACATGGTTCACACTAACGACATAAGCTAATTCTTTACCTCTTACTGTACCCTTCTTTAGGATCCACATGCTGAAATGTAAAGATATCCAGGATTTCCCCACAACAAAATTTACTTAATTTTTCCAGCTCAATTTACTGTCTTTTCCTAAATTCTTGCAACAGACTAGATATGACATTGTTGTTCAATTTGTATGCAATTTTACCATATTCTTCCAAGAAATTAATTATAAATGTTGGCCAGGTGTGTACTTCTACATTTTGATGTCCTTGAATTTTCACTATGTGAGAAACTTTCTTATTATTGAAGAATAGGACAAACATCCAACATATGGAATGACAGAAAAGTCCAAATTGTGATATGAGACCAACCATGGTTTTTGAGTTAGACAGTGATAGAAGCAATATTTAGTGCACTCAGAATGAACATCTCTATTCGGTGATCTTGAATACTTCTCCGTGATTCTCAACTGGTGATGGGGGAAGGAAAAATTGAGTATTTATTGTTTACATTCACTTATTCAAAATGGTGAAATGTAAATAAACATCTAAAAATATCTAAACATTAGAAAAAAAACTATACCATTGGGGAATGAGTACATAGCTAATTCTTGTTGCATATTGTTCGTTAGAGAGCCAAAGTGTGAAGGAGTTGTATGCCATATCGATGTGGCATCTCAAATTAGACACCATATTGAATTCAAAGTCTCATTTTTTTAATACCCTCTGATATTATGAGCTCAAACTTATTTTTTTGGTCTAATGGTAGAAAATTATTTTTCGTTGGCAATTATGACCACGCCATACCGCTGCGGCGTCTCTAAGTAGCCACCATACTGGTTCAAAAATTCATGTATGTAGGGGAAGGTTTCCTTTATTTCCCTACTTTTCAGTTTTCATTTTATTTTTCATGATAAATAATTAATGTACCTATTCTCATTTTGAGGGACGATAGTTCAGATATTCTGTCACTTAATCCTATTTTTTAAACAGGTAATTTTGAAATTTTAATAGTTCGAGAAGCACTCTTAATAACCTGCAAATGGGGCAATTTGGGCAACAAGTTTCCCAAATTGCACCTGCAGTTTTGTAAATTGCTCCTCATATTTTAAATGGAATGCAGCATACATATTACAGCATTCTTTTAACCTATTTTATTATGCAATATTGAACAAACATCAGAACAATTTGAATTAGTTTTAGTCCTAAATACACACTTAAGTAAATATAGACTTAATTTTTTAAACAAATTGTCAAGTACATAAATGAAACCACTACAAAAAGAACAATAACAAAAAATGAGCTTTCAGACACAAAATGTTCAACTTCTGCAAAAGTCACAAACATATGGATATTTACTGCCTGAACGAATATCTGAACATGCCTCATGAGCCCACTTGGAACATAAAGAAAACTTTACCATACCTTCTACATAAGCAGCATCACACAAGCAACAATACCAGTCTTACAACTAATGTAACATTGTCAGAAAATATTTGTTGCACAGATCCTCTTTGTACATTCCTTTATTTCATTGTTCCTAGTTCCGCAACCTAAGGCTAATACATCACAGTACTCATAAGACAATACTTCCCGCTAAATCAAACTTTGTACGTACGATTTAGGGTTGTGTATTTCGCTTGGTAAGGATTGCATAGCCGTTCAATGTGGCTTCAACCCAAATTTTATACCTGTATCTTATTGATTCATGGATAGAATGTTTTTCCTTGTGCGGAGCATGCTCTAAAAATTTAGAATTCAATACATCGAACAGAGGACAAAATTTTGCATACTTGTCTTCTTTATTGAGATTGTCATAGTCGTACACATGAAAACTTGTCATAATAAATTCACATCCACTGGCGGATCCAGGCGGGGGCATGGGGGCCATGCTCCCCCCAAAGGCCAAGAGATTATTTTGCCAAATAATTGAAGGAAAACGAAGATTTAAATATTTATGTTCAAATTATGTAATTATTTAAACAATAATATTGAATAGTATCATATCTACAGCATATAAATAATATACAATATAATAACATGTTTATTATTTAATAAAAATCTATGATGGCCCCCTCCAAAATTAATGGCTGGATCCGCCCCTGTTAAAAACGATCTCTAGAAATCGACTTCATTTCGAGTGTCAAGTGCATTTTTACGATATATATCCTTATTACCTTCTACGTGTATCCCTCCTCCTCCTTCCAAAAGAGTCAAAGTTCAGTGTTCCTGTAAAAAAGTAAAATTTACTGTATTTACTTATGTTTTGCAAAGATAGTTTCGATTCAAAAATTAATAAAATAGAAATCAGTGAATTACCCGCGTTAAAAAAAAGAAGTGTATTTTCCTAGCGACCTACATGTAGGACATCAAGTTTTTACACATAATATCCAACGAATAATACTATTACTGTTTATAATACTGCACTGATATGATTATTGAAATGTTTTATTGTTAATGAAACCAATTGCAAACTAATCCCTTAAACAATTCATGAACAGTATTATCTTCTCTAGAGCGCGATGATGAAGCCATGTTTAGGATGCTGAAATTCTCGCTAGTGCATCTGAAAACACCGCTAAAAATGAGCAATGGGTAAACATGAATCAATCATTTGAAGACTCCAGGCGCGATGTGAGCTATTACCATCTCACGAAAACAAAAACAACAAACTCAATAATTAAAAAAACTATCGAGCGTACAAGTGACCTAAATATAGGACTTCAGGCATATCTGGGTTAAAACAATTTCTGATTGGCACAGACTTAAGCTGGGATGCCGCGCCTTAAAACTGTAGTACCATGTTTTACCAGTTAATTTAGATTTTGTATTAAATGTGTTGGGTAAATGCAAATTTGATTCCAGAACACCATGAGTAAGTTTACTTATGCTATTGTTAAACCCAAAGAACATCTCTTCTAATGTTAATATGTGTTTTACAAGATCTTCAACATCTGCGGGGAGAGCAGTAGCTCTTACAATTACATTGTTTTTTTGTTGGTTGTAATCCTAGTTTTACTTTCCCTGTCAAATGTCTGGTAAATGTTTTCTTGGGAACGTTATGTTTTTTAAGGCACTCAGTTATACCTTTTTTTTATTGTTTCTGAACAGCATTGATCATATTTATTCATGTTCTTGAGTAGCATTGATCATATCTTCGGGTTTCCAAACTCATACTTTCTTTTCTCCATGATTGATTTGTCCACCTGAAGGAACAGTTTATGTGAGTGGCGCAAATCGCACCGATTTTGGAAACCTCAAGTGAGGTGATTTAAGGAACTTGGGCATTTGACAATAATATTGATATTAACCTCAAATTAGATTGTCTCTAACATGGAAAGAGTACCGTACATATAATAAATGATTACTCTTTAAAAATGAACACAAGTACTGTAACATTTTCTACTTACCAAGGCAAAGAAGTCTGGGTAAAAGTATTACATCACAATTCTCACGTTTTCAATAGGAAGATAATACTTCAACTACTGATTTCCTAGCAGTGCAACCATCTGTTCTGTGTCAAGAAATACGTTAAGTTTGTCATGTAACCTCCAGAATAGAAGTTGCTGGAGGTTAAGTATCTAATTTCAAGTCTGATGTAGAGGAATAGTTTTTTACCACATGCAAAACTTGTCCTTAACATTTTTCCCTGTTCAAGAAATGTATTATCTAAGACAACTCTGATTCTTCGTTTTCAATATACTCATAATAAAAATATGGCTTATATTTGTGTTTCGTAAGGATGAGGGAAACGAAGGACGAAATGTCGTTTCATCAATGGTCTTCAGTTTCGTTATAATACAGGAGATTAATGAATTTAATGATGCCTTCGTGGGGAAAACCAAAAGCACGCGCTCTGCAGGATTCTGTGCACTTTTGAGTCTGAATACGTTCAAGGAAGTATATTAGTACAACCCTCGTAAGTGGACATAGTTTCACGCGATGTGATCTTGCCTTTGGCACCTTCATGCGTGAAGTCGGGCGCCATGACTGCGTTTATTCTCCTTACTAATACAAGGGAAGGATCAAAAGAGCCAAAAAGGCTAAACCAACTTTCCAAGTAAAATCAATTAAGCCTGACGTTTTTCTGGATTCCAATAAATGAACGCCCGCAGTATTTTGTGAAAATACCTGAAAGCATTGAAGACAATTAGGTATCTTTCAAAATGAGTACAGGCACTTCATCTTCAGAAATATGCCTAGTTGCAATGTTGAAACATCAACTTTTATTGACGGTCGTTTGGAACTCACGTACCACCGGTAAACTTTGACCACCGTAAGGCTGCAGTCTAATTGCGGACGGTCGTAGTTTCAGCGCGCCCAATTGGCGCTAATCTCACTCGTTCGGTTACAGGAGCTGCAGTGTAGAGTTCCATCGTGATTGGGGTCCAATTTATTAAGATATTGAATGGAATTTAGCTACACTGATGAATGGAAAATGGAGCCGACTCGTTCCGCAGGAGTTCTACTGCTTCGGCAGACTTTCATCAAGTGTTCCTTTTACCACACTTTTGACAATTATTATTTTTATGCGGGCAATTCGGTGCAATATGCCGTTTATCTCCGCAGCGATGACAAGCCTTGACTTTTCTCGGCTCGCTGATTTATTAGAACCTTGATTTGAATCCACATTTTGAATCATTGCCGAAGCGGGTACAGGTTGAGAGTAAGAAGGTTTCAATTCACTACTCCTCACTTCAGACCGACTTCCACTGCTTTAACAGATGTAATAATGTTTCGTTTATCAGGTGGCGGTGAAGGCGTTCATCGTGCACCCTGAAATGAATTCGTTGCGCAATGCCGTCGGTAAATGTTGCAAGTTGATGGCAATTGTTTCAAATTTGCGACGAACTCTGCCAACGACTCCTTGGAGCTGATGTCCATTGTAGATTTTTAGTCGCTCTGTCACTGCCAGTGTAGGAGGTTCGAAGTGCACAGACAATGCTTGAATTGTGTCATCTGTTTTCGTCATGGTTCAGTAGTCAGAAGTGTATTTGGAGAGAGCATATTCGCCGTTAAATCGTTTAAATTTTGGAGCTTAGACATGCACATTTATTCACAAACTAAAATACAATCGCACCTAGTGGCGGATCTCAAGAAGCATTCAATTGGACTGAATTAGCCACATTCGATGCCCGGTTTCTTGGCGAACCGTTTTGCAACAAGTCGAGCACGAAACCGATTTACAGATCCATCCTCGTTTAATTTCGTACGGAGATATCACCTGTTTTGAATCATTTTGACACCTTTTGGTCGTGTCACTATTTTCCTCGTTAATTTGAACCCAAAACATGAATTTCCTCATTCATCGCTGCATGCCATTTAGATTTGTACTCCGATATCAAAGCCTTATCATACGATGATGGATTTACGTTTGCAACTGCAAAAAGTGCTAAAGAAACTTCTAAGACTACCGATGCACCGTTTCACTGAACGTCGTGGTCTTTCGCGTTGCATAACTTTCTTCAATGATTCCTCTGGCGGATGCTTCGGCGGCGGTTCCTCTGTCTATTCTTCATATTCCATCTCATCCTCTTAAACTGGTTTTACAATCATCACTGTTGATCACTTGAGGTTTTCTTCTGTTGAAACAAACGAACTCGTTCAGTTTTGAAGTAGACAACGCATGAGTTAATAATTTTTTATAGGGACAGTACTCAATAGTCATATCCATCGTTCCAGTAACCAACCATCTGCCCAGATACACTTTTTCTGTCAAACTTTCTGCGATATAGTTTTGGAATATGTGCATTATCGGTACCAAAAATGCGTAGAAGATTTAGAGCTTCAGAGTTTCATTGGCGTATACTTTTCATTGGAGTTTTGCCCATGCGATTAGCTTCTGCATCACAGGACAGTGAGCACAATATTTTGGGCAATCCGCTTACTGCCAGCATTGAAGGAGCCAAATCCACAATTGTCCTGCGCTCTTCATTTTGCTCCGTTCTCTCCGAAATTCCTCGATTGCTCAGTACACGTCGAACATCTTGGCAGTCAAATTCCTTCGTCGCGTCGAAACGTCTTCAGCTTGTGACCAGGAATTGATGCTTCGCTCAGAAAAACGTCGAAATATCTGGAAAATTCATTTTTATTCTTAAAAAAAAATACACGTCGAAACTTAATATAATCATATTTTAAGCACAAAATATCGCGCGCATCCAAGAAATTGAACCGTCCATTTGATTGATAGATCCATTTACATTTGCCCGTTTACAAATAATTTGTTCTCCACCAACTTCAGGTACATTCATCCGTGCCTTGAAGGTTTTCTATGTACTTTTTCCAGCAGCCAGCAATTGTTAACGGGCACATGCGCGTCGAGCAAACTTTCTTTTAGGGACGAAAGAAAGACTGCCGAAGCTGCATCGCATTCCACTGACCGCGAAGACGAAGGGCGTCCCCCCGCCACCGCGAATTGGCCCTGCCTCAACCGTCTGCAACGAAAATGCACCGGAATTTTTTTTCGCATCAAGAAGCGCATCATTGGTTCGAATATTGCCCTGCCGCCGCTCCCCATATTTTATTTTAAAGCAATAAGGGTGAGGCACGCGGATCAGAGAAGGGGATTGAAGCTTTCGTTTTTTCGCGTAGGAGGCCCCGGGATCATCTTGGTTTCGAAGATGCACATGAAATGACTTGCTTTGCTAAGTTGCACGTGGACACTTGCGTCTCGAATCCCCACTTGCAAAGCCTTTCTTTTCTAACATGAACTTGCAATCACTTGCGTTTCTAAGACGCACTGCGTTTTTAAGATGGCTCACAATGACTTTTACATCTGACTTGCACTAACGTTATAATCCATTTTAATTTAGGCACCAGACTTCTTCCTAGAACTCCATCACCGTGATCATCGAACTTGTGCCCCGACCGGCACGTTGACTATGGTCTCGCCTGATTCGTTTATCGCACTCTGTTCATTGCCACGTTAACGTGACAATGCCGACGCCACAGTGGATCCTATGGTTGTGCGTTATCCTGTGTCCGGCTTGGGTGAACAAGAAAGCGATGGTGTTTATTGGGTTTGTGGCATCTCTAATCCGATTTTAGAGATTGTGTTATTGGTGCCAATGTTTTTCTTGCATCGAAAACTAACTTTTTCTCGCTAATCCATTGAATTCTATTTTATATCTGGTAACGTATGTGTATATACGTTAAAAAGTATTGCAGTACCCCGAATGCATTGTACTATTTATTACTCCCTACAGATACAGCACATTCACTACATGCACATGATTACATGGGCAGAATCATGTGAGAACCTGTTTCTGCCTCTATCTACCTCTGTCTCTCTCTCTCTCTCTCTTTCTGTCTCTCTGTTTGTCTCTCTCTATCTCTTCCCGTCTCTTTGTCGCTCTGTCTCCCTGTGTCCGTGTCTGTCTTTTACTTACGAGCGTCACTGTCCTTCGTTTCTCTCTCATTATCTCTCTCTATCCCACTCTCAGTCTGACTCTCTGCCTGTCTCTAGCTCTGTGCATCTGTCTCTGTCTGACTGTCCCTGTCCCTCTCTGTCCTTGTCCCTCTCTGTCCCTGTCCCTCTCTGCCTCTGTGTCTCTCTGTCTCTGTCCCTCTCCGTCTCTGTCCCTCTCCGTCTCTGTCCCTCTCCGTCCCTGTCCCTCTCCGTCTCTGTCCCTCTCCGTCTCTGTCCCTCTCCGTCTGTCCCTCTCCGTCTGTCCCTCTCCGTCTCTGTCCCTCTCCGTCTCTGTCCCTCTCCGTCTCTGTCCCTCTCCGTCTCTGTCTCTCCGTGTATCTCTCTGCCTCTCCATGTCTCTCTCTCTCACTGTCTCTCCATGTATGGGAGTAACGAAGATAAGGACGGGAAACAAGGGTACAGTCATCCTGGGATGAATGAAGATGTACTTATGTTATTGAGGATAAGGGATACTTTGGAGATTTTAAGCTGATTAACACAAAGGACTTAGAGGCAATTATCATGTTTACCCATTACTGCCCATAATTCTTTTATGAATATTTTTTAATGAAAATTAAAATACGAACACTTGAGGACTATTATTACAACATATGTCAGTTCAAAATCAAACATGATTGGCAACATAGGAAAATTATCTGTCAAATAAAGTTGCCACTGGGATAAAGCGGTATCAGTAATTGATAAATATCTCATGAAGAATATTGAAGTACATATTTTCTTCTGTGAATTGAGAAAGAAACAATCATTTTACATTCGATGGCTCTAATCAGGAAAATCTTATCTTTTAGACAGTATGGAATGTTTTGAAACATTTTGCTGGATGAAGTGATATTTTCCACGTTTCACAAATTAATATAGTGCGGTTTCCACAGACCTTGCATCGACAATACTTTCGTTCACGTTTCTCTACTATATGATCTTTGCGATCTACACGTTTTTCTTGAATAGCATTTGGAAAGGTTCTTACGCCGGGTAATATTGCTGCTGTGCTATATGATACAAGAAACTGAGTGGCTCGTTGATGCTTCATATCTAGTAGAGAAATATTATTTCTGCAGCATTAGTAGAGAAGCCATCCGTGTACACAACACATATCAATATCCCATGCGAAAAAAGACTACCACCATTTCTTTGACCTTATGCCACATCTCTAAGTTTACACAAACTGATCACATAAATCTATCCCACCCATATTTTTGTTGTATTCGTCCCGGCATTTTACAGATTTTTGTTTCTTTTCTGCGCGTGAGTACTGGCTGGTAATAATCATTGGATGAACTCCATCGCAATTTGTGTGAACAGTGGCAAAAGTATTGTCGTTCGAGCGTGCTTCAAACAGATTCTCATTGGAGGATGCTGCCACACTTCCTCTTGTTTGCTTTTTCCAGTGTTTCTGGTCAGGCAACTTCAAGTTTCTTTGACAACGATTCTGTCGTAGAGTTCCTGTACCACCTAATCTTCGTGATGCAAGTTCTTGTAGAAGTGCTACAGATGTGAACAAATTGTCAAAGTAGAATCTAACATCTCGTTTTAGATCTAAATTTTCTACAAGACTTAAAACCATGTCTGCTCCTTGGCCTAAGCCTGTAGTAAGGAAGCAAGCAGAAGGGCCACAGTATAGTTCGGCATAATGTACATTACCTGATGGATCAGCTGCTGCCCAGAATTTGAAGCCGAATCTTGTCGACTTCTCTCTAATAAATTGCTTGGACCTATGTCTGCCATAGTAGGGTATAATGCATTCGTCAATACTAAGTGACGGGCTCAGATTCACCTGCTTGAAATCGAAATTCATATCAGAGAGCGAACTATAACCGGTCACTCCCATCGTTGGTAGAATTGTCTGCTAGATGTAGCACACTCATGACTTGATCAAAACGATTTCGACGGATTGCATTTGTAATTATGGGCACATGTACATTGAGACCAGTCTTCCAAAAAACCCTTATTGGAGGGAGGCATTGATAGCCGGGGAGAAACATAACGCCAACAATGCATAAAATCTCATCAAGTGAAACACTTACATCGTGACGTAGATGTTGACCTGCATATCTGTTTGTTTCAGATTACAATGTGATCTAAAAGATTACTGCTTAAATAACCCTGAAAAGCATTGGCAGGACAACTTACTGCATTCTTCAAGAAATCTTCTGCAATTGGTTGAGACTCAGATTTCATTTCAGGAATACTGTGTGACAGGTCGTTGCTTTTATGCCACTCGTTAGAGAAAATTCTTTTTGATTTTTGGCCGTGACGAATTACAGTGTCAGAGTTTGAGCTTCTTGAAGTGATTTCTTCACTTACTCCTACCTCATCTTCCACGTTGTCTCCAATAAGATGCCTCTCTTCATTTCTTGAAATTGGCAAAATTGTTTAGAAGCGCAAAATCTGGACAGGAAGATAGTCAGGTTCATAAAATACTTCCTCATTCGAGTTAATAGAATCTTCGTCCCTATCAGCATTACAATGTTCATCAGGTGGAAAAATAGCGATATTCTCTGGACACAAGCTTTCATTTTCTAAACGTTCTAGCAAGAGCAAACCATCGCAATTTCTGCCTCCAGAAAACCTCTCAGAATATAAAATACAAGCCGAGTGAAAAAATATATCATTACTGAGATTTAGTGGCCATTACGCAAATGTCACACATAAAATTTTAAATCTTGGCAAGTGAGTTTACACACAAACATATTTTTTTCTAAATGTGATATTAAATACGCCCATTGGCAACATAAGTTGTCAAATACATTTAGATTACTCTAACGAAAACAATCATAATATTTTTGCATAAATATTTCTCTAAATATGTTCCTGAATGTATTACCATTGATAAATATATCATGAACACAAAAAATAACTACATGGATAAGAAGACTTACATTGTAGGCACCACTGTGCAGTAACAGTTTTCACCATAAGCGCATGTCGAGAAATTAAATATAACTGAACGAATTAAAGAGATAGAGATAATCCTCTCCGAAAGATAAGAAGAAGTGTGGAATTGAAGTGTAGTACAACTAATCACTTTTGTGTCAATTCTGCGAAACTACAAATTATTCCACGTGGCAACATAACTTGCCACCAGGCGCTTTTGGGTTAATTACTGACCGATTAGAGGTTGTTAACATTTTTAAAAAATGAAAACGTCCCGGGACAAAGGAAATGACTTACAAAAATGCAATACGAAGACCAATAAAACAAAGAACTCCATAAAAAGTAAAAGAAATATTATTTTCTTCAATATTTGTAGGGACGGATGAATTCATCTGATGGTTCTGATTCATCTGAGAAACACCTATTAATAGTTCCTTTTAACCACTCTTGAGTTTGTTTTTAAGGTGTCACTTGAGTTTTCCCAACTGTTGCTTTGTTTTCATTCTTCTATTAGACTAATTTTCTCACCAAGAATTAATGTTTTCAATTTACCCCCTGACAAAACCTTGATTAAAACATTACCTGGAACTCGTCGAACTGAACAAGAGTAAACGTTCGTAGTACCACTGAACGCAAAGCACGCATTCAGAGAATTCTGGAAGTATCGCCCTTCGTGTCTCTTCTTCCTTCACACGGGCTTGTGAAGGTTCGTGCTAACAGTGGCCTTCGCTCGAGTAGCGTAGAAAATACAATGTTCGGTCAACGGTAGCTGAGAAAGCAAATGGCGAGCACAGCTCTGAGTGTCTCGTGGTATGATGTCGCAACACTAAAAAGTGTATGTTTAATTTTTAAAATATTTGTTTTCCGTCTTATCCAGAATATTTAATACTGCTGTCCTAAAAAAATATTTCCGTTTCCATGTTTGACAGTTTTCTGACTTCTCCAGTGTAATTTGCATTTGAAAGTAGTTCGTTCTTGGATTTTTTCCGGCAAAGGCATATTTCCGCGTTATCCAGGTTCTGCCGTGGATAAGTTTTACTGTATCATGTTTAATCATATTTATATTATCAATTTTGTCTTCGATATCGAAAAACTTTTGATTATGTATCGAAACGAATGGTAAAGTAGGATGTGCCTTTTACTGCCACAATGCCATGCAATATTTCGTCGTTTAAGTTCGCTGAATCGACGATATTAAGAGAAGCAATGATCTGTACTGATTCTAAAAGCTCGCTCGAAATCATCACCTCTTCTTGTGATCCTCTGACAATGAACATTCATCAACAAATTCATCACTTATTGGTGCAGCGTTATAACTTGTTCTTTGTGGGGTCCCTGGCCATGGGGGAAAATTGGAAACGCAATGGCTGACCAGGAACCAAAGTTTGAAACGAAAAAAAAGAGTTTGACATCCTTACAGACACCACGGAAGACACGAAGATTTCTCTCAGTATTTGGCAGTGTGGCAAAACTCGGATTTTATGCTCACGAGAATCAAGGATTCCATAAATCCTTGGTCTTCATGTCGTGGTGCTAGGCGCGAGAAGATTATTCTGACACTCCTTCGGATCGATCACTGCCATTTCTCCCATGGACTTCTCCACAATTTCCCACCACCTACTTGCCATAATAGCTAGACGCATCTATCATGGAGCATGCTCTCCTGGGTGGTAAGCGTGAATACCAAAGTTCTTGCAGATATCATTGCTAGTCATTCACGACAGACAGCATTTGGAAGAGAATCGCTTCATTCTTAGCAAACACTTTAAAATCATTCATGTAAAATAAATATGATTCTGATACCAGAATCATATTTATTTTCATCACCATAGAGCTTGTAACCAAAGTCAGCTTGCGACAACTGTCTAGATAGCGGGATGAAACTCATGCAAAATAGCAGAGGGGACAGCGAAAAATTCCCCTGTTGATCTGAATGCTCCTTGAAAAATTCCCCTGTTGATCTGAATACTTTGCATTTCTACTGCTTCCTTTCCACTGTATGTTAGTAACCTGGTACTCCACGACTTCATACTAGCCTTGAAAACTCGATAAGTCTAGGATAAAATCAATAGATCTCCAGTTTCTCCAAAATCCAATCGTGTATTACACTGTCAAAAGCCTTCTGATAGTCAATGCAAGCCATGCTTAAATTACGCTTTCGTTTTTTTACATCATTCAAGAAGACTTTATTTAGTAGCATGATTTCCTTGCACTCATAAGTACCTTTACGACATCCTTTTTGTTCAACAAGCAAGAGATGGTTCCTCACTAAGTGTCTGGACATTTTGTCAGCTATGGCTGCAGTTATAACTTTGTACATTGCTTTGTATTTGGTAGATGAGAATGTATTGCTGTTAATTTCTTAATCCAATAATTCTGGATCTTATCAATCCCGAGGTATCTCCAGTTTCCCATGTTCTTAATTGCTTAGAAGAGGCCCTCTTCCAAGCAAGCCGAGAATTCGTGAATATGTTCCACTGTTTCAAGTTCATCGGCAGCATCAACTTTAGATTGAAGAGAAGATGCATGTTTGTTGTAGGATCTGCTTTCCTCCCAGATTTCTGCCCAAAATGCTTCGACGTTATCCTTTGAAGGTGTGACAGCATTGCCATTCGGTTTTTGAATCAGATTGCATTAGAATCTCTTCGCGTCTGTTTCAAACAACCGATTCTGCACACGTAAACCTATTCTACGTTTGTATAGTCTAATTAATGTAGCCAATGCATGGATTTTCTCTTTTAGCTTCTCAGCTATCATTAGCCTGCTTGTGTCTTTTCAATTTGATATTTTTGTTCAACATTAAATATTTTCCGTGGAACTTTAGAGATGTGCGTTGATTTAGAAGATGCATCGGCAAAGAGTGATATTTCACGCCGAGTGTCGGCTATCCATTTCATAATTATTTTCGTCTGTGGTGGTACAGTCCTGTGTACTCTGTTTTGCTGTCGGCCGTCGGTGTTCTTGGCTGGCCCAAAAATGATCTGAGATACCAGATTATATTATTACTATTATTATTATTATTTCATTATTATTTACAGTATCTACTGGTCGGTATGTCAACCACTCACAGGAAAGATGACCAGGTGTGCGGTTGCTTAACTGAAGATTCAGGTGGCTTCTAAAATACTGCATGTATTTAAGATGACTGACGTTTGCATATTGTATACATTCCTGGCATCCAAGTGAAGACACTCCAGTGCCCGAAGTGTCATTTTCGGGATCACTCCTGTAGCTGATATTATTATAGGCACAGTTGTCACTTACTGAAGTTCCACTTTATTGAAGTTCCACTGAGATGCGACTTCATGGGCGAGATCGGTATACTTCTGGATCGTCTCTTGATATTTTCCCGATACGCTGTGGGTTTTGGGTATTGATATATCGATAAGGGAAACCTGCTGATGGTTTTTATCAATGTAAGTTATATCGGGTCTATTGCCGCCGACGTGTCTGTCAGTGATTATGGAGCGATCCTAGTAGAGCTTGTGCTCATTACTTTCAAGCACGTTCTGAGGCACATATTATAATACTGCACGGAAGAGGCGAGTAAGCCCGTTTTCAATGTCAAGAATTGGTGGACCTGCTTCGCCACTTCATCATGCCTCTTTTTGTATTCCAACTGTGCGTGGCTTCTACATCCACTTGTCACGTGTTGGATAGTTTCGCTTGCAGCCTCACATCTTCTACACGAGTCGGGATGGATGGTAGAATCTCTCAGAATGTGTTTTCTGTAGTTCAATGTTGGTACCACTTGGTCCTGGATAGCTATCATGAAGGCTTCTGTCTCCGGAAAGAGATCCCCGTGCTGGAGCCATGCGTGCGACGCAGAGATGTCGACTTCTGGTTTACTCAGCTCATGGAATGCCTCGTTTTCCATAAGGTTATCTTCTCTTCCGTTTCAGTGATTGGCTGAACAGGCGGATCAAGCTTTTTCAAGTTCAGAGGTCTATAGTTATTATCAACTGCGCTCACTGCTTGCTGAACTCTCCCACAATGTTCCAGAAAGTGTCTTCTGAGTGATGCATTTTGAGAGCTGTGTAGATTTATGAGATCTACAACACCTCGCCCTCCTTGCGATCTTGGAAGGGTAAAACGCTCAGTACTTGAATGGTGTTGATGTTTTCGGTGTTGAGTCATAGCGGTTCGAATTGTCCTCTGGAGGTTGTCGTGGTCGGTATTGCTCCACTTAATAACGCCAAAGGAGTATGTCAGCACTGGAATAGCAAATGAATTGATGGCCTGCACAAGGTTTCTAGCACAGAGCTGAGTTTTTAAGAGTCCATGCAATCGTTTACACACTTCAGTTCTTATTATGTTCTTAGTAACAGTGTGTTTGATTCAGAATGACTGTTGGAAACCCAAGTATTTGTAAGTTTCATGAGGTTCCATGAAGGTAATCGTTGGTTCAATATCATTTTCCAAATTTATAACTTGCATATGACGCCGAATGATATTCACTCTCCTTCACTTATCCAAACCGAATTTCATCTTGATGTCGTCAGTGAACTTCTCCGTCACGTTTATCAGTTGCTCACCTAGACACTTATGACTCTCAGTGCCTGCATAGAGCTTCAGGTCATCCATGTAAATTAGATGTGAGACACGAAGAAGAGTTGAGTTCCCTTTTTTAAGAGCGATGCCATAATTAGATGAATTTAGTAGAGTAGACAGGGGATTCAAGGCTAAGCAGAACAATAAAGAGCTTAAAGAGTCACCCTGGAAAATCCCTCGGCGGATGTGTATAGTATCTGTGTGGACGGATTGTTTTCCATAAGAGAGATACATTGTTGTATTCCATCGACTCATCGCGGTTTTCAGGAAGTTTTGGATAAACGGGTGGCATATACATCCAAACATTGAAGGAGCCTAGAATTGGGCACGGTGTCGAATGCTTTAGCATAATCTATGTAGCATGCGTACAAGTTTCTTTGTTTTTCAAGCACTTGCCCCATAATTACAGAGTCTATAAGGAGTTGCTCCTTGCATCCCTGAAATCCAGGTCTACGTCCTATCTGTTTATTCGCTAAGATGTTCTGTTTCTCAATGTGTGTCATCACCACTTGTGTAACACATGATGTTACGAGGTTGTAGAAAGTTTGAAAGCAGGTTATAGGCCTGTACTTCGAGGGGTCTTTAGTGTCACCCTCCTAAACAAGAACTTTTTACCTCCAATAAAGAAGTGAGGCAGATATTCTGGGTTGTGAAGAAAATATTGAATTATATTAGCTATATGATGGTGAGTGCTGGTAATTTTTTTGAGCCAATAATTGTGTAGGCCATCACTGTCTAGTGCCTTCCAGTTATGTGTTTTGTTCAAAGCTTCTTGGACAACTTCCACGCTGATGATTGGTTCACCCATTAGAGGGATATCTCGATGTCTGTCATACTCCATTTCAATCCACGTCATTTCTGGGTTGTGGGACACAGCAGATGACCAGATAGGCTTCCAAAAGTCCTCTATCTGTGCCTTTGAGGGAAACTTTGACTCTTTCATATCACTTACAAGTCTTTGCCCTTTGACACATTCCTGTAGAATGCTTTCTGGTTAAAAAGAGTATTCTGTTGCTTCCTCATAATACAATTCCTGTAGCGTCGTAGGCGTTTTGTTAACGCCAAAAACTTTTGTCGAAGGTTGTCAAGATGTTTTATTATCGTTGAATTCAAGGTCTCGTGCTTCGTATTATTTTTTATTGATAAGGATGTTACTCACCTTTCTTCTCCGTTTTTCTGAGGTATTTCCTTTTTGAAAATACGTGAGTCTCCCAATATCTCTCCTAGTGCGTTCTATACGATTCACCAGCTGTCTTTCCCTAGGTGGCATTCTTTTTTCACTTCAATCATTTAGGGCAGTTGCTTCGCGGCTGAAAAGCTTGAAACCGTTACATCTTGAAGCTACAACCACAGCACAATAAATTCCTGTGTGCACTTCTTCGAATGATGGTCTTTGTTGTAGATGTTGTGGCAGTACTTTGTCATTCACGACGCTCATTGCTCTTGCTAATTTCTTCGAGCAATTTTATCTGGGAATGAGATAGCGATTCAGTGGGTCAGTTCCTTCAAACTGCGCAAGTGCGAATGCAAATTCATTGCGAATTTGCACCTCTTCACAACTCTCATCATCAATAATTTCTGACATGCTCGTCCCATTGTCATCCTGAGTTTGCACAGCTGAAACGGTGAAGAAATCTTTGATGTAACTTTTGTTGGTAGGCCGTTGTGCCTCTCCACTTTGGTAGTGGTGTAATATTCACGCATGATGAAGGCATTAATTTATGTAGTCCACTTCATCCTTGTGCGTTGCCTGCCTGCCGCATTGGTCTCTGGAAGAAATAGATTGCTTCTCTGGGAAGCACTTGCGGCAGGTGCAGCTATAAGTGGAGATGGATGGGTGCTGCTATCTTCGGCTGTAGTATATTCGGGGTTATCCCCGATCAGGGCCCGCCTCTTCCTTCTGATCACCATTATTATTATTATTATTATTATTATTATTATTATTATTATTATTATTATTATTATTATTATTATTATTATTATTATTATTCCCTCGGGGGCTCCTGTCTGAGGAGTTTGTGGGTGGCGTCCACGAGGTCTCAAGCTGTATGAAGCATTTATTCCCTGGAGTCCTTGGAGGAATTTAGGTTGATGAAGAGCAATGGCTGGACGAGAAGCACGGAATCCCTCGAGGAAATAGCTAGGGAATCCAAAGATATAGTCGTGGCTGCGTACGAAGCTTCGATGCCCAGACGCAGAGGCCCTTGGGGAATGAACGAAGAAATTTGGGGAGGACTGTACGACACCTGAATTAGACGACCCACGCTAAGTAAATAGGCGACCTCTTCCCTATTCCCTCTTCCCTAAGACAAAGACCGACCAGCATTTGCTTTCACGGGAATTATCTGTTTACGCTGGAATAACTGCGGATTGCCATGACGTCCATGAAATGTGGGAAATCGCCGGGATTCGATGGGATCCCGAACGAGATGCTGAATATCGTGACAGCAGTACCCTGACTGCTTGTTATCCGAGATCAACTGCTGCCTTAAGGATGGAACATTCCCCGCGCGGTGGAAGAAACAGAAACTCTGACTGGAAAAGTCCGTCTCAGCAGTAAAGGCCAATATAACAGCCTAACCTCCGCGTGGAGGGAGCCGAATCCTACTCGCTAGTTCGTAGTGTGTACGGACCTTCCATTCCATCGTCGGATCAGATCGACCCAAACTGGCCCTGCAAGCTTCCTCTCAGCCGAAGTCGGTTTAATTTGGCCCAAACAGACCCTGCCGCCATCCTTCCACCCCTCTGTCGATTCATACTGGCCCTGTCGACGTTCTTCGGTCCCGCTAGTCTAGTCCGACCCTCCAGGGCCCTGCCAGTAGCACCTATTCATCTCTCCCGACCGACTGTCCGGGGGCCGCAGCGCAGTCGCTCTTCCGGAGGGCCATCCTTGCCGGAGCTGCGCCACGTCAGGTGCCGACACCCGCGTGACACCGACCAATAAAACTGTTGTTTGCCATCATCAGGGTCATCGCTGGTCTCATTGGTCCCTCTCATCCACGTAGGCCTTTAGGAGAATAGAGAAGGATCCTGAGGGTTCCTCCAGTCCTCACGGAATTTCCCCTCCCCTGCATGTGGTGGCAGACGCTTTCCCGACAGAAACGTAGAATGAACACACACGCGCGCGCGCGTGTGTGTGTCTGTGTGACGTCACTCCAGCAACCCGGGATGTGCACACATTTTTTTTGTTTCCTCTCCCGGATAAGGATTGGATCCAGGCCTTTATTAAATATATGTATGCGCTCATTAATTTCTATTTATGGTCAGACGCAATCTTGAAATTTACAAACGAACGCATAGCCCTTTCCAATTGGCTTGTGCCTCTACGGAATTGAATGGCTCCCTAATGTCTTTGTTAAAGTTCCTGGTTTGTAACCTAGCTTTGTCGTTTAATTTGCTTTTGCTTATTGCTTCTGCCTTAGGCTGCACGAGTACTCGCGTTCCTGCGTCTGGCATTGGCGGATGACCCTCGCTGGGTTCGCCTTCTAAACGTTCCCCCCCCTGAAAACCTCGCATCAACTTCACTTCAGGAACCTTAATAGTAGAGCGTGGTTGGGCCTGGTTTCACTCCATCAAACGCCTCAACCGTTCAATGTGATGCTCCCAAAAGCAAGTAAACGTGGAGTTACTATTACTTACACTTTCACAAAAAAATAAATCCTTATCTCCCGAAAACAAATTTAGTCGAGATGGTTTCCTCCTCGTACGATTATTTAAGCAGAAAATGGACGCTCTTCCTCTTACAAAATTTTCCAACAGAATAATGTGGTCTGCTCTCGCGAAACCTTTCAACAGAAGCAGCTCTTTCTCTCATGGACATTTTTAACAGGAGGGGCTCACGTATCCAATACTTCCTTCTTTTATTCTTCCAATTATATAAGAGGGAAATAAGAGAAACCAATGTAACGATGAAGAAGAAAACCAAGTAATAGGAACAAAACAACTGAAAGAATGAACAACCATGTATACGTTTCAGTTCTACGTTTACAGCACGTGCTCCTACTTTCAAACTATTTCGTAAAATTCACGTTATGAAAATTTCTTTAAATGAATTATCAAGGTCTTTTCAAATTCATAATAAAATAATTCAAATTACTTCCTCTGCGTTTCTATGAAGAGTTCCGATCGCTTCCGGACGTTGTCACTTCAGGCGGCACTGTTCATTAATCTTTTTGTTTTTTCTATTTGTATGTGAAACTTTCTGTGTTTTTCAGCTTACAAATTTGCCATGTTCCTACAAAACACGAGCTCAGGGTAAGGTGGGTCACGTATACTTTCTTGAATTTGAATTTGCCGCGCTTACCATGCTCCGCGCGTATTTTGACAGATGACCGCTAGATAGAGTGAGAAGTACGATCATCAGCAGAATTACAGATGGACACAAGAATGTAGAGAGATACACTTTATAATAACGAAGATATAATGTAAACGAATTAAGCAGTGTAAATTCAGAAGCGGTTATGGTGATCCTTAATTGTCATGTCTTTGTTTACAGGGAAGATTGAAAGAATTAAAATAATTTTTGTTAAATAGTGAATAAAATCTGTTCTTTGTTTACAGAGAAACATATTGTGGTTTAATGCATCACCCTGCACCAATACTCTCAATACTCTGTATATAATTATAAAACGACATTTTTTGACATAATATCCCGACGATTGCAATTCGCATTCCAATATGTGGAAAGACATTGCCGAAGGACAAGAAGACAACTTTTCCTGACATAACCTCAAATACAAGAAGCAATTGCGACAGGAAATGAGGTTTGTAACTGCATCATGAACTGCCGAAGACATGTTTATAAAAGAGTGTAGAAAGTTTTACTCAAAGAAGTGAAAACAGAAGAATGTGGAAGAAATGCAGCAGAGAATTGATAAAGAGGGTAATATAATGTTTAATGTAATTAGAACACATAATAATAATAATAATAATAATAATAATAATAATAATAATAATAATAATAATAATAATAATAATAATAATAATAATAATAATAATAATAATAATAATAATAATAATAATAATAATAATAATAATAATAATAATAATAATGCCGATCAGATGGCCGAGATCGCTAAGGCAGTAGTGCCGGAGTGGTCTCGGACCAGAAGATCGCGGGTTCGAGTCCCGCCTCGGGCATGGGTGTATTTGTGTGTGTTTGTATGAGTGTGTCGTCCTTTCACCCCTCATTATCATCATCATTTCATCTTTCATACCCCCAGGACTAACAACCCTGGGGGATGAAAATCGGATCCAGCTTAATGCTGGTCCCCCAAAAGAAGTGTTCGCAAGCACCTGCCACCGTGATATTAAATGAAAAACTGAGCCACGGTAATTGCAGGTTGCTTGCCCTGCGTGGTCCTAGTTGGCCGAAACGAAAATAATAATAATAATAATAATAATAATAATAATAATAATAATAATAATAATAATAATAATAATAATAATAATAATAATGATAACCACATCAACAACAACAATAATAATAACAATAGATGTGGTAGAATCCACTCTGAAGACAGAAAATGAACTTAGTTTAAAACACATAACAGAGAATTTTATGATTGAAAAATTTTATCTAAACATTGAAATGCAAACCAATGCAAAGAGACTTTTGAGAAAGAATGTAGAAGATTTGACATCAATGAAACTAATACAAAGATTGAGATATTGAGACTATTATTGGACAAGTCATGTTCAGATTGACACTCTCCAACCCTCAGATTATAGACAATGGAAGCTGAATGGTCTAAATGGAAAGACGTATGTATGCCCCGGGTATAAAGAAGATTCATTGGTCGAATATGCTGTGTATGCACGTGGAAAAGAAAAGCTATTGCAAGACATGGACAAAGACATTAGTTGACAGAACCTGGTGTTGCTTAGCGCATCACGACTACTTGCGTTTGTTAGAAATAAAATAGACCAGAAATTGTAAAAACTCGACTAGATTATTACATGAAATCAGAAAATGTGAAAATTTTGTGAATAAAAATAGTTGGCCAAAAATGACAGGACATGATAATAAAAAGAAATTCACAGAGGAAAAGCCGTGTAAGAATTCTGAAAGCTTGAATAAAGGTATTAGATAGCATCCTGAAATTTCACGTAGATTTAACATGAAAGAAAGAAATGAAAGTAAACTGACAGGAAGCATGTCTGTCATAGAAGTAAATCTAAGTACAGACGCAAAAATGGAGTAAATATTACTAGAAGACACGATAGAGGTAAACGGAACATATGATACAGGTTCCCAAGTCTCTCTCAAGAATTCAAAATTAGTGAAGATTAAGAACAAGACACAGGATGTAAGTAAAATATTTCTATAACTGTCAATGGTGTGAAACATACAAAAGGTTTGGTATCTATAAAATAAAAATCTATGATATGTAGGAATACATTGATGAATTAATTGTAGAAATAGGTGATTTTGAAAATTTTGTCATAGCGTTAGACATTATAAAAATTAAATTAATTCAAGATGAGAATTTACAAGTATCACAAAAGAACATAATATATCACAAAGATAACAAAATCAATCAGTATTCAATAAATTTTAATGGACACATTGTCACCTTCCTTACTTCCTCCTTTTTATGGTTTCTGAGCAGGTGTCTCAAGCTAGTGATATTTATTGGACTGTTTGAATTTACGTGCTTCGAGTGCTGGCGCTATCTGTATCATTCAACGAGAACTCTCGCGCCCCATGTTGGTAGCTCTTTGGTCAGTGTGTTGGTATGGCACGTGCGCGAGTGAACAGGCCCTTCGTTCTCTCCGTTCTTTTGTATTGGAATCAGTTAAATAAATAGTCTTATGAACAAAATACTCGTTTTATTCAAAAGGTTATGGGCCCAGTGAACGCTTGAAGTGGAAAAACAAGACTATTTGTGACCAATCGTAATCTGTGAGTCGGATTTCGAATTGCCAAGGACCTAACCTCGAAGTTGACTGTGGAAGCGTGTTCGTTTCGCTTGTGCGCGCATTCGTTGTGTGACTCGTGCAGTTTATCGAGGAGGCTTTAACCGTTTGGAGGGCTCGCCACGTGCATATAATTGTCGATTGCAATCTGTGAGTCAGATTTCTAATCGCGAAGGACCTAACCCCGAATTTAGTGGTGGAAACGTGTTCGTTTCTTGTTCAAGTTCGTGTTCATCTCGCTAGAGGTCGCGTTCGTCGCATGTGTGGCAATTGAGTGACGTCACAATGGCAGAGAGATTAGACATGAATAGCCTGAGTAAGTTTGATGGCAGTAATTAAATCAATGGCGATTCCAAATGAACTGTGCACTTCGGGCAAAAGGACTCTACGAAATCGTCCATGGAACTGAACTGAAACCGGAAAATAACGATGAGACGCAGAAGGCATGGATTAAAAATGACGCAACGGCAATGTTTATTTTGACATCTGCATTAGACTACGCGCAGATAACCTTGATTGAGAATTGTGAGTCATTTCATCAAATAATTGATAAGCTTGATTCGATATATTTGCAACGATCTGAGTCGAGCAAAATGATTGCACACGAACGATTTCACCAATATCGAATGAAAGATAGTGACAGCGTTGCTCAACACATTGCGAATGTCGAAAACTTAGCGAAGAAATTAAAGGATATTGGCGAGACTGTAAGCGATGCGGCGATAATGACAAAAATAATCAGCACGTTGCCGCAGAAATTTTTGAATTTTCGACAGGCGTGGCTATCAGTTAGCGAAGACAGGCAAACGCTGAGAAATCTGACGTCTAGGTTAGTTGACGAAGAAGCAAACCTGTCTTTGGTTGAGCAAATGGAAACTGCATTCACGGTCTCATCGGGCAAAAATCAATCGGCGAAATCAAAGAGGTCGACGAAGCAGAGAGAGCCGTCATCAAGTGGATCGAGTAAGCAGAAATCAGTCGATCAAAACCAGGAGGTGAAACAAAACATCAAATGCTATCAGTGCGGGAAAAGGGGCCACATCGCCCGGTTCTGCAGGAACAAGCCTAAGCATAAGTCATCACAACGCGACATGGAGTATACTTCATTCAACGTGGAATTTCCTGAAGGTGTCAACATGGAAAATACGTGGATCATGGACAGCGGAGCATCTGCCCACATGTCGTACAGGGCTGAACTATTCTCAAACATGTCTGCTGTTTCTGAAGGGACTACAGTTGTAATTGGAAACAACGTGTCATTACCTGTCATTGGAAAAGGAGACATCGAGATCGAGAAAAAGATTAAAGGTGAGTGGTACAAGTCAGTTATCACGAACGTCCTATTTGTTCCTGACCTGAGAAGAAACCTGTTTTCTGAAGCTGTCGCGACCAAGAAGGGTTGGTCAATAATGAAGGAAGGAAAAAAGGCAGAGATTCTACATGGCTCAAAACTCATTGCGAGTGCGATTCTCGATGACAACAATAATTATCATATGTTGTTTAGAAATATTTCAGTTCATCAGGCTCAACAAGTTACAGAGAATAGCTTGAAGGCGTGGCATGACAGACTTGGCCATGTAATCTTTACGCGGGTTCGAGAAATGATCAAGAGTGGTGTGATATCTGGCATCACACTGAGTGACGAGGATGAGATTCTCTGTGAATCTTGTTTGTATGGCAAGCAACATCGTTTTCATCATGCGTCCAGAGAAGTCCGAGAGGAGGAAGTTGGGGAACGAGTGTTCTCCGATGTGTGCGGTCCTATTGCGACTGAATCTTCCGGAGGTGCCAGGTACTTCGTTCTATTCAAGGATAGCGCAACATCCTACCTCGTCGTCAGGACCATGAGGCACAAATCTGATGTTCTGACTCGTCTCAAGGAATATGTGCGGATGGTTGAGAAGCAACAAGGCCGTAAGGTCAAGGTTTTGCACTGTGACAACGGTCGAGAATACCTAAATGAAAGTCTGCAGGAATATCTGAAGAGAGAAGGCATAATCCTAGAAAACACTTCGCCTTATACCCCACAACAGAACGGTCGCATTGAGAGGGAAATGCGCACGGTCATGGAGAGTGCCAGGTCCATGATGCACGCAATGAATACGCCAAAGTACCTCTGGGGCGAGGCGGTTAACACGGCAGTGTACATTCTCAACCGGACTCCAACAAGCGAAAAGAGAAGTACGACGCCGTATGAAGCTTTCATGGGTAGGAAGCCATCATTATCGCATTTAAAAAAGTTTGGATGCACTGCATTTATGCACGTCCCCGACTGTCAAAGAACTAAGTTGGATGACAAATCTAGCAAACTCATGTTTGTCGGGTATGATGGAAATTCTCACAATTATCGACTGTTTGACCCGACAACAAAAAAGGTAAAAGTTTCGAGAAACGTGATTTTCGATGAACACACTACGATCGATACCGAGAAGAAGACTGTCCAGATCAGCATTGCGCAAATGGAAAATGGAGACGACAACGCTGAAGAATATCCTGGAGGTCGAAACCAAATCGTCGATCTAGGTGGAGCATCCAAGTTAGCAACTCCGGAGGCGCAGCGGCCGGCAATAAGAAATCTCGCAGTAAATGAGACCGAACCTCGACAGGATCTGGATGGAGAACAGTTCGACGCAAACCCGAGGAATGTCGAAGCTCTTCAAGAGGATGAAGGGACAGTCGTCGACAACGCCAGGGACTACAATCTGAGGAAGCGAGACAAATTGAAACGCCCAGGAAGATACACAGCGAATTTCGCTATGGTAAATGTACTGCTGACTTACAGGGAAGCCATGGAAGGCAGTGAGTCAAGAGAGTGGTCACAGGCGATCGCAGAGGAGCTCAGTGCCCTGAAAAGGAACGACACATGGCAACTCGTGAAGCGAACTGGCAGCATGAAGGTCATCGGGTCGAAGTGGGTTTTCTCTGTTAAAGATCAAACATCGAACAAACCAAGGTTCAAGGCCAGACTATGTGCCAAGGGATTTTCCCAGGAGAAAGGAGTTGACTACAACGAGATCTTTTCGCCTACTACTAGGTACGATTCGATAAGAATTTTATTGGCTACAGCAGTGAAGAACAATTACAAGATGTTACAGTTCGATGTACGCACAGCATTCTTATATGGAGACCTACACGAGACAATTTACATGGATCCACCAGAGGGTGCTAATATAAGTGACGGTCAGGTATGCAGACTACAAGAATCACTGTACGGGTTAAAGCAGGCATCGCGGTGCTGGAACGAAAAGTTTAACCAGTTCATGCTTAACCAAGGATTCCGACGAGGAGAAGCAGACAAGTGTGTTTACAGGAAGGGTTGTTCAAAATCGACGATAATTCTGATTCTCTACGTCGATGACGGACTAGTCATGTCCTCAGATGAAGCATCGCTCTACAGTTTCTTGGATGAGTTGGTGAAGCAGTTCGAGATCACGGTCATGGAACCCGGACATTTTGTCGGAATGGAGATATTGGACGAGACCGATGAGGGGAATAATCGTCGTATACTTATTCACCAATCCAGTTATATACGCAGGATGATCGAGAAGTTTCACATGCAAGATGCAGCTCCGGTTGGTACACCAGCAGATCCGCACGTGAGACTGAAGGAACCAGTCCAGAAACCAACAAACCTGAAGATGGACAACCAGGGAGCGCTTTGTCTTGTGAAAAATCCAGTCTTCCATAAACGGACAACATGTGGACATCAAGTATCATTATATCCGTGAGAAGCTTGAGGAGGGGACTATCAGCGTTAGTTTTGTGCCGTCAGATCTAGAACTAGCCGACGTCTTCACCAAGCCTACTCCTCGAGATCATTTCCATAAACTTATTTTTAACTTGGGAATGAGAAAGTGTTAATTTTTTTTATTTTATGAGATTTAAGCACTCAATTGGATGGAGTATTGGACTGTTTGAATTTACGTGCTTCGAGTGCTGGCGCTATCTGTATCATTCAACGAGAACTCTCGCGCCCCATGTTGGTAGCTCTTTGGTCAGTGTGTTGGTATGGCACGTGCGCGAGTGAACAGGCCCTTCGTTCTCTCCGTTCTTTTGTATTGGAATCAGTTAAATAAATAGTCTTATGAACAAAATACTCGTTTTATTCAAAAATATTTTTTGCTTGAAATGTGGCATCCGAATTAAATCGAGATGTCAGGAAAATGTTACAACAGTTAAAGTGATGATTAAACTATAGCACAAGGTATAGGATAGTCTTTCGAATCAAACACAAAGAAAGAGTAAAGTACGTTTTAAATTTTAACATAGAGATAGTACATCCTTTTCAAGAAATTCAAAATGTAATAAAAATGTCAATAAAAGTTTCCAATGAATTTCGCCAAACAAATGCAACTTTTGACGTAGTAATTATCATAAATCATAAGCAAAGAAACACAAAAATCAGCAATCAACAAATGAAATAGCATTATTTGAAAAAAATAGTACACACAACACACAGTTTGAAGAAGTTTGTTACTGGTTTTATATAGATCCATAACTGGATTATACAAACTGCTAAACTGGGTGGAACTCGCTACTGCAGATTGCTGTGAAACGTTATTGACTCACGGGACCTTCCCACGTCGAAATCAGAGCCGAGTCTTCTCGGATACCGGCGTCGGCTGCCAAGGTCGAACTGTTCAAGGTCCTTCTCGTGTCGCCCTCCAACGCTGTCACAGAATTCGTTCGCCGCCTTGTTCCGTAGCTTGCAGAGATGTGGTCTACGTTGTAATTCTCGTTCTGCAATGCGAGAACAATACATTAAGTCCGATTGGTAGATAAGTAAAATCCAGATATAAAATTAAGAGACAAAAAAACCTGCAAGGAAAAATTTATGTATTAGAATGATGGTTCAGTTATGTATTTAATGCGTGACTAAATGCACTAAGTTTCTTCACGTAAAATGGAAGTAACTATTAGTCCTTTTGTTCTATTCACGTTTGTGAAATATTTCATTCTACAAACGTGAATTGAATTGGAAGTATTTGTGAACATATTTGAATTGAAAGTATTTCATTTTGGCATATTATAATCATTACCTATTTAGAGCTTTCCCTATTGCGTTTCCGTTACGTTCCCGACCGGTACCCCGAAATGGTTGTGGACTCTAATTTCTTCTTATCAATTTGTGAATTTCTGTAGAAAAAATCCTGATAGGTCCATGCAATGAAGTGGATAATTCGCTGCGTCGGGATTTGTAGTGGTTACTTCTATCCTTCGTTGTAGGTACTCGGTCAACAGAAAAATTAATTGATAAATATAAGACTATTTGCAATAGACACATACGATATTGTTACAGTAAAGTATTATGAAGCAAGAATCGACTTGATATTACAAAGATAATGTAGTAAAATACCATATAGGTGTTCAATAGAAGATAAAAAGGAAATAGAAACACAAATGACAAAACTATTAGAAAAGAATTTGATAGAAGTATATTAGAGCACATTTGCGGCACCAGTGACACTGGCATGTAAAAGAGATGTAGGAAAGAAAAATCGTCTGTGCATTATTTTTGAGATATAAACAAGAATATTGTACCACAAGCTCAACCATTTCCTCTTATAGATGCCCTGATAATCGATACTAGAAACTGCAAATATTTTACAACACTGAATACCAAATCTGCCTTTTGTTCAACTACGAATCTAGGACAAAACAAAAACAGGTTTCGTAACGCAAGAGGGATACTAACAATGAACGAGTATACTATTCGGTCTAAAAACGTCACCAGTAAAATTCCAAAGGATTCCGAGTACCAAATTAAAGAAACATAACTTAACAGTTTGCAGAAAATTATATTGACCATATATTAATTTATCACCTACTTTCGAAGAACACATCTATCATATAGAACAGGTATTAGAAGCAATTATAAGAGAAAGATTGAGATTAAAATTAAAAACTTTTCATTCACTGCAAACTCAGTACAATACCTGGGGTACATTATAGAAAACAACACAGTAAAATCAATAAAAGATAATCTAATTTCAGTTCAAAATTTTCCAACTAACAAAAACTCAAAAAAAAACAGACAATTTTTATGAAACGTCCACTTTTACCACGAATATGTACCAAATATGTTAATAATGTTAGACCCATTACATAGATTATTGAGAAAAAAGATCAAATTAATCTCGGAAGAGAGTGAGAAGTCTTTTACGGAAATAAAGAAATTATTATGCTCTGAATAAATTTTAGAGATATTCGATAAAGATTTGCCGTTAAAAATTTACACAGATGCATCACTAGAAGAAATTGAGAATATTGTAACCACACCCACCGTGTGGCTGCCCCGACTCGCCTAATTACCTGGTTACGGTGATTTAGCGTTGCCCCGACTGCTCAGACAATACACTCTTTAAAGGGAGGCATACGTGATAAATCTTATTCTCGTTCAAATACTGCATTGAAACCCATGGTATTATCAAAGGTGTATTTAATGTTCCCTTTGCATGAGGTGAAACCTCCCGTTATAATTATTACCTTAAAACTATCTTATACCTAACTTATCTTAAATTCGGCCATACGGGCCAGAGTTCATCGTTGGAGGCAGGGCGGCGTTCTTGACGGCGACCACGACCCCGGTTTCGAGAACGGCGTCCCTTCGCCCTAGTGCTTTGCGCGGTGCGGTCGGTGGCGGCGCGGCCGGGTGACGGCTGTTGCGGCAGGCGGCGTGGTGGCGTCCACGGCTGTCAGCAACGCTGGTCCGGCCATCGGCGGCGCGGATCGCGGCTGCGGTGGTTGCGCCTCGGCCCGTCGTCAGTCCTGGGCTCGCGGTCGGGCGCCCACAGTCATGGCCCGTGGCCTTCGTCATGAGTTAGCAACCCCGGAGGCGGCCGGCGATGAGGCAATTATGCATTCGGGCGGCGGCGCGGCGGCGATGCGGTAATGCATTCACTGGCGTCTCTCCGCAAGCCAAAGAAACTCGCCCTCGTCCATACCTCGGAAAGGCATTTCTACTCGCTCTCGCCTCCTCTATCGGAATGGCCGAGCTTGCGTGTTGCAGCTACCTCCTCAGCTTTGCGGTTCACGTGGCCCTCCCCCGCTTTGTTTCCCGTGATTGGCGAGCGCGCGTCGCGCGGTTTGTTCCGACCAATCGCGGCGTCATTGATGGCCGTCTGAGTCTCGCCAAGCTCTGTTGAAACACGAACGTCATCCAAGTTCCAAGAACAGGTGTAGTTGAATTGCTGGGTTTTGAGACGGCGGCGTACTTATTTCCCGGTGAGTCAGCGGAGGCGGCCTTGGCGCGCCTCTGTCGGGACAAGAGAGCTGCATGCCTCCGCGTCCCCGACGCTCTCTACACCCTCGCAGTTAGTGAAAAATGCACATTTCGAGTCCTCTTTGCAGCAACGTTAGATAGAATAATATATTGAAATACGCGTCGCAATTTGAAGCGTGCAACCGTTCCACTTCACTATATTCAAACAAGTGCAATTAGATAGATAAGAAATATCAGTATCATATTTCTCAAAGATGTTGAATTTAAGTTCTAAAAAGGAAGAATGCAATATATCTGGAGTGTCTGACAATCAAAGAAGCATTAAATTATTGGCAACACTAGTTCATTGAAAGAATGTTGGAAGTATACTCGGATCGCAAACAGCTTGAGAACCTGAACATAAAAGCGAAACCAACCGAAGAATTAGGTGATTTGACCTGTCACAATATGACTTCAAACAAGAATATTAAACTCACATTTACAGAAGTTACTGCACCATTTTAAAATGGATTGAACGAGAGACTGAATCAGACTCTAGTCAATAAAATAATAGTACGTAAAATAATGAAACAGAAAAAAGCTTGAACAATAGTGGCTAGAGAATGTGTAGATAGATATAAGATAGAACACTCCATCACAAGTATTACCCCAGAATATTTATTAAATGGCAGGGACACGAGTGTCATACCAGAATAATTAAAAAGACAAAACAAAGATGATTGGACCTATGATAGAAAATTCGCTTTGGCAAGGTCCGGAAGATCATTTAATTACAACAAAAAAATTATATGTCAAAATCAGAAAATATCGTGTACAATGCAAGACACCTGGTATATAGAAAACGGAAACGGCTGAATAGGAAAACGATCGATCATTTGATCTCGACCATTCGAAATAATAGAAAAAATATCAATCTCCCAAAACAAAATCAAAACTAATGCGAAGTAGTCGAAGAACGTTTATTCCATGTATCAAAACTCATACGAGTACCAATAGAAGGATTTGTAGACGAAGAAGAATATGTCATATACCTAACATGAAGGTACCCTGATATCATTCACCTCGAAGGTGACTCACTCGAAGTACACTTTCTTCAATTTGAATTTGCCGCGTTTCCCATGCTCCGCGCTCATTTTCACTGATAACCGTTAGATGGAGTGAGCAGTACGATTATCAGAATTGCAGCTAGACACGAGAATGTGAAGAGAGAAACTTCACAATGAGGTTTTAAAAACTGATTTCGTCATGGAAAAAGTCTATCTTCTATATTGTTGAAAGTGATTTAAATCTATATCGATAATATCTATTCTATATCTATTCTATATTGTGAAAAGATTTAAAGAAAACAATTAAAGTTATTTTTCAGATAATTTCGACAATCTGTTGGTGCATGATGTTTTGCTCTCTCAATATTAAAAGATCCGTTTCAAATTTGAGGATTCGTGACATCAGCCAGATCATTCAATGAATATCCATTTTAGTGAAAAATCCATTTTACTCTATAATTACTCAAACGTAAACAGACTGACAAAGAGAGAAATTTTCGAAAATCACCTTTTCGGGGTCAAGAACACACGAAATAAAGGTTTTGACAACCCTATGTATAGAAAGCAATATACGAGCAAAAACAATTCACTTTTTCGAATGAGCGACAAACAACACGTGTTTTCTGTGGAAATTTCAACACTTTCTCCTGCAGCATTACATAACTCTCTCTTTATATTGTATATATGGAGGTAAAAGGTAGTCGGAGTTGCTAGGATTTGAGTTCGCGTCATTCTAATCTGTAGTTCTTCTTCGACCACACTACGCTACCGCAAACATTTGGCATCGCTGTGCCCAGGAGAACGTCTTACGAAAAGAATATTAACGTGATTCATTGCGCTTAGTTTTTTATTAGAGAATGTACTCCATGTGTGAAAGATATCAAATTCACGATAAGAATACAGAGTAATATGGGAAAGTCTGTGCCAATTTGTAGCACCAGTAGTTATATTCTCGCTACCGCTTACGCATTAGAGAGAAAGGAATGTAATGCTGCGCTAAATATCGGCGAATTTTCGGCTCAAAAACTCTTTATTACATGGCTCTGGCGAAGAAACGAACAGCCTCAAAAAATAAACCAGAAGATGTAGAGTATAAAGTGTACCTACTAAAAGACGTTAGTATAAGGAAGTTATATCAGAGACGGTTGAATCAGTTTTTTAGCAACATCAGAAGATCTGAATGAATAATGGAAAAACGTTAAAGAATCAATAAGAATAGCACCACATGAGACATTAGGCACTCGAAAAATTAGGCGAAGATGGAAAACTGAAAATATGGAATGATATGGTTGCAGAGGCAGCGCAGAAAAAAAGGTAGCATATCTAAATTATCTACAAAGTAGAAACGATCAGACTAAACAGATCTACCACCAAAAACGGAATAAAGCTAAATCATTAGTGAGACTAGTCCATCACGAATCTTGAGATAGATATGTGAATATGTTAGAATATTATGTATTCGGAAGACAAAGTATAGCCTATAAAGTGTCAAAAACAATGAATCTTGAAGAAACAGATACGGAAAGATTGAATATAATTTCCGGGAAAGAGTGGTTGCACTACTTTGTAAAATTATGTTGTGGGATTGAAGAAATGTATACGCCGGATGAAGAAAGGGGAATAAAAAGAAATGTAGATATGTTAGATATTAAAGAGCTTGATAGTGCATTAAAATCCCCCAAAAATAGGAAAGCTTTTGGTTCTGATGGGGTTAACGTAGAATTAATGAAATATGGAGCTATGCTACTGAAATTTCGACAGCTCCACTTAATGAATGGATGCTGGCAAAGATATGTAATACCAGATGAATGGTTAGATTCGTTAATTATTCCAAGTTTTAAAAAGGATATCGAAGTCAATGACACAACTATAGGGAGATTTGTCTACTTAACTCAGTTTACAAAGTATACACAAAAATTGTGAATAACAGAATAGCTCCAATTTCAGACTGCGCTCTACCTCAGGAACAACGGGGATTAAAAAAGGTCGTTAACAATAGATGACAGATTTACATTAAAACAAGTATTTAAGAAACGACTGGAGTTTAATAGAGAAACACATTTAGCTTTCGTGGATATTGAGAAAGCTTTTGATAATGCCAACCGATGTAAATTACGGAGCATTATAAAACAAGAAGGCTCTAAGTCCTCTATTGCGAGTGGTGAAAAGTATGTGTGTTAATACTAATATCTCAGTGAAATACATTGGATTTGTTTCCGGGAAGAGGGTTATAAATAAAAGAGTAACGCAGGTAGACAGTCTTTCGCCAACACTCTTTAACATATATCTGGGACATACAGGTAAAGGGAATTCACATGGGCAAAAATACATTTTTAAATACTCTTGAATACTCGTATGCTGGCAGCCAGGTGATTCTGCAGGAAAACGAAGATTATTTACAAAGATTATTTACAAAGAAAATTATTTACCATCTGGAGCAAATTTGTATGGAGAACAGTCTGATAGTACCAGTTAATATAACCAAAGTAATGGCGTTTTAAAAAAATCAATAAGAACAAAGATTGTGCTTCCAAATATGGTTTCAGATCAAGGGACGCATTTCAACTACTTAAGGTGCGAAATTACATATGGAAGAGTTAGGGAGGTCACCAACAAGATCCATAAATTTCAAGCAATATGTGGAAATATAAGTGGAACTTTTAAAAAGAAAGCATGAAAAGAAACCCAGTTAAAATCGATGGTGTAACGGTTAGCATATCGTACTGTTATACTCAAGTAAGAGGGTTCAAACCCGCTTGAAGCCGTGGATTCTTAAGGGCGAAAAAATCCTTCGTGCGCCTTCCTTCGTAAAGCCGGTCCCATGTTAGTAGATTTACTGCGTGGAAAATATCCTCAAGCCTAAATTAAGACTCTGAGAGAAATTCAAATCGCCTGTTTCGTCGTCCAAGAAAGACCTCCTTTCTCCGCTAGTGCTCCGCTGAGTGCTCTCCTCATGGCTTGAGTCTCGCCACGTAAAATAAGAATTCAATTCCAAATTGTATGATATTATAGCCCTGCCAGTTCTAGTGTAAGGATGTGAACCTTTGGTTCAAACACAAGAAGATTTTAGGAGGATTGAATCAGCAGAAATGAGATTTTGAGAGGAGTAAAGGGCTGTTCATTAAGAGACCAAAGAAAAAGTGAAAAAATAAGAGAAGAACTAGGGCGGAAAAAAAACAGTACATGACAAAATTAAGAAGTACAGACAGCAATGGGTGACAATTATTGGAAATATGCCGCAAGACAGACTTTCAGTGCAAGCCCTGTATTATAAGCTGGGAGGAAAGAGAGACATTGGAAGGCAGAGAAAGAGATGGAGACTGGAGAGATGGATAAGAGGCTGGAGCAGACAATATGCCTAATCCGTAATGAAAGATGATGTAAAAAATTCCTGATTAGTTTTTGACATCCAGTAAGTCATAAACTTTAATTTAATTTTAAGTCCAGTGATTATTGAATTATTGACACAAATAAATTACTTGTCTCCATAGCATTCTCAATCAAGATTTGTGTATCAAAAAAAAACAGAAAAGTTCTCTTTGCACTTCATTACTCATTTTTTGTTGTGTTCTCACAATTTTACAATTCCTGGCTTATGAGATTTAAAAATAAATTTTTATTTATTAATGAAATGTGTTCACCAAAAGTAGATCTTCAAATAACGTCATCTTGAATTTTTTTGAAAATATGAGTATTTGTAGTGTAATTTGGAGATATAGACGCCCGCTTTATGAACGCAAAATGAATGGTGATTATAGGCAGTTGAATGTAGCGCAAGTTAGAATTTGGATATTATTTCGTACTTCTTTGTTCGTTTCTTAAATTCGAGCTTTTTTATACGTTTTAAAATTAATCATTTAGAAATAATTTAAAAGCTAAATTAAATTGCGTTCTTAAATTGAGTTAAATGTAAAAAGAATAGATGAATTTCTCTCTGCTTAATAAGATGTGGAAATGAAGAGTAATGCATGTAAAATCCAAGTACTTTTAAAGAATATAAAAATATTATATTTAGTTATTATCAGGGCTCTGATTCTAAAGACGCGTCATCATTTTATTGGTGCATTTTAGACGTTGCTAACTTGTAAATCAATGTTTATCACGGCATATTAGGAGATAGAAATGTATTGGCTCATTTTTTGCCATTTTTCAATTTTTAGCTCGTTTTTGGACCTTTCTCTCATTTTTGTTATTTTTACACATTTTGTTTCCTTTTCCTGATTTTTCTTACTGAATGTTTCATGAATTTACAATGACAGACTAAAACAATGTTTTTATTGTATCATCATTTCATAACGAAATTCACTACTGCAGTGGACTCGAAATCTCATAATTACATGCATCTTCGGTAACTTCCTCCGACTTTCGAAACTGAAGGTTGAAAGATCGGAGCTAAGGAGCTTATATATTCCAAAAATAAAATTTTATATCAGTATAATGTATATAAATACATTTTATTTAAATTTGTATAGTTCATGGAATAAGTAAACATTTTCATACCAATTTTTGAGTTTTTTGTTTTCATTAGGTCATATCCCCCCTTATTTTTAAGTTATTTTATAGCTCATTTCTAAAAACATGTTAGGTCATCCGAATCCGAGCTCTGCTTATTATATTTTTCTATTTCAATTTCTTGCTGGTAGTTTCAACAATGCTAATTGGCAAAATGTTGCCAATTACGAATACACAGTGCTATACGAATTGCCATACGAATTAGCAATCATTGTTGCTTGTAGTAACCCATCTTTGTAACGCGTTAATATAAACTAATAATTATATTTACGGCTAAAATACGCATCGTTGTAACATTTATGGAGAACTGAATTCAATGCCTGTGTTGGTTTAAAAATTTGAATTAAAAAGTATATGTATTTTTCACGCTTCGTTTGTTTAAGAATTTTTCAAACGGTAGTAGAAATGTAAGACAGAAATTGTCGTATTATAATATAACATAGCCATTTACCATGTCGCGAGAAAGTACGTTCTGTTTGTGGCACCACTATTTTTTTCAGTGAAATTTGTTCATGAAAAATAGATATAAAAAGAATGTCATGTCAATTTTTCAAAAACCTGAATATTTTTGCGAAATTTTGTGTCTAACATAGGCAATTTTCTTTAAACTATTTTTTCTTAAAAACGCCGCACATTTTTTAAATTAAATTCAGACCTCAGATAGCGTAAAGAACGCTTTAGAGATTGTACAGGTCTCATGTTCGTTAAAAAGCCTGATTTTGTGACAATTGAAAAAAAAAATAAAAACATTTCAGCGTCTTCCTACAAATACAATTGTGGAGATACAATTTTCTTTCTAAATGAAATGTGTTCATAAAAAACATATCTTCGAATAAGGTCAGGTTAAATGTTTTGAAAATATGAGTATTTTTTGTGTAATTTGGATACAAACATAGTCAGCCGCTTCGAATTTGCTGCGCTTCATGAATGTAAGTCCAGTGTAATTTGGAAGCTTTTGCTCTTCCTATAAAATAAGTATATTGGAGAAAGGTAATACGTTTAACTTACAACTAACAAATTACTTCTATACTTCAAGAAATTTTTATCCCTAATTATGGTATCTTTCATTTCTGAAAGTTATGCATGACTACCGTTCTTGGCCACAGAAATGAACGCAGGTATCCACCACAGTCGCTTCCTTTGAATTGGTAGGGTTTGGCTTATATTAACATTGTCTCTAATACTTTGCGTGAAAAAAAATTGAGTAGTATTAATTCTTGCGAACATTTTAATTTTGTATTACTACCTACACTGCCTTGGGAAATAATGCTGCGATGTATATTTGAGAAGATCATTGTTGACAACAATATAAGATATCGAAAAGTAAAGTTCTTTTCAATTCTTCTCTTTGTTGAACATTGGCATGCAACCATTATGAGGCTTTTATTTATTTATTTATTTATTTATTTATTTATTTATTTATTTATTTATTTATTTATTTATTTATTTATTTATTTATTTATTTATTTATTTATTTATTTATTTATTTATTTATTTATTTATTTATTTATTTATTTATTTATTTATTTATTTATTTATTTATTTATTTATTTATTTATTTATTTATTTATTTATTTATTTATTTATTTATTTATTTATTTATTTATTTATTTATTTATTTATTTATTTATTTATTTATTTATTTATTTATTTATTTATACAATGATTTCAAAACCAGAAATATATTTTCATTAAAATGTTTAAATAAAAAATGTATTGCTTTAAAGTACTTAATTTTCTCACCAAATGTCCTACGATTTCAAATAAGTTTTACAAAACTTTTTGACGGAGATGTGTTAATTCGGAGAGCTTTTGTGGTATAAATAGTATTACATAATCATTACTAAAGACGAAAAAGTACGTGCTATGTATCACAAGTTATTTAGGAGTTCAGGCTTCAATCTTCATCCAAGGCTTCATTAATGGTAAGTTTCAGTTAGAAGTTAATATATTTTTATATACTTTGAATGAAAAAAATGTTAGACCCCAACCCAAGAAGTAAGAGTCTGGGGCACCTTGCCCAATTTGCTCCATTTTTGGAAGACCCTGGCTGTAAACTTGGTTAATATCAAAGGTAAGTAAAAGATTTTAAAACCGTCTTCTCAACATTTTAAAATTACTGGTCGGCTTTGTCAAGTCACCGCAAGAGTCCGCGTTAAAAGGACAAATTTACGATCTCATTACTCGAAAACTAGACGGTGAAATCGTTTCAAACTCTACCAGTGCCTAGAAGAACGTTCATCTTTTCATTAATACTATGAAAGGGGTATATTGAATGAATCGTCCTAAGCTCAAGACATGTGACTCACATTTTTCTTATTCCGAGATATTGAATGTTTTAGTAGTGTTATAAAAATAAGCAGTACATTATTTTAATTTTTTATGTTTATGAGTTTTAAAAGGTTTGTATTGATTGTATTGAAATTGATTGATTTGTATTGGAACATTTATATTGACTCATATTGCCAATAGTTAATAATTTTGTCCTGTTATGGACTTGGTGTCAGGACATAAACGGATTTACACCACTTGTGATGTGAACCTGTCAAAGTTATAAGGAAATCTGAAATCGAGTTAACAACACTACATTTACATATTATTTGATATTTGTCTTCAAAATCAATATTTACGTTTCCTTTCAGTTGCCAGATGTCTTCATCATAGAAGTGAAAAATATTGCAATTCTAATAATTTTGTACGGTATGGACTTGATAAGTGGAGTTTCATTACTTTTAATATGAAAAGATAAACAAGAATGTTACAAAATATGAAATGCAGTTAACAACACTATTTATTGTTTTTGTTTCTTGTAAACATCATGTCGGTTTTGTTACTTCTTGAAAATTTTACAATTTTCTTTTGTCCTAAAATAAATGGATAATACGACTGAAAGCGGAAAATAGAAAAAGTTCAAATTTTAAATTGATGCTTAAAAGATAAGTTTTGGAAACAACATAAGAAGTATCGAATCTCAAATAAATGTAAAATAAAATTCTACACCATGATATATTCAGTAATAATTTTTTGTTACTCAACAGTCATCGTCAACATAAATATTATCATTTCCATTCAGCCGCCCGATATCAACATCGTCAGGAGACACAAAGAAGTGGTGAAGAAAGAGTGGGATAAAGGTCAAAAGGCCTTACTGCAAATTAAGAAGTAAAGAGAAATTATGGTAAACCTGCGACAGAAATAGACGAGTTTTCGACAGATGAGCTCATATTGTGGGGCCCTGATATCGAAAAAGTGGATAAATATTGTTCTTAAATGTACTATATTACTTTCCCTAACACTTTGTGTCAAATACGACGTTTTGTAGGTCTTTGACCCCGAAAAATTGATTAATGGCAAAACGTCTGTCTCTATCTGTATATGGTCAAAGCTAATGCCTAAAATGTTCAGATGATTTTCTCCAAGACTGATATTTTTCGATGAATCTCAAAGAACTTGTCGGACTACTGCAGTAATTTCAATAATTTCTCTTTAAAGGAATGTAAATATAAAAAAAGGTTCCAAATCTCACGAACACTACCCCACCAAACACCTCGTCGTAGTCCTTTCATCCCTCATCATTGAATAGTAATAATAATAATAATAATAATAATAATAATAATAATAATAATAATAATAATAATAATAATAAAGAGATATATGGTAAAGATAATAATAAAACAATAATAACATAGTAGACAATACCTGAATAATAATAATGATAATAACAATAATACTAATAATAGTAAACACTAAAATAAATGCACAGAACTGTTGCCGTTATTTTTAAAGAGTATTTAAAGTCAAAGTGATTTAAAAGCTAAAAAATTGAACTTTTTGTATACTTTAACTTCAGCCGAGCAGTTTAAAAAATCAGAAAAAATTACAAACATTCGTGTTTTGAGGGGAAGTTTTAAGATTTTTTCGAGCTTGTTCCCGTGTTTAAGACAGTACATTTTTTATTTTTTTTAAATCCCTTTGAATTTGGCGCTAAGAAAGTATCAAAAAATGTTTTTCTGGTCGTATAAATTATTTTCTTATTTTTCATAATTTTTTTATCAGATAAAAATGTTAAGTTGAAGAAAAAATTAAAATTAAAAAGTATGTATTTGGCTGTAGATGGGCGTGGGTGGTAGGAAGGGGGCTAGGAAACCTTTCAAATAATTTATTTTTATGTTAGAGTTACAGTGTGAGAACTCATATGTCATTTGGATTTTTGGATCTTCGATTTTGTACTTTTCAAATGATAATTTGTGCAATTTTAGGAAAGTCAAGAGTTCACCGGTAATGAGATTAAAATCCCCCTTTTTCCGTCCTGTAATACATACGAGGAGAAAATGTGAAGAAAAAGGTGGTGCCATTTTTGAGAAAAAATTGTTTAAAGAAATTAAACATTGCTAGCTGGAGAGCTGAGTGCACACATACGTCAGAGTGAGGCTCGGTACACAGACAAGTGTAAATGTGGAACGAAGTTTTTCCTGTTTGAAACATGGTTCATAGAAGATTTTCTTAAAGACAAGTTTAACCATAGATTTCTTAGAAAATAATTTAGAAATATACATAATTGTAAATTATAATGACAACAATAAATGACATTTTTACTGTAACATTATTATTATTGATTTATAAAGATATATTTATATTTTTCAATTTTTGTATAAAATCTTGTATTTACAAATGCAAAATAAATTAAATTCTAATTTAATTTTGTGTGCGAATTATATTTAAAATGTCAAATATGGGTTGTTTAAACAATATGTACAAACTTAATATTAATGTAAAACAACAAATCATAATATTTGATTCGCCTTATATAACACGTTCGAAATATAAAATAAGTGGATTAACTTGTTTTAGGGGTTTTAACACCGTTTTGCAAAGTTTTGATCTTTTTTTTGCATGTTTTTGCACGTTTGGGTGTTTTTATTGTACGTTTTAGAGCTTCACTGCACGAAAATCCGATCTTTACTAATACTGTTGACAAGGAATTACTGTTGTCCTGTACACATAAACTCTCCTTAACAATGTTAATAGTTTTGAACAAGTTTAGTAAACATGAAACGGTATGATACCTTGGAAACGCCCTTTTGTTCGTATACTAAGGATAAAAGTTTCCTTGTGACGGTGCCCCAGACGAAGTGAAGTGAACCTGCGTTGTTGAGTGGTCAGCCGTTGCAGGGTGCAGACGTAATGGCTGGCCGGAGGGAGGGGCGAGTGGGCAGTGGGGCGAGGGGCGAGGGGGTGACGGTTCGTTGCGAGCGATGACGCAAGAGGAGCGCAAGGAGCCCGAGTGGGTCGAGGGCTGCTGCCCTCATGCGGCTATCCTGCTGAAGCAACGCTCCAGCTATTGATTTTAGGGGAATCCCCCTCCCCTCTCACTTCTTCCACACCCGTCCGTCCCGCCCTTCTGGGTCCTGCCGGCTAGCGTAGAAGTGCGGCTGGGTTTTTGGGGCGTCTCCTGCGCAACGCCAGCAGCAGCGGCGGCGGAGGCAACGGCGGGGACGGCGTTTCAGCCCCGAAAGGCAGGCGGTGTCACTCGAGAGCAGCCATCTTCGAAAAAGGAAACTTTATGGACATCGCATTTCGCCTTGTTCAGACTCCAGTTCGGTAGTGTGCCGAGTGACAGTGATGGGCGACCTTTGTCAGTGGGGTAGCGATGTGTGCGTGTGCTATCACCAGTGTGCAAAGATTACAAATTCACCAAGTCTATTTCTTACCGGAAGTCGTCCCATCTAATTTAGGTAAGTAGAAATTCGTGCCAAAAACCCAAATGGATGGATCGAATGTTTTGAAATTTCTTGCTTGTGTCGACTGCTTTTCTGAATTGTAGCGGAATTTCCGAATTGTCACAGTCGAAAGTGCGTGAATTGTGGTAGTCTTGTGGCATCTTAAAGAATTGTTTTCACAGTCACTTGCCATGGATCTTCACTGATGTCGCGATATCCCACTTCGCAGCCTAATATGTACCAATATGCCTAGTGAACGTTTTAAGCACTTAAGTGAACGTTTTAATCTCTGGGATAGAACAGGTTCTCTTCAGCAATATTGAAGGCACCAAACTTCTTATCTGCACGTGCGGCTATTTTATATTCGTGTATATTGAAAATCGGATACCAGTACTTCAGGAATAGTTTCTTCTATTTCGCCTTCGATTGTCTGTGTTCGAACTCTAACGACATATAGGTCAAATCATATTTTCATTACCATTACTTGGGTTCTATAATATTGACATTATCAATAACGCAGTACAAATTTTTATTTTTTATTTTCATTAATAAGAGTATAGTTTTGTTGATTCAAAAAATTGAAATGGAAAGATAAACATCTCGTTTTCTTCGGTATACTTCGAGATATAGGGAGACATAGAATGAACATGAATTTATTGATGTGAGAACGAAGGATATACAACAAAGTACAACATACATACAAACATACCGCATATATACATACATAATACACATAGATTTTTGTGAGGAAAGTGTGAAGCAACATGGGACTAAATTTCATTTGTAAATCAGGAAGGCTCATGTTGTTTAATTTATTCCTTGTGAAGCAAATTTCTGTTAGATATTCGAGTTAACCTGTGAATAAATTACGGAAAGAAATTTACACCTACATGATAGATCATTAGTAATAAACTATTGTAAATTTCTATGAAGAATTAATAAAGTAAAATAGACCTTACTCTATTTACTGATTAACGAAAATGTAAGTAATTGGTATTAGATATTCGTTAGTGATATATAACAAGAATTCAATTATCCATGGTATTTCACTTTCAACCTATCTTTCTTCCATTTTTTTTTCTATTTTTGCAGCGCTTAGGTCGAACTTTATATTTGCCTTAAAATTTCTACATTTCATAAATGGAGTCCATTTCAATAGCGAATGAACTTGTTATTTTTGGATCATTCTGCTGTTCATACCTAATCGTGGACTCGGTGTCTATAATGTGTAAGTTTCGAAACGTTTTGATCTCCCAAAATTATCGTGTGTAGGACGTGATTAAAATGAACAGTAGCTATTTTCGTGACACTGAAAAGTATATTGAAAGAAATAAAAACGCTCAAAAAGTAAATGGAAAAAAGATAACACTTAAGAAAAGAACATTTTCCTTGAGTTGAAATATGTCGCTTTTAACCGTCGGCGACCGACATTACTAGGAGCAAAATTTTGTGATGTGAATTTTCTATAATTATCAATAGTTGGTGTTGCCTTGTTGTGAGGTCACCGGAATAATTCGCCCGCCCCATAAATATTATTCTAGAATGTTTAAGAATTAGGGGAAACATGTCCTAAAACTTGCAACAGACTGGAAAACCGGAAAAGTGGCCTACGGTTCATTAATATGAAATGACTAAAAACATTAATTTATTTGATAATTATAATATATAATCTATAATTTATTTACAAAATAATACTTTACGGCCAAACAGCCCAGCTATTTATAATTATGAAAAGTTGTCAGAAATACTTCTATTTTAATGTAAATTTATAGTGAATATTAGGCAACGTTGCCCAGAAAATATCGATTTTAGTATTTCAACATTCCTAAATCCTTCATTGGGTGATTTAGATTTAATTTACAAATTTTAACAATAATTGCAGATTGGAAATGCGTTTTATTCAAAATGACCCGAGATATTTATTAAGATTTTATAAAACTTAAACGAAACAAACGAGCTTCGATCAAGCAATTTATAATAATAAATAATCACGTTCATAAGCGTAGGCACAGAAATTGTTATACAGGATTTCATTGTAATACTTAAGTATTACAAGTATTTCCACGCAGGATAAAGGTACACATTTAATATTATTATAATATTACATGAGCGTTTGTGATCAGTCCTTTTTATTGAAATTACATTCATAGAATTTCTCTGTACATAGAATAAATTTTTCTTACCCATGAATCTCAGTAAGTTTATGTTTTACATCTAATTCATTTCATACTTGGAGACATTTCACTTTTATTTGTGAATTATAATACATTGTTAAAAATTTTAAAAGGTTTATTTGTGATTAAATAAAAATTATTCTGACACGTTCCCAGAAATGTCCTGACATTTGGTAATATTTCCTATTTTATATGTTCCACGTTCATCTTCAACAATCTTTTTTCAGTTATCTGCCGATAAAGAACGTTATCAACAAATTGGTAAATGCAAATTGTACGACGAGTAATTATGATATTTTCATTGCTATTATTATAGGTTAGGTTAAAGGAATAAATACAATTGTGGTACCTGTCTAATTACATATCTTACACAGATCACTAGCTTGATAAGTTTAATATTTTGAATTTTTGTTTGTAAATATTTTGAAATGTTGGCAACAAAATTGTCCACGAGGAACAAAAAGTAGGAAAGAAATGTTAACAACAAAATAATATTTGTTGTAAACAAATTGATCCTTCTTCTAACAGCGCACGTGCGGTAAAAGTCATAATAGTTTAAAATTGTCACAATAATATTGAACAGTGATAACACGAGTGCACGTTTTATTTAAATAGTTCATCAATAGCGTGTCAAGGCATGATTAGTGTACTCAGAAGTTGGCAATCATGCAATCACGACGGTTCGTAATAAGAATGAACAATGCAATACATACAATCGTAAAGTACTCGAAATGCGTATGTATTTTTTTAAAATGTCTAACAAGAGACTGAATTCCATATTAAACGCAAATAAACAGAACACCAATAAATCAAATGAAAATGTTATATAACTGTCTTTCACCTTTTTCCTATTTAGAATACATTGATAGCAACACAAACTAATTGTTTCCAATTCGAAACATACTTAATGTAAAGTAATAACAAATTGCATGATATCATTCCATAATTTTATTTCAATTCCAAAGGCAAAATGAACATTTTTCTGAGTATCAAGAGTTGTAATGACGCAAGATTTCAAGAAAAAAAACTGACTTTAACACAGGTACGTGATTTGTGCATTGATACGTTGTTTCAGATAAACTGGACGACGGACTTACTCGTCCTTCCGCCAATGATTCTCGTTTCAATGTAATTAAATACATTCCTACAATGTGCATTTTTCTTCCGATGGTATTATTCACAATGTTTCGGTATGCGGCTCTATGAATTAAGTATCTCCAAATGTAGATATGTTCATTACAGGGAACTGTCACTATCCGAAAGGCATAATTTCTAATTGATTGATTGGGGTTTCCCGGTACATCAACTGCTGTAATTACTAGTTCCGTGAGTGTAGTTCATGTTATAGGCGCAAAATGGCGGTGTTGCTCCCCAGCATGAGATCCAGCATCGACTTACACGTCGGCTTGCGAGGTTCCGCTCCATATATCTCCCCAGAGGGGCAGAGGGGCAGCGCTCCGGCCAGGTCAAGATCTAAGCTTCCAACTCGTCTCCAAGCACATGTGGTAGGGTAGCGCAAGTAAGTGTGTCAGGCAAGAGCAAGGGGAGATCGCGCGCGGTCCGAGTCTCGTTTGTTTAGGTTTTGCTCGGACATTCGTCTGGTATTAATTGTAGAAGCCATCGAAAACTACCTATTAAAGCAGCCCGGCCGCTAGAATTTTCCTCCAGAGAGGGGCTGAACCCGACCTAGCCATTTTGCTATTCTCGAAAAATCCGCCACCGCCAGGACTCGAATCCTACGACCTCCCAGTTAGAAACGCAACAGCTGCAGTGTCAATATTTGCTACCCTGAGCTACTTCAGCCCGTGCGTATTTTCTGTAAACGAGATTACATTTTTTCCTAGGGCATTTATCCAGCTGATAGCCGGTTACCCTTGATGTCCCAATGGGATGCTTATTCGACCATATTCTAGACACCAACACACTTGCGGGCGCCTTTGATCTGGGGTCAGCAGAATACGAGACCCTCTGTGATACAGACATGAGAGACAAGGGACTAGCAACCATGCCCAAGGCGGGACTCGAACCCGCGACCCATCCGACCGAAGCGCTAGAGTCTATACACGCTCTTAGCCACCTTGGACATCCAGGTAGGCAAATGAGATATGCATATTAGATAATAAATATTAATAAATTAAGTAAGAACTTAGTATTATTTAGTGTCATAAACTTGTTTTTATCATGAAACACTTGCAAAAATAATTATATTATTTATAGTTTAATTATTCGTTTTGATTAAATGACTGTTTTAACTCGTTTTTCTTTCTTTTCTCACGTCGTAAGAAATGTACTAAAGCACCCAAAATCAGAAACACAGTCATTGCCAGACCCTGGAAACGAATAAGTGAAGAATTTTTCCCTACATGAAAATTACTTCCTCTTACACATTGTGTGGTCAGAATCTGTGTTGTGGGCGGCCTTGATACAGAAAAATCGATTGACGGCGAAACGTCTCTGTGGTCATCGCTAGCCCCCTAAACCGTTCAGACGATTTTCTCCAAACTTAATATTCTGCAATCGATCTGATCGAATTCAAGACCCTGCCAGTTTGCAACGGGTATTTTGATTTTTAACGGTACGTTATATCAAGCCTCAACATTTTCAAACTTTTCTTAAAAGTGGCTTCAAATTTTTGGATTAAACTTCGTTCGCGGATAGTGTAAAGAACGCTAAAATGACGCAGGTCTCATTTCCATTGAAATCCCTAACTTTTCGAAAATTGCAAATTTAGAAGTTTTTCAGCGACTCCAACAACTCCAATAAAGCAGTTCGAAATTTTTTCCTTCATAATATTTGTTTTTCAAAAACAGACCTTGAAATAAGGTTATGCAAAAATCTAAGAATTTTACGCGTAATTTTCCATGAAATATAGGCAATGTTTAAAATTGTTTCTCTAAGACACCACCAATATTTTTTAAATGTCCCCTTGTATGCAGCAAAGGGCGGTAAATAAATGGTGTTGGTTCCATTTTTGGTGAGGACTTGATATTTTCGAAAATTGAAAAACATTTAACATGCCAAAGTCCAATATCGATCATAGAGAATTTTTTCTTAAGTGAAATCTGATCTAAAAATTAGATCTTCAAAAATGGCTGCGTCTAATTTTTTTTAAGAGTAGTTTTTGCGTAATTTAAAGTTGAACAATTTATTAAAAAAGCGGCGAACATGAATTCCAGTTTGTTTTTTCTTGTTAATTTTTTTCAGATCTCTTTTTCATTGACCTCTTTAAATTTTCAAAAATGGCGAAGTTAGTGACCCTCGTATACATATTTTAGTCAGAGTTTCTGACAACAGCACAGACAGTCCTCGACGTTATTGTAACTCTCGAAAATCACAAAACACTGTACGCTGTTGACAATACTACACGAAGTGTTGAACAGTGGGGTGTAAAATTTGGCCGCACCTGTGAAGTACGTTCGCGACATATACAAATTACTCAAGTAAATGTGCAATACAGATATAATAAACAGTACCATTCTATGCAACGTCTCATTTTTTCAATAGTTGGCTTAAGAGATGGTTTGTAATTTGTCGTTAAATTTGAAATTCATTCGATTTTTGTTTCTTCCTGTTTATATTTTTTTCTTGCAATGAGAAATGTATTTTACGAATACGAATCTATTTTTGAGCGGACATAAATTTAAAAAAAAATTAAATCTGAGTTTAGCGAGTCCAATTATCGATATTTTTATTAGAGATAACACGCACTGCAATTTACTGGAAACCACCAGGGCACGCACCAGATGAAATTTCAGTTATTTTGAAGGTAAGTGGGCAACGTCGTGGAGTTTCGTTGCCTCACAAAGTGTACTTTGCGTTAATTTTCAATTCTGGAAATCGAAAACCTCTCAGGTATTTTTATACTAAAATATTCTGTAGGGCTCAATTGAAACTTCAAACGCATTTCCGAGTGCGACGAAGTTCTTTGGCCTCCGCAAAACACCCAGTCTGACCAAGGAAAAATTACCAATGCAGTTTTATGTTAAAATGCACACGCAGGTACTATATTTCAGCGCTTTCCCTCTTCTCGTAGCGCCCTCAAGGGGAACCTAAGATCCATAGGAACCCACGATTCTTCCTCCATTAGAGTGATTTCACGTCAGCGAGTTTTATTGACACATTCTAAAACAGCCATCACTGTGCAGAATCTATCATTGCGCCAGACAAATATCGAAGCACCTGCTGACAATACCTCGAAACTGTCAGTTCACTGAGCGCAGTAGAGAGGTTATAGAGACCGTGTTGAGAAGTGGTCAATGTGCAGATTAAGCACATGCTTTTGACTCTAATTAAGATGCATTGTGGCCAGCAAAAATATTTTAACAAAAAGGCTACATGTGGTCGCGAATGTCCAAGAAATTGAAAAGCAACTTAAAGTAAATAAATAAAAATGTACATAAATTCGTTAATATTTCAAAATGTTTAGCCCTTGGATGCCGGAGCTCAGATTTTGCGACTTTCCACTTAGTGGACCTGGCTGAATAAAACACTAATTTGGGACCGGGATGAAAAATTTATGAATGCAATGATTTTTATTATTAAATAAACTAGTATTTTAAACTTTTAGTGTATAATCAGAAATTTTACACTTTTATTTGCAACTATAACAAATAATAATCTTTTTTTAATGTTCTGTTAAAGTTTGCTTTCGCCCACGAAGCACTATGATTTGGTTTTTGTCTTTTTCGAAGAGGCATAAATAGCACATTGAAAGAAAAAAAAAAAGACCTGAAGAGAAAGTATATATAACAATTCTACCACGACATTAACATTTGTAAATATTTGCCTTACCTCTTTATTTTCTTTGGAAATGATCTATAAGACTTCCCAATTTGTGTCCCTGTGAATCTCGAAGACTTAAAGAGTAATTAGGGTTCGTTTGAGGATATAGGGTTTCTCACTCATTTTCATATTAGCACGGGGACATTCTTTCGCCAGTTGCGTATACTCCTTTCCCACTGACAATAGTCTTGAATCATTTTTGTGAAGATTAGGTTCGCATTCAAAGCAGCACTGTCAATATAGCCATAAAATAACCTCATTGGTCATTGACGAGTATACCGTCAAGATGTGAAATTGTCGATCAATATCACAGTTCAGTTTGTATATCCTGCGTGTTAGCTCGTAATGTTAGTTCCTTCTCCATTAGACATTCACCAGAAACTCGAAAAGTTATCAGTTGTGAAGTGGGACATGTGCATTTTTTGGTGTTTTTTAAGGTATCCGAGTATAAATATTAATAGAAACGTCGCATTTTTGAGAAAATTATGAAAACATTGTGTTGAGACTTCATGTAAAGTTCCTCTAAAAATCAAAAATCGTTTTCAAACTCGCAGGGTCACGAGCACGTAGAGATCGATCGCGGAATACCAAGTTCGGAGAAAATCGTCTGAACGTGCTAGCGCTTTTCACGGTCGGACAGGCGGACGGGAGGCAAACGAACGATCGGAGAGACTCGTGTTTTGAGGTCAATCGATATTTCGGTATCAATAGCCGACAAAACGTGGATTGTGACTACACCGCGTGTTAGAGGAAGTATACTGGTGTTTGTGAAAATTGCAACACCCAGGAGGCATGCTATTTTATTGAAAATGATTCCACAAATTGGGAATATCACAAATAACAAATGATTAGAATTACAGAACTGTACCTACAGTTTGAACTTGAGTATTTAGTACGGTGTAAAGCCGCCAGCGATTCCTCTAGTGGCATGGATTCAAAGAGAGCCTGGATATGTTGCTGGGGAATGATAGGTTGCAGGGAACACACGGCCATGCGGTTTCTATACGTGACTCCAAAGCGTCGACAGTGACTGCAGAAGGAACAGAACGAACATGTTTCCGACCGAACATATCCCAAAATGTTCGATGGGCGCCATGACAAGAGAACGTGCAGGTCTAAGAAGCCGTGATATCCGTCGCAAAAATCTTGCACATTCCTGGCCACAAGCGGTAGGCATTGTCCTGCTGAAAAATGGCATGTGGAGCTGCTTGCACGAGGGACAGTATCTCGGGATCCTAAACCTCCCTGATGTAGCGGTTGCTGTTCAGATTGCCCTAAATACTATGAGGTGAGATCGCACATTGTAGCCAATAGCGCCCCAAACCATCACACCTGGCGTTTGCCCACTATGGCGCGGAACAACGCGGCTGGCAGGTTGCGATCACCACGGTAGCGTTGAACAGGTATGCGGCCATCGCTGCAGCACAAAATGCAGTGGGACTCGTCCGAAAACACTACATTTTGCCACTTACCACACCAGTGAACATGTTCTCGTGCCCATTGCTGTCTGAGGCGTTGGTGGTTTCTAATCAACGGAATCCGACGCAGTGGTATGCGTTCCATTAGTTCAGCCCTCAGCAGATAGCGTCTAACCTTCCACGCAGACATGACTACACACGTGGCAGTGCTCCGAAGTCGAGCCAATACTTTGGACGACGCCGTTTTCTATTGGTTACGGCCATGCGGACAAGACAGTCATCTTGCGGTGTGGTCACATTGTGTGATCCTGACCCACTCATTGCTGTGGACGACCCTTCTCTATCCACTGGTTGGACTTGTTACTGTAGTAGCAGCGGTTGTTCGAGCCGCAATGTCACGGTACTGCAAACCCGCTTCCTGGGGTCAGATAGTTCTGCTCTGTTTGAACTCAATCAGACGCTGATATTGCGCCCTTTGGCGTCGCATACCGGCACTTGCTTGCACGTTTCCACGTCGTTTGACGACTTTACACTGAGTATACCATAACTCTGACCTGACCTGTCACACAAAGGAGGGCGCTGCTAGGCCAATGTGCACGCCACCTGTATGCAACATTAATCACTTATGGAAACATTGGTCTACATATCCACTTATTTTTAAGCGATTCCGACCATTTCTTCTGGGTGTTGAAATTTTCACAAACATCGTATTTTACCACATATAGAAACCTGATTTACTCACTTTTCCGACACAAGAGCCCCACAATACGAGATTTTTGCTGTAGCATTACAAGACTTTCTCTTTACTAAGTATCCATTAAGGCAAGAAAATAAAAAATAGATCTTTAAAAATTGTACTATTTTCAAAAAACTACACAAACATTTACAACAACCTTTTTTCTGTAAATTCTGCTTGAATGTAAATTCCTCTCGTTTTTATTCAAAAAGTCTCCAAACATTTTCTTTATTTTTCTAGTGGAACTACAACTGTACACCCTTTAATTCTGGGGGTACTTTCCATGAAGCTCTTGGGACATTTTCCAAATTTAAAAAAAATTGGCTCCATTGTTTTTGATTATATTTTGCTGTTAGATAAGATGAAGGACGTTTTAGAGAATGGTGCTGGTCTTATTTTCGTTAAAAACTCAAAATTTAATTTAAAACTCAGAATTCAATGTTTTTCGGCGTCTTCGTACAACTAAAATATTAAGAATAGATATTTTTTCGGTAATAAAATTTCCTTAAAGATAGATTTTGAAATATGGTCATGTATAATTTTTCAAAAATTTGAGTCATTTTCGTGTAATTTTGCTTGAAGTATAGGTAATTTTTAATTTTGTTGAAACAATGTTTTCTCAAAAACGGCTGTATCGTTTTTGATGAAATTTTGGAATTTAGAATGAAATTTTGTTTTGGATTGTCTGGAGAACGTTTATGAGAATAGTGTAGGTGTTATGTTGGTTTGAAACCCTGATTTTTCGAAAATTAAAAAAAATTCGAACTTTTCGGCGTCTTCCTACAACTACAATTGAATCGGTTATTTCTAAATCCCCGTAAGTAACTCTCTTTTGCATTTTTGCTTTTTATGAGAAAATAGAAGCTGCAAGATAGATGCATCGATACATGTGTAAATCACGTAGTCAGATGAATAGAATGGCCGTGAGAACTACAATTATGAAGATAGAGATTTTTTCGTTAATGAAATCTGTTCCTTAAATATAGATTTTGAAATAAAGTCATGTACAACTTTTCGAAAATCTGAGTACTTTTCGCGTAATTGTGCGTGAAAATACGGTGGAGAAAGTATGTAGTTGTTTTAGCACGGCTAGTTTCCTCGGACAGAGTGAATGGCGCCGCAAAAAGGAAGGTTGAGTACAGCTGAATGGCTGGAAGAGTGGCTGTATTGTGACTGGTGTGTTTACTGTACGGATATGAATTCGAATCCCAGTACATAGAGAAACGTTTTCTGTGTTGAAAACATTTTTGCAGTATTTTAATATTGGGTAGCCGGTTCAAAAAATGCGAGAAGCTATGTGCTGTTATAGCGCTACTAGTTTACCGTAGTATTGCCGTACTGCGTCTTTGCTACGAATAGTGCGTAATAAGTCGATAATGTAATAATTAATATCAAAGTATTTTGAAATATTTATGAATTTATGTACAATTTTTAAAAAAATGGTTGTGCTGGCCACAACACAACCCAGTTATTTGAATCCAAAGCACGTGCTTAATATGTAGATTGACCACTTCTCAACACCCTCTCTATAATCTAAACTGCGCTCAATGATCTGACATGTTTGAGGTATTGTCAGCTGGTGCTTCTATATTTTTCTCTGGTGGAAGAATAGATTTTGCGGATAAAAGAATGATGGCAGTTCGGTAGCTTCGGCAGTTTTAGAATGTGTCAAAAATAACTTTCGCAGTTGTGAAATGACTATAATGGAGGGAGCATTGTCGGTTTCGATTGATCTTAACAGGAAAAGAGTACAGATCAGATTTCCTTTGTGTCTGCAGCGACTATAACCCGGAAGAACGTAGTGTTCGATTTCTCTGGTGGCGGGTTTTCGACGCTCTTTAGCTGGGCCGAATTCAGTCATCTTCCCTTACTCTTCCTTGCCCAAAGCTCATCCCTTACGTACACACACACCTACATGTACTAACACACATGCTAAGATGCCTGTCGGGAGCTTGGGGCTTGTCCCGGCTGGGGCGTGCCGATACTTTGACCAATCAATCAATCAATTAATAAGAACAGACTGAATATGATGTCCAGGGTGGTGACAGACCTGGCAAACCGGGCATTGTCAGGGTGTTTGATATTCACTGAAAAAGTAAGGGAAAAAGTAAGGGAAAATTAAGATGGAAAAAATATTTTTAATGGAATTAACGTGAGGAATTGTCATCATTTAATCGGTGAATGGATCCTCAAGCCTAAATGACGCCTCTGAGCTAAATTCAAATCGCCTGTTTCTCGCCCAAGAAATACCTCCTTTCTCTGCTAGTTGATGAAAGGAGCGTAGCGAAATTTGCGTGGTCAGACGGAAGAGCGGGCCTGATGGCCCGAGTCTCGCCATGTAAAATAAGGCCAATTCAATTCAATTCAATTCAAAATGGAAAAGAGCATATGATCGTAAACGCTTTTTTGATAAACTCACTCAAAATTTTGTTGGTCCGCGAATTGGACCCGTGTCAAAAGCAGCTTACTCCTTAAAAATGCATGGAACATTAATGGTTGTCAAGTTTACCGATGTCAACAAGTTCGAGTTCTGTCCATGTGAACGGGCCGATCTTTCGACGGGATCCCATATCGATCTGGTCGCATTCAACACTTGTGAATTAAAAACGCGGGGCTTTTTATTTGAAGAGATAGTTGACGTAATGCCCCTAGGTCAAATTCTAAATTTTCTCAAACATAGCTCCCACATCATTCTAAACATTTTTGCTCCAATATAAAAAATTAACTTGGCGCACGTCCAATTTTAATTTGGCAATTAACTTGGCGCACTTAAAAATGGCGCACGTCCAATTTTCTATAAAATGTTTACAATTTCGAATATGGCAAAAGTTTTTTTTACCCTCTTTTAATCTAGTTTCTTTTTTAATAATGTATGTTCATGAGTAGCATGTAGATATGATCGGTAGTGATGGTTGAATTTAACACTTTAAATTTTAAACAATTGCATTTTGAAAACAAGGTTGTAGCATTTTATAGCAGTAACAAAATTAAGATTTAGCATTTTACAGAATTTGTTACGAAAATTATTATTGAGAGAGAACGTTTTGACATAAAAAATATTTTGATGTTTTTTAGATTTTCCCATTAAGATCAGAAAACAAGGGAAACCTAGTATTTCGCCATTTGTGAAGTTAAACAAATATAATAGCGTAGGAAGTAACGCGTGCGCGTAGGACATTCATCTTCCCGAGACCTTCTCCGTACTGCGAACTGAGGAAGCTGGGCCCCTTGAGAGAACACTGAGCGCTCAGGCTTTCAGGATTAGATTTTTTAATTGTTTTTATTTTTTATCAGCTAAATAAACATTTTTGTCAGCTAAATAAACTATACATTAATAAATACGGCCACAGTCAAACTAAATGTTTTCAAACATATTTTTCAACAATGTGTTGTTGATGTCGCATACCTTGTTTGAGAACACGAAGAAAAACATGAAATGCAATTTAGTATTTATATCATATATTCACAACCATTTTGCACTTTACACGTGATTTCGCATTTTACGATCGATTTTCAATTTTATCACAGATTGAAAATCTTCAGAAATATACTGCAAACGCACTAGATCGATCATGAACAATTTTTCGAAAATTTGAGTACTTTTCGCGTGATTGTCCGTAAAAATACGGGAGAGGAAGTATCACGAAACATCACGAAGCGTGTGCGAAACATCTGTAACGATGTCTTTTGTCTAACGCATATCTTTCGTCTGACGACGTCTTTGTTTATTATTTACAAACAATAGTGTTACGACACTGACTGAAATCCTTTTTCTTTTGTACAAGTAAGGTATTTTTAGTTATTTGATATTTAATTTATTGAATTGAATTGAATTTGCCTTATTTTACGTGGCGAGACTCGGGCCATCAGGCCCGCTCTTCCGTCTGACCACGCAAATTTCGCTACGCTCCTTTCACCAACTAGCAGAGGAAGGAGGTATTTCTTGGGCGAGAAACAGGCGATTTTGAATTTAGCTCAGAGGCGTCATTTAGGCTTGAGGATCTTTTACATGCAAGTAAATCTACTAACATGGGACAGCCGGCTTTACTTCCCCTCCGAAGGAAGGCGTACGAAGGATTTTGTCGCCCTAAAAATCCACGGCTTCGATCGGGTTTGAACCCGCGAACTTGGGTATAACAGTCCGGTACGCTAACCGTCACACCATCGCCGCCGCCATTTATATTCTTTTAATTGACGCATTTCAATTCACTCACGGCGTGTTAAAAAATAGAATACGCAACTCGGGCGCGAGGTCCTCTTTTTGTAGTCCTCGCTACGCTCGGAAGACGAACTCGACTCGTGTGTGTATCATCTGTTTCACGCCCTTGTTACGTAAACTGCCATTTTAAAATTGCCAGTATTTCACACAAAATTATGAGAACTCATATTTTTGAAAAAGTGTAAATGACACAATGGCATATATTTTCTCGCATTTTTCTAAATATGTAATTTTCGAAAATTCAAAGAGCTCATACAAAATTAGTATTGCGCCATTATTTTAACAGTTTCTCTATCCGTGGCAAAAATTTGGAGCGGTTTGTGAAAAAATGTTTTTTTATAAATTGCATTAACTTCAAGCACAAATTTCACAAAACTACTCTTTTTTCCAAACAACATTCTACATAGCCTTTGGTAAGAGCTGACTTTTTAGAATAGATATTGTTTAATGCAAAAATCTTTCTTCAATTTTGTAGATTTAAATTTTAACTTTCTACAGTTACGACTAGCGCCATTTGTTTTATTGCCCTTTTCTAGATGCGAGGAGAAAATTTAAAAAAAATACTTAGAATGAAAGCAGTAACAATAAAATTTCACCGTTATCGGAGATGCAAGCATGGAATAAACAAGTAAAAATAAAAAATAAGTACAAAATATACATAAATAGAATGTACACAAGTTTTGCTATTTTGACTGCGCTTTCACCGAACACAATAAAAGCACAACAGAAATAAGAGAGTGAATTTACACTAGCAAAGAATTCTTTCCTAAATAAAATAAATTTGCTCATAAATACCAACCTAAATTTGAATATTAGAAATTTGAAAATTTCTGAAAAGTTATATCTGGAGTGTCCTATTATACAGACGTGAAGGATAGACGCTTTTAAAAACTGACAGGAGTCGTTTAGAAGCTTGCAAGATGTGGTTGTCGCGAAAAATACTTAAGGTGTCCTGGACTGAAAACATTTCAAACAATGAAATTTTAGAAAAAGTGAAAGAGAAATGATCCCAAACGATTTGGAACAGGAAAGCAAAATTCTTTGGAAACATTTTTAGGCATTACGAATTCTTAAATACAATTTAGAAATGTAATGTATAGTTGGAAAAAGATGAAGAGGGAGACCGAAAATAAAAATTTTAGAACAACTTCAAACCCAATTATAATTAAAAAACTATGCAGATATGAAAAGGAAAGCAGAGGACAGAATGGCGGAAGCGGCAAGGCACTTTTGGCCTTAGGGTGATGATGATGATACATAAATAAATGGAAGATAATTTACCAAAACCTGTTAAATAAAGCAAAATTTCTTTTGAAAATTATAATTTGTTTAATGTTACTTAAAATGTTTGATTAATAAAACTTGTTTGTTCAATAATTTAATATCTGATGACGGTATAACTTTATTTGAAATACTTTCATTCTAAACAATAACAAAATTTGTTATTAATTTTATTTTCAGACATAAGTATATTGATTTTTTGTTCACCCTTGACGACGCGTTTTAAAAACGTTTCAGGATAATGGACAATAAAAATTTTGATTTTGAAAGCTTGTTTATTGATTGTCAAAAACAGAAAAAAGTACTTCTATGTTAAATTATTTGCCAAATCTTTCTTACTACTTCATACAAATACATACTAGTTTCTAAAAACGCTGCACAAAGCCATATAAAAGTATTTTCCAAAAACACGCACATTGCTCAAGAACAATAAAGAAAAAATACCGTCTTATAACAGCACTAAAAATATTTCAACAAAAATTGTTTTTTCGAATACTGTCATAACATAGGCTACTGTATTTATAGAGAACAACAAATATTTTTGAAACTGAGGTGACAAATAATTCAACTGAGGTGACGATAGTCAGGAGATACTACCTAATGTCGGGTCGGACCTCCTTTTGCCGGCCAAGTGCAGCAACTCGACGCGGCCTGGTTTCAACAAGTTGCTCGAAGAAATATTGAGCCATGCTGCCTCTATAACCCACCAGAATTGCGAAAGTGTTCCCGGTGCAGGATTTTGTGAATGAGCTGACCTCTCGATATGTCCCTAAATGTTCGATGGGATTGATATCGAGCGATCTGGATGGCGAAATCATTAGCTCGAATTGTCCAGAATGTTAGTCAACTGATCGCGAACAATTGTGGCCCGGTGGCATGGCGCATTGTCTTCGATAAAATTTCCTTCGTTGTTTGGAAACATGAAGTTCATGAGTGGCTGCAAATGTCTCCAAGTAGCTGAACATTTCTAGTCAATGATCGATTCAGTTGGACCGGAGGATCCAGTCCATTCCATGTTAAAACAGCCCTCACCATTATGGAGCCACCAGCTTGCACAGTACCTTGTTGACAACTTCGGTCAATGGCTTCATGGAGTCTGTCCCACATTCGAACCCTATCATAAACTCTTACAAACTGAAATCGGGATTCACTTGACCCAGCCACAGATTTACAATCGCCGAGGATCCAATTGAGAGTGCTGCAGGCGATGTCGTGCAGTTAGCAAAGACACTCGAGTCGGTCTTCTGCTGCCATAGCCCATTAATGTCAGATTTCGCTACAATCACGGATAGTTCATCGTACGACCCACATTGATTTCAGCGGTTATTTCACGCAGTGTTTCTTGTCTGTTAGAATTGTTAACTTTACGCAAATGCCTCTACTCTCGGTCATTAAGTGAAGGCCGTCGGTCATTATGTTGTCGGTGGTGAGAGGATATGCCTGAAATTAGGTATTCTCGGCATACTCGTAACACTGTGGATCTCTGATTGGATTGTTGATTGTGGATTCCACTTCCGTCCTCGACACCGTCTCCAACCTGGCCACGGCCCAGCCTCTACCCTTCCCACCGCCACCACCTCCATCCTCGCCCTCAGCACCACGCCGGCGTTTCTCTGGTCTCTGCCCAGCCTCTAGCCCCCCTCCGCCTCCACCGTCCTCGTCCTGAGCTCCACGCCGGTCCCTGGCCCTTCCTCCACCCAGCCTCTATCCATCCCTTCTCCTCCACCTCCATCCTCTCTGTCAGCTCCACCCCAGCCCCTGCCTCACCCTCCGACCAGCATCTACCCCTTGCTCCATATTCACACGTCCTCGCCTTTACCTCCGCCCAACCTCTTCCCCTCCCTCCGCCTTTACCCCGTCCTCGCCTCAACTCGACCCCGGCCCCTACCCCGGCCTCCGCCCATGCTCTACCTCTCTCTCCGCCTCCTCCCCGTCCTCACCCTCTGCTCCCCTGGCGAAAATCCGTGTTATGGTGGTATGTGAAACAGCCATTCACTACCTATTTTCCACTTGGTGCACTGTTCCTGTCCATACTGAACAGTAGTTCACTTCTCTTGGACACTTAGCTTGGAACCTTTGAAACTCATAAAGAATACGTCAACACTTCTGCACCCTGAACACATCCGCTTCTCCTCTGTTGAGTTACTTGCCTGACACCCAATATACAGTTCAACGTCGCACACATTTCATTATACATTCGTACATTTTAAGCGCTGTTAAAATCTCCTGCACGCTGCACACGTTGTTTACACATTACTTCAAACACACATTATTTATTTACGTACATCAAGTAACATGATGGAGTAATGCATGTGTGGGGCACGCAACGTGGTCCGGGAGCTCGTCTGTTTTATGTAAAGTGGCAGTAGTGAGTGATATGATAAAAGAGAACTTTTACATGTTCAATTAATGTTGGAATTATGAGAAACAAGGACGCAAAGAAAGTTAGTAGTAGTGAGTTCGCGCCCTTTTAGAAGATAAGCTACATATTCATTAGTAGTCAGTGCGCGGATTTTGTAAAGTAAGTGGCAATTCAATGTGGAAATCGCATAATTTAATTTCGAATTTCTTGCTGGTGTGTCCCATCGAATATCAGCTCTTGCGATTACCAAACGCAACCATGTTTAATGGTAAACAAACACCTTTCATGTCGTCATTAATGGATTAGTAGCCCACAAAGAGTTAACACATGAAATAATCCAAACACAAACATGTTTAATGGTAAGCAAACACGTTTCTTTAATTCTGGCCAAATGTAATATATACATAATAATAAAGGTATATTTATTGTTTCAGGTATAACTTTGAAACAACCTTAGGGTTACCTTATCTACTGTCGAGTGATCATAATCTTATTATTGATGTAATAGAAAGGAACACTGTAAATAAATTTTTCTTCCGTAAATTACACCTCTTCTTCCGTCTGAATGTCTCTTTATTAATCCAATAAAATAGTTCTTTTATATTATAGACATTCAGTTTTATTTCTTCTGTAATTATAGTTGCTAATATTACATTGGTGACGTGACGTTTCGGTTACTTCTGTTAGCCATCAGACATCTTAAGTAATAAAGTTAGATACATGAGCTTAACCTACTATTTACAATATAGAAATTTCAATATTAAAGATTCTTCTCAAGATTTGTCTCTCAAATATACCTACTAGATTAATATCATTTTTATTTAAGGCTAGACATTCAGTTCCACACATCACTATGGGTTTTAGCATTGCATCATACATCGTTTATACACCCTTTCGATTCCATCGTAAATACATCAAGTACATCCAGTCCGAGCTCAAGCGTACATTAATTTGGGCCAAAGTACACATTTGGTACACAAAAATGCATATCGAGGCAAGCTCTTGTGCCCATCCCGTACATTGAAGATATGACTTCGTGGGCACTCCGTGTACATTTCGCGTATATTGGCATATATGCCCATTTTCGTAACTCCAGCCCGACCCCTGCTCCGGCGTCTGCCTAGCCTCTATCCATCCCTCCGCCTCTACCCCTCCCTCCGCTTCCACCCTGCCCTCAACTCCTCGGCGGTCCTTCCCCGCCCTCCGCCCCAGTCTCCTAACCGGCTTCCGCCTCCTCTACCGCCCTCGCCCTCAACTGCACTCAGGGGCGTGGCTCGCCTTCGCCCCGGCCTCCGCCCACCCCTCACTTCCGTCTCCGACCCGGCCTTTGCTGCGGCCTCCGCCCCGACGTTATATCTACTTTGTCCACTAGGGTGACCCTTTGATTCTGGATAGGGGCTTACTGTGACAAATTTTGACTTATTTCGCCGTAGAGAATTGCTCGTCTGCCGTTCCGTGCGATATACGCCCACGTTGCGCACGAAAGGAGAGATGGCGCTGCAGACCGGAGGACGGGCGCCATCACTGGTTCGAGGCACGCGCCGGTGGTTTGATTGTAAAGGCGATGTTGCAGGTGTATTTTTGCACTCGGTGAGGATGCGGTCGGTCGGGATGCACGTCGTGGCAGGTAGCTCGCGCTGAAATGTACTTTTCGGACGTTTTGATATTCGTCCGCAGAACGGAATAAATTCCGTTCAACGTAATTGCTTCGCTCGATAATGATGATTGCAGATGATGCACCGGTTTCAAGAAGGATGGCTTCCGGTGGAGCGGAAATTTTGCGATTTGTAAGTTGAACTTTGTAACGCTTCCGTGCTCCATGAAATTTAGCAAGCGTCTGTACTTGCTCGATTTCAGAAAGTGTCTTGTTTTTCTCTCTTCTAACTCTCTACTGTGCTTCAACCCTGTGCGAGCGTCCCTTTGGTTACGTGCGTACCGCCCTGTGCCTCTATTGGTTCCGTTGGCTACATCTGGAATGTTCTATGTTGTTGGGGTTGTCTAAGCCAGTCCTCATTCTGATGACCTACTTATTGTGATCGTTCTAGGTTGTCATTGTTTAGCTACTGTTGACGAATGGTGGCTGGGGGAACAGGTGGCTTCTGCTGAGTGTCGCTGCCGTGGGTGACGGTTATGAATAGTCCCAAAGGATTAGAGAGGGGGCATTTATGAGACAAAGATAATCTGGGTTTTCACGGCGCACGGCACGGTTTGTTAGAGGTCGACTGACATCTTCGCGCTTTGGGGGCGGGAATCTCAGAGGTGAGGCGGCCTCCACAGACTCTTTGTTGCAAGTGTGAGGGTGGCCGTCACCCTCAAGGAGTAGCAGGTCCTCCGAATGTTACAGAACCCCACCCCCTTTGTCTGTCACGCTGCCACTGCCTGGCTGTCTCGCCACGTAAAATACGGCATCAATTCAGTTCAATTCAATTCAATTCGAAGGGGACCGGGGAAACATCTGGTGAGTGTCGCTCCCGCGGGTGAAAATTATGAATAGTCCCAAAGGATTAGTGTTGGGGCATTTACGAGCCAAAGATAATCAAGATTTCGAACTCGGGCCGACACTTAAAAATCTATTTGTTTCAACATGTTTTTTTCTAAAATTCAATTAGATAAACGGAACTAAGACCCACACAATTTCTTTAAGCGTCTCTTACGCTTCTTATAAAGTAAGAGCGAAAAAGTAAAGAAAATCGTGTTATAACAAAATATTACAGTATTTTCAGTCAAAATTAATATCCGTACTGATTCCTACTAAAAAAGGTTTATAGTTTGATACCATTTCAACTTTCTCGCCCTTCGTAGGAAGAGAAAGTACTGTAATCGTGCGCCGGAATTTTCGAAAGAAAAACGCTTATTGTCGGACCCTGAAAATAAAAAAAAATGGATAAATCATGTTCATATATACAAATATACTAAATTACTTCCTCAAACTCGTGGTTTCGGTCAGAATCCATGTATTGTGGGCGCTAGATATCGAAAAATCGATTGACGGCAAAATTCAATCCAATTAATATCTTATTTTCTGTCGAAAGCCCCAGGAATTCGCCTGACCACACAAATTACGGATGGCCTTTTAACCGTCTTGCAGAGAAGGGAGGTATTACTTGGGCGAACAAGGTGGCAATTTTTAATTTTGCTAGGAAGCTTATTTTAGGCTTGAGGATGTTTACATGCTGTAAATCTGCAAAATGGGGCAGCAGGCTTTACATCCCCTCCGAAGGAAGTTTGAGGACGAATGTGTTTTGTTCGCCCTTAAAAATCCACAGGTTAGATCAGGTTGGAATCCGCGGACTTGAGTATAAGAGTCCGATACTCTGACCGTTACACCATCCATGCCACGAATGTCTGCCTGCCCTTCTGTCAGTCCGTCTGTGCTCATCGTTAGCGCCCAAACCAATCGGCTCTTAAAATGTTTTAAACAAAGAAAACCGAGGCACAAAATTGGCTGAAAACCACTCTAGATGAACAACTGAAGGTGCTGGATGTGTTGCTGATGTATTTGAGGCTTCTTCCTTCTGATCAAATGATCAGATGGCAAACTTTTGGTTTGGTCTATTTACAAGAAAATATTCGCCTTTATTTGTCGTGAAATGGTGCCGACAGGCGTCACAGGAACCTTTGATAACATAGTACTCACAAATGCTGATATTACAATATATGAGCGAAGAAATCGAATAGGCTACTCAGGAATTCTGTGGTGAACATTTGTTGCATCTCGTAAAAATTCTTTGATGAAAGTACCATAAAAATAATATTAAAATCGATGAAATCAGCAAAAAATGCACTAAAAATGACTCATATATTAAAAAATGTCTTATTAGTCGAAATCGACGTAAAATGCAAAAAAAAATATATTAAAATGAGAAATTTGCTTTTGTTATAACATAAAATTAATTTCTATACTGAACGGCATTGTTGTAAAGTGAAAAGAAAGAAATGACATTTAATTAAAATTCGCCCCCTACACACAACTAAAACCTCAGCAAAAGCGCAATAATATTAGGGAACTCTAAAAAAAAAGCCCGTTTCGCTTACAAGTTCATACCGATAGATTGCGTTTCTTCACATATTTTGGAAAAAATGAACGTGTCCTTATTTGAAGATCTTTTTAGTGAAAAAAATCATTAAAAAATTAATCTTTGCAATATTCGAAAAACTAGATCTACGCCATTTTCTTAATCTTCCTTTACGCTATCCGACAACAAATTTTAATTAAAAAATTGGTGCAACTTTTTGAAATTTTTTAAAAAGTCGCAGAGGCTCAAGTACCGCCCAAAATTAAAATATCGGTTTCAAATTTGAGGCGCCACGACATCGCTTAAATCGATTGCGAAATATAAATTTTGGAGAAAATCGGCTGAACGGTGTAGGCGCTAGCGATGGTCACATACAGACGGACGGACAGACGTTTTGCGGTCAATTGATATTTCGGTATCAAGGACCCACAAAAATGGATTTTAACCTCACAATTTTCTATATGCTATATTTAAATAGCATACACTTCCCACTTAGAGTCGTGGTAACTGGGTAATTCCTAGGCATGTTAGGATCCAATGGGTTCCCTAGACTTCCCCACAGGACATTGAAGTTTTTCCCCTCCATTTACTACCAGCAATGCTAAATTGCTCCATCGTAATTTACAAATTGTGGGTAAAGTTTAATAGAGCTTCTGAGAGCAGTTAACGAGATAGTAGATCGCCTCGAGACGTGTTCCAACCGCCACTGGCAGGATTCTGGCGTTGAGTACTCCACGAGACTGGGCTGCCAGGGGAATGACTGGTTGGTATTTTACCACCTTTTCCTCCCCTGCTTTCAGAAGGCTAGACCCATCCTCGTGGCGGACAGTCACAACGACCACGTAGACCCCTTCCCGGCTTTGAGGTGACCCTTCCGGTGTTAGAGGAAATAATTTACTATATACAGGGTCAAGATTTATTCACTTTTTCGTTACCAGCATTCAGCACAGCTTCGCGACGGAATCAAAACAATCATGTCTGAGGGCATGGCAATGATCCCTACTTCCAATATTAATATCTATCGCTGCCAGATGCTCTTCTTGGAAATGTGCGGTGTCGGCCGTGCATTAGAACGTACTATGTCGCTGCGTGGCGTGAAATGCGGGTTTCTTCTGCCCGTAGTTGTCCAAGTTGTTTACCTTGCGAAGTACCTCACAGTGCCACAAACAAGGGACCTTTCAGCGAATACAGTTCGCAACTTGTTTCCTAATGAAATATATCCACTATTTAGTATATGTGAAGGGAAAAAATTAGCTGCTGACGCGCTTTGGAAGTTCGAGAATGAATAAAGGATGTGGTCAGTATTGGCCACGCTGCTTTCGCTTACGCCATGGACCACTCTTGTTGGAGCGAACGACTCACTTAGCGCTGTCATTGCTCGCTGGGATCTCCACTTACCGCTTATGTTTGGCAGTTCGCTAGGCGGAAAACTAGTTCATTTAGGGGAAAATTGTGACTTGATGTACTAAATGTGTGATTTTTTTTGTTCGTCAGTTACTAGGGATTAATCTTAATTAGTACAACAATCGATTATTTTACACAATTATAGACACAATTAAATCGATAATATGCGGCGTATTCGGCAAGACGGGTTTGAGCGGCCCCGAAGGCAAAGATTACATCATTGATTATAATTTAAATCAACCAATCATTGGCTTCCGACCCGCTCAGATATCTTTCGTGGAACGAAAGTGATAGTCACAGGTATTGCTGTTTTGAAGCCCTTCAGGTGACACCAGGATAGATAATGATCCATATAACTTTTAACAGGCGTGTGCTACAAACGCATTCACACTTGATGTGTCTGTATAAAAAATGATAAAAGATTGACAAAACAATAGAATGTTAACAATACTTGCATGCCGTGAGGACACTTTGGCATTACATTAGTTTTCTGTTTCTCAGTGTCTGAGAGTGTTTTTCAACTGGTGGAGAAATGACGTCGAGGCAGCGTTCCCCTCCGCGAACGGCTCTTGGAGAAGCAGTGCGAGCAAAGGGGGAGGGACGGTGGGAGGCATCAACAGCCTTGACAGTGGGCCATTGCCTGTGTTGAAGGCATCAATAAGAGCCCGTTCGTGTCCGTTAATTTTCTTCCGATTTTGGAAGCAATGTTTCTTTTTGTAGATACCGTAACAATGGAGAAGCGTTTAGTGTGTTCGAAGGAACTGCAGTATGTTAAAAATTTCAATCTACAGTGGCATTGTGCAGCTATGCAATCTAGAGAAACCCGCGAGATAAAAATAATTTCTAAGAATCGACAGATAGCCTGGAATCATGAGATTAGAAAAGGATTTGGGAAATAGGAGATGATGAAAAAGGTACTGAAAATCACGAGGATTTAAAACGTTCTCAAACAAAACTGAACATGAAATAATCAAGTCTGAAGTCTAAATTCTCCCACGCCACCCCTCCCGGATATCTATTTGTATCTATTTGTTAACAGAAATTATAACCACTTTCGCACGATCATTGGAACACTTCCCCAGCTCCTCGGCTCGCAACCAGAGAGCAGATTTTTGTGACGTCACAGCATTGTGGTGGCACTGGTCTAGTGACCGGAAGAATGGGCGCTATGCCGCGCGGTATTGCGAAAGGTCCCTTGCAAGTGTAATAACTGAGCTCAATCATGTGAAGGTGCCAAAGACTAAACCGACGACGGCATCTTTATTCCTGCAATGAGTAGAGAAATTCCCCTCTTTTACGAAAGATGGGGTTGTAGTGTGCGGTATCTGCAATAAAACTATGAGTAAAAATAGATAAAGAAAATTAAAACATGATTCACAAAAGTGAATAAGGAGTAAAATCTTGTTTTCCCCGATCGTGTATGCCCTCAAGAATAGTTTTTATTTTATTTTAATTTTTACAATAAATCGGTATGCTAGAACAAATTTTGAAATGATACAAATAAATGTTGCCATTAGAAATTTAAAAACATAATTTTTACCAGAAATCTCATTCCAATTTTTTAAATTGTTAATTGTTACCATTTTGCAGTACTGAAATGAACGTTTAATTTTGCTTATTGATATATTGCTGCAGAGTAGAAATACCATATCTCCCAGCACGAAAAAAAACAACTGCTCTTCATTAGGGAACTCGTCAACGATCAATAAGTTAATTTCAAGTGTCGACATAGTTATTTATGCACCAAGGGCGTTATAAGGGTTCTAATGATCGAGCGGCGACAAAATGCTCGAGAGCGTTTTGTCGCCCGAGGTCATTAGAACCAGCTAACTCCCGTGGTGCAGACATTTTATTTTTACCTAATTTTATTGATTCTAATTTACTTATTTTTTAATTAACTAGATGTTAACTTGACTCGGTTTGTCTTTTCCTATTTCCTTCCCATAATTCCCTTTCACAATTTCCTCCGAAAGGCAGCATGTATCATTATTCAACTTTTTTATATTTCCCTCGTAATCAAGGTCTTCTCGATTCAGGTAAGTTACGCAGCGTATATCGAACTCCGTATCGAAGGCAATAACAAACTAACGTATCGTAAAAAATAAAGTAATGTTTGTCGTCTCTCCAGGAATAATAACAAGATCAGTGCCTAAACTATGTGACTTATTTTTCATCGTCGGTGAGATGACCCCGAAATTCATCCAGACAAAGCATTGATGATGGATTCGAAAGCCCACCGGGACGATGTTCCCACACATTCCGGTTCCAATCAAGAATCAATGATTTGGTCATCCATTTCTTCACGTGGGTTTGAATAATGACGTCATTAGGAAACAGTTTTTAATTCTTAAGGTTTTGGAACACATTTTTGTTATGACCAGGGAGTGGCTAGACGGTTGTTAAATGCAAGAAAATTGAGGTTAACGTATGAATGATATTTATTACAACTTCTCGTGCAACGAAAAGAATGGTTCGACAAGACTTCGTCTATAAATCAACAAATACAACATTCTCTCTTATAGAGTGACACTGTACACTTCTGCCTGTCGTATCTGATGTAGCTATTTCTGCACAACTTCTTCTCTGTAGTCACTGCATCAGCTCTTTTACGTAATTTCGGTGCCGATCATCGCTTCTTGGAATCATTACAGTTCAAGTGGGCTGTTGGTGGTGTACCAACGCGAGGGTGACGCACCTGGTTCAGATCCGCATGCGATGCCAACAGATCTGACGTACTTCTGGTTACTTCGAAAGAGTTGGCCAACTTTATAATGTCCTCCAAAGTTGGGTATGGAAGACGAAGAGCGTCCATTCCATTTTTTCTTCAGGTGTAAACATGGCGTCGGCGTTACGGATCATCTCGTCAATTTACTGCGTGTTGCACGTTCGGCAGCGGGAATTACGTTTTCTTAAGTTCCCTCAGAACGACTTCCCATTCTGAACAGGTCTGCTGAAGTCCCATGCGCCTGGAGTAAAACTTGAAACGAGCTGCGACCACGTGCGAAGTTTTCTTGAATAAACATTTAATCTGCCGCAGAGTGTGAAGTAATCCTCGTAAAATATGTCCGCTTCTGGACTGATCTTCCTGAATACGTCGTATAATTGATTGCCTGTGCCCGATGGAAGAAGAGGCTTCTTTTGGGCTTCCGTGGACAAATTATAAGTAATGAACTGCTGCTCCATCCTGACTGCGTATTCGTTCCACTGTCATTTATTTACTTCAAAGGCAATGGCGATTGGAGTCCCCAACAACTGGGGGTTGCAGCTGCATGGAATGACGAGAATATAACTTCGAAAATTCAGAACACTAATATATATGGTAAGGAAAAGTAATTCTTGTAAATCAATTAAAACTAAGTTAAGGAATATATTTACGTCTGTTTTTTTTGTATAATTGTAATGGTCATATGAAAACTCTGATGAACATGGAAGTAATTTTTAAACACGGCTTATGTCATACTAGTTGGCCAGATGAGGTTCGCCACGACCAGTTTTTTATACTATTGACAATTTTTTATTAAAATGTTGTTTGTTTATGATGTGGTTTCAAAAAACGTGGACAATAGATTTTTTGAAAAATACCCCAAATATGGTTGAAACGGCAAAAAATTGCTAAAAACGTATTACAGTCTGTTTTATTAAGGTAAAAAAACATTACAATTAAATAAAACTAAGTTATATCTATATTCAAACATTACTTACATAATTGTGTGCGTAATCTGTGTCTGGTATCTTCTCCCGCGCACCGGTTTTTGTTTTTATTTCCAGTTGCCACACGGGTGTATTAGTTCTGCATTGAGACAATTGCCGGAAATAATAATTTTGCAATTCAAAAATGAACTTTTCGAAAATACGGTGATCGCAGTCCTCATGTGCAGTGCGGTGATAGCACTCCCCAACAAATACTATTGTTTTGACTCGTTTTACACTATTCATTTCATGATTTAATTGCTGCTGTTAGTAGTGATTATTGTATTATTGTATTTAGAAAATTTCACCACCCAGATATATATTGCAATTATGAAATAATTTGTCCTTCTTCGCATTTTCGTGAATATGTCCTTTTTCTCTCCTAAAGTGAAATTCGTATTAGCATATTAAAAACAACACTTCTTTTGGAGATATACAATCATTATTATTTCAAAATGTTTTTGGTTTAATTTAGACATTAATACACCGTGTTTATTAGAGATAATTTCTCATTTTATTTGAATAGGAAATCCATACGCCTTTCTTTTTGATGTCCAAATTTCATTTATCAATCATTCTCTGATTAAAAACTGCAACTTCTATTATGAGAGTCCTCTCTATTGACAGCATTGCCAATGCAATCTGTCTTGTGACATGCTGTTTCCTATAAATGTCTTTATACGTTTGAGGGTCGAAAAACATCTCTCAGCTTCGGAGATGAAAATGGGAATAGTAATGAGGATTTCTATTAGTGTGATGACTTCACTGAATGTGTCTTCTAACTTGGACTCTTTGAGAAACTGATACAAACTAATAATCATTATGCCTGATAATCTCCTGAATTCCTCGGTACTGTTAATTACTTCAAGCTCGTCGCGAATTTTTGAAGATAAAAATTTTGTAACTATCACAAACAATTTTAATGTTTCTTTTGGAAATTTAGAATTGTAAACTGGAAATTTTTCCGACGTGAACAGAGAAGAAGCAGTCAAATGACCAGTGAAACTAAATCTTTCTTTCATTTGAAAAATGATGACATCACATTCTTCCTTAGCTTCTCTCGCCCTCTAACTGTTTTCAATCTTTTTTTCTTTGCAGATGAATGATGGTAGATGTTGTTGTTTAAAGATTATTTCATTGTCAGTCCTAACTTTTGTCTTTTTTGTTCAAAGCTCAGAAGACTTTGGGCTACTACAGTGGGCTCAATTTCTACTTCTGACGTTGCCCAAATAATTTATCAATAAGGGGCATAATTTTCCGAAAAAAATGAAACCGAAAAAATGAATTTTTCACTTGTCAATATTTTTAAATGACAGGCAGCTCTGGAGGGAGTACTGTCATTTTTATGTCATTGACTGTAAAATTGTTTTCGTGCATTGAATGATGGCTTGCCTATAGTCAAAAATTGTGACGCTTCTCGACTGAAAATTCCACCTGGTGGGTACAGATTTAGGTACCTACTTCTTAACTTCTTCATCTAATATTGAGGTCCTCTGTGGCCTGTGTGGAAAGTGTGCATAGGCCCTGAACACTGACAAAGAAAATACTAACGTTTCTGTTTATTGATACAGATCTCATCATCACTAAATTAATCTGATCTGCATGACAATGGATATATTGAGCACTAGGATAACTATTTTAAACCAGTGTTTGAACACTTTTCGAAATTCCAGACATTACAGAAGCGCCATTATACGTCTGAGCTAATAGCTTTTCGTGGAATTTCTTAATTTTGTGCGAAACACGACACATAGCCTTGTTTCGTCGGCAATAACCGCTAAAAGTTGGCTTCCCCGATTTTTCTCTTCAATTTTTTCTTCGCAGACTTATAACATAATTTGTAATTCTGAATCGTTTTATAAATCCCGAGAAATACTAACGCTCATTCCAGATATTTTTCTAAAGCAACGTCCAGTTCTGAACTGAAATCAAATAATCCTCTAAATACTTCTGGATTTGTGGATTTTTTCGTTTCATTGTGGCCCCTTACAGATAATTCAAAAGGACCATAGAAACGAATACAATTAATTACTGTGCTCAATACATATCTATTTTGTTTGACTTGTTCATTGTGAATTGTAATATTTCTCATGTATTGACTAGTTGTTCTGTTATATTGGTAGTTCTCAATAATGGTAACTGTTTACATGAGTTCCAGAACCTTCATGATTTTTCTATCGATCTATTAAGTGGTTTAAATCTTTAAACCCAGTTTTTATCCACGTATCAACACCAAACAATATGTAAGGAAAGCAAAACCGACTTCTACGAATAACTCCCCACATAACCACTTGTATTTACAAGAAAAATCATTTTTAAATTTTCGATTGAATTATCTTTTTACTGTTTTTACCGTTTGAATAAAATTCTGAAGACTTAGAGTTGGCCTCCCAAATCCTAGTTCCAATTCCAATAGTTCTAATTCCAATAGTTTTTCCTCAATAGGGAGTGAACCGAAAGGAATTTTTGGTACAGTTTGTACTGTATTCATTTTCATAGAAATAAAACATTCATGCAGAGAACTGTCACTCTTACGTACGTCTTTTACCTGCAGCAGCAGCAACAACAAATACAACACTTAAATAATAAAATATCCACCACACTGTCGTACCCTGGTCGGATTTGGACGGAAGAGTATAGCGAACGTAAGCAGAGTGAGAGTAGGGGGATTTCTTACACAACGGCCAACTTATCACAAAAAAACTGCACTCTTCAAATTAAATTTTTAATCAACAAACCTTACATCAAGTGAAAATAATTTCGCCAAATAGGTGTAAATAATAAATTTAATATTGGCAAGTATTGACTGAACTTGTGTTCTTTCAATAACAAGCGAAATTTATAAAATTACATAGCAGCGAGACGAAGACCGAATATTGGAATTCCCCTGAGACTTCCTCGGTCGCCATGCAGTGCTAGACAGCGCCACTCGCCTCCTTGCCCATCCAAAAAAAACCTATATTTGCCGTGTTAAATCGAAGGGCCAAAGAGTAAATGCAGTAAACTCAGTATCACAGCCAAGAGCCGAGAGCGTGGTGCAATACTTGGCAAGGCACCAGATGCCGGAAAGAGCGCCTGCTGGATGCTCTTTGGTTTCAAAATGATTTCATATACATCTATATTGCTGCAATACCTTGAATGTTGAATGTCATTAGAAGGAAAAATGTATTTTCCTAAGATCTTAAGAGATCTACTGTGATTGTATGTTGGGGTAGTGCAACCTAAGCACCAGCCCCCACTGTTCAAAGAGTGCTTCTTTGAATCGGTTCTCGCTGTCACTGTAATTGTTATTGCATCAAAGCCAGTACTCCCACTAATCGATGGGCTGCCATATTTTATTTGTTTGTCTCGTCACGACGTTCCGCAACGCAAACTTTTTCCACGTCACCAATTTGTTATTGCGACGTTAACTAGCTCAAAACTTGGTCCTAGTTGCCAATTCGTTATGGAGACGTTAGCGCCCTATTTTTTTGCCGTCGTCGCCAATTTGTTATAGGCAACATGACGCGCGGCTAACACGACTTCTCAAGTACTTCCTCGTCGCCAATCTGTTATGTTCTGGGAGTGGCGGGACGATTTGTAAACGCAAAAAAATTGAGGTCAACGTTTAAACATTATTTATTACAACTTCTCCTGCAATGAAAATAAAGGTGTGACAAGACTTTGCCTACAAATCAACCAAAACAACTTCCTCTCTTGTAGAGCGGCAGACTACTACTCGAGCTGTACCGGCCGGATATATTTGAGCGCAGCCGTAACATTCCTCTGGGGTTAATTGCTTGCTCTGAGTCCCCTAGCGGACTACCGGTTCCAGCGAGGATCGGGGCCTAAAAGGGCCTTGAGGTGACGTTGCGTGCCTCTCCCGTGCCAGTCGTGCCGTCTTCATGGGCGAGTGCGCCCGGCGACTTCGGCCCGTCCCGGAGGGGCGGCCGGCTGCGCGGTGTCACTGACCCGCCCCTTGTGGCGGGCGAGGGAACTCCTCATTCTTCCTCTCCGATTGGGCGGAGGGCCCGAGGCGGACTGCGATCCAGGGACGCACTTCGTTCGCACCTCGGGTTCGGATATAACAGTTTCCCCATGAAGATTAAGAAAGAGTGAAGTTTTCATACACGGTTTCATACCGCGGTGATTGCCAGCATTACTGTCACGGGCTGTTTTTGCACACTAGTTTTGATGGTTTCTTTGTACCCTCAGTAGTAGTGTAGTTCCGCGGCGTATCAAACCGAATTGGCGTCTCACTTAAGCTGCCTATTTGTCCCATTGAAAGAATCTTTTTCCTTCGAGTGAAATGACATACCACTGAAACGTTTGTAGTTTTCCTTCAAACTCTGCTAGAAGCGTCTGACATATTAATATACGGCGGCGTAGAGGTAAACCCATCCGCTTCATTGAACGATCCACCCATCCACCGGTAGCTTTAAAACTCTTGTTTCGGAGTACTAAGAACATCAGCCTCAGTTTCAGATTTCTTTCGTATAGAGTCACTAGTCACTCACAATTTTCGTCCTTTGACGCTCGAATTCCAACGCTTTGTCTTCAACTTCAGGATGCCTTCCTTTGCAAGGACCTGTAAATTTCTTCCTACTAGCTTTCGTAGAAATTAATACTAAATTCTGTTTTCGCCACTAGCGAACATTGCACTCTGATACATTGAATTCCCTTCCTACCTTTCTATTACAATATTTTCAGCATAAAGATTTACTTTACGCTTTAATGAAGCATCATAAGTAGTTCTTCTCTGTTTGTCCTCCATATTGTAACAAAACCCCCTCAATAATAGGCCAATGATAAATTAAACGAAATGAACGAAGTTGAATTTGAAAACTCCAGCAATCCATTGTGCCGTAATGAAATTAAAAAAATGAACTTACTGGTGTTCTGAGGGACGGATTTCGCACTCGAATCTAATGCGCACCACGATTTTGAGTACTACATATGGTCAAAACAGGGTTGCATTAGATTCGCGTAAATACGGTGTGAGTGTGTGTGTGTAATTACAGGACTTGATTTCTGGCGAAAGCGACGGAACGGCGTTCCGGTACGTCCGGAATTATTATTACATTATACAATAAATATACTATTATTTTTATTAAATTAATGAGTAATTTCAGGAAGCGTTCCGAGACCTCCGCGGCTTTAAAAGGCGCAGTCCACTGCGATAAGGTCTCGTCGGGACTTTAGTACGCCACGGCGTCGCACTCGTTCGTTCTTTACGCAATAGAATCAGTTTGACCGGGGTTGGATTGTCGGCCTTCGCGAAGTCGGGTGGTCCTTTTGAAGCATTCCTGACCACGTGGAGCGTGATACCACGTCGATGCTGCGGTGCTGGCGACGATGTGTAGACGAGCATTCTCATAACCGTAGACTTACTTCGGGGCGACCGTGGAGCACTGACGAACGTCAAGGTCGACACATCGTGAGGGCGGCGTTGGCAGACCGTACGGACGCCCGCGTCGAGACACGGGCACATGTGGGCCAACGTGTCTCCACGTATCATTGGGAACCTGTTGCTTGCTGTAGGATTACAATTGCGCAAACCGCTTGCCCGACTGCCACTCACGCCGGGCCATCGTCGGGCACGTCTGGCGTGGTGCAATGTGCGGGTCAGATGCGAGACGGAATGGGGTGCAGGGGAGTTCACTGATGAGAGCCGCTTCTGCCTGCACGCCAGTGATGGTCGTGTGCGAGTGCGGTGTCGCACAGGCGAGCGCGAACGTCCAAAGTGTTTTCGTCCACGTCAGGTAGAGCCCACACCGGGAGTGATGGTGTGGGATGCCATCAGCTAAAACGCGCGTTCGTCTTTGGTGTTCGTGGAGGGATCATTGACCATCTCTGGATTTATCCAGGACGTTGTGCGGCCTGTGCAGATACCTTTCTTGCAACGGGAGGGTGGTGCGCTGTTCCAGCGGGACAATGTCCGCCCTCACACTGCCTGCGCTACGCTACACGCTCTCCGCGTGAACGGCCCTGGCCCGCACGCTCGCCGGATTTGTTCCCGGTCGAGCATGCGTGGGGCATGATGGGCCAACGTTTGACCCTTGCTGCGTCTCCCCCAACAACTCTGCCTCATCTACGTGAGGCGGTGCAGGAGACGCGGAACACTGTGCCGCAGGACACTATGCGCCACCTGTACACCACACGACGCGATGCGAGCCCGCATCAACACTTGTCGTACTGCCCACGGCGGGTACACTCGGTTTTGATGTGGCATTTCCGGTCCATGCTTCTCTCTGTTGCGGACGTGTGAGTCTCGTATGGCTCTGCCCATGCAAACATATGTAGTATTATGTCTGTATGTGCTATATCTATACGGAGGAATAAATTGTACAATGCAAGCGGGGTGTTGTGATACATTTTTCCGATATATATATATATATATATATATATATATATATATATATATATATATATAAAGAGAGAGAGAAGAGCCAAAACTGTCTGAAGTAGCGCTAAAAGTAATTACGACCATCGATCCTCCAGGGCTTTCCATAAACTCGTAAGAGTACGAGGGGGTGGAGATCTCTTCTAAACAGCTCGTTGCAACGCATCCCAGACATACTCAATAATATTCATGTCTGAGGATTTTGGTGCCCAGTGAAAGTGTTCACATACAGAAGGATGTTCCTGGAGTCACTCTGTAGCAATTCTAAACCTGTGGGCTGTCGCATTGTCCTGCGGGAATCGCCCAAGTCAGTCGGGATGCATAATGTACATGAATGGGTGCAGGTGATCAGACACGATGCTTACGTACCTGTCAAAGTAGTATCTAGAGGTATCAGGGGTTCCATATCACTCCAAATGCACACGCCCCATACTATCACAGAGCCGACACCAGCTTGAACAGACCCCTGTTGACACGCAGGGTTGAAACGCAGCGATGCCGGTGGTTTTGTATTTTACCAGATTCCCGATATTCTTGGTACCCTCGTGAAATGGTCGTACGGGAAAATCGAAATTCATTGCGACCTCGGAGATCCACATCTCACTTGCGCCTACTATAACACCACGTTCAAACTCACTTAAATCGTGATTACCTGCGATTGTAGTAGTAGTAACAACTTTGTCAGACTCTGGTTGTCCCATATAGTAGTTGCCGACCGGAGAGCCATATTCTGATTGGTTCCATGTCTCTTTATTTTAATATGCATGGCTGAACCAGTTTTTTGGCTCTTCAGTATATGTATGTATGTATGTGTATATATATATATTGTGACGTACCTGGTGGTGCCGGGTATCTTCACTGCAATATAACACTAAGAGAGGGTGTCTTTTACGTGAATGGGTCCTAGGATAAGTCGGTGCAACGTTGGGGAAGTTATTCATACATAGAAATACAATTATGACAAGATTTATTTTAAATCAAAGTTACTATTTACATAATCAGACACCGTTTTTATACTCCGCCTTGGTACCAAGATTAAGAGTAAAATACAACTTTCATACCTTCGGGGCCCCGTTTGAATACCTATGAGGTTCATCGAGCCGCTCGTGCCGACAGGGTTGTCGACCTCTACTACTGCTGCGGGCCGTCGGCAGCAGATGGCGTGGTGATCATCCACGGCTGATGCTCCAACAATTCTTCCCCGAACAGGATCTTGATACCTCGGCTGCGCACCTTCCTCGAATCACTGTCCATTAGTGGGTTTAATTACACGACCCCCGCCTACTCCGTATACTGGTCACAGTTCTGTACCGCACGCTTTCAAGAATGTTCCCTCCGCACCAACTAATAAGAGCGACGTCAATTATTTTACCAACACTAATCTTTTACTATACTGATACTTCTAATGTTCTGTTTACATGTCCATTACTTTGCGATTCCTAATCACATAACTATGTCGCGTATTACATGCGTCCATTCACTAGCGGAGAGCCCTCGCTACACGTCCGCACTGGTCGCCGCTCTGCTAACGTCTCTCTTTGCCGGCCGCACGTCGGCACATCCTTCGGCGGCGGCCGCCTCAATCCAACTAACGAACTTTTTGCACGTGCGCGCTGCCACGCTTGTACCCGCCGTTCTCACGCTCGCCTCCCGGCGGGCACCGGTGGCGGCGGCGACCGTTGCCGGCTGCCCGCTGCTCGCAGCGCCCGGCGCTCGCACCGCGCAGTCCAGAATAGCTATTGAATTCTTACACTAATGATTTAATTAGTGTAATGAAACACATAATCTGGGTTTCATCACCCCCCCCTTTCTTTTTTTGAATTTTTCCCGCTTCTGGACAAAATTCACACTAGTAACATCGTCACTGCCGATGGTTGCACTCTTTTGCATATTCCTCGACGCCCTATATACACTTATAACTTAGAATCGAATTAACATGTGATTACTTGTATTAACACTAATCTTGCACTTATTTACACTTCACTGTTTTCCATACATGTTGAACCAGGTTTCCGATTTGAAGCTTGTAATGTCCTACTATGTCTTGTCTCTTGTGCGACAGTTCATCCCCATTTTGCTGACCGTGATTTCCTAACTCACAGTTGTAGGACATAGCTTCCAGCGTGTTGAACACATCTTGATAGGTATCATCCCATTTCCAGCTACGACCTCTTCTACGTTTGTACCAATGGTTGACCATACCATCACTCTTCCCTCGCCCCTGACTTCGCTCCATTCTTGACCTGCCTACATCTCCTTCACTCCCATTCGTTGGGGCGTCTGCAAACATGACGTTGTACCCCTCCAATATCTTCAAACCCTTTCCTAAATCGGTATGATCTGCTCTGCTCAGTAGGCTCTGCACGGTAACAAGATACTGTCGCGTTGACATGCAACTAATTCCTTGATATTTTATAGGGGCAAATAATGTTGTTGGTTCCATAATGCTCTTCGTTCTGTATTCACTACGACTTCCCGTGATGTAGTTGTGATGGCTATTCCTCTGGTCGCTCTTAATGTTTATTTGGGTTTCTTCATTCCGCTTTCGTACAGAAATCTTGTTTTCAAATTCCTTCAAAAATTTCGGAAATGTACCAAAATTCTCTGCCCATGTCCTGGCGTTCTCTTCTAACATTGGGTGTAATAACTGGATCTTATATCCTTCCAATATGTTGTTTGATGCTAGGTGCCGTTCTTCTGCTCGCAGAACTACCTTAGGGTTTTCCGCCCCGTCTCCCAGAGATTTCATCGACTTTGGAGGCATAATTGGTGTCACCCCATACTTGACACTTGGCGACGTTTTCCCGTCTTCTTCCTGTTTAAACTCTTCTTGTACTCTTTTCTCTTCGCACCCTTGTATATTTTCCACGATTTCTTCTTCTACTATACGCTCCATTTCTTCTATTTTCATTTCCATTTCTTCTTCCATTATTAACTTCAATTCTTCCGTTTTCACTTTCACTTTATAAACATCCTCCTCGGTCTCGATTTGGACCTCCACCGTTTTGCCCTCCGCTGTCTTGACTTCCTCATGGATTTGGTTCGTCATCCCCTCGTTTCTATCTGTTACCGCTACCCTAGCATCTATTTGATGGCATGATTGAAATTTTAGCACCTCATCTTTCCTATCCAGTTCCTCCGCTTTCCCATACGGTTTTTCGCATATTTCGATGAGCTTCCTATTCCGTTCTTCTGTGATTCTTCCCATTTCTTCTGCCGGCTTCTTAATCTGTTTTTCAACCACCTTCCCGTTCTGTTCTTTTATTAGTTTTCTATTCCGTTCCTCCGCCTTCCTATTCTGTTCCTCCTCGGATCTTTTCTGTTTACCTAATTCTTTGCTCTGTTCTTCCGCAAATTTCTCAATCTGCTTCTCCGTTTGCTGCCTCAGCTGTTCTTCTAATGAATCTTCTGCCATTACACCCGTACACGCCTCGTATTCTTCGTCCATCCCCAAGTCAAATCCTACCGCCTGGCTCCCCAGTTCTACCACCTGCCGTTCTAGATCTATATTTACTCTGTGATCGACCAGAAAATCCATCCCTATGATTACCGAATACAATAATTTTTTGACTACCAGGGCCACCATCTCGTATACTTGGTTGCCAATCCTGGCTTGAAACATGATTTGTTTTGTGATGGGGCTTGACTTCTTCTGAGTTGCCCCAATCACATACGCCCTATTCATAGGCAAACACATTACTTCTTTTCCCGTTGCTTTTAACTCCTCATACATTTCTTCTGATACTACTGTAGTCGTACACCCTGTATCCACTAAAGCTTCTTTAATTATACCTTCACATTCTATCGATATCGTGGGACATTTCCTGATTCTGACCGCTGAGTTCTTACATCTCCGCCACGGTTGGGTATCGTAGGTTACCGGCTGCATAGCGTTTATGGAGACCGCGTTTACGTCCTCGATTTCCGCGTCCGCAATGGGGCCACCTATCACCGCGGACTCTATTAGTTTAAATAGTGTCCTTGATCACTACTTGTGCTAGGCTGTGCTAATCGGTCGGGTGCATTCCCGCCCCCACCTCGCGTCTCCGTACGGTTTGAATTAGATCTATTCCAGTCCGGTCTCTGGTTCCCCGGCTGTGGTCTCCATCCGTCTCCCCCTCTTCCGCGTTGGTTTCTCTGGTAATCATTGCTCCTATCATTCCCTTGCCCCTGGTTACGTTCCGATCTAACCATATTAACATTCCCTTCATTTCTGTTCTTTGGTACGCCTGCGAACGTCAAGTCGTACCCTCCTAACACATTCTGGAATCTTTCCAGGTCGGTGTGCTGCACACTACGTAAAAGATTCTGCACTGTGACTGGGAACTGTCTCGTCAATACACATATTATTTCCTGATCGCTCATCGGTGGGGATAGCGTTTTGTATTCCATAATACGCCTTGTTGCGTATTCCCGCAAACTTCCCATGGACTGGTTGTAATGATTATTCATCAGGCTAATTTTAAAATTAATTTGAATTTCCTCATTCCAGTACCGCTCAAGGAATCGATCTTTAAATGCCTTTACTGATTCGGGAAACTTATCAAATGTATCGGCCCATATCCTTGCGTTGCCTTCTAACATTAAATATAATAATTGTATTTTACACCTTTCCGAAGTATTGATAACATCTAAATGTCGTTCTGCTGCCTTCATAAATATGCATGGATTCTCTTTCCCGTCACCTGAAAATTTTAGTGATCTTGGAGGGGTAAATGGTACCGTCCCGCTTGCTGCGATTGGGGATGCCTTGCATTCTTTTATTTGTTCAATCTCTGTTCGTAATGACACAACCTTCTCCTCGCATTCCCTCTTGTTCTCCAACATTTCTTCCTTGACTACCAATTGTATCCTTTCAATTTTCTCGTCCTGCATAGCGGTTCTATCATCTAATCGCTGATATAGCTTATTCTCTAATTCTCCCCCCAGATTGATTACTTGGGATTCTAACTCCTTTTTCTGTTTCCCTAATTCTTCGGCGGTCCATTGCTCGTGACTTTCTACCCGCTCCGCGATCTTAGTCATCTCATTCTTCGTTAACTCAATTTGTTCTTCAGCGCGTCCTATTCGCCCCCCTATTGTATCTACTTTCCTATTCAGGTCTTCTGCCAGCTTCCTAATCTGTTCCTCTGTGAATAATTTCTGTTCGTCTAATTTCCTACTCTGTTCTTCTGCCAACTTCCTAATCTGCTCCTCTGTAAATAATTTCTGTTCGTCTACTTTCTCATACAGTTCTTCAATCAACTTCTTCTGATCTTCTGCCGCTTTCTTCTGATCTTCTGCCGCTTTCTTCTGATCTTCTGCCGCTTTCTTCTGTTCTTCTGCCGCTTTCTTCTGTTCTTCTGCCGCTTTCTTCTGTTCTTCCCGCATCATCATTATTATCTGTAGTATGTCTAAATTGGTATCTTCTCCACCCCCCCGATTCGGATTTCCTGCTACCTGGTTCATCGGCGTTGACGTGATTTCTATTTCTTTATTGAAGCTATCTCCTGACGTGTCGTCTAACCGACTTCCAATACCACTATCCCTACTTTCCGATGACCTACTGTTATCGATTCCTACATCTATTTCCCCTACTTCATCCGCCTTTTCTTCCCGGACCAGCACTACATTTTGCGCCTCCATTCTGTTGCTTTGAGCTGTCCGATCGATTCTCACTGCACTAAAGTACCGCACAAATTCTCCACTTACCTCACCTACCGACGATACCACAGTTAACCTATGAATGCACTATATCCACCACAACCCCTGTATATTCTTCGTGAATGGTTTAATTCACTCCTATTTCAATTGCTACTTAATACCGAACAAGCCTCACTCACCACCATAAACACAATAACACTAATTCAATAGCCATATAAATTTCCACTCACCTACCAATGCATAAACATAATCCTTACAATACATAATATTATTACCATTGAAACACATATACACTGCTAATAGACTCGTTAATACTATTACACAAAAATGCTTTCAGATTATAATAAATCCCTTGTTAATTGAAATTACTTTTCAACGCACTTATTGCTATATTATGTACATAATCATCATTCACATTTGCATGTCATATCTCCTCCCTGAATTTTCCTCAATAATATCATATAAATATTCACAACAAACATTCACACTGCTGGTATATATTTCCCAACCTGGTATCTTTTCTAATAAATTCCCCACACTTTACCATCACCAATAAATAATGCACTACTGCGTGAATGTTCCCAGCAAAAAAAAAACAATTTTGTGCATAATTTGTACAACACTATTAACCACCTTTATATTCTCATAAGAATTATTACTACTTCCCCATTTCTTTGATTTCCATGTTATAAAAAAATTGCCAAGCCATTCAAATATTATTAATATGTCTTACAAAATTTGGAATTCTATTACATTATATTATTTGTAACATGTACATGTATAGCCTTCATAACCTCAGTAACTACAATATTAACTATATATTGGATGCTCACAAATAATTGCCTATGTCAACCCGTAATTAATTATGCAACAACATTTTTGTAATTATCAACATTTCATTATGTTTACTTGACTTATGCATATTTTGCTAACACATGTATTGTTACTTTTTGTTGTCTACAATAATACACTTCACTGCCTGCTTCTCATCTGTACCCTGCACTACTATACATCAATTACATGCACACTATTTTCCAACATTTCACCAACTTCCCTAAGGCCACATTTCTTAACTATACGTTATCCGCTTGTTCGGGCGCCAGCTGTGACGTACCTGGTGGTGCCGGGTATCTTCACTGCAATATAACACTAAGAGAGGGTGTCTTTTACGTGAATGGGTCCTAGGATAAGTCGGTGCAACGTTGGGGAAGTTATTCATACATAGAAATACAATTATGACAAGATTTATTTTAAATCAAAGTTACTATTTACATAATCAGACACCGTTTTTATACTCCGCCTTGGTACCAAGATTAAGAGTAAAATACAACTTTCATACCTTCGGGGCCCCGTTTGAATACCTATGAGGTTCATCGAGCCGCTCGTGCCGACAGGGTTGTCGACCTCTACTACTGCTGCGGGCCGTCGGCAGCAGATGGCGTGGTGATCATCCACGGCTGATGCTCCAACAATTCTTCCCCGAACAGGATCTTGATACCTCGGCTGCGCACCTTCCTCGAATCACTGTCCATTAGTGGGTTTAATTACACGACCCCCGCCTACTCCGTATACTGGTCACAGTTCTGTACCGCACGCTTTCAAGAATGTTCCCTCCGCACCAACTAATAAGAGCGACGTCAATTATTTTACCAACACTAATCTTTTACTATACTGATACTTCTAATGTTCTGTTTACATGTCCATTACTTTGCGATTCCTAATCACATAACTATGTCGCGTATTACATGCGTCCATTCACTAGCGGAGAGCCCTCGCTACACGTCCGCACTGGTCGCCGCTCTGCTAACGTCTCTCTTTGCCGGCCGCACGTCGGCACATCCTTCGGCGGCGGCCGCCTCAATCCAACTAACGAACTTTTTGCACGTGCGCGCTGCCACGCTTGTACCCGCCGTTCTCACGCTCGCCTCCCGGCGGGCACCGGTGGCGGCGGCGACCGTTGCCGGCTGCCCGCTGCTCGCAGCGCCCGGCGCTCGCACCGCGCAGTCCAGAATAGCTATTGAATTCTTACACTAATGATTTAATTAGTGTAATGAAACACATAATCTGGGTTTCAATATGTATATATATATATATATATATATATATATATATATATATATATATATATATATAATGAGTCACGCACGTCACTTTAGCACATTTAAACGATTGAAGTTATTGCAATGCAGGATTTACGGAAGTGCATGTGGGAATGGGGCTAATTGATACGTGCATTTATTTCTATTTTATCACTAGTATTTTACGAGATATTTGAGGTAACTTTGCTTTTTGAAATGGAAATTTCTGTATTTTTCAATCTATCATGATGAGCGTAAAAAGGTGAATCCAATGATAAAGTATTTTTTGAGTAATATTGAATTTTGCAACTATATTTCCAATGTAACGGTCCGCTACACAAGGTCACTCTCTAGCACGCGCTCGAGGAAGGGAAATGATCTTGATATTTGAAGATACGAAACATTCCAAATATTCACAAGAGTTGCAGTATGTTTAGTTTCAAGATCCCATTACTATGCTAAGGTATGACACCCCTTTAAATGAAGTTGAAATAACAATCTTATTTCAATATATACTACTTATGACAAATCCATATTTTCAGTCTTTAAGTAATACAAAATATATGAAAATGCGAAGTGGTGGAAAGCAGAGTTCAGGGAAAAATCTGCTTAATGTAAATTTTAGCAGTTTTTTCCTGAACTCTGCTCTTCATCCTGCAAATATATTTTAAATTTTAAAATAAAACATTTTGAATACTTAAATAATACTCCAACCAAAATTATATATACATCACTTAAAAGTACATCTTAGTAGTTTTTATTTTAGGTGCAATTGTATTTTTTAAGGAAAAGGTAGATGCATAAAAAATGTTCAAACATTAAGATTCATTTGAAAAAATTATTGGTAATCTTAAAGGAGTGGGATTAGAGAAAAAAGAAAAAATGTCACCAATTTTCAACCCTTGATCTCATTAAAAAAGTCGCTAAAAGAATGAGGTTTTGTGAGTGTGCGAGTAAAGGATATGGCTGAATACGGGGGTGCCACCAAAACAAATCGACAATCGCAAAACTCAAAAGAGCATAAAAATTGTCGTAGGTTCGCAAAAAATTTAGCCTCCTAAGGCAATGTTTTACAGAGATACAATGAGAAACGTGTTTTTCTTGTTTTATTTTTTCCTCAGTTTCTATTGCATGCATGAGGCTGAAAAAAATATAGAGACGGAGTAAAATAGTTGAATTTGAAGAAATGTTTGTCAGCCAATTTTGGCGTCAAATTTAAAAAAATGAAATTGATATTCGACGATAACGTTGGTGTTCTCTCTCAGTTTTCCCCTTAGAATGTCTTATAACATATATTTTTTTATATTTTTAAACAATGTGGAGGGTAGGGAAAAATTAGTTAAAACAAATTTTATCAGTTCAAATATTTGAAATACGCGTCAAAATGTGATTGAAAAAAAGTTTTTACCAATACCACACAAACAACTCACTCTACTTCCCCACAACGTCATGTGATGCGGTGAATTTGCGTGGCCGAGACGTGCATTGCGGTACGAGTGTGTGCATGCGGAGCCTAGGCTCCCTGCTCAGTGAGTGCGAGGGAGAAGTGATATCGCGCTCCCTCTTGTGCGCTTGCGCGACAGCCAATCGGTGTCTATCCACTGGCAGGCTCCCCGCTCAGTAGCGGCCTTGCTGATTCTTACGCGCGTAAGCGGAGGAAAAAGAGTCAAAAACATTAAATTTTCTTTAACGTTTCAGTTAAAATAATATTGAAAAAATGGCATACATAACGACAGAATTTGTCGAAAAATAATTTGGAAATTCCGAGGCTCCCAGATTACCCTGCAGCTTCGCCACTGCTGTTCTCACAATTGTGTAACCATCTTTGTAATGGAGGAATCGAGTTTTCTTCCGCGCTAAACCCTTCCATCCATTTGTATTTTCAATTGATTTTGGGAGAAGTGTAGAAATATTGTATTAATTTTTCAATAAGCTAACCGACCTTTGAATTTTTTCATGACTTTTGGCTTCTATAGCAAATACTTTCTCTTTAAGTGCCACATTGGTTTTCTGTACCTATTTTCTGCCGAGGATACTGTTTGTTTTATTTTTAGTTTGCTAAACAACATTTTTCGGAGAGATAAACTCAAGTTTAGTCTTAAAGGCCTATTATTTACGTGACGCTACCTTGAGTGACAGAACACGAACTAACTCGGTCCTTTTTATCTGTTGATACAGTAAGGTGAGCGTGCTCTTTCATACCTCCACATCACTAAGCATAAAAAAACCCTACCAAGAAACTTACAATAATTAACACAAGAAAGAAAACAAGAGGACTTTCGAAAAGGAGGACAGGTAGGAGGACACTTTTCGAGGAAGGGCAGAACCTACTAAATAAGGACTGTCCTCCCGAAAGGAGGACGATAGGTCACCTCATTGTAAGGTATCCATGGTCTCTAACTTGACACAACGACAGTTGCATTTCTCTGATACTTTTGTTCACACAACGCACTTCGTATATCTGAGAAAAGGCTGCGCCCTGTTTCAGCGAGATCCTAGCAATATGAGTTGTTTATAAATGAGCCCAAGAGAAGAATTTCGTCAGACCCCTTCCTTTGGCGACCATGTGCTTGGTTATGCGTTTCATAGCATGACATAACGAGTCTCTCGTTGCCAGTAATATTTCCAAATGGAGTAGGATTAGGGAAAAAATAAAAAAATATATGTCACCTATTTTCAACTGTACAATTCATGAAAAAACAAGTTTCAAGTTGCTAAAATATAGTGGTGTTAAATGACTGCGATTTGACGTAGATTGATTTATATACGACACGTCTCACACCCATTGCATACCTAAGATTTTTCCGACAAAAAATCTTCACTTCTTGGTTCTTGACCGTTTCATATTATCTGGAACACAGTTGTGTACTAAAAAATGTGTACTGGCTGACTGCTCTTCTCTGGTCATCTGTAAGCTCTGCAACATTGGGTGCCTGCAGACATTGAATTTCATAGAGTCCTTTGTATAAATTGAAAAACCTGCGTACAACTTCAGTCTTGGCTCAGATACTGTACGTACACGAAATAACACTTCCTGACCTACTGTGAATTCTTTCTTCCCTTTTGCTTTTTGTATCGTATTTCACAGCATTTTCATTGAGCCTATTAATTCCTTATAATGTTTTATACTTCTCAGATTAAAATTTCTTCTTCAATTTTTAACACTACTAGGAGTGGAAAAAAACATCGATGATCATAAAACATTGATATTTTTCATCAGAATCATAAACATATTATCATCGAATTATCACTTGTTTTCTTATTTTCTCATCTGACGTTCCTAGGAGCTGCTGGAGGCCCAGATACTTATATTCATCGCCATTGAAGAGTTCTTGAATACTCAAATCTTCCATCAAATGAGGTTCATTCTCTGCATTCTGGGACCTCTCTTCACGTTTCTCCAAACCAAGATCTTTTTTTCTTTCTGTATTTTATATATGTTGCGTTTTCAAGCGCCACGCGACTCTTAACCCTTATTGGGCATTGAGCACTCTTGTAGTAATACTCCGTAACTATTTAGTCCTTAAGTACTCATAGTCCTCGTTAAGCCTTAGTACGTCGTTGTCCAGAGAACCGCCAGGTAGCATTTCCGCGAACGCGCCTCCAATATGTGTTCCTACGTCACTACGCAACGGCCAGAATTAGGAAGGGTTTATGAAATGGATAAGGTTTAGGCCACTTCAGGGATTGGACTAGCCCGTGTGAAGCAGACAAACTCGTTTTGTCGAAGCAAATTTCACATGAGATTGTCAGGGAATCAAACCCGGACCTACAATACAAACATCCATACAAACAGAGTTGCTGAAGCTTTCAACAAGTGTCAGCATGCTGCGAAGTTGTTCTGCCCTTTTAGCATAGAGCTCGAGGTCATCCATATATTGGGGGAGGGGGGTATCTTATTGGGGTTCTTCAAAACATGTACATAGCCTGAGGCATTCAGCATCCTACTCAAAGGGTTCAATGCTAAGCAAAACCAGAGCGAGCTTAGGCTATCTCCCTTGAAAATGCCTCTACAAATTCGCTAAGTATCTGTCTGGAAACTTAATTTCCCTCTCATAACATGCAGTGTTGTTCGCCAGCTGCACGTTGAAAGAAATTTAATGATAGAGGGGTGAACCTTGTAGAGTTGCAGGGTTCGTTGCAACCAAGAATGCGGAACGGAATCAAATGCCTTTCGGAAATCAATCCAGCCCACTGACAAATTATGTGTTTTCTTTTTTACATGTTTGCATATAATATTATCTATTATCAATAATTCTTTGCATCTTCGAGATCCTTTCCTACAACCAACCTGTTCTTGCAAAAGTAGCTCATTTTTTTTCCAGATGCTCTTTAAGTTTGGTGCCAATAATGGAGATGAGAACTTTATTGATTGTAGGTAGACATGTAAGTTTATAATTCTCGGAGCAAGACGCATTTCAACCTTCGGTAACATGAATGTCACGCCCAAGGTACAAAATTCTGGCAGCGTAGATGTTCCTTGCAAAATGGTTTGAAATTGATTTGCCAATATACCATGAGTGCATGTCAGATATTTGCACCAAAAATTATGTATTCCATCTACTCCTGGAGCTTTCCAATTGTGGGTTCTCTTTATAGATCTTTTTACATCTTCTGTTGAAATCACAACTCCATTCATTTCCGGGATATTGTAACAAGCCTCCTCCTCTTCTTCCTCCTCCTCCTCTTCCTCCTCTTCTTCCTCTTCTTCATCTTCGTCTTCTTCCTCTTCGTCTTCCTCTTCGTCTTCCTCTTCATCATCTTCCTCTTCCTCTTCCTCTTCCTCTTCCTCTTCCTCTTCCTCTTCCTCTTCCTCTTCCTCTTCCTCTTCCTCTTCCTCTTCCTCTTCCTCTTCCTCGCGGCGATGGTCTGACGGTTAGCGTTTTGGACTGGTGTACTAAAGTTGGCGGGTTCAAACCCAATCGAAGTCGTGGATTTTTAAGGGCGAAAAAATCGTCTTCGTACGCCTTCCTTCGGAGGGGAAGTAAAGGCAGCTGTCCCATGTTAGTAGATTTACTTGCATGTAAAAGATCCTCAAGCCTTAATGACGCCTCTGAGCTCAATTCAAATCGCCTGTTTCTCGCCCAAGAAATACCTCCTTTCTCTGCTAGTTAGAAGGAGCGTAGCGAAATTTGCGTGGTCAGACGGAAGAGCAGGCCTAATGGCCTGAGTCTCGCCACGTAAAATAAGGCTTCAATTCAATTCTTCTTCCTCTTCTTTTTTCTTTTTCTCTTTTTCTTCTTCTTCGTCTTCTTCTTTTATTTTATTTTTTTAAACTTTTATTCTTCTTTCAACTATTTATAGTTCAAATGTTGGGAAGGGGTCCTGGAACTCAAGAAAACATGCACAGTTGATTTTCTTTCCATATGTCACTTACAATTTCTACTGTTTTTTGACTAAATAAAAACAGACAAAAACCTAAAACTCTACTTACAATGTTAAACACAATCAAACAAAAACAGATAAATAAAATACAAAAACAGATTTAAAAAATTAAAGCTCAACTTACAATGTAAGTCTATAAACCAAAACACATAAATGATATACAAGGGTGGCAAAACTTGAAATTCAACTTTCAAAGTAAAAACAAGCTAACAAAAACAAATGAATAATGTACAAGAGTAACACTGTGATCAATAATGCATATCGTACACTACAATATCTATGCATTGAATGAATACACTTATTTAAGGGAAAATGATTAAATTATACATATGTATTTGTTTTAGTTTATTTTATATTACAACCCTAATTAAATTTTTAACAGAGGTCTCTGGTAAAAGGATAAGCCAATTTTGTAAACTTCTTTTGTTTTTATATTGACTAACACATAATTCTTTCATCTTTAGGAAATATATTAAATAATTTATAACTGATATATGTCCATGACCTAGTGATTCCTTTGTGTATTTTCTGAGGTGCTAGATAAACATGTCATCTTTTAATTTTCTCTGTTTTTATATTGATTTTTCAAACTGATTTCATTTTTAATTAAATATTTTTCCAAGAAATACTTGCTAATGCTCATAATATTATATTCTTTATACAAAGTTTCTGCCCAATAATTATAAGGTTTATTGTACATAATTTTTATTATTTTATTTTGTATTGTGAGTGCAATAATGAGTGCAAAAGTTTTGTATGCTCCACCCCAAGCAATTATTCTGCAGGTAACTACTGACCAAAATAATGCATATTACAGTCATTAATTGGTTAGAACTAAAAAATGATCTCATTTTATAAAATACATAAATTAAGTACTGTATTTTCGTTTCTTAACAGTATTAGTTATATGCTCATTTTATTTTAAATGTTGGTCAATAAATCCATCCAGTTATTTTGAACTTTCTTTTCTAGCTATTGTTGACCAGTTACAATTTTCATTCATGTAGATGTAGAATCTTTTCATGTTACTAAGACGTGGGATGCTATCTTTGTATCTTCCATGTGTTAATTATATGGTTGTTTCAATACTTAATGTATGATAATGTTTATTTAACCATTTAGCATTTATATTCATTTTTCTTTCAGCTGAATTACTTTTGCTCACATAATTTAATGATTAACGCAGTATCATGCACAAACGATACAATTCTGCCTTGGCATTAAATCAAATATATATATTATTTACATATAGCATGAATAATACAGGATCTATTATAGTACCATGTGGAACACCACAGTTAACAACCAATTCTTCACTGTAAAGATCATTTAATTTTACAGATTATTTTCTATTGGCTAATTATATATATTTTTCCATTACTAGTTTAGAAGCATTTCCACTGAAACACACTTCTTCCAATTTGTGTAAGGGAATTTTATGGTTAACAGTGTCGAAAGCTTTAGCCAAGTTCAACAGAATTGATATGCATGATGTGCTATTATCAATTGCATTATATTTGGTTTGTCACTATTTTTTTATTCAAGATTTTCAACTTTCAGAAGAAAGTTATTTGGTTTTCTTAAATTGTACAATTTAACTTTAATAATGATTTAGACTATAATGTCCAGCTCTACATCAGTTCACCACTGAAGCAAATTCTCTCTCAAAGGATTTTCCAAGAAACCAAGGTCTCACTGCTTCATTATACATTACTTCGATTTTATACATTACATTGATTCTGTGCTTTACATTACATTATTACTTTTACTTTCATAAAAAGGAATCAAATTCTCAACATTATAACAGTTCCTTGTGTCAATCTTATACTTTTAATTTACGTGATTTCATAAATGCAAAAATGTATTTCATATCTGTACTAGTTATTGGGTGTACAAAGAACATTTTGACATCTAATGGTAAAAGTCTCCTAATCTTCTTCAGTCTTTTATTTAGATGTTCCCTTTCCTCTTTATATACTGGACATTGCCATATTACGTGATTTAGGTCCTGATTGTAGTATCTGCAAAGACAGTTTGGACCAGAAGTGAATTAAACTCTAAATAATGACTATTTTAGACTATAATGTCCAGCTCTACATCAGTTTACCATTGAAGTAAATTCTCTCCCAATGGATTTTCCAAGAAAGCAAGGTCTCACTGTTTCTTTATAATTCAATGTAAAATATTCCTTGCTTTTGGTATTAGCTAATTGCTTAATAATTTTAATCATTTCCTTCATAGCACTGCTCTTGAAAATATTAAGCAAATTAGTATAGGGTATTTTTAGTTTTGAAGGTTCATTAGTTGTAGCACTTTTTGCCGAGTCAGCCATTTCATTTCCACTAATTCCTTCTTTTTTGTGCAAGTATCCATATAATATTAACCTTAAAGTTACTGTCTGTATGAAATTCCTTTAACTTGTTTTTGATTTCTGGTAAATAATAGTTGGTCCTTATAATTTAAGTTTTCTAAAGTGAATAGCACACTAAGAGAATCAGTGTAAATGCCAACATTTCTGTGTTTGTGATCCAAAGCTATGTCTATAGCATCTCTGATAGCAATACATTCTGTCATAATAATTGATGCATACATATGCAAACTTCTAGTGACATAAATACTCAGATCTGGGCAGATACATGCAGTTTATCTGATTTGACATACTGAACTTTACTACTGTCAGTGTTAATAGATATTGCTTGTGAATTAAGTTTTGACTTTTGAATTAATTTATTGGATTCTTAGCTCTTATTAACAATTCTTCATATCCTGTATTCATATCCACATGATACATCAATATATCATAATTAAAAGTTATATACCTGTGGAAAGTGGAAAATTTTTATCAGCTAAAACTGTTTTATTCAAACATATTATGTTTTTCTTATAGTCTTGTAATACATGGACTTTTATTGTATGATCTCGTGTAATATTCTTAAAGTAATTTTGAGTTCCTTCATAAGATACTGCATTTTTGTGGGTAATGCTCATAATTAAGAATTTAGTACATAAACATTTTACACAGTATTCAATTCTTATTAATTTGGATTCAGCCAAAACTAAATTAGTAGGAGTGTTATTCCTGTAGCCTAAGGCTAATCTAATTGCTATGTATTGTAACCTTTCCAATTTAGACTTAATTTTTTTTTGTTTGGAGTAATAAACAAAACAGCCATAATTGATCAGACAAAACTCTTATAAAAGTTCAGTAAAGAAACAGGCTCAGCTCCCTACTATTATGTCCAAGAAATTGTATAATATGTATAATTGCTCTACCACACTTTTCATGCATATCTTTTATGTGGCATATTAAACGTTTTTCTAAAGTCAAATATAAGTCCTAAGAATCAAACAGTAAACAGATTTAATCTGGTACCTCTAACACAGATATCAGTTTCATCTGGAAGAATGTTTCTTTTATTAAAGTGGTTTAAAACTGTTTTGTGAGGTGGAAGCTCAAGCCCTAACTGAAAACAACTCATTTTTATAGTTTTAATTGTATTCTCTATTTATTGTTGGTCATTGACTGGTCTTCTAGTTTTCATACACCCAGCAATATCATCAGCTAATAAAGATACTTGAATACCCTCTGAAAGTTCATTCATTATTTTAGATATATACATTATAAATAAAATAGGACTTGAAACTTCTCCTTGGGCTATGATTTTTAACATTATGAGCTTCCTTCCCCATCACGTTTGTGTATATCTCTTAATGGTAAAAAAAATAAAAAAATATTATTGTATACTCTATGCGTCCTATACCAGCTAACATTTCCATAAAAATATCACTGTCAACATTGCTTCACTTACTACATCTAAAAATGCAGCAAGTACATCTTCCTTTTGTATGAATGCATCTTCAACATAGAAGGTTAGGGCAGTAATATTGTCAGCACCCGACAAACCTTGCCTAAACTCAGTTTGATTCCTTATTATTAAATTTATTTTTTTTCTAATCACCTCTTTAACCTTTCTGTTACCATTTTATCAAATAATTTACAAATGTATGAGGTGATAAACAAAGGTCTTGGGCAATTTTTTCTACATATATTTCATTAACTATATCCAAGAGAATTAACTGATATTTATAAGGTAAGTTAGTAATTCATAATTTATACCATTAATGCCAAGAGTAGAGTTCTTATTCCTTGTTTTCAGAGCTCTGCTAAAGTTGAAGGAATTATAAAAATAAATATTTTTTTTTTAATTTTAAAATATTTTTAAAAAATGACATAAACAATACTAGAATTTGTAGGAAACCAAGGTGGGCAAATTTTAGATACTGCACTAACCACGTTTTTTCTTCCTGTAGATTTTCACATACATTGCTTGTGTTGATTTTAACCTGTTTATTTTTTAATATGTTAGCTATTATTCCAACTGCATGTTAAATTACAATTGATATTGATTGTCCAAAATTTCTGAATCTTTCACTTTTTTCCATTTAAATAGTTTTTTGCCACCAGCAACATTCCTTTTGTAAATTCCTTCATTTCTTTGGTACGTTCCCATTTTCTGTACCTTTTCATTTTATCACACTCTTCATACTACCAGGGCGCAGGATTTTGATAATTTTTAACTGTTCCGTTTTTAAACCAAAGGAGTATTGCCCTGAACTGCGTTTGTTACAGTGTCAAGAAAGATATATTTACCAGTGCCAGAGTATTAACATACTATTTTAGTATTCCAAATTGATAATTTTCTTGATGTTTTCTCACTTTGTCCCAATCTGTTTTTTTTTTTTTTTTTGTATGAATTTTAAATGATTTCTTTTGATAGTACCCTTATTCCACACCCGGCAAACGTTGTCTTCCCCACCATCTCTCTCTTTTTCCCTCTCCCTTTCTTTCTCTGTTTCTCTCGCTGTCCTTGGCCCTGTCTTGTCTCCGTCTCTCTCTTTCTCTCTCTCTTTCTCTCTCTCTCTCTGTCTCTCTGTCTCTCTCCCCGTCTCTTTCCTCGTCTGTCTCTTCTCTGACTCTCTCTTTGTCTCTCTGCGTGTCTGTCTGCCTCTGTCTCTCTCTGAATTCCTTCCAAATAATCTTGAGGATGGTGTGCCAAGTTCTTGATATCAATGTGTGTTTCTTGACATTGGTCATGCTAGTTGAAGATATTCACCACTAATACCACATCTCTTCACTAGTCATTTTGCAATGCCCACGAGCTTTTCAGCTAATCCATGTGACCTTGCAAAATGAGGGCTCGATGTAACAAGTTTGAAGTTCCTTCGCGAATTTTGCAAATTCTCTCGATGAATACACTGCATTGTCAGAATTAAATTCTTGTGGAACTCCATGGGACGCAAATCAAAATTTAAATTGACTAATCATTTTTGATGCTGTTGTCTTAGCCATTTTCTGTACTTCATAGTATCCGATGTAGCTGTCTGCTAGAACAAGATAGCTGTTGCTCTTAAAGAAAAACACATCTGATGATAGTATTTCAAATGTTAATTAGGGGAATTTTCTTCATGATGATTGTTTTCTTGTTCGGTTTGTGCTGTGCGTGTTGGCAGATTTTACAGGATTGTAACATCTTTTGTTACGTTGTTTTCCAATATACGAGTTGTTTAGATCTTCTAAGTATTGATTGTATGTCAGGATGTCCTTTGTGAATTACTACCAGAACTCTGGATCATTCTCTTTCGAGGACGAACACGCAATCTCTTTTGAAAATAAGCCCGACACAATGTGATAATTCGTCTTGAAAGGTTAAGAAAGCTCTCAAGATCTAGGGTACTTGAAGAACGTCGTTAAGCCATCCTTTGTTCATCATCTTTGTGAGTGCCTGGCAAGTTGGATCTTCAAGTGTCGACCTTCTGAAATCTTCAGTGACGCTTTGAGACATTGATAAAACCATTAGAACATGAAGTTCCTCCTCATCCTCTTCATAGGAATCTTCTCAATCTCTGCTGAGTGAATCAGTAATTTTCAATTCGCTTCGCTTCTTGTATACCATGTGAGGGCTGTACTCCTTGAGATCCGGCAATACTCTTCGCAGCCTCGGTGATGCATTCACGAGTGTTTCTTCCAAATTGTTTCTAAAGGCTAATGACCAGTTTCGACTCTTAATTTCTTGCCCCAAACGTAGTCATGAAATTTCTTACAGCTGTAGCGAATTGCAAATCATTCGTTATCAATCTGTGGATAATCTTGTTCAGTGCAGTTTACTGATTTAGTAGCATATGGTACCAGTTGTCCTTTTTGCATCAAAACTGCTCCTAATGCTTTCGATGGCGCGTCCACCAATAATGTCACATCTTCCTTTACATCACAATACCTCAAGAAGGGGTGCTCGGCAGTGCTTTTTTTTATTCCTTTAAACGCATGTTCTTGTTCCGGGCCCCAAATCCATGCAACATCATTCTTCAATAAGATGCGTAGTGAAGCTGTCAATTGTGATAGACATGGAACAAATTTTCCCAAGTAATTCACCGTGCTCAACAGTCTCTGAAGTTCTTTACCATTCTTTGGTACTTTGAGCTACTTTATCACGTCGACTTTTGTTTCATCAATTTCAAGTCCTTTGTCTGACAAGACGTGGCCCGAAACATGAATTCTCTGTACATTGAACGAACACGTTTCTTTATTGAATTTCAAGCTATTTTCATGCAGTTTTCGGAGTACTGTTTCAGAGGTGTCTCGAAGTTTCTGTTCTATACTCGCTTGAATTAATATGTCGTCCAGTTTGGAATATCCTGTAGAACCTCTAATATAATCTGCTGTAATACCTCTGGATCTGAACTGAACTGGACTGAGCTGTAAAAACACGCAACGATCTGCTTGAAGGTTGACAGAATTTGAAAGAATCCTTTTTTTTTTTTTTTTTTTTGTTGTTGTTATTTAAGGTCGCATCAACTACTAGGTCATTAGCGACCACTATTGATTGTAACGGTATGGTAACTGTGGGGATGACACGATATGATGATGAAAGGAGGCGAAAGGACGAACACAATACAACCATGCCCGAGGCGGGACTCGAACCCGCGATCCTTCGGTCCGAGATCGCTCCGGCACTACTGCCTTAGCGATCTCGGCCACCCGGACCGGCAAAAGAATCCTGAATGCGTAACATAATGAACTTAATTTTGTGTTTTATTTTGTTATATACACATTCCATTTGAGGTTTGATTGAATTGACAGACCTATAAATTTTGTTACTTTAACATCAGCTAATTGCATATTGTTCATTTTCAATAGAGTGTGCAATGGCCGATTTGAAATGCAAAAATGCATTTAAACCGTTTTTACTTACTTAGCAATTAATTGTTTATTACGAAACCAATTTGAAACTTCTGAAACCGTACTATTTATTGTTTCTTTTTTGCAATGAACATTCGTGTCATCGGCAAACATAACTGTTCATCAAATTTTTATAGACGAGGGCATATCATTTACGTATAACAGAAATAGAATAGGACCTTAGATCGAACCTAGCGTGACCCCATGTTTAATTGGTGGAGAATTAGAAATATAAGTAAATAATGTCCTTTCGTGCCAGTACGGTATTTCTACTCTTTGAGATCAATGCTAATGGTACGAGGTTATCCAGTCTAGGGTCCACGAATTCCATATGAAGATAATTTTGAGAGCAGGATGTTATGGTCAATAACGTCGAAAGCTTTCGAGAGATCTAAAAATATTCCAATGGATGCTTCATTTTTGTCCATTGATGAAGCAATATCTTTAAGAAAAGAAAAAAATGGCAGTTTTCGTAGGTTTTTACAAAACCGTGTTGAGTCTGAAAACGCTTCGTTTTTCCTGAGAAAAGTTTCCATTCGCGTACAGAGAAGCCTCTCTGAAATATTTGAAAAATCTGACAAAAGGGAAATTTGCCGGTAATTTTGAATTTGTTTTGTTCCCTTTTTTAAAAAAAGCTTAATTTTTGCTGCTTTGAAAATATCTGAAAATATTCCTGTGCATAAAGAAGTATTGAAATTGTGAATTAACGGATGTACAAAGGCAGGTGCACAGGTTTTTAATAAACAAGCCGGAAATTCATCCAAACCAGATGAATATTTATTTTTTAGTTTACTGATTATTCTGTGGATTTCGTTAGAATATGTTTCAGAAACAAATATCGTATCGAAATGTTTTGGCGAAGCGAATGATGTTGAATTTTGTGGGTGTGATCACCCGCAATTCTTTGATCACCCGATCACCCTTTGTGAGATCACCCGCAATTCTGGAAAAAAGTTGAAAGAGATTCGCAACATTTTCCGGATTACTTTCTTCTCTTTTATTATCCCTTAAAACAACATTCTCTACAATATATCGAGATGATGTGGTCGTACATTTACTAATTCCACATTGATTTAGTTTTGTTACTAGCGTTCAAAGTATCCTGATTATTTTTTATTATTTTTGCCTGAATTATTACTTTCCTTAAAATTCTTTTGTATTCTGGGAAATAGACATGAAAGCCGGGTTATACGTTTTGATGTTTAGAAATAAAGTAAAGCGTGTGTTTGTTTTTACACGATGTTCTAATTCATTGTATGTTCCAAGTATTGCTTTTCCGTGAAATGTTTAATTTTATCTTTTTAGGAGGAAGGCACGCGTTAAAGCGAAATGAAAGGTTTGAGAAAAATAAATTATATTTTTCATTTCTGTCAATTGCGTTATAAACTACGTCCCACGATTCCTTCAGCAAGTAGTCCATAAATAATTTTATGTTAGCCTTTGTGAATGCTCTGCACATGCGTGTATTATTTATTGTGTCGGTGTTCATGCTATTAGTAATTGTAAGGATTTGTGCATCATGGTCATTGAAACGTAGATTATTTGCCATTCTAGATATGGTTTTTATTAATTATAATTTGATCTATTGCTTTTTGTGTTTTCAATGTATTCCGTGTAGGTATATTCACTGTAATATCTAATTTAAAAGAATGAAGTAAATTCAAAAACTGATCTTCTTCGTGAGATTCACTCAGAAAATCAATATTGAAATCGCCACATACAACAATGGATTTAAAAGAGCGATTACTTATTTGGTTGAGAGTTTTCTCTAGATTTTCTAAGAAAATGAAATAATCTAAAGCTCGCTTTGTTGGAGGTCTGTAGACGCTAAGTAAGATAATTTTGAGCGTAGTAAGATGTACGACTGTTATTTCAAAAACTTTTTCAATTGCATATAAATTGAATTCTTACAAGAAGGTAGAATCAATGTCGTTTCTTACGTAATTACACGAACCTCCTCCTCCTCCTACAATACGATCTTGCAAGGTAACAATTAGGAATTTGGAATGTGTTTAGACCATTAGAGACAACTAATGTTCTGTAAAGGAAAAAAATCTATTTGACCTAAATCACACTGTAATAAAACATGTAAATGATAACGCTTGTAAATAATATTTTTTCCAAACTCACTCGTTTTATTTACATGTTATTTGGTGACCTCTAGCCATTTCCTTCTATTGACTTCAGTCACAAAATATTTTCTTCTAGATACTCATCCATGATAGCTACTTTGCTTCACAAAATTTCGCTCAGTACTCTCACATATATTTATTGGCAATTCATTTCGAAGTTCACTAGCTCTCTTTGATGCTTTTAATCGTGGTTTTTCTTCACTTTCCGTAGAATTGCACGGCCATCTGCGCCACTAAGTTTCTTTGGACGTCCACGTTCTCTCACGTTTTTCAACGTTTGCCTTACATTAAACCTATCGATGACTTCCAGAAAGGTAATCCTTGGTCTGATTAAAATCTGAGAAATATCCCGCAATTATTTGCATTGATTATGCAACCTGATGATAATTTTTCTCTCTTCCAAAGACGTTTTCTTCCCTTTACAACACATTTCTTCTTTTCATTATAAAACACACAGACGCCTGTTGAGGATCTATCAAACACTATGCAAGGCCACTGCTGTGTACTGTTTCTAGCGTCACAAATTTCCCCCTGGTCAAGCGTAGTGCAGCTAAAATCGTTACAGTTGTCCTAGCTGTACAAATACTTTTTGCATCGCAATATTTCACATTTCAGGAAGTTTCAACAGTTCTATTTGCTTTGTATATGTGTTTTTCTGCGGTTTTTGGTATTAACTTTATAAACTAAATATCTATTGATTATAAGTTAATTACTGCATAATAATTACAATAATTGTTAAAATGCACTGGTGTACGAATACTTTTTACACGACTGTATGTGCAATTCTTTGTACGCAAAGTATGTTGTAGAGAAAATGTGAGGGATTCGATGAAGCAAACAATTTCATAAAAGGCGTTGATGAAAGAAATGGTTGGGAATCCTTGGTTTAGAGGAATTAATTTGCAATATGGAAGAACCTCGTCACAGTCACCAAATTCAAGAACTTGTGTCTCTCCCTCCCATTGGAAGGTTTGGAAGATACATTCGATTTATTATATGATGACATCGATGAAGATATAATTGAACTGGCTGATTGCATAATGTTAACAAAGGGGGAAATTAAATTTTCTAAACCTTTACAGAAAAGGGGAAAAAACAAGGAATACACACACCAATTTCAACGAGAATAAACAGTGCTTTTATTTACAGGAGAAAAATTGCATGGGCAAGGCCACAAACGAAACTTGTAAGCACTCACTTCTACCAAGCCATTACAACAGTAATAACATTAACCTCGATTGGTTTGATCCAACATATTGAAAATTAACTAGCTACTTGACACCTCTTAGCGATTGTCATAGGACATCATAATCATTTAGCACGAAAAAGTAATACACTAATTTAAGCACTTTTTGTTAAACACGCCAAAAACGCGCTCAGTCTTAACTATTTAACTTTTAACTAACTTAAGTACAAAACCTCTAAGCCATTTCTCCCTAGGGCACTATGCCATTTCACTCTGTCTAGACCAGTGCTGTGCCTTTCTCGCCTCGCCAAGACCCGCCACGACCCTTCCGTCCCTTCAGGCGCTGCCAAAAGCTCGCGGCGCGAGCGGCGAGCAAGGGTCATGAGAGAGAGGGCGGCGGCCGCGACGGCGACAGCGACGTCACCTCCTTGCCGTGGTGCGGGAGAGGGCGACACATACAAATTACAGGTCAGAGGCATTAGTGAAGAACCTAGATGACCAGTCCCCAAGATATCCACCAGCAATTTGGAACATGTTCCTGCCTACACTTCATGGACGTCAGAGGATGTATAATGCGATGAAAACTGTTCACTGTGAATTCCAAAATATGATTGGTTGATACGTTAGTATCTGAAGATTCTTGCAGGATACAACAAATGACCAACACACATAAAGAAAGTATTGTACCTCAAATGCAAACAGGCCATGTAAACCCGAAGCCATCTTTAAATAAAAAAAATATTACCAAGCAATCAAGAAAGCAAAATATAGCGTGGAAATTCTACGAATTCAAAAACCAAAATAGTATAAAATCTACCTGCGAGGTATATCATATAATTTGACAACTTGTATTGCAGCCAAAAGAAAGAAGGAAGCAGGAAGAACACAAATAAAGTTTTACGTAGGACATTTTTGTCATTTGGACATTTTTGAAATGATATTTATGGTGATTTAATAAATTGGGCATTTTTATTCTGATCAATTTTCTCAGTGTACGTATTTGTTGTTTGGTCATTTGTACGTGAGAACATATCGTAAGTGGACATTTTGCATTGGACAATTTAATCTCCAACAATAAAATTTTTGCCTGCTCCAGTTTTCCTGGAAAGCGACGACAAGTAACAGATACCTCGCACTATATACTCTCATATCCCCAATGTGTGGTGAAGTATTTTCCATCATAATTTTGCATTATGACTAATTTTTGTTTTTTGTTCAGGAGAATAGGAAACGTTACTTTTATATGGTTTCATTATTTGACGAAGTGTCCGTGTAAACACTCACCAGTTAATTTAAAAATACATGCGGGTTGTTCTTGACACCTTGTGGGACAATTTACGGTAACATTTCTTCCACGACTGGTTAATGCTTAAAGACCATTTATACCATGTTTATAACATTTGTCAGCAGTACATGAACATTTTTCTCTCTAAAAGTACACCCTGTAATTGGACAATTGTTATTAATTGCACATTGATGCAGATTATCTATGTTGCATGTCGCTTCCTTAAGTAGGAAGAGTAGAACATTTATTTTAGAATACATTTGTGTTAATTATTTATGATCACCTTTCAATGTTGCAGAAAGAAGATAGTAGCAGAGTAAAACGTGTTGCATCTATGTAAGTGAACACTGGCTGAAGAATGATGCAACAACCTGATAGAACAATTTGGATATAAAATAAAGTTTCCTGTTTTGAAAACTCACAGAGAAGATATTCTACTCATCATGCAAATTACTGCGTTTCTTTTGACTTAATACATTCTTGTATCTTCAATGTGGGCCATGTTCATGAGTTCTAAGGACACATACGCACATAAACATCAAGTAAGTCATATTATTTTATTTATTACTTAATTTATTATCAAAATGAAAACCAAATTGTGGAAATTTAAATCAATTAGAATTTGAAGAATAGGACAAGAGCATTTATGGAAATTTTATTAAAAAAATTATTTAAAAAATAAATTATCTGTCTTTAATGGCTTCCTGTATGTTTGTATATTTATTGTAAATCCAGCATTTTGTAAAATAAATACAACGCGCTAACCATAAAGAACTTCAGTATTTTGTTTTATTAAAAAGAGCAAATTTCATTTTCTCAGTTTTTTAAATGAAGCATTTGAATTGAATTGTTCAAGAAGACACACTCGCACAAGGGACTCCGGAATGTTTTCTTGCATCGACTCCCTTTAAAAGAATGGTTTCCTTCATCGACTCCCTTACATTTTTCTCTGTAATACAAAGCACCCAACATTCCACATAAATAAAGAGAATGTCCGGAAGCTATCCTTACAAAACAAGTACCCCAGATTCTATGTTGCATTTTACGAAAACAAGCAGATCCAGCTTTTCTGAAAACGACTGTGTCTTCGAGAAAATTAAGATTAAAAGTTACTTCCGAGCGCGAAATTCAAACCAGCTGCCGCGTCACCGGCGCGGCGTCTGCCAACGGGGCTGGGCGTCGTGTTGTTTGTCCCCGTTCTCGGCGAATATGTCAAGAGAGGAAAACAATTCTACCCGCACAGATTTTTAGTATCCTTATAAATTCTTCCTAATGTCGGTTGAAAAGGCAACTCTCTTCCGTTTGTCCTCCGGTTGGCAGTATTTGGCTCAGGGTATACGCCGACCGGGAAAGATTTAAGTAAACCGCTCATTCGTCTTTGATTGGCAAGTGGGTTCGGAACATTAAATTCGATGGTTTGCTTGATTGTATTTATTTTCGTCAAAAAATTCGTTACTCATAACTCAAACGTCGTCTGAGATGTTCTCTTGCAATTCTATCTGCCCATGACTCCGATTCACATCTTTTCTGCTGCATAACTGTTTTTATGCAATTAGAACCTTTGCTGATCATTAAAAATAAAAATTATGTTTATTTTAACAAAACAGTGATTTATAATGAATTAGTTTACATTTGTATTGTATATTTTTTTTAGAAAGACTTCATATGCTTGTAACAAATAATGTACTTCAGCTTTTGGGTCAATGACCCCCATCTTGATCAGGTTTTTACATGGCTGATACATTGAGCAAATGCTGAGATGGCCCCTTGTTTTGCTTCTGGACGTAAATGTAGCTTCACTATGCGCAAGTTTTGTTGAACTCTCCTTTTGCTTGTAGTGGTAGGAGTAGAGGTAAGGGTGAGTCACTATTTTTTTAGCAATGCAGAAAATGAAATCTGCAGTTCGTTTACCGTTGCAAATAAGTTTTCTATTACTTGGGGGCGAAAATATCTAGTTTTTCAAAAGTCCCTAATCTCGCGCTTTTTTAAAATTTTATTTTTAAATATTTATCTTTAACTTTTAATTATCTTTCAACTGTTTATAGTTAAAATGATGGGAAGGGATTTTGGAACTCAAGAAAACGTGCACAGATTATCTTCTCACCCATATGTCACATACAGATTTTACTGTTTTTTTTTTTTTTTTTTTACTAAATAAATCTAAACAAATATAAATCTACATCCTAGAGTGAGTTGCTCAGATAAGTAGTCGCTGATTCCTCGATCTCGGTCCTCCTACAATTGCCATGAACTTGCTCAGTGCCCTTGTCAGTTTCTGGCGAAACTCTAATCTTCTGCCCGTCTCAGCTCAAGAAAGGTGAGTTTAGGCGTCTACTGTGAAGCCTAGGAATTACACAAAAGACGGGGATCTGATAACATCTGCGTCGACATTCATGAAGTTTAGCGTTGATATTTGTTTTCGTATCAAGAACACCGTCTGTAGCTATGCCGAGTTCGTAGTCTTCTATCCATGCTGTACCACATTTCATAACTTCGTTAAATTTGCACTGGAGCTTTATCGCAGTACGTCCCTGAATGATCACTGCAATGTCATCGGCGTACACCTCAAGGCTCAGATACGAGACCAGCCTACGGCATTATAGATGAGTTTCGTTTTCAAGTAATAGTGAAAGTTTCGTAGGAGTTAGTGCCATATTAAAGGGTTTCTCTATGGTCAGACACGAAGAGAATTTAAAGCAAAGCAATTACAATATAAGAAAGGACCTGAAATTATAGATTTGGTCTTTGTTATTAACAAATTTAACGGGTTTTTATTTAATAATTGTATAGCTTAAATTGCCTTTCAAGATTTTTAACATAATACAACAATGCACTTTAAGTACCGATGGCTCTCTCGGAAGGAACCTCGGATTTTTAGACATTTAATCAGTAATCATGGTAATTAGTATTTCATAATATTTGCTGGATTTGAGTTATCACATTGAATTACATAATTTTTGTTATTAATTTGTTAACTCAGTTGTTACTTAACTTGGTAAACTCAGATGAAGGCAAAATGAAACATTTATTTTTAAACAAATTTGTAACTCAATTCACAGGGAAGATTATTTTGGGAATTTTTTCAATATGTTAACACCCTAAGGTTATATAGAAAATTCATTATTAGTTGTAGTTTGAGGATGAAACTGAGATTGTAAACAGAGATATGTTGTATATCAAGTTCGTTAATCATTATTAATTCATTAATTTTTTACACTTAGGAAATTTAGTTGTTTTAAAAAGAACATTCTATATACTTTGCGGTATTTTTTTATGACAGTTAATGCATTGATAGGGAAAGGCTTTAAGTTTGTTTAACATGGTTTTATGATTTTTGTTTATGATTGCGATCAAGTTGCTGGCAGTTTCTGCACTTTTGATGAGATTGTCTTTTTCTTGTGATAATTTAATTTAGCACTTTAAATTTTAAAATGGATGAATGGAGAAGCCGCTGCGGCAATTAAGGATAAGAAGGAAGCTTATGGGATCTGGCTGAATTCTAAGCGTCAAGAAGATTTAGATATGTATTACTTCGTACTAAAAAAGAAAACCAAAAAGATTGTGAGGCAATGTAAAGAGGAGGCTTGGGAAAGGATATGTTATGGGATAGAACATACAGTGGGATACGATAAAACAAGACAAGCTTGGAGAACTATAAGAAGAATAAGAGCGCCGAATGTGAATAAAGTAAGTTTGAATATGATTAATTACTGGAATGGAAGAAGCATTTTTCTGAGACATATTTTGAGAATTATAGATTTTTATAGCTTTATATATTTATCCATTACAATTAGGAAATAAGGGAGACTAATGTAATATTTCGCCATTTGTAAACTTCAGCAAATATAAAAGCGTGGGAAGCTTAAATAGCATAAAGACGGCTCCACACATTCGGCATTCGCCGAGCAGCGAGCTACTGCTCGCCCAATCCCGAACAGCTTATGTGTTCGGCGAATTTTCACTCCCTTTGATGTATCCTAAAGACCGACACGCGGTGGGTAGGGCGAATACCGAATGTTCGGCGCTCGGCGAATCGCATGCAACCCGTCCACACTACTTGGGATTCAGCGAGCGGTTGCTCGGGATTCGCCAAATGCCGATTGTGCGGAGCCGCCTTAAGATGTAACGCGTGCGCCGTACAACACAACTCAGGAAGCTGATACCCCGTGATACAACGTTCAGGATCAGTTTTTTTTATTTGTTCTCCATATTCTTTTTACCTTTTTTGTCAGTTAAATATTAATTTTAAATTAATAAACGGCCATGAAAATAGTAACTAACATTATCATATTAAATGCTTTCAAATATTGCATGTGTTGATGTCGATGTTGCATCCCTATTTACAGAGCGAACGCGAAGGAAACATTCTGCCATACAATCCGTCAAACATACAATTACTCATTTTTTCAGCGTTTGGTAACATTTCACATTTCACATTTTTCGCAAGTGCTAAAGTCTATCATATCTATTTTGTATTTTTTAATTAACATTATATTGCAAAAAAAGGTTTAAGTAATTTTAGAATTTCTCGACATTGATCAGTATACTTCTGCTGCACACATTTCTCTTTTTCTCCTTTGATTATCAGAAAGTCTGTAAACAGATAATAGGATACATTTTACTTAATTCAGGATTAACTTCTTCATTTGGGAATGATGTTGGAATATCATAAACTATTGCTGACAAGGTTTTGGGGGCAATAAATATAGTCAGTACACTGCACTGCATCTTTGAGGTAACTTAGTTAAATAATTATGAGTAAATAATATTAAAGCGGAATTAATTTTTTTTTGTAATGCCTTCTTAGCAAATTTCAGAAGAAAAATCCTTTATTTTGTGATGATTTGTGGAATTTGTAATGCGAAAATGAATATGAATATAAAGAAAACAGGGACATTGAGCGAATACAAACTTGCGGTTGAAATTTATATTTCAAATTGCCATTTAAATTACTAGGCTTCTTGCGTAGAAATTAAGGCGATAATTAACCAGATATACGAATAAATCTAAATCAGCATTTTCAGTTTATTGTTATAGCAGAACCCTTAAAATGTAACCTATAACTTGATCATTCTGTACATGATCATACGCACACCATTCAATTTCGCGCGTTTCGTGCGAGTAGTGAAAGCGCATTTTCCCCTTGTTATAAAAGTTTTGACGTAATTGATTGTAAAATTGAAATGTTTGTCAATCCATGAAATCTTTCCAAAATAGTTTTTATCTTCCAATTTTAAAATAAGAACGGTATGTAAGAATCACACTCTGGGTGGTAAAGTAAACAAGGAATTACAAACTTTAAGAAGGAATTGGAAGAAATGTTTCAAAATAACATTTATTTTATGTGTTTTGTGCATTCAAAATTTCCCGAACAAAGTTAGAAATTCATTAATAATTTCTTATATAATATTATTTTAAATGTTATGCTAATCTTAAGTACTAGTGCCATGAAATATATTAAGTATTTTTCCCATCCGAGATTTTATTGTCCGTTTATTTCTACTTTTTAGATCTCTTTCAGGCGCATATAACATATTTTTAGTTTTTCCATTTTGGAAAAGTTCGAGGGGTTATGACAAAAAGAGAAGAAATCTTAATATCTCGAATTACTAATATAGCTCTTGGCCGCTTTCTTTTATCAGATATCACATTATATATATATATATATATATATATATATATATATATATATATATATATTAATCAGATTTGCGATGGTGGGAACCAATTGAGCTAATCGCCAATTTATAGTACTATACTTTCCAACGTGCGCAGAAATTGAAAGAAAACTATAAAGCTGCCGGCCTTGTGACAGCTGTGGTTTCTCTAGACACCCATGGACTGCGAAATAATGCAAAAATCTGCATTACTCATTTATATTACTATACTTACCGATGTGCGCAGAAATTGAAAGAAAACTATGCAGCCTCCGGTCATTTGAGAAGTATGTATGGTTTCGTTAGTTATCCAAGAACTCGTACAAATAAAAAATACTCAATCACTTTTGATTGCAAAATGCAAATATTTGAACGCATTATTCCGCCAATTCTCATTATGTCCAAATCATCTGAATTCGCATACTCATCGGCCACCCTCCAATAAATATTTACTATTCATGTGTTGCTTTAAGGAGCAGAACCCTTTTTTATATTATTAGTGGGTAAAAGAACTGTTGTATTATAACTCTTTCTCTCTCTCTCTCTCTCTCTCTCTCATATATATATATATATATATATATATATATATATATATATATATTGTGACATACCTGGTGATGCCGGGTATTTCACTGCAATATATAACACTAAAGGAGGGTATCTTTTCCGTGAATGGGTCCCTGGATAAGTTGGTATAATATTGGGGAAGCTAATCAAAAATGGAAATACAATCATGAACAAGATTTATTTGCAAATCAAATTTGTTAATTACATGATCTGACAATCTTTATATACTCTGCCTTGGTACCAAGAGTTATTATAACAGACATTTATTATACTTTCGGGGCCCCGACCAAATACCTTTGATGCTCGTAGAACAGCCCGCATCGACAGGATTGCCGACCTCTACAGCAGCTGCGGGCCGTCGGCGGCTGATGGCGTAGCGGTCGTCCTGGGCTGGTGACCTTGCGGCTCCTCCCCGACTCGGATCTTGATACCGCGGCGTTGCACTTCTCTCGAACCACCTTCCGTCGATGAATTTAATTACTCAACCTGCATCTATAATGCGTGCTGGTTCTAGTTCCGTACCACACTATTTCGGTAAGGCTTCCACTACGCTAACTAACACGAACGCGATCGAATGTTCTATCGACGCGAATCTTTTATTCTACTGATACTTTAAATAGCTCATTCACGTGTCTACTATATTCCAGTCGCTAGTAGTTCATTAACTATACCGCATGTTCTCTTTGTCCATGCACTATCGGCGGGATTTTCGCCACACGTCCGAACTCTTCGCCGCTCCGCTAACGTCTGTCCTCTTCGCAACTTTCCTAACGACTCCCCCGGCCGGGAGCACGCCGGCCACGTCCTTCATCGACGGGCGGCACGGCCTGACTGTCCCAACGGCTGCTTACACGTGCTCGCTGCCCCGCTTCTAACCGACGTTCTCACGCTGGCCTCCCGGCGGTGGCACCGGTGGCGGAGCAACCGTCGCCAGCTCTCGTCGCTGCTCGCAGCGCCCGGCACACGCACCGCGCAGTCCAAAATAGATATTAATTACTTACACTAATGTTTTAATTAGTGTAAGGGAACACATTCTGTGTTTCAATATATATATATATATATATATATATATATATATATATATATATACACATATATATATATATATAAGTATCTGTGTGTGTGTGTGTGTGTGTGTGTGTGGGAATGATCCTTGACATCTCAATGACATTTAATTTATAAAATCGAGAGAAAATGTGTCATTTCACTGCAATGTATTCCAATAATATATTTATTATTATTTTTATTATTATATTTTCCATATTTATTCCAATATTATTTTATAGTTAAGTGGAATTTAATTTAAATCTAAATTATATTTAATAATGGAACATTATACAATAGTATAACAAAGGGGATTAGTGTTAAAGCGGCTCCACACACTCGGTATTCAGCGAGTAGCGAGCGACAGCTCCCCGAATCCCGTGTAGTGTGGATGGGTCGGTTGCTATTTGTTGAGCAACGAATATTCGGTGCTCGCCCTACCCACCGCGTATCAGTCTTTTGCATACATCAAAGAAAGAGAACATTCGCCCAGCACATCAGCTGCTCAAGATTGGGCGAGTTGTCTTCTGAAAAGCCCCAGTAATGACTACAAAATATATTTATTAACATTTCTTGAAATGAAAAGTCGGGGAATTTTATGGAGGTTCACGGAGTACAAGTTGCGACTGAGTGCGACGCACAACTCTTAGAGCCACTGGCTTGATTTGTGGGATAACATCTCGCCAATACAAGAGTGTCGTTATCATTCCAAGGATCACTCTGTTGAGGTATAGAAACACGCATGCCATCGTCAGAATTGTTTCATATTGTGAACCGCACAACGACATAGTTCAAAACTACGAGTATTAACAATCCTGTTTTGATGACTACCAGCAAAGAGCAGAATGCCTAAAGAGGCAGAATTTACGAGAAAAATGAATTGTTCATTTTTTTTATCTTTTTCAGACAGCTCCTGAATATTAGAAAAGGATTCCAAGAGCCGCAATGAAATATGGCGATAAACGAAGGACTGCTGCATAATGCTTCAGGAATGAACGGTTAGTGCTAAATTTCTTCAGTGCGTTTGTGCCATTTCTGCTAATTTCATAGTTTTTCTGTATACGACAGAGCAGGGGCATTTGAAATAAAGATGAAGATCGTTAGTTTTCAAATTATAAGAGATTGGAAATTAAATCATCTTGTGTGGCATTTGAATTAATCGAATATGCTATGTTAATCGCTTTCACTGTTTGCCACCGACGTGTAAACTACAGTTACTTCATCAGAATTTTTTTATTATTAGCCCGTTAATCCCTCTTGCACAGGGCAAGGAGGCTTACATTATAAAGTTGGACTTCGAGCAGCCACCTCAAGGACCTCATCAGCAGTGCTACAGATTAAATATAATAGCTCGTTTGGTCTGCGAATGGTTTCCAATACAAAGGTGCGAATTCGTAACTCAACATAATGTACGAAAAGAAAGGGGATAGAAATACGCCTGATAAATATGATTCGGACGTCGTGAATTTTCTTTTTATTGTCTAATATCTACTACGTAGTAAAAGAAAGTTATGTAAAGCTACAAGGAAAGAGCTGATTTTTCGATAGAAAAACGCTTGTGGGTCCCTGATTCTGAAAAGTGATTTTTTTCGAGCCCATTTTCAGAGTAAATTACTTTTTCCTGCACGCAATATAATTTAAATTCAGATTTTGTGAGTCCTTGATTTTGAAAAACTGTTTTTATATTCTGGACTTACTACGTACTTCCGTAGTAAAGAGTAAGTACTGTAATATTGTGGTAGTAGTCGGCCATTATAAACCAATCTATGATTGCGTATATATATTTTTATGACTGTGGTCCCGCGGTCGGCGGCGATGGTGTAATCGGCTGCGATGGTGTTTATCGGCGGCGATGATGTAATGGTTAGCGTATCGGACTGATATACCCAAGTTGGCGGGTTCAAACCCGTGGATTTTTAAGGGCGAAAAAATCCTTCGTATGCCTTCCTTCGGAGGGGAAGTAAACCCGACTAGTAGATTTATTTGCATGTAAAAGATCAAACCTAAATGACGCCTCTGAGCTAAATTCAAATCGCCTGTTTCGTCGCCCAAGAAATACCTCCTTTCTCCGCTAGTTGGTGAAAAGAACGTAGCGAAATTTGCGTGATCAGTCGGAAGAGCGGGACCTAGTCTCGCTACGTAAAATTAGGCAATAATTCAATTCAATACACTATGATATTTCAAGTCAATCAAACCACTCACGTATTTTAAAACAGAATTATTTTTATTGTCATCAATGCACTAAAAGAACACGCTTCGAGACACAATGTGGTCTTATCATCAAGTAGTCTAAAATCAAGCAGTTATAACAATTGAAGTTTCTGATAATGAGCAATTTTGAGCTCATTTTCACAGAAAACGTTTGAGTTCTCGAGAAACATCATCAGAAACTTTTGAAACTCATGTGAAAACTCAAATGCAATAATGTATGCAACTCTCCAGTAATGTCAATATCAACGGCGTTAGAGAGCTATTAAAAAATTACATTGATGCAAATTTTCAAAAAACAACAACAAATGAATAGAGCAAATTTGTGTTTGTCATCTTATACAGTGCATTTAGCACTAGCGCAAAAAAATGCCAAGAAAAAGTTAAAGTCGTTTTTGAGAAAATGTAGTCTGCAATGTTTTTAAATATTCTCTACATTTATTTCAAAATCTACTAAAATCTATCTAAAATTTAAGAAACGAAACATGACATTAATTAAATACCCAATTGTGGAGACAAAATTTTATTTGAATAAGAAATGTTTATCTTCAATATTGTAGTTTTAGGAAGACGCAGAAAAATATTCATACTTAAGTAATTTTCGAAAATTCAAGAGTTAACACTGAAAATTGAGCGTATGATGTCATTTCAATGTATTTCACTCTATTCTTACAAGAAATTTAAAGAAAAATTTGGGAGCCATTTTCGAGAAAATTTTGAAGATGTCCCAAGTGCTTAAAGTACCCCCAACGTTTAAGTTATTTCAAAATTGCAAGGTTTCGAGTCGCTAGCATTGTTACCTACGGACGGACGGAGAGACACAAACAGACAGACATGTAGACGGACGTTTTGCCATAAACCAATTTTTCTGTATCAAGGACACACAAATCGTGGATTCTGATTCCACAAGGTGTTAGAGGAAGTAATTTACTACATACCTCTCTGACCGGGTCCTAGACCGAGTCCCACCGGTGGTTTTCAACACTAGCTAGACAGCTTGATGTATACTGTGGATCGTGTATAAACTAGATGTATTAGGTGAAAAAACCCTTTATTTATTTATTTATTTATTTACATAAAAAACTGTTAAAATCTGTGTGTGACGTGCAATGGGGAGAAGTTATTTTGAAGCTATATTTATGTCCAGAAGCAAAATAAGGGACCATCTCAGCATTTGCTCATGGATCAAGGAAACTGGACAAAAATCTGATTGAGATGGGGGTCATTGACCCATAAGGTGAACTATAATACTTGTTACAGGTTCTTTAGAATTACCCTATCCACATGGTAAATAATACATTAAACGTCAATGTTAAAATTAATATTACTTTCCTTTTTGGATGCTTGGTATAGTCTCTAATTGTATAAAAACAGTTGTGCTCAAGAAAATATTTTATTTGGGACTTAAATTTTGAATTGAATCGTTTAATGTCATCTGGTACGGTGTAAAATAATGTAGATATATTGTATGTGAATTTTTTGTAGTGAGCTGTTAATACTGTCACCTAATGAATATGATTACTACGTCGCGTGATGTAGTTATAGACATCGGCGTTTGCTGAAAATATATTCTCGCCCTTGTAAGTCACTTTTGACAAAAACCACTGCTTCATATATGAAGAGACAAGATAATGGTAAAATACCTAGATTAATAATGAGAGGCTTACAAGAATCACGTAGGTGAAATATGCTTATTATTCATGCAATTCCTTTTTGTAAACTAAAAGTCAGGGAGCTATAATATGTATTTCCCCAGAATATTATGCCATATCTCAGGCGGGAATGATCATTCGCGAAATATAGACATCGAGCAGTATGCTGGCTGACTGAATTTGAAAGAATTCTGAAAGCGTAACATAAAGAACTTAATTTAGTATTCAATTCATTTAAATGGACGTTCCATTTAAGGTTTGACTGAATTGAAAGACCTAAAAATTTTGTTACCTTAACATCAGTCAATGGCACACCGTTCATTTTCAATGGAGTACAGAGCTGTTTATTTGAAATGGAAAACTGCATTGAAACAAAGCTAGCGCGTAAACAGTTCAGACGAATTTTTCCAAAATTGATATTCTCCGATCGATCTCAAAGAACTTAAGGCTTTGAGACTGTCAAACGGATATTTTGATATTTGATGGTACTTTACAAGACACCTAAAAACATTTTCAAAATTTTCTCAAAAATGGCTCAAAAATACTTTGATTAAACTTTCTCCTCGGATAGAGTAAAGGACTCTTAAGAGAACGGTGCAAGTCTCATGTTCGTTGAAATCTCTGAATTTTTGAAAATTACAAAAATGCAAATGAAAGTTCTTGAGATCAGATCTTGAAATGAGGTCATGTACAATTTTTCGAAAATATGAGTAGTTTTCATGTAATTTTGCTTGAAATATAGGCATTTGTAATTTGTAATTTTATTTTCTTTAATTTTTTTCTCGAAAACACGCTCTAACTTTTTCTGTAAATTTTCTCCTCGGATGTATCAAGGGACGGGAGATAATATGTGCCAGCCGCACATTCGGCAATCTCTCCTGTTCAGGCGGCGAAATAGTCGAAGAAAAGTTGGGAGAGCATTTTTGATGGAAATGGCAATGGAACATCGCCTCTTCTATCACAGTAGTTTTTGTCAGACAAGAGTGTTCTGGAAAAGAGATGGCACACAATTGACAAGGATTGTTACTTGGAGATAGAATTAACGAGTATTGAAGAAGTTGTCACAGTTACCTCTGTCCAAACGAAAACTGACCCTTTCCTTACGAATTCCGTGGCCTTTAGCTACGTGTTTCTACTACATCCAGTGCCTGGCACACTCTGGGTCGAACCTTGAAGACGTTCAAAACGCTTTTACTCAGCTTTCCGCATTAGGTTGTCGTAACAAAGCGAGCCGGCGTCTGCCATAGAAAACTCATTTCGACAATGCCAATTTTTAGCGGGAATTTTTTAGCAATCCAGGAGCTGGTGCGCTCTTTCGGTGACGCTCCGAACTAATAGAAAGAAATTGATAATCGACTCCAAGGACTTTGCATGAAGAAATGAATGTTTGGTCGGCAGAGAAGAAATTCGTGCGGCTTTTTGGAGAAAATTAAGACTATCTCGAAGGCGCCAAGTTTAAAATGTATAATCTTTTCCTTTAAAACGCCTTCAAAGAACATCAAACGCCCTATTAAAGAAGACAAGGCGCCAAATTCGAAGTAATTTGGCCGGCAATGTGTCAACATCTCCCTATTTTCAAAAATTGCAATAATTTCAAAAAGATAACATTATAAACTACAAAATTGATGATATTTTTGCTTTAACATACTCTCTTCTTGAAAATCAGCTCTTTAAAAAACGTAAATTTTTTATAGACAAAAATAGTTTTCACATAATTTCTGGTTGGACTTAATGCAAATTATAATTAGTGTAACGTGCCGTCCTCTGATACGCACAGCCAGGGTTTGGGCGCGAGGCTAAAGCTGCAAGCAGCTGTGAATTCTGAACCAACTTACCTGCTTGCCGATCTTCAGCAGCAGTCGAAGGTCTTTTGGTGGGATCGCTTCCGGTAGAACTAAGAGAAATCTGTGGGGTGGATCATCACGGGTTAAATCGGCAGGATTAGGTTCGGGATCAGATGTGTTTTGTGGTTATTGAGTAATGAAATGCCGTGACACCGGGCGTGTGTCCTAGGCCTATCGAAAGGGTGTCATTGACTGTTCTTTCTTCGTGCGTCGTTACTGGGCCCAAGTGACCGAAGTAGGCCAGCTCCGAGCATGTTAGTAGCATTTCCACGGCAGCGCGTGCCCGGCTGTCACCATGAGATGCTCACAACGGCGCGGGGGCGGTGAAAAGTGTACGGCGATGGTCGGGCTGGCGCCGCGCGCACTCCTCAAAAAAGGGGGGCGGGCTCTCTGTCTTGCCTAAGTGGGCGACGATTTACAATTTTCTCGGGGCAAGCACTCGAGTCGTAAAGTACCATAAAATATTTGCAAAAAGTGCTTCTTTCTCACAAAAAATGGGCCTCGTTGGCGTGGGGGCGCGATAAGGGCCCCCTCACACATCGCCGCCGCGGCGCGCTTCCGAACGCCGCGGCTCGCAGCAGAGCATTGGTTTCAATGGAGATCTTCCCACGTGCAGTGGGTTTGCGCCGCTGCGGCGTTCGGCGGCGGACCCTCGCCACGAGAAGCGCAGGAGGGCGGACGCGCCACCGCTAGCAGATCACAGCTTCAAATGATGGTATTCTCATTCCGCCGCCGGCGTTTTAGGGTGGCTTCCCACGCCGGCACGGCAGCGCGCGTCCGTCAAGCGGCAGGGCTCTTCGCCGGCCCGACGGCGACGACGAACAAAAGGACCGCAGCAGGTAAAATGCGGCGACCGGCGCCCGCAGTGGGAATCCTACCATTTAAAGCCGTGTTCCGCTCCTCCGCTTCACCTTGCGAGAGTCTTGCGCTGCCGTGGCGGCGTGGGAAGGCGCCCTTAGTCTCATTAGAGATGCTAGAACAGCATATACAGGATCTTAAGCTTAACTCGCAACCCACGTCCAAAAGCAGTTGTTGTTTTGGCAATTTGGCAACCGCGTGTTTTTGCCATCTTTCAAGGTAGCCGTGCCTCGCACGTCGAGACAGCAGAGGCGACCGTCAGGCTGCAGCAAGTTTTCTGTTTTCCCCTTTCAAGAGGTTAGATGGGCATGTATGCTCACACGCCGGAAGCTTTTTGTGCTGCATAGAGTAGGTGGGGTGAAAAGGAGTGAGCAGAAACATGGGCAAGAAACAAAACATCTCCTTAGGCGATTCTGTCCAGAATGCTTAAGAAACAAAACTGTAAAACTGAAGATGTGGAGGGAAGTTATGACTTTATCAAGTTATTAACACCAACGTGACAATAATTATTATTTAATGAACGTCGACTCAGAGAGAAATCAGAAAGATATCTCGTGAAACATGACTGCCAAGCTCTTCATTATTTATAACAATAATTTATTATTATTATTATTATTATTATTATTGAATCTGATTATTAAGCAAATAAGAAAGCCTCAATAAAATTATTAAAAATACCAATAAAGCATAAATCAGTAGTAAATTAATAATTATTGAAAATAATTAATACAAAATTGTATGAAATAATTTCCTTAAAATGATAAAAAACTGACCGTCGCGTAAATCCTCAACCATCATTTGCCCACCAGTGACCACCATTTGCCAAGGGACAGGCACTCTTTTCTACGTACTCTTTTCAATGTAGTGGCTGTAGTACGTTGAAAACTAACAAGGACAGAATAAGTGCTTTATCTTTCTTCGAACTAAAATTAGCCACATTCTCTCACTCCGAAATTTGAAGGCACGCGGCCGTGGGTCGCTATCAGTGAAAGGGACGCCAAAGGTATTTCATGCGTTGCCAAATTGCCAAAACGCGAGGTGGTGTTTACAGACATGGGTTGCGACTTAAGCTAAAGACCATGTACTTTCGCGCATTATTAGAAATTGTTAAGTAATGTTGAAATATTGTAATTTCTGCCACTCTAAATTGTCACGGTAATTTATTAAATAATCCCCTACACAGTATTTTGAATGAACAGATTCCTTCCTTCTCGCCCCTCCTGAAGTTGACAGCTTACCACGCACATTAACCCCTCTGACCACCTCTCTTTTCCGCCAGCCCGGAAGGGTCTTTCCCTCTAATGGCCATTTCTTAGAAAAACTCCGCCCTCTGCCTCTCTCCATTGAGAGCTTTCTTTTAAATAGCGTACGATGCCCTTGACAGTCGCTGTCTTGTCTGAATGGAAGTCCGCAGACGCCTCAATCGGTATGTCAGTTTGCTCATCTTAATTTCATCTGTTTACTTACTCATTTATTGTATAGACTATTTTATTTTATTTTATTTTATTTTATTTTACTTCATTTGAGAATAATACATTTGTTATTTCATTTAATCTTGATTTAAAATTATGTTCCCATTTTCACATTTTGTATTCCATTTTTTTAATTCGCTAAAATTCTAATATTTAATATTCTGTAATATATTTGATTTTTAATTTTGAAATTATTTTTTGAAGCATTGAAGATGGCCGCAATGCAACCGAAAAGGCTTTCTGCAGGAATAAAAACGTACGACAAAACTACGCCTAAAATCTATTATTATACTAAATTCTCAGTTAAACCTGAAAAAATCAAATTCAACCAATTCAATTGTAGTGCATGGTGCATACCTGCGTTTATTTCGATGGCCAGGAACAGTTCTATCTTTTACAAATAAAACAAAGATGAATAAATTTAATGTGAGAGCGTAGGCTTCTGCGGCCAGAGTCAGTATTTAATTGGCTGTCCGGGTGACGCCGCGTCCATGACAAAGGTGCCGACGTTTCGGTCGCCATTCTGCGACCTTCCTCAGGGCGTAATGCGCGAAAATGTACTGCGCAGGAGTTAAAATAGGGCTAAGTTTCTCCTGTACCCGTGTGCCGATTGGCCGGGTGGTCGGCTCCGATTACGGACGGAGCGCTTTCTCTCATCCCGCGGGGAGCCCGCCCCTGATTCGCCGGTGCATTCTCTCCGCATTAGCCGACCACCCGGCCAACCGGCACACGGGTAGAGGAGAAATTTAAATTTAAACAATTCTCATAATTGACGCATAATTGCGCAAAAATACTCATAATTCCTAAAGAATGGAAAATGACGTATTTGAAGATCTGTTTCTGATGAACATGACCATTTTGAAGATATGTTTCATTAAGAAAAAAATATCTTCACAATTATAGTTATAGAAAGAAGACGGAAATATTTTGAATCTTTTCGAGAAATCAGGGATTTTAACGAAAATTAGACTTGCATCATTCTCTTAATCGTGCTTTACTCTATTCCCAGATCAAAGTTTTATTAAAAAATGGAGTTTTTGGAGTAACTTTGAAGTAAGTTTTATTAAAAATTTGGTGCGATTATTTTGAAAATATTGAAAATGTTCCAAAAACGAATTTTTGGAGATATGGATTTTTTCTTAATGCAATATTTTCATAAAAAATAGATCATGAAATAATGTCATGTACAATTTTACAAAATATGAGTACTTTTCGGGTATTTTTGCAAAAAATCAAGGCATTTAAAACAATTCTTTCTCAAATTAAAATTTTCTAAAACGACCTACCATAGCTTTCTGTATTTTTTTAAATACTCTCCTAGTATGGATCAAAGCACAGTTTAAAAAATGAGGCTAGTCCCATTTCCGGCAAACTATTTTAGAAAATTGCAAAACTATTGAAATAGAAAAATACAATATTTGTGACAGATTTTTCTTAAATATAATGCAAATTTAAATATATATATATATATATATATATATATATATATATATATATATATATATATATATAAAGAGATAGTGTAATTTTTTTTAAATAAACAGTTGTTTTTACTTTATATTCATGCAATTTATAAAAAAATCTTTATAACGGCTTCAAATTGCTAATATAATTTTCGTCAGGTAAAGAAAAGGAGAATGGAGAGTTAAGAAATGGCGCTGGTATAAATCGCTGAACCCTGAATTTTCGAAAATTGCAAAAGTTAAAAATAATGCGAGAAAGAATGTACCGTTTTTAGCCCCACTAATTTCGGTGTAAAGGACACACAAAAGGTGGATTCTGACTACACGTGTTATAAAGGGTCATTTCAGAAGTCACTACAACTATTTTATATATTCGGAGTAACCACATATGCGGTTACTGCACTATGTAATGCGCAAATATGGTGTACACAGTACGGGATGCGGCCTCCATATGGCGTCTTCTGCGAGGCAGAAATGCTCGTGAAAGTCATGCCGAGCAGTGAGAAGCATTGGGTGATAGGGCGTTGCCCTATTGAACTGTTGCACGTTGGGTGGTGACCCTCAAGCTTGGACGCGTAGCAACTGCTGACCTGCTAACGTGCCCTATCTAACTGTTGCACGTTGGGTGGAGATCCTCAAGCTTGGACGCGTAGCAACTGCTGACCTGCCGCGCAGTGGACGTCCAGCGTCTGCTCACACAGAAGTGCAAATGGCTGTTATCCAACAAAGTTTAGTAGATGAAAGTCGTTGGACTGTGGCATTTTTTATTTTAGTTCATGTGAGCATCGAGATTATCGATTTGGTTTGGGGGCACTTTTCACCTCCTTATTTGGCTATATCCTTTCGAAAATGTCCCAGAGTCTCTAAGTTAAGTACCCCCAAAAATAAAATATCAAATTCCAGGGGTCGCGACATCAGCCAGATATATTGAGAAATATCAATTTTGGCGAAAATCCTGATTACGGTTTAGCCGCTAGCGTTGTTCACCGACAGAAGTTTTGTCATCAATCGATTCTTCGATATCAAGGACCCACAAAACATGGATTCTGGCGACACCACTTGTTAGAAGAAGTAATTTAGTAGGAGTTAGTAATGTAGGAGGGAATATATATATATATATATATATATATATATATATATATATATATATATAGGAACAGGATTTACTCATTTTTTGGTTACCAGGGCCTGTGATTAAGAGTTTTTCTGTCGAAAATTCCTATTTTCGGCGCAGGATTGCAATACTTTCGATACTTACATTCGTAAGCGAAAGCGAAAATGAAAGAAAATTGATGGTCAAGAGGGACACGAAATAAATAGAAACTTGAAGTAGAAGAGGATTTATTTATGATTCATATTCAAAAATTTGAAATTGTAATAGTTGAAGATACAGGAAGAAACTAAAATTAAAAGATGAAAATGGAAAGACTGGGAAATTTGATATTTATGCCAAAAATTAATTAAGTCAAAATAGAATATGCAATAGGTGAGAGAAAATAAGAAAATAGACGAATAATATGAGAAGGGTGCAGCATCTATCTTTCTATCCTTGCGCTGCGACCACTCCGCCGGTATAATACACTAAGCCTTTGACCACCTGCGGGAAATCTTCCTATACCTATACTTCGATTTATTTTGAGCGCCCCAGGGTCATACTGAATCATAGTTATCCAACCGAGCCAGAATTTCAAATACGATTATAGAAAAAACCAACGAGCTCAATCAAATAAAACCAAGGACATATTTAGATGCACATTCTATACTAATTTATTACTCTAAACAGAAATGTATTACACTTCCAGTTTATGAAATAAATATTGTTTCAAACAGCATAATTAAGCAACCACGCACGATATTCGAGTATTAAATTCGAGAGAATAAACGGACGCAAACGACGAAAAACCAAATCTATTAGATAATTAAATACATCCAATATTAATTTATTACCCCAAAGAGAAATTATTAATGTTATCATATATTAAAAAAATATTGTTAAAATTTGAATCATAGTTGTCCAACCTTACCAGACTTTCAAATTCAGTAATAGTGAGAAACAATGAGCACAGTCAAATAAAACCAAGAATATAATTAAACACACATACAATACTAATTTATTACTTTAAACAGAAATTTATTGCTATTGCCGTTTATGGAACAAATATTGTTAAAAATGCATAGTTATGCAACTTTGCACGACATTCGAATATTAAATTTGAGAGTTTAAACGCCCACAATCTACTGAAATCTACCACTCCAGCACAACCACATTTATTTCGTAAACGGCAAGAGAAATAAATTTAATTTTTTTATAAAAAATTAGAACTAAATATTCCATTTAATTTGGTGCGATTGTGCTATAGTGGTTGTGCCAGACTGACACACCGGTAAAAGTTTCATTATGTATTTCGGATCCCTTCTGCATCGCTACTTATATACAGTGGCCCCCTTTAATATTTGGACACCCAGAGATACTCCAGAAATCGGAGGTTCTGCGATATTTTGACGGTTGAAGGAAAGAAATATAAGAAAGAAAGTGAAACATAATTGTTCCATTATTAAAGGATAACAGTATAAACAAAAACAAAAATGCCGAACGCATTCAACAAAAAAAAAATAAAATAAAATTGACTGGGTTCGTTAGCCACAGTAATATTCGGTCACGTGAAATGAAACATAATATAAATGAATAAATAAACGAAAAGAAAATTAATACTTTGTTGCATAACCGTTATTGTCAATGACTTGCTGAATCGCTTTAGCATTCAACCAATAATCCTGTTCTGGTACTGTGTCCCAATTTGAGCCCATTCTTCCTTGATTCTCGCTTGCAGATGAGACTTTGACGTAATTGGGATTCTCTTGACTGCACAATCCGCTTCATTCCACAAATCCTCGATTGGATTGAGGTCAGAAGAGTGAGGCGGCGTTTCCAGCTCTATTGGACAATTGTGTTCCGGGTCCTCATGTTGATAAAATTTAAAGCAGTTCCCCATGCCCTGTGCGACAACAGATTTGTGTAAATTCTCTTTCAGTATGTTAAGATACTCATGTTTGTTCATTGTACCAGCTCCCCTACGCCAACAGCCGATAAGCAGTCGCACACTATTATGTGCCCACTTCCGTGTTTCACAGTTGGCACTACGTTTTTAGGATGAAATTCTGTATTTGGTTTGCGCCATATCATTTTCCTACCGTCACTGCCAAAAATATTAAACTTCTCATCTACAAAAATTTTCTCACGTCACCTCTCCTCTGAATTCGTCACATATTCGTTTGCAAACTGAAGTCGGTGAGCTCTATTCCCAGCTCTGATAAAGGCCGCTCTGCCGTGATATCCGGCATTCCTAATTACTCCGTGCACTGTTTCGGGGTGCACAGACGACCTTGACGCTTCGCGCAGTTCCGCTGCCAGCCGGAAGGTTCTCACCTTCGGTTTTTCTCGTTCTTCCCTCAAAATTGCACGCTGCTCTCTTTCGCGAATCTCCTTACGTTGCCCTTATTGCGGTTTAGATTCAATTCTGTCTTCTTTCTGAAATTTCTTAATGATATCGTGCACCGTGTTCTTGCTCATGAGTAAAAGATTTGCGATCTACCTGCAGGACTGACCCTTTGCGTGTTCGAAAATCACAAACTGCCACTGCTCGAACGTCCAGTTCTTTCCCTTGCGCCCCATTGCAAGAGGTGTTTGCAGGTAGAAATATTAACAGCGACTGCATAGTTTCGTTTGCTCTGAGTAGGCGATGGTGCGCTTATCGCGCCATCTTGGAGAGAGGCGAGGGGGTATCAGGACATTTTTCATAACGTGACCGAATATTAATGTGACTTCCTATTATTGTATATTCACACATAAATCCGTGTTTATGAAACATATGTTGTGCATCAGAAACATTTTCTTTGTATTAATCTGTTTCCTAATAATAAAGACACAATCCTTTGCATTTCCTCACATGTAACGTCCGCTCACGTGCGAAAAATTACAGTCAAACAAGAAACGCCTTCTGTAATTGTGGCTGTCCGAATATTAATGTAAGCCACTGTACGTACGCCCATGTTTAAAATTATCTCGCGGCGCGTCTACAAGCTGATGTTCGTAAAAACGACGTGTGCACGAGTGTTGACTCGCGTTTTCCACAGTCCATCAGTGACTTGGCCTTTCGGATCTTGTATTCTAGGCTTGCACCAACATGCACCTCATTATCCCGAGGTATCGGGGATGATCCCGAAGGCGAGGGACTTCCACAAAGTGACTTGGTCTTTCGTATCGTTATAGTCGTAGTAGTCATCGGACTGTGAGTCATATCCCGTAACCCTTTGCCTTATCACACACTCTTCATCCCGCGCAGGAGGAAATCCGGCCCCTTGTCAGGGACGCAGAACCAAGCAGAGCGGATACCTTCTACCAGTTGTAATTCATCATCTTCAAACATTTGATAAGAATATACAAAAAATGTATTTAATGATGGTGCTGCGTCTCTATACTAAAACAAAACAGTTGCCAATTTACTTATTTACATTACTTTTAAATTTATATTACTAATTTCCAGAGCGCACACAAATTGAAAGAAAACTATGCAGCTTCCGGCCTTGTGACCGGCGTCTGTGGTTCCTCTTGACACCCATGAACTAGGAAGTAATGCAAAAATCTGCATTACACATTTATATTACTATATTTACCGATGTGCGCAGAAATTGAAAGAAAACTATGCAGCCTGTGGCCATTTGAGAAGTATGTATGGTTTTGTTAGATATCCAAGAACTCGTACAAATAAAAAATACTCAATCACTTTTAATTGCAAAATGCAAATATTTGAACGCATTATTCCGCCTATTCTCATTATGTCCAAATCATCTGAATTCGCATACGCATCGGCCACCCTTCAATAAATATTTACTATTATGTGTTGCTTTAAGGAGCAGAAACCTTTTTTATATCATTAGTGGGTAAAGAACTGCTGTATTATAATTATATATGTATATATGTACACACACACATTTAATTTATAAAATGGAGAGAAAATGAGAAATTTCACTACTATATATTGCAATAATATTAATAATAATAATAATAATAATAATAATAATAATAATAATAATAATAATTATAATTATTATTGTTATTATTATCATTGTTATTATTATCATTATTGTTACTATATTTTCCCACATTTATTACAGTATGTTATAATAAAGTGGAATTTAGTTTAAATCCAAATTATATTTAATAATGGAACATTATACAATATAACAAAGGGGATTAGTGTTAAGGCGGCTCCACACATCCGGTATTCGGCGAGTAGCGAGCGACCGCTCCCCGAATCCCGCGTAGTGTGAATGGGTCGCTTGCTTTTTGTTGAGAAACGAATATTCGGTGCTCGCCCTACCCACCGCGTGTCGATGTTTTGCACTCATCAAAGGCAGCGAACGTTCGCCGAGCAGCTGCTCGAGATTGGAAGAGTTGTCGCTCGCAACTTGGTGAATGACGAATGTGTGGAGCAACCTTCATGCAATAGTAAAGGGTGACAGCATAGCATCAAAGTGAAACAGAAAAAAATATTTTAAAAAAACAGCAGAGAAAAGTATAATTAAGGTCAGAAAAACTGGAGGTCGTGAGCGGTGAACGAGTAAAGATGTGCGTAGAAATCGCGGTAGATGGTAAATTGTGCTGAACAGTGTTTGCCAGAGCGACACATATTTAACCACTTAATAGTTGGAGATGATAGAAACGGAACAATAATCTGTGGTGTGTAAGAAAAGAATGGTTGAATTGGCAACCGTAGATTTGTGTTCGAGGATGCAGTACCACAGCGGTCAAGCATGATGCATGCATGAATTCTCGTACAAACGTTTTTTAAGGCCCCATTTCAAAAAGTAGCGTAAAGACGCACTGAGAACGTGTAAGAATAGCGAACCCGACCTAGTAATCTTGGAAATAAATTGAAAACCTGGGCTAGCCAAAATAATAATCCGAATATGTATAGTTGTGTTTAATTTAAATGTATTTGTTAATCAATATTAAAAGTAATATTTCAATATATATATATACTGTATTAGTCCGCATCGAAAAAATAGAAGTAAATGTCTTAGTTAAAAATAGTTTGCGATGCGAGAACATCGGCACCAATAAAACCCTTTTTAAAATGGCTTTAGGGGTGCCACAAACACATTAAACACACCATTTTTATAGGCCTTTTGTCGCTACTTTTTAGATAATCACGAATAAATATTATTTAAAGTTAATTTTATCAACGGATTTTTGACTCAGGCCACGTTATATATATATATATATATATATATATATATATATATATAATTATTATAATATATAATTTTTATATATATAAAACAGCGAGCGCAATTACCATGAATTTTTATTTAGGAAACCTGAAAGGCACAGGGTTCTTGGTAGGGAGAAATGGTAGATGATCGCATGTGAACGTAAGAAAAATACAACACGGTTGCGAGATTCTGGTAAAAGTGGGATTTATTCAAGCCTCAACATACACAACACATAAATCACACTCAAATCTACCAGTAAAATTGTTTCAAATACCTTTGAAAACTTTCCGAGTTAACAATTGTTCAAGATTGGTCAATGGGATCCCGTGTACACTTCTTTCAGTAACTCCTCTTACTTTAAATTGACTCTAGAAACATTATATTTACTTACTCAATTTCATCCACATACAATTTACAACACTTTGTTACCCTTCCTCATCTAATTCAATAAACGATTCCCCGCCCAAAATTACTAATCTTATTTAACAAAAAATACCCTTCTCGGTTTGAAACAAAAGAAAGTCACATGTTATTAATTTTGATACTTGATTCTACTCTTTCGATTCGTGACGTTAACGTTTGGAAACCATATCCAATTAGGAATATTGTACTTTAGAAAAGACCTCCCTGAGTTCTGATTAAATTTTAGCTATATTAAACGTAGTTTCCCCGTTCTTCTCTAGCTATTCACAATGCGAACTTTTGATACTCAGCGTTCATTGTTTTGGTCGCGCGGGCTGCCAAGACTGCTGCCTAGGTCACCTTAACGCTGTTAACTCCTCGACCACCCAGCTGCAGTGCGCAAGGTCAAGAACCCGCTCCGGTCCGCCGCGAGCCCTGCAGGGTCGCCTTCGGTCCTCGTTCTCGTCCAGCCGGCTTCCGACCACGTCCTCTTCCGGTCTTCTTGCATTCTCCATCCTCTTCCGATCTTCTCACGCTCCCCGTCTGTGGCAGAAACACTCATCGCGAGCAGTATGTTCACGATCCAGACTTTCGTGAAATGTAAATAAAGTTCGTACGCTTCTAAACTGGATGTACGCCGTTCGCAGACCGTCCTTCCATTAAAAGTCACTTTACGTGCGAGATAACAGATCGTAAATTTTGCTGATTGTTTTTCGTTTTTGAATGTAGTAAAACTTGAATAACTCAACATACGGTTAATTCATTGTTCATGCAAATTACTGCCTTCCAAAAGTTCTGCAATTTTTACTAATAAAAGTGCGCAATAATTGCTTCTAACTTGCACCTTCTCTCAACACAAGCAAACAATGCGGGTCCTATTCTAAATCTGCCTAAATCCAACACGACCTGTTCACACCGCGTCCAAGATAAGAAAGGGTTGTAACTGCTGCCCTCTGGTGACCGCTTCCTACCCTACCTTCTCCTCGCTGACATCGGGGCTACCTCCCCTTTCCCTCCGGTCAGTCTGCAACGCCGTCGCGAACACCCTATTTTGGCCCGCAATTTAAATGTGTGCAACTCTACACTTGCTCTCCGCATCGACGTATGAGTCATTTCACGTCAAATCGCTCAAATTTAAGAAAAAATTGACCTTGATGCCCAGATTTTATTTTTTCTTCTGTGAAGAGTATATGAAACATGTGTTTTTCATTTTATCCCATTTATTATTTTTTGAAATCATATTACTTTTCAAAATTTTCAAAAAATGCTCGCATGGCTAAAGTTAATCATTTTTTACTCGTGTTGCAATTGTGGCAGAAATTAATTATTTTATAACATTAAAGAACAAAAGAACAAAGAACTTTCTTTTGAAGTATATATTGAATATATTAATTTTTTTAAAATAATTTTTTGACCCAATTTATTTTTATTTGTTAAAATTCTACCAAGACTCGACAGTTTAAAAATAAAAAAAAATACCATTGAAAACTCTGAAACGTTTTACATTGATAAGTTACAAAGTGGGACGTCTAGATGATTCTGAAAAATTAAATACTATAGAAATGTCTACTTGCTGTTTTGCTGCAGTGTCTGCTAGAGCGTCATCCGTGAAGCACGTACCAATTAAAAATAGACTATTACCATCAACATACTTTCACAGAGCAACAAATAGAAGTATCCCTTTACATCTTACTATGTTCCGTATACATACATACAACCTTCATAGCCGATTAAAGTCAAACTAAAAAGTGTCAAACGGATTCAATTTAGTATTAAATGCACGGAATATTTATACGAATAAGAGTGTGCGATTCAGATAATTACGTTGATTCCTTTTACTTCACTTTTCAGAGAATATCGTTTATTCACCTTTTCATAAAGAAATGAAATTATGTATTTTTTGTCTTCTGTTTTTTATTAAATCATTGTTGCAATAGTCCTCTTTCTAAGTATTATTCAGCGTTGCTAAAAATATAAAGGTAATGTTCTTCACATTGTCATCAACCCACTTAAATAACTTCCTGGGTAAATAGGTTCCTGTCGGCTGTTATCGCGAATATTGTAATTGCTTCCTCCCCCTAACACATTAATTCGTAGCAGTCTCTGAATAACATCTTCAAGTACGAAAGAATAATTTTCTTAAAAAAATCACACTAGACAATGAAAAATGGTAACGTCAAGTTTTATTTCTGTCTCATGAAGAGAGAAGGCGGCAAACGATGGACGAAGGCAGTATAAGACACGTTAGGGTGACCACCAACCTACCACGTTCATTCATCATTGGCACTGACCAACATTTTTGCGGCATTTACGAGCATGGTCGATTCCCACTATCTGAAAAGAAAACTTTACTTTACTCGTCACGAGAAGGAATTTTGAAAAGAAGATTTTTTGTAATATACATAGTGAAACCACCCGACACCCGGGTAGCTGCCCCGACTCACCTGATTACCTGGTTACCCGATCCAGCGTTGCCCCGGCTGCTCAGTCTGTAGACTCTTCTAGCATACATGCGTGATAGGGCTTTTTATCATGCTCATAATGCATTAAACACTTGGCTGCATTTTTAAGTGGATTTAATATCCATTCCATTCGAGGTGAAACCTCTCGTTATAAAGAGGTCTTTCTTATAACTTATCTTATCTTACTTATGGCCATTCAGGCCATAGTTCGCCCTTTCAGGCAGGACGGCGCCCTCCCCGGCTTCCATGACCCTGTGACGCAAGCAGCGGTCTTTTCCCATGGCAGTCTGGTGCAGCGCGGTCAGGCGACAGCGCGGCCCTGGCTTCCCGCGGCGTGTCCTCGGCTGGGTCGCCTCCCCCTCGCCCCTTCGCAAGGCGGTCAGAAAAGCGGGTGGCGTGGTGGCGTCCCGGGCGCTAGCAACGCCTGATCCGTCGTGCAGGCGGTGTGGTTCGCGGCAGTAGTGGTTTCGCCTCGGCCCGTCGAGAGTTCTGGGCTCGAGTTCGGGCACCCACACAGTCATTGCCCGGTGTTCCTCCTTCCCGAGCTGCACCGCAGCGGTTAGCGATGTTGCGGCGATGCATTCGGGCGGCGGTGCGGCGGCTGTGCGCGGCAATGACCTTTAGCGGCGCGCGGCGCGGCGTTCGGCGGCGAGAGGCAGCGCGTTCAGCGGCGACCCCCAGTGCCAAAAGAAACTTTTCTGGCTCCCTCCTGCCCCATCGGAATCTGATCCTCTCGCACTCGCCTCTTACATCAGAAGTGAACTGCTTGCTCTCGCCTCCTTCATTCAAGAAAGAACTGCTCGCTCTCGTCTCCTGCTTTCGAACGAACCTGATACCCTCGCCTCTTACATCAGAATAAACTATTCACTGTCCTCCTTCATCAGAAAAACTGGTCGCTCTCGCCTCCCTCATCAGCTTGACCGAGCTTGTGAGCTGCGGCGGCCTCTCTTGGTTCGCGGGGTCACATGACCCTCCCCCGATTCGTTTGGGCGCGAGGCGTGCAGCACGCGGTTCCTTTTTCCCACTCGCGGTGTCATGGGTGACCGTTTGGGCTCCGCAAAGTTCGGTTGAAATTTCGACGTCATTTCCGAGTTCTTGGAAATGGCAGCGGTGAATTGCCGTGCTGGGAGCGTCGGTGTGCGTATTTCCCAGTGAGTCAGTGGCGTCGCCCAAGGCACGCCCCTGTCGCAAATAATAGAGCTCTTGGCCTGGGCGGTTTCCGGCACTTGCTTCAACCACGCAGATAGAGAAAAGTGTCCTTTTCCTAGCTCCCTTGCTTTGGTGCTTAACATTGTTACGCTAAATAAAATATTAAATACGCCTCATAACCTGGCACACGCGACCGTCGAATTACAATAGTTTTTTGGACGGCAACCAGTCAATTTTCAACTTTTCAAGAATGATGGTGGTAACAACCTAAACGTACACTTCCTTTGCAAATATAGATGTTTATATTAAGAAAATACAAATAACAATAGTATTGATATTATTGTAATACCATTGTTACTGACTTCACGGAAAAATGCACGTGTTTCGCGGATTCCTCTGTTTACATAACTGACTCAGTATATCTGAGAAAGAATGAAGCTCTGTTTCAGGCAGACCCTAGCAGTGTCACTTGTTTTTAAAAAAATATAATAGTCGCATTTCGTCAGAAGACTACATGTGTCTCTGCGATTCATATCATGCCATAAGCCTCGCGGTTGCTTTATGTTGGACGTCACGATGCGTCGTGTCAGTGACGCCCCGTAGTTCGAGCAGCGAGTCCGGCGGGCAGCGGCCTGCCCACGTGGTCCGGTGAACAAACTATTTTTTTAAGTGTTATTTATGCCCCACTTTTAATTTGGCTAATCTATACAACGTTAATGTAGAAATTCAGGATCTTTTTACAATTAATTTAAGTGTAGACATAATGTAAAAATTTGCATATTAAAAATTAAAATATATTTTAAATATTTAAATATTATGTTTACAAAAATTATTTTTACATAATGTGATAGCACATCTTATTGAGTTAAATTTAAGTGTAATTTATTTTTCTTGAGGGAACTGTATTTGCGCAAACAAATTAAACATTAGCCAGTGCATGATTTTTCAGAAAAAGTAATTGGTAATATTTCTGAAAGGGGTGGGATTAGAAAAAAAAATTACTGTCTCCTCTTCAAACCTAGACCTCATAAAAAAGTTAAGTCGCTAAAAAATAGTGATGCTTTGTGAGTGTGCGATTTGACGTGGAATTCCTCACATACGTAGTACGAATATAAGAAATAACTAGTGGTGCTACAGAATGGCACAGACTTCTCCGTATTAGATATCTATTTTCTTTGCTGAGGGCTAGCTATTCTAACTTGCCCCATCCTCTTGCCACCATCTATCGCCGCCAAAAGTACATATTTTTGAAATTTTCTCAATTTTTCGGTTATATAATAGTAGAACCGCATTATTACTTTAAGAATATTAAAGTAGAGTAACACCTCGTCCTATTTGGCAATTTTCAATGAAACATTTGGAGCCTTTTTAAGAAAATGGTGCTTTTGCGTTACTGTGAATGCGAAATTTGAATCTCCTTTCACAGAAAATATTGAGTTTTCGAAAATCTTCATATGAAGTCATTTAAAGCACTTCCAGTCACAAATGCAATAGTGTTTACAAATTGCTGGAAATGTGAATAGGCGTGAGCGATATTTCAAAAACATTTGTGTAGTTTTTGAAGAGGCAAAAGAATACAAAAATATTCATTCAATGTCATCTTAAACAGTGAAATTAACACTATCCATTGGAAAAGTTTGAAGAAAAAATTTGGGGCCATTTTTTTTAAAATAGAGTGTGAGCGTTTATGAAAATGTGGAATTTTGAGCTCATTTTCTTAGAAAACTATTGAGTTTTCGAGAAACTTTACAGTAACTGAAGCTCATGTACTTACAAATACATTAATGTCAACAAATCACTGCCAGTGTAAATATTAACGACGTGAGAGACAAGTCAAAAATATATTTTTGTATTATTTTGGAAAAGCAAATAATAAAGCATAAAACTTCTTATAGAGTGTATGTTGCACTATTCCTACCAAAAGTTAATAGAAAAAAATTTGAAGCCCTTTTTGAAAAAATCTTGTTCTTGTAATTTTTTAAAATTACAAATATTGCATGCAATATTGCGCGAAAACTACTAAAAGTTTCAAAAAAATGTATTTGATGTTAATGAAAGAACTAATTATGGACTACAAATTTCCAGCCGTTGTAGCCGGAAAAATATTCAAACTTCTGCAATTTTTGAAAATTCAGAGTTAGCAGTAAAAATCGAACCAATGCCGCTTTTATAAGTGTATTTTACTTTATTGTTACAAGAAATTTGAAGAAAAAATTTGGAGCCGTTTTTGAGAAAATTTTGAAAATGTTTTCGGGGCTTAATGAAAAATATCCTCAAATTTTAATGTATGTTTTTCAAAAAGTCAAAGTTTCGACTCGAGCCAGATCGACGGGGGTTTCTTCAACATGGAAAAATTCCTACGTATGGTTTAGGCGCTTGTGTTATTCACAGACGGATTGACATTTTGCTGTCAATTGTTTTTTGGGGAACAAAATGAGAATTCCAGTTACTCCACGTACTAGAGAATTTATTTTTTTAATTTAGTAACTGGATTTATCCACGTTTTCGTTTTTATGGCCCGGCAATGAATTTTTTCTGCCAAAAGTCTGTCGTTTTTCGCGCAGCACTACATAACTTTCTCTGTACTACGTGTATTACTCCGTATACCAGAAAGTAAACTAGTTGTGCTACAGAATGGCACAGACGTTCCCGTGTTAGTTTTCTATTTCTTTTGGTCTCGTCTAGCTATACAAACTTGCCACTCTTGCCATCTTCCATCTATCGCCGCCCGATATATATATATATATATATATATATATATATATATATATATATATATATATATATATATATATATATATATATATATATATATCGGGCGGCGATAGATGGATATATATATATATATATATATATATATATATATATATATATATATATATTGTGACGTACCTGGTGATGCCGGGTATTTTCACTGCAAGAAATTACTAAAGGAGGGTATCTTTTCCGTGAATGGGTCCCCACGATAAGTTGGTATAGCATTAGGAAAGTTAATTAATAAATGAAGTACAATAATGAACAGCATTTATTCACGAACCAGATTTGTTAATTACATGATCTAACAACATTTATACACTCTGCCTTGGTACCAAGATTAGGTGTAATACATATTATCATACCTTCGGGGCCCCGACCAATACCTTCGATGCTTGGAGCACGGCTCGGGTCGGCAGGGGTCGCCGACCTTCGCAGCAGCTGGGCGTCGTTGGCGGCTGATGGCGTGGCGATCGCCTCGGCTGGTGACCTTGCGAATCCTTCCTGATTCGGCTCCTGGTACCTCGGTGTTGCACCTCACTCTGATTATCTTCCGTCGCTGGATTTAATCACTTAACCCACGGCTACTACACGTGCTGGCCTCAGTTCAGCACCACACAATTCCGGTGTTATTCTTACCGCGATAAATAATACAAGCGCGATCGATTGTTCTCTCGTCGCTAATCTCTCATCCTAATATCATTCTCGATCTCTACTTCACGTATCTATTGTTTTACAGTTGCTACTACTTTACAAAATACACCGCATGTTCCCTTTTGTCCATGCACTAACGGCGAGCTCTTCGCCACACGTCCGTACCTACCGGCCACTTCTCCGCGACTGTCCTAACGGCTGAAATCTTCGCCGTTCGCTGCCCAGTTCGTAACCGACATTCTCACGCTGTCCTCGCGGCGGCGGCAACGGCGGCGGTAGCGACCGTTGCTAGTTCCCATCGTTGTTCGCCGCGCTTGACGTACGTACCGCGCAGTCCAAAATATATACTGATTACTTACGCTAATGTTCTAATTAGTGTAAGGAAACACATTGTGTTTCATCACCCCCTCCTCTCCTTTTTTTGGATTTTTCCTGCCTAAGAAAAATTCACTTCATCACCATCGTCTCTGCCGATAGTTGCACTGTCTTGTATACTACATGAATCCTTATATACACTTATTCCCTAAAATCAGATTAACACGTGATTGTTTAGACTAATACTAATATTACACTTTATTTACACTTCACTGTTTTCCACACCTATTGGATACGGTCTTAGCTGACTGAAGACTTGGTAACCTACCAGTTCTTGTTTATCATCTACCAGTTTAACCAAATTCTTGTCTATTATTTCGGCTATAGAATATGGCCCCTCATATACTACACAAAATTTGTTGTGTAAGTGTATGTCCGACATCTTGGGAGCCCGTAACATTACCAATTGTCCCTCACTAAATTGGTGAATCTTCTCCTTGATGTTCGCCTTCCCTTCCTGTCCTGATTCTTCAACCACTACGCCTGTGCATATCTCAAGCCCGTTTTCCTTCCCCGGTTCAAACTCTATGTCCTGGCTCCCCAATTCCACCACTTGCCGTTCGAGATCGATAACCGCTCTTTCCTCAACCAAGAAATCCGTCCCTATGATTATTGGATGCATTAGGTTCTTTACCACCATGGCCACTACCTCATAACTTCGGTCGCCAATCATGGCTCTAAACCATATTTGTTTTGTGATCGGGCTTGACTTCGACTGAGTGGCTCCGAGCACATATGCCATATGCATGGGCAAACACACTATTTGTTTTCCCTTTTTTTCTTTCAACTCTTCGTAAAATTCCTCCGACACTACTGTCGTCGTGCACCCTGTGTCTACTAATGCTTCTTTCTCTAACCCCTCGCATACTATCTTAATCGTGGGACACTTTCTCAATTTGATTTCTGAGTTTTTATTCCTCTTCCACGGCTGGGCGTTATGGGATACTAGCTGCATCGTATAGATGGAGACCACGTTTTCTTTATCGTCTTCTACGTCCGCGATGGGGCCACCTTTCACCACGGACTTTGTTGGTTTAAATAATTCCCTTGTCTATCACTTGTGCTAGGCTGCGCTGATTGGTCGGGTGTACCCCCACCTCCGTTTCTTGTCTCCATGCGGTTGAAGTTGGGTCCGCTCCACTCCGATCTTTGATTCCTCGGCTCTGGTTGGCCTCCGTCTCCCCCTCTTCCTCGTTGATTTCCCTGATTACCGGTGCCCCTATCATTTCCTCGCTCCTGATTTCGTTCCATTCTTATCGTATTGATATTCCCTTCATTCCTGTTCTTTGGGGCGCTTGCAAAGGTTAGGTCGTATCCTCCCAGCACGTTCTGAAATCTCTCCAAATTGGTGTGCTGTACACTACGTAATAAATTCTGTACCGTAACTGGGAATTGTCTCGTTAGTACACATATGATTTCTTGATCGCTCATCGGCGGAGATAACGTCTTGTACTCCATGATGCGCTTTGTTGCGTATTCCCGCAAGCTTCCCATTGACTGGTTGTAGTAATTATTCATCAAGCTTATTTTAAAATTGATTTGAATCTCCTCATTCCAATATCGCTCGAAAAACCGATCTTTAAATTCCTTTAATGATTCGGGGAACTCATCAAACGTATCGGCCCACGTTCTTGCGTTCCCTTCCAGCATTAAGTATAAAAATTGTATCTTACACCTTTCCGAGGTGTTGATGACAGCTAAATGCCGTTCTACCGCCCTCATGAATATGCAAGGAATTTCTTTACCGTCTCCTGAAAACTTCAGTGATCTTGGAGGGGTAAATGGTACCGTCCCGCTCGCTGCAATTGGGGATGCCTTGCATTCTTTTACCTGTTCAATCTCTGTTCGTAGTGACAAGACCTTCTCTTCGCATTCCCGCTTATTCTCCTTTATTTCTTCCTTGACTACCAACTGCATCCTTTCAATTTTCTCATCCTGCTCGGCGGTTTTAGCCTCTAATTGCTGATGTATCTTGTTCTCCAATTCCCCACCCAAACTGATTACTCGGGATTCTATTTTCTTTTCCTGTTTTATGAATCTTTCGGAAATTGATTGCTCCTGAATTTCCACTCGCTCCACAATTTTGGTCATCTCCCTCTTGGTCGACTCAATTTGTTCTTCAGTATGTTCTATTCGCCCACTTATCTCCTCTCGTAATTTGCTAATTCGTTCCTCAGCTTTCCTATCCTGTTCATCTAATTTCTCGCTCTGTTCTTCCGCGAACTTCTTAATCTGCCTCTCCGTAAATATTTTATGTTCATCTAATTTCCTACTCTGCTCTTCTGCCAGCTTCCCAATCTGTTCCTCTGTGAATATTTTCTGTTCGTCTAATTTCCTACTCTGCTCTTCTGCCAACTTCCTATTTTGTTCCTCCGTGAATCTTTTCTGCTCCTCTACCGACTTCCTAATCTGTTCCTCCGTCTTCCTGCTCTGTTCTTCAAATTTCCCTTTCAATTCTTCCAATATCTTCCTATTCTGTTCTTCAGCCAACTTCTTCTGATCTTCCCGCATCATCTTTATCATCTGTATTATGCCTGAATTAATATCTTCTCCACCTCCCCGATTTGGATTTCCTGCTGCCTGGTTCATCGGCGTTGACGTGATTTCTACTTCTTTATTGAAACTATCCCCTGACGTATCATCCAACCGGCTTCCAATTCCACTATCCCTGCTTTCCGATAAAGTGCTTCTGCCGATTCCTTCATCTGTCTCCCTTACTTGATCCACCTTCCCCACCAAGTCCAACTCTATGTTTTGCGCCTCCATTTCGTTGCCTTGAACTTCCCGTTCAACCCCAGCTGTACTAAAATGCTCGCACAATTTTTCCCTTTGCCTCTTTCAACAGCAATGCAACGGTTGCCCTCTTAATTTATTATGCCAACCACTGCACTAAATACTCTTCGTGACTGTTTTAATGCACTAATATTTCAGATATTGATTGATAAAGAACACACCCTCACTCACCACAAAACACAATAACACTAATTCAGTAATCACATAAATTCCCACTCACCTACCAATACATAAACATATTCTCTACAATCAGTAATATTATTACCACTTGAATACATATGTACTGCTAATAAACTCATTAACATTATTACAAAAATGCTCCCAAATTTTAGTAAATCCACTATTTGCTTTGGAATTACTTCTCAACACAATTATTGCTATATTATGTGCACAACAATCACACACAATTACATGTCATGTCTTCTCCATAAACTTCCCTCAATAATACTACATGAATATTGAAAATATACATTCACAATGCTGCTACACACTTCCCAACCTAGTATCCTTTCCACTAAATTCCACAAACTTTACCATTACTAATGAACAATGCACTGCTGAATGTAAATTCCCAGCAGGTAATGTGCACGATTTATATAATAATATTAAATACCCTTGTATTTCCACAAGAATTATTACTACTTCACAAATTCTTTAACTTCCATGTTATGAAAAATACCAACCAATTCAAACATTATTGACTTGTCTTACAAAATCTTTGAAATTATACTGCACTATATCATTTACAATATGTACATTTATAGCTTTCATAAACCCAGTAACTGTAGTAGTAACTTTATACTGGTTACTCTCAAATAGTTTCATATATCTGCCCGCTATTAATTAAACAAAAAAATTTCTGTAATTACCAAGTATTCATTATGCTTTCTTGACTTATGCATGCTTTGTTAGTACATGTACTGTTACTTTTGTTCCCTCTAATAATGAGCTTTACATTGCCTGCCTATTATATTTAACCTGCATTGATATACATCAAATACATGCACAATACTTTCCAATGTTTTATCAACTTTCCTAGGGCCACATTTCTTAATTACACGCTTTCCAGACTGTTCGGGCGCCAGCTGTGACGTACCTGGTGATGCCGGGTATTTTCACTGCAAGAAATTACTAAAGGAGGGTATCTTTTCCGTGAATGGGTCCCCACGATAAGTTGGTATAGCATTAGGAAAGTTAATTAATAAATGAAGTACAATAATGAACAGCATTTATTCACGAACCAGATTTGTTAATTACATGATCTAACAACATTTATACACTCTGCCTTGGTACCAAGATTAGGTGTAATACATATTATCATACCTTCGGGGCCCCGACCAATACCTTCGATGCTTGGAGCACGGCTCGGGTCGGCAGGGGTCGCCGACCTTCGCAGCAGCTGGGCGACGTCGGCGGCTGATGGCGTGGCGATCGCCTCGGCTGGTGACCTTGCGAATCCTTCCTGATTCGGCTCCTGGTACCTCGGTGTTGCACCTCACTCTGATTATCTTCCGTCGCTGGATTTAATCACTTAACCCACGGCTACTACACGTGCTGGCCTCAGTTCAGCACCACACAATTCCGGTGTTATTCTTACCGCGATAAATAATACAAGCGCGATCGATTGTTCTCCCGTCGCTGATCTCTCATCCTAATAACATTCTCGATCTCTACTTCACGTATCTATTGTTTTACAGTTGCTACTACTTTACAAAATACACCGCATGTTCCCTTTTGTCCATGCACTAACGGCGAGCTCTTCGCCACACGTCCGTACCTACCGGCCACTTCTCCGCGACTGTCCTAACGGCTGAAATCTTCGCCGTTCGCTGCCCAGTTCGTAACCGACATTCTCACGCTGTCCTCGCGGCGGCGGCAACGGCGGCGATAGCGACCGTTGCTAGTTCCCATCGTTGTTCGCCGCGCTTGACGTACGTACCGCGCAGTCCAAAATATATACTGATTACTTACGCTAATGTTCTAATTAGTGTAAGGAAACACATTATGTGTTTCAATATATATATATATATATATATATATATATATATATATATATATATATATATAATTATTTGTGAAAATCGATTTTGTTGAAATATTTAATTTCTTGCAGTGTTATAGGAGAGTAATTTATGTGTTTTGAGTACGGTGTGTGCTACCTTTTGAAAACCATTTTGTGGGGTTTGTTCAGGGCAGTAAGAAAAATGGTTTTAGAATAGAAGCTCAATAGCAGTCATGAGAGAAATTCTTGTGATTCTTAATGGCGGAGCTACAAAACGTTAAGTGATAAACGTCTACGTCTATTTTGGGATTAAATTATCTGATCCTATAAGATCTGTACAAAGGCTCTAGTTGGATAAGATAGTAAAAAGTGCCCCCGCTTGAAATTGAAAATACAATTTTTCCTAAGGATTGTGACCACGAAAATCTTATTTCATGAAATTATAGATACCTCCTCCTGCACATCCTTCGTAATAACGAAAACTGTGTTTTTTTATTTATTTATTTTTATTGAATTGGCCGCATAAATTTACTCTAAAAATGATGATTCTTTACGTAAAATTTACTAAATTTTTCAATTTCTTTTTTAGTTTTCTAAACTCGTGACTCCGCTAAAATATATTAATGGGCTCTAGTATTTTAAAGGCCGTTACTGTGGACGCTTTCTTAATACGTTGTTTAGATGGTTGGTTGCTAAGGAGCGTAACTATCGACGTAAATATCAAAATCTATTTTTTAACACGCCGTGAGAGAAACACGGTTTCTCGTGCTTGTTTTCCATGTGCGAAAAAGCTAATTTTTTGCAGTGTGCGAAAGGTTTCGCACACTGAACAAATCGCCAAGCGTTTGCCAAACACATTGCATTTCGCTCACGGCGTGTTAAAAAGTAATATACGCAACACGGGCGTGAGGTGATTCCCGCACTTGACTCTTGCGTCAATCACCTGTTTCTCGCCTTTGGGTCCCTTCACTCGTCGCCAACGCGGCACGCTTCCGAACGCCGAGGCTCGTAGCAGAGCATAGGTTTGAACCGATTCTTCCCACGTGCGGCGTGCTCGCGCTACTGCGACGTTCGGCGGCGGACCCTCGCCACGAGAATCGCAGAAGGGCGTGCGTGCCACCGCTAGCAGAACACAGCTTTAAATTATGGTATTCCCACTGCGCCGCCGGTCGCGGCGTTTTACCTGCTGCGGTCCCTTTGTTCGTCTTCGCCGGAGGGTCGGCGAAACCTACACCTGCAGAACTCACCCTCTCCACGGCGGGCGGCGGTTCGGTGGTGGTGTGCAGCAGTGGCGTCGTGAGAAGATACCTACCGCTTATCGGAAGCGCGGCGCTGAGGCGATGTGTGAAGGCGCCCTTTGTTACGTAAACTATATATTGATATTAACCCTTTAATATTTCAAAAAAATGGTTATTACTGTACATTCCTCTATACAGTTCAAATACATGAAAATAATGGGACAAAAATATGTAGTTTAATTTTTTAAACATGGCGGGCCAATCAGAAAAATCTGGAAAAGTTATAAAAAATAGCTGATTTTTAGGTCAGCATTCGAGAATTTTCTCGTGCAATGAAAAAAATAAAATAATAAAAACATTTTTCGTTATTATGTGTAGGGGAGAAAATATAAAAGACCATGAAAAAATGTTTTTCGTGATCACAATCCTTAGGAAATATTTACTTTTTAATTTCAAGCGGGGGCACTTTTTACCATCTTATCCAGGGAGAGCCTTTGCACATTAACATATTTTAGGAGTAAAATAGTTTTATGTGGATAAAGACATGTGTCTAACAGAAATGATACTGGTGGAATGATTTTTAATTATGTACGAATTCTTGGTACACGAGAAAACCACTCATTTTTACCATAGATGGCAGACAGTATGAAGAATAAAACTTAAAAAAAAACTTCTTTACGTACAATCGGTAAGATCCGATCTTTTGGCTGTTGGCAATGTTTTATGTATATCTCGAAAACTAGTGATCCATTGAAATAAAATACTGTTGTCTTTCTAATTACGCATAAATAACTGCTGATTCAAAGTTTCAATTAAAATGGAAATTTCAGCATCTCAGGTGTTTGGTGAAATTTTATTTTGGCCTCAGATAGCGATTAAATTTTCACCTCGAATAGCCTGAAGGACGCTTAAGAGGATTGTGCAGGTCTCACATTCGTTAAAATCCTTAACTTTTCAAAAATTGCAAAAGTTCAAAATTTTTCGGCATCTTCCTACAAATACAATTATGAAAATAATTTTTTCTTAATTTATTCATTAAAAACAAATTTTCAAATTAAGTCAAGTTCAATTTTTGAATATATGTGTATTTTTACGTAATTTGACGTCAAACATGGAGCTTTTAAATTTTAAACAGTAATTTTCTCAGAAACTGCTCCAAATTTTTCTCACGTGGTTCCATTTTCGGAGCACACTCTGTATTTTTGGAAATTGGAAAAAAATCGAAATGGTAAACTCGAATTTTCCGCGCTTCGTTCAAGGCGGTGTCAATATATCGTAGCGTCATATAACGCTAGTATATAATAATCTTAATTGACTTCAGGCCAATTAGGTTGTCTCTCTTAAAAATACGATTTGAATGTAATATGAAAGAAAAATTGAAAACCTTTTGTACGAACCTTTATTACGATACTTTTATATCACCGTACGATGCATTGGGCAACAATACAGCGAAGGATATTTGAGAAGTTGATTGTTGAACGGCGACTTAATGAGAGATATAAGCTAAGGCGGTTTTATTTACTTAACGTTAGTGTTACCATGTTCTCTGCTTTAAGTAAAATGGTATATTCAACGTTATTAAAGTCGAGAAGAGTGTATGTACAGATATGAGTAAGATAATGATATCGTGGTTTCGAGTGCATTCATGATGCGATATATTGGATGGCCTTTAATTCTGGATGTTCAGTTTATATGAAATTATCCTTGCATGCCTGAGTATTGTGCGGGAAATAATGCGTGCAGTTACAAATAATGCATCAAAGCATGTGTTGTTGTTGCACCACTAGTTTCTATTGTAATTATGAAACAAAATGAACTGATTAATGAAGAAACATTTAATAGATTATGAACTAGAGAAATATTAACGCTAACTATTAGGGAAATATCTATGAACAATAAATCATAATATGCAAGCACTTATAACATGGATTAATGTATGAAGAACATTTTTTATTAGTGTGAATTTCCTATTTGTGGATGTCTGTTGCAACCATTGAAAATGTATTAAATTAACTTTCTATAAATTGGAGATTCATTTGTCTGAAAATTATTTATACGAATGTATGTTTTTAAAACTATCAATTTTCATAAATTCATACAACCATGTGATAGTAATGTTTGGGCATTAAGTATTTTGTAATGAATTTTGTTGCCTGTTAAATATGTAATTTTTAATTATGTATTTGGACCATTGACTGTTACTATGAAATTATTAATATATGTCAACATTATAAAAATTGTAAAAATTATAAAAATTGTAAAATTATAAAAATTGTGTCAATAAAAACTAGAAAATGCTGTATTTTAACCAGGAATCATTATAATTTGCGGCTGGCAAGCGCAACCACCTTTGAATAAATAGAAACAAAAGGAAGTGATGAGTGTAAAACATTTATAGGTATATGGCCGCAAAAGGTAAAACAAATTCACCTCGAATCCTTGCTATTGCCATGAAAGTGAAATGAAAAGAGAGATCGTAAAAAATAATGGTGTCATTTGGGACCGCACTAGCGATGTTTAATGACTTTTACTCGTTAGATTTTAAAAACTGTTCACGTCATATTTAAACCAAGATGCGTGGTTTACTTCAAAAATACCCTTGTAGGAAGGAACTGTAAAATTGAAGGGACATCTTTCTCGCTGTGACATAGTATTTTGTACTGGTTTTCATTCGTTTTTTTTAAACGAGATTAACATAGAAAACATTTTCAATGTTCCCTTCACTTTGGCAAAACTGTAACGTGTCTTCCTTAACAAAGTGATTCACATTTAGAATTAGAATGGTTTTTACGCTTATCAGTAGACTGTGCCGACAGGCAGCGAGTGAATTGTAGGAGTGGGGGAACCGTGCAACAGCCCCCGGCATTGGCTGAGTGCCTGGCTTCTTCTCTGAAGTATTCTATGCCCAGTAGTGGAAATATTTGAGCACCAATATCCACTCGGGTAACTTGCTCCCCGTTATGTGACTCCAGCAGGATCCCCAGCACAATGTTGCCATTTGGGCTTAGTCCGGTCTAATATGGAGTCGGCCAGCAGGACGAGTAGCATAGGATATAACTTTGCTGCGGAAGCAAGCATCGGCCTGCATCTACGTAGTGACTATACCTGCACCAGCCTTCAGTCTGCTCGTTCTAGTTTCCAAAAGCACCACAATAGCGCTAATATCGACGCTGTGTGATCTACCTCTAGTTTATGATGTAAATAACTGTACCACAGTTACTTACACCACGGTCAGTCGGATGTTGGTCACTAGGTGAGAGCGACTAGTTTCCCCGCGTGACATCGGTAGCGGCAGATAGGAGACGTGTGTACATTGTTCATATTTACTTTGATATTCATGTTAATTTAAAAATATTCAATCAGCCAATAAACCAGTGACACAAGTGAGGTATGTACTCGTATTTCCTGTTGTGTTTTTTCGAAGTGACAGGTGGTAGGTAACAGGTGGGATCGTAATCGATTGTGAATATGTGCTGTTTTCGCATAGACATTGATTTTGTTTTTTTTTATTAAGAGTGAAACTGATACTTTATTGCTTCTATGGATATTTTCGTGTGGAATTGAAGTGTATTGATTGCTGCAATGTCAATAATTTTCAACAAACTTCAATGAACATACGATCTTTCAAAAAATATATGTATATTTGAGTGCTTAGTCGTGTTAATCTATTCTTAGAGGAACACTCCGGGTGTTTCGAAATAAAATTTATGGTAATTTTATTTTATTTCATATATTAACGTATATCGGTTTTGGTCATTTGAAAGAGCCAATTAAAGCGAAATTGCAGTGATTCTCCCATGTCTCCACCCCTAATCAATACTGTCGGCTGTCATGTCCACTTCGATCCTTCTGTTTCCTCGCACATAAGCAAGACTCAGCAAAGCAATTTCAAGTGACGTAAAAATGTATAAGATAATTAGCATATCGCCGCCTGACATATATTTCTGTAAATGTTTACCCGAACACAATTTGTAACATCTACTTTAAAAAATGGTTTGAGCACGAGGTTTTAATTCCTACAGCCATTGGGTTCTTCTGGATACCGTGACAGTGCACACTGTAATTCACTTGTGACCCTGATGCTTAGTATGCGTGTGTAGTGATTTTCGTATCAGATTGTATTGCTTGCTAAAACTCCGCCGAGTTGCAGCAAAAAAGTTGAATGGCAAGCGGAGGGCGATGAGTGTAAGGATGGCAAATAATGTCAAAATCTTGTGCTGTCAAATCGAAATTCAAACTTCAAATGCCCGAATTGAAATTGCCCATATTGAAGTTCCCTTGAGATCGAAACGTGCCGAATGTGTTCTGAAAAGATATGACGTACAGTGTTGATATTTTATTCCTGGGATTTAAGTGTGGAAATTTCAATTTAGAATTGCGTGAGGAACTACAAACTAACTCGTTCACCTGCAGATTGAAAGAGTAAATAGGTGGAACCTTTTAACTTTGAAGGACGTGAAATTGTCATGAGTATATTCGTGAATTATTTCATCACCTGCTTTGTTGCTTTTGATTTCAATTTTTTTCCAAAAACTCAAAACATTTGGTAATATAAGGGAAAAAGATAAGCCATCTGAAGGGTGTGTTCTTTTGATTGCTAAAAAATAAATAATACAAAATTGGGTGAGATTATTCATAATCAGTGGTGTAGGTACAGTTTATGTCAAAAGTATCATGTCTCCCATACCATCAGTTGAATATAAAAGTATAGAGTAGTTAGTGTATGTTATTATACATAAAAATATTTTTTTTATACTTGTTAAAATTATTTCTTACAATTGTTATTTGGTAAGTGGAAATTACAGTGATGTATGAAATTTTTTAGAAATAAAATTTATGTTACAGATTATATTTTAATTACTTACAGTGATAAAGTAATTTGAAGAATCTGAATTTCATTGATTGTCAGTAAATTGGGGAAATGGATACCCAAGGCACTATTTAATAATTTATTATGTATGAAATCAGTGAGTAAACTATTTAAAATGTTGAGTATTGTTGTAATCATGTGAAAAAGACTCACTCAGCAGCTTATTGAAAGAGTGAGTAGTTGGGAACATTTGATTTGGAAAGACTTAAAATACGTTGTCACAGAATCCTGTACAATTTCCTATCTTCATAACTGAAACCATCATAAATGAAATTGATTCCTCAGATTCTTTTGTTTACAAATGTCAACTCAATGCAAAGTAGGCAGTTGCAAAAACTGTACCTGCAGAAGAAAATAAAATTAAATTATAATTAAAAATAATTACAGTTATTTCACAAGACGAAGTTCATAACTCAATCTTTTGCATGGGAAATTATTACCTTCAGTAATGTACAGAAATTTCAGGAATTTTATGTGTTAAACACCAGTGGCATTAAAGTGTACATTTACCAATTTTAGATTTAAAGTCTCAGGAGAGGGAGATACTGTAACGATGCAATATACATAGTTACACAACTGATGGAAAAGTCACTAGAATTCAATATCCCGGCATACTTATGCTTTATAGATCTAAGTAAAGCATTTGATAATATGTCGTCAGACTATTGTGGGAAGGAAATGTACCATACAACTTCATTGCTTTAATACGAACATACGAGCATACATGTATATACGAATAATAATATTAAGATCAAGGATAACTGAATATTATCCTCTTCCATCACTATATTGAAAGGGATTAGACAGGGTGATTCCTTGAGTTCTTTACTATTTAATCTAGTAATAAATAAAATAATCAATCAGCTTAAAACAAGAAAACGATACAGAATGGGGAAATATAACATAAACATAATTTGTTATGCAGGCGATGCAGTATTTGTAGCTGAAAAAGACGAGATTGAGCAAGTGTTAGAAACAAAATACTTGGGGATAGTGATCACATGCTCAGGATAGATGAATAAGGAGATAAAACAAGTGGGCTGCTTAAATTACTTGCTGTTGTACAACAAATATTTGAGACAAGACTCGTAAGAATATATAAATCAGTAGTTAGACCGATTTTTACATAGACATGAAGTAGAGCTATGAAGTGAAACGAAAAGCATGCAACATTAGCTAGAAGTGGCAGAAATGGGTGTGTTGAGGAAAATTTTAAATAAAATGTTCTTGGATAGAGAAGAAATGAAAATGTTAGAACAACTTGTGCAATTAGTCCTATTTCCGAATGGATAATATCACTGGAATGGAATCAAGACATTGATAGAATGAATAAAGATAGAATTGTAAGGGTCTCGAGAGATACTAGACCTGTGGAAAGAAGTTATCCGGGAAGACCAAGGCAACGATGGCACAAAAGTTTTTAAATACAAGGAATGGAACAGGCTTATGACCTACTAAGAAGTAGAAGAAGATTTAAAGTAATCATATTGTAGGAGTAATTTATATTTTCTTAGTGTTTCAATTTTTCTAAAAATTTTCTTTGGTTTTGTAATAGAGGCAAATCTGTGTCTGCATAGCCAATAAATAAACATCGACATTTAATCTACCACAATCAAATCTATTTCTATTGTAATAAAAATGTTAAGTTAATTTACACAAACAAAGTTCATGACGTGGGTTCTATGAGCCAAGCATTAGAAATATTGACCTCAGGCATAGTAAGGGATGCTTATTAGCACATAACTTATGTCGGAGTAAATAGTACTGTCATCTGCAAAAGCTTTTTTCCTGCAGCTGGGTAAATGTTACTAATTTGAGATAAAAATATGTATCCAATACTTTAAATTTAAAGTAGTAGTACTTATGTCAGTTAAATAGTTTCACAGATGGGAAAGAAATTAAATTATACATAAGCTATATTTTCTGACGTTATTTTTATCTAAAGGAGGCTACATTTGACTTCATTTGTTTTATGCAAAGAAAATAGCGATTGACTTGACGACTTAACCCAATTTGGCCAAAACTTGACTTCAGAACTTTTACCCTGTGATAACAGAATTAGCAAAATTATCAGTAGAATTAACACATGTAATTTCTAAATACAACATAAACTTCAAATTATGTCATTAAATGAAAACGTTCAGTTGGATCATCTATGTGTCACTCAAGACAAACCGAACTCCCCCTCCAACGCAACTATGGCACTTGTCAGAATTTTGTAAAATCAATTTGTCAATGCATATTTATAAAGTACATTCAAAAGCATGTTCATGTAATACTGATAAATGTAGTAAGGAGAAATTGCGTAATACATTTTAGCTACATAAAATATTGAAGTGTCTTATTTTATTTTCAAGCATAACATTTTCTGATAAAGAGTAATTTTTAATTTGCTACAGGTCTCTTGAAATAAATATTTTGTGTTCTATAAGACATGTTGGTACTCCAAGATAGGAATGCTACTGTAATAAAATGTAATCTGAAAATGTCATTGATTGTTTGCAATTATTCTTTTATTATCTTCACTTAAAAACTATTTTTTTGTACTAGTGTTGGTACTTTTGTACTAGTGTTTGTACTTAGCAGTTAAACTTTAGTTTATCAATGGGTTCCCCTCTTTTTATTGTATAGGGCCTATACTTTTCCCAGCCTTGGATTAATACTTTCATTATAACTAGAAATATACCAAATGTAGAAACTTCCTTTAGGGCTAAAGTTCTCACTCTTTTTTGGTCACAAAATCCTTTTCCTCTGTACAAAAATTCACAGATGACTTCAGTTACAAACTGTTAACACACAATGATAATTCAAATTATAACACAAATGATACTTGGATAATTTTTAATTATAATTATAATAGTGTAAAAGGCATTGCACCCATGTGGGGTAAAAAAACATGGTTGGTTCCCCTAGTTTAAACCAACAAATTGTTTTTCAAATCTGGACACAATCCAATATACAATAGTTCAACAACCAACTTGGATAATAGTATGGTTAAAATGTTGAAAACTTGAGCAGAAACTATAAAAATTTATCTGCATTTAAATGTTACCTTAATGACATAAATTACTTCGTAGGAATGAATAATTTAATTTTCTCAATCAATTAATGTTTGCCCTTGTACTAAAAAAAACAACAGATTTGGACAGGTAAGTAGTTAAAAATTGCAAAAGCTGGCACATGACCATATTAGATAATTTTGGTTACTTGACAGTTAAATTTACCGAAAAGTTGGCTCACAGAAAATTTGGCCAAACTGCTTTTAAATTTGTGTGTGAAAAAATTACAAATCAAATTTTCAATCTTTTACTTGTGGGTCTGCTAGTTTTCCTTTAATTTCAAATGCATTTCAAATTCAGCTGATCTGTCATATATGAAAAATATTTAAAGACTAAGAAAAGCCAATAAGGTAACAGCACCTAATGCTGGCAGGTCATGCAAGCTACATGCAAGAATAATCAAACCGCCCAATGCAGAAAGGGTACATGTTCATGTTTCGGCTATTTTAATATCATGATTGGTATGACATTCTTTTAGCTGTATCTTTCACTTGCAAAATGGTAACTTTTTGCTTTTGTCCTTCTTGCTGAATGCGTGACTTAAAAGGACAACACAATGCAGAAAAGGGGGATATTGCAAAGATGTAATGTTCTTGCATTGGTTGAGTTTGATAGCCATGTGAAATTTCTAAAAGCTGTGTTGTGTGCTATATTTGATTGTGAGTACTTGAGTTTTAAGGTTCTTTAAAATAGTTTTGTAAATATTTTCAAGAGTAAAGGGCGTTGTTTTTTGTTTAAAAACCTGAATTTTGAAGAAGGCAAGAAGTTTAATTCAGAACTTTGGGGAAGGAATGTTATTAAAAATTGTTAGGTTATGTGGACAAAGTTTTGTGAATTATAGAAGGCAGTAATACCAGAAAGAATGGCAGGTGATGAAATATCGTTTAAAATGTTTTGAAATCCCACATTCAGATGGGATTTTAAGTCATTTCAATAATTTCCTATCCTTTGTGTTTATAATCCTACTTTTGTGTAGATCATGATTAGGGGGATATTAGATTTATTTTTCTTGTAAATTTGATAGCACCTAAGGAAAACTGGTGTCAACTTTGGGTTCTGAATATAATTTTGTATTGTGTTAACAAGCAGAAAATGTCAAAAATGAGGGTCGAAAGTTTTATAGTCTAATAGGTTCAGAAACTAATGTTGGCATGGTGTGTCAACCATAGGTTCCCAGTATGTCAGCTTTAGGAAACTTTTTAATTAATGCGCCCTTTCTGTAAATTTATGTAATACGAGCCCAAAAAAATTCTACAGTTCACAAAAGACTCGCTGATAAAAGCAATAACTGCTGTGAATCGAGGGAGAAGTTACAATGCAGCATCATGGAAGGAAAAAGAAGCTAGAGGTATCAAGGGTAATTCTGATGACCAAGCATAAGATAGACAAAAGAATTGGAGCACCTTCTGCGTTTTCTCTTACAGATGAAGAAATACTTGTCAAGTTGGTATTGCTATTGCAGAAGGCAGTCTTTCCTATTTCTAGAGCTTCTTTTTTATACTCAGTTGGCAACTGAAAAAAAGCAAGCCGTGAAGGAGGAATTTCTCAGCAAAAAAAGGTATCATTGATTTTGGAGACGACATGATAAGAATCAGAATATGTCAAAATTTCACAACTGCAAGACGGCAAGTTACAAATGAAAAAATTGAAGTGGTTGGAAGAAGTAGGGAATGATTTTAAAGAAAAGAATCTTTGTCAACCTTCCAGGATCCAAGACGAGTTTTTAACACTAATGAAACCACTTTAATCTTAAATCCTAAAGGAGGAAAGTACTAAGCAAGAAAAGCCGTCAAAGTCATTTATCAAGGAGCAGGAAATTCTTATGAAGAAAATAGGCTTCCTAGATTATTGGAGTTGTACCTGGAGAGGTAGTATTTTTAGAGGGGCTTACTTCTAATAACTCTTTTAGACTCTCCCAGTTTTGCTCAGAAAAGAGGATTGGGTATGTGTGTTATATTCCAATTCTACCCATCTAACTAAAGTTATGGATGTATCTGCCTTCCAAGTACTTACAAAAACTTGAAAATAAATTGGAAGATGGAAAAGAGAGATATGGAAAGAAAGACTACAAAAAATCTGAAGCTAAAATACTTGTAAAAGATAAGTTATTAAGGTGAAATATCCAAACAACTTTGTATGTTTGAACTTATTTCATGTTTTAAATGTGTTTTGTTTAACACTATATTTAATCATAATTTTAATAATATTCATTTGCTAAATTTAATTCTGTTTTTTATTCATGACATCTTGAGGTTCTTCACATGTCAGCTTTAGGAACCATGAGCTATCAACCTGTCAGGTTTAGATGACTTAGCAGAGTATTAGTTTCTCTTAAAAAGCTCTTAACAAATTAAATTATTTATTGAAGGAAAAGATACATTGAAACTCACCAAGAATCCAACTAGGCCTATATCTGAAAACGATTTTTGTAAATAGTGTGGCTACATCAGCCAGTTGAGACCCCCCCCCCCCTAACCTATCAGTTTGCACTAGATTCTTTTCTGAACATAATTTATAAACAACCTTAGTCATTTATATAATATTTTTAGTTAGTACCGTTACCTTAATACGACATTTATTATGCACTAGGCATCTCTTGCTCATTATCAGATTATCTGAGAAGAAAGTAGTTAGTTATTTTTGAGTATTTTAATTGAGAACTGAATCTTTGGTCGTAACTTGCTTCATGTCTGCCATTGAAGATACGAGTATTTACTTCCCTCCCTTGCAGTGCCAAATTTCGTCGACAAATCGGATTTAAAAAGCATTATTTATCAACTTACGTGAAGTCGCTACCTTTTCTTTTGAAAACTGTTCAAAGTAAATATCATGACTAGGGGCGGATTTTAATGACGTAAAAATTGCCAACAATGATCCATACCATGCTCTTAAAATGCTTTAATAGCTACCTAAAAGCAAAGAAAAATGACGTAAAAATTTGATCATAACCATTTCAGATGAACGACTCAAGCTGTTGTATATGTTACTGATGTAATCGAGGCTTCTTCCTTTCAAGTAAACTCAGCTTGCAAACTTTGGGGTTTGGACTGTTGTTAGAAGAAAATATCGGGCGAACTGATAATGGCGCCGATAAACGTCACAGGAACCATAGATTGCATACTACTCACAACGGCAAACATTGCAATATGTGAGCGAAGAAATCGAATAGGCTACTGAATTCTGTGGTGAACTTTTGTTGCACCTCGTAATAATTGTTTGAAGCAAGTACCATTAAAACGATATTAAACTTGAAATCAGAAAAAAATGCAGCAAAAAGACGTAAAACGGTAAAAAATGACTTATTAGTCGAAATCGTTGAAAAATGCAAAAAAAATTACATAAAAATTGGGCATTTCGTTTCGTCATAACAAAATCAATTTCTATTCTAAACGGCATTGTTCTAAAGTGAAAAGGAAAAAAATGACATTTCATTAAAATCCGCTCCCTAATCATGACCTTAACAAGAATGCTAAGGTGCTGCTGTATAATAAAATGAAATGAAGGAAACATTTGGTTCCACATACTCTTGCATCAGTTATGAAATGTAGCAACGAATGCAATTAGCGTAGCAATTAGCGTAGGAGGACTCCTTCCGTATATTTTTATAAACTGTAGGCTTTTTAAATATTTATTTAAGAAATGTGTATTAGTTATAATCATCATAATCAACAAGAGAAATATTACCTACATTAAACTTTAATAATCGTTTGAAAAAAATCCAGAATGTTCATAAAAACAGTTCTCAAAATGTTCGTAATTTTTCACGGAATGGAGGAACTTTCAACACTAAGTTAACCAGAATTTAATATAATTTAACTATTACTTTTTCAATGCATTAATTGTAATGTAAGGTTATTTAAAAATATAAATAAATATTGCACTTTGTATCATTATTTTAAAAAACTGCTTACAGTTTCCTGTGTTGAATTTAAATTTAAATGGTTGAGTCACACGCTTAAAATATTACTTATTCCCAATGATTTTAAGGTATCTTTTTTATGAAACTTATTTTCAACATCATTTGCTTGTCAATGTGATGTGATCATTTGATGCAATTTCTTGCAATACAATTAAGACACGACTTGATAGTACTGTTGGCAGAAGAAAACAGTTGATTTGGAAACTTATGTAATATTTAGGCTTTGCGTTTACACAAATAGTCTTGAAGGTGACTTAGCTTTTACACAAAAAAAGTCTTGAAGATCCACAAAATTTTAGTGGCTCATACATATTATGATGCTGTGTTTTTTAATGAATGCCAACGTTGGCTAGAAACCACTGGGATGAAAAGAAAAATCTTACCTTCTTGTACAACACGTTCAAGCAATGCAAGTAAATTACAACTTATTTATTGCGAGCTATGTCCTTTAATAGGTTGTTTATATTATCACAGAAATGAGGAAAATATACATAAGTTTTCACGTGAAACGACTGAGGCCAGTGAGACTGCCTCCATACGCTAGAAATGTCATTTGATGACTCGTAATGCTTTTATGTGCCACAAGCCGAGAGTGGTGACAGCAGGTAGCTATGAGATCAGCTGCGAGTCCCATTTCTTGTTTTATTAAATGCTCTTGTGTAATGTTTACCCGTAAAATCCTTGTTTTATTACCATAATCGTAAATCATCTATTTGAGTTCGATTTTGCTAAAGAGAAGTACATTACTGAACTGGATATAAATAATTATTTAATGTAAAAAAAGGAACTGTATATGACGTATAGGGAAGATATACAATCTATGTCTCTACGCAAATTTTTTTGAGCACGATATTTCTGCCCTATCTGTTTTACTGTATTTGTTGGTTGAATTATGAATAAATGGTGAAAGATCAAATAATTCATAATACAATTCACGATTAATAAATGAGTTAAGAAAAAATAAAATATTAATTTCTTTCAAAATACCCCTTTAAGTTTCTTGTTTCAAATCTCTTTTTATATTGCTGTTTATGTACTGCTTTCTTACAAGAAATAATATTTTCCACGCAAGTTTTTTCTAGCTCATTTCCGTTTAATGAAAAAAATCAAGTAAGAAATTAAAAAAAAGGTGTTTATGACATCTTTTACTGGTAAATATTATTACCTCACTCGTTTCTATGCACTGTTTAGTGTTTTCCTGCGACATGTTATGTCGCATAACAAATGAAGTAGAAATGTGTCCGAGAAAACTCGCTCGTAGACCGACGCGAGCGAGGAACTCTTTCGCCCCCGCAGAGGCGAACGAGAAAATTGTTTGAAATGTATGGAGGTCGATAAGTGTTCTTTGTTTAGATTTTCCACATTTCTTGTCGCACATTTCTGGAAACGCATTCGTCGGTGTAGTCTGTTGCAGGCCTAATATATGCATGGTGCAGCGATATCCCTTTAAATCATAACTCGAAGGAAACAATTGCAGATATGGAAATATCATTTTCACCAAAATATTCCTAAATAATTAATGCATTAAAAATTGTTTTCAAAAATCGAATTTTTTAAGGTGTATCTGCCCCCTTAATTTTAATATCCTTTCAAATCGCTTCATCATGATGGCGTTCTCAACAATGTTCACCAGTATTTCAGGAAGAAAAAAAATCCTCCAGAACTAGTTAGGATGGTATGTTCGTGTCGGTCGCTAGTCAAACACTGGACCGTTTATTACATCTACAGATTAACAATAGCTGCTTGTGAACGTGGAAGGAGCATTTAAATAATTATTTGTAAATAGTTATAAGAGAAATATTGAATAGTGGCTCTAAGAAATGTTTGCTTATAAATATAGACTCTTGCATAAATTTTCATTTTCATAAGTTGGCAATACCTAATATAAGTTAGGTACACTTCAGCGCCAGTACTTTTGCATTGAATATTTGTCTACATTGTTTACATTGAATTATTGTGAATTATTGTTTACATTGAATTGAATGTGAATTATTGTCAATTATTCCTCAGAATGTCCGGTAAGGTATGTTACATTTAATATCATCTGATTCATAACAAAACTGACTACGTGTTGAATAAAACCATAAAATTGAAGTGAACAAAATATTTTCATCGTATTACTTCCTTAACTTAAATAAAACCACTACGCCCGCGCAAGTTTTTCCATAGGACCTACTAAAAGTATACTGATGTATACTTTTTAAATCAAAATTTAGGGCGGTAAGGGACATATCTTTTCTTAGAATTTTAAAAACACATTTTGTTTTCATGTAAAGAATTTTTTGGGGGGTACATCGCCCCGGTTACACTAACACTAACACTAATCAGAACCAGAGAGACTGACGCACAGCCACAGAGAGAAACGGACACACATACACTGAGAGGTAGGGACACACAGCCGCAGGGAGAGAGACGACCGCACAGCCGAAGAGAGAGACACGGCCGCAGAAATAGAGAAAGACGGTCACAGGGAGAGAAAGACGGCCACAGAGAGAGACGGCCGCAGAGAGAGAGAGAGAGAGAGAGAGAGACGGCCGCAGAGAGAGAGAGAGAGACGGCCGCAGAGAGAGAGAGAGACGGCCGTAGAGAGAGAGAGACGGCCGTAGAGAGAGAGAGAGACGGCCGCAGAGAGAGAGAGAGACGGCCGCAGAGAGAGAGAGAGAGACGGCCGCAGAGAGAGAGAGAGACGGCCGCAGAGAGAGAGAGAGACGGCCGCAGAGAGAGAGAGAGACGGCCGCAGAGAGAGAGAGAGACGGCCGCAGAGAGAGAGAGAGACGGCCGCAGAGAGAGAGAGAGACGGCCGCAGAGAGAGAGAGAGAGAGAGAGACGGCCGCAGAGAGAGAGAGAGACGGCCGCAGAGAGAGAGAGAGAGACGGCCGCAGAGAGAGAGAGAGAGAGAGAGAGAGAGAGACGGCCGCAGAGAGAGAGAGAGAGAGACGGCCGCAGAGAGAGAGAGACGGCCGCAGAGAGAGAGAGACGGCCGCAGAGAGAGAGAGACGGCCGCAGAGAGAGAGAGACGGCCGCAGAGAGAGAGACGGCCGCAGAGAGAGAGAGACGGCCGCAGAGAGAGAGAGACGGCCGCAGAGAGAGAGAGAGACGGCCGCAGAGAGAGAGAGAGACGGCCGCAGAGAGAGAGAGAGACGGCCGCAGAGAGAGAGAGACGGCCGCAGAGAGAGAGACGGCCGCACAGAGAGAGGGAGAGAGAGACGGCCGCAGAGAGAGAGGGAGAGAGAGAGACGGCCGCAGAGAGAGAGGGAGAGAGAGAGACGGCCGCAGAGAGAGAGGGAGAGAGAGAGACGGCCGCAGAGAGAGAGAGAGAGGGAGAGAGAGAGACGGCCGCAGAGAGAGGGAGAGAGAGAGACGGCCGCAGAGAGAGGGAGAGAGAGAGAGACGGCCGCAGAGAGAGGGAGAGAGAGAGACGGCCGCAGAGAGAGGGAGAGAGAGAGAGAGACGGCCGCAGAGAGAGAGAGAGGGAGAGAGAGAGAGAGACGGCCGCAGAGAGAGGGAGAGAGAGAGAGACGGCCGCAGAGAGAGGGAGAGAGAGAGAGAGACGGCCGCAGAGAGAGGGAGAGAGAGAGACGGCCGCAGAGAGAGGGAGAGAGAGAGACGGCCGCAGAGAGAGGGAGAGAGAGAGACGGCCGCAGAGAGAGAGGGAGAGAGAGAGACGGCCGCAGAGAGAGAGGGAGAGAGAGAGAGACGGCCGCAGAGAGAGAGGGAGAGAGAGAGAGACGGCCGCAGAGAGAGAGGGAGAGAGAGAGAGACGGCCGCAGAGAGAGAGGGAGAGAGAGAGAGACGGCCGCAGAGAGAGGGAGAGAGAGAGACGGCCGCAGAGAGAGAGGAGAGAGAGAGAGACGGCCGCAGAGAGAGAGGGAGAGAGAGAGACGGCCGCAGAGAGAGAGGGAGAGAGAGAGACGGCCGCAGAGAGAGAGGGAGAGAGAGAGACGGCCGCAGAGAGAGAGGGAGAGAGAGAGACGGCCGCAGAGAGAGAGGGAGAGAGAGAGACGGCCGCAGAGAGAGAGGGAGAGAGAGAGACGGCCGCAGAGAGAGAGGGAGAGAGAGACGGCCGCAGAGAGAGAGGGAGAGAGAGAGAGACGGCCGCAGAGAGAGAGGGAGAGAGAGAGAGACGGCCGCAGAGAGAGAGGGAGAGAGAGAGAGACGGCCGCAGAGAGAGAGGGAGAGAGAGAGAGACGGCCGCAGAGAGAGAGGGAGAGAGAGAAATATGTTTGTACGTCTGTCATTAAATAAGTAAGGAATTTATTATACACACTGCTACGCACACTCAAGCGTAGATAATAGCAGCTACGTAGGGCAGTGTCTCCGAGCGTGGCATGCCTATTCTCTTCGTGCACAGTTCGTATACAGTGGGAGAAATATACGATATTGGAGGCACTAAAGTACGGGTAATGGCCTACACTACGGGGAATTCTGATCTGCAGCGATTTATATAATTTTGTGTCCATTCCCTCTTTGTCTCTTTATGACCTAACAATGAATATACGGCACCAAATGGCATTAAGCTGCATCGCTGGAAATTGGTTTTCTGATGGGACTCTGGCCACGCCACAAAGGGAATAACTGGAAACGAAAGGCTGGGCGGGCTGCAGTTTTCGTTTTGAGGAAATCCTAAATAGATACCCTTATAGTGCGTATGCATGATACGAAATTTCTTATCAAAAGTTTCATTCTCAGCGCATGGCAAACAGTAGCAGTATTCAGATTATAAACTTGCATTGATAAAAAAAAACAAAGAAAAAAAACCCTTGGACGTGCTTTCTTATGAGGGTTAATTTTTTATATTTTTTTATATTTTAAAGGTGTGTAAACGTTATTTCTTTTTTATTCATTTTATAAAATATCCTTTTGATATGAACGGAATGAACTAAAGATATTGTGCGCAAATGAATATCAAATCAATCAAAACATTCCCCCTTGATGGGCGGTCCGCTGTGAAAGTGTATCATTGCCGATTGTGTACATTTGACTTGGTTGAATAATTTCGTAAGGATCCTTCTATTTTCAACTTTATGATTGATGTGCATTGCTCCTAGACGAGGAAAACAATGATTTGTAAACTGCGAATTCGGAATAGGTGTGTTGCAATAATTTGTGTGTGTGTGTTGTTTTCTCAGGTGATCTCGTGTATGGTAGCACGCTAGAAAGAGCGTTTTGGCGCGGAAAATTTTTTGAGACGTGGGGCCTGCGGCTCTATAGTGCTTTCTTCAGGATACATTCTACAAGACTTGAAATGCCTACAATGAAGATCAAGGTATGTCAGACTCACGGAAAACATTTTTGATATCAATTTAAACATATGATTACAATCATAGTAAAATAATTAAACATTGACGATGTGCTAATTGTCTGGAATTCTTCAAATTATGACCCGTATTTCAAAAATTTAGACCTCTCATGAATGTATTTATTTATTAATAAAACAACCTGTTTGCTTCTGATTCTTTTGTGTCAGATTAAAGTTGGTTTTTCATTTTAAAAATAATTTTGCCTAAGAGTGTTACAGAAGCAATGTTAATGTAGTTAAGGCGAAAATTAAAAACGTGTAGTTTAAACTTAACTATTTGTGGTATTGAAGGCCGAAATTTACTTAACGAGAATGTCCGGAGCGTCCGTACTGAAATTCGTTGACAACCTAACAGTTGGAAGTTTTTTGTAAGTCGTTTCACCAACCCTACAGCAGTTGAAACATAACATAACAATGGCAATGAATAGGGTGAGGTTACTAGGAATTGTGAAATTCTAATGTAGATGTTTAGAGCACTACAACTATTTCCTACACAATATTAGTTCAAAATGTGTGTGGTTTTATTTAGTTTATAATAAAAATGTAGATATACATGATGTTTTATATAAAACCCGTTGGCCGCAGAATCCGGTTACTTTGCAAATGCGTTGGAAATTACGCGTTGGACAAACTCAAGGATGTTTTATGTTAACGCATAGGCCGAAGGCCAGTCTCTCGTGAAATTGGACATGCGTTGCGAAGCGTCTTTACGACAAGTAATTAAAAATGTAATTAAGTTCAAGTAATTTATGTAATTAAAATATAATTGGTAAATGCCGCTCGTAGGTATTCATTGAACATTCAAATTCACTAGTTCTGTTATGCTGTCCAAATCAATCCACACTTTACTTTTAAAATCAACTGAGATGGACGAGCAAAAATGTTGTCCATTCCCTGTAAGTGATATCCGTATCGGATTTCAAGAAGTTGAAAGGAATTTTTTTGTTTTGAATCTAACAGAACTAATCTATTCTTTGAAATCAAAATTTTATCATGAAATTTCTTGAGTAATTTATAACCGTTACACCATTATAACCGTTACAAAAGTTTTACTCTTTGCAACATTGGTAGTGTTGCAAATTGAACCGTTTTTATTTTACATATTTTGATATTATATATTTATTTATTACTACATATTTCTTACTTATTTCGGTAATGTTAATATTGTTACATGACGAATCAGAACATCTAAGATACGTATTTCCGGATACGTATTCGTGAACTTCTTCACAAGGCATTGTGGTACTGAGTTTCACTGGCATTGTACATACTGTGCTTCACTGGCATTGTAGTGCAGAGTTTCAATTTTTGCATAGCGTAGCGCAAAGGATCCCCGCGACCGATAGCGTCTGAATTCTATAGTGTTTAACATGAAACATTGTTTTTCGTGCTTGTATTCCGTGTGCGAAACACCTTTTTTTCCATTCTGACTAATGATGTTCGAAACATAACGAAGCGAACGCGCACCATCGTGAAGTGTGTGCGAAACATCTTTCACACAAACGTGTTGTAACCGAATAATCATGTTCTGTGCGCACTGAAAATTAGTAATCTTGATACGTTGGTGTGAAAATTTACCAACATTAAATGGGACTTGCGCATTAAATACAAACTACTGGTGCTAATATAGCAGATACTCCTCACATTATTTGTAACTTTTGCAATTTTATAAAATTTAGAAAGCTCAACAAAAACTGCACCTGCGCCATTTTTATTTTATGGCCTTACCACGGACTTGCATAGTAAAGAAAAAGTATTGTAATGCTGTTGCGGAAATCGGAGAGTTTTCGACAAAAAAACTCGTATTGTCGGGCTCAGATATTGAAAAAGTGGATAATCTTGTTCCTGCATGTAGTAAATTACTTACTCTAACACTTTGTGTAGTTAGAATACACGTTTTGTGGGTCCTTCAACCGGAAAATCCATTGATGGTAAAATGACCGACTGTCCGTCTGCTTAAGGTGAAGGTTAGCGTGTAAACTGCTGAGACGATTTTCTCGAAAGTTGACATTCTCCCTTCTATCTGGACGAACTCTTTGACTATGCGAGTTCTAAATGGATATAGCCTAAACATTTTGTAAATAAAATAAAAGGCTCAAACGTTTTGATTAAAGTTTGACCTAGGATAGCGTAATGAACGCTTAAAAATGGCATAGGACTAATTTTCGTTAAAACCTTTGAATTTTCGAAACATGTTTAAGATTAGAATTGTTTCGCAATTTTCCTTCAACTATAATATTGAAGATTGGTTTTTTTCCTTAATGAAATTTGTTGTTCAGAGAACAACTTGATATATCTACTCATATTTTGAAAACTGTTTCCATGACGATTTAAAAATCTAATTTTAACGTCGGAATTTTCGAAAATACAGAGTTCAAGGAAAATCGGACATGCGCCGTTTTTTCAGCTGACTTTTTTTTGGTCGCATTAACTTCAAGGTCGTCAGCTACCACAATATAGTTTTATATTTTTGGTGGTAACAGTAACGGCAAGGGCAAGGGTAGCGGAACTTGCATACTTGTATACAGACACAGGTCGATGTCCAAAGCTCCGCCAATTAGCATATCCGCGTACGCACTTCTTACACTACACCGAAAAAAACAACCAACGTTTTTTTTCGGTGTACCTGTTTCATTACCGAACGGCCAGAATTAAGACATTCTGTATGTATGCTTCACAAGGGTAGTCTTAGGTTTAGTATGTTTCACAGGGGATAGTCCAACCCTGAAGCTGTCCCCCAGTATAGCCCCTGTGAAGCAGGCAAACTCGTTTTGTCGGAACAAATTTCACATGCGATTGTCCGGGAATCGAACCCGGACCTCCTTGGTGAAAGAAAAGCGACTTCGGTCTAAGCCACGAGTTCCCTGAACAGCGTACTTCGCTCTATTTATTTGTTTGTTTATTTGCTTATTTGTTTGTTTATTTGCTTATTTGTTTGTTTATTTGCTTATTTGTTTGTTTATTTGCTTATTTGTTTGTTTATTTGCTAATTTTTGTTTATTTGCTTATTTGTTTGTTTATTTGCTTATTTGTTTGTTTATTTGCTTATTTGTTTGTTTATTTGCTTATTTGTTTGTTTATTTGCTTATTTGTTTGTTTATTTATTTGCTTATTTGTTTGTTTGTTTATTTACTTGCTATTTGTTTGTTTATTTACTTGCTATTTGTTTGTTTATTTACTTGCTTATTTGTTTGTTTATTTACTTGCTTATTTGTTTGTTTGTTTACTTGCTTATTTGTTTGTTTGTTTACTTGCTTATTTGTTTGTTTGTTTACTTGCTTGTTTGTTTGTTTGTTTACTTGCTTATTTGTTTGTTTACTTGCTTATTTGTTTGTTTATTTACTTGCTTATTTGTTTATTTATTTGCTTATTTGTTTGCGTATTTATTTGTTTGCTTATTTATTTGTTTGCTTATTTGTTTGCGTATTTATTTGTTTGCTTATTTGTTTATATTGCTTGTTTGTTTGCTTGCTTCCTTCATTATTTGTTTGCTTGTTTATTTGTTATGTGTGAATTGTACATAAAAACAGTTAAAACTGTGTATGACTTTCTACGGGGAGAAGTGTATTCTGTGAATTTTTTCTTATTTCTAGGATCCCTAGCCTAAGCCGTATAAAAGTTGAATTCTGAATACAGAAGGAGATGATCGTTTTTGGTCAGAATTGAAAAGAAAATATTCGCTCCTATGTAATAAAACTATTAGCAAGGGCAAGTCAGCTACATATCTTGTCCCTCATCGTGCCCTTCATGGAGGAATCGAATTTGTGCCGCGACAGGATAATTTGAATAACTATATTTCCTATTGAACTCTGACTTGCACCGATTGTGATATTATGAGAAGTTGCTCATAATGAAGAAGTGCATATAGTGCATTTGCTGAGAAGAAAAGAAATTGGAACTATTTTTTATAAAATTTTGATAATGTCCTTTAGGCAGCATGCAAAGAATGGGGCGCGGCATCAGCCAGATCGTTGTGGAAATTTGGTGAAAAACTACGGTTTAGCCGCTAGCGTTGTTCACGGACAGACGTTTGGCCGTAAACCCGTCCTCGCAAACCGTGTATTCTGGCTACACAATGTAATAGAGAAAGATATTTACTACGTATTGAAACAAGAGTTTTTCTGCGTTTTTTTGCTGCGGCACAGCAAGATTTTCTCCATAGCATGCAAGTAGTATGCGAGGAAGTTAAACAATACTTGATTCTTACTGTAGGTTTCGAAATTTAATTAGAATATTACGTAACATGATCCAGAAAATGGTGAGTCGCGCTCAGGTGGAATTGGTCGCCCCGCCGTCTGGGAGGACGACCAAAGACGGGCGTGCGAATCAGAATAACCTGTGAGCATGTGTTGCATTAACTTGTCGTGCATGAAAGACCTTTCGCACACGCTTCGCATTGTTTCGATCACCATTAGTTAGACTAAAAAAATAAGTAATTTGCATACGCAAAAATAGCAGGAGAAATCGTGTTTCGGCACGTCGTATTACAAAATATATTACATACAGAATCACTATTGCTTATTACAGTATTTTCAATAGAGTCGCCTTGCACGGGATTGTTGTGTAAGGAGCAGCTAACTACGCTTTTTACTCATTCGTATTACAGGATAGAATACGTCATAAAATTCAGACCAATGACTTAATATCTCACTAACATATCATTTCAATATTCTATAATATCACTGTAATAAACTGTGTACAGGATGTAATATATCAAATGCTATTGCTAGTCATAAACATTTAGTTTTACCAAACATTAATTTACAAGGAGGCAAAATAACCATTGTTATAGAGCTAGGGAATTCATAATAAACTATCTAATGAACTAAACTGTTACACTGGTAGTTCTATAAGTTCGACGTCAAAAGGAGGGAAATATATATATATATATATATATTATTTATTATTATTTTTTCGTTAATCGGCCAACTAGGACCACGCTTGCAAGCATCCTGCCTTTACCGTGGCCCAGTTTTTATTTATTCTCACGGTGGCAGGTGCTTGCGACAATTTTTGGGGGGGACCAGCATTTTCAGCTGGATCCGGTTTTTAACCCCCACGGTTGTTAGCCCTGGGGGTATATATATATATATATATATATATATATATATATATATATATATATATATATATAAATGAACGATTTATGAGCTGACGCGACAGTGCAAGTTCTATGCTCTCTGGACAGAGCTAGTGAGATAGTAGCTTGGTTTCCGGTGTAAGTTCACCAATACGATCTCCGTTGACTCCAAAGGTCGGCGACCCGGCCAGCTGTTCGGCCGGTGCGGACGGAGGGTTTTCCCCGGGAAAGCAGGGGCTGCCGTTTCCAACAGCCCCGATGGCGGCGGCGGCCCGCCGCAGGTTGCAGGACGTTTTTCATCCGCCACACGCCACACCAAAGTCTTGACGCTCACTCATCGTTACCAAGTCTTTTATTGAGTGCAGCAGGTTTTCATAGTTCACGGAACCTAAGTCCGGTAATCACTATTTTTTACAGAAAATTTCAGTATAAGTTCAGTCCTCGATTTGAAGCGGGTTCGGACAACGTTTGTTAAGATGCGCACTTCGCGCAACTACGCACGCTAGCGGTACGTTGTGCAGCAACAACGCGTGTATATACGGCCTTCCGAGCTAGCGGTTCTTCAAAAACTTAGCGGAAAATCTCATACGAAGACGATTATAAAAATTGAACTGTACACCAAGTGCGAATCCGAGTGAAATCCATTCATGAAGTGAATTCTATCAAGGCAAAACTCGAGTGTCCCTTGCTCACACCGTGTGTCTAAAACCCCCCGTTTTTTTTTCGGCATGTCTCGAAATCGAAGTGTTCTTCCTGTCGTCCGACAAGACTGTCCCTACTCTTAATCTTCCCTCAACCTCCACAGATCCGAGATTGGTCCCTTCAATGAAAATTTTATCCCGTCGTTGGTCAAAATGCACTTCGATGTAAGAAATTCCGAGCTAATCACCGGAGGCTTCTGGAGAGTTTTTCCGTGGAAATTTCCGATATCTCCGTCTTACTCCTATAAAATGTTTATACCGAGTAGGAAAGCTAGGCTGCGCGTTTAGTTTACGTCGGTGGTCCCAATTTTTTGTTCGTGGTAAGGTTTATCTATCCCTCACATCCTGGAGCGGTTCCACTTACGCAGTCCTGCGCGTGTTCGGGTGGGTGGTCGTGGGGTGGATTAGGCAGCGCTCGGCCTTTCGGCGCGTACGTAAACAAAAGTTGCAACACGGGCGGCCCGCGCCGCTCCAACGCCCGGCGCGCGCTGGGCACTCCCTGGGCGCTGGCGGGACGGAGGGGCGCCAGCTTCGCTGTAGAGTAGGAGTCTCGCGCAAAGGCCTTGCGCAACATTCCTACCGTATTCTACAAACATTGTTACTAAAATTATTATAAAACGAGGTATTAAACACTGTGTCGCCACGATGTGGCGGGGCCGAAGTCTTTAAGCCGCTACAATACCTATAACCTAACGTGTTCTAAACTTTCCAATTCTGAAATTCATCTCAAATTGAATCTCCATTTCATCGAAGTCGCGGAAAAGGGACCGTACGGTACGACGAAGGAAAAATCCCTGAAGAAGGTGGAAACCTCCCGTAAGGGAAGTACGTGCTAATTACCACACTTCGTAAATTATTTATCTATTTATTTATTTTATTTGTTTATTTACTGGCATGGATGTTACGCATTCACCTTCCTGACTTCGACCTCCGCACTTCCTGAAATGAAACGGCGCCACAAAAGACGGCACCCTCCTCTCTGCGCTAACTCGTGCACTCACTCCCATTTGTACCTCAGTGTGCTAATTATTGACTTGTTTACTTATTTCTTTAGGGACCGTCCATAAATTACAGAACACGAATTTAGAGTTTTTTTGAATACACCCTGTAACGCACTCGTAACGCGCGTTTAAATCCCCTTAAATGATTACGTAACGTTTGCGACCCCCCTTTGAAAATGCAAGAAGTGAAAATTAACTATAGTAGTAGTTAATTGTAGCACAGTAAAAATTTCATTTTATTCGTGTGGTATATTAAAATTTATGATAATTAAAGTTGGAGTTAGTCGATGCCGACTGTACCTAACAATAAGATTGTGGGCAAGTTTTGAATGAAGAAAGGACGCAGAGCGAGAACATTTCTCATCATAATTCGTGCATACTCCACAATTGTGGATGGCGCTTTGGCGAGGATCTGTGCCTAATTAATTGTATTCTAGAAAATACGACAGATCAGTTTTGAATAGTTTCTTCGTAATCTTATTCAAAAAAAATATGAAAAAATATTTTCATTTATTGTCTTCTTATAACTTTAAATTATTGTTTTAAAACAAATTAATTAGATATTATTTTAATGTTTTGATGTAAGACTCAAAAAAGGAAGTATTTCAACAAATGATAAAAATGTAAAAAATGTCAATGTTACGTGAAGCTCCACGGACGGACTCCACTGCCCCCTATGTAACAGAGCGTAACGCTGCCTCAAACCCCCTCCCCCTCTAGTGTTACATAATTTATGGACGACCCCTTATTTATTTACTCATTTATTTACTTCTTCTTCAGTCTAGGCTCCGCTCATACTACTAAGCAATGCTATTTTCCTCATTCCCTAACTACCGTTTCCCTTATTGTCCGAATCTTTCCTAGAAATGTTCCGATTCTTTTATGAAGTAAGACCCATTATCATCTAATTTGACAATTTGTATTCATCTTTGTATCTGTTATCTGTTTGTTTTAATTTTTTGTGTTTTTTTCTTTTGTTATTTTTAAGAATTGTCAAATGGACTCACGTAATTTGTAATATTGAAATTGTTATATCATCGGTTTTAACTTACGTAATGTACATTTTTTAGCTCTCCAAATCTTTTATATTTACTAAGTTGTTTGTTTTTGTCATCTTGTGATCCTAAATTCAATGTAACATGCCCCAGACCTGTGTGTTGTGACCTGCAGGGTGTGTAAATAAATTATTAAAATAAAGAAAATGAACAACATTAATTACAAGATATTTATCAGGAAAATCGTGGGTTCAATGCAAGTTGAACTTCAGTACCAGACGCGATGTAACAAGGAACTATACAAGAATAGAGATAAAATTACGGACACAATGATAAAAAGAAGAATTACATTCTATGGACTTCTTTACACATTATTCACAAAAATTAACCGAAAGACTAACTATTTCACCAAATTAAAAATGCTAATCCGTGGTTTGAAGAAGTTGAAAAGGACTTTCAGAAGCTTAAAATTACACCAGCAGATGTTACTGGGCGAACTTCAATTAAGGAATTCACAGGATTTGAGGACACACAAAAAACAAGATAGAAGCCATTTGGACTGAGGAGAGGAAAGAGAATCATCGAGCCAGAATGAGATAGATGGAAGCAAAGAAAAGAAGAAAGAGGCAGAAAGTTGAAATAAACGTAGACCATAGTGGCTCTTCGAAGGAAAAAACAACAATATATTACATATAATTCAATTATTCTGTTTAATAAAGTGGAGGCAGTAGCACAGCTTTGGAACAATGTAATTGCCTTGAAGAAAAACAAAATCATTAGAACGGTTTGAAAATATTATTTAACAAATTTATAATAGAATAATAGGAATAATTATTACAGTATAAAAAATGTTCTAATATTCAATTAGAGTGCAAAATTGTCTCAATTCTCCTTTGATAAAACATTTGTGGTGCATTACAATGTATTTATTATTCAGTCCACAATATGCGTGTGTGTAATAATTAAAATGAATAAATATTACAATATTAGTTTGTTACCCTTACGTATTCTGTATAAGAAGCCCTTCATTGATCACAGAGTTTACGTTACCACATCCTGCATTCTGAGAACAAATATATTATTATTATTATTATTATTATTATTATTTAATTTTGGGTGTGTGTGAATTGGCCGTCTAGGACCACGCAGACACACCTGCACTTACTGAGGCTTAGTAACATTTATCCCGTGACAACTGTATGCGACTCTTATTTTGGGGGGCATACACACACACATACTCAAACGTCGGTTCTTCCTCATTGTGCGAACCTCTTCATCATACGTTCGACTCGGTGTGCGAGCAGAAGTGGCAAAACTCCTATTTGAAACCAACCAAGATGAAGGGTTCTTTTACATTTTGGCCTTTCTCGACTCGTGGGCGAAAGGATTTGTACCCGTCATAGGACACTTCCCGCACGGAAATCTTACTATGTGGCCTACTCCCCTTTCGAACGATACAGAACTTACCTTATCGTGGAGCTGGCTCTGATGCACTGTGATGAGCCAAGAACCACTGAGGTCATTTCCTTGCCGTCACTAGAAGGCATACTTCGAACCCGTCTTGATGAATCCCACTCTCTGCATACATTCTAGCTAATTGATAAAACTTAATCTGTAAGACGCAGATTATGTTATTGAATATATCTGTCTCATTAAATGTCAATAGTTTCTCTCAATTTGTCTGTCTTGCGTTTTACCACTTGACACGAATGTATGTTGTTCGTCTGTTTTACGAATTATTCTTTGGAGTTATAATTTGTTTAGTTAACTATCGTCACAGTGGATATATTTTAATATAATTTCACATGTGCGCCAATGGAACTTCAGACAATCTTCGAGGCAACATGTATCCTTTTTTTTACTTCCAAGTATCAAGTATCTTGTCCAATTTCATGCGATGGTCTTCATAAATATGATTTAATTTTACATAGTTGTTTGCATGTTTGCCTACGCGTGTAGGAAAATTGTGCCGTTACTCCGATAACACAGGCACACAAAATAAAAAAAGAAGTTGTCGGACCCAAAGACTTTCTCTATGTATGTTGACGCGCTGAATCCATATCTGAAACCAGAATTGAGCCACCAACCTCCAGTTGTTTTTAAATCGCAAAAAAGGAATAAATAAATAAATAAATAAATAAATAAATAAATAAATAAATAAATTAAATAAATAAATAAAAATCATGAAATTGTATTTTTTGATTTCAGGAGTTTAAAGACCCAAAGACTTGACACACGTTTCTCTATATGTCGACGTGTTGAATCCGAATGTGAAGACAGAATTGCACCATTACCCTCCAAATGTTTCTAAAATCTCGAAAAACCACTGTGAAATTGGAAATGGTAAATTTTACGATGGGTTTTTGCGGTTTAGTAAAAACTGGAAGGTGGTGGCGCAATTCTGGATTCGGATTCAGCTCGTCTACAGATATACTGAAACATGTGTGAAGTCTTGGATCTGACAACGTTTGGCTTCTGTAGAGTACAATGCTACAAGGCACCAAAATCTAGTATCCGCATACATTTTTCGCGATTAAAAAAACTGGAGGCTGATGGCACAAATCTGGCTTCGAATTCGGATTCTTCGCGTAAACATTTATAGAGAAACATGTGTAGTCTTTGGATCTGTCACCTTTTTATTTTTATTTTGTGTGCCTGTGTAATTAGTCTTAAGAGAATGGAAGGTCCTTCGCACGACTTTACAAAATTTCCAGAATGTCGCAAGAGCATCCTTATTTGTTAATCTCTTACAACGTACCCACAGTTCAGAAGAATTGGAGGGGGACACCCCGGGATGTTTCCTTAGTTTAGATATTTGAAAGTAATTATTAGCAAATGATGTAAGGCTGGTCTCTGGATGGGGCGAAAATAAATGTTATCAATTTTTAACATTGGGGACGGGTCTAAATATACCCACTTTGCGTGAGGAATTCGAAACTGCCATTGATTTTTCTGATTTGAATGTGTTCGATAACACATTCATTTCTTTCACAGTAATAACAAAATGGCAAATCACGCATAAGTGTTATCTTCATATTCTACTTTACAGAAAATAACTTTTTTGTATCAAAACAAATAATTTACCATACTTAAGCCATATCCAATACAAGTATTGTTTTTCTAATTCTTGCTTAGGTTCATTTCTCGACATCAACCTTGTGCTCGTTTCTTGACTTGGACATTCTCTTTTTTCATGCATGTATGCCTTACTTACTGCGTCTGTAAATTTTATATCTCCCCTTTCTAATGTCTGGTTATGACAAGGCACATATGGAACTTGCATTAGCTCATATAACAGTATCGGTTCATGGGTATTCGTACATTTGCATGCGCAAACCCAAATTAATTTGGTGCAATTTCTCTTAAACATTTCTTAACTAGAGGAGAATTCTCAGGGGATTACAGATCTTTACGAAACATAGTGTTTGAAAACACGCGCCGTTCGGAAGCTACGATTACTACTGCGATTGGCTGTGATTGCTGCCAATGCCTTTCGCGAAAGCCAGCCGGCGCACACACGGCGAATGCGAACGGGGAAAGAACGTTGTAGGCTACCGTGGGGCTGGGGGGTGGAAGAGGGAGTACAACGGTGGCTTATGGAAGCACGGAGCATTCCGCTGCCGATGCGAGTCCTACTGTGTCAGCGCAGTGACGATTTCTGTGAGTGCCTTGACATGCCTCGAAGATATAACACTCGGCTAGCACAAGTTTTTAACAGAAGTACGTGTAACATTGAACTTAGAAAGTGTGAGATACCTCTACATTTAAACACCCGCGCAAGCGCGCGAAACGCAAACGCATTGCTGGGCAGTCTTGCATTCATAAAAATGTTAATTGAATATTAAATGCGTATTCTGTGGTGTTTTAAAGTGATCATATATTATTCATAAATTATACAGTGCTGGATACTTTAAAGTTGGTTAAACAACATCCACTCCATCCTTCTATTAAAACCGAAGTACACATGATACAAAACATGGCGTGGGCTTTTCAACCAAAAACTCTTGAATCAACATGAATAACACAGACCACCCATAGACTTTTTAGAAACTAAAAATTTCAGAATTTTCCCTTGAAAGCAATGTTTTGAAAACCAAATTGGTTAAATCCTCTTACCTGTTGTCAACCAGAGTGAGTGATTTGCTGCTCCAATTGGGCCTCGGGGGTTCTATAGTCGTCATTCTTGTTTATCCGAATTTCTCGACATCTTGTTAAGAATCGTTTCTCATTTACCCAAAATTGGCTAAAAAAAATGGTGTGCTATTTCTCATTTTTCAAGCACTTAAGAATAGATGTATTTTCGACATCGGCCTTACAGGTATTTCTAGCTTCTTCAAAATTGTTTTCTCTCGGGTACGGACCAGATGTTCGGTAATCTCACTTAGAGAAGCTCGGAAGTAGTTCCTATTAATTTTAGTAGGTGATGTATAATTCCAAGCCAGTTATCACTATTATATTTCATTACAATATCCGAACAATATATTAATCCCATTTTCAATATTTCCTGAACCAGAATTATTACTTAAAAACGTCATGGAAATGGTCAAAAATGGATGTTTTTAATAAACAATTTACTAAACGAAACGAGATTTGGTTAATTTGGAAATGTATTTTTGAAAATAACATATCAAGACAACTTTATCACCCGTCATTGTTTTCAGCGTTGACACAAGCTAAGGCTGTAGGCTTCGTGAACGGGATTCTCGGCTGTCCGGGATACACCGCGTGGAAGGCTGCGATGCCGACGTTTTAACCATCTCGACTAGCTTTTCCTCTGGGTTGATGTGCGGTAGGACGACAGGGGGTCGGCTCCAAATACCTTTGTGGCAGGTGCGTGGGTAGCCAAGGCATCGTGCGGAGGAAGAGGTGCGCTCCTGGCAGGGACATGCGCATCCCCGTTTACCGTCCTTAATGAAGGCGCGGATGGGCCGGATAGGTAAACGAATATATGCTGCTGCTGCTGTGTGTGTGTGTGCGTGTGTTCGTGCGTGCGTGCGTGCAAGTGTGCGTGTGCGTGTTTTCTGCGAGTGCGAGAAGTGCGGCTTATTATCACAACCGTCAAGCGTCCCTCGCGTTAACTTAAATAGTACGACGCTAGTGTCAAGGTGTGTGCCCAGTGCTGTTTACCGCCACCATGCCACTTGCAAGCGATGAACGTTGAGCTTGGAAGACCGTTGTGATTGCGTTTCGTGGACTGTTCCAATTACGGTGAGAGTCGAGATCAGTGAAAGTACGGAAACAAAATAGGTGTAATAGTGTTGTGACCTCATCAGTTTATTAGCTAATAGAAATAATTGTGAACGGCATAAGTTTTGTTTGCAAATGTATTCCTAATATTTGCATCTCAGGAATACGTACGTAATTTGAGATCTAGGAAATAATCTGTAGGAATAGTTTAAGTATTGAATAATTGAACAGTAAATTAACTAAACACTGTACTAAATTAGTACAGTGGCATTACGCTCAGCAATAATAGCAGACACAGAGCATTCAAATTCATATGAATGCAGAAAAACAAAGACTAAGAACCTACTCGTACATTACGGGCGTACAACTCCCAGCAGGGTAGCCCTCCGTTACTAATAGCTTTCCTGTCTTTAAGACTATGCCTCTCTCTGTCTTCCCACCAAGACGCAACAACAGTTGCGCATGCAAGTTTCTTCGCATGCAATGAATCCAAACTGGCTGGCCGAGTATCCTAGGAAGGAAGGAAATTGCTCCGAAATGCACACGGAAAGCGCGTGGCGCAAACGACACCGTTTTACAACTGGAAAACGCATTCCTCAAACGGAAGATGTCGATATGGTACGTCGACGACACATTCGCGGCGTGGTTTCAAGAGCACGACATCCCTCACAAATTTTTCCAAAATCTAATTCACCAAAGTGGTTTGAAAAGACGATTGTCTACGATTCCTTTCGACGTGTTGGAGAGCTACTGAAACGACGGCAGTTTAGAACACACGGTCGGCAAGAAACCTGACACTAGCTGTATTTTCGCTTAATTGTACCATTCAATGGGAAAACTGCATTCTGAAAAACTTTCGTAAGAAATGCAGCCAGGATCTGTTCCTAGGTCATCCTTTCAACTGAGAGAGAATCACTGAAACTTCGCAGCTAAGAGTTCCCTTGCCTAGAAAGCTTTGAAACTGACATTCATCTTCCATCATCAAAGGACCCTCGCAACGGGGAGGTCGAGGTCCAAGACAGGCATTCTTCCATATTTCGATAGCGGAAATGTCAGGATCGACAAACTTCTCAAAAGATTCAGGTCAGGAAAGACCAAAGGGTCCCATCACAAGCTCGGTCGAACCTTGGTACGGGAAAAGAACCATCTTCCGAACCATCAACGCCGAAAGCTTACTCCGTCCCATGCAGCTATCGTCGCATTGACGTCGACGGGACGGAAATCTATAGAGCTCAGGCTACGCGAGCATGTTCATTTTAAGTTAGGCGTTTGTTTTAGGAGGCGCGTACGTGGAGATGCTACCTGGCGGTCCACTTGACAACTGACTGCAACGAGACGTGACATGTAATGACTTATACAGGTAATAGAAAATTACTCCTAAGCGTACTATAACGGATGATTACTCACAAGTGCAAAGCGCTCAACGCCTTCCAAGGGGCTTGGAGACACGTTGCGGCAAATCAGACCAACAATTTTTTTTGTTAAATCGTTCAGGAATTAAAACGGTATGCCGTAGGTCTGGGTGCCTGAGAAATTCGTCACAACTTCAATTCGAATAGACTAGGGAGGTGGTTCAGGTGGATAAAGGAAGATTACCAAACGCTCCCAGAACATCAGGGACGGCGGAGTTGCGCCGCCATGATGCATGGAGATCATTATTGCGATAAACGGTACGCGCGTGCACGCCTGTCCGGGCCGCAACATGGCGTTCGCTCCCTATCTAATCCTTGCCGTCCGATTCGACCCTTTCCCTCTGCCACCGCATGGCGCTGCTTGATTGGCCGGTTACCTGGCTACCCAATCAATCTCGTTCTCTTTCTATTATCGAGCGCCCACCATCCTGGTGTTCGCCGGGGGCGGTGGCGAAGTCCTGAGGAAGACCACGACAAGATTGAAACACGTGCATCGTGGCCTTCCATGCGGTTACACGCGATTAGCTGAGAGAATTCGAATGTTGGACGAAGTTTTTCGTGTAGATACACTGCTTGTTGATCTATTAAACAAATTATGCAACGAAAGTTCCCGTGCGTCGTCAGGTGCTGACGAATCAATCCGACGTATGTGTATTCTTAGAAGTACTTACATAAAGTGGCGCGGTACGCGAAAATCTCGGAAATTAGCATTTTCTTATTTCCTTTCACCTTCTATTTTTAATTATATTCTATGACTCACTAAACACGTCTTGAAGACACACCTTTTGTAGCATGTTTTAGAAACTAGATTTAAATAAGATTTTAAAAATAATATGCGGACATGTTAAACTATAATTCGGACTTACCTTTATCAACTTTTTATTTATGCCACTCATGAAAATATTTATTACAATTCGACTTCATATTTCATTAAAATAAATAAAATCCTAAAAGAGTAATTATGTAATTTACGCATTTGCATTGTTTGTAAATGTGCTTGGATTCTTTCACGTGTTTGTGTAGATCAAAATTAGTTTTGCACTTTCCTTTTACGATCACCCCCTCTTCAGGTAGGAGAATGGGTGAGACGAGACCTGGTACCAAATCCATGAAAAAATCTGTGGTTCAGCAACAACATAAAGAAGTTGCGCAAGTTCACCCAATTACTTGTGGTGAAATATTGGAATTGCAAGAGTATGCTGTTGGCTCTAGTCCAACAGAATATCACCCCTTGTCTTCATCCGCAACTTTCAAGCTGACTGCCAAGCCACGGGAGCCCCCCATAACTCGGAGGAAGGTTAGTGATGAAACGAAGGAAGAAATCCAGGCTGAGGACGAGGCCACTCTCAGGGAGTTGCTTATGAGGTACGTACTTGTACAGCACACATTTCCTTCCCTCTTCTCCCTCTCTCTACCCCTCCCTTTGCCCTCTCCTTTGACCCTTTCAGCTACCTACCCTTTCCTTCTCTCTTTCTCTCGTTCTCTTTTCCTCGTTCTCTCTCTGACTCTCCTGGTATATATTTACTATTAAACCAGAATTATATTAATTACCCTTATGGCATATTAATATATTAGATGACAATGGTAGTTCTTTTTGTGAGGAATGCGATAAAGCTGTCTGTTGATTGAGTTTCATGGATGGATTGAAACTTTGACAGTTTGAGATATTTGAAATGACATGTGCTTTATCCTTCTGTTTTTCATGTATATTTAAAAAATTATTCAATTTAGCAATATTTTTATTTTTAAATGTATTTTTAATTCACCCTCTGAGTTTACATACTGAAACATTGCTTTTACAGAACTAATAATTTTGTTGTACCATATTTATAATGACAATAACGGGTGTTCGAAGAGGATAATCCTATTGTTATTTCTTAGAAATACCATATTCCCGACATGTAATATATTCAGTGCTACATAGAAGGTCTACTTCATAAATCAGTTTCATTGTTTTATCTTTTTAAAAGAAGCTACAGCAGTAATTCATTATGTGTGTTTGAAGACCACTGTAAGGTGCTACTCAATCCTGATCAAATCGGATCCTGCAACTAGATATAAATCAGGGAACAATGCGTAAATAAAATATTTTTTTGCAGAAAGTGCACAAGATAGTAAATAGTGATAATCAAATTTGTTTCAAAGTAATTCCCTAGGACTTCCACTAATATTGCTTAACATTAAGAAGTAACGTTAAGAAATACTTAATATTGGTTGAGGCACTGAATACTAGCGACTGTATAATGGCACGCAACGCCTTCAACTTCATCATGAGGTCGAAATTGCATGATTTTTCGAGAGATGGATTGGAATGATCGAACGGAAATGGCCGCATGGTTTTCCATCATTTTGCGACCACAGAACCGCCATACACTTTTCGTCTGTTCACATTGGGTATGAAATAATTATATGCGTGTAATGCCAACGATAACTCACCACAATACCTATATCACATTGCGTAGTCACTAATACATTTAGATGTCATCTAAGCAGCATCTGTCATCTAAGTAGCATCTGTCTCAGGGGTTGAAAAGTATGTACTTCACATATTGTGCATGCTACGAAGAAATAGCAAGATAGGAATGGCATATGAAATGAACCGGTATAATTGTAAAATTGTAATTAATAAATAAACTACAAGAAAAGAGAAAAATAAAGTGTTTAAAATATGTTGATTAATGGTGATTTCAACAACTTTCAAATATAATATTCTAGATAACTAAAGATAAACAAAATGGAAAAACTAAGAACGAGTAGGATTGATACAAAAACAGCAAGAATAGGGGCGGATTTAAATGATGTAAAAGCTCAGCGCGACTCTGTTTTCAAATTAAAGTATTTTTAATATTCGGTCGCACTTGGTCGTAAATTTTACACGCAATTGAATCGGTGTTGGTCGCAAGGACTGTCTGTTCAATGGCAGTGCTAAAGGAAATGCTAAATAAATAAGTATGACGTATAATGCAAGGTCGTCGACATAATTTGTAAGTTTGCTTTAATTAACCGGTGGAAAATTATTTTTTATGTTATTCATATTTTATGGGTGTACGTATATGTCATATTTTAAATGGATTCAATGATAATGAGACGAAACTTGGAAAACATTATAGGAGAGACTGATGCTATGCCGTGTTGTTTTCCCAATCCAGTTTTTGCAATGAAAATACATTTGATTACGCAAGTGAATATTTGGCAAAATTGTGTGTACTAACTTATGTTAACTTACACGAATACATTTGATTCTCGAATCAATTTTTATTTGATTTTACATTCGAAGTTGTTTATTTGCCGGTGTTTCGACACTCATGGCTGGTTCGGGTGTACAGGGCTGTAAGCACACGTATTTTGAACTTTGTCACATGCACATAAAAATTCTAGATTTAACATGGTCGTTTTTGTTTAACGATCTAGTTTCCTAGAATAACGAGGCGTTTTACTACGTTAAAGCTAACATACACTAAATTTTCAATACTCTTACTGTCCAAATGTTAATCATAAACCAATTTGTATTTGTTCCATCCATAGAATCGTTGTTAACCTCAAAGGACTGTGAACACAGTAGCGTGTGTTGGGTGAATGTCAATAGTAGGGTTTTCTGGTATCAGGAACGATCGGGGTGTAGGTATGAAAGGAAACTAGAAGGAAGGGAAAGAGGTGGCAGGATGGGTGATAGGTAACGGTGTGAGGTGACGGTGTGAAGTGACAGAGACTTTTGAAGACCTTTGAATATTTTGTAAATAATGAATTTAATAACAGGTGCAATAATTATTTATATTTCTGTATAAATGTTTATATGTATTTGAAATTTGAATGTTTTGTCATTGTAGTCATGTTATATAGACGTATTATTTAAATGTTTCCTGAAACTTGAATAAAATCTCCTCCTAATACACACACTCACTTGGTGAATCATTTCAGGTGGGAACGAATTCACCAGACTTGTATTCAGTTATATTAACAACTGTTTCTAATGTCAATTTCATGAGAAAAACTTCATTTCTTTGCCACAGTTTCTTGTCGGTTTCTCTTCTGTGAGACACTGAAAGTTGTGTGAAGAGCAGTCGTGCTCGAAGGAACATTCTTAGTAAGACAAAGAGAAAATATTCTCTTAACACACATACTCAGAATACCCGTTTTGCGAGACATCAATAACGAAAAATTGATCGACGGCAGAATGACTCTGCCTGCCTCGGTGTGTGTGTCTGTGTGTTTGCCTGCCTCGGCGTGTCTGGCTGTGTGCTTGCGTGCCTCGGCGTGTCTGTCTGTGTGCTTGCCTGCCTCGGTGTGTCTGTCTGTGTGCTTGCCTGCCTCGGTGTGTGTGTCTGTGTGCTTACCTGCCTCGGTGTGTGTGTCTGTGTGCTTGCCTGCCTCGGTGTGTGTGTCTGTGTGCTTGCCTGCCTCGGTGTGTCTGTCTATGTGCTTGCATGCCTCGGTGTGTCTGGCTGTGTGCTTGCCTGCCTCGGTGTGTCTGGCTGTGTGCTTGCCTGCCTCGGTGTGTCTGGCTGTGTGCTTGCCTGCCTCGGTGTGTCTGGCTGTGTGCTTGCCTGCCTCGGTGTGTCTGGCTGTGTGCTTGCCTGCCTCGGTGTGTCTGTCTGTCTGCCTGCCTGCCTGCCTCGGCGTGTCTGTCTGCCTGCCTGCCTGCCTCGGCGTGTCTGTCTGCCTGCCTGCCTGCCTCGGCGTGTCTGTCTGTCTGCCTGCCTGCCTGCCTGCCTCGGCGTGTCTGTCTGTCTGCCTGCCTGCCTGCCTCGGCGTGTCTGTCTGTCTGTTTGTCTGTCTGTCTGCCTGCCTGCCTGCCTGCCTCGGCGTGTCTGTCTGTCTGTCTGTCTGTCTGCCTGCCTGCCTCAGCGTGTCTGTCTGTCTGTCTGTCTGCCTGCCTGCGTGCCTCGGCGGGTTTGTCTGTCTGTCTGTCTGCCTGCCTGCCTGCGTGCCTCGGCGGGTTTGTCTGTCTGTCTGTCTGTCTGTCTGCCTGCCTGCCTGCCTGCCTCGACGTGTCTGCCTGCCTGCCTGCCTGCCTCGGCGTGTCTGCCTGCCTGCTGCCTCGGTGTCTGTCTGCCGAGGAGTGTTTCCGTCTGTCTCCGTCTGCGTATCTCTGAGGCCATGCGAGACGAGTCTCGTGTCAGTGTAGACTCCTAAGTATCTTCGAGACTGCGAGAGGCAGTACTATGGCCCTCAATGGACTTACGTGCGATGTCGATGTCCTCCCTAATGCGTCCACTGAGGGTCTCGCCTTCCTAAAGCCATATCGGTCAAGTCATTTGGTCGCCCTGGTGGTTTTGAATCCAATTTCAGATTCGCTTTGACACCTTGCCGTCTGTATTCAGTAAACATATAGGCCGGTATGCTGACGGACACCTGGTCGCTGATCGTCCTTCGGAAGGAAGTCCAAGTATAATTGCTTCCAACGACGAGGGAAAGTTACCTCTCGCACGAACGCATTGTATGCTTCTAGATTAGGTCATGACTAAGTCCGAATAGCTGTCTTAGTAGCAACATTCGACAACCCACCCAACCCGGGGTCTTCGCAATCTGGAAGCTTGTCGCGAGTCGTTGACTGTTCGTGTAATGATACCACCGGAACCTCGTGTAGATATCTTTTCCACGATATCGGGCGAGTCGGGGTTGGTCTGGACACTACCTTGAGCCAAGCCGTTACCACTCCATACGGACGACCCCAGAGATATAAATCCACCTCGTTGCATGAGCTCACCCCATCATCGACCCTTCTGATCTGAATTACTGTTGTGAAAGTTCTTTGTGGCGGACAAGTTTTTCTCCTGAGTGTGTCATAATTTGGTGACTCGACCCGCGCTGCGCCAACCTACGTGTCGGCCTTGTGTGTCTGTTTGCCTTTCGCTGTCTCCCTCTGTCCCCGTCTCCCTCTGTCCCCGTCCCCCTCTGTCCCCTCTCCCTCTGTCCCCGTCTCCCTCTGTCCCCGTCTCCCTCTGTCCCCGTCTCCCTCTGTCCCCGTCTCCCTCTGTCCCCGTCTCCCTCTGTCCCCGTCTCCCTCTGTCCCCGTCTCCCTCTGTCCCCGTCTCCCTCTGTCCCCGTCTCCCTCTGTCCCCGTCTCCCTCTGTCCCCGTCTCCCTCTGTCCCCGTCTCCCTCTGTCCCCGTCTCCCTCTGTCCCCGTCTCCCTCTGTCCCCGTCTCCCTCTGTCCCCGTCTCCCTCTGTCCCCGTCTCCCTCTGTCCCCGTCTCCCTCTGTCCCCGTCTCCCTCTGTCCCCGTCTCCCTCTGTCCCCGTCTCCCTCTGTCCCCGTCTCCCTCTGTCCCCGTCTCCCTCTGTCCCCGTCTCCCTCTGTCCCCGTCTCCCTCTGTCCCCGTCTCCCTCTGTCCCCGTCTCCCTCTGTCCCCGTCTCCCTCTGTCCCCGTCTCCCTCTGTCCCCGTCTCCCTCTGTCCCCGTCTCCCTCTGTCCCCGTCTCCCTCTGTCCCCGTCTCCCTCTGTCCCCGTCTCCCTCTGTCCCCGTCTCCCTCTGTCCCCGTCTCCCTCTGTCCCCGTCTCCCTCTGTCCCCGTCTCCCTCTGTCCCCGTCTCCCTCTGTCCCCGTCTCCCTCTGTCCCCGTCTCCCTCTGTCCCCGTCTCCCTCTGTCCCCGTCTCCCTCTGTCCCCGTCTCCCTCTGTCCCCGTCTCCCTCTGTCCCCGTCTCCCTCTGTCCCCGTCTCCCTCTGTCCCCGTCTCCCTCTGTCCCCGTCTCCCTCTGTCCCCGTCTCCCTCTGTCCCCGTCTCCCTCTGTCCCCGTCTCCCTCTGTCCCCGTCTCCCTCTGTCCCCGTCTCCCTCTGTCCCCGTCTCCCTCTGTCCCCGTCTCCCTCTGTCCCCGTCTCCCTCTGTCCCCGTCTCCCTCTGTCCCCGTCTCCCTCTGTCCCCGTCTCCCTCTGTCCCCGTCTCCCTCTGTCCCCGTCTCCCTCTGTCCCCGTCTCCCTCTGTCCCCGTCTCCCTCTGTCCCCGTCTCCCTCTGTCCCCGTCTCCCTCTGTCCCCGTCTCCCTCTGTCCCCGTCTCCCTCTGTCCCCGTCTCCCTCTGTCCCCGTCTCCCTCTGTCCCCGTCTCCCTCTGTCCCCGTCTCCCTCTGTCCCCGTCTCCCTCTGTCCCCGTCTCCCTCTGTCCCCGTCTCCCTCTGTCCCCGTCTCCCTCTGTCCCCGTCTCCCTCTGTCCCCGTCTCCCTCTGTCCCCGTCTCCCTCTGTCCCCGTCTCCCTCTGTCCCCGTCTCCCTCTGTCCCCGTCTCCCTCTGTCCCCGTCTCCCTCTGTCCCCGTCTCCCTCTGTCCCCGTCTCCCTCTGTCCCCGTCTCCCTCTGTCCCCGTCTCCCTCTGTCCCCGTCTCCCTCTGTCCCCGTCTCCCTCTGTCCCCGTCTCCCTCTGTCCCCGTCTCCCTCTGTCCCCGTCTCCCTCTGTCCCCGTCTCCCTCTGTCCCCGTCTCCCTCTGTCCCCGTCTCCCTCTGTCCCCGTCTCCCTCTGTCCCCGTCTCCCTCTGTCCCCGTCTCCCTCTGTCCCCGTCTCCCTCTGTCCCCGTCTCCCTCTGTCCCCGTCTCCCTCTGTCCCCGTCTCCCTCTGTCCCCGTCTCCCTCTGTCCCCGTCTCCCTCTGTCCCCGTCTCCCTCTGTCCCCGTCTCCCTCTGTCCCCGTCTCCCTCTGTCCCCGTCTCCCTCTGTCCCCGTCTCCCTCTGTCCCCGTCTCCCTCTGTCCCCGTCTCCCTCTGTCCCCGTCTCCCTCTGTCCCCGTCTCCCTCTGTCCCCGTCTCCCTCTGTCCCCGTCTCCCTCTGTCCCCGTCTCCCTCTGTCCCCGTCTCCCTCTGTCCCCGTCTCCCTCTGTCCCCGTCTCCCTCTGTCCCCGTCTCCCTCTGTCCCCGTCTCCCTCTGTCCCCGTCTCCCTCTGTCCCCGTCTCCCTCTGTCCCCGTCTCCCTCTGTCCCCGTCTCCCTCTGTCCCCGTCTCCCTCTGTCCCCGTCTCCCTCTGTCCCCGTCTCCCTCTGTCCCCGTCTCCCTCTGTCCCCGTCTCCCTCTGTCCCCGTCTCCCTCTGTCCCCGTCTCCCTCTGTCCCCGTCTCCCTCTGTCCCCGTCTCCCTCTGTCCCCGTCTCCCTCTGTCCCCGTCTCCCTCTGTCCCCGTCTCCCTCTGTCCCCGTCTCCCTCTGTCCCCGTCTCCCTCTGTCCCCGTCTCCCTCTGTCCCCGTCTCCCTCTGTCCCCGTCTCCCTCTGTCCCCGTCTCCCTCTGTCCCCGTCTCCCTCTGTCCCCGTCTCCCTCTGTTCCCCGTCTCCCTCTGTTCCCCGTCTCCCTCTGTTCCCGTCTCCCTCTGTCCCCGTCTCCCTCTGTCCCCGTCTCCCTCTGTCCCCGTCTCCCTCTGTCCCCGTCTCCCTCTGTCCCCGTCTCCCTCTGTCCCCGTCTCCCTCTGTCCCCGTCTCCCTCTGTCCCCGCCAGATTTTATTAAAGCATAATAAAATCTATTCTTCATGGTGGCCTATATTTTGTTTTGATTCGTAGTCTATGAATGAAAAACATAATAAATGTGGTTTAACCTAGTTACATGGTTGTTCACATGGTGTATTCCCAATACGATAGTATCAACTTGCGAATTAGTCACAAAAAGTAGCAAAATACGGATATAATTCTGAGAATGGTGATATAATGATGTAATGATGAGATTGTCAACAATGTTATTAATTACCATTAAATGGAGAATTCAATGCGAAAACATTAGTTATTGAATCAACGACGATGTGGATTTCATGATACACATTTTAAAACGTCTTCTGAAAAATAGAATAAAAGTGCCTACAAAATGGTGTAATAATGATGTAAATGAGACAATATTAGATTTAACCGAATTTGCATTTGAAATTTGGTCCGCAGATACAAATTTAAAAATTGAGAGAGATTCCTCATCGTGGTATAATTATATCGCATTAAACGCATCAAAGTCATCGTGATCAACATACGTGTTCCTATAAATTTCTTTGAAGTGGTGGTATATTAGCTTATGCCAAGCTTCCGCATGCAAATAATTATCTCGTTAAAATTCATATTGATTTAGATGAAGATTGACATTATAATAGGGATCTAAATACACCACGAGGACAAAACATGATTTTGTGTATAATCTTATGCAATTGTACATGCATTACGTATTGAACATGCAAATAATAGAAATACTATAATGTGTGCTTAATATCATGGATTATTAGATGTATGTGCAGCATACTTTAGCAATTTAAAGCTTATACAGTCATAAATCTCTTAATATTGCCATCATCACCACCATCGCCAAAAAATTCCATCTTTGTCATACTATGAATATTCAACATTTTTATTATACTCGTACATGTCGTGTATGTATTATATCAAGAATGGATTTGGATCGTTAATTTAAAAACAAATCAAAAGAATCGTCCACAACTTATATGAAATTGGTTATCTTTCTTATCACAAAGACTTTGGAGGATTTGCAGCTATTTAGCAACAACTCTGGAGAAAGTTAATTTTTTATTGATATGTATTATATAATTGTTTATCCTTGTCTTAATTTAGTTAATGTGTATCCAAAAGATATTCAAGAAATGAGTGTACTTCAACAGTAAAAAATGCATACGATATTAGATTTTATTTCTGGCAAAATATATTTATTTTTACGATCTATTGCGCTGAAATTGATGAATGTACTCGAAAGAAGAATTTTGTAATGATTAAGATATTTCAGGTGTACCACCAATCAGTGGATGCAGCATTTAGGTCTGAGAGGGTTAGACGGTCGAATTTATTTTTTTAAAGATCAAATGTATTATGAATATAATGAATTTCTGAATAGTTTAGTATGAGCTGGAACAATTTATTCAACTTAAATGAATATAGATTTTAATAAAAATGTTCCTACTATATCACAAGTCACTATAAAATAAATTTTGAAAATATTGAAATGTGTAAAATATTTTTATAAAGCAATTGAATAATTTTTACACACAATATGGAGTCAAACATGTCAATGTGGAGAGGGTCACTAAAACATACTTATCACGGCACCAACAGACAGAAATCAAAGCTGGTTAAATAAACAAAGAATGTAATATATCAAGAAAAAGAATTAGATGCATTTTATAACAATTAATATGCGATTGGTGGTTATACATTTAAGTGTAAATATTGTATGAAAAACACATTTGATAACAAAAGTGAACGTTTCTTGTAGATGCATCGTTAATAGAAGTTATTTTCGGAATCATATGAAAAGAAATATACATGTATTAAATGCAAATTAATATTAAAATATTGTAATATCTTATTTTAATATTTTATTATATTGTATATCCATAAGACAATGAATTGATATAATCTATTATATATCTATCACATGGCAATCTATCATTGCTTCTAGTTTTTGTATATAATATATATTCTTTTGATGTAATATTAGAGATATCTTAATACGTCACTACATCATTGAATTAACTGTGTTTATACATATCGAATTTAATTTTCTTAATTTTTGTTGTTTTTTTCCTTACAAAATTGTTATCTATAAAATCAGTTCTAATTGAATACATTTTATCTTAATCCTGCGAATTCTCTTTTAGGTGTACATAAATATTCATTTTGCTTTTATCTTATTATTTGCGTGTGGTATTATAGCCATGAGACATCCCCTAGAATAAACATTTTTGTCATCATAAAAATCATAATTTTCAAAGTATATCATAAAAGAATCAGTATCAGTTGATAATAGTTTGATATCGTTTCCAAAGTTTGTTTCTAAATAATAGTAATAAGATGTGCATTGATAATTTCGATAATTCAACTACGACTTCATCATAAAGAGGTTTATTTAATATCACTTTTCCTTGCTCAATACGTAGTATTCGTTGATAATTTTTCTTTATCATATTCCTGATGTTTTTGAAATTTTTGATAAAAGTTTTACGACACAACTTTTTTGTACATTTTCCATTTGTTTACCATATACTGAATTAACAATGAGTTTATAGAAGTCTTGTACAAAATCATGTTCACCTTGCTATTTTAGTGCTGTACGTTTTTCAGTATATGGTTTTAACCATGCCGTTTGATTATATAACTATAAACAACTATGCATTGTTTGACAATACCTTCTCGTATGGGATTTTAACATTCTATTATCGATCTCACAATTCATTACATTTCTCATTTAATGTATTCACGAGCTTCATAGCTTTTGGTGTATTCCTTTATTAAATTATTCTGTTGTCATTTTGAGAATTCATTCATATTTGAAATATAGTATATCAGGAAAACGGAAAATCTTTAAATTTACTATGCAAATGATCTACAATAGTTAAATACACTTCAAATGTGTATTCTTTACTTCCATTATCAGATTAATTCAAAACGTCATTGAATGTAAATGATTTAATTTTTTAATTGTTTAAACATTTGTTATGGCATTTTTAATATTTTTGGTACAACGGCTCCCTTGAACCCTTGATGCACGTTAAGCACTTGTCCTGGAGTAATCCTTCGTTACTTCTATCATTGTCAAGCCTCGTCACGTCACAGTCAGTGCGTTTTATCCCGTCGGCCAGGAACCCGGGGCCGTTAGATCCCGGGAATTCTAACCGATTACACAACCATGATCCCGCGAATCTCACATTCGCTTAACCTCCATGACTTCATTAAACGAATTCGGCTAGCTACGCCAGCAAAAAATCCAATTGGTAATGGTTGAATTAATGCATGACCATACAAATTATTTGCATTTAAATACAGAATATAATTTACGTTTCTGAAGTAACCACTAGTAAGGCCCACAGGTAAAAAAGGACATTCCCACTGAACGCATTAAAAAGGTACTAATTTTAGCAGATAGCTGTGGCCGACAAATCAGTCCTCTCAGTGGAAAACTTCCATTCAATTGGACACTTGTGTGTCATATAACGGGGTTATGCGTTTACGCAAACCAAGATATGCCGCTGTGGTTCCCATTTCTACTTTCACACCCTTACGAAGGTAATTCGTAAGAAGAGAAAGTTATGTAAACAAGGGCCAGAAAAGGCAAATTTTGGGCGGAAAAACTTATTGCCGGACGCTGGTAACGAAAGAGTGGATAAATTCTGTTCCAAAATATAGTGAAAAAATTCTCTAATATGTTGTCTGAATTCGTGTTTTTTTGAATCCTTGATTCACGGCAAAACGTCCGTCCGTCCGTCCGTCCGTCCGTGTTCAACGTTTGCGTCTAAACCGTTCTCATAATTTTCTTCAAAATTTATATTCCCCAATCAATCCGAAGGAGCTTCAGACTTTAAGATTTTTAAACGGGTATTTTGATGTTTGAGGGTTCTTAACTCTAAGCCTCAAAAACATTTAAAATTTCTTCTCAAATATGTCGCCAAATTCTTAATCAAATTTTGTCTTAGGGTAGCGCAAATGACACTTAACACAATGGTGCAGGTCTCATGTTCGTTGAAATCTCAGATATTTTAAAAAATGCAGACGTTCAATTTTTGGGGACGTCTTCTTACAACTTTAATATTGAAGATAGAAATTTTGTAACAATGAAAGCTGTTCCTTAAATAAATTGAAGTTCAAACATTCCAAAATATGAGTAATTTTCGAGTAATTTGGCGCAAAATGTAGGCAATTAAAAATCCCGTTGTAATATTTTTTCAAACCCTCTCCAATTTGTTTCTTTATTTTTTGGGGATGTTTAAAATAATTGTGCTGGTCTATTTTTTGAGGAACACTGAATTTTTGAAATTAACAAATTTATAAAAAATTCGAAAAAGTAAATGCTGTGGTAGCTCTACTAGTTTAGTGGAGGTAGTCAAGCTTGTACTAGCGTAAAGTTGCCACTGCTACTTTTTAAATGGCTGTACTTTAATTCGGCATTTGGAATAAACGAAACATTTGGTGCATCAATCCGGTATAAACGAGTTACATAATATTTGGAATGCTTCCATTATTGTACGGTAATGGTGGTGGTAGTGGTATGAGCGTGGAGTGTAGAAACGCAGTGTAGTAAGTAATAAAGCATAGGTGCAATAATGTGGTCTGTAGTATACAAATGGTTGTGATTAAGACGAATATTATGGTGGAACAAATGAGGTACAAACGAATGATGATGGTTCCGAGACTTCGCTCTGGTGGTGGTGGTGGTGGTAACTTCCGAAACAAGCTTAAACCGTTTACGGGATCTTTACCAAAATGAATATTCCTCAGTTAATCTTGTCGCACACAAGATTCTCCTAATTTGAAACCTTGTTATTTAATTCTGATGGATGAATCGAAATATACCAAGTGCAAAAGATTAAGGATGGTTTCAATATTTTATGTTAGTGATAATAGTAAAGATTGCATCGAAATATTTCAAATGGGTATAGTTAAGTTTCAGTTTGGACGAGCAGAATAATCACGTGAAATAATTAGGAACAAATTAGATAAAGATTTAAGATGAAACCCATATTTTACGTTGTTTGCAATGGTGGTCCTGGTTGGATGTTAAAAATTGCATTTGCGATAATAGTTATCGATTATATTGCAGCCACTTTTACAATAAAGTTTTTCAGGATATTGTTTAAAATATTTAATATTCACATGCTTTTCAATCCAATACCCTTATTTACACTCGCATCTATTTGCGTACTATAGACGAAATATTGTATTCAGACAAACGGTGCTTTTTCGACTACAAAACTCGTTTCTTGGGTCACAGATACAAAAAAGTGCATCGTTTTGTTCTTTATATGTAGTCTGTGTGTGTGTGGGTCCCTCTGTGTGTGTGTGTGTGTGTGGGTCCCTCTGTGTGTGTGTGTGGGTCCCTCTGTGTGTGTGTGTGGGTCCCTCTGTGTGTGTGTGTGGGTCCCTCTGTGTGCGGGTGGGTCCCTCTGTGTGCGGGTGGGTCCCTCTGTGTGCGGGTGGGTCCCTCTGTGTGCGGGTGGGTCCCTCTGTGTGTGGGTGGGTCCCTCTGTGTGTGTGTGGGTCCGTCTGTGTGTGGGTGGGTCCGTCTGTGTGTGGGTGGGTCCGTCTGTGTGTGGGTCGGTCCGTCTGTGTGTGGGTCGGTCCGTCTGTGTGTGGGTCGGTCCGTCTGTGTGTGGGTCGGTCCGTCTGTGTGTGGGTCGGTCCGTCTGTGTGTGGATGAACGGAAACCTGATTGCCGATCGTATAAAATTTGTTTTTTGGAAGAGAGTTTTCAATTTACTTTCGGACGACTTTTTCGAGGATTTTAGAAATAGTCGATAGGTTGCTAATTAGGCTGTATTGATATAGTTCCTGGTTGATGCTGTCTGGGGAATAGGATGCAATAGCGCAGTCTTTCAGGATGAAGGGTATTATTTCGGTAATGATTGGGGTCATTCACTTAATTTTTAGATTCTCAAGTTAGTTGTGGTTGTCTTTAATTTCATAAGGAAATCAAACCCAAAGATATATTAATAGTCTTTCACTCTGGTTGACTAACCACAGAAGTTTACTGTCCTTTCTTGCGTGAAACACTGATCCTCTTGGAAACTTCTCTAATCTAATATACCTGTGATCGTTCAACCTCTCCAGATTAACAATTTCCACTGTATGATTCTGAAGCTTTACCAGATAAAGTCCACGTATTCCGACCAGACGTTTATCTATACTGACGGTTCCTTCCAAAATGACAAAGAAGGGTGCATTTTTATTGCCTTCGTGGCACCGGCGGCTCTCGAATCGACTCTCCGTGTAGCTTAAATACTGCAGAGAACTCGACATTGAAGGCAACAAAATATGTTCGATCAGCGCCAATATGGAAGTTGTGATCTGCCCGCGTTTCCGTAAGTTCTCTTGAATCCACATCTTTCTCTTTATATTATTTTTATTTCCCTCTGGCAATGGTTCTCCATTATCACATAGACTTTTGAAGCATTATTTTAACCTGGTTTTTCTGCCGGGGCGTTGGCCATGCGGAAATAACGAAACGAAATAGCTGATCAGGCAGCAAAATCGAACAGTAGGAAACTCGACATACACATCTCTGCGGTCCTACTCATGCAATGAAGGCCTTCATCAAATGTGCGAATATCGGTGCATGACAGACAGGGCTAATATTTTTGAGCCCTTTTACCCGTTACAGTTTTAGTGCAGATTCGACAAATAGAAAGCATGCAGTCCAGACTACACGATTCCGCGTTCGTGGATGTTATGATAAGTTATTGCAGTTACTAAATGTGAGGTTACTAAATCTCACTTCTGCAGCCAAGACGTTCTTCTTTCGGAGCTTTTTTTCTGTGTCTCATGAACGTAATTGAAATCTTGGACTTCTGATAGTTGCTACTTCCAATGATTGTCTCACATTGGAATTAGATTTGTAAATACTTATGTCCCCCAACATACGTACACATGTAATACGAAGTAGAATAAGCTACTTTTTACTCAGGTGTGGGGTATAATGTGAAGTTGTCTAAGAAACAACAAAATCAAGCATTTCCGGAAAGGAAATTTAATTAAAAAATTGGTACTTTCAGTAGAAAACTTGATTTCCGAAGTTCAGACCTAAAGATGCGGTGCTTGAAAATCTTTCTTCTAAGTCTATAGCTTCTTGTTTCTGTAATTCATCAGTTGTTTAAGCAGCATGTACATTTTTGAGGTTTTCCTTTCCCCAAAATATTATTCTCTTGGAGTTCTGAGGAGAGCTGCACTAGGTCTCTGCAGGCTTGCACGATCAACAAGTGTGGTACTTTGCTTGCCACCTATTCAGAGGAAGGATATTCATTTTTAATTTTGTTAATGCTCCAGCTATTCGTAAGAAGTGTCAAAATATTACATTTTTCACTTGTCACAGGTTTGATATTTTCCTTCAACTAATTTAATATTTCTCCTCCGAACATGTCGAAGGACCAGGCTACTGGTCATTAGAAAAAATCCTTTAAAACCTTTCCAATTGTATTAAAATTCTTCTCATTATACTGGCTTTCTGTAAATAGTTTTACTCTAATCGGTGTTTCACTTATGCTAGCAAGACAGGTTGAAAATTTCTACCGATCTACCGTCATCAAAGAACGCTTCTTCACAAGTCCCATGTTCTAGTGAATCTGGAGAACTTTCTGATGCAACACACGAATTAATCTTGCCTTTCATGTCTTCTCTGCTTCACATATTTTTTCTTCAGATGGCAAATTCTCATATACTTGCCGTCCAAGAAAGAGCACTACGCAGGGTTTTTTGAGAGAAATGCTCAACTTTATTGAATGGATTACAGCACACTGATCTTTCAGGTTGCATGGTCGCACACACTGACTAGATTTCTGGAGGCTATGGGGTATGAAACACAACTTTGCTCATCCTGAACCTTGGAAGGTTTTAGTAGTTGCCATCGCAGTTTTGGTTTCCAGAGTGATCTAAACATTTACATTTGCGACCCCGGTACCCCGCGATGGCCGCTCTTCCTTCCGTTTATGGTAGCCAGAGTCCGCCTTCGCTGGTAGAATTTCGGAACGTAACATCTTGCTGCGTTGCCATCCCAAATTGAAATTTTCTCCAATAAGGCAACACATATTGCGCTTCAACATTTTGTTTTTCTTTCAAAAATTACATTTTGTGTAAACTTTTACAAAATGATTCATTAGTACTGTAGTTACTAATGTAATGAAATACAATATTAATTCATATACCTTTATATAAAACAACAAATCAGCTTTGCAATGAGGTCAACATTTTTGCTCTACGTATGATAGAAAGGAAGATATTGCTATTGAAATGAGCGCTTGCGCACCGAATTGTACACTTTTTCCACACTCGTAAAATACAAATCTACAAATGTTGGTCCAGAATCATGCAAATATAGTTTATGTATGATAAAGAAAGTGTGCACAAAGTTTCTTAAAAATACGAGGGAGTGAGGGTTGAAAACGTGTAGTAAATTTAACACACTGCTAACACACAGTTCTTTCGAATGCCCTAAACACTTCGCCATTGTTATGGTTTCTACAAAAGGAAACCTTTCTCCCCATACCAAAAGAAAATTAACGGGTGTAGATAGTTTTCCACTCATGTTCCCTGCAACATCGGCAAATGCCCACAGGTTTTCGTTATCGGCAACCGCCATCTGCCCTCTCTGTCCCTCCCCCCTTTGCTCGCGCCGCTTCTCTGAGAAGGTACCCGCGGAGGGGAACGGAGCTCCGATGTCATTTCTCCGCCAGTTGGCAAACGCTGCTCTAGATGGTTCTCCAGAGTTCGTGCTCTCTCCCTACTAGATTCTGCATTGTCCTCTGGGTGTAATTTCACAATGCAGTCTTTACACCCTTCAATGCCTCTTACACTGTTGGAACACCGCCCCTCTCTCCGAAGGCTCTTTTACTCGCCTACTAACATACGAGATTCCTTCGGTAGCGGGATGGCGCAAGCGGCTAATGAAACTGATCGCTTTTCCGCGCCGCGCGGCGGATATCACCAGGCTGTGGCAGTCGCGTTTGTGTCGTCTACGTAGAACTCAACGCGTTTTGTCCCGCGGAATATCAAGTAACATCAAGATTGAAACATAAACACGCAACCACGCGTCACCGCCGCAAGTTGTAGCCCACGCGGGACACGATCTTTGTTTCCGCAGTGAAACCGGTGCATATAGTGCCCATTCCGAATCCGCTACCTTCACCCTTCTTCGATTATGATCGTCGGCCGACGATATTTTTTTTCAAGCTAAGAGATGGAATTTGCGAGACTGAGGCGATGTATTCCAGAAGGAAATTAATTTCCTGGACGTTGTATTTCATGCGTTCTCTGTAGCCGATGTTCAGATTCACTAATAACCGAATCTTCTTATGCTTATTTGTAATGTAAGTGAAACGGGACCAGTGACTTGGGTTCATTATAACTGAGAGTTCCCTTTAGCCGGCCTTTATTAATGTACATTAATAAAGTCTGGTAATCAAGATACAATCTCTGTTTTTTGGCAAGATGGAAAGAATTTATAGTTTTATTTATACAGTCTATAATAAACAGGAAATACTTTGTTTTTGAGAGTTAATTTGAGTATTATGACTAGAGACATTCTGTTTATGATCTAAAAAGTTTGAAATTTGCAAGCATTTATGAAATAAAAATTATGAAAATATGGCCTTAAATAATACTTTTTTTGTTTTGATATGAGCGAGATCTCCGATCAATGTGGTATTTGAAAAGACTTGGCGGTTTTGATAAAGACAGCTTCGCCTTTATTGAATACGTTAACCTCTTCGATAGTTTTTTTAATTGGTACAGTAGTGTTTGGGGCGTTAAGCCACGTGCCCTAACATGTAATAATATGTTGGGGAGATAATGGCATCGAAGGAACCATTTCCTTGAATTGCACTCATATTGAAACTTTGAGGAATATTTTCTTCACTGCAGAAATTTACTTATCTACATAAGGGTTATTTCTTCCGCAACTCGATATAGTGTATGTGCCATACACGTTACATGTATCATTTCAGGATAGCTGCAAACCTTGCTAGGTGTCATGTAACGGGCTGCGTCAGTAATTAGAAGTAGAAAATTTTCTCTTTTCACCCCTTCAGGACACAACAAATTCATTGTTAATGCAATGTAACATTTGTTGAGTGGTTCTGTCCAATGTTTCACAGGAAATGAGAAGTTTATCATCTGCCCAGTCTCCCCTTAAAATACCGCCAACAACGTTTGAATTAGGAGATGTGAAAAATGTCTTTGAGAAGATCGCAAGCACCTATGCGAAAAAATTGAATTAAAATGATAAATATATGACGAAAATTCATGAAAACATATTACCATAATATGAAATATAGATGAAAAGAGTTTTAAAAAGCCAAAAATATGACTATTTGTGATACGTGAAAGTGGGAAGATTTTAGTCATTGTAGATAAAATCATGCTTACCTTTTATTTTCCATAAAGGAAAAGAAATGACATGTCATATCTGAGCCCTAGTTATGACTCATGATTTTAGGCATGAAACTGTTTTGTTTCTAAGTAAATAACGTTTAACAGCAAACTATAATTGGAAGTGCATTTATTAATAAGGGATATTCACAGCCGTAATAAATATTATCGCGCGTGTTTTATTATACTGAACTAAAGTTGATAAATTTATTAATGTATGTTATTAGCTCAGCTTAATAAAAATATTGTCGCCTCGTTATTATTAAATTTCTTTTCAAAATACAGAAACAAGTAAATCTTTTATAAAATAAGATTAAAGAGCCGCAAAATACTCGTATGTCTAAGTATATTTGGAAAAACATTATCCCAAGATTGGGGGGACAGTTGCCCCTCCTCTGCCCCCTCCAATCTCGACACTGTGAATGGAGACAATAGATTCATCGAAAAGGAGCCCTAAAGCTGGACTGCTTCATCACAGAAGGCAGAATGCATCTGTATCAGTTAGACATTTGGACACTCGGTGCATTTAAAATAACGCTATGAAATAACGCTCTTGACCTCAACAAAATGAAATATGCCGACCACTTGCTGTGATTTGAATGTTATCTTCATGCTTCGAGGTCAACATGGCCGATATACAATGTTCCCAGGTTTCACTTGTGAGTGGGACAGCCGTGACAACGCTCAACATTGAATTAAAAAAAATGGCCGAAAAGACAAAATCTCGAACCACATACCAAGAATGTGATTAATATCACCTTAGTTGGGCCAAAAAAAGTAAATAAATAAAATTCATATAAAATTATATATATCTTCATATAAAATTAGGTATAATAAAGTACTTTGTCAAAACTATTTCAAAAGTTGGCTATTGTTTCAAATACCTGCGCAAAAAAGTTACCACGTTTATACGAAGCCAAGTTAAAAGATGGAATCTTTACTGGTCCAGATATCAGCAAGCTTATGATGGATAAGAAATTTGAAACAAGCTTGACAACAAAGGAAAAGGAAGATTGGGTTTCCTTCAAAGATGTCAGTAAATTTCTGGGTAATTGCAGGGAACCTTACTCCACAGCAATTGTTATGAATATTCTGGACAAATTTTGTATGTTCACATGGGAACTGTTGTATGTTCACATGGGATAAGCCTGAGATTGAACATTAAATAAGAAAGTCAGAAGTTTCAAAGGAAAAAGAGTGCGAATTTTAAAAATAAACTATTGTGTTTTGTATTGTTTTGGTTTTTGCTCAGTTTAAAATTAGTTTACAAGTTTCATGTGTACACACACCTCTTGGTCAATCATTACTTTTTTCAAGGTACCTTAATAAAAACAAATTAAAAAAGTAAGTTGGTAATTTTCGTCTAAAGACTGCACCATAATTTTACATAAAAAGTTTAATCTCAAATGAGCTTTTTGTTTTACTCACAACGAGAAAGTGCGATCTGGCAACCATTGTTTTCATCCATTTTAAGCTATTAAAATGAAATTGCTGAAAAATCAATTTGATCAACAAGAATCGATTATATTTTCCATAGATTGACGTGTATGAAACCACTGTTGCCAGATAGTACATGCAAAATTATTCGGTAGAATTCCTTTTCAAATGGGATTTGGGCAAAAATATCGAAATCGATTTTACAAAAAAAATTCAAGTGTTGGATAACAAAAGGATGTCATTTTCGATTTCAGCCAGTAAATAATATAATAATCAACGAAAACTTCCTATATTTTTCAAAAACTTTAATTTCGCAGACCTGTGTTATTCGTTGTTATTAAACAATGTTCATCGTTATCTTCAATAATTCAATTTGTTTCGTCTCCTGTAAAATTTCTATTTTTGAGATGGTTTCTTTATCATCGATGGTTTTGTAATTTAAATACTTTAGTTACTTTATATTAAGGTATGTTTTTTTTACCTGTTTTATTGTACTTGTTATTATGCATATTGACACCTAATATAAAGAATATCTACTAGTAAACTGTTGTTTTGTTGTACTGAATTGTCTTATGTTAATTGTGAATATAACGTGTTGCATAAGGATATAACACTGCTTGTTTTAAACTTAACCTTCAAATTCCATTATTTATGTTGAAATGGTACTTTATGTTCAATTGCCTTTCTAGCGTTTGTTTGTATCATTCAGTTAAACGTCAGTTTGTATGTTTTAAGATTTATCTTGCATAATATTCGTATAGATACCACTAACTACTCATTTGTATCATTCTGGAAATATTTTTCATTCTTAATGAGATTATGAGGTTGAGGAGAGCTGCAGATGACCCGACCGTTATTATTATTATTATTATTATTATTATTATTATTATTATTATTACTACTTCACCCTGAAGTATAATGAGACATTCCAAAACTTTGGAACACTAGTAGTGTTTTTATTGTCTTGAACAACATCTCACGAACAACACACCAGTGACGAAGAAAACGAGAAAGGATTTGCCGTTGTCCTTCTGAGTAGAACCTGCAAATTTGCAAAAAGTACTACTGCACAAAATCAACGACAAGATATTCATGAAAATACTTTTGGATGTACCTGTTACGGAAGAAATTTTCATCGAAAACTACTGTATCCGTCTGATTACAACAAGAGCTCCTAAACCAGAATATTCTCCCCGTTGATATTCTCCGATTAATCTGTCAGAAGTCAATTCCCGGAAATTAGAAACAAATATTTTAATTTTTAGTGGTACTTCATATGAGTCTTAGAAATTTTTCTAAAAATTTCTGAAATATGTTGTAAATTTTTCTTGACATTTTACTGTATGGTGTATGTTGGATTTTCGTTAAAACGTCTGAATTTTCAAAAATTGCACTGTTCAATGTTTTTGATCTCTTTCTGCTACTGTTTTGACGCTGGAGATTTTTTATGGATGAAAAGTATCTTCAAATAATGTCAATTACAATTTCCAAAATATTACAGGTTTGGCTTATATTTCACAGTCGAGTCGATATTTAAAAAAAACTAAGGATTTCCCCACAAATGCTCCGAATTTTTTCTTTGAACATTTTATACGGATAGCGCGTGGTAGACTAAAATCTATAGGAAAAGTGTCATTTGCACGAAAAATTGATTTAAAAACGAGTGCTCTAACAGCACATGCTTTCTTGTACGTAATATTTGTAACGGCTACACAATATTGTAATACCGCCTGAAGTTTTTCCAAACCCCAAGATTATTTCTTTGCTCTGGGATTCGAACTCATATCCTTACAGTACGCAATTCACGTTTCCTTTACTCCACCAGCCTCATATCTGTGAACTCCACCTTCCAGATGCTAAACAGAAGTTGAAAATTTGCATTTGCAATTTTCAAAAATCGAGAGATTTTCGTTAATATTTCAAGATCTAGTTTTAAAAAACAATTTCTTTAAGCGTCTTTGTTAGGCGAGGCGAAAGTTCAAGAAAAGCCATTTTTTGAGATTGTTTAAATTTCATTAACTTCCGGCAAAGCTTTCGCGAAAACTAGTTTTTCAAAAAATAGTGTGTGACCTTATTTAATAATAAATTTTTAGAGCAGATTTTGTTTAAAAAGTCAATCAATATTGTACTTTTGCAATGCCATTGATTGGCAATTTCCAAAAACACAGAGTTAGATAAAAATGGGATCAGCACTATTTTCTCTGCAGACCTTTTCTATATCCGAGGGGAAACAATAGGAGCCATTTTTTTAGTAAATCGTTTTTCAATGATTAAATTTCACGCAGAATTACTCGAAAATGGCTCATAATGTACGTGACATCAACATGTTCGTGATGTTATTTCAAAATCTATCTTTGAACATATTTTATTAAAGAAAAAATCTTATCTTCAATATAATATTTGTAGGAAGATGCCAAATAATGTTGAACTTGTGCAATTTTCGAAAATTCAGAGATTCCAATGAAAATGCTATGTCAGAGGAAAAAGTTTAATTAAAAAAAATTGAAGTCAATTTTGACAAGAATTTGAAAATGTTCGAGGCATTATGTAAAGTACAGAAAGCAAAATATCGTAAACTGCAGGGCCTCGAGGTCGTCCACATCTATCGGGGAATATCAGTTTTGGAGAAAATAGTCTGAACGGTTTAGGCGCTAGCGTTGACCACAGACGGATGTAAATGCGGACAGACAGCCTTATTGTGTCAATAAATTTTCAGTATCAAGAGCCCCCAAATCGTGGATTCTGACTACACGGTGAATTATAAAAAGTAATTAAAGGCATGTAGTAGGAAGACCCACACAGGGCCCCAGAATACGAGTTTTTCTGTCGAAAAGTCGCTGATTGTCTACCGGTGATTTACTCTGTTTACTACGTATGTACATAGTTAATCGAAAAAGTAAAAATATATAATTTTTTTCATTCTCCCTCACTTGCTTTGAAGAAAGTTTTCTACCAGATTGCTAAAATGTTAGTAGGATTTAAGTTGCAATTTTAAATCATATGTAACAGTTTCAAAGATAAAGCTCCATTTGGGCTGTGTAGCATCACTAGCAATTTTTTTGTACAGTTTTGCTTTCATCCAAAACTTTCCAAAAACAAAAATGTCTCTGGTATATTCTTGTCCAAAGAAACTTGTGACATAAGAAAACTTGACGTATGGTGTCCAAACAATTAGTTTATTTCATTTTATTTTTGCTTTCTCTTGTGTTGTTACTTTCTTTGTGATATACTAATTGTTCACGTTATTCCGGTGATCAAACGTGTTTAAAAGTATATGTCCTCTTTAAGTGTACGAAGAATTCTGTGAAGTGTAAGACGTAAATTTGCCCATTTTTTTCTCTGTATTAGTTCCAGAGTTATTTGTGTATAATAAGTCTTCTTCAAGCTATATTTTAAGTGCGTGTGAACACTAAATTCAATAGTTTTAAATATTATTTTGTTCTGATTTGTATTTATAATTTATGGTAGTAGTTGGATATTATGTATTTAAGTTCATAGTCCCTCTACTTAGCCTGATTGCTAACTTCGCTTTGTCTAAAATTATCTTCTTTAAAATTTCTAAAAAATGTGTTAATATTAACAATTGAAGTTTGGAATTTTAAAATCTCTGCTATTCGGTACGTGTAGAATTGGAATGGATGACCATGCAAGGCCATTAGATCATTTTACCAAGAATCCATCATCCCAGAAGTTGTTGATGAAGGTGTGATTGAAACCGAAGGAGATTTGTGGTGGTGTTTTGTGTTTGAATGTTGTACCTTTAGTTGATGCTTGTGACACACCACCACCACTACTGTATTCAAAAGGGTGACCTTAAGTGGTGTGTGCTTGTCTGGCCCTAGGTGGGATGGGAAAGAAGTCTGTGGCAGCTCTCCTGTAAACTAAGCATCTGCAGCATCCACTGGGAAATTGCGGAGTGGTGGTTAAGGGAAAGACAAGGGAAAGACTCAACCGGCTGCCAGCTCTGAGATTCTTATCCAAGAACTCCTGAATACAATGCTGACTCACTACAGTGAAACCACTGTGCTTGATGTTTTGACACACCTCAATCAACAATGTCCAGGATTTGGGTAGGTCATACAATGGCCTGCAAGGTCACATGTCCATGTCCATGTGAAATATTTCTACTGCTTATGATTAACATATAAATATCTATTGGATATGCACTGTATAATGAAAAATATCAATATTAATAATAATATGAACCATACCTAACTTGTGTTTACGTGTTACGTTTGTGCCAATAACAAATTCAATAGAAATGTTACCAATTAAGTAAAAAAAACATTTAATGGAAAAATAAATTTGATTATTCCCATTAATCTTAAGCGTAACTAACTCCATACTTGCAATATTGACTTTAGATATATCTTGTGCACACATAACTTTAAAGTATACATTCCTTATTCAGTCTTGGTCAGTACGCCTTAACATTTGAAGTTTTTGACACTTCATGTCTCTGACGATAGTTCACAATTCTAGCGGTATATAATTCAGATAATTCGTAATAACAAATACAACCAAAATATATTGATCAGCAGAAACGTTTATTTTACTGCTAAGACCCCGTGGTGCTGCATGCTGATGCGCGGAGTAAATGTGCCTCCTTACTGTGGGCGAAAATGCTGCTGTTGCAGGATTTCTCTCTTTTCGTATCGCCTGGCAGGATCCTTATTTCATTGTTGCACCCAAGACACGATGCAGTTTGATTTTAAGAAGTATTTTACAAGCAGTACATTTTACATAGTCTCTGAAAGAACTTGAGAAACCAAAGCAACAGTTGAAAAGATCGTAGGGTCACGTATCTTAGTGTCTCGAAAAGAAAAAAATGGTCTAAAAATAATGGATCGACGCCTGGGAGAACCTATGTGCGTCAAACGAATTTCTGAGATGGCATTTTTGCGATGCTGTGCCCTTTTTCTATGAAATCTGATGCAGAACTTAATATGTCGAATGGTACTGCCGTAAGTGGTAATTTGCCATAGCTAAATACACCTTAGCGTGTTCCCTTTGCAGGTGTAAAAGTAATTCTATGTCTACTTTCTCTTTGAAAGTATTTGCAGACCACATGGTTTTGATGAAAATGATTCATAGGATTATTTCCGCTTCCTATCTCGCTTTAACGCAATATTACAGAAATACCCAGGAAAACATTATCTCTGAACAAAGGTATCCCTGGTTAAAGGGTTGAAAAGTATATTACTTTACATTTTATTTTTGTGGTTCGTGAATAAACGAATTCATTAGGGAAAAATCGTACGTATAAATAGTCTTCGTCTTTTGTTTTGCTCCCCCGCCTCCCCAGGCCCAACAAAGGATTTAAAAATATCATTTTAAAAAGTGTTAATAATGTGTTTCAACATTTTTTATCACTATTTCTGTTAGCCTTACTGTACTTTAATACTATGATTTTTTTCAGATATTCCCGATTGGTGCGTCACAAGAAAAATCTTGTGGTCGTGTGTATATATATATATATATATATATATATATATATATATATATGTGTGTGTGTGTGTGTGTGTGTGTGTGTGTGTGTGTGTGTGTGTGTGTGTGTGTGTGTGTGTGTGTGTGTTTGTACGTGCGCACGTGTACGTGTGTGTGTGTGTGTACGTACGTTTGTGTTTTCCTTTCCTTTTTCCTATCGAGAACAAATTCAAGTGCGCCATTGTACACACCTTCATTCCAGTTTTTTAGAAATATATTTTTTTACAATAGTCTTTGTATTGAAGGTATTTTAAAATATCTTATTGATAAGAATGCTTTTCTAGGCATTCGTTCCAAAAATTGAATTTTAATTTTAAGTTGAAATGAAAATTCAACTATTTGTGGTAACAGATTTTTTAAAGGAATTAAATTGAACATTAAAAGCATGAGCATTTAAGCATGAACGTTAAAATCAACGATCTGTATGTATATATGTAAATATGTATATACAAATATATACATCCTATATTTATACATGTATATTATTTTTGCCAGGTTTTATCTCGCTGGTAAATATTTTTCTGAGCTACCGCACCAGAGAATGAGAGGCTTCTGCCCTGAATATGGATGTAATGTCTTAAATCTGTAATACGAGCCCCTAACAAACCGTACTACGAAATGCATTTATTAAAGATATTGCTGGGCCATTTGAAGGGAATAAGACTGATGCATAAATGCTACGATGTATAGTAAAAATCGAATTGGCTATCGACAATATTCTGATCAGAAATGATTTTTTTCGAGTTTAAAATTCACACTATTTCGTGATGTAATGCATTTTGATGAAATAGACTACAGAGTCGCATACCTGCTTTAAAAGTTGTGATGAATTTTCAAGACGACTTCGTTTTATGATGAAAAGTTGGTGCCTTGTGGAAACTGTCCGTGTCATTGTTGCACAGAAATACGACCTATTACACAATCGGTTTCGAAATAAATTTTTACTCGACGATGTGAAGAAGTATTATTACATCGTAAAAGTATTATTATATCGTATAATTACTTCAAAATCTATAAGGGAAACGTTAAAACTCAGACGTTATAAAATTAAATATTATTATTGAGAGAATCAAATAATGTTCAGTGATGACAGTTTAAACGGCTGAATTAACCGCAGAATGGCTATGTAGTTAAATATAACATTGCTGCTTTTGCAAACATTTTGTCTCTGACTTTGGATTTGATATTGTGTGCCTGCGTTGGTCGTTTCTAAAATGCACTTTTCTGTAAAAGTAGTAGGAAATGACTCATTTTAGGTCTTTTTGCGAAAAACCTGATATATAATGCTAAGAGCTACGATGTTTAATTTATTCATTCAGAGACGATGTTGTGTAGATATTATATGCTATTTCACTTTTCGTAATTGGATATTGTGGCAGCGATTAAGCGCTCGCATTTGTGTATAATTTGTTCGTTCACGTCGCTGAACTCTTGACCAAATTTGGGGCAATGTATGCTTAAGTTGGACAATGAAATTCACTTCCTGGGATTTTCAACATGCTCGTTTTCATAGGACGTTTGAAAACATTTCTAAGAAATATTTTTCTGTAAAATTAGAATGAAAGTACCCTCTTTCTTTGCGATAATTAAAATACAATTGTTAAGTAATGTTAAAAGTTAGAAGGTTGATGTTATAATTTAAGAAGCAAGGTTATGCCGGAATATTATGTGCTAAATGTGGCTTGTATTACTTCAGTATTATGGAAACAACGGGTTTTATGTTGCAGTTTTCATGATTTCTTGATTATGAAAGAATTGTTTGGATATTGGTAAGAAGTAAATATAGAACCTTGCAGTAGAGGGCTTTATTTTTGAAGTTTTTAAATATAATTAGTTCGAAGATTCACTGTCTGAACTGAATTAATTGATCTGAATTAATCATTGACTTAACGGACTAAACCAACGACTGCCAACAGGAGGAGAAATGGCGTCAGAGCCGCCTCCCCCTCCGTGATAAGGTGCTCGAAGAAGCAGTGCAGGCAAAGATGGGAGGAATAAACGGTAGTCGCCGGTAACGAAAACCTTAGCAGTGGGCCTTTGCCGGTGTGTCAGGTAACGTGAGTGGGGAAACAATCTATACCCGTTAATTTTCTTTCGGTTGGGAAGAAAGATTTCCTTTTGTAGATAGTGGAACATAGGCGTGTAGACACTGGAATAAGTTGTGTTCCAAAGAACTGTAGTATGTTAATAAGTATAATCTGCCGATGCATTACTTAGTATCGTGAACCAGAGAAATCTGCGAAATAAAAATAAATTCTGAGAATTGACATACCTCTCGATGATGGGATGTGTAAAGGAATTTGCAGATTGAAGATTATGGAAAAGATACTGAAAATCACGAGGATTTACAAAATTCTCAAACAAAACTGTACATAAAAAAATATCAAGCCAAATTATCTTACGTGCCCCTACGGGGTACCTTTTTATTATCTATTTGTTAACATTAATTATTGTTTCAGAACGGACTAGTTCGTTGTATTATATACAATTGTATAAAACATTACTGTCCAAAAATGTTAAAGCCGTCTTTTTCAAAAAATAGTATCTAATAGAAGAATGGAAGTGCAATTACAGTACTGGTTATGATAAGTCGGATAATGCTTTGAGTTATGTAATAATTCTATTTTGTAATTCATATTGCTATTGAATCATAAACTTTCTAAATAATATTTACCATTTAAAAAACGTTTAAAATTATCGATTTTCCTAGCGAACCTTTTCCCCTCACTTCCGTACCATCATTAGGACACTGCGCCCGCCGCCGCGTCGGGCACTTACTTTGCTTCGCGGCTCGGTTCGGAGCAGAAGAGCAGATTTCTGTCACATCACAGAGCATTGTGTTGGCAAGCACTAGACTAAACCCTCTTAGTACTTTAACGTGGCACAAGTTCAACCCCCTAATAAGTGGATTTTAATAAAATACTAATTAACTCTGCCCATTAATGCTACAGAAGGGAATAAAACACCACAATATTGGATATTACGTTTAGTTCATGTTGTTTCCTGACCTATTTGACAATGTCTCACTCAACTTTAAGCTATAGATAAAACATTTTAAAGATCTTTTCACATAAATCTAAAAAGATAATTTAAAGGGAAGGTTCGTTATGTATCACATAGATTTTGAGGGTAATTATTCCGTTATCGATGAAGATTAGGTTCGAGAATTTTTGTGGGCTAGGGTACTTTTTTCGAAAAATGCACCTGAACGAATTACTAAAATGATAAATGATGTAATTTATGTATTTCAAAAATATAATAGTAAAATATTATTTAATCCGTGAAAAAATATTTTCCTTATACAGTGAACTCTGTCCAAAACGGACCCTGCGAAAACCGGAAACTCGTCTTAATCGGAAAATTTCTCCGAACCGCGTTAAGTTAAATATCTTATACAGCATTAAACGGAACCTCTCCAACGCGGAAACGGTACCGTTTTCATGTCTTGCAGGAGAAAGAAACTCTTTATAAAATGTGGATATAATGCCCTTGACTTATTGGCTATCGTGAGACATAATCTTAATGTGTATGCGTAGCGTCCTGCAAATACATTTCAATAAGTTCTCTGTTCCTGTTTTAAGTTATCTGCAGTTCGCTGTTTTTGTGACATGCGATTTTGTCGTGGCAGCAGTACAGCTGTGGAGGGTGGGGGGTTGGGCTGAACCGCGTATCACTTGACGCGAAAATCGGTACTAGACGCAAAGCTCGGTCTTGTTGTCAACTTGACGCGACATGTCGCTCAGTGTCTGACATAAGAGCGACGTTTTGCATGTGTGTGCCCACTGCCCGCTGTGAACACTCGAGAAGGCCGAAAAGCGAAGCTAACCCTCTGTTGCCCCTAACACAGTCTGCGCGCCGGAGCGCAGGTTGCCGACCGCTGGTGCAGTTGAATTGCTACTTTTCGGTCTCTGAGCGTGGGCGGGTCTCCAGGTAGACGTGCGGCTCTTGTCTTTTTGCTCACCTCGTTGCACCGCCTCGAAAAACTTAACACTCGGCCAGAGACCCGTTACCCTATGCCGTGCGAAGATATGGTAAATGAAACAATTATCTCTGTACGTACCTGTTCTGAAGCCCTACTATTTGTACTACTGCTACAAAAGTTCGTACTCGCGGCTAATAATTCCAAGCTACGACGATGTTTTTCAAAATCAAACATAATTGAAAACTAGATACCTGGAGCAGAAATTGCTGCTGTAAAATGTGTGAAAAAATGGAGTCGTAAAGTAGCAATAATTGCCTATTCTCAAACGGCAGTATGAAATGTGATGCTTCTTTCTTCCTAGACACATGACGTCAACTGTGGCTTAAGCAGTGATGCGATACGTATGAGAGTGTAGTCGTAAAATCGGGTATTAGAAATTGCGGATTAACATAATCTAATATTTGCTTTTTTTCAGTCAAAATAGAATCTGTTTCATTGTGTTTGTATTTTTCCAGAGTTTCAGGGTGCGTTATGAAACAAATCGTAAAAGGTTGGAAGCGGCATTGTATTCTTTCAATTTTTACGAGCGTTGGAAATTAGTTATACGGATGTGTTAATAAGTGGAAGCATTTGAAATCAGAAAACATTGGTTGAATATTGGATGCAATATTGTAGAGTGTAAATTGTAGGATTTGTTCATTTTATAGTCGGAAAGTAAGAATATTTCATTATTAATATTTAATTAATGGATTTTTCCTCTGAACATGCGTTAATATGTGTATGTATTTTAATAGCAATAAGGTTGTGTAATTTCTAGTTTCGGTGCGTAAATATCAATAATTTAACGAAAGTACTGAATGAAACGGAAACCTCTCTTAATCGGGTTTTTGTTTGATTCCGAGTAATTTCTGCTTACACAAATTTTACTATGTTCAAATTAGTTATGAACTACTTTTCAATAGTAACCTGTAAAACTTTAACCTTTTAATTTGTTATTATATGGATAAAAACGTATCAACAATGCGGAAAAACATTTTTATTGACAGAATATTTACCTATTGATATACGTCTCTGGAAATAATAATTTGTTTCTAATACATCTGATTAAAATGTATTAATGGGGTCACATTGTTCAAAATCTTTGATCGAAAAAAAAATGGAAAATTAAGATTGAGAACATGTACAAACTGTACAAAAACATGAGAGTTTCGATGTGTTCGAGAAAATCTAAAAAATAAGAAAAAAATCATCACAGTGAACTGCTTTAAGAAAAATGTAATACCAAAAATGTTTGCAACCATCTACGTAATAAGAAAGAACCGTGACCGTCTTGGGCGGCCGAGATCGGGTGAGAGAGGGTGAGTGCACTGGCGGTCTTGGCGCGGAGGTCCGCTGGTTCGCATCTCCTGGGAATGAATGTTGACCTGTGCTTTGGGGCCATTCCCGGCCATCATGCCGCAAGCATGCGTCACGTGTCCAAATTCTCCTGGCCTGCATGAGAGGCTGAAAGTTAATGTTGGTTTCACACGGGCGGCGCCTTTCACCGACAATTCACATCTGGTAGTTCGCTAATATCGGTCTAGCATATTCGGTGTCACGCTAGTGCGTGGCTGACAAGGGTCACATCAAATATAGGAACCCGTGTACTGCATCGATGATAGAATGTAACCATAGTAAGTGCCCAAATGGTCGCACGCGAAGGTCTAGCTATACTCAACCGGCTGCAGGAAGCAGTAGAGGAAGTCTGCAGCAACGAATAGGATAGAAGGTCGAAGGGCGCAAACATATCAGCAGTCGTTACCGTGAAGCTTTGAAAGAGTTGAGGGGTTAAGCCGTTGCCACTGCCACTACAGCACTCCGAATGTAGTTACTAGGGGCGGCGGATAATGTAGGTATGGTGGATAGCTATATCAGCATGAAAAATTCCGACTAATCGGCTGATCAGTATTGCAATTTTACATGTTTATAGGGACATGACCGACAAAATCGATTTGCAAAAATTGTTAAATGAGGTTATATAAAAAATGTAAAGCGCTGAGCTGTTTTTGCATTGTAAAAATGATTTGCTGAAGTTACTAAAAATGAATGTGATAACAATTTAATAATAAACATGACAATTTGAAAAATATTCTGATTTGGTCTTTTTCCCTTCAAATACATTTTCGGTGGGAGATGGAGAGGGGAGGGGGGGGGCTCCCACCCGGATCAACTACCCACTCGTATTTAACACCAATCGCCGTTCCTGGTAGCTTCTTTTACAAAAACTAGTACAACACCTACTGCAACCATTACAACTACTACTATAAAATAGAAAAAAAAGCGAAAAAAGTATGTGTTTTTTTGGGAAAACAGACTTCCCTCATTATAAATATTACAGAAAATAAAACTTGTGCTAATTGTGCCATTGTGCTAATTCAGACGATCTATTCATATTAATAGTCTACAACGTTTTCTATAGTTATTTAATTTTGAAAAAAATGAGCCATCAATCATTGTGCGCTTGAGGCTAAATAATATTTTTGACATTCTTGTTATGGTATGCAATGGTGTTGAATGATATTGAGATAAACAGATTCAGTATTGCAAAACACATTATTGGCCGTGAAAGCTTAAAAATGCAGTTTTACTTATAAATATATTTTTTATTGTTTTATTAATTTATTTTAATTTTATATAACAGTTACGAACGGTACAGAAGTATTGGCCGACTCTCTGGTGCAATAGCTCTGGGCAGGTGCGTACGGATATGCTGACACGAAGGCTGTGGGTTCTAATCCTGCGCATGGCACGGATATGTTCAGTTGTTTGTGGCATAGGGGGCATTTCCAATCTCTTTTCTTTTACATTATTACCCTAATCCTTTCATAATTCCTTGTCCTTGCGTGTAGCTGTGTGTGAGATGTGCGTGCAAGGTACGTGAAATCGATGAACTGGCTCCCTACACCCAGAATATTTGTGCATAGACCGAGATGGGCCACGTGCTACCACGACTAAGGGCTACGTCGGCGTATCGTTTGGAGGGCGCGAGAGGGCTCTTCACGGTGAATCGCCCCGAGCGTAGCGGTAGGTCCTGAAGCGCTAATACATGGCAGCCGGGGAGTGGGGCAAATACGAGAAGGTAGTCCCATTTCAAAACAAAGGGAACTGTGAGCACGTATGTGCTAATTTGTAGTAGCACGTATTCTACGGAAAGTCCTTGGAGCCATTTTTGGTAGAAATGCAGTTTGTGATACTGTTCGTTCACGCGCGCTATCGATTCCGAGAATGAGTTATTCACGGCGTGGTCACAGTACATATTTCTAAAGATCTCTGTTCGCTGTAAGATATCTGCGAAGTAAAATAAATGCAAGTAATGTAATTTCAGCAGACGCGTGCGTGCAGAAGTATTCACGAACTTTCGCAATAACGGGCATGGAAATAGGGAGAAATATTTTCATTGGTCGGAGTGTGCCTGAATTAGACGAACCAATAAAGTGGAATGAAGTCAATAGGACTATTCTAGCCTCGAATAGTAAGAAAGCAGGCGGCGCGGATGGCATTCCAACAAAATTTATTTTGGAATTGTGGAACTTAGATCCAGAGAGTATTCTGAATTTGTTTGATAGCACTGTTGATTCTGGAGCGTATCCAAAAACGTGAAATGCAGCTATCCTCCAATCGGTCTTTAAGAATAAAGATGATACCAACTGCCCAGAAAATTATCGTGGCATTGGTCTTTTACCAGCACTAAGCAAATTGTTTAGTAAGATACTCAAAGGGCGACTGAGTGAATGGGCAGAAAAATACAGTAAAATACAGTAAAATCTCAAAGATGCAGGCAGGCTTTCGGAGAGGCTTCGCGACCATCGACAATATCTTTCTGTTAGATACACGAGTAAAACAGGCGCTTTTACGTAAACGGGGCCATTTATACTGTAGTATTGTGGATATCGAAAAGGTTTTTGACTCAATCAGCAGGGAACTTATATGGCGAAAACTAAATGATCTAAGCGTCTCACGTAAATTTTTAAATACGTCGCAGAGCATGTACAGAGACGTAAATTTCTGCGTCAAGTGCGACGCCGGAAGTACAAGGCGAAAAACAAAATCGACAGGAGTAAGACAGTGTTGTCCTCTATCACCGCTATTGTTTACCTTGTTTGTAAACGATTTAATGTGTTGGGTACAGGAAGCAGAGGTAGATGCACCGGAAATTGATGGCTTAAAAATTCCCGGATTACTATATGCTGATGATTTAGTTCTATGTTCGGAATCCATTGAGGGTTTACAAAAGAGTTTAAACATTCTCGAAAGGTATAGTGAGACATGGGGTCTAAAAGTAAATATTCAAAAAACGAAAAATTGTCTTCAGGAATGGCTTTATTTGGAGTAAAAAAGAGAAAAGGTATTATGCGCAGGACGAGATCGACCGGGTCAAATCTTTTTCTTATCTTGGTGCAAAATGTTCCATGAGTGGAACATGGAATAATCGCAGAGTGGCGGCGCAAAGTAAAGGAAAAATTGCACTCAAAGACATTGTTTGCCCAGTGCGCAGGGGATTTATTCGGAATTGCCTTTAAAGGTGTGCGATAGACTTTTTAAATCGCTAGTTCTCCTAGCTAAGAATTATGGGATGGAAATCTGGGGAGTGAATAGAACAGATCGACTAATAAGCATCGAAACAGATTATAAGAAATTAATTCTCGGAGTGTCTAGAATTGCAGAGAATGCCGGGCTCTGAAGAGTGCTCGGTAGAGTAGGAATTTGAAAGGATTTAAAAATGAAACCCATGAAACTTTGGATTAGATAAGCAGTCGAACAGGCTGACACGCTTATACATAGATAGGTGCTTTAGAGCGCAGTGGCGACCAACGTTACTGGTCATACAAATTTAAACGTTTATTTTAACGCGTAGGTCTCTGAAAAGTTTCACCGGAGACAGTGGGGATATGGGATCGCGGGAGATAGAACGGCTAATCTCTGGTAGACTTGCGGATATTAAAAGGCAATATATCCTGGCAGCAACGGCGGAAAAACGTTCGCTAGCGGTACAAACTCACACGAGCGTGGTATGTGGTTGCGTAAGTTACGTTCGCACACTGAAAAGGGACGCAGGAGGATACGCTTGGTTGAGGTTAGGGGGGGTTGATGCAATTTAGATGAAAGACGCCAATGGTAATGGCATCTGCGCGCTTGCGGTGATAGGGAAGATTGGATGCACATCTTTTATATTGCTGTGCGACCGAAACATGGAGAGGAAAATGGATGGGAATAGGAAACTACTACTTCCAACATAGAAACCTAACGCTCGCCCAGAACATTTTAGATGATGAATGAGGTCACTTCATGAAAGGATTAGGTACATTTCTGCGAAAGGTTCGGACCCTTAGGGAAACAGAAATTAGGGAGTGCGAAAACAGCACGGGTTAGTACGAGCGGAACCTAGACTGAAGAGGAAATAAATAAGTTAAGCAAAAAATTAATAATTTAATCAATAATTTAAGTTAGTAAACTGTTAAGTAAATAAGCCATAAGTCAGAAGCAAGTGTTAAGTAATAATAAATAAGAAAATGAAATAAATCAATAAATAATTAATAAATGTAAAAAATTAAACTGTCAGTAATTAAACATTAGGGGGCAAAGAGGAGTGGTGGCCCAAAAGTAAGTGCAGAGGCGTTGGTGCGGACGATCTGTTGTGGCGCTGTTTGATTCCAGGTGCAGAGGAGGCTAAAGATTGGAGGGAGAATGTGACGTCCGCACCACGAAATAAAGAAATAGCTTAGAAAAGGTCTGGTAGATTAGCTTATTCTCTGCTTCTGACGGCACGTTTTTCCCCCTTCAGTTTTTCCCCTCAGCCGTACTTTGGTATCTTTCCCGCGATTTGATGCAATGCAGAGAACATTTGTGGTGAACACCAGAATTCGAAAGGTTAAAAACACGGTAGGATGTAGGTATTGTAATGGCTGAAAGACCTTCGACCTAGCCACGTAGTATCAAGTTATATAATTTATAAGTGTAATACTTGCCTATTAAATAAATAAATATTTCTAAATCGTAACCGTGTGTATCCTACAACCCCAAACTGAGCGTTCTCACTGGTCAGAAATTTCGAGTTGTTCCGAGTAGTGGGCGTGGTGAACGCAAGGAGTCGCGAGTAAAACGATTCGTTGAGGACTGGCGTGAGTTGGGAGGCTCGACTCAGGCGAGTGCACTCTGCACCACACGCGTTTTTCATTCCCTAATCACCACGGTGTAAGAAATATTTCTTACACCGTGCTATTCACATATTCACTATTTCTAACACAGTGATTTATGTTATTCGAGAAATTAATTTGCTTGAAACTTAAAGAACTCAAAGACTTAAGAAGACTCGGAGACTTACTAAACTTAAGGACTTCAGTGAATTTGTTATTGTTCCTTACTGCAGTAATAATCAAAAATAGATAAAACTGCCTTAGGTATGAACTAATAAAACAAACTATTATTAAAAACCTTTATCTTTTAATACTTAGATGAAAAGATTAAAAGACTGTCCCGGGTAACTTATTCCAGTTCATGATAGTTCTGTAATAAGAGGAAAATTGTACAACAAAGTACATGGGACAATCAAGTCCCAAGTCTAGAGATACCTTTCCATTTTGGATAACCTGCATATGCTTTAAAGTCTAGGTAACAAACCCTCCTGATTTCTTCGGAGTTTCATGTTACTTTCTGGCTATTTCTGTGGAAAATAAATTACATGCTCTCTTCTTTATTCTATTCAGATTTTCCCGTTATCAATTTCTTTCCAATAAGGCAGTCATTTAATACTCCTGACATAATTGAACATTACTCGTACATTCTCTTCCCAAATAATTGAATGAAAGGTATTCTTCTGAGGAAAGAGGGAGTCGCGATAAGACATTAAAGAATCGTTCATTAGTGTTTCATTCAGCTCATACGGTCGTCGTAGCGACTCCTACTAAGCACATTTTTATCTACTTGGTTTCCTCCAAGATTCTGGCCAATGAGAAGGCTTAATTTGGGGCTGCAGGATAAACATGCTAACGATGTAGATATATGCGGCCAGAGTATGCGCGGCCGATGCACTTTCCTGCGGAAAGTGACGCTTCGCAACGCAGTTGAGAACGTTGAGGAGGCGGCTTCGGCCCCCGCGTTACCAACGCTTGTTATGCGAATGCTCCTTAAAAATAATTTGGAGTGTATATTTTCTTAATATTTTCCGCGAAAGCCTCTATTTCTTGTCTCCTGTTTGCCCCACAAGTTTTTTCCTCCATGCATCCGCGCGCGTGAGCGAATCGTATCACAAACTTCATATCAGTCCCAATTTTATTTATTATGTTGAACGATTATTTAATTCTGAAACAAAAATTGAAGAAATCTATCAAATCAGTTAAAAATGATGGGGTAGCTACTTTTTGAGAATGGGCAATGCAATTTTACACTAATTGATTATTCAGTCACTCTAATTGATGTTCTCTTACCATTAGCTTTTCCCCTGAGATTACTCCCTTTAACCATGGATACTCTTTGCTTCATGAAACTATTAGTCACGTGACTTGAATACCACTTTAATGTTACAAACGGTTGAAGATTTTGCAGTGCACTTGCGCAGAAGTGCATGTATGAATTGGGTGGGTGTAGTATTGTGAATTTTTCGGTGGTGTTGGGGTCAACCTTGGTTTGACACAAACAATTTTGAATTAACTTAGAGAGTATGATAAGTCATAAAGTGATGAGTTGTAGTTTGCATTTCAATAAAAATGTTTTGTAGTGTAAGACGCAAAGCTCCAAAGTCGTGAATGATCAAAGATGTAAAGTCATATTATTTTTTGTAGTTTATAATTAGGGGCGGATTTTGATGACTTAAAACATCGCCAGAAATTATCAATAAAATGCTCATAAGATGTTTTTAAAATGGCGTAAAAGCAAAGAAAAATTACGTTAAAAAATTTGATTAAATCCAGTTCAGATGAATAACTCATGCTGGTGGATATGCTACTGGTGTAATCAAGGCTTCTTTTCGTTCTAGTGAACTCAGTTTGCAAACTTTTGGTTGGGACTGTTCTTTGCCAGGAAATCTGTTTAGTTATCGCGAAATGGGCCGAAACGACAATGGCGCTGTTAGATTCCACAAAAAATTTAGATTACTCACAAACAACGTCAGACTTCACAATTTCTGAGCGAAAAAACGGATAGGCTACTCAGGAATCCTATGGTGAATATTGTGTGAAGCAGATATCATTAAAATGATATTAAAATCGACGAAATCAGCGAAACATTCTTCAAAAATTACGTAAAATGTAAGAAATGACTTATTTGTCAAAATAGACGAAAAATGAAAACAATATATATGGAAATGGGTCTTTTCCTTTTGTCATAACATAGAATTAATGCCCATTCTAAAAGACATTTCTCTAAAGTGAAAAGAAAAAGACATTTCATTAAAATTGGCCATGTATTTATAATAATTTAAAAATACAATAAAAATACAAATCGATTGAACAAACATTATTATCTACATGATACAGATGTTTGCAAAGTACATAATACATGTCGTTGGTGGTAGTTTACTTTTGCAAGTCTGTGCAAACTATTGCAAAACAACCGTACAAACATGTAAAAACGTTTTAGGATACAATTCGCGTAATACTGTTTATATGATCTTCCATTTTTCGAACTGTTGAAGTTTATTCGCTTTACAGCCTTACAGAGATAGATTAGTCCTTAATAGCGCGCAAAGTTAGAATGTAGTCTTAAAAATACTTAATGTGGGTTTTTATACTACGAGAACATATATCAGACTAAACTTCTGGGGGAGTAATCACAGATGGTGGAAGGAATCTATAAAACAGCAAATTCCGAATTAACGTACGGAAAGTATTAAAAATGAGAGGAAATCAGAAGCATAACGTGATCTCATTTAGCTCACAATATATTTGTAACGTGTTGGTAACGTCTCCATATCCAGTTGGATATTCAGAGTACAATGTTCAGTTTGTAACATCTTAGATAATTATATTTTGTAATTATACTTTAGTCCAAAACTTTTTATAAGATCCCTGTCGAAATTGTAGTTGGAATTAAAACTTTGTTTAGTGTCCAGAGAGTGGCAGAAGGTAGTTGAATGATGTTCCTATGCTACTTTCATAGAACCTCACGAATAAACGAAGCGTCTGAGGACTCTACATGGATAAAGAAAATCAAAATCTACGAAAACGGCCATTTTGTTTCTTTTCTTAAAAATGTTTCTAATCAAATAATACAAATGGAGCACTTATTCGAATATTTTTAGAGCTGTCGAAAACTTTTGATGTCAGTGACCAGAACATTTTGCTCAAAATTACCTTTATATGGAATTAGTAATATTGTCCTAGATTTGATGTCCTCGAACCTTAAATATCGATCGCAAAGTGTAGAAATGCCCTACTGGCACGGACTAATCTTGTTTACTCATCTTTTCAAATCTTTGCAAATTGTGCGTGGGGTTACGCTGGTTTCGATTTTAGTCTCCTACCCTCTTTCTTTTATACGTAAGCCATATGTTTTTGCCCATTAGAAACGAAAGAATTGTTGTTTGCTAACGGCATGAATGTTATTTGAAACAAAGAAACAATAAAAAATACGATTTTTGATGTTTCAAACTAACAAACATTTTTGTAATAACGAAGTAAACAAAGGATACCGTTTCAATGTATTTTTGAATTTCAAAGTCGCAATTGCATGTGCCATTGAAAATTCACAATACGCAATTAGATGATGTCCAAGTAATATAATTTCTTTGTTATTCAATTAAGTTACATCCATACAAAATGATTTGAACACTAAATTAAGTTAATTTTGTTATGCATTGATTTGTTTTTCTATTTGAGTCAGCCTGCGGGCAGGCCATTACATGTATTTTGCTAATGTTCATTCTCGCCTGAGATTTAGAATAATATTTCATTGAGCTGCATTTTTGCTGATTGTGATCGGAGGAGAACCGGAGGCGTGTGCTGCTATTTTGTTAGAAATATAAAATCAAATCTGTAGTGTAACGTACCCTCCCCGTACGTACAGCCAGGGCGCCATACTAAATCCACAAGCAGCTATGGACACTGTCCACCAACATAACTGCTTAGCCGATCTCCAGCAGCAGTCAAAGATCTTTTGATAGGGTCACTCCCGGTAGAGTTAAGAGAATTCTAAAGGGTGGAGTCTAGTTTGAGTTTAATTGGTAGGATTACATTCAGGATCAGATGTGCTTCATGGTTATTGAGTAATGAAATACATTTGTTGGAACAACGTGTTTCCAGATGGGACTCCACTTTATTTATTTCTAGGTGATTAATTTATGTAACACAATACACATAATTTCATTCTCAAAATCTTCCTACATGAAAGATTCACGCAAATCGCAAAGAAATGAATAATAGAAATTGGTCATACTTCAAAGGATTCTTCTTCTCTCTTGTAGTAATGATACAGTTCTCTTCGCTAGTCTTTGGTTTTCAAATCTACACTTTACAAATTATGTTTCCTCGCTCTCAGTTTTTTTCGTTATAATGAGGTAGTTTTACTTTCGTCGAAGTGTCGTGAATCAGCTGTCGTTATGACGCAGTGAAGTGACGCATATAATTTTCCCTTCGGGACCCCGGGGTCGGGAAGGCGACGGAAGGCGCGGCGACTGCGGTGGCGAGGCCCTTAGACCCGGCGGGTGTCGGTTGGTCCTAGTCACCCGGAAGGCGGCTGGTGCGGGGCGCCGTGATGCAAGCTCGCCGCGCTCACGTCTCCGGCGGGCAGCGGCGGAACTCACGTGATAATCTCTACGTTTTACGCCGACTGCATGTCGTTAGTTGAATACTTCACTCGTGACTTTTGGTCCGATGAGAACGGTTGTCTTTCGTACGTTGCGTAATTGAAGAAACGCCGTTCATAATGTAGTTGGTCGTTTGCAGTCGTAACAGCGTCACATCTACTGGCTCGTGGCAATCTTGAAGTCAAGTTGGCTCGGTGGCTCAGAGCGAAGTCGCTCGCCAAGAAGGCTTTCACCAAGGAGGTCCAGGTTAGATTCTCGGACAATCTCCTGTGAAACTTTTTTTGGACAAAACGAGTTTGTCTGCTTCACATGGACTAACCCCTGTGAAGGGTCCTAAACCTTACCCCTTTCCTTAAGTCTATCTAATTCTGGTCGCTGGGTAGTGACGCAGGAGCGCGAGTGGAAGACGCGTACTCGGAAATGCTACCTGGCGGTTCTCTGGACAACGACGTACTAGCCAGGACTAAGGCTAATAGTAACGGAGGATAATTCAAATAAAATGGTAACAGAGGATTACTCCATGAGTGCTCAACGCTCAACAAGAGTTAAGAAACGCAACAAATGTAAAAAAAAAAATTAAATAAAAAATGTTCTTCGGAGCAGTCAGTTAATTGAGTGTTGGACGAAGTCTGATGAGTGCCGCTCCGTGCGAAGCGCTCCTACCTCGAAGCCTGGTCTTCCCGCGCAAAATCTCGATCCCAGACCGTCTGTTCGCTTCTCTCTCAATCAGTACGTGATAATGTTGAGACGCGGGACTCGCAGCGGCGCGAAGTGCCCCATTCGCTGACGCCTATGTCACGCTTCTCGTGGCTTCCTTCAATTTTCTCGTGTGATTGGTCGAATGATTCTGCCTTTGTTGGATTTTTCTCCGAATCTCAGACTGGAAGTGGGTTAACGTTCGCGCTTTGGTCGGCTATCTTTTAACTGCTGTTACTACTGTAAGGCGTAACGGGCTGCGACTCCCTCGGTGCGTCCTCGTGGGCTGTGGGCGGCCGGAGGGGCCGTGGCTCCGGGCGCGTTTCTCTGTGCTTATTGAAAGGGTGTCATTGACTGTTCTTTCTTCGTGCGTCGTTACTGAGCCCAAGTGACCGAAGTAGTTCCATAGACCAGTTCCGAGCATTTTAGTAGAAATTTCACGGCTATTAGTCGATTTTCGCAAAAACGGCTCTAATTTTTTCTTTAAAATTTTGATTGACAGTGCTAAATGTACTCTGAGGTGACGTAAACATCAGTTTTCTCTATTATTTTGTTTTGTTTTTTCAAAAATTGCAAAAATGTATTTTTTACTTTTCTCTCGTGCAGTTAATATTTACTTTAGCGGTATTGTTCACATCATATTATTTGAGTAAATGTGCTTCAAATGCCATATAAAGTTTCTCGAAAACTCAACAGTTTTTTGTGAAAACTAGCCCAAATTTTCGCATTTTAAGAAACGCTCAGACCCCATTTTCTCAAAAATCTGGTGGTACCGCACTGGTGGGAGCTACCTGGTTGGGGAAAAAACGCTATCCGACGATAGGTCGATGTCGGGTCTTGCCATACAGCGGGGGAAAGATCACAGCCACCTCCCGAACAAAATGCATGGACTATACTTACGGGACTAATGACCCTGTAGACGGGCCCAAAATCACTAAACCACCACCAAACAATGGCTCCAAATTTTTTCTTCAAACTTTTGGAACGGATAGTGATAATTGCACTCTTTAATATGACGTAGAGTTTTTTTCGGGGTATTTTTTCGTTTTGTTTTTTCAAAATTACACAAATGTAATTTATTGAAAGATATCTGACGCTGTTAGTATGCACATTTTCAGCAATTAGTAAACACTTTTATATTTGTGAGTTAAAGTGTTTCGAATGACTTTTAATCAAGTTTTCGAAGATTCACGAATTTTGTGGGAAAAGAGCTTCAAATTCAAAATTTACTGTAACGCTTAAACGCCGTTTTCTCTAAATTAAACGGCTCTAATTTTTTTTAAAGAAAATTGCCATTCTGGACGAGGTTTTACTGTTTTCTAATATTCTTAAAATAATAATAGAAAACCGAAAAATTAAGAAAATTTCAAAAAAATATACTTCGCGTCGCGATAGATGGTAGTTACCAAGAGTATGTGGCAAGTCGGAATAGCTACTCGAGACCAAAGGAAATAAAATACTAATACGTGAAACTCTGTGCCATTCTGTCCCACCACTATTTCTTTATACGACAAAATTGCGAAACGTTAATATTTCCAAACTGCGAAATTAAAGATAGAGAATATTGTCAGAGACAAACTCTTGTAAAAAAATAGCTCTTTAAAAATGATTATGTACAACATTTTTTAAAAAAAGAACAAAAACTAGTGGATTTTGCGTAATTGGTGTCTGAAATTGATGCAATTAAAAAAAAACACTCAAAAACCTTCCAATTTTTCTTCTTTAAATGTTCTTCTCGTGTGCATCAAGGAAGGTTAAAACGTTATGGTGGTTGTCCTCGAGTTGAAACCTTTCTTCTTTAGCGTAGTGGTATGGCGGCGCACTTACAAATACTGTGAGTAAGTATGTGTTACGTTAGCTCCACTAGTTTTCTTTTCCACGTTCCTTGTTCAATGTTTGGAACCCAAAAACAAGTCGCCAATACAAGTAGTGTTGTGAAACATCTGAATATGTTGTATTTTCGTTCGTATTGGACGAAAAGTTATCGCCTACTGTTACTTCCCAAACGTGAAAAATTCGTTTCAAAAGGAATGTTTTTAGCCTCGTCTTCTTCTTATTCCTCTTTTTGTTTCTTCTTGTTAAGCGTTAGTTCGGTATTATAAGCGATTCACGTATAGTCTTTTTTGCTCCTGAGGCTTTCGCACACTGTAAATGGGTGAAATGTCGCACCAGCCATGTTCGCTTGCATGACGCTGCAAGACCTAACACTTCACTTCTGTATGCCTAGGTCCAAACATGGTATTTTCCCAGACGCAGTTTGCTAGGCGAAGTAAGCGACAAATAAAATCAATCACGTGCCGACGATTCTTGCCGATTGTACATTTGTGCTACAATATTATGGTAGGAGGGTTTCCCGTTCGTAGAGAAAAGGTTAATAACTAGCGAATTATTGCACCTATAGGAAAAAAGAGTGCACTACGTTGTATCAGCGTCCATATTGTTCCCCTATTCGAATTGCTTTCTATTTTCGCCAGTTGCGCTGGCTACATCCTTACTCCCGGCCGCCCTTCAATCAGCTCGCTTCCTACTTTCTATGTATAATGTATGGTAACCTGGATGATTGATCTTTTCTCCTGTAAATGATTTGACTGGGATTATTGTTCGTCATAAGTGTTCTAATGTTGTGATTGAGGAGATATATTTTGATCTTCTGAGTAATCTGATTGTTATATCAAAGTGGTAGCGTATTCAAAGGAGTAGTAACTGCACGGAACGGAAATGTATTGTGTAGGGAATTTAGTTTTTCTAATACTATCCAAAATACATTTCTTGATGATTGTTGGAGACAAGAGTTAAGAATTAAAAATCAAAAATATTCTTCGTCCATGTATAGTCAGCTTCAAAATATATACTAAAAAAGAAACTGATCTGCCTTAGAACCTTGCTTCCACGAATTACAACTTGCTTTTTATCTCAATCACTTGCAATCACACTTGAATTATCGATGAAAGGCCTTTTTTACTACACATTATCTAATATCGGAGAAATACGTAAATATTGAACACTTCTAAACTTCACGAAAGTAAGGCTAAAAATATCTTCACAAAATCGGAAGACATTCTTACTTCGTTGCGAAATAAGATTCTTCGGTCCCGGTTCACAAGCAGCAGGAGTGACAATAGTAGCCAAAACTTATCCCAAAAAATAATTCTGGTTCGAATTCTCACACACAAACATGTAATGATGCGTAATGACGTAAAACCACTTCAAGGCTAAGCTCTACGAGAAGTTAGTAGTGTGTGACGCCATCACGCGTTGCCATCGGCGCATCTAGGCGACGTGGCATGGATACAATGAGAGCCTGGATATGCTGCTGGGGAATACATTGCCACGCGGTTTCTGTGTGACCAGAAAGCATCGTGTGGATGCAGAAGGACACGAAAGAACCGGTTGCCGACCGATCATACCTAAGACACGTTTGATGGGCGACATGTCAGGCAAATGAGCAGACCAGGGTAGCAGTGGTACCCGTCGTTTTCGCAGAAAGCTTGCACATTCCTCGCCATATGCGGTCGGACATTGTCCTTCCAAATTATGGCATGTGGAGCTGTTTGCTGGAGGGGCAGTACCTTGTGCTCTAAAACCTCTCTGATGTAGCAGTTGCTGTTCAGATTTCTCTGAATAGTATGAGGCGAGATCGCACATTGCAGCCAATGGCGCCCCGAACTCTCACACTTGACGTTTTTGTGCTGTGGTATGGAACAATGCAGGCTGACACATTGCGATCATCACAGTAGCGTCGAATACGTACGCTCAATCGCTGTAGCACAAATTGAAGCTCGCCCGAAAAAACTGTATTTTGCCACTCAGTACACCAGTGAACACGTTCACGTGCCCATTGCTGTCTGACGTGTCGGTGGTTATTCGTCAACGGAAGCCGACGCAGTAGTATGCATGCCCAGTGCATGCTCAGTAGACGGCGTCGAATCGTCGACGCAGACGTGACCATACCCGTTGCAGTGCTTGAAAGTCGAGCCAAGACCGTGGACGACGCCTTTCTGTCGACTACGGCCATGCGGGCAAAGATGGCGGTCATCTCGTGATTTGGTTCCATTGCGTTGCCCATTACCCGCCCTTCGCTGAGTACGACTCTCCTCTATCCACTGGTTATACACACTCGCACATCACTGTCGTTGCAGCGCGCTCCGTTCGATCTGCAATGTCACTGTAGGACAAACCCGCTTCCGATCATTCCGATCAGACCGATCATTCTGGCTCGTTGGAAAACTCAGATGCTAATATCGTACTCTTTGGCGTCGACGAGGCCTACCGGTACTTGCACTTTTCCACGTCATTTGACGGCTCTACACTGACTGAGTGAGGTGTTACACCGACCTGACCTGCCAGACAAATGATGGCGCTTCTAGGGCAACGTGCACACCATCACTATGCAAATTTGATCACGTTTTATGGATACACTGTTCTACATATCCACCATTATTTTAGTGATTCCGACCATTCCTTCTGGGTGTTGCAATTTTCACAAACACCAGTGTACATGGTTTCGAAGTCTGTTAGATGCATTGCATTGATCAGATTTATATACTTTGTAACTATTCATATCTTTTGAGAAACAATTAAGAACAGATTTTAAAATCTATACACATAAGTGTTTTCGTGTTTCAGCCGTACATTTACCACTGTATTTAATTAGGCATTAGTATCTTTGCACATGTCGATTACTGCCATTTATTTCAATCATTTAAAAATTGTTGAAACAAAAGATGGAAACTAATAAAAAAATGTTTTCATTATCACTTCGTGTTATACACAATTTTGTGATACTACTATTACAACCGTTTTCGAACTTGAGAATGTCCTTACTTAGTATATACAAATGCAGGTTCACGGGGGAATTTGTATGTCGCGTAAAGGCTTTCCTGAGAGCAACGCTTTCGTGACTTATTGCCACTAGAGCACGCATGAATCATAATTCTACGAGATTTACTAGATCTTGTTGGAGCATTTTTGCAGTCGGTTTTGTAATTGTTTTCCTAACGTTAGTCAATTGACACATCGCCTGACCGTTACAACACGTTTGAATCTTCCAGGTGTACGTTGAATCTTTAGAAGAGCTATCTAGTCACTACTTGTAGGAAAAATGAAGTTGACCTCATTCTGTCGTAAAAAAATGTGATAAAAAATCTATAATGTGTGTCTGTAGTAACCCTTTTCGCTCATGCACTCCTGCGAAAAACTATCTTCAACCGTTCAAAAGTGGCAAGAGGTGTTAGTTACGTGGTCCTGTAAGTATGTATGCACATTACCAAAGTCATTTATAACCAGTGTTACCTTATGACATTAGTTTTAACTAAGCCTCTTCTTTATAATTAGTTCTTACCAATGATAACTAGAATTATGCATGTGTGCTAGGAAAAACTAGATTTGATTCATGTATTTGTGAACATCTATTTAAAACCGATTTTAACGGAAATTAGCAGTTAAAATGATTTAAAAAACATTCTTAGCAGTTCTTCGAAATATATAAGAGAAAGAACCCCAGAGTGTTATATAAGAAACAGTAATGTAGTATAATACTGAAAACTGCTGAAAAGGCGAGTACAATTAAGAAAAACTAGTACCCCGAAAGTTGAAAACCGGCTGATCTGTTGATGCAAAAAAATCTTATGAAATTTGTACAATAAACCGAAATGTATCCCTGGTGCCGTCCACTACGAACAATCGCTGATTTGGGTGGAGCAAAGGTAAATTCTGCAATTTTCAGAGCTAGGCTAAATGAAATAGTTCATGGAATCCCTAATTCTGGAAACATATATCAGGTATCCGTATCTCTAATTCTGCTCTTCTAGTGAGGTCGTAGCATTATTTTAAATATCAAAAAGTTATTTAGGGGTCGAAATTTGACGTTTGTTAAGTTCTTTTTCTTCAGGAAAGGTGCCAGGGAAACATTGCTGTTGCTTTCGTAACACTCTGAAAACCTTTCTTATTATTTATATTTGGGGTAACTATGGAAATGTAGGTCAGGAGACTGGTTCGTGTTCTTACCTTTAACTGATGTTCGCTCTGACTAGATTAATTTTAATCATTTGTTAACAAATAAAGGCGGAGAAGTCTAATTTTTATTAGCACACTTGGATACACTTGCACTTCTAGTTCTGGCTAGAAACATTACTTTTAGTGAGAGAGCTTTATCAAAACTACTTTTCGCATTTGCCAGTGATCTAGCATTACGTAGTGAAAACTAGTTTTGATAAAGCTCTCGCAAGAAAACTAATGTTTCTAGTCATATATATGTGTATATGGTCATTATCTTGCCAAGGGTACACATTTTCAAAGCGCTTAAACAATATTAACAATTTACACACTTACGTCATATCTGAGACACCTTGGAATGATTTCCCAGTTCGTGTGCCTGCAGGCAATGTGCTGTCCTACAGATCGGAGGGCATCTCGACGATGACATAAGAAAATGGCGCGTTGACTCGGAGGATTTGCGTGCTTCTCACTTCCGTCATCCCGGCCATTGCTTCGTGGCCTTATGAGCCGACGCGTTAGATTTTATTTAACTGGCATTGTATTTTAAATAGTATTGAACTCGTTATTTATTATTTTTGCTATAACTTGACAACGCACTGTGTATTCGAATAATACATTAAATAGTAATACTTTTTCTTTAATCTTAAAAATCACGTTTTAAATTGACCTATTTTAGTAGTTAATTTATTGATTATACAATTTCGAAAATAAACAACTAAATGCAATGCAAGAAATACATTTTTTACATTCAAAACTCCATTGAATTTTGTTTTGGATGTAAAACAGCTCAAAACATTCACCTGATGGAGGTCGCTTGCTAGGCCAAGTTTGAGAAGATAATGACAAGAAAAAGTGTGGGAAAACATTTTTTATCAGATAGCGTTTGTATGTATTTCGATAGACCACTATTTCCGATTCACGATACTATCTCATTGTTGGATTGATATCTTATTTAGAAATATGAAGAAAAGCAGCTGACGTCTCTGAGATGGGCCACGGAATAGAGGCCGTCACCTGAGAGATGCCCTCCAACCTGTAGAGCGAGCCACCTTCCTGAATGCTCAGGGCTGATAGCCCTTGACGCCATCGTCATCTTAGAGATGTCTTCCGACGTGTAGCACGTTCATGTTACCAGTTGTTTCCGGCCGCGAAGGGTCAACCCGCTCCACGGAGTACAGTTTTGGAGTGCGGTACGGATTCTTAGATTTGTTCATAGGAACAAAGTCTGAATACGTACTTCTATTGACGTGCGTTAACAGAACTTATTTGGACTACAGTCGAGAATGTTTTGCACTCACGATGATTTTTCAATAACATTTCTGAATGTAAAGGGCGAATGGCGCCGAAACACGATGCACATATTACTGCGATTAGAAAATCAACGCCATGCAGACCTTTTTTCAACAAGCCTTTCTTATAAAAAAATGTTATTTATTCGAAAACATTTTCAGCTCTAGTCTTATGACTGACATGTTTGTACAGATATTGTTACGTCTACATATACTGACTTTTTATGAAGGCTAAAATACAATATTTTTTGTAAAAAATACAATATTTTTTGTAAAAAATACAATATTTTTTGTAAAAAATACAATATTTTTTTAAAAAATATTTTTAAATTTTTAAACATTCTATGGCTTATGTTATTATTACGATTATTTAACGTGTCTGAAATTCTGTACCCCTGTGTAATATTAACTTTTTCAATGAAATGCAAGAGATAGATGTAAGACACTAACATTACCAAAATAACAGTTAAAACAAATGTTTTAACATATATGTCTTACATTTATTTACAATAATGTATTATTTATATTTACATTATTTATGTATTTAATGTCCTGTACCTCAGTGTAAGTTGCAAACGAGAGATCAGATCGTAGCGTTGGATTTTTATGATTAAACTGAAAGAGCATATTTAGAAATCGTTCAGGACTGTTCAATAACGACATTACCGAAATCATACCGAGAGAGAGTCAAGAGAGAGAGACAGAGGGAGAGAGTGAGTAAATGTGAGAGAGCATCTCACGGAATTGGGAGAATGCAAATTGAGTTACTTCTAAAAAAAGTAGACAGTGCATTTATTTGAGTTCTGATATATTTAGTTTAATATTTTTTACGGATAAAATGTGTGTAAAATGTCGTATATTATTTAGGGGTCTGTTCATGCATGGAGAGGATCTGTTAGAATATCGTTTGTCAACAACGCTACTGTTGTACAACTAACACGAGGGCCATGCATAGTGTGTAACCTAGGACCATGCATGGCTGCAGTCTGCAGAAGCAGGTGAGCGTGATGAGCATGAACCTGAGCGCCAAACTGGACGAGCTTCAGCGTGGTGACCGCCAGCTGGAGACCACTGTTGCACTGTGTGAAATCCGGTCACAGCTTCAGGAACTCACCAAATCTGTCGAGTCATGCCAAAGTGAGGTGAGCGAAGTGAAGCGTGATATGGTGGCCATCAAACATGAGCTTGACACAGTGCAGCAGGTGAAAGAAGAGATCGAAGAATTGCGGGAGTATGTGGATCGATTAGGCGAGCAGAGTCACCGCCGCAAACTTCGCTTGCTCGAACAGGTGACGACAATTTTATAGTTCATAATTTCGCATGTAGTCATGTCAGTGTTAGTTGTTACGAAGATTTTTTAAAACATCGCTTCTGGTTTTATTGTGGCATGTTATGGACACTCGTAGTATTTTCTAAACCTTTGATAGTATTTTCAGTGTATTTCTTTTGAGTAAAACCCAAGTTACTTTAACATTTATAAATACAACGATTGTTCTCTTTCTACTTCTCCATCCTTCCTATCCTCTCTTCTCTCCTTTTCTAACCCTCCCGTTTCTAGTGGGTTCAATGCGTTTTCGCACAGTTTGGTTAAATAATTTTGTTAGGTCGTGCGTGAAGCATCTTTGTTTCTGATTTAATCTAAACTATTAAATTACCAGATTTACGTATATATTATTGATGCGTATCGTTTCAAACCTATTCAAATAGTCTTATTTAAAAAAAAACATCCAAAAAATCTGTGATATTGATCTTCAGAGTATCAATATGTATCAAAGTGTAAGAATTAGCTTTCATTTGAACATCAAAGTAGGGCTATTGTTTACAAAACGTCAAATGTATGTGAGATACTTTCTAATTGACTTTATACGCAAGGTAAATTTACTTAATTTAAAATATAACTGCAAATATTTTATGGTTTACCCATCGATGTTTTTTCCATAATCTGTATAATTAAGAATTTCATCATTCAGAAAGATTTCCTGATTTTTGAAACCTTCGACCGTCTATCTGATTTTGTAAGTCCACACACCACCAACCGAAGTAATTTTCAATAACTGCATCTCAACCCGTCTTCAAATAATTATTATAACTGAATGAAGGAAAGTTCGTACGTAGTGCGATAGATTTAGGTAAAGTATATAATACCTCGTTACTCTGTTCGGTAACGTAATAATTTATTCATTTAGAAACATTGATCAAATTTATCGAATGTATCGTACCTTTTTAAATACACGTCAGAAATTAATTCCAGGCAACGATAACAATGAAGTGAATATCCTCTTTTATTCGCGTAAATTTGCATATTGCAACCACCGAAATTAGGTTCATTATTAAAAACTGTATTTAATGTAATGTACAATATGAGAAACATAGTTCTGTCATGTAATGATCATACATAGCCAGTGCCCAATAAGTGACATATCACAAATTATTTCCCTTCTAGAATTACTGTTGTATCTTGTACATAGTCGTTAGTTTTGTGGTCAAAAACAAAAGTGTTATACTCGTCGTACCGACTGTCTTGTGGAATGCTTAATGTAATTTTTGTTATAAAAATCGACAATTTTGTAACATATTTCCTTACATTATTAAACATCATTTTTAAGATACGTAACTTTTATTATGTCTTGACGATATTTAAAGAATGTCGATTTGCGTACGATACACGTGTGTAATGATTTTGAGCCCCAAGTATAAATGGTTAACGCTTTCAAATTAGTTCATATCTTTATTTTGTATATTATAGATTTTTGTGGTCACATTATTATGAAGTTGCTACTTTCGGAAAATAAAAAATCATAGACGAGTGCATTATATCAAGGTATTGCGTTATATCACTTGGAATGTACCGTAAGAACGGGTTACTTTGCCCCAAATTTAGTGATTTTTAATAACTACATTGAACGTAGAATTGTTTCACTAGTGGTGAAGTTTTGTGGAATCTCCAGTTCTATATAATACTCAAACAATTAACTTGTAATACACATGTGTATACATGTTTTCATTTTGAAATAAATAATTCACCAGAGCTAAGTAACCCGTTTTTAAGGTATGAACCAGCTTATTTTAGAAAATATTTTGAGTGTCTGTTTTTGGAAAAGCACGTTATTTTATTGCACAGTATTTTTCGATATCTGCAAGTTGTTTTAATTGCCTTGAACATTTTTGCGGGATGCTTCTTGCTTAAAGAACTTGTTTGCCGAAAAATAATTGGAAAAGAATGGTGTACTATATAAATCCTCCATTTTCAAGTAGTTTATGAAGTATTAATTTTTATTACATTGCTAATTGAAATGTTTTCTTTGATTTTACTCTCTCATACCACAATGATTAACATATATCATACTGCAGTTTTCACTTTACGTAAGTTAAACTTTTATTTTGCTTCATGGAGCATCGATGTGTTTGTTTGAATTCGTTGTTTATTTAGTATTGACGTATAGTGAGAATAATTAATAGTAAAAGTATTGTTGTCAAATTTAACCTGTTTCACGTCTTGCATGCTATAGCGGAGACATATAACAAAAAATTGAATATCTGTATATATTTTTTACAGTATATTTACTACATTAGAAAGTTGAAATATTTTTATGATCTGATTGATGTTTTTGAAGTGCTGTATTAGACATATTCTACTTCATTTTCTATGCAGGTATCCAGACTCGCCTACTTATAGTGTTGGCCGCAAATAGTGACATCACCAAATATTTTAAAATTAGTTCCCTCAAAATGTTACACATGTTATTTTCTCGTCATACTACGTAGGTAGTAAAAATAAAGTATAATCGTGCGGTGGAAATCGGCGATTTTACGGAATAAAATTATTATTGTCGTGCCCTGATAACGAAAAAGTTGATCACTTCTTTTTCCCAAATGTTTAGAGTAAATCAATTAGTAATTAAAAAGTAAATTATTTATTTTATACGAAGATGAAGTAAATTACTTCTTCTAACACATTTTGTAGTCAGAATTTGTTTTGTGGGTCCTTAATACCAAAAGGTCGATTATGGCAAAACGTCAGTGTCTGGCCGTCCGTGCGTCTGTCGGTGCTCAACGTTAGCACTAACACTATTCAGACGATTTCCTCAAAATTGATATTTAGTGATCGTTTTGAACGAACACGAGGTTTTGCCAGTTGGGAAAAGGTCATATTGATTTTTGGGGGTAATTTAAATGAAGCCTCGGCATTTTGAAAATGTTCTGAAAAATGGCTCAATTTTTTGGATAAACTTTGCCCTCGGATAGCATAAAACTCGAACATTTAAGGGTTGTTCAAATTTCTCCTGAGTGACGAGACATCATTAGATTCCAGGCCATGAAAGTCTCTTAGAAAAGTTGGCGGAAAGTTATTGCCCAAAATATAGGTATATTAATTCCCATTTTCTCTACAAAATCAAAGAAATGATCCTTCAAAAGGTACAATTCATCAGTCTAATCTCTTTTTGAATCCAAAGTGTTGCGATTTTGTAATTGTGTTAACTCAAGGAGTGTAATAATTGCAAGTTACAAAGACGAAGTTTGTTGAGAGTTGTCTATCCATAAGCAAGAATTGTTCACTTAAGACTCTTGTTAATTTATTTCAAATTATTGCTATGTTCAACAAAAACCTGAATAATTTTATAAAATATAACGTAAAACGAAAACGAAATAATTCGCCGTTCAAACATTCCTGCTCCTTGAAAAAAAAGTTTTTATGGGACAATTAAAAAAATAATAAACATGAAACAGTAAACGACAGTGAAGAATATAAACACAATTCAAATCTCGTTTGTTTGATAGAACAAACCCGGCAAATATATTTTCGGTTAAAGCCATTATTCCACGCTTCAGATTGCTCATGTACACTCCTTTCTGGAGTTTGAGGGGGGGAAAAGCGGAGTCAGGGATAGCCGACCCGTGCTCGTAAGAGTGCCGGATTTCTAAGGCGTGCTATTTGCTCGTGCGGGCGCGGCTTTAATATCCCTGCTCTAGAAATGAGATTCTGACTTATGCCAAGTCGCAAAAACAAAGTCAGTGGGCGTCAGCCCCTGGCGTGCAGAGCGCGAAAAGAAATAGTATGGCCATGCAAGCGAGGGAAAAATAACACAGAATACGTTTCGCACGTGGCGGTCATAGAACCAGAAACTGAGGAATATTGTTTGCAATTACCCTCAGTCGTACTGCAACATGCGAGGGATTGGATCACAATGGCCCTCGCCTCGCCTGATTGCGTCGCAACATTAAGCATGTCGTTTGGTACGTCGCATTCGCGCTAATATGAGTTTTGATGCGCGAATACGAGAGTCGAAGCGCATAAATAAAAAAGCTTCATTCGATTCCGGAAACTCATAGCGCACTCTCGAGCTGCAGCATTGGCGTTGCTCGGGCGTTCCCCCCAGGTACATTCTGCAGTCAGGCATCTGCGTCCATCTTTGCAGTACCAACAACGCGTCACGACCTACCTCAACTCTCGACTTTTTAATACATACTGTTTACTCTTTTAATGCACCTTTTCGTCTTCACTAGCCTTCTACGTATGTTGAATGACCAACCATGTGATTACTCTGCGTGGCGACCAGTGTTAGACGGTTTATTTGAGATTGCAGGGGTCTCTTAAACTTCTGAGCTTTATGGTGGATGAGGGACCACGAGAAAGAACCGTTTATTTTCTCTCTGGATACCACCCCTTGCCCTCTTCCGCAAGCAAGACGATACCTCATGTAAAGATTGTTGGCCTATATAATATTTTTGCAAAGATATTTACAAATCGAGAAAGCCTTTATATTTTATCATGTGAAACAAATACGATTAATAGTGTCTGCCTAATAAAGTTTGCAATGAAAATCGGAAAAGTTTGGAAAGAATGCAGCGATTCTTCATCACCATACCGGAATTATTCTGTTAAAATGTCGATCCGACGAACAGACTGAAAATCTATTCAAAGAAAAGGAACTGAAGTCCTCCGGGTACATTTATGTGTCCACCACTCCTTAAACTTCTACAAAGGTGTAGTAAATCATAATTACATCTCTAGAGAAACCAAGGAAGACAATCAGATTTTCCTGTTGAAAAAGGTTACTAACGAATTCATATTCCTCCGTATCCCCCCCCCCCCCCACCAGCATCTCAACGCTCACATTCCAATCTCATATTTTTCGCAAAGGATCTCATGTGGGTTTTAGAATCTGCGCGTTCGAAAGTAGGTGCAGAATTTTCTGTCCTGTTGAGAGTGACAAGAGGTACGACCATACCCAGCAAACGTTGCATGACAAATTCAATGACCTGCAGAGTATGACGTGCTGGGGGAATCACTCGCCGAACCATTCCAAATGTTCCACATTTTTCAAAAGAAGAGAGATCGAAAGAATCTCGAGACTTCTAGAAAGTGTCCTTTCCTGAAGCGCGGCGGCGTTACCAGGTCAGAAACTCAGTTGCTCTATACAGAGGTTTTGCACCCTGACACCGTACTCGCTTATTACAAATGTCCCAACCCTCAAGAATAAAACGCCGAACTCTGTCTATATCGATGAATGTCAAGTCTCCCTAGAAAACTTGATTGCAACGGTCAAGAGTATTATCCCGTGTATCACAATCATGAAAAGGAAACTACTTCGAGACTGATGCAATCACAACTAGTATGTTCCCCTCCAAAGCGTGGTTCATAAGGATAAATCTACCTATCTCGGTCACCTGCGGCAAGGGTCGGGAGACTCCCATCACAGGGTATCCTCTCGCACAGTGTCAAGACGACTGTGCACGAGGAGCCCCCTGCGAGGGGCATAAACACGTCCCTGAAGGAGAAGAACGAGAGAAACAAGAAATCGAACAATTAAATTTCCATCATGACTATTTCGTATACTGTTAGCGCACATTCTGGTGAATTGAGTTTTGATAATTTATCGCCAGACTATTTATAATTTGTCTGCAGGAAACACTTTTCCCCCCAACGTCCTCCTTTCTTAGAAGCTTTTATCGATTCTGTCTCGACACATGACCCACTTTCAAGCAGCGTTCAAGCTGTATGACACAGTTCGCATGCCTACCATGACGAGATATGTGTATGATGACCGTTAAAATCTGAGTAAGATACGAAAAGATAGACAATGCACATGCGAAGATGAGTCATCCCGTACGATTGCCGTTTAGAAAACATCGAGGGGCCCAATGCGAATTCGGGAAAAGACGATTAGGATCAAATAACTAAACTAAAACATACCGAAATATTGTAAAAAATCAACCTTATCAACCACAAACCTTTAAAGAATGTTATTCAAAGAGATAACGATAGAGAAGTGAACGATCCGTCATCATTGTCGTCTCTTTAACCAGTATTTTTTGGGAATTGAGCCTGAAGTTACCATGATTCTTAAGCTACAAAATTCATCATCAGATGTTTCCACTAACATTTTCGACACAATGTTTGTTTCAGAAACTTCTTCGTATGAAACTCTCAAAATAATCGGGAAATAAAAAAAATATATATCGACCGGTTGGGGATGAATTTGCGTATTGATTGTTAAAAAAATGTGCGGATATTATACACCCGTTAACTCTCATATTGATCATCCTTATACACCGATACATTTCCAGATATTTTCAAAACAGCCAAGATTAAGTGGCTCTTCAAAAAGGCAACAAAGATGAAATTCAGAATTATCGGCCAATTTATCTTTTGTTAGATTTTCCAAAAATATTAGAGATTTTTTACGTACAAATTGAAACATTGCTCTGTAAATATGAAGAGTTTTCAGATTGCTAACAAGGATTTAAAAAATCAAAATCTTCAGAAAGTCAATTATCTTTTCTTAAATATGTCGCTTCATCCATAGATCAAAATGAAGCGTCTATTGGAATATGTTTAGATCTTTCAAAGAATTTTGACATTATTGATATATCATTTTGTTTGAAAATTACCTTCGTATGGGATTCGTGGTATTGCTCTAGATTAGTTATGTTCGTACCTTAAATAAGAATTTCAGAGAGTAGAAATACCGTACTGGAATGATGGGACATCTCACCTTTCTGCTTGATTGCCAGTTGTAAATGGGGTCTCGCAGGATTCCATTTTAGATACTTTTCTCTCCCTTCCATAGTAAACAATATGCCCTCGACGATTACAAATGGAAGAACATTTCTCCTTGCTGATACGAATGTTCTTCAGAATAAAAAACAGTAACTAGTACAATATCAGATTTTCAAAGTGTTTTCGTAATAACATATTATTAGTAATCGAAAGAAAAATTGTTTCAATTGGTGATTATATTTTAAATGAAGAATTGTGTGCTCAAATAAATATGAACGGCGTGCAATTGCCTGATGTTAAAGTAACAAGATTTTGGCTTCTCTCAATTCGGTCAAATATCACATGGAGCGTGTATTTTAATGAATGGAACTCTAAATTAAGTTCATGGGGCTATGCGTCCAGAATTCTTTCAAATTCAGTCAACCTTCATATTACTTGTTATGTATATTTTGCGAATGTTAATTCCCGGCCGAGTTTGCTTAAAATTTTGGGGAAACACTTCGTATAGCTTCCAGAATTTTGAGGATTGCTGCTAAATGCGAATATTCCCTACTCGAGAGAAGAAATGTGTGAGAAAATGGCCTTTCGTATAAGGAGATCGTCAGTTTCTCAAACTTCACCCCGAGATTTATCAACATGAATAGGATTGGAGTACTGTGTGCTATTTGACTTACCTGAAAGACGATTATAATGTTCCTCTTTCCATGGAGGAATGCTCCTTTTGTCTCGTTCGTCCAAAAGTTTCTGCTCGAGAACCTGACCATGTTCGCAATTAAATGTTAAGCATCTCCTTGAAAATCCCGCTATTTCCTCTTTAACCTCTTCACATGAATGGCGGTCGATCATTGCATTCCTTTGGCATTGAAGCCAAGTCTTTGTCATCGCAATCCCCAAGGAATGAAAGTACGAAACAATCCATCAAATTACCTCTCAATCTCGTTCACTTGCGGCTGCAAGCTATTAATGGGAATGGGAAACGCTCGTGTGGTCTCCCTTCTGGAATAAACGTATAAATCCATATAATGTTATTTAAGAAGACAACAGTCAACTTTGAAGCCATCATTGTTACCAAGAAACTCTAAGATATCTCCTTGGGATACGGCATTCACCGTGCCTTACTTTCTTTGGTACTGAGGAGGAAATTCTATTGTGCTTGGTACATTTTTATCAAAGACTTTTCGCGTTCCCATTGGTTAAAAGCTTTTTCCCAATCACCAGTTGGAATCCGGGTCTTCCAAGGATCAATTCTGAGCTATGATGCAACTAGGATCATCTGTTTGTGTGTATTGCGATAAAGGTCTAGTGTACTGTCACTTTGATTTTGTATTATATATTTTAATTATTGATTTATATGGTTTTATAAAATATTCGATTGAAATATTGAATAAATACGTTCTTATAAAAATGAGTAATAACTGTTCGACGAAGATTGGTTTCAGGTTTTGCCACTCCCCTTCCGAGGGGCCCCACCGATTCTGATTGTCACTCAATAGAGTGACAAACATGCCATTGCTATTAACGAAGCTTACACGTTATTCAAAGGCAATAACAGCTCGTCCTTATTATATTCCATGAACGGAGCGATAAACTAGTTGCAAGTTTTCCACCTATATTTCCAAATGCACAATCGCATACGTAAGATAAAGAGCCAATGTGTGTTACTATTGAAAATCATTAGCACTTTCATTATATCTTCTTGGATTCAGAATTTGTCCCGTAAGTTTATAGAACCTTTATCCGTTCTGTTTTGAATTATGGAAGTATTGTCTATGGATAAGCTTGTACGTTGACGCTCTGGCGTTTGAATACCGTCGATAATACGGGTATTAGTATATCAGCACAGGCATCCGCACGAGCCGCAATCAAGCACTACACTTGCCGGATTTATGACCATAGCAGTTGACACGCCCGAAAACACGGAATAAACATTCAATCAATCCATGCGACTAAACTTCGATTAAAACAGGAAAACTTTTGAAGGTCACGAGCGGCCAGGTGAGGGGGGCACTGTCATCGAATCGCGAACTTCGTTACGAATTAAAGTTTTGATATGGAACCTCCCGATTGGACGACAGTATCCCTCTTTCTTTTCAGCTCCTGACCTTAAAAGGACTTCGTGTTTTATTCGAAGTATAGGTGATTACTTGACACGAAATATATGACAGCAGCTAAAATGGCCACGAGGAAATAGATATAGAAATTTTAAACTCTTGTAGATCAAGAACCCAATAAATACTTTAAGACTCTCACGTCGAGTGATACTCAGCTCTAGGAGATTATTTGAACGCGTCTTCAGATATGTCATTGCGAATTTTTTTGACAAATATCTTCTTCCCGGTGACCAGCGATGAATAGAAGTGCTTGTTTTGAAGTGCTCAGTAATGATGAAACTTCTCTCTGCCAACTTCTTCGCTTTGTATGTGGAAATGGAATGTATATATATAATGTGATACGGATGCCAATACCTTCGATATCGAAGTACCTTCAACTTTTATCTTCATCATTCTACTTGAACTGTTTGACCAATGTCCGATACATTGAACTAAATACTCACCCAATGATAAGAGCTCGCCCCGCACCAGCCTGACAGCGGCTATTAAAGGGTAGCCTGGCATACGAATGAAACCAACAGACGTGGCAAAAATGCGATGTACGACGAATAATAACGAAGAAGGTGGTGCCCACTTTTTCTCGATATGTGTATTAATTTCAGGCTTATTAATAATTTAACATCATATTCAGTGGAACTGGAATGTCACAAATGAAACATTAGTGAAGATGGCTGACTGTGGTGGATTGTCGCTTGGTCTAAAGGTCATAGACATACTGTAAATATAGATAACAGGAAAGATGTGGAAAGAAAATGTCTCAATGGCTACGATGAAAAAGATAAACGCCACGAGAAAAGACTCTTATCAAAGTGTAAAACAGAAACGGAATGAAATCATCTTTAGACTAGTAGTGCAACAAAGTGCTTACTTTCTCGAAGTTCAACGAAAATGAGACCTGCGCCATTCGATTAAGCGCCCCTTCTTCGTGGAATCCATCCATGGAATCGTTCCATGGAATAAAATTAAAAAAAAAAAACTTGGGAGCGGGTTTTAGACAATTTTTTAAATAAGTAAATTGCATTCATTTCAAGCACAAAAAAATTAAGAAAGAATGATCAACACTTTCTTCAAAATTAGTTTTAGCGTAATTTTTATTTTTAGTAAAGACCATTTATATTGTTCTCAAAAAGTTCAGTTTTTTAAAATATATTTTCTCAAAAAGGCTCTTAAAACTTTTCTCAAAATATTTTATTCCTTTTTTATTCCTCATGAATATTAGAAAACAAGTGTATAAAAAACATTCCCATTTTCGTTGAAACTTGTATTTTCGAAAACTGCAAAAAAAAAAAAATAAAGATTGCATAACTACAAATTTGCTGATACTGATATTCTTCCGTAATGAAATATGTTCTTTGAAACTTGATCTTGAAATAATGTAAATAAAAGAAATATTTTGTTAGAATTGCAAATACAAATGTAGAACTTTCAGATTATAAAAACAAAGGTTGAATTTTATTTGTGAGGATGGTAGCAGAGGGGTAATGCGAATGACATGCTGACTCTAATAGCACGAGTTCAAGCTCCAGTGCTGAGAAAAAAATTACTGATTGGAAATACTTTTGCAGGTTTACGTAATTATAATATTGCAGCGTCGTTACTAAAGAAGTGAGGAAGTATGTGATGTTGTAGCACCACTCTTCATACTTTTGGTATGTCGCGAACGGTTGTGCTCTTCTGTTGTACCGTATCTACGATATGTTATTGCAGTATTCGTGAAGACTTTGTATTAAAATATTTAATTTTTTGTTGGGTTATACTAGAGTATTTTCTTTGTTGTTCTTGAGCAAGAAGCTTTACTCTTTTCATAATCATTTTGCATATTGTTCAACAGCAGTTTTTGTTGCTTCTGGTCACTACTTATTAATTACTAGTAACTACTTTGCTTTCGACATAGCTGACATGTGACAGCAAGGTTCCAAAAGAAATAAGCTCATTTAAAAATTGCTTTTGTACCTGTTGCATTATAGAACAACAATATCGATACTTTTGGTACGAACAGAATTGTTGTAATATATATTGTGACGAAACGGCGGTCATAAAGACCATGAATTTTTATTTAGGAAATCTGAACGGCACAGGATTCTTGGTAGGGAGAAAGATTGGTAGATGATCGCATGTGAACGTAAGAACAACACGACACGATTGCGAGATTCTGGTGTTCAGCCGCAACACCAAACACAAACAACTTAAATCTACCAGTAAAAAGGTTTCAAATATCTCTAAAAAACTTTCGAGTTAATAATTGTTAATATTCGTAAATGAGATCCTATCGATAACTACTCTTACTTTAAATTGAATCTATAAACATTACATTTACTTTGTCAATTTCATCTACATACAATTTATAAAACATTGTTACCATTTCTTCCTGATCAAATGCAATAAACCTTTCCCAGTCTAAAAATTACTAATCTTATTTAACAAAAAACTCTTACCCTTCTCGGTTTGAAACAAAAGAAAATCACATGTTCTTAATTTTGATACTTGATTCTACTCTTTCGGTTCGTGACGTTAACGTTTGGAAACCATATCCAATTGGGAATATTGTACTTTAGAAAAGACCTCCCTCTACAGTTCTGATTAAATTTTAGCTATGTTAAACGTAGTTTCCCCGTTCTTCTCTACCTATTCACAAAGCGAACTTTTGATACTCAGCGTTCGTTGCTTTGGTCGCGCGGGCTGCCAACACTGCTGCCGAGGTCACCTTAACGCTGTTAACTCCTTGACCACACAGCTGCAGTGCGCGAGTTCAAGAACCAGCTCCGGTCCGCCGCGAGCCCTGCAGGGTCGCCTTCGGTCCTCGTTCTCGTCCAGCCGGCTTCCGACCACGTCCTCTTCCGGTCTTCTTGCATTCTCCATCCTCTGCCGATCTTCTCACGCTCCCCGTCTGTGGCAGAAACACTCATCGCGAGCAGTATGTTCACGATCCAGACTTGCGTGAAATCTAAATAAAGTTCGTACGCTCGTAAATTGAATGCACATCGTTCGCAGGCCGTCCTTCCATTAAAACTCTCTTTACGTGCGACATAACAGATCGTAATTTTTTGCTGATTGTTTCTCGTTTTTGAATGTAGTAAAACTTGAATAGCTCAACATACGGTTAATTCATTGTTCATGCAAATTACTACCTTCCAAAAATTCTGCTTTTTTGGAATAAAAGAACTGCGCAATGCACTTCTAACTCGCGAATCACTCCCACCTCTCGATACAAGCCAAAAAATCATGTCCTCTGTCCGCCTAAATCCAACTCACGTGTTCACACCGCTGTGAAGATAAGAACGACCTGTCCACCCCGCTGCCAAGATAAGGAGTTGTAGCTGCTGACCTCTGGTCATCGCTTCCGCCCATACCGCGCCCTCTTTTGCGCGGCAGTTTTAAATGTGTGCTCCTCTGCACTTGCTCTCCGCATCGACATATATCAGTTCGGTCTTATGTATAATATTAGGCTGTATCGAAAAAATAGAAGGCACTCTCAGTGAAAGAGTTGGTTTTCGATGCAAGAAAAACATCGGCACCAATAAAACAGTTTTTAAAATGTGTTTGGGGATGCTACAAATCTCAAAAACACACGAGTTTTCGGCATTTTCGCTACTTATTTAGAAAATAACGAATGAATATTATTTAATGTTATTTTTCAACGGGTTTTGGCTGAGTTGGTGCTCACGTTACCCCGTCACAACTTTATAATCATCAAACACTAGGTATTTGACTCGAGCAATTTGCCAAATTAGCTTTAATATGGCCATTTTGCGTAAAAACCATAGAAGTAGCCACTTTTCAAATGGCCATAGGTATGTAAATTTTGATCTAAAATGCTTTTAATTTAGATAAGATTAAAACTTGAAAGCTCTTCTGTTAATAACTTTGCTTTGCGCAATTTAACTTTTTCACTGTTAGATATTAAACTTGCGCCGTGCTCCATCACTGATAACTACCCACTTTTGAACCGCACTGGTGTGAATGATTTCGCGAATACGCATCGGACATATTCGTAAGAGATATCAAACGGGTTTGGATGATACTAGAGTTTAAAAGTCAGTGTACGACATTTGGAAGTCCAACTTTGGAAACCTCTTTTGGGTGCTTTTGCTTAGCAGCGTTTTACTTCCTCGCGAAACAATCTATTATTTTACTTCATGAACTTCAAGGAGACATCTCAGCATTTGCTCAGTGGATCGAGAGAAACGACGAAAAACATAGTCGAGATAAATACTTTCGAATAAAGTTTATAAATTGTATTGTTCTACTGAAAGGCCACGACCGCAAAACCGGCGTCGCTAAGCGAATTTGTTATCTACGTGAAGTCACGAAGGTTATGCGAATTCGAGACATCGCAGGTTCCTAGTGGGGTGACTGACAACGAACCTCGGTATCTTACGGCGCCGAGACCAATTGTCATTTACGGGAAATGTAATGGCTAAATAAAAATACAAATAAAGAAAAATATTACAAGGGAGGTGTCTTTTCCATTGCACGCGAGCAAGGAAAGTGGCTGTCAAATTGGTCGCGGTTTGCAATACTGTTGATAAAAACCAGAAAAATAACTCTCTTATTTTCGAAGCTTTCATTTCACTTTAACGCGTTCTTTCCTCTTAAAAAAAAAGAAAATTAAACATTTTACGGAAAAGGAATCCTCGAATAACAGGAGGGATCAGGACGTCTTGTAAAACCAGAGCAATTTTTTCAATTCTGAGAATCTTAACCTATATCTCAATATTTTTGTGGCGACTGCCGAGTGAATAACCAGGGGGTTGCAGCTCCATCGAAGGCGGCAATGTAATTTCCGAAATTTATAACACTAATACATAAAACGTAAGCAAGTCATGTACATTGATTAAAACTAAGTATAATACAAGTCTATATTGTAACATATCTTACATAATTGTATGAGTAGTGTTCTTGTCAGGTATGTTCATCTCCCTCTCACATCTTCTGACAGCTGATTTCCAGTGGGTACTGAAGCATTGAAGTAGTTGTCGGTAATAGAATTCGTACTAAAAATTACGAGTTAGGATTCGAAAATATGATCACACTCCAGCAGTTTGCAACGTGCACTATTGTTTGGAGACATGCTAAATTATTCTGTGGTCTTGGTTGTTATTATTACTAGTAGTAGTGCTGGTGGAAGAAATAAAATTTTTGTTTTGGATATACCTGTGCACGATCACACATATTTTCTCTCTCTCTCTCTCATACACACACATTCTCTCTCTCTCTCTCATACACACACATTCTCTCTCTCTCTCTCATACACACACATTCTCTCTCTCTCATACACACACATTCTCTCTCTCTCTCTCATACACACACATTCTCTCTCTCTCATACACACACATTCTCTCTCTCTCATACACACACATTCTCTCTCTCTCTCATACACACACATTCTCTCTCTCTCATACACACACATTCTCTCTCTCTCTCATACACACACATTCTCTCTCTCTCTCATACACACACATTCTCTCTCTCTCTCATACACACACATTCTCTCTCTCTCTCATACACACATATTCTCTCTCTCTCATACACACACATTCTCTCTCTCATACACACACATTCTCTCTCTCATACACACACATTCTCTCTCTCATACACACACATTCTCTCTCTCTCTCATACACACACATTCTCTCTCTCATACACACACATTCTCTCTCTCTCTCATACACACACATTCTCTCTCTCTCTCTCATACACACACATTCTCTCTCTCTCTCATACACACACATTCTCTCTCTCTCTCATACACACACATTCTCTCTCTCTCTCATACACACACATTCTCTCTCTCTCTCTCATACACACACATTCTCTCTCTCTCTCTCATACACACACATTCTCTCTCTCTCTCTCCCTCATACACACACATTCTCTCTCTCTCTCTCCCTCATACACACACATTCTCTCTCTCTCTCTCCCTCATACACACACATTCTCTCTCTCTCTCTCCCTCATACACACACATTCTCTCTCTCTCCCTCATACACACACATTCTCTCTCTCTCCCTCATACACACACATTCTCTCTCTCTCCCTCATACACACACATTCTCTCTCTCTCCCTCATACACACACATTCTCTCTCTCTCCCTCATACACACACATTCTCTCTCTCTCCCTCATACACACACATTCTCTCTCTCTCCCTCATACACACACATTCTCTCTCTCTCCCTCATACACACACATTCTCTCTCTCTCCCTCATACACACACATTCTCTCTCTCTCCCTCATACACACACATTCTCTCTCTCTCCCTCATACACACACATTCTCTCTCTCTCCCTCATACACACACATTCTCTCTCTCTCCCTCATACACACACATTCTCTCTCTCTCCCTCATACACACACATTCTCTCTCTCCCTCATACACACACATTCTCTCTCTCTCTCATACACACACATTCTCTCTCTCTCTCATACACACACATTCTCTCTCTCTCTCATACACACACATTCTCTCTCTCTCTCTCATACACACACATTCTCTCTCTCTCTCTCATACACACACATTCTCTCTCTCTCTCTCATACACACACATTCTCTCTCTCTCTCATACACACACATTCTCTCTCTCTCTCTCATACACACACATTCTCTCTCTCTCTCTCATACACACACATTCTCTCTCTCTCTCTCATACACACACATTCTCTCTCTCTCTCATACACACACATTCTCTCTCTCTCTCATACACACACATTCTCTCTCTCTCTCTCATACACACACATTCTCTCTCTCTCTCTCATACACACACATTCTCTCTCTCTCTCTCATACACACACATTCTCTCTCTCTCTCTCATACACACACATTCTCTCTCTCTCTCTCATACACACACATTCTCTCTCTCTCTCTCATACACACACATTCTCTCTCTCTCTCATACACACACATTCTCTCTCTCTCTCATACACACACACATTCTCTCTCTCTCTCATACACACACACATTCTCTCTCTCTCTCATACACACACACATTCTCTCTCTAATGCACACACACATTCTCTCTCTCTCTAATGCACACACACATTCTCTCTCTCTCTAATGCACACACACATTCTCTCTCTCTCTAATGCACACACACATTCTCTCTCTCTCTAATGCACACACACATTCTCTCTCTCTCTAATGCACACACACATTCTCTCTCTCTCTCTAATACACACACACATTCTCTCTCTCTCTCTAATACACACACACATTCTCTCTCTCTCTCTAATACACACACACATTCTCTCTCTCTCTCTAATACACACACACATTCTCTCTCTCTCTCTAATACACACACACATTCTCTCTCTCTCTCTCTAATACACACACACATTCTCTCTCTCTCTAATACACACACATTCTCTCTCTCTCTCTAATACACACACACATTCTCTCTCTCTCTCTAATACACACACACATTCTCTCTCTCTCTCTAATACACACACACATTCTCTCTCTCTCTCTAATACACACACACATTCTCTCTCTCTCTAATACACACACACATTCTCTCTCTCTCTCTAATACACACACACATTCTCTCTCTCTCTCATACACACACACATTCTCTCTCTCTCTCATACACACACACATTCTCTCTCTCTCTCATACACACACATTCTCTCTCTCTCTCTCTCATACACACACACATTCTCTCTCTCTCTCATACACACACACATTCTCTCTCTCTCTCATACACACACACATTCTCTCTCTCTCTCTCATACACACACACATTCTCTCTCTCTCTCTCATACACACACACATTCTCTCTCTCTCTCATACACACACACATTCTCTCTCTCTCTCTGTCTCGTATTCACAACGATGTTCGCAGACTAACTGCTGCTGCCAGGAAGATCGCACTAGGGAACAAAAAAATCATCTTTTTTTGGCTAAGAGAGAAAGAAATATGATTATAATAGAATTTTTCTCATGAATTCAAATTTGATATCGGTTTTTCCCCATATGCAAGGTTTCCGAGTGACAGGCATTTCTAATTCCAAACATTTTCATACTTTTTACAATCTGTACTACACAATATTCAAACATTCTGAATCACCTAGAAAGTAAGAAATGGTTTTCTGCCATGTTTCACCTGTGAAGCATCCCTCTTAATGGTCCAACAATACTACAGTATACTATAACAATTACTATAGTACCAGCATAGCAGGATTCAATTTGCTTTGATGTCTCTTTTCCATAGCCGAAATTTCCCGATGAAAGTGTTCCTCGTGCTCATCAGTCGCTGCGCCAAGATTTTCTGGGGAAAAATCTAGATGCTAGTGCAGGAAGTGTACTTTTAAGGACATATTACAACCCAAATTTACATAATATGTCACAAAACTTCGAGGAACAGTTGCTTGCAATGCTTGCCAAGCTCTTGTTTCTAGTGCATACAATTGTTCTTCAGACTTCATCATTCATTAATTATCGTCGAATTTGTGGATCCACAAATATTCCTTCTTTAATTTTTGAGTACCTAATTTTAGGTAACTTCTGTTTCAAGTACCTGAAACCAGAAGTATTGTCTATGGCTTTGTTGAAGTTCCTATTTAATCCTAAGTACCGGAGGTAGATACACATTCTTAGGATTACATAAAAATGCTTTTTCACATTTTTTCTGTCCAGAAATGAGTAATTCGCATTTAGACAATTCGTTTTTAATGAAATGTTTTTCCTGTCCCTACTATCCCATTCACAAAAAAACAGCACTGTGTAATCAAGCTGCAGGCCAAGAATAAGTGTAATTACCTTAAGTCACCACAAAAATCCTTTCATACACTACATATCAGAGCTTTTCCAATATTATTTTAAAGTTTTCATATGTTTATTTCATAATAGCAGAGTGAGTCACAGGAACCGTTGGTCAATTATTGTCATTAGGCAGAAGTACGGTTCTACAATTTACTATAGAGGAATCAGTGAAAAAGCGCCATTATATTGGATTATGTTCATTGTGTGTCGCCAGAAAAGAAGAAATGTAAACGCTAAGCCATTTTCTTCCGAAAATAGTCTTAAAATTGAAAATGACGATTACGATAAGTACTTATCATTGTATTATTTTGAAGAAGATTCCTGCCTATTAGCCGGGACCCAGGCATTTGACTGTTTATTAGACATCTTTTAATGTAAGAGTTCTTCTTGAGTCAATAAATGAGGCTCAATTCAAAATTTGTCTCACCAGAAAAATCTGCTGCTTCTCCTTCTTTCTTATTCGTAAGCAAATCTGTACTCTCTACATCTCATTTCACGTGCTCTGGTTTTTATATGGGCAATTCTTCGCAGCGTGGAACTAGGCTCACCGCTGATTCCAAGTTAGGGTACACCATTGTATGTTTTGATTTTGATTCCATGAATGTTCAACAGAAATAGTCAGAGTGATCTTCGGGTACCCTCCAAATCTTAGGGCTGGCAAATAGAATGTGGTGCCAGTTTTTCAGGCAGTAAGAAGCCTAGAACACAATAAACAACTGAGATGTGAGCCGCGGTCCTTGTTTGGTTCCCCTCTTTGCACCCAAAATAAAGTTCATTACACTTGTTCACCAATGAAGTACGGATTTCGCCTTTGGGACTTGAGCGTCACCTCCCCACACAAATAACAAAAATTGTTGGGATGATTTAAACAAAATAGCATTTTGGAACTCTTGACGAATTAAAATAAATAAATATATAAATACAAAATACACAATAATTCTGAATGAATATGTGCTACTCTCGATCACATTTGTACATGCCTACTCATGTCTAGACCTGCAAAACAGTAGTAACGCTCTCATTTGAGTTTGCTCATTTGATTCCATCATATTTACAATGCTCTAGGAGATTTTACTAAATAATGGGCAAACTGTCACAAAACGTTTACAAATATTTAAAAGAATTAAAATTACAAAAAAAGCCTTGGTTGATGGAGAAATTCCTAATACATATTTGAAAACTAGATAAAAGACTGCATTAAGTACACTTATTGATACTCGTGAAAGAAATATCATGTTGATCAAAGTCATTGAACACACCGTGTGCAGAAAAGGAACGGAAAGAGTACTTAATTCCAGAACGGCCAGTTTTCCACAATGGGACTTATCAAATGTTCATTTTGAATCAACAAATGTAACATAAAATGAAAATAAAGTTTTCAAACATAAACCGTGCGTTCAGTGACTTCAACAATTGACTGATGTTCTGTACTTTCAATAACACGTGAAATTCATACAATTAAAATGCAGCTAGTTTCAAACGAAAGAATATTGATATTATTGTCGAAAGCACCGCGCTCTGCGGCCAAACCCCCTGCGCTGTAACCGGTCCCTCGATGCGGTGCGAAAACTATGCGGACACATACGCTGCGAAGCCAAAGAGTAAACGCAGTAAAGCGCATGACAGCTTAAGAGCTTGACAAGGTGCGCAGCCTGGAACGCATGAAATGCCGGAAAGAGCGCTCGTTTGGTGCTCTTTGATTTCTAAATGATTTCATATACGTCGATATTGCTACAATATCGTGAATATTGAATATCATTAAATGGAAAATGTACATTCCAAATATATAAGATTTTTTTCAATTATCTGGGAGCTCTGCAACACTATTTACAACGGCTCCGCGATATTATACACGAACCTGCGAAAGTGTTTTCAACCAGCAAACCTTTTTCACGCGCCGGAATTGCGAGGTCCATCAAGTTAACTCGTCAGGCGCTCTACCGCTGTACCAACCAGTAGCTCTGACGTACGTACTTGGGCCGACGCTTAAAAATCCAATTCTCTCTCCACATTATTTCCAAAACGCAATTTTCAGAACCTCAGAGTTCAATGAAAATGAGTCCTGCGCCAATCCTTTTTTGCTTGTTTTATCCGCAGGGGAAAATTAAAGAAACAGCTTGAAACAGTTTTTTGAGAATCTTGTTTATATTTCAAGCAGAAATTACGCGAACACTACTTTCTTAGAAAATGCACTTGACCTTTTTTAAAGTGCTGATGTTTTATTACAAATTTTGAATACAGGATTTTCTGTGTCATCTAGAAGTATCTCTCTTATACATCCCATTTTTTCCCACTCCAGCTAACAAAAGAATTCCTAAGAAATCATTCATTTCATTCACAGAAACATTTTTCCAGGTGTTACGTTTTTGTGCTGAGATTCTTTTGCCTTACAAAATTTGTACAATGGTCAATTTATTCTATGATTTCATTAGAAATAAAGTAATTCCAAGCTTGTTTTTGGATTCGCTGTAGTAACACCTCTCTTGGGATCAGGAAGATATCTTATACTGTTATTAGATGGAGTGCAGGAAGAAACTTGTGTTTCACGATTCCAAGCAATTCCATTCCGACGTACAAAATGTGCTGGATTTGAATTGCTAGGGTTATTAGTCACGGATATGTCATCAGTATCGGAAGTTGCACTGCTGTCATTTTCATTCTTAGACTCGAAGGGAACCTAGTTCTAATCTTCATCTGAAGTTTCGCTTTCCCCATCACTGAGTACGTCTCAAACCTCAAGCTACTTCGCCACAATATCTTCCAAATTTTTGGAAGCCATGGTTCTAATCAAACTCACACTCGCTTCTACTATTATTGCTCTCGCACAAAGTTCAGTCAGATCTAAATTGTAAAAGTGTAGCGTCAAAAGTCTGTGGTTATCAGCCTCAGTTCTAGGAAAATATAGTACGGAAAGAGAGAAAAATTACGAATCATTCTTCGAATTTTTACAGCTCAGTTGGCAATGAATTACGGATAACGCCACCTAGGGCCCCAAAGGACCTGCTTATGCGATTACGTGGTAAAGATAAACAATTCACTGTTAAACGAAATGGAAAACCCAATCCTGACGATTACGCAATCTAATTGTAGCAGAAGGATTATGCCAGGAATACCTAAGAAACAAAGAAGCTAAGATTAATTAGTTTTTAGTAATTTCCCAAAAAAATTTTCATCGGGCCTTAGAGGCTCTGCTAGGATTAACGTGACGTCTCAAGATCACGCATGAAAAAGTTAGAGGGGAAGGTACGTCACTACAGCCCCCACATTTACGGATCCCAATTGGAGTCTGCCTTCCCTCTCCATTTTCGTGCGTGGCCTTCACACGCCACGTTGAAAAAAGCGAAGGATATGTAGTACATAGTAGCTTGTTGGGCGAAACAACATGCAGCGCTCCACCCAACAGCCCTAGGGACTAGGCGCTCTCGTAGGCGAGTCGTGTTGCCAGAGGGAAACTTCTTGAGTAGCGCCGCGTTCGCTTGGCAACACTCGCCCAGGGCGCGTACCACTAACGAAAGGAAACTGACCTCCCGGAAGTTCCCGGCTGCTAAGAAGAGGCAAATGTGCTCGTTTCTCGTTGCCTTCTCGTCATAGCGCTCGCCGAGGGGCCCCAGATGTGCCAAGCAGACCGAGCTGTCTCATATATTATTTCAATAGTATACATACCGTATGCGCCCCTCACACTCAACCAACCTTGATAAGACTAGACAGGTTCTTATCTGGAATTTTTGAGGCGGGTGGTCCCAAAAACACTTTCCTCCCACAATAATCTGTAGAACGAGAGCTTCTTGGACATTCTATTATATTTTGCTGGTCCGGCAGAATCTGCAACTGTATGTGAAATTAAACTAATTACTGATATTCGAGGCAATTCAATTGCACGGATGTGCCTCTCAGTTCGGTAATAAAGTGAAATAATATACCAAAGAGTAGGATTGGACTTCATCCTGTTTTTTCGCATGGACAACTTTACGTAGCTTTCTTAAGAGTAAAGAGCTTTTTAAATATTTTTGTGACTATCGAGGATAGCGAAAAGCTAACTGTCAAGCAAGATTGTCTTATGACTTCATGCATTTTTAATTAATTGCTGTGAATTGTTACAAGAAAATCTGCCAATAACACTGAATAATCCTTTATTCAAAATTTGTTTCAAACATCAGTTTTATGTTTGCTATTTTCATTTGATATTCTCTAAGTACATTGGAAGTAACATTTATATATTTATTAAACAAATAAATACGTTTTAGGAATTATAGGATTATTTTAGTTGTTCCGCGTACATACAATGAGAAGTAATTCTACGAATTTCAAACGTCCTTTTCGCGGCGTTGCCATTCTCGTATTTGACCTGGTATGAACTAAACCACGGTCACAATTACAGTGAAAACTACCTTGTATATTAAAAAAGGTAAAACGGCACATACTTTATTCTTTTATCTGAAAAGAATACGTAATATTCGTATTATAGTATTGTACTAAATTGTCTCCAACTAACCTTTAATCCATCTCCTGAAAGACTCGGGAGCGCGAAAAACTACATGAAACTACATAGTTTCAAAAAAATTGTTCATGGCCGTATTTAAAGATTTAATTGTAAAGAACAGATTTCGTTAATTAAAAAATCTTTATAATCAGTGGTGTAGATGTGTAAGTTCTCAGTATGTAGGTTTGTAGTTTAGTAAGGGGTGAGGATAGGTCAAGGAATAGGAAGGAAAGATCGCGCGCGGTCCGTGACCCGATAGTTATGGTGTCGCTCAGGTTTTCGACTGTGTTGATCGGAGAAACTACGGAAAACTACTAATCAGAGCAGCCGGCCGCTAGAATTCTCCAGACACCGGCTGGATTCGACTTGGCTATCTCCTTAGATCGAAAATCCTGCCACCGTCGGGAGTCTAACTCAGAGGCACTGCAGTGACATCAGCTGATACCCTGAGCATCGTTTGCTGCTAGTTACGCATTGAACATGCGAATATTGTTGAAAGATCAAGAATGAGAAGTTGCGAATTAACAATCGTATGATTGCATTTTTCAATCAAAATAGAAACGGTTTCATTTTATTTGTATTTCTCCAGTCTTTCTGAGAATCTAACTACTGGCATCTCTCAAATGGCCAGAGTCTGCTTAGTTTTCCGTCTATATATGTGCCTATTTGAAATTATCTTTTACCTATATGAATGCAATTGGAGTGTCTGTTATTTCGAAATAAGTAATTTTATATTTTCAAGTGCGTATTTAGATATAAAAAAACAATTTCATTGTTTTTACGATTTTCGTGTTTGTTCATGGTAATATCTGAAACAGCTTAAGTAATTTCAATGCGATTTTCACTGAAAGCAAGATTGTTTTGTCGGACGTAACTTAGACTACTTGTTTTGAATTATTATTTTTTTCATACAAAGCTACAGTTTTATTCCAGTAGCTATGATATTTTGTATACGTGACTTCAATACAAGACAACAATTATGTCTGTAATTTCGTACAAAATACGCCTACACCCTCACCCTACACAGTACAATAAAATTTAAGTGTGCTCTCAAATTTCTTCCACATATCTTGAAAATCCGGAAGAAAATCATTGCTGTGTACTAAACATTTTTTAAAGTCCATTCAATTTTCTACACAATGCTTTTGAGTTTATGATAATAGTGTCATTACGTTTTCAGTATACGATGTACAAGTAGTTACTGGTTTGCCGTGAGTATGCAACAATGCAGCTGTTTTGAGCTGTCCCTAGCACCGATGGTTGTAGTGACGACCACAGCAAGCAGGGTTGGGTGTAAGCGGGAATGGACGAGAAGGGACAGGGTAGAGCTGGGCGGGATGAGATCGGGCGGGACGGGGCAGAACAGACCGTGTTGGGTGAGAGCTGGTGAAGGGCAGGACAGCGCTGAGATACACATTTTATAGAATTCATTTCTTTCCGGTCTGGTAGACGATTGTAATTGATGAATATTCGGTCAATGCGGGGTATTTCTAGTTAGGAATATACATTTAGGTAAAACAAGTCAGAGGATAGTAATATGCAAATGTACAGATGGCAGTATATCACGTACAACAGGTAGAAAAGGGCACTGCGTTGGCAGAGCTTTCATTTGTACTAAAGTGATTCATGTGAAAAGTTTTTGTCATGATAATGGCCACACGACGGGAATTAACGGAGTTTGAACGCGGAATGGTAGTTGGAGCTAGAAACATGGAACATTTCATTTCGAAAATCGTAAGAGAATTCAATATTCCGAGATCCACAGAGTCAAGGGTGTTCCGAGACTACCTAATTTCAGGCATTACCTCTCACCACGGACAACGCAGTGGCCAACGGCATTCACTTCATGTCTGAGAGCGGCAGAGTTTGCATAGAATTGTCAGCGATAACAGTTAAGCAACACTGCGTGAAATAATAGCAGAAATCATTGTGGGACGTACGAAGAACGTTTCCTTTAGCACGAAATCATATCCGTTGTGGCGAAATTTGGCATTAATGGCAGCAGCAGACAGGCTCGAGTGCCTTTGCCAACAGCACTTCATCGCCTGCAGCCTCTCCTGGTCTCATGGCCGTATCGAGTGGACACTACACGCCTGGAAAACCGTGGCTTGTTCAGATGAGTTCTATTTGCAGTTGGTAACAGCTGATAGGAGGGTTAGAGTGTGACTCAGACCCGACGAGACCATGGACCTAAGTTGTAAACAACGTATTGTGAAAGCTGGTGGTGGTTCCATAATGGTGTAGACTGTTTTCTTACAATGCTGTTTTTTGTAATCAACTCAACCGATCATTGACTGGAAATGGTTACGATCAGCTACTTGAAAACTATTTGCAGCCATGGACTTCATGTTTCCAAACAACGATGAAGGTTTTATGGAAGACAATCCACCATGGCGCTGGGCCACCACTGTTCACGAAGAACATTCTGGACACTTTGAGCAAATGATTTGGGCAGCCAATTCGTCCAACATGGATTCGTCCGACATCCTGCACCTTCTGTAGGGGATTTCGAACTTGTTGAGTCCATACCACCTAGAGATGTAGCACTTCGCCGGCAAAAGGAGGTACGACACAATAATAGTCGTATCCCATGACTTTTGTCATCTCAGTATAGATTACAGTATATCTTCGGTACATAGGAAAAATGATATTCAAAAAGTGCCGTTTTTTGCGGGAGGACAGGTTTAACCTGAGCGTAGACGTTCATTTCTTGGCCAGAGTAAAATAAATTACATCTATATGTGGGTTATCTGGAGAACAATTTTTTGAAATTTGTTCTAGTAAAAAGATTGTTTTCTAAAAATATTTTTTTCACATAACTACAAAATGTTTGAAGTGTCACTTTCCTTGTGTACGTATCGTGCTCCTGAAGATACATGTTTACAGCATCCTAAAGTGAATATTTTGATATTTTAAAGCTTTTGTCAAAGCTCCGACGAGAAATAATATTTAAAGACACTACTAGAAATACCTCCAATGGTCACTCGTTGAATGTATTAAAAAAAGGTGCTTTTCTGAATCCAGAAGTGACTTACACCAATTCGGAAAGAATGGCTGCATATGACGAAGCAAAATGAAGTTTCATATTAGTATTCAGTTACGGCCTAACGTAATAATTCAACTCAAAGAACACGATCGTGTCTGGCGACAGATTCGGTAAAATTGAATTATGTTGCAACTTCTGTCAACAATTCACTTTTTCTCATGTTAACAATTACTTTACTTAACGATCATTCTTATCTCAACCTCTGTCAATAACTTCTTTTCTTAAACATGGAACTTTATCAAGGAAAGAAAATGAAGCACATACTGTAACATCTTTCAAAATTATTTGAGGTCGTTGATCATGACATTATACTTTCAAAATTACCTTCTTATGAAATTCGTGGCATTGCTCTAAATTGGTTGTGTTCATACCATTATTAACGATCTCAACGGGTATAAATTCCGTGCCGGAATGAACGGACATTATTTACTGACATTTCTGATTAATGGTTAATTGTACATGGAGTCCCTCAGGGTTCGATTTTAGGTCCTATCTTCTGCTGTAAGTAAACAATATCCCCTCGGCGATACGAAACGAAAGAACAGTTCTGTTTGCTGATGATAGAGTATTCTTTGCAATGAAGAGACAGAAAATATAACAATATGAGACGTTTCAAACTGGTTCTTCAATCATAAATTTACAAGAAACGAAGAGAATTTACAGTACTTCATTTCGATTTCAGTGCAATTTTCCATTTCAAATAAAGAATCGTACACTGATTAAGAACGTTGAGATTTTGAATGATGATATGGTAACAAAATTGTTGGGTCTCTTAATTCTGTCAAACCATAATGAGATGCCTTTTTAAATGAATTGAATACAAAATTAAGTTTATTATGCTACGCTTTTAGAATTCTTTCAAATTCAGTCAGCCTTCATACTCATCGTTGACTATATTTAGCGAATGTTCACTTTCGCTCGAGATATGGCATAATGTTCTGGGGAAACACATCGTATGTCTCCCAGACTTTTAGAGTACAGAAAATATTTGTACGAATAGTATGCAAATTACATCCACGCGTCTTATAAGCCTCTCGTTGAAAGTCAGGAGTTCTACCGTGGTCTTGCATCTTGATTTACGAATCAGTGATTTTTGTCAAAAATGGCCTACTCAAGGATGGGAACATACTTCCAGCGATTTGTTAATAATGTATTGGGTCAATGACCAATCGTTCAGATTTTTCGTCCAGTTCCCATGATCCTTTGAGCAAATGCTAAGATAGCATCTTGTTTTGATTCTGGACCTAAATGTAACTTGGCTATTTGTGCACGTTTTCTAGAGTTTAGTTAGGAATATAGTTATTCAAATTACACTAGGGGAACAAAATATATTTTTTTCGTATGTCCAACATAAAAAAGGTGATTTTAAAGGAAACAACGCTGATTTCGAAAATGATAAAAAGTTTCTATCACGACAGGTTCAAAAGATATGAACGTATTTATTATTTGAAATAAACAAAATCCTATACTAATATCCGGATTGTCACTCTGGCTAAATTGCTACAAAATTTTATGAGCATGCTTCGTATGAGGTAAGAACAAGTTAAAAATGGAATACGCATATTCGTGCAATAATATGCAGAAATTAAATTGGTTTATTGGTATTCTCCACAACATTGGTAGAGTGAATGACAATGATTTGAGTTTTCCATACAACCACAACCAAAGGTTCGTTGTACAGGTGACCCAACACTGGTGAGCAGCCCGTGGTTTATCCTGATCACAAACACGACAGACAGTGTATAAAGAATATGCAAGTTCTGTAATTTCATATATTGTACCCTTTGAAGTATGGGTGTAAATCTTCCACAAACGTAACAGAAGTTATCAGCATGATTCGCACACTTTTGATGAGAAATGACGATTTGCATTTTATCGAACCGATACAACTGAACAGATCATGTGGCGAATTTCACTTTATAAAACCCACAGAACTGTAATGTTTTTGAGGCACACGCAAGTCAGACACGAACGTCACGCGCACAGTGGGTACAGTTCGGCATGACACAGACTGACTCAGAATCTGCCACCCTAACAGTTGGATACTTGTATACTTGCGATAAGGTAAGGCGTTAAAAAAACAGAACAAATATTTTATTTTTCAAAAGATTTTATGCGTATAATTCTACATATCATATAGGTGCAATTTAAATTTAAGTGCTTTAATAGCAAAATACGGTATGATATGGTATAAAGATAAGATATATTTAAAGACGTCGAAATGGTATGACGTTTTTATTGTGATATTCGTAATCTACGTATACAATTGAGTTCGTTGCGCACTCTACCTTCCTGGAGGTAAAAATCTTGATTCCTAGTGTTATTGTTCTCCAAGTTGTCGCTGTATTATGAAACTTCCATCAGGAAGGGCGTCCGTCTTTGGGAATTATAGCATAAATCTATAGCTCATTTGCCTTTTCCACAAGTTTTCAGTAAATGGGAGTGAATATTTCTTATCAGTTCTGGCCAAAAAACTCTCGTTTCCATTTGTATTCATAGTTCAACCTAAAATATGAGTTGGGACTGAGAACTTAGAGATCTAGATAGTTTCAACTGTTTTTTGACTTAAAATAAATAAACAATTTACAGCATCAGTAGGACGATTCGCATCAAATAAGAAAATTGAAGAACGAAATACAGTTTTGAAGACTGTGAAAAATGTGCCATTCTACAAAAGTAGTCGCATATTATAACATTCAAAAATAAATTGCTGCTTTTCGTCATTGTCCCCTAAATTCTTATGAAGACGAAATAACATTTTCTGAGCTGAATACTTTACTTGCAAATTACAGAACAGTAAATACGTCATAAAAGTTTGTATAATAAATTCATTTCAATCGAATTCAATGCTGCCTTATTTTACGGGGCGACACGCAGGTCTTCCGCCTAACCACGGAAATTTCGTTACGCTCTTTCACCATCGTTCAGCGAAAGAAGTTATCACTCGGGTGACGAAATATACGATTAGAATTTAACTGGGAAGTTTCTTTTAAACTTGATCTTTTACATGCAGCAAATCTACAAGGGACAGCCGGCTTTACTTCTCTGAAGGATGGCGTATGAAGCATTTTTTTGCCCTTAAAAATCGACTACTCCGATTTGAACCTACGAAGAGTTCTGTACTCTGACCACTGAAGCCGACTAATATTATAACTTGCTTATAGCATGCCTGTTGCGGCAGATGTTTTCATGTTAAAAACTGATATTTGTACTTTCCAGGTTCATAATAATAATGCATTTTAAACACCTTTCAGTTGCCCGGCTTGGCCGTTTAGGGTATACAAATTTAGTTTCAATTATCTTGAATCTGTTGAATCATATCGAAACACGTTTCATCAATGCACTCGTAGGTATATTGAAACCATGAAAAACGAATTTTTCTAGAATTCTTCCAGAATGTCTTGGAAGGAATCTGCTAAGAGTTTTCACAATCAAATTGTGTCGCATGATCGTAGGCGACGTAACTCACTAAAAATGTGTTTTAGTTGCTTAAAGACACACACGAAACGTTTTAGAGAAATTTTGAAGACCTTTCTGGGTGGATCTCCAAAACGAAGACCAGTTTCCCGTCTGGAGACAGATGCGTCGCATGACACCTTATTTGTGTTGATTGGAGGACCGGATTTGGTCTTATCATGACGGACGCACGCACTAACGGAGATTCTTCGATAACTGCGCAAGGATATCTTGTATTAGCAATTAAATCAATTGTTTGTATTTCAAGATTTGTTTGTTGGTGTACAATAAAAGAATCACTTTAGTCTCCGCACATTTTTCGTTTTAATAGCATGTCTTTCTGTATGCTTTTAGCACATTTGCATGCATATTTTCATAATTTTTAGTGCATAAGTTAGTAAGTTTTCAATGCCAGAACAACATCGGTACCAATAAAACTGTTTTTAGGGGTGCCACAAACCGCACAAACACCCCACTTTTATCGTCGTATAATTTGGCTGAGGTGGTTCGCACATTATTCGGAAACAATTTTATGATTATCAAAAGTTTACTTATTTGAATCGAACAGTGTGCCACATCAGTTCGAATATGGCCTGTTGTACGCTAAAACCATATAAATATACACATTTGAAATGGCCGAGCTCCGTAAATTTTATCCAAAATACGTTTGATTTAGATAAGATTAAAGCTTGAAATATCTACTTTAAGAAACTTGCTACGTATTATTTAACTATTTCACTACTAAAACTCCTCCTCCGGAGGAGTGGTATGTGATTTTGGACTTACCTTGTCCCAAAGGGATGGCCTTCTCCTCCACTTCGAGAATCCTCTCCCTTTAGGGACTTTTAAGCCCTCAAGGCGAGAGATACAATTTTCCACTTTCAATTGTGGCTTAATTTCAGCCAGTCGTTGAACATTTTTGTAATATATGATAAAATTAAATATTTAAAATATTTTTTATGATGGTTAGGTATTAATTACAATTTTGACTTTGTGTGTTTCAGGGCTTGACGTTTTTCCTATCTTTTGCAATACTGGCAGCAGTGCTGGGGATGCTACAGTTTGGTTATAATACTGGGGTCATAAACGCTCCCGAGGCGGTAGGTATTTTCATAGTGGCTGTATATTCCTCTTTTATTACAATAATATTGCTTTCTTCCCGTTAAATTTCACTTGCAAGTTTTCTTCCCTTGTATGTCCTTTCAATGAAAGTTTCTTTCATTACCCATTTGTACTTTACAGTTGGTAAGAAGTAAATTAAGTGAAATTTGTGGCGAAGAAAGAAATATTATTTTTATTTAGTTGGTTTTCTTTTTTTCTTTTTTCTTTTCCTTACTTGTTTGGTGCTTTGTACGATACATACTTACATGTAGAGATTAGAGTGATAAAGCTGTAGGTGGTTATCTCTAAAAAACCTCTAGTTATTCGGCAAAAGCTCCCATGTCACTTTTTTGAATTTTTCAGGAGAGCAAATTTAATGTTTGTAAGTACACAAAATATCAGTAATTGTTGTAAACGCTAAATCCATTAAATAATGCACTAGATTGTGCATCTAATCATGGATTCTAATCATTTCAAATACAAGTAATAATTTCTTATTATTATCTTGAATATTATAAGTTAGTGCAGTACATATCATGTTTTAACGTGCCTATATTTTTGCCAATATGTAGCATGTCCAAACATTATTGTTCAAAAATACAACAAAGAACCATTTTAAGTTACAATGTGGTAATTTTTAACAAATATCGTTACTGTATATTTTCAAACTGTATTCACAAACACAAAATTAAAATTGAACTGAATAACACCTATCACACTGGTTTACAAAAAAGCGTTTTTCTGTAGCAAGAAAAAAAACCGTTTCTGGAATATAATTTGCCTCTCAATCCAGATCTAATTTCAGAATTTCTGTATCGGCCTCATTTTTCATGTAATGACGTTTTGTAAATGCGTATGTCTCCCTGTGTATAATATGTAGCAGGCAAAAGAACACGCTCTAATAACAACAGATTAAAATGTGTGTATTAAAAAAACTACAACAGCGTAAGTATTAAGTGAAGAGACATACCGAAAAATATTTCCTTTCGGTATTTTTTCGATTCTTTGCTTCAGGAACGTCTCTTCGTAACATCCAGTAGTAGACGGACAACTTTGCGTCACTCCAGTTGCCTTGCTAACGCTTTGCTATTTGAAGAATGTTCTGGCGGAACCACTCACCATGTTTGTCACTAAAAGCGCGTCCATCCGATGCGTCTTTTTACTGAATTTGGCGCACGTGACTAGCGAACGTACCGCATGCGTTTCGGGCATGCGTCCTTCCGTCAAAACCATGGACGCATGCAAAAGTGCAAGCTTTCCCACAGCTGACTCCTCTCGGGCGTCTTTGGCGTGCGCTTCCTCCAAAGAATGTGTATTTCATTGCCACGTCATCCGGAATTCCGAGCCGTACGAGTTCTTTGAGTAGTCTTTGGTAATCTTGAGTTATTCTGTGTCCGTGTGTGTTTTATTGCGAATTTCATCAGATTATTCTTTTATTATTTATTTACGGTAATACCAATTTTCAATATATATTCATTAAGCTATGTAGTGGAAACTAGTAAAAATGAACATGTGATTATTCCCATTTCTAGTTCGGTGTGTTGTAGTGACAGGAGAAGAATATTTAGTTCTCCCTAATTTTTATTTTATTTTTGCAATTTCAGAAATTATTTCTGAAATGGTTTGTTTAGATACATGAAAAGTAAAGCATAGGATGGAGTAAGGGTGATCAGTAGCAAGGTAACGCTGAGTAATTACAAGCCTTATTTCTCCTAAATTGCACTCCACATCACCGTATTTTGTCTCGAAATACGTCCTCTTAAAAGTTGCAGTAAAAACTAGAAATCGTCTGGAAACCTCGTAAAACTTTTAAACAAATCACGGTCACTCCGCAAATCACGTATAATAGTGTGTTTTCTTTGCTTAAAGTATTCTCTCGTCCCCATGCGCCTCTCTCTTTTTCTCTTCTTTCTACTGATTATAAAATAAGCTGCCGAAATTGCCGCGCAAACAGCTGGATCCAGTGTACAGAACAGAACTGAAGCCCCGCACATTGTTGCGCCGCGTGGGCAGGGACCGCACGTGCGCTGTGTTGAACGTTCGTCTTTCAACTTTGCGCGTGCAGTTTTATTCTCGTTACGCACGGAAAGAGTGCATTGTGTGGACGCGCCTTAACGGAGCCGAGGTTATCCGGAAAGAAGTCCAAGTTATCATTCAAAAAATGTAGTTTAAGTGACATGTTACATCCCATACGGTGGTATGATCTCAATAGTTCGTATACAATGTCGCGATAGTGTTCTGCCTTATGGTTGCCTAAAAGGTTTTTACAGACACTTGTTGAAGAGGAAAAAACGGTATGTCTGACTTTCACACCACTCAACAATTTAACGAAATGTTCATCAGCAATTTATTTGCTAATTTGTAATCATTCAAATATTCCTTCTTTAATTTTTGCTTCACTGATCCTTGGGAACTTCACTCGCATATACATAATTGCATGTGATGTCTTGTCCATGACATTGTTAAAGTTTTTGATAAGATCTAATTTAATTATTGCAGTGGAGGCAGGTACACATTTTTGGCATCAACAATAGGAGTGTTTCATTTCTCTGTCCAGGCAATAGTTCAATTCGAGCAAGCCATTTTTTCCAAAATCGTGATTAATAGTGATTGATTCTATTGGTAGACATTGTTTCCTTTCTACTGTTTGAAGGAAGTCGTTGCAGCAGCAGCAGCAGCGAAGACTGCCGTGATTAATTTATGATACATCTTAGGGGTTAGGGAGGCTAGATTTTACACACTTGTAATAATTCGGCGCGCCACGGAGGAACGAAATATCTGCCGCGTAGATACAGATCAGCTAGCGCGCACGTGGAGTTTCAGCTCTCACAATGTAATGGCAAAGGAGTTATACGTCGCCTGTTGTGAGGGTGAGTTGGGACCAGCAGTGAAAAGCGGTCTGCGTGAGGGCGTGGGCGAGTATTTATGACCCTCTACACTTCCAGTGAAGTCCTTCGCCTCGCACGAAGGGATCGGCTGCGACGTGACTAATTCAAACAGGCGGAGGCGGAGTTGGGCAAATTAGCACGGGCGAGCGCCCGCAATGAGCTTTCGTTAGCACAACTTTCTGCAGGATTTAAAACTCTTTTATGTGACAACTTTTCTTTGTCGTTTAGTGTATTTTAGACCAGAATCTTTATTTTTCTTCATAAGTCTCTTCTTTAGAATTTTGGTGGCATAATGCTCATCAGTTCTCTCTCCTAAAGTAAATCTATAATTCGGGACATTGATAGTTGGAAATTCATGTACAACGGCGTTTTCGTTTCTTGGAATTGGGTTAATGAGAATTGCATTACAGTATTTACGTCATCTGTGAGCATAATATTATTTGGAGATGTAGAACTCGCGTTTGAAAAAAGCGTTTGTATTGTTAGCTCTATTATAATGAGTTAGTTGGCACTCCTTCCTCCATACAAACGCATAAATGAGTCTTGAATTTCAACCAGTGAGACAAAGGTTATAATCTTCTTAACTGTATTCACATCCCATACTTTCCGGTTCTGATACACACCGTCTGCTACCTGGAATATATATGATGATTAAATATTATTTTATTTTACCTCCATTTCCTTGAGATATCTCATTCAATAAATACTACTCAAGAATCTTCTATGTTGTGCTTTTAAACGTTTTAATGATTTAACCACCCTCTCGGGTGGTTCGTTGGTTAGCGTGCTCTCTTTCTATGGCACAACCCCGGGTTCGATTCCCGGCTGAGACAAATTGAAACTCTGCGCTTTCCTTCCAAATGGCCCTGTATCTATTGCTGTGTAACGATGAGAAATCCCACCCTAAGGTTATGAAGACCAGTATATACGGTGAAGGGATGTCTTCGTGCTAACCACACGAATCCCTTATCCCTTATCACCGCTGGCCAAGGACCGTATCGGGCTGTCGAGCCTCGAACATAATGACTTATTCAAAAACTAAACCCTCCCGCTTACAATTCAAGACAAATAATATATGAAAATCATATTACCAGTAATACAAAAATAAACTTACGTGATCAAATGAGAACATTCAAGCTTTTGTCACCTGGAAATGTTGAAATATTCATGTTATAATATGGCATGTTCTTGTAAAGAGAAGGGATATCTGTCATATTTGCCATACAATAAAATTAAACCTTTTAGACACGACATCAATTGTCACTGACAATATCCAAAAAATACTAGAGACAGGCCTCATTTTTTTGCCAGTTGAAGGAAGGTAACAATGTAGCCTATGGATCAATCCAAAACCCAATTTTGCAAGTTATGGTCATGCCATCTTTCGCCAAATAAATACACATATGATAAAGATATTCCATTATATTGCTGCAATTTCACTGCCTTTATGTCTCCGAATTTATGTGATTATTTTTTGTTGTTTTTTGACACCCAAGTTCTTGATAATGCAGTTTATATTAGATGTATCTCAATTTCGTATTAATGATTCGTGAGGTTTTGCGTCCATGAGTTTTCAGATGTATTATTGTTCATCGATCTTCGTTACATCCAAAAACTTTCTATCTCAGTGGCAAGTGTATGTGACTCCTTTTTGGAGGTATCAGCAATATTCTGAATACTATTTTTATCCTCCAGGGTTTGCTTGTCCTGAGGAGATGCAGGAAGAAACGATGATAATAATGAATGATGAATGGACGAAAATATATACATACACAACACCCATGTCCGAGGCGGGACTCGATGTAATTCTAAACAAATTTGATTATAACCAGAAAATTTATGACTTCGTCAATAGCGACGACATCCTACCAGTGAACAAAGATCCCATCTTTGCAAAATAAAAATAATCTAAATGAACTTGGAGATCCCAAAGCTCTTTTTCCCAGCCCAAACAGAATTATCACTTCCAAGCCACATCCACCTCGACCGCACGGTCTTCTGTTTCCATATGACATGTGTCATAAACCAACACCGACACACACAGACTCGCACTGAAACTTAACCATGATTTGAACCACTTACATAAAGTTACTTTTATTATAGGCAATCCTAATTTATTTACAGTTCTCAAAAAATAAAGTATTTTTTACCTTAAATCGTGGAATTTATTATAAACATTATATTCTAGTGCACACGGAACTACTGTTTCACTCTTCCTGCTACTAGCTCATTTTTGCTGTTCGTGGAAAAATTATACTTTTCGTGTGATCCAAAGAACTATACAGGATTTCGGCTATTAATTAGATAACGAAGGTAGCAGGAAATATTTAGTGTTGCAATAACAATAGTCACTTCATTTAATCCCGAAACTTGTTTCACCACAAACACATTTTGTAAGTGGTGAGCTTGGAAATTATTACACTGCGAATATGACATACCAATTATATCACATGAACAACAATAAAAAATGAAAACACTATTTAACATAAAACCATGTAGTATATGCAACAAACATATCTAATATTTGTATCCAAACAAGACATGCTTGGCGTTTATTTCCAGTTTGAGTACTGGCCATCTTTAAAATGTATATCAGACATTTTTTATACTTGAGTTTTTATTACTCGGCACTTGACATAACGCAGCGGTGTCACGGAAGCTTGAAATCACGGTGACGTCACTGGTGACGTACCGATAGGATGAACCCGTCAACAGCTGATTTACGTCAAGTGCCAGGCTACAGAAACCCAAGTATACGTAACAATACTGAATTTTCATACGCGCAGTTTTTAATTTACTTCTCTTTTGATTGATTCTACCATTTCACTTCGTCGATGTCTCGGACTCCTCCGAACCACTTGTTTCTCTACAATATTGTTACTAGAAACATTCTTGAACTCGTCTCCGTCCACCTGCCAAGGTGGCTCAGAGCATCAACTGATGTTACTGCAGTGCTCCCTGCTGCAGAGTCCCGACGGAGGCAAGGTTGTGGACACTAGCTTGTTAGCTATGTCGAGTTCAGTCACTGTCTGAAGGAGAAATCTAGCGACGGGCTTCTCTGATAGATATTTTACCATTTTTTCCCCGATCAAAACCAGGCGAAAGCTACCAAAACAAACGGGCTTTTTTTCCTGTTCATTGTCTAATTGTCACCCCGAACTTAAACAACTATTTACATTCACATGCACTTCACTACCAGACATCTCGGGAAACCAGTCGGAGCTTGTCCCGGCTGAGGCGGTGCCCCGCTGGTGAGAGATACACCTTTCGAGATAATCCCCACAAGCCGACGTAGGTCGGCGCCGGATTTTGTCATCCAGTGCGGAAGATCACTGCTACCACACACAACCAAATATACACTGCACTTACGGGACTAATGACCTTAGATTTTCACGCTGCAGGGATCACTAATCAATTGCCTCTGCCCAGCATACTCCAACAACTCTTACTGTCTTCTAACACTTCTGAAACGACATTTCTCACTTCTTCTCTTTCCCGGAAACGCCCTACATACTGATTTGATCAGCGCTTTGATTGTCCCTGTGTCCAGACGGCTGGGTTCTTTGCTTAAATCATTTGACACCTGTGCACGACACGTACCTATTTCGTTTCTACTTGTTAATTCATATTTTCTTGTCGAAAACGCCTTCTGTTAGCTGAAATATTGTGTTTGGCTTTTGTATTTGATTTAATTCTAAGAAAAATATTTTCCTTATTAAATAAATAATATTTTATACTTTCACACAATCTACCCAGGAAATAATCCTACATACTGATTTGATGAGCGCTGTGATTGACCCTGTGTCCAGCCACTTTCTAATTTCAATTATTTCTCGTGGCGAAATATATTTTCGTCTGACGAGGACATCACAAAAGGAAGCGTCGAAGCCATTTACAAGTTAGCCAACTGCAATCGAACGAACGAATGAAGGAAGAGCAGTCAAATGGGCTGAAGGACGCAACGACCACAGAACCTTCAGTTATGTTGCCAGCACTAGCTGTCAAAACGGTCTAAAAATCGCTCTATACCATGGTGAAATGAATATTAAGAAGCGCAAAAGAATTATAAACATGCTTTAAATAGATATAAGAAACACTATTAACATAAAATTGAATACAGAAAACAAGATCTCTATTTAGAAGAATTTTCAAAAAAAAAAAAAAAAAGTGTAATATAATGGAATAACTTCTTGCTAACCTTAACTCATAAAGCGGATGTTACAGAATCATGGAATCAGAAATTCTAACAGTAACTTCATTGGAAAAGATAACTAACGAAATACCTTCTAACAAGAAATAGCTAATATTTTTGCAAAAACCCTCTCTCTAAATTCAAGCTCATCAAATTATTCAGACACTTTTAGATTATTCATAAAACTGTCTTCCTTTAAAGACCTTCGTCTGTCTTCCATTGCTCTGTAGGCTTCTTAATGTCCTATCTAAAAAAAAATGTTGCGTCAACTTAGACCCAACGCGTCTCCAAACCGCTTGGGGGGGGGGGCCGTTGAGCGCTTCGCGCTTTTGCAGTGACCCTCCATTAATTGCTGCGCGGGAGTAATCCTCCATTAATTACATAGTCCGTCACGTCTCGTCTCAGTCAGTTGTCAAGAGGACCGCCAGATAGGATCTCCGCGTACTCTGCCTCTCTCTTACGCGCTCCTGCGTCACTACCCAGCGGCCAGAATTGGAAAGGAAATTAGGATAGGGTGAGGTTTAGGACGCTTCATAGGGGGTTGCACTAGCCCCTGTAAAGCATGCAAGCTCGTTTTGCCGTAACAAATTTCACTTGAGGTTCTACGGAGATTCTAAAGGAATCGAAACCGGAACCTCAGTGGTCAAAGGCAAGCGACTTCGTCATTGAGCCACGAGAGCATCTTTTGCCGTTCTGGTCCATGTCCCGCCCGCTGCTTCACGGAAAAAGTCCGCCCATCTCTTCTTCTGTCGTCCTGGGTGTCTCCAGCCTTGCCTTGGTAACTCTGAGTGCCCATCTGAGTTGGTTTTGCCTTGCTACGTGTCCTGCCCATCGCCATTTTAAATTATCCGTATGTTCCACCGCATCTATGATGCCAGTTTTCTTACGAATTTCGCAACTTTTTACTTTGTCAAGCAGATTGATGAGAGAGTCGGTCGCTGAGTCGATGTTGGAGACCATGTCTGGAGGGCGTGTAAGTGTGTTGGTAGTATGCGTGAGTCTATAGCCAGTTTATTTGAGTTGGTGTTAACTTTTCTATCCATTAAGATGAATGAGAAACTCCAGAACTTTTTCCAGCCTAAAGTAATTCTTCTTCTTCCTTTTTTATTGGATGTGTTGTCAAAACTAACTAACTGACCTAGGTAGGTATATTCTCTTACATATTCATTTTTTTATTGTCAACTGTCACTAATTCTTCCCAATGATTTGTCATTATTTTTGTTTTTGTAAGGTTCATTTTTAGTCGCGCTTTTCTGCCTTCCCTGGTGAGATTATCGAGCATCATCTGTAGTTTATGGCTTAAGGTGGCGAATAAAGCTATGTCTGCAAAACGTAGGTTCCCCAGATTTCTTCCGTTGCTGTTTATCCCCTGGTTGATACATTCCAATTTCGTGAATATATCTTCTAGGAGTCTACCTTCTGGGTATGGGTCATCTTCTGTGACTCCCCGCTGCAGTTGGAACATGCCTCCTTCTGTATCTGTCTTTATTTTTGCTGAACTATTTTCATATATTTTCTTCAAAAGTTTTGTGTATTGTGACGGGACTCCCTGGGTTTCTAATGCGTTGAATGTAGATTCATGTTTTACACTGTCGAATGCTTTTTCAAAGTCTACGAACGCTATATACAACTTCAAATTGGTTCCTGTACTATTTCTAATATTTGGTTCCGAGCTTGAAGAGGATCAGTTGTGCCGTGCCGTTGGAGAAGAACTTGTACATGTTGGACATTAAGCGTTTAGGCCTGTAGTTGTTAAGGTCGTTCTTAGAGCCTTTTTTGTGAATGAGTGAGGTAGTTCTCGTGTACTAATGCCTTGGTATTTCTTCTGTTTTGAGGATATTGTTGAACACCTCGATTATATCTCTCACTAGTTCCGGGGGACGAAGCTTCAGATACTTGTTTAGGATAGTGAGCTCCGGGAGATAGGCATATTTTTGTACTTGAGATTGCTGCTCTTGCCTCATTGTAAATTATCATTGGTACTTCCTCATTGTTCGCCGTGGCCTTGTCGTTCTGATGTAGCTGATCTTCATTGTGGAGGACAATTGTTATAAATATATAACTACATTTAGACAGAAAATGTGTTCCCCAAAATATAGCGCACTGCAATCGTTATACCAATACCCAAACCGAATAAAGACAAATTAAAACATAAAAATTATAGGCCGATCTTAAACTTGCAATATGTGTAAATGACTCGATAAAATAATAAATTCACGAATTCTTTTGTTCCTTGAACAACAACAACAACAACAACAACAACAACAACAACAACATATAATCAGAAACACTCTTGTTTCAGTTTCGACATGGACATACTTACTCTCCATTGATCAGCTTTGATAATTATATACATGAAGTTTTCGCTAACAATCAACATGTTTTCGCTCTTTGTCTCGATATAGAGAAACATATGATTTGGGCTCAACACATTCTAATACAATTTCAAAAACTTGGAATAGGCGATCACGTTTTAATTTATTGAAACTTTCCCGAAGGATCGCAGAATGAGAACCCGACTCAACGGCCAATTATCAAAAGAAAAAATACTTGAAAAAATACTTGGCGTTCAACCTTAAGTGTAACACTTTTACTCTAATCATTCCTGGAAAATACCCTGATGATTTCACAATCTTCTATAAAAGTAAAGACAATAAATCAAGCCACACGAGTGGTCACAACAAACAGATTTTAAATTCTCTCATCAGAAAACGGATTACTTAGTTTTTTCAAAACAAAAAGTTACAGAATGTCTCGTTTTGAAACTTGGTGAAGAACAAGTAAAATTTGTTGATTATATCAAAATTCTTGGAATGCTTCTGAATAAAAAAATAATTTGGAAAACCCGTAGAAATAAATTAACCGTCGAATGCAAAAAGTCTAAATATTCTAAAATCTTTATCAAAAAGAGAATTGGAGGGCCGATAAATCAATTCTTTTACGAACTTTTAAAACAATTATTCGATCTAAAATTTAGTATGTATGCTTACTATATTCTTCAGTCAGCAACCAGAGTATTTCCAAAAATGATGTAATTAATTTTTGGATCATGCTCTACGAATCGCTACTGGATGTTTCTGCACTTCTCTTATAAGATATATCTTAATTGAAGCACGAGCAATATCTCACCAATCGGAGAAAATTTGTTGTACTAAAATATGCCATGAAAGTCACTGCTTCAAGAAATCCAATAATAAAAAACGATGTATTCCCCAAGTTTTCTAACAAAACAATGATAACACTTTTCTACAAAACTTTTTTCTGTAACAAGAACAAAACACACTGTTTCTGGAAGGTAATTTGCATCTTAATTCAGATCTAATTTCAGAATTTCTGTATCGGCCTAAGTTATCATGTGATAATGGTGTTTGTAATTGCGTATGTCTCCCTATGTATTATATGCATCTGACAAAATTGCACGCTCTACCAGCAGATTCACACAGATACAGACCTTAACGAACCCAGAACAACATGCAGTCACACCCAAGCCGCTTTCCACGCCGATCTCTCAATTCTGGGACGCAACTGGCAAGAAACACAAGGCGATTCTATCTGTTCGAGCATGACCTATCAGCAATGTTGCCAAACATTTTTCATCTAAACGTGAATTTTCTGAATTCAGTGTCTGTATAAGAATTCCTAGTGCACATTTCGATTGTTCCTGAACAATTACATCTGCAAAATTGTTAAATAAAGCTACAAAAAATAACCAATGTGCAGTATTTTCAAGCATATCCATAAATAGAGTATCGTTTAACCAAAAATCTGAGCTTGTTAGACAAAAACTGATTTCACATTTGAATTGTGTCTCCAAGACTTTGCTAAGAACACCATTCACATTCTTTGTTACAAAAATGTGGAACAGTGGCTAATTTCAGAATTTCTGTATCGGCCTAAATTATCATGTGATAATGGTGTTTGTAATTGCGTATGTCTCCCTATGTATTATATGCATAGAGAATAACAATTTTGGAGAAAATGGGCTGAACGATTTTGCCGAAAGCCTTGCTCACAGATATACAGACGGACGAACAGACGTTTTCCTGTTATTCTATTTTTCGGTATCAAGGACCCAAAGTAACATGGATTCTGAGTACACCACGTGATACAGGATTCTATTGTCAGGGCCCTGTAATAAGAGTTTTTCTGTCGAAAATTCGCGCACTTAACTTACTCTCTACTCCGTAGCGAGAAAGTAAAAAAATCAAATTTTCGTGCTCATGGTATACTTCGTTCTATTAGATGTGTGGTACAGATTGCATGCAGTCACTGGGTGTTGTGAGATAGCATGTTCGCTTGCCTGGCTTTTTATTTAGTTTAGAAAATTGTACGTTATTCTTTGCTTTGTGTGGCGCCGGGGTACCTACCCGTACCAAACGTATGTACCGTTGATCTTTTGTATCCTTGAAAAGGGTATCAAACCTCGTTTCTTAGAGAAAGAATAGAGAAGAAGAGAAAGATGCCTTAGAGAAATAATACGAACTCTGTACAACTTCCCCAGTGCCAACTTTCTGCATGATTCCAACGAGTGACCATAACTGGAGGACCTAAGCTTTCCTTGGGTAAACCGTCTAATATTTGCTAAGGGCTTATTAACTGAAAGTCGTAAATCAGAAAATAACGTTTTCTGAAAAGCGATCCAGAATTCCTTTCCTGCGAAAAAACGTAAATTTCTGGCTTGAGCATTACATAAATTGTACTGTACTTTATTGCGAATAGTATACGAGAATGTAAAATATTATTAGTCTGGTCAATTATGGTAAACTGCCATTAAATTCCAGATAGAATACATGTATTGCTGTTACGGATTATCCGTATGATATGCAGTTAAAATTGTTCCGCAAATGTTCGTTGATTATGCTTATCGGCCCTTTATCGTGATTAAGTGGAATACGGCTGTAGTTCATATGAATGATGTAATATTACTGTGTTAAAAAATTAGAACATCAATAGTTAATTAGAACGTGATTAACCCATTGTCTGACATTTTGACATGTCTTATAAATATGTTTGATGAAAGAGCACAAAAACATCGGGGAGTTCCTATCGAGGTGGATGAAACTCTTATTGTCCATCGGAAGCAAATATGAAAACGCAGTGATGGTGATGATAATAATGATAATAATAATAATAATAATTATTATTATTATTATAATATTTTATTGCACAATAATAGTACAAGATAAATACTTAATAGCAGAGGAACCACACTATTGCAGCAGGCTGTACATTCATATATATACGCGTGCGTGTGTACTAAAATTTCAGAAATAATCTAACGTAAAAACGTCGTAATCAGCAACTACAAATGAACAATGCGTAATTGCATTTAACAAAATTGAAAATCCCTTTGTCGAACTTACGAGAACGTGCAGAAGATAGTACTACCTACCCTGGCCAGATATTATAAAATGTTACTGCTAAATATGGGAAAGTAGACTCAAACAATTACTTTCTATGTCTCGGTACAGACAGTACAGCGTTGCATCCGATTTACGGGCTTTCTTTTGACGAACGATTCCCGAGTTTGAGCGACCGTGTGGCTTGTGGTCTGGGGTTCGGGGAAGTGCGCTGCCGCGCGTTCGTTGAAACTCCGGAATCATTCTTCGATTAGGTCTTGTATGATCGCCTAACACGTAATTTCCAAGTACATTTATTGGCGAGAAATGATATAGTACAATTATTAAGGAGGTAGTAGTGAGGAAAAGCCACACTTCGCGCGTATGATATCTCTATGCAAGGGCGGATCGAGAGACGAATTGTGGGAGGGGAAATTCAAAATGTTTTGGACGAATGTGTTATAGTATAGATTTTGTAAAACGTCACAGGCTACACTCAGCTCATGCTGCGATACAGTTTTATTCGTTTAATGATAATCCGGATAAATATTTGCGTGAAAGTTTCGGCACAAGTTATAATTAATACTTACTGAAAATTTTTAAGGGGTGTTCCCTCATCCCCCCACCGATCCGCGCCTGCTCTGTGCTTCTACTCCTTTCCTGACGTTCATCGCCTCTGAAGAAGCCTGGGAAGGCGAATAGAGCCAAGCGAACACGACGGTAACATGCCGCTTGCACTCCACAGGTGTTTTATACGTGCATGATTATTGAATTTTTTGTAGTTTTGCCAACGTTTCGCCCATTGATCTAATAAAAATTTATTCGGAAAATAATTTTTAAAAAAATCTGTCTTTTGCTCTGAAAACTTTGCGTTGCAAGCATAGCAGTCAATCAGAAAGTACTCTGACTAATTAACCCATTAATTGCCAGTGGTGCATGAACGCATCGAGAAAATATTTTTGTTAGATATTTTAAATGTTTTTGTTAAATAAATAATCATCCACGATATTTCTGGGGCAACAACCAACGTTTGATAAATTACACGGAGTAGTTTAGTGAAAATTATTGAACACGTATTTTTTCTTTTTTCTATTTGATATGTAATTGTGGTGGAACTAATTTTTAAAATTTTTTTCTATTTGTCGATTACTGCGCCATCTACCACGAAACGGAAAAAAGTTAAATACAAATCTTACGTATTTTTTTCCCGAGAATCCGATCTACAATAGAAAACGGGGATTCCTATTTAACTTTATTTTTTCCCACCCCAACCCCACCCCGGAGTATAGAGTTGGGGGGTCGATTTTGATACTATTGGATGGGCCCCGTCGATACTAAGGATTCATTACCATCTTTTCTTGATCCGATTCGCACTTTTCGAGATATTCCGAAAACCAGTTGTGAATTGAACACCTGGTATACGATGTATTTGTTTTCAACTAGTGTATTGCTCAAATTATTTTTTCTTGAGTAATTTTTCTTTTGGCTGCGATTTGGAGTGGTTTGCAATATAGCTGAAGCTTCAACCTAAATTCAGAAATGTATACTTTATGAAAAATAAATCAACAAACATGTCAGGTGGTTTCTTTATCATTAGAAAATCATAACTGATGACCAATTTGGTTTTCGATTTGGATTTTCCACCATATCACATTTAATAAGTATAAACACATTAACACAAACACATGAAACATTCACGAATAACCAGTATGTAATAGTGATTGTTTGGCCGTAGAAAAAGCGTCGGACATAGTACGACGAATCTTGAAAGTTCTTCAGATGACCGGAATGTATGAATGAAGGAATTCATTAAAAACTTAAAGTACACAGCAAAAGGCAAGTACGAGTAAATGACGAACTGTCACATGAGAACCAACTTGACAATAGTTCCGCAAACATCTATTCTTATAACAATTTCATCCCGCAATCAGTGATATAGACAAGAAAATCGGATCTCCAGTTAAACCTCGCAAATATGTGGATGATACATCCCTTGTTTGTGAAGCACAAATCTCCCGCTACTACTGAATAAATTATGCCAGCTGCGTCAAACAAAGTATACGATTGATCCGAATCACGGAATTTAAATTCTTTTCCAGAAAACTGATTGTATGACATTTTCAAAATCTAGCGAAACTGATGCTCGACAACTCAAATTCAGAATATTATCTTTTAATTTTGTGAAGAACATTCAACTACTGAAACTCAATTTTGATCCGAAGTCAACGTGGATCAATCATCTACAAAAACTAATTGAAGAATGTAAGAATATTCTTAAATTATTATTTATTATTAGAATGTTATTAAAATATTAATAATTAATAAAATATATTAAATATTCTTAAATATCTCTCCAACAAATTGGACCCATATAATGATCTTCTGATATTAACATACAAGGCTCTGATAGGATCTAAAATATATTACGAGTTCTTAATGTATCAAACTAGTAATGAGTTGAAGAATCTTGATCCAACCCATAATCTTGGTCTCAGATTTTGTACTGGATGCTTCCACACCATCACAATAGGAAGCATTGTTATTTAAGTAGAATCTACATTAGGTCACCAAAAATCTCTGGCCTGTAATATACTATTAAAGCTGCACCGTCCACAAACACTATAATGTATGTACCATAACCTCTAGTCATCTTCGATAAATACATCTATTCAACAGAATAAAACAATTGGTAAATGAAATAAACATACAAAACACCAAAGCAGGAAAACAAATTCTCATATTGCCGTGGATAACAGCCGCGTTTACAACTAATCTGTCACTACGAACAGTAACGTAACTAAAGAAAATGAGAGAACATTCGCCGCTTCTTCTCGCAGCATTACGTAGCTTTCTATTGCGTAAGCCGTAGCGAGAACGGAAAAATGGGAGATAATACTTAATGAAATAATTCACAATTATCAAAACCTTCAATTAATTTTGAACCCTCTTTAAAATTGGAGTGTTTTTATTTCGTCTTAAGTATAGGGGGTAACTTTGATAGGGATGGGTGAATTTCTACGTTTGAAATAAAAGGCAACAAGGAATTACTTTCATAAATATTTTATACATCTTGTATGGAAGTAATGTTACCCTGAATTCCTTGACACATCTACAGAACCATTAAATTTGTCAGTCATTGTTCTGTCATTTTCTTTCTCCTCGGTGACAAATCGCCAAAATGTCCTCAAAACCATCGTCAAAGATATGCTTTTCCACAAGCTTGAATATCTGATGACACTCTTCAAATCATTTATTCTATATTCCCACTCGTTCAGTATTTTGCGGGTCACACCGACGTATCTATAGGTTGTGCATTTCCGCTTTCCTGACACCATCTTCACCAAGGCGTACTCTCCCGGCCTAAGTGCTTGTGAAGTTGGTGTTTACAATCATACTACATTTGTGTCTTTCTCTCTGCTATGTGAGAGCTCGTAAATTGATGACAATTCTCCATTTTGCGAAACATCATCATCCGCCTCACAGGTTTCACTGTTTTTTGTAATACTTTTTCTGGTTCAACGGCACGTCTCTTCCGCTTTCTTACTGTCTTAGCACCAATGCCAGCAATTATTTTATCCTTCAAATATGTAATCAGAGAATACTGCATAACATTTTCAACATTGTGGTCTAATTGAGCTTCAGGAACTTTGGTCGTAACTTTGGAAGGATTGAAAGGTGTACTGCCTGTTGCTTTAAGTTAAAAAATGTATCATGGAATAGAAAGATCGTTGTTTGATAACCGTATTATATGATTTATTTGACAAAAAATGCTAATCAAAGTCACTCATCGACTGTTATCAAAGTCACCCCCATTCACCAAATGATCACAAAACTCAGATATTTTAGATTAGAATATTCTTCTATTCATTTTTTTTATCAAAGATCCCTACTTACTTCTAACTTGTTAGATAATTCAATAAAATATAAGCCTTGGTGTCAGTTTGGAAATTATCCGCCGCACGAATTTTGCGAATAATGCACGAATTTTAAAACAAAACACTGCCTCAGCTATGAATGTTATGAAACAGTAATATTGGCGCTCATAGATCTCCAGAATACCCAACTGCTGCACAAGAAATGTATCTAGTCAACAGTAGTAGCTGCTACATCACATAAACATAGTGTCAAGTCAATATCACCTGATTCGGTGGTATACCGGTCAGCTTTTCGGGCTGTTGTATCCAGTTTGCGGGTTCAAACCCGTTCGAAGCCGTGAATTTAAGGGCGAAAAATTACGGCTGTCACATGTAGTAGATTTACTGCATGTAGGAGAGCCTAAAGTTCAAAAGAAGACCGGGAGAGATGGCTCAGGGCAACAACTGATGACACTGCAGTGTTTCTGACCGGGAGGTTCTAGGTTCGAGTCCCGACGGTGACAGGATTTTCGAGACTGGCTTGTTAGCTAGGTCGAATTGAGTCGCTGCGTGGAGGAGAATTGTAGCGGCCGGCTGCTCTGATCGGTAGTTTTCCGTAGTTTCTCCATTGAATACCAGGCGGATGCCGGAGCAGTACCCTAACGAACGGACCACGGACCGCGCGCGATCTCACCTTCCTCTTCCTTGTCCTATCCTCACCACTTACACACACACACACACACACACACACACTTACTCTAGCGTGCACTACACTACCACTCATGCCGGGAGAAAGGTCGGGAGCTTAGAGATTGTCCCGGCTGGGGTGGTGCCGCGATGGTACCTGATACCTGGTTGGGGAAAACCCCGCGTAATTAACTAACTCCTTAATATCAAAGTCATACCAATTTACGGTACAATAAAGTAGGAAAACATGCGCGTATAAAAAGTGATCCATGGCACAAGTGCCCCTCTGTATCTTACGTGTTAGAATAACACGTAACAAATATATAGTATTTTATGACTTTCCTTCTTTGTTTAATTTTTTTAATTCTATACTTCGTCGCTGTGGCTACGTAACAGAATTGCTGTCGGCTTCTACTCGGCCTTTCCGTGTCTAATCCTTAGTGCCTTTGCTGGTGGTGCGTGAGCGTGCTCTCCAGTTACAATTTCCGCGTTGAGAAAAAAATTTTTGACGACAAATTATGGTTATTGAGGCTCAAAAATTCTTTTGTAGAACATTTTCAATTTTATCCAATATTTTTATGTCCGACCCGTAATGAATTATTAATGAGATAATTACTTACAGCTTTTGTAGTGTATTTTGAATAATATCAGCGTTGTTTGTAATTGTTAGTTTTATGTATTTTTTCTCCTTTCTAATTTGGTGTTTATAATATATTGTTTCTTTTTCGCAGAACATTGAAAATTTTATGAAAGATGTGTACAAGCATCGCTATGGTGAGGATATGACTGACGATACCGTGAAGTTGCTATATTCCTTGGCAGTATCGATATTTGCCATTGGAGGCATGTTCGGTGGCTTTTGTGGAGGAATGATTGCCAACAAATTTGGACGGTAAGAAATGATTTTACTCTATAAATGCAAAATCCTCTGAAAATAATAATTTTAATAATTATTAATTGGCGTGTCTCACTCCTTATCAGAGAATGTGTGCGAGGAGAGAGCATTAATATTTTAAGACGTTGCAGCATGTAATATTTTAATAAGTTGCATTCTCTGCATCTATTCCAATGTTCCTAAATACAATTTCAAGTGCAGTCATTTCAAGTTACAGATTGAGAAATATTAATTTATATCTAATATTTCTATAAAAAATTGTAATTAGCTAAAATAACTAAATTGGTAGTGTCTCTGCAGCGAGTTTTTAGTTTCATCTGACATAAGTACTTGGTAGAAAGTGGTTTGTTTGGCTAATGTATTAAAAAGTAAAATAAGATCGGTTTTAGCGATACACTAGAAAAGCACCCACAGCCTTCAAGTTGGCGAATCACGGTTGCAGTTTTTATTATACCACTACACCCACCGTTCTTCACGGTTTAGGGCCGGTTGAGACATCTTGTTATGCGAGTCCTATCCAAGCACATTGGATTCTCAAAGGTACCTACTCTGGATATGAGCTGGGTTATACTGTGGTTTTTCGCAGTTGGCATGCGTCTGGCTTTAAGGCCGTCTGCTCAGATGTTTCGCCAAGGTCTCTGGGTATGGCCTCTAGTGTCTAGTTATTACTCCGACAATCATGGTCTTTGGTTTTTGATTATTTGAAATTTGATTATTGAAATCACGAGCTTGTGTTAATTTTTCAATCTCTTTCGTATATACTACGGCATTGTTTGGATATTTATCTTTATGTATTAGCAAGACCTGCTTCTCTTCAACGATGGTCCTGTCGAAATGAGTTGATCCACGACCTAACAGGGAAATGCAGAGAAGGATCTCATATGTTCCTTACCGATCTTCCATTCAATTGTTCAATTCATATCTCACATTTACTTTGATTATCACCCTTTTTTCTTCGCTACTGGCCTTCTCTGTATGCTAAACGCCCACCTATGCGTTTGCCGTGCATGGCGACACGTGTCGGAGGGAATGGGTGATGTGGAATTTGAGAGTTCTGTGCATACTTATTCGAATGCCACCTGGACGCTGGATACTTCAGATAGGTAGATTCAGTATAAGCTACGTTCACTTTGCAAACCACGGCGAGTCCTAGTAACTAACGGAGGGGTCTGCACTACGTGCTCCAATACACGTACTTTAGCCCCCGCCATTTCTAGACGGGCAGTCAAGAGGCTAATACCCTCTAATCAACCGGCTTGGAGTACGGCTTGTTCTGAACTTCCGGGCGATTGGGTGGGGTGATCCACGGCGGGACGGCGCTGGGGATCCGGTGAGACAGTTGACTTCCCTCCACTATATCCCAGAGTCAACCCTACCACCTCAGTGGGGAGTCCCCTTGTTGGACTCCATGGTCGGGGGTGGGGAGCATGAGACGAATCACGGTCCCTCATATCGAATCAAAATTACTTCCCCCGCCCTCTTCCGCTAGGTACACGACATTACCAGAAAGAACTGTTAACCTGAACCGTTTTTTTCCACCGAAGATGACAAACCAAAAAGCCTCGTTTCCTGCCAATGACATGCGTAGAGTAAGGAAATACGATTAAAAATGTATTGTCCATCAGGCTCTTGTAGCGAGCCATAGAGAAAGCATTCGGGAAGCTCCCAGCGATGGTGCGACAAAAGAATAGTATCATTTTATTTGAAGCACACACCGATGAGCAAATTAGCGAAATCCAGAAAACCAAGTAGATTTCCGGCCTCCAGGAGTTAGTGACTATGAATCCAACACTGAATCTCTGTGAGTGAGTGATCTCTGTGAGGCCACTTCTCTTCGGAGAGTGACGAATGTCTCACTTTTTCAAGAGTCAGGGGGTACTGAGGTATACAGAATCAAAAGGAACATGGTTATGTTAGATTGCTCGGCCCTCCCGGAACGGATCAGTAGTGGATTTTCCAGACTTTACGTAACGAAATATTTGCCTAACCATTTGCGCTGCTTCAAATACTAAAGATTCGGCCAAACCCAAAACAATGCGTGTCAGAGAGCCCTGTGTGCGGAAAGTGCAGTACATCAATGCACGATCCAGAACTTTGCGCTACGCCACCGCACTGTGCCAACTAAGAAGGCGACCTTCAGGCCAACTCCAACCAGTGCCTAACCTTCTCAGGGAGAGGGAGATTCAGAAGAACAGTCACCGAGGTTTCCTTCCCTCAGGACAAACGTCGCTACCAGGCAGCGAATCCAGTAGACCTGTCGCGATTATCTCCAGTCCCCTAAAGACTAAGTCCTCAAGAGTAACATTGAGTTCTCAAACATGTGCTTCCGCCGCAGTGGCGCACTTCAGTTGACAGGTGTCTTCTACAGACCTCGCTGAAGATAAATCGTGCCTGCGAAGCGCGAATGCAATAGAACCCACCAAGGCCAAGAAATCGAGTAAAAAAAATTACGAACCATCGATGTTGCCAGGAACCTCTGCTACTGAGGCCTCAATGGAAGTGGATGCCACTCGGGTATCGCTTCCAAACGTTCGTCCTCGAAGCAATGTCCAGTTCTTCCTACTTCCGAGACTCGCTTTGAGCGAACTTCCCGCCCTCTAGATCTTGTTTATGAGACATTCGACAAAGGCGACCGAGCTGCGGTCAGGATGACTGCCGTGGATGAGGAGGCCCGCAGAATTTCCTCTACCACTTTTCACAACGTGAGAAAGCAAAATAAATTAAAGAACTAATTCTTCACCATACTCTCTCATACAACTTAAACGGTTACGTGTACATTCAGAAGAATAGAGATTGAACCTAATGCTTCTGAATACTGGCGAACGGGCACATTTTTCCGTGGCCTCAAACACTTTCTAGTTCTTAGATCTCGTCTGTAGTTCAACTCTCTCTGTCATCGTTGAGTGACCTGTCCGCGGTGACTTGCATGGTAGTGACCAATTCCCCACTGTGGTTCATTTCGATATTCTCGACGTAAACACACCCCTCCTCGCTGGCTAATCCATCGAGCTGAATGGAAAACATTCGGGAAAGAAATACGAAGATTGGAAAATATTACCAACGATATCGATGCTGTGGCTGCCCCTTTTACTGATACCGTTTTTTATGCGGCCTCTGTTCTCATTCGGAAGTCGTTGGGTCGCCCGCGAGATCCTGTGCCATGGTGGAATGCTGACTGTGTCACCGCAGTGCGTGATCTACACCTGGCACTGCCAAATCTCAGTAGGTTTCCAACCACTAAAAACCTGATCATTTTTAGTAGACGCTGAGCCAAAGCTAATTTGTCATAGGACAAAGCAAGTCCGTTTTCTGGAGTACCTATATATCTTCTTGCTATTTTTCTTGCCATATTACTCCTAAAGTTGTGAAAAGTGGGACAGATCTAAGCCTCCCTACTGTCCGTCTCAGGGCTTGTGGTAAATGGAAATATCACCTAACCAGAAGACATAGTTGAAGAATTGGCCTCTCACTACGAACAAATTCTGAGACCCATACACTACCCTGCTAACTTTCTGAACACCATAAGAATTGAGAAGTGCAGATTGGATTTTTCGAGTCGACTGGAGGCAAACTATAATGGTCCATTTTCCATGGATAAATTTTCCTCTGCTATCGCTCATGCGAAAGATTTTTCTCTAGGACCAAACCACATGCATATTCAAATGCTGAAACATCTACCGGAAAAGGCAGGTTCTTTCATCCTCCTCCTCCTCCGCATCTTCAACCAGTTTTGGGTGGAACATGGCATACCTGGGATTTAGCGTGCCGCCATTGATATCTCAATCCCTAAAGAAGGAAAGAACAGAACAGACCCGACAAGTTACCGCCCAATCACGCTCGCAAGCATTGCATCCTTTTAGAGCAAATAGGGGACACGTCTGTTGTGGGTCCTGGGACAAAGAAATCTATTGACACCTATTTAATATACAATATAATAATAATATATAATATTCAATATAGTTTGTGGAAGCACAGTTCAACCATGGACCAGCTACTCACCCTTGCCACATATCTCCACATCCTTCGTGCTACGTCAACAGCTGGTAGCAATTTTCTTCGATATAAATAAGCGTGCGATACCATCTGGAGACAGGACATTCTTCACACCTGATATTGCGTCTCAGGAGACAGCTGCCGTTTTGTAGTGGTCTTAATTTCCTCAGGATCTTTCCGCGTCGTCCTAGATGACAGGTTATTCTCCAGGCACCAGTTAGAAAATGGGGTCCCTGTCAATTGTGATAGTCACTGCCATCTCTGTTAGTGGTTTAATATCAGTAAGAGATCCAAGAGCATGCAAGAGCTCTCAACAAATTACAAGAATGGAGCGATGAAACTTTATTCAAGTTTTCAACCTAAAAATCCAATTACATGCACTTCTGCAGTATTCATCACATCTGTAATATTCTTTACCTTTTCCTTAGGGGTCATCTTCTCTTTGACGAAACTGCAATTATTCTTGACCGGACGTTCGCAAAAGCATATCATGGCGGAAACACATTCGTAAATAGATACGCTGATGTTTATCACCATTGAGCCCCTCTCACATATGTGACCTTAAACAGATAATTCGTTATTTAACAGTTCGAAGGTGTTGTAAATTTTAAACGGCAACTACCGATAAGAGGGTAAACGAAATGCCTGTTAGTTCTCATGAATTAACAAGTATTTCGTTTACCGTCTTACTGGCTGTTATCGGGCAAAATTCATAGTACTGCAACTGGTTGGGGAAAAAGCTGAAGTATAAGATTTTGCGATACCCAATTTCTACAAAAACTATTTGAATAAAAGCAATTAGTCGTGATTAGCAAGTGTTATTTTCTATTTAAATTATAGATTCATTAATAAGTAATTCATCATTACACAATACTTACCACAATATTTTTATGTATTATTATATACTCTTCAATAAGAAATTAGTCCCTTAAATCAAATCCGTCCAATATGTTTGTTATAAACAAGAAACTTCCTAGAAAGGGTAAGTGCTATCTGATCCAGAATTAGTAATCATTGTTATGTAAGTATTATTCTGTTCACATTCACTATTTGTATCATATCAATTACTATTATGCCTTGGTATTTCATCCAGTCTCTAGATCCCGTTCATATCAGCTGTTTCATCATATTTGGGGCAGCTGTCGTATCATATTTGGGGAAGTGGTCCAAAAATGCGCCGTACGAGATTGGAAGTGATACCAACGTTATTTGTTTTGTATTGTTCACATCTGATTGAACTCTTGGCAGTCTGTAATTTTCAGTCGCTGATCATGGAGTTCTTTTAACTGTTTTTACGAGGCAGACTGTTATTCCGGTAATTGTTGTTGAAGAAAATCATTATTGAAGTAATTTCAACTATACTGATGGTTTCTCCCCAGAATGGCAAAGTATGATGTGGCTTCTACAGCGATGGTACCATGAGTACATATCTAATTCTTGTTGTATATTGTTCAATAGATAGACAAAGTGTGAAGGAATTGTATGCCATACCGATTTTCCGTCTGAAACTGTCTGCCATTTTGAATGCAAAGTGTCATGTCAATTTTTATACCCTTGGGTTACGAGTTCAAAACTAATTCTTTGGTCGAAATGTAGACAATTATTTTTTATTGCCAATTATGACCACTCCATACCGTTCCGGCGTCTGTAAGGAACCGCCACATAGATCCAAGATGTCCAATTCCTCACTAGGTCATGTATCATAGATACACACCCGAGAAAAACAATTTTCTATTGATTTTAACGTCAGCAAAACTAGTCTGAATGTGCCACACCGATTGGATATCTCGAACGTAAGAAATTATCCTCTGAAGTCGTTATATTTTTTACAAGTGTGATGTATAACAGGTGTGTTGTATAATTGGTGTGATATATAACATGCGCCACTCTTATGTTTATGAGTCACGTTTCATGTCTGAAATACGAATGTATTTACCACACCGATGTCATACGAATGTATTTACCTAACACGAGAAATAAACCTGTTTACAATAGAACCTCGCGAATTAGGACCTCCCAAATCCGAAATTTCGGATAATCCGAACAAAATTCAGGATGGAGGAAAAATGGATATTTGTAGTGTAAATAAAGGATTTTATAATTACTGTAGAACAACTAATTATTGAAACACTAGTTGTCGAAATGAAATTTATATTGCTCTGATAACTACGGTCTACATCATGTGTTTATGAGGCAGTAAATTTCACTTAGATCGAACGATAACTTGCATTGTCCAGTAATCAATAACTACCACCAATTAGTTAGTGGATTACCGGGATTCTACTGTATTTATAACATATTTTAAAAATATAAGAAATATAAATTAAGTTATAATTATTCTGACTTTTGAATCTATATGTATAAAATACATTTGAAAAAGAAATTAACTGCGGAAATCCTGTGGCATTCAATATTTTAACACTGGTATACTTTTTTCTTTTTGGACTATCAATATACACGTTTTCAAAAAAAAAAAAAATATTTTTCATACAGCACGGCGTTCCGCGTAATATTTATATACATCAGGTGTGAACAAAAAATTAATATACTTGCAAATTAACGTAAAAATAGTCGTTATAATCAGTAAAAGATTACAGTGAATTCAAATACAAAACCAGAATAAACAGAGGTGGAAGGGGGAGGAAGTAGATCAAGAAAGGAGTACACTTATACAAATAAAGGAAAACGGAACATTTGACAAAGTTTAAAAGTATTTTAGAGTATTATTATTTTAAACCGATGTTTGTAAAAAATGTTAATTAATTCGTTTCCAACAAGATATGAATAGTCTTGTGTGTTTTTATACATGTTATCTCGGGGATTAATCTTGAATATTTTCTGGTTTTATTATCCAAAATGGCTGTCAAAATTAATAGAATGAAAATATCAAGATGATGTCGAGAAATAGAGTTAGTTTGTGCCAGTCTCCTTTATGTTATGAACATTTCTTCTTTAGTTCTTTATCTGAGAGCACGTTTTGTCTGTCCCACAGAAATGACAGAGAAATCGCAACAATTGGGGCAAACATTTACATTTCCTTTATCTGTTAGAGACTTTTTGACAGCCCTACCATTTTGGATAATAAATCCATAAAATATTGAAGATTAATCTCAGAGAGTTTACATATAAATCCACCTAAAATACTATATGAAAGTTCTGTATTGTATTTTTTTAATAAATTGTATTGCTCTTATTTCGTCAAAAAAACGTAACATCAATAAAACATTTGTGTGATTTGTAAAGAGTTCAATTATTTTCCAGGGTTTACCAATGATTTTATGAAAAAAATGTTTAAGTATGGCTCCCGTTTAATGACGTATTGTCAGAATGACATTGCATCTATTTATCAAAATGGACCACGGGGTTCTGAAAATGTACTGCTATACGTATGCTGCCTGACGTATGATACGTACGTACATGGCCTAGTGACATCTATGAAACAGTATGGTTTCAACTTAGAGACGCCAAAACGGTTTGGCGTGGTCATAAACGACAATGAAAAATAATTTTTTACATTTCGCCCAAAAAATTAGCTTTGAACTCGTTATTCAAGAGGTCATAAAGATGACACTTTAAATTCTATATAGCGAACCGTTTCGAACGCCACATCGGATGGCATGCAACTCCTTGACACTTTGGCTAACAAACAATATACAACAAGAATTAGCTTTGTACTCATTCCACAAGGGCATAGTTTTTGACACATTCAAAAAATTGTACATCGCAACGGCAACAACTACAGGCCGCTATCCTTGCATTTCCTTATTCTTCATAACGCTGGTTAACTTCTCGAGGTGTTTGCTTTGAGCTTATCATACTGTCTCCCAGCTTGCTGCATAGCATGCTGTCTCCCAGCTTAAGAGAAATATGCAATGTCCACTTAATAGGCACTTAAATTTTTTGAATCGATAATCTTACGACAACTAGTGATCTGGAGAAATTCCAAACGCTCTCTCGAATTAATCGCTTCCTTTTCTTCTTGTGACACTTTGACAATGAAAACTGTGGTGACATCCTCGCAGACTCTACGAATGGTACTCACCTGTTAATAAACCGCTCTAATCTTAGTGCAGGCAAACACAGTGGCAGAACTCGAATTTTAAGCTCACGAGAATCAAGTATTCCATGAGTCCTTGGTCTGCCATTTCTCCCAAGGATCTTAAGGCCCACCCCTGATTGCGATAACAGCGAAACAGATCTTGCCGTGGATCATGCTTTCCTATGTTATGTAAGATAACAGACGGCGAAAGCAGGAACATTGCTACCCCACTAGCAGAGATGCTTGGTAATGACGAATCCTCTCTCTGCAAGCTTTTCAGCTTTTTACGACAAAGTGGAATCTACAGCCTTACACGGGAGAGGAGGATACTGCCAATTAATGTAGCTTTTACGTAAGATATTTTGAAATATTTATCGGTCTCCTTTTCTACCAAATCCTTTTTTACCATTTGACGCACTAATATGCTGTTTCTCACATTTTCCTTTACATTAAAAATGTTTTAACGTGGCACTGACACAGTGCTTGCTGCCAGTGCCATTTACCTTAGACGTTAAAAACACCCTTAAAGAATGATGATGATGATAATAATAAAAATAATAATAATGATAAATAATAATAATAATAATAATAATAATAATAATAATCCGGATTCGCGTGTACATATTTTCTTTGCTAACTTAAAATTGGATGACGCCTTGACGGATGACGATAGATGACGTAGGAATTTCTCAAAGTAGTTTGGAGATGAGAGAAATAATGTGAAAAGTAGAACATTTCTTGTATAACTTAATTATTTTTGATTTCTGAAGTATTTTGTTTATTTTTCAATTTTTTTTGTTTTTTGTGCTAATTTAATTTTGGGTGTAAATATTTGAAATCTGAAATATTATTTGTTTAAACTTTATGTTCATTCACATTAAATTTCACATCAAAAAAGTAAAAAAAGTTGATAAGTGGAGTTACTGGAGTTTTTAGGTTACATAAAACCATTTTGCAAAATTTGGATATTTTTCTTGCCTGTTTTTGCACGTTTTGGGTGTTTTCACTGCACGAAAATCTGGTCTATAATTATCATAGTAATAGTAGTTCAACGATTGTGAGACGTCTCGTGTTATAATTCAACATATGGCCTGTTTGGATTTTAATATCTCAGATTACTTACGTTTTGTTATTTTCTGATTTCTCATGCTCTTGCATCTACCGTGCAGGGTATATCTGTCAAAGCGTCTGAAATCAGTCTGAAAGACCTTGTTACAAGAGTTCATTACGTCATTGATCTTTTCTGTAGTTTCTAGTGCATATTTTCTGACCGCAGTAGAGTAGTCTTGCCTGTTTGGGCTTGAAAAGTCTTAGACCGTAGTGCCTAATTTTGGGGTGGGGAAAACCAGGACTTCAGTCTCATTAATTTTTTATTTATTTGACGTAAAATATAGGTAAAAACTGTGTATGAAATACTTTGAGGGAGAAGTGCACTTTGCATGTTTTCTTGAGTTCAGGAATTTCTCCTCTATTATAGCTTGAATACTATATTAAAATGAATTATGAATTCAGGTAGAAACGAAAGATTTCAGAAGATGGAGAACGATTATTTGAATAACTATATTCCCCACTAATACCTCACAGAGTTCAAGAAAACGTGCACCAACAGTAGTAGTAGTAGTAGTAGTAGTAGTAGTAGTAGTAGTGGTAGTAGTAGTAGTAGTGGTAGTAGTAGTAGTAGTGGTAGTAGTAGTAGTAGTGGTAGTAGTAGTAGTAGTGGTAGTAGTAGTAGTAGTGGTAGTAGTAGTAGTAGTAGTGGTAGTAGTAGTAGTAGTGGTAGTAGTAGTAGTAGTGGTAGTAGTAGTAGTAGTAGTGGTAGTAGTAGTGGTAGTGGTAGTAGTAGTGGTAGTAGTAGTAGTAGTGGTAGTAGTAGTAGTAGTGGTAGTAGTAGTAGTAGTGGTGGTGGTGGTGGTATTTTTAGTATTTTTAGTATTTTTAGTAGTAGTAGTAGTATTTTTAGGGGTAGTTGTAGTAGTAGTATTTTTAGGGGTAGTTGTAGTAGTAGTAGTATTTTAGGGGTAGTTGTAGTAGTAGTAGTAGTATTTTAGGGGTAGTTGTAGTAGTAGTAGTATTTTTAGGGGTAGTTGTAGTAGTAGTAGTAGTAGTATTTTTAGGGGTAGTTGTAGTAGTAGTAGTAGTAGTAGTAGTATTTTTAGGGGTAGTTGTAGTAGTAGTAGTAGTATTTTTAGGGGTAGTTGTAGTAGTAGTAGTAGTAGTAGTAGTAGTAGTAGTAGTAGTAGTGGTATTTTTAGGGGTAGTTGTAGTAGTAGTGGTATTTTTAGGGGTAGTTGTAGTAGTAGTAGTAGTAGTATTTTTAGGGGTAGTTGTAGTAGTAGTAGTAGTATTTTTAGGGGTAGTTGTAGTAGTAGTAGTAGTAGTAGTGGTATTTTTAGGGGTAGTTGTAGTAGTAGTGGTATTTTTAGGGGTAGTTGTAGTAGTAGTAGTAGTATTTTTAGGGGTAGTTGTAGTAGTAGTAGTAGTAGTAGTAGTATTTTTAGGGGTAGTTGTAGTAGTAGTAGTAGTAGTATTTTTAGGGGTAGTTGTAGTAGTAGTAGTAGTATTTTTAGGGGTAGTTGTAGTAGTAGTAGTAGTATTTTTAGGGGTAGTAGTTTTTTGCCGGGGGATGACATGGGAAATCTCTACCAGACACCTAAGTAGCAGTTTCCCCACGCTGTGTGAGGCTGGCACACACTAAAATACACCTGCTTCTTGGCCTTGTTCCACTCCGGTATCGCTTCCGCATTTCGCTCGAGTGGGGCCGTGTTGTGGGCCTACCGACCTCTCTCCCGTCCTTTGTTTTTTTCCGTCTCGTGTAGTTAGTCTAGTTTGTCATGTGTACCCTGTCTTATCTTGGGGAGCCTAATTTGTCTTGTGGATAGTCGTGTTGTGGCGTTCCTCTCGTCCTTTCTCTAGTGTCTTAAAAACTGGAAGACTCTCACACGAGTCTTATGGCCGGCTGGCTGGCATCCTGTCGATTACATTTTCTGGGTTGATGTAGCATAGTTTTTCTGCACGGTGTGCTTCAGAGAGTGCTACCTTTCACTTGCATATGAAGAATGTGTGATAAGCGTCGCCCGTCGCGTGGCCGCAGTATGTGACCTTGGGCTGTCGGCCTTCGCCATCCGGTGAAAATTTGCTCGGAAGTAGCCATGTCCTGTTAGGAATTGGGTGAGATAGAAATATCTCACCGTGGTTCCTTGATGTACAAGGCTCAACCGTTGGGGGGAGTCTAGCCGTCCACTGGTCTGTGCTTTCTCCGTTCCATCTCTGCCACCGTCGTAGGGTGCGTTTTCTTGCTTTCTTCGGGTGTCTGCAGAGTTCGTCTGTGGTTTCTCGTCATTTCTCGTCTTTCTCCCTTGCACTAGATGGTAAATTGGTATTGCTTCAGCAATCTCGAAAATTAAATCATCCGAGCCCGTTCGGTATGCGCTTGCGGTCCTCAAGGCGCCGTTAGTGTCCTTTTGTACCTTTCGCACTTCATTGTGTTGGCCTAGATCTCTGCGCCCTAGCGCATGATTGCCTGAGCAAGTAACGTTCGACGCCTGCTCGCCTTTGGCTCTCTTGTGTTGGCCATTAGACTCTCCAGTGCTGCCACGGCGTTTGCGGCTTTTTGTGCCCATGTTTGTGTTCCCAGTACAGGAGCTTGCGGTCGAGTATCACGCGGCTTGAATTTGATGCCCTTGTATTTCCAAGCTCACCATGGGGCCCAGACCGAGTTCGATGAGGATAATTAACTGCCTTGTAAACTGCGAATTCTACTTTGTGGTTCTTCTCATTGTCTGTTTTGAAGGCTCTCTAGCGCGTCTTCAGTTATAATTGCTGCGAGGTCGTCCGCGTAGCCTAGCAGAAAAATGCCTTCGGGCATGTCCGTTCTGAGAATGGCGTCCCACAGGTCGTAATTGGCGTCCCACAGGTCTGGTCCTAGCATATATCCTTGAGAAGCTCTTGCATCAACTGCTTGCTTTTCTGTCCGTCAGGTAGTTGTTTACAATGTAGATGCACATTATGTCGTTATCTGGAATGTTTCCAATGCTGGCATATCGTCCCAACGCAGCGATTTGAAGGAGTTACAGGCGTCGAGAGTAGCAACCATGCATAGTACTCTGGGCCAGAGGTTGTCTCCTTCTGTTTTGGAAACGTCTGTTATTTTTTGTACGGCGGCTAAGGTTGACATCCTTTTTGAGAAGCCATACTGGTTTTAAGAGCTTTTCGATGAGTTTGTCGCTGTATCGAGCATGCACAATGATCTACAAGATGAAGGGGAGTGCATCTGTCCTTTGCTCTTACTGATAAGGACGACCCCTGTCTTTTTCCTCTTTGAGCAGAACCTCCCTTAAGGCATGCGATGAACATGTTCAACAATAGCTCTGGGTGGGTGGTTGCGAGGGTCTTTAGTGTCTCAGTCAGTATCCTTCCTGGTCCAGGAGCCTTCCTGTTTTGAAAGGAGACCGCTTCTGTCTTGTAGAAGCGAGGGTTGTCTTCCTGTGTGTATTGAACTGTCCGTTTTGGGAAAAGTGCGTTGTTAATGTTATCAATTATAGCAGTGTCCAGGATCTCCGGCGATGGGCTCGCACCTAATTTCTTGGTGACCAGTTTGTAACCAAGTCCCCATGGGTCATGTTCCATGTCCTGGATTTGCTCGTTCCACTCTCCGGCTTTCCGGTTTCAGCATTTCCTGTTTTTGCTGTCTTCTATGCAACTATCTTCTTGTCAATTGCATTTGCGTTCTTGGCGCGTTGAACACGGCGTTTAAGCCTGCAGCATTTCTGCCTTAGATCTGCTATCTTCTCATTCCACCATCAGAGAGGTTATTTAGCGATGTTGTTTTTTGGGGCTCTCGACGCGTTGCAAGCTCGCGTAATCAGTTTCTCTGTTGTGCCCACAAGGTCGTCTCTGTTGTTTTCGTCCGTTTGTCAGCGGCTTGTTTTAGTGCGTCCTTTTCTTTGTCGATCTCATTTTTTAATTTCGTCACGTCCATTTAGTCTACGTCCTAAAATCTAGGTTGGGTAAGGCAGTTACGGTTCCTGTCCGGTGCGAGCGAGTATGTTATGTATTGGTGGTCGCTTCCTGTGATGTCAATGATTCTTCAGTCTTCGGGTTTGGCTGCTAGGTTTTCCGTCGCAAGGGATAGGTCTGGGATCGCCCCCTACGCAACTCTACCCAGCACGAGTAGGTTTAACCTTACCGCCATTTCGATAAGGAACCTTCCCATGTTGTCTGTGTGAGGTATTCCTCACTCTAAAATCTTGCCGTTGAAGTCCCCGGTGACGAGAACTTCGCCTTCCATGTTCTACAATGCGTTTTCGAGGCGATTTAGGGTCTTTTGGAACTTGATTCTCTTGTTTCGAGTGAAGTATTGTATTTAGCCATTATGTCCCATGGGTCTGTTATCCTCGGCTCTGTTAGATCCCAGGTCTGATCCCACTGTTAGTCGGTCTCCCAACCAGGAACCTTCGATGTCTCGAATTTCAATAACCTTCGTGACTTCACATAACGAATTCGCTAGCTACGCTGATTTCTCTGTTGTGGCCTTTCTGTTGTGGCCTTTCAGTAGAACTATCCCAGGGTTCGACTGGATAACAGCGGGAAACCTCGAAAACCCAATTCATGATGACCGGCACGGAGATTGAACCCGGGCACTCCGAATGCGAAGTCTGCTTGCTATGTCCTGAGCCACTTCGCTCGGTTTGGATTGAAGTAGCAGCTAACAAAGGTGATTTTTTACATCTTACCCCTGCAAAGCTTTCTCCGGCCAAGCCTTCTCCAGTCTCCATATTGCTGCTGTGCCCAGGATGTCAGTTATCCACTGCTGATCGTTCATGTTCTAGGGTTGTTCGCTGTTTATAACAATGTCAGATTTTTTCGACAATAATTTTCTTGAGAAAGTTGTTCGCCATCTTGCTGCAGTTTATATTGGCTTGTAGAATCCGGTATTTTTCCTGGCGTCTCCCTTGGCCCTTTTAATGCATCTCTATATATGACACGAACTCCGGATCCCGGGAGATGCGAGTGGTTTCCGTGGCTCGCGCACAAGATGCACTTAGCTGCGACGCTGCATTCTGCTGCTTTGTGGCCCTTCTCGCCGCATCTGTAGAACAGTCTTTGCCTATTTGGCCCTGTGCATTCTCGTGCGAAATGCTCTTTCCATGTACATGAAACACCGGGTAACTGTCAACCATCCTCGGATGTTGCAGGAGACCCAGCACACGTTTATCTTGCCAGTCTTTAGAATTGTCCTCGTGTCGCTGTCGTTAAGTTCCACCATCGCGTACGTTTCTTGCTTGGCGTTGATTTTCAAGAGGGAGAAAAGGGGCTCCCCTTTCATGATTGCCAGTGTTTTTTTTTGCCTCCTGAACGTCTTTGGTGGTGACAACATCTGGATTGCGGATTTCTAAGGTGATTCGCGACACGCTATTTCTCACCAATCCGGTTTTATCCAGCTTATCCTGAAGTTTTGGGTATCATTGCCCAGTTGCATTACCACGTCTCCGGATCGAGTCTGCCGAATTGCTTTGATCTGGGTTTGTGTGTTCACCTGTACTTTCAGGTGCGAGACAACTCCAGCGTATTGTACGCCCTCTGCTGGTATTATAACTACTTCTGGGTGGGTCGTGTTTTTCTTTCTCCTGCTTTTTCCACCAATTTTATTATTCTTCTGTTGCTCCGCGGCTGTACTATGGGGGGCGCCCCTGCATCTCTTTGTGCCTCTGGACCAGAGTACATTCACCGTTGCCATGTTCTTCGGTTCCTGGCTTGCGTCGGCTGTGGCGGCATCTTTCGCGGCTCCGAGGCTCCTCCGAGAAGGAAGCGGCGGCTTCTGTGCCCCTACGATCCTGTGGGTCTGCATGATCATCTTGGAGGTTCTTTGTTCCACTGTTTTCTCTGTCCCAGAGTGTTTTCTATCAAGTCGATCAGTTGCAGTAGGCCGTTTTCAATTGCCATTACGGTATTTTTAGAGGCATAATGTTCCTTACTACCTTCTGTATTTTCAGAAGAATTTCTTGCTTGTGCTTCTCTACTACGGCCTAGGACAGCCTGATGTATTCTGTGATCTCCAATCGCCCCTTGGCAGGGTTCGGGTTGTCCGCCATGACAGGTGCACATCCATCGTGTTTTTGACCGCTGCGTGGCGCTGCGCTCGCGTCGTCCTCCGTCAGGTGTCCGCTGGGCGACGCCTCGCGCGCGCCTTCTTTCTTCGCATGTCCGCTACTTGCCGCCGGCATCATCACAGAGAAAACTGAAGATAGTAATTGTCGCTACGACTCGTGTCAACGAATTATCATTTGCAATTTGTCGCAGTCGTTCCTGCATGTCTGCAATACGCTAGTGATAAGCACGTTGCAGAAAAGTAGCTCCATGTCAATCGAACACATCACTTTTTTTTGCGACTTGGAACTTTTTATGGGGGCTCAAGTTGAAAATAGGCGAGACGTATTTTTTCTTTTTTTTAATCCCGCCCCTTTCATAAAATATTACCATTTTTTCAGAAGTATCATGCACGCGCTGTTTACATTTTTTTGCGATACCTTTTTCCCTGAGAAAAATAAAATTACACCTAAATTTAACTTACAAAGATGTACTTTCATGTGATGTAAATTTAATTTTTGTAAACATAATATATAAATATTTAACATATATTTTAATTTTTAAAATGCAACTTTTTGCCTTAGTTCGACACTTAAATTAATTGTTAAATACTCATATATATCTACACTAGTATCTACACTTGTTCTGCATTTGATGAACACATCAAAATTTCATCCATTATCCACCCATAACCTAATATTTTAGCAAGATCAGCAGACCAGATCAGAAATACTATCAATTAATAGCTGAAAAGTATCTCTCTTAGCATTTCTTGGGTGATTTGTCGGACCTAGAAGGGGAATTGTTAGGATTTAGAATAAATCCATTCTCCATAGACCATTTATCAATCTCAGCAAGATCTATATTTAAACACTGAACCGAAAATGAAAGATTAAATGGGTGAAAAGAATAAATTAATTGACTATCGTCAGCACACATCTGAATCACAGAGTTGAAGGATAGGTCTGAGATTAAATCTGCTACAGAGATGTTGAACAGGAGGGGACCTAGAATGGCCTTGCGGTACCCCCCGAGATAAGAAACGTACAGATGCCGTTTTGTAGCCTCTAGGTTTTGTAACAACGTTGAATGAGAGCGAGCAGATAAGAACTGAACCATCCAATTGCAGATTCTGAGAAATTGCGCAAAAGCAACTAAGATAATAGATGGTCATGACTTAACGTATCAAATGTCTTTAAGTCTAATAGAGAGATAACAGATACCAAATTTTGATCAAAGGCTGTCAAAGATATAACAGACAGCAGAAATGGTAGCACATCTGAATAGTCTGTATCACAAGCCGCGAATATCTCAGTCGAAAAATCGACCGGTAAATCGCGACACCCCTATGTCCGGTGATGGAACCTGGTCTGCTCAAGAGTGGTTAGTGCCCAAAAAAGGCATTGGCGCGCCCGAAGCATTATTCAACAGTCGATAATCTGACTGATTACAAGAGGTACAGAGAGAAAGGCGAGGAAAACCATTCTAGAAAGAAAAAAATCATGGTGGAGTTTAGTATACGTCTCCTCCTTGAACTGTCATGCGCCACCACCTGTTGTGTGGAGGAAGATGCGTCAAATTAGGGAATATTCCTCCCCAAATTCAGTACCGGGTCTTTTTAGGAATGGTGAGATGATCACATCCCAAGACGTATGGGAACTTGCCGTCCATTATGAACACATGTCGAGTTCGGCGAACTATGCTCCAGACTTTCTTTTATTAAAAGAACGAATGGAAAATCGCAGTTTGTATTTTTCGAGCAGAACTCCTGAGGAGGGATTACAATACCCCATTCTCCATGTGTGAAATGCACTTTGCTTTGATGCTTGCGGAAAGAACTGCTCCAAGTCGATGAAATCCATAACCTAATGCTACAACATCTTCCTGAAACGGTCATGCAATTTCCCCTCCGGCTCTACAATTTTATGTGGGCAGAGCACTCTATCCTTGTTGTATGGGGAGAAGTCATCATCACCCCAGTGCCCAAAGGAGGGAAAGATCGATCAATGTCATCAACATATCGACCCATTTCTGTCACAAGCTGTGTGTGTAAAATGCTGGAACGCATGGTGAATCGGTGATTAGTCTGGTCTTTGGAGTGTAGAAACCAGGTGACCCGAATCCAAAGCGGATTTGGAAGAAACGAGTCAACCTTGGACCACCTCGTTGCATAGGCAATATCTCGACATCGTTTTGAGGCAACATCTTCTGGCCATATTATTTGACATATAAAAGGCCTACGACACCACTTAGAGATACGGCATTATGCGAACTCTGCACTCCTGGGGATTATAGGGGGAAGCTCCCCTTATTCCTCCAGAACTTCGTCTCGAACAAATCCTTCCATGTTCGCGTTGGTGACAGGCTTTCTAGCAGTCACCCTCTAGAAAATGGATCTCTATCCCTCAAGAATCGGTTCTGAGTGCTACTCTTTTTGTCATCGTCATAAATGGTATAGAAAACCTGTAAGGGCGTCGCTGTGGATGATTTTGACGAATGGAGTATGTCAACAGTGTTCTACTTCTCTCCTACTAAATCTACTGGTGGGTATTTCTGCAGGATATACCACCGTCATGGCCAATCAGAACTTTACTTGGGAGGAAATCAACTTCCATTCGCTGAATCTGCCAGGTTCCTGAGCTCACATTTGACAAATCCTTCAGGTGGCGCGCTCACATCCGCAGACCACAATCTACATGTCTCCCCCGTTAATTGTCTTGTATGCTGAGTGGTACGTCTTGGGGAGCCGACCGCATTAACATAATGCGATTATGTAGAACACCCGTGCGCTTAATTTTGGATTACGGTAGTGACGTTTACGGAACTGCAGCTTCCTCCAGTCTCCGACCCATCATCAGCATACACCATGCTGGTATCCTCCTCTCACAGGTGCGTATCGCACCAGCCAAATTGACTGCTTTCTAGCTGAGGCTGAAAGGCGGGATATTTTATTGACTTCTTGTGTTCAAGTATCAGGACTCTTTAACCTTCGTTGTCGCCAAATAATTATCCATACTGAATATGAGACCTCATATGTATGAGGTTTCATAGAATACGAAACCTTCGAACATCAACACAGTCTCCAGGTATTCGATTGCGAAATATTTTGCGGGACCTTAATGTCAGACTTCCCTCCTCTGTAGAACCCCCTAGAATCCTCATCCCACCTCGGACACTCATCCGACCCAATATTGACCTCAGACTCTTCGATCTTCCTAAACAGACCAATAATTCTCGTGTTTACCGGTTGCAGTTTCAGGAAATTAGGGAAGCATATCCGGATCATATATTCTTGTACACAGATGGTTAATCGTAGAATGACGCTGTGGTATGTAGCTGTAACAGGGTCACCAAGTCATATCGACTATTCCCTGTGTAGTGTTTTCACTGCGTAAATGTATGCAATCCTCGAAGCCTTAGAGTACGTGGAGTCTGTGACGCTGCAGCAAGTATTTCTCTGTTTTGATTCTCTCAGTACTCTTCAATCTGCCTCCCGTTCTTCCTGAGACTACATGAAATCCGTTCAAAACTTGATTCGTCTCTAGTCTCTCCCCTGTGATGTGGTACTCAGTTGGATCCCAGGCCACGTGGAAATCTCAGGGAATGAGCTGGCTGACCAGGTGGCGAAACAGCGATGAGGAAGACTCGTATTAATATTCCTTCTGTACCATCGTCTGATGTTAAGGCTTTCTTGGAAAGATCTTTCTTTAGAGCATGGCAAATGTTGGCACAATACCTCTTTTACCCTAAGTATGATAAAGAATTAAGTTGAACCCTGGCATTCCTCATTCCAAACATTTAGGCGTGAGGAGGTCATTTTAACCAGTCTTCGAATGACACACTGCCACTTTTCACTTGGTTTTCTCCTTCGAGGTTGATCTCCCCCAATATGCGATTCGTGCAAGACGGTTGTTGCTGTGGAACACGTCCTGCTGCGAAATTCGATGGCAGTCGACGAAGAAATGGCCTGGGAAACTCCTTACGGGAGGTGCTCGGCGATGATTCCGCGCTCGCAAATCTTTTTTTTATTTTTTAGAGAAAACGGAATATATAATTTTATTTGAGAGATAAGAACCATTCTGTGTGAGTGTGTGTGTGGTTCTTGGCCCCTTTACAGTCAGAACTAAGTTTATTATAAATATTTTTTGTTCGTTTTATTGAATTGACCTTTTGTTGTGTACTTCTATTTTTTATGCGGAATTAAGCCTTTCATAGGCAATGTATACGCTTTTATTCAGCCGGTAAGTTGCTTTTGCAACATTCTCTTTTATAATATCTGTTTAATTTCAAAGAATACGTTAGATGGGCTTTAATGACCTGAGTAGTTGAAGTGTCCTGTCACTCATCGTTCCTCCCTGTACCTCCCCTTGCAATCTTGGCCCAGTCCAGTCCGCCCCCTTCCTCCCCTGCCATGTTTGCTACGATCAGCGTTGCTACCAACATCGTTTCTATGGTTCATGCCGCTAGCATTGTTCAAAAACGGACAGACTGACGGACAGAAGTTTTCCCGTCATTCGATTTATCGGTATCAAGGACACTCAAAACATGGATTCTGGCTGCACCACGTGTTGAGGATTTTTCTAAATTGAGCATCTGGATTTTTTCCACTTTTTCGTTACCAAGGTCCTGGAAATAAGTTTTACTGAGAAAATTCGCCGTTTTGTCGCGCAGAATTACATAACTTTCTCTCTACTCAATAGCGAGAAAGTAAAATACCCAAGAACAACACTGCAGTAAATTAAATATTGGAATAAAAAAACCCTCTTCACGAACTCTGCAATATCAGTGTAAGTCAGAAGTAAGTGTTCGATTGTTTTTGGGTTTTCCCCCGGGTTCCTGAACGAATTCCAGACGTAAAGTACATTATGACGAATATCGCTGGCATTTATTCTTTCGTAAAATTTCTAATTGCATAAATAACTTGGAACTTAATATGCCACTCTTTTTTCAAGAATGTAAATCTTGAACTTGTTTGGAGATGCGTTGACCGGTTGTGCATTATCAAGCACCAGGTGTTATGGGAGAGAGTCAACATTGCTTTGCTTTGTTTTGAAATTAACTAAATTCGAGAGGTAGGATAAAGAGGTCAGTTTCAAGTATATGAAGGAATAGTCAGAAAAACTCAATATTTGTTTATGGAAGTGTAAGTATTTTTTGAAATTTCCTTCCAAACCTGTTCTGTCACTGGTATCTGAGCAAAGATATATTTCGTCTTCATAATAAATTTGTTTTAAAAATTTATTTGTTTATATTTTTAATAATAGTTTAAGAATATATTTCCATTTGAAAGTTGTAGCGTTAAATAATTTTTGAACTGATTTGTGAAAATGTTGAATTTCGCTAGCAAAGTTACACACTAACACATGCACTGAAATTATATATACTTTTTTCCACTTGTATATGAAGTAAATGCACTTCAAATACTTTATAAATGGATATGTATTCATTTAAAATGTGTGCAATTCTCGTGATTTTACATACACATTAAACGAAATTCCTAGGTTGTCCAGACCCAGTGCTTGCAATCTTTCAGAAATTCGACGCGTTCTCTGCCAGGTTAAAAGGTCTTTACTCATTTGAGCAAAAATGATTAAAAAATAAGGAAAGTACTTAAACATTTTTGAGAAAATATATGGCTTATTTTTTGAAAATTTCCTTGGTTCTACTGAAAATTATCTGAAAACTACTCATGGCTTTGACAAATCGAACATGATATGATTTAAAGAACTAATTATAAAGAACAGATAATAGGCTTCTTTAAGAAAAATATCTATCTTCTTTATGCAAAGGTTAAAAAAATTGATTTTGTAATTTAAGAAGAATTGATTTTGTAAATTAAGAGAATTTAATGGAAGTCATAAGTGTGCGTTAATAATGTATTGTTATTAGCGTTCATTCCACAAAATAGCGATTTTTTAGAGACTTTTGAAAATATTAAGTCCTTAAAAACTAGGATATCCGTTTGAAAATCGAGGGGCGTTTCCACCAACTAGATCAATCAGGTAATATACGTGTTTGTGGAAATTCTGTATTATGAAGTAAGTGCTAGTGTTGTTTAGATGAACTGACTGCCAGAATTACGGATGTTTTGTCGTAAACATTTTTCAAAGACCAACAAAATGGGAATTTTGACTTCACTACATATTCGAGAAAGTAATTCACTGTATTAGGAGCAAGAATTATCCACCTTTTAACAATCAGAAACCCACAAAACAAGTTATTTTGTTAAAAAATCATTACATTTTTGCCTCACTAGAATACAAAGTTGTACAGAGAAAAGTAAATAAGATGGAGTGGACCATAAGTTAGAGCGATTCCCACGTAGATACATATTCTAGCTAGTATTTTAATCAATATTTTATAAGTTGTAACATTTTAGGGGGAAATGTAGTGGGAAATAATTTTCACGAAAACTAAGTCAACAATGATTAATAATTGTTATTTTATTCTATTTCAGGAAAGGTGGTTTGTTACTAAATAATATTCTCGGAGTTCTTGGTGCTGTATTAATGGGTTGTACGAAAGAAACACAATGGTATGAAGTGCTGTTTCTCGGGCGTCTTATCATTGGTGTCAATTGTGGTGAGTATCTTAAAACCATAATTAAAATTTCCAGTGTATTTTTTGATTTTTATACTATTTTATATAGATGTTCATTAACCTATGTTGCCAATGTATAAATGTAGTACTAATCCTCTTTTCCGGAAATGTGAGATCATACTGTTGCATATAAGTTAGTGAACAAGCGATTCAATTACTTTCAACTTCCTGTTCTCTTTTACATTCCACTTAATAATGTACTTTTAGTTGCAGCGCACAACAGTTGATTGATTGAAAACATTGCACCACCATGTCGCATGGCTCGAAGTTGTTAATATTTAACGTGACGTTGAGGGACCGCAATAATAATAATAATAATAATAATAATAATAATAATAATATAATACTAATACTAATAATAATAATAATAATAATAATAATAATAATAATAATAATAATAATAATAATAATAATAATAATAATAATAGCGTAGATCCAATGGGGCATATTCGCAAGAAGAAGAATATTAACTTATAAAATCATTGTTTGCTTAACAGTATTTTTAGAAGTTACTATTATTTTTATTATTGATATTATTATGTGAACGATTCTTAATATTTTTACCTGGAAAATAATATATACAGTAATATTACTGCGCTTTTTAAAATTAATTTTCTCTTTGCGTCGAAAGCCGTCGCAAAGCCGTACCAAAAGGGAATCGGAATACTATTATCAGTTTCGGGAATTGGATGCGTGGCTTAATATTGGTAGCTATTCTCTTCTCTAACTTACAACTGAAATGAGAACAACAAAATTCAACATTTCTTCCGCAATCACTGGTGTAATTCTGTTTTATCTTTCCACCAAAAATAAGTTACCTTTTACTGCGAATCTACTGTTCCATGTATAATCGCTACCACATATACAAAGTAATGACTACTACACACGCACACACGCGCGCGCGCACACACACACACGCACACACACACACACATTATATATATTAAAAATGTTTGAAAAACACTACTTGAATAACTTGTAGAAAATCTCATTCACACATAAACGGAGGAAAAAAAATTCATTCACGCGCGCACTTTTTATGGCTATTTGCGTTCGAAAATTAACATTATATTTGTGCTACCGAAAGAAAATTCTTGGCCTTCTCATATTTACGCGTCGAAATAATTGGAAATGATCACTTCCCTGTGCAGCGATGTTGGCCGCTCGCGCTCCGCCGATCTCTAGAAATTACCGTCCTTTTAAATTAAAATTCATTTCCATAACCACTTTCTTGTGGGCACGTATCAACACGTTCATTTTACTTGACAAATTAAAACAAAACTACATTTTCGGCCGGCAAACAAAGATGTGGCCTCCCGCCTCCATCAACCACACTGTCCAAACAAAGTCTAGCATCCGTCTGTGTTCTTGTTACTCTGCCTTCCCACCAAGTCAAAAACTACTGCCATCGTCTACGTTCGCCAATTACCAAGGAATGTAATTTCGTTTTTTCGTTTACTTTTGATAGTATTCGATCCCACTCCTCTCCGTTATTATTTCAGATGTTTTTTTTATTACCTGTGTATTTTATTTTTTTTCTATTCCTTCAGCTTATGTACAACTATTACTTACATCATGCACTTTGGCCTTATTGCGTATGATTGTTTTTCGAAAGTATTGTTCCTTTTTATTAAAATTCGAAACTTAATATTTACGTGAATATTTGTAACTTTAACACCCCCCTCTTTATTTTGTTAACCACGCTCTGTCTATTGTTCATAACAGTTCCTCAGCTCCGCCTCAATATAAATAAATGTCACTTTTTTTCTAATTCCTTCACTTGTTTAGTGTAATCGTGTTTCCGGTACTATTAAAACAAATTAACACACGACAGGAAGTATCTTGATCGAAACTAAAGGAAAATTCTTAAGCCAACAAAGGAACACTTCAATCTCCAAATACACTATCAAACCTGCACCAATAAACCCAACACAGACCTAAAACCACCATAACTGATAGTTTGCACCAGGGGCATAGCGTCCGTGGATGTGAGTGATGTGCTACATACCCTATCGATGTAAGTTGATGTGGATACTAATTGATACAAAACTCAATGTACAAGAGGGATGAAATGGACCAGTGGATCGATTGTATTAAACGGGTATATTAATATATTCCCTAACAATATCAATATTTTTATTTTTAATTTATCGGCAAAGTTGGCTCTCGGCATCAACTGTCACTTCAGTGCTTCTGACTGAGAGGTCCTCGGATTTGAGTTCTGACGGTGGCAGGATTTTCGACACTTGGTAGACAGCTAGAGCGGATTCAGTCCCTTGTCTGGAGGAGAATTCTAACGGTCGGCTGCCTTGATCAGACGTTTTCACTGATTTCTCCGATCAACACCCGGCGAATGTCGGAGCCGCACCCTAACAAACGGGCTATGGACCACACGCGATCTCTCCATCCTTGCCCTATCCTCTCCCCTTACTTACACACACTTACACTCGCAGGCACTTCACTGTCATATTTGTTGGGAGACCAGTCAGGAGCTTGTTCCGGCTGGAGCGGTGGGAGATACCTGGTTGGGGAAAATCTTGAAGCGATGAGAAACCAAACTTGTATTTACAGCCGAAAAATTAAAAATATATTTAAATAAATCGTGTACGTTCAATTCTGTACGTAATTTGTTAATTTTCATTTGTATTTACACAAAGTTTTGCATCATTGTGTGTTTTAGTAAATCTGGAAGATTTTTCACAAGGGCAGGACCAATACAGTATTGAGCTTGGACGTCCACAGTATCTGGGTAAATGTAATTGAAATTGAAAGAGGAATGATAAATTCAGTTTTTTGAAGTATTAGTATTTTAATAATAACCCTTTTCGTCTTAGTATTATATTCTCGCTAACACAATGTTCACCTGACCAAAGTCATGCATTTTGATGACTAAAAATGAGCAAATGTCGTATATTCAACACATTTAAACCTCTTTTTTCTTTTACTGGGAAAGTAAAGTCTATCGCGCAGTGGGAAGAAGGGCCGCCAACAGTCACCTTGCGGAACCAAATATCTAGTATAATCTCTGGATTTACAAGAGGTCGTGTCACCACAGATGAACCAAAATGATCCCATGCTAAATCTAATGAGGCACTTCACGTATAAAATAGATATTGTTCGGCTAGAAAATCGGACATTTGTTGCAAAAATGAAAGATGATGTTCAGCGACCAGTCATTTTCTGCGGCAAAGCCAGCTAGGCAAAACCAGGCATTTTCTGCGGAAGTAAGAAGGGATGTTCAGCAAGTAAGAAAGAATATTCAGCAAGTAAGATAGGATGTTCAGGGTCAAAGTTAGGGATTTGCTGCAAAAGTAAGAGAGGATGTTCAGCGTGAAAATCGGGCGTTAGGTGTAGAATTAAAATAACACAGTGTTCTAATGGAAGGCTTGACGTCAAAAATTAATTACGTTAATGATAGGGTTAAGGCGCTCCAGCGTGCACAGAAGACCTGGGCGGCCGAATTAACGTGTGAATTTGATCGAAATATTATTTACGCTACGAAGCTAATTTTCAAAAAAAAAAGAAAAGAAAACTAGAAAAAATCGAATATGAAATTACTACTCGAACTTCCGCAAACAATTTTTAAAATGTTAACTTATAGCGCGATGGCGACAAGCTTCCTGAATGCAACGCCTTTTTAATCGTGCAAATCGGATAAATTGGAGCGTCGTAAAGTGAAATTTGGGAAAACATCTCGCCCCCCCCCCTTCCTCTCCCATCCGTTGTGGGCCACCTCTCAGCGCGGTGACCCGTGCGGCCCAGCATCGACGGAGAGGCCGAACTTGCGGGACAGGCAAACCCGGCTGTCTGTTTATGCTTTCGTCATTTTGCATCTCAATATATTTTCCCCCACATATCTAACCAGTGATGCGGTAACAGAAGCAAACGGTTTCGTATCATCTGCAATAATAATATAAAACTATTTATCTTGTTCACATATTTCCGAAATACAATTCCGTCATAAAATTGTTTGAGTATTACTCAAAATATCGATTACGATTTGGAACAGAAAAAAAAGAACTAATTGTGTTAATATTACCAATATTCCATCTCTTCAAATCTTATTTTAGGTATATTTCATTTGTAAGATCTTCCTTTATCATTCCACTACCGGAAAGAATGAGCAGAGATTACGCACGAGTTCTTTTATCCTACGACTCGATTTTTGATCTCAAAACGGTGTTTGTATCCTTGATTGAACTCACCTTGCGAATCTCTTTTCCCAAGTAAAATAGCTGAAGCTAATTTATAAAAGTTTTCGTACTTTCGAACAAATTTGAAAAAGTGGTAAAATAGTGCATTGTCATTGTCGAACCAAATTATCCCCCGCGTGAATATGTTAGGTCCTTAAACCAGATGGATTTTGAGTGATGTTTTAATTTTGAATATTAAAATTATGAAATTAAATGTATATGATGTTTACTTTTACAACCCTAGCGCGTGTTGTCTATGCTACCCTCCTAGTCCAAATGTCGGAGGGGGCGCAATGATAAGTCTGCGAGTTTCTGGCAGTATGTACACGTGTAAGACTGCGGGTATCAAAAAAATTTTGAACATGGGGGAGGCTGTTCGGAGCAATGGCGCATATTTGTTGCCGCCCGCCCCAGTGAAGCAATGGCTCGGAATCCTTCCTTAGCACCAGCAAGGCCCAACTCTTCGCGCCGGCTGGACGCGCAGAGAAATGGAATGTTTGAAAGGAGCGCAATAAACAGGCTTCGACGTAAATACATAATAATATGCACGACTTATTGGGGAAAACCAAAGTAAAATGTGTATACTCGTCCTATATAATTCACGAAACTGCTATCGTCACTTCTTCTGACCTCCTGAACCTTCTGATTCTCCTGCAAATATAATTGTGAAAATTCTTCTTCTTCTTCTTCTTCTTCTTCTTCTTCTTCTTCTTCTTCTTCTTCTTCTTCTTCTTATGTGAGGTCGAACATCTTAATTTATTCTGCGCGTCTGATTCATTCTGTCCATTGTCAAACCACGATGTACGTTGTTGTTCCGTTGTACCAATATGCGACGTACCTTCACTGTCACCCGCCGCAAAGAGGAGAAATTTCGTATTTCCGGTATTAGTTGAAGAACAACAAAATTTCTTTTTCAGGTACTACTGGCAACAAAAACCGACAAATTCTCATGTAATTACTTTTTATTTATCTCTGTATTTTCTTGGTTTTCTGGTAATTGCTGTGCTAACTTCATGTCATGCTAGCCAAATGTTCATAGCAAGGTCAAATGTAGAGCGACATTTTTTGTGTAACATAGTAACAACAATAAAAGCGATAAATTTTGAGTTTATTTTTAATTTTTTTTAACTTTGCTACCCTACTTTTACGGACTTGCGATCTGGGAATGCCAAACCAGACGCGGCACTGGAACTGTGGTTTGCAAATAGACAACTTTAAGAATCCGCTTACCAAGTTTACTAATACTTAAGATTTTGATTTATATTTATTTAGTAAAAAAAATAACAGTAAAAATTGTATGTGTCGTATGGGGGAGAAGATAGCGATACTGATTGCCTGGCTTGCTCGCTGTCATTTTTCGCTTTATACTTCCCGCTCCACCTCCGCTATCGCTGCTACTGATCATTCTTGAGTTTTCGGTTATAGAGGATACGAGAACGTCTGCCCCAATTGTAGTACCAGTAGTGCGATTTGTGAAATAAAACAAACTAGTGATGCTTCAGAATAGCACAAATTTTCTCGAATTAGTTCGTTTCATAATTTCTTTTCGCTGGGTTATATTTTCGGTTTTCCTTCTCCCTTTTCCTCCCTGCCATCCATTGCCACGTAATGATGATTTTTCCATTTTGTTTTCAATTTTTGATTCACAAATGATACAACCGAAACATGACTTTAAGAATCTATAGAAGACTAAAACATCGTCATATATGGACATTTTCGTTGAAAAAGTTTAAGAAACTAGCGTTTGAGTGTTCCTGAAAATGCAGAATAGCGAACTCAGTTTTTCAGAATACTTTTGAGTCGTCGAGGAACTTTATTAGACATCATTTAAATAAAGCACGAATACTCATAAATGAAATAATGTATACAAGTCTGCGGTAATGTAACTTTTAAGAAGTGAGAGAAATGTCAAAAAAATTACAATTTTGTAAGTTAAAGGCAGTATTGCTCTATTGTTGTTTTTATGTCCTTTTTACATTACAATTAGCAGTATCCCTACCAAAAGTTTGAAGAAAAATTGGAGCCAATTTTGTGAATTTTTTTTGATAATTTTGTAATGCACATATTTTACGCAATATTGCGCGAAAACTATTTAAAGTTTCAAAGAAATGTGCATGACGTCAATGAAAGAACCTAATTAGGGAGAACAAATTTAATTTGAAGAAAAAATTATATTGAATATTGTTGTGAGAAGATGCTGAAAAAATGGAATTTTTTGTAAGTTAACAGTGAAATTCAGACCACATACCATACCAATACCAGTTTTTGAGAAAATTTTGAAAATGTCGCACGGGCTTCATTTAAAGTGTCCCGAAATTTTAAAGAATCTTTTTCAAACTCGCTAAGCTTTGAGACAGGCCAGATCGACCGGGGAATATTCATTTTTGAAAAAATTCTAGCACAGAGATTACGAATATCACAATAAAAACGTCATATCACAGTCACAGTTTTTAAATATACCGTATCATGCCGTATTTTGCTATTAATGCATATAAATTTAAATTGCACCTTATAAGATATGTAGAATCAATGCGCATAAAATCAATTTAAAAATAAAATATTTGTTCAGTTTATCTGTTCCATTTTTATGAAATTAGGCATTCGAGATTTTATATTTGAAGTTTGCCGTCTTTATTCTCGGGTCTGGTAGTCGCGCTCAATTACGAGTATGTCTTCGATGTCTTAGTAGGTTGTAGTGGATGTTTTAAAAGAAATAACGCGCATCCTCATATACTGCGCATCAGTCACCGAAAGGAATTATTTTTGCCCCTTACATTATCGCAAGTGTACAAGCATACATCTATTAGGGTGTCAGATTCCGAGTCAGTCGGTATCATGCGGAACTGCAGCCGCAGCGTGCGTGACATTCGTGTCTGGTTCGCGTGTGTCTTAAATACATTAATACATTACAGTTCTGTAGTTTTTATAAAGTGAAATTCACAATATGAACTATAGAATTCAGTCAGTTCGATAAAATGCAAATTGTCATTTCACACCGAAAGTGTGCGAATCAACCCGATAACTTGTGTTAAGTTTGTTGAAGATTTACACCCAAACTTCAAAGGGAAAAGATACATGAAATTACAAAACTTCTGTATTCTTTATACGTTTGGTGTCGTGTTTGTGATCTGGACAAACAATGGCCTGCTCACCAGTGTTGTGACACCTGTACAACGAACCTTAGACAGTGGCTATCTGGAAAACGCAAATCATTTTCATGTGCTCTACTGATGTTGTGGAGAAGTAAGGATCAGAAACTAGTCCTGGAATTGTTTCTCTTTTCCAGACATTAGATTTTTTAATTGCCCAGAGAACACATACAAGCTGAACAAGTTTCATTTTTATAGTGATCTAGAGCTGGAAGAATAACAAAGAAATTGTATATCTCAAACTCCTCTTAAAAAAAAGTGGACTTATTTCCCTCTTAAAATCTCCGATTCAGTTGTTACTTCAAGCAAAAATCACGCGATTACTTCGTGTTTTTCCCCCCTCAAAATATTGAACATATCCTAATTTAAAGATATAACATTTTAGAACAGATTTCATTAAGTCATCAATATTGTAGTTTTGCGATTTTTGTTTTTGAAAATACAGAGTATATACTGATATGAGTGATATGTGATATAATAGATATGCGTCATTGTCATAAGCGCACTTCCCTCTAGTCGAGAGAGAAAAATAAAGATAAAATTTGCAACTCGTTTGCGAACTTACGGGTTTATTTTTGCGATTGTATAACAAACGATCCAGTGGAGATAGTGGCAAATCCTTCTGTGTCGGAGGACATAAAATAGTCAGTTCGACCGTACTAAGCATAGTTTGTAAGCTATAGACCAGAATACAGTATTTCGGTTGTTGACCTCGGACGGAGCGTCACATACCATGCACATCGCCGTTGGACTGGATCTGTTCCTAATTGTAGCATTGCCAGGCACTGAGCGAGACGGCGAGAGAGAAAGCTTTCTGGTCAGCGGCGCGTTGCCGACAATGCTCTTCCGCCGTTTTTACTGTCTGTTCTCTTCCAACTCTCGTTTCTGTCGTCGCTGAACGCTCGTCAACATCTACCCTCTCTAGCAGTGGCTCTGTCATCCAAGGAAAATATTGTTTTTACGTCAGTCTGAAATTAGGTCGGTCACTCCGAGTGACGTGGTGAGTGATTCTCCGAATATTGTGAGGGGGCCACCTGTGTAGGTTGCGTCAGAATCCTTGAAGTTTCTTGACGCATTTGTTCATAAAGATGCGGGGGAGCGAGCAAGGAGCGCGCGACGTGGTTGTTTAGGGATACGGCGCTGTCCGTTTGCGACCCCCCTCTCATTTCGCAGCTGCGGCTTCTTTATGCTGAGTCGCATAGCGGCCTGTCATAATCTATAATTCGCTAAGGATGAGTTCTTGTATCCTTAAAAAGAAATAATCTACACAAAACTCCGTAAGTGTGCTACTGCTGGAGAGGGAATTGCGTCTCCTAGTCCTGCAGATTGAAGGCCAAAAAAAATATTGGTACGCAGATAATAATGTAGGGCAGAGAGCAGGCATATCAATTAACCCGCAAGCACAATACTTCGCAACACGTTACCATTCTGCGTAACTCGTAAACGATGAATTATAGGCCCTTAAAACCGAAGTTCGTCTGTGAAGGGACACTATTGCCAACCGATCGGCGGGCAATAGGCACAGGATTTCGAAAGGAAAGATGGACGGCTGTCAGTTGGGATGTCTCTCGTTGCGGGAAGTCTCTTGAGGAGGAGACAGAGTAAATCATTATATGTTGTTGTTTTCGATTTCATTGATGCTATTATACTGTAATAATAATTTAGCGAACCTGTTTTACGTATGAGTTTGTAAGTCGCAGATTAGTCTTAACACCCAAAATTAACCACTAAAATGCAACTGAGCTCAACGGAACTGTTGTAGTGTCTTGTTGATTTTCGGTCGTTAAGATTAATCTGTGATGTTGATAATAATATTAATAACAACAATGCAATATTTGTATGTATGATAAATAGTGTATAATACATGCTAATCCTTGTTTTAGGTCTAAATACATCATTGGTTCCAATGTACATCTCAGAAATTGCTCCTCTCAATTTAAGAGGGGGTCTGGGTACCGTTAACCAATTGGCTGTGACTGTTGGCTTGCTGCTTTCACAAGTACTTGGCATCGAGCAAATTCTTGGCACAGACGAAGGATGGCCAATCCTTCTTGGTAAGTGGATTACTGGTGTAACGATTATTGTAATGAATCCTTCTTTTATTAGAAATGTTTTCGCTAATTAACAAAAAAAAGTAACATTACTGTAGTAGACGTAGTATAGTAGCAATAGCTTAGTGCTTAATAATTCTTATTGTATAAAGCCGTCAGGCCCCCCCAATAAACGTTATGGCTTTGTCATTTGATTAATTGCCTCAAAATGTCTTATTAGTACATTAAATAATACACGTATGAGTAGATTCTTTACTAAATATAAAATAAAATTATTCATCAAATACTTGCTGCAAGAGTCTTGGGACGCAGTTTACAATACTGTTGATACAATCGGTAAATATTTTTTTTTCTTTTTCCAACACTTTCATTTCATTTGAACACTTGCTTTCCTCTTCAAAAAAGAAAATGAAATATTTCATGGAAAAGCAATTCTTGGATAACACAAGGAATTAGGACATCATGTAATAACAAACGAATTCTTTCTTGCGTTTCTATGTATAATAAATTATTTTAAGATGTCCTCCTCTATTTAAAAAATACAAATCATTGCTAAGAAAAGTCATAAGGCAGCATAAAGCATGAGGAAAATGATCAGTATATTTTGAACTCAAATAATAAAACAAAAGCAATGTGGAATATAGTAAACAATTGACCAAATCGACTAGAAACCTTGTAGAGAAAGTTGTTTTAAAAGATAACAATAGAAATTTGATCGATGCGGCAACAATGGCTAGTCTCATTAACCAATACTTTTCGAGGATTGTTGCCGATCTCACTAAGGGTCTTCAGCCACAAAATTCTGTATCAGACGTTTCCCCAAAAATTTTAGACACGATATTTGTTTCCGAAACTTTTTCCTATGAAATTCTCAAAATAATCAGTAGACTAAAAAATAAATAATCGGTCGGTTTAGATGAATTTTCGGATTGTTTGTTAAAAGTTTGCCATTATACACCTGTTAACTCACATATTTAATGTATCCTTATGCACAGGAATTTTCCAGATAGTTTTAAAACAGCTAAGAAGCTCTTTTCAAAATGGCAACAGAAATGAAATTCAAAATCATTGGCCAATTTCTCCTTTGTCGGTTTTTTCAAAAATATTAGAGAGACTTTTTTACGTACGAATGGAAAAATTTCTTAGTAAACCCGACGCGTTTTCAGATTGCCAACATTGGTTTCGAAAATCAAAATCTACGGAAACAGCCATATTTTCTTTTCTTAAAGATGTCGCCTCATCCACGCATCAAAACGAAGCACCTATTGGAATATTTTTAGATCTTTCAAAGCTTTTGACGTCATTGGTCATAACATTTTACTTTCAAAATTACCTTAGTATGGAATTTGTGGTGTTGATCTAGATTGCTTTGTTCGTACCTTTAACAACGATCTCAGAGAATAGAAATACCTTACTGGAATAATGGAACATTATGTACACACCTTTCTGATTATTTGCCAATTGCATGTGGGAATCGATTTTAGGTCCTATTCTCTTCCTACTATATGTAAACGACAGGTCCTCGACGATTAGAAACGGAAGAACAGTTCTCTTTGCGGATGATACGAATATTCTTTGCAATAAAGAAACCTTAAATAGTACAATAGCAGATATTTCAAATTGGTTCCGTAATAACAAATTAACAGATAGTGAAAAGAAAACTGTTTCAATTCAGTTTTTCATTTCAGATAAACAGCTCTGCACTTCACTGAGAATGAACGGTGTGCCATTGACTGATGCCTTTGACTGATGCCTTTGACCGATGCCTTTGACCGATGCCTTTGACCGATGCCTTTGACCGATGCCTTTGACCGATGCCTTTGACCGATGCCTTTGACCGATGCCTTTGACCGATGCCTTTGACCGATGCCTTTGACCGATGCCTTTGACCGATGCCTTTGACCGATACCTTTGACCGATGCCTTTGACCGATAACAAAATTTTTTGGTCTTTCAATTCACTCAAACCTCAAATGGAACGTCCATTTAAATGAATTGAACACTAAATTAAGTTCTTTATGCTACGCTTTCAGAATTCTTTCAAATTCAGTCAGCCTACACATTGCTCGTTGTGTGTATTTCGCGAATCTTCATTCCCGCCTGAGATATGGCATAATATTCTGGGGAAATACATCTTATAGCTCCCAGACGTTTAGATTACAAAAAAGAATTGTACGAATAATAAGCAAATTCCACCCACGTGATTCTTGTAAGCCTCTCTTTATTAATCTAGGTATTTTACCATTACCTTGTCTCTTGATATATGAATCAGTTTTTTTGTTTAAAATTACTTACTTAAGGGCGGGCATGTATTTTCAGCAAACGCTGATATCTATAACTACAACACTCGACGTAATCATATTCATCAGGTGACAGTATCAACTGCTCACTACAAAAAAGCACATACAATTCATGTACATTATTTTAAAACACCTTCCCAGATAACATTAAAGGATTAAATTCGATACGAAAGTTTAAGTCCTAAGTAAAATCTTTTCTGCTGCACAACTGTTTCTATACAATGAGAGACTATACCGAGCATCCAAAAAGTAATATTAATGTTATTAAAGTAATATTAATTTTTAAAATGACATTTAATGTATTATATATCATTTGTATTGTAAAATTGTAAAGAACCTGTAACAAGTATTGTACTTCAGCTTTTGGGTCAGACTCCCATCTCGATCTGGTTTTCGTCCAGTTCTCCTGATCCTTGAGCAAATGCTGAAATGGCCCCTTGTTTTGATTCTGTACATAAATGTAAACTCAAATTAACTTCCCGGCATGGCACGTCACACACAGTTTGTAACTGTTTCTGACGTAAATAAATAATAAATTATTACAAGGAACTTGTGTTTTAGTATGTAAGCCGTACGTGAGGAACTGAGAACATAATATGAATAGTTCCCGGAATTAGTTTGCGACAATCGCAAGTTCAAGCTAATAGAAGGAAGTACATTATCTTGGTATTTTGTTATTCTTCTTATGAGCGTAACATGATTCGTTGACATCAGCTCGAACTCTGCATGCAGTCGTATCAAACGTAGCGCAAACAGTGTGAAACGTAGTACTTGATAAATGATATTGTATCTTTTATTGTTTTTTTTTTTATTTTATTTTTTTATTTCCAACATCCTTATAACTTCGATTACTTCACTATGGTTTGAGAGACACGATTCCATGGCGAAAATGCAAATTTTCATCTTACATATACTCTCTGTGCATCATTATGTGAGGTTCAAAGTTATCTGTTTTGCACCCACATTGTTGATTGTTGGCCCCCCTGTCGCGTGCCATTCTTGTATATTTGGTACTTCCCCGTTCGGTCTCCGCGCTGAAGTGCGAGCCGTCGAGCCAAGGTGAAATTGAAAAGTGTGCTATAGTATACGTTTCCATGTTTTCCTTCAAACCGCTCATTTTGTTATTCTCCAGAAATTTATTTTTCATAGCAATTAGTTGTATTGCGCTATTTAATTCAGAGATCCTAAAAATTGCTACATTTTCCATTGCTGTGAATTTTAATTCTATAACCGATAGCCTCACCAGTTGAATTGGCGTTCATAAATTGACGGGGTTTGACGGGCTCTGGCCACGGCCTATTCTGTTAGTAAGTTATTACAAACATGTTCCAATAAGTTCCAGCTACAACGAAGTGCAACTCTTGAGTAATTATTGTTTTTTCTCTAGATATGCTCCGGTTCAAAAATGAATTTCTATTAGATTTTTTCTCATAGTTCGTGATAATCAAGAACATATTACGCTAATCTAAGAGTTTATAATTGATAATGTTAGAAATAAAGTGAAATCATCGAAGGAAGAGAAAAATATATCCGAAATTTGCCCTTTATGCAAAATTTCGAAGGAAGATGATGAAAACACTGTCTAGAATATTTTATTTACAAAAATTGTCTTGCCTATTATCAAGATAGAACCAGTTCCATCATTTACGACGTGTGGTCAACATCGCCTTCAGTTTTGCGAAAAATCAATTTGAACAAAAGGAGAGGTATCTTCGCAGAGGTCACATCATTTGAATCATGAGTCTGCTTTAATTCTGCGAGCGGCGAGTATTGCTACACATCATGATAGAAAGCTAGAAGAGAGTAGCTTCAAAATTATATAGACTATCAACTGATCAATAAAAGGGAGTAGGCAGCGTTTTAAATAGAAGTTTTTTCACACATGTGAAGAAACGCTGGAACTCTTTTAAGAAACAATTTGTGTAAGGAACAATATTTGTATATTAGAAGAATGAACTTAGGATAATTGAAGGAGGCAGCAATATATATGTATATGTATATATATATATATATATATATATATATATATATATATATATATATATATATATATATATATTGCGTGCGTGCGCGCGTGTGCGCGTGCGCGCGTGTGCGCGCGCGTGCGCGCGTGCGTGTGTGCGCGCGTGCGTGTGCGCGCGTGCGTGCGTGTGTGTGTAGACGACCTACCTATAGACCGTTCCTATAAACGACCTAGTTGAGGAACTTCCAATACAAAAAATTGTGGAAAACACAACGGAACAAATAGTGTGTTTAAAAGATGTCATTAAGCATATGACTGTATGCTAAATGTTAGCAATGCGGGAGCAATATCAATGCGGGAATTATATCTAGTTACGGTTGTGAAGGCCCTTTTAGCTGATCAGTGTAAAGGTAAAAATTAGATACCTACTCGTGACAATCATTTTAATGCTTTGTTTTCAACCACCTAGATACCTCTTCGTTTCTTGACAAAATTTGTCATTTGAAAATACAGAATTGCCAGTAGGTTATGTAGGAAAAGAGAGATCTAAAGCAGGAAATAAAAATACAAATATGTTCAGTAGCATCGGGCAAGGCAAAGCTGCAGGCGGAATCATTTGGAAGATATTTTCGATTCAGCAGTCGACATTTCAGATTCAGTGGTTTTTAGCTTTAATTTAGGAAAAGGGATAAGACACCAAAACAAATGAAATATTCCTTCTGAAATAATAGATATGCTGACCAAGGCAAAGAAAGTGCGGATGTCACGTTGAGGAAGAAAAAGAATAAGAACAGGAGGAAGAATAAGAAAAAAAGTGCAATGATCGAGATGATTTGAAGACTGATGAAAGTATTTTGAAATATGGTGTGATTCCAATAGATGTTTTGTATACTCCAATTAGTGAATAGGAAGAGTTAAGCTGGCATGTTTTTATTCAACATTTTATTAAAAAATATAAATTTGTACATTTTGTATTTTTTGCAGAATTATATATGGTCTTTGTTTTTTAATGCGTTTGAAGCATTTACATTTGGTACGTTCTTCACAATTTATAGTTATTAATTTTGTCCACAAATATGGGTCTCAGAAACCATAGTGCATTCCCCAAATCTAGGTAGATTCAATTTTTTACACGATTGTCTCCAACATTACTCCTATTTCCTAAAAAGGATCTTATCTTAATTACATACACTTCTTCGCGAGAAAATCTTTCTTATTAATGTCGCCAATTTGAGTCGATATTGTTAGTAAGAACTCTTGTTGCTAGGTCCGCATAATGCAGTGAGTGACTCACAGTTACGTGGCTAAAATTGTTTTGTTTTAACCTACAGATCTCCCGCAAAGTTAGTGAAAAATGATACTCGCTATCACCGACTGCAACAAAGTGTCGTGCGTCCCTCGTATTTTGAAGGTTCATTTTCAGGTAAACGTCACCCGTTCAAAATAACAAATACTAAAATGACACCAAAAACCCTTTCCAAAACCACAATTTAAAAGTGAGCTAACACGGTCTACTCAAAATGGTAGCAAGTCATTATAAGTAGAGATATAATTTTATGGTCAATGAAAAGGGTCAATATCGGTGAAAAAAAAGCTGAAAAAAGGATAAAAGTGATGAAAAAGAAATACTAATTATTGTAATTAAAGCAAGTATATATGGTGAATTTATTTACCAACTAGCTGAACCCATGCAAAAACCTCGCAGATTTGAACTCAATTAGATGGAATGTATTCGCCTGGAATGTATTTCTTCACCTGCGGAGAGCAGAACTCAACTTCTGTTTTAAAATATTTCTACCAAAAATCAACTCTTGTAATATTGCGTATTTTATTCCTCACCATCCTGATCGTGATTTTGATATCTATGACACATGATAGTACATTTCTCTAATTAATAAATAGTGCTATGAATACCACGTTAATATTCTTTTTGTCATAAGTGCCTCTGGAGGCAGCAATGAAAAATGTTTATGGAAGCGTAATGTAGTCGAGCCAGTACTGCCGATTACGTGGACTCGAGTTCAAATCTTGACAACGTGGACATATCTTTACTGCCACGTGTACTATATAAAGAGAGAGAGAGTTATGTAATGATGCAGTGGAATGTGTCGAAATTTTCACAGAAAACACTTTTTGTATGTCGCTGATTCGAAAAACGAGAATTGTTTACATGTTTTGGAGTTCTTCAACCTGAAAAACTTCTGAATTTTCGAAAAATCTCTGTTCCCGTGCGTGTAACAGGTTCTGTATTATTAAAACAAAAAAAAACATAAATTAAAAAAACGTTACTTTGCTCTTGGCTGCGTGTTAATTTTTAGCGTAAAAAGGACGATGTAAGGACCAAAATAATCCCAATACCCTTATCAGTCGTGTCATATTAACCCCCAAAAAATAAAGTATATGTCATGGCACGGATTAGTATTTTTAAAATCTCGTTTACGCATAAAAATGGAGTCGTTTTCAAATAGCCTTTTCAAATATGTCTTGCCATTACAAATGACTAAGTGACATCAAAAGTGTCTTATCTCAACGGAAAAGTTTTTGAATGAAAAATATGTCATTTCGGCATTGATTTTTTCCCCCAAAGTCTGTAACATTTTGTGTTCCTGCTATGTGGTCATTAATAATAAAATATATTTCTTATTGTTTTCTATTTGTTAATTTTGAATATCAATCAGTAACAATTCTTAAAGTGTATCACATTAGCCCCACTTTTTTGCTGCATCATACTAACCCCGACTGATCCTCTTTTTCAAAATAAATATAGTAGATCCCAAGTTGATTAAAGACTGTAAGTGAAGAAACTATTAGATATGTCACATAAAAACACAGTTATACATATTTGTTGAAACACATTGCAAGCTTGACGTTTCTTGACAATTGTTCCATTGTCATCTTCAGGTGCTCGAGGTTATATAAATCAGTCATCGCCAGTGAAAAAAACATAACTTAGAAGTTGTTAACGATATCTTACAGTGTGTCAATGAGATGTATCTCAGATCCGACATGATCTTTGTTGTAAGAATCGGAATGTACTGAGCTCACATTCTTGTTACACTGTGACAACAATGTGAAGCCAGATCATTCTGTTTCTTCTCACGATTTCCATATTGAATCTGAGGTTCATATCGTTCATTCATTGTGAGATATATTTAACAACTTCTAAGTTATATTTTTTCTCTCACGATAGCACATTTATGTAACCTTGAGCACCTGGTGATGACAATGAAACAATTGTTCAAACGTCGTGATTGCAATGTGTTTCAATAAATAGGTAAAACTGTGTTTTTATGAGAAATATCCAATACACGGTTACTTTACTATTGTCTTTAATGGACTTGGGATCTACTATATTTATTTTGAAAGTATGTGCTGTTGGTATATCAATGTCTCATGTCAAGAATAAATCATCTGTTTAATGGAACGCAACATAGCATGTGTTTGTTCACAAAAAATAAGTCGAGAAAATGCTTCTTGAAACTAGTTATATTTTAATATTGCGTAATACTTACCAGACTGTCGCTCATTATCATACATAATAATGAGTCCATTTTGAACCAAGTGGATCCAGATCTGGTTCCAAACCCGATTTACCGATTTCAATTTCACTACTAGTCGAGAAAGAAATCTTCTAGGAAAAATATTGGAATATATTGGCAGCAAAATGTAAAAATATGCAAAGAAATGTTTTCCTTATATGTACTATGCATGTAAATATGGATAAATATGTTTTTAATCACCTCAATAAGGTTTCTGTTTATTTCGTTTACTACTGTTTACTTCGTAAACACAACACAAAATGTCGAACTTAACTAACGAACAAATAAATATGTTATTATAAACACATCCTATCCCTCAATATTACACACGACATTGGAATCATCCCAGTCAAAGTACAACTATCTTTATCAAAGCCTCACTAAAAAATCATGTTATACAGTATTGTTTTATGAAACATTTCCAGTTGACATTAAGCAATTAAAAGTTGTTCAGAAGATCAAAAGCTATAACAATTTTGAATGCCGCATTACTGATCGTATTCATGTATAGATTTCACTGAGTATCAAAACCGTATGTAATATTTTCCTTAAAATAATTTATTTGTAGTTTTACAATGTGTAATTTTAAAATACTGAATATACTTGTTAGAAGATTATTATTAAGTTGTTCTAGGTCCTGTACCTCATTTCGATTTTCCGTACCGTTACCCGTAATCCACTGAGTAAATGCAGAAATAAAGTGTTGCTTTCCTTCTGAGTAGTAAATATACGACCATTTATTAATATGCGTATTCCTGTAGTATATTTCATCGGCGAATGACATCGATTACACACCCCGTGGATTCCAGTGCGACACGGCGTTTCGACCAATCGCATTCCTAGAATTTTTGGAATCCACGGACAGAATTGCATTATCTTTGCAACTTGCAATACGGTTTTTTAATAACAATCGCTGTGTGAGAAGGAACAAAAGGGCAAAGGGGGACAAGTGAGACAAAGCGGAGAAAGGAGGACGAAGAGGGAACGGGGACAAAGTTGGACAATTGGAACAAAATTAACAAAATTGGAAAAGTGGAGAAAAGGGACAAAATGGGAAAAGTGGGATAAATTAGACTATTAGGAAAATGGGACACTCGGACAAAATGTGATAACAGGACAAGGCGACAAAATGGAGCAATGGGACAAGGGTTGCCAATGGGACAAGGGTTGCCAATGGGACAAGGGTTGCCAATGGGACAATGTTTTCAAAGTGAGGCAAGGGGCGAACAGGATCTAAGCTCGCGAGTCCTCTAAGTTATTTTTAATGGACTCTCGAACATTTTACTCTTCGAGCAGTAGCTATGCACGTGTCTTGCGTTGGATGGTTGGTTGCCAATCAGCTAAGCGCGTGTTCGCCGACGTAACTAACAAAAATCTGTTCAAAATATATTCTAAAAATTGAAGACCGTAGAGAAAGTATAGTATTCTACTCTCACATAATGACTATTATCAAGTACTCGTTGAAGAATATGCGTCCCCTGCGCCCTCTCCAACGACACACGCAGTTTTTTTACGTTAACTTAGTAAATAAGCAAATAAATAAAATAAATATGGATTAGACAAATAAATGTCAGCCGTAACAATCCACATCCACATTATTTTATTATCAGGGTATGTGATGAATTATCACAATGAAGATGGATATCATGACTCGTCTTTATATTTTATTAATTTAACGTCAAAACTGTAATACTAGTTGTGACGTTAGAAAACAAGAATAGAAAAGCCACATTTACTATTCAGATGCAAAGAAAAGTTCATCTCTGCATTTACTCAACGAATTAATGGAAACGAGATCAAGTAGGAAGAAAGGATCCAGAACGGTTTTTAGTAGATTCAATCAGTGCTTATTCGACTCATTGCGTTAGTTCATGTATCCGTGTAGGACTGTTGTATGCAAAAGAGAATACTTTTGTGTCAGACATTAATTGAAACAATAGATCTAAGAGCATTGATATAAGAAATTGAACTTCCTAAAAGTAGTGCTTAAAATGGATGAGACATCTTCTCAAAATATTATGCTAGTTTTTTTTACTGTCTAATGTACTGAGAAATTGGAGTGTACCATTGAAGCTAAAATATGCCTTGTAACGTAAAATTTCATGTTTCATACGAGTGTTATATGTTCTTATTATACATGTATGTATATGTTTATATTTGTGTATGAGACTGTACTATTTATTTCTGTCTTATAATGTCAAGGTCTAGCAGTTTGTCCAGCACTTCTACAGCTGACTTTGTTGCCTTTTTGCCCTGAGTCACCAAGATACTTGCTCATTACGAAGCAGTGGGAAGAACAAGCGAGGCAAGGTATGAATATACTGAACATATAAAACCTTCTTTTCTTTTATATGTAATTTTTAACTAAATTATCTATTGATCGCAAAACTAGTCCATGTTGACTCCACATCCTATGTACTTCTTAACGTAGTGGTCAGTACACAAATTGATCACTATTTGGAGAATTCCTTCTAAGGTATTTTGAATTTTTAAGCAAAATCACTTGTTGAAATTCAAAATTTCATTCATCGTTTAGGATGTCATCATTTTGTAGTCTGAAGTCTTGGGTTTGAAGATTTTAACGAAACTCTAGGTGTCTCTACACGGGCAGTGTTTCTTGCCGGTATTCGGACGAGTGTCGTCTGTGCATACTGACAGTGTTTACACATCGCTGAGCGGGACTAGGCCGGTAACTGGCAAGGCACCTTTAAAAACTGTACGTGTCGTAGATATTTAGTACCTTATATGATATCCATACGTTTACATATTTTTATGGTGTTTAGAAATGAATTTTATTACTGGAGATGTGAAAAATTTATATTTTTTGTTACTACAAATACGAGAAAAATAAAGAGCCTAAGTGTCTTCACAAAACAGAAGGTGATGTTTAAAAGTAAATAATTTGAGTTTAAAGGCGGAAGATGTCAAAAGTCAAGAATAAATCCTCAAATGGAACCCATTATGTGTGATTGGTAGCAACAAATAAGTCGAGAAAATACTTCTTTAAAATGCAAACACAGGAAAACACAGAAGAGTAATAATACGTAAATGAAAGAAGACTCAAAATATATGCTTTGTGCAGGAGAACTTATTAACAATCCTTTCGATCTTGCAACATATTTCTTAATGTTAAAAATCCATTGCTAAATAACTACAACATTCTATTTTGCCAAGAGTAATGCCTTGCGCATGAGATGAAAACAAATTATTAAAAATCCTTAATATTTAAAAATCCCGAATTTGAAATCCATTTTGCAGAAACACGATGAAAGAGTATTCAGGCATAGATAAAATTGAATATCATTAGTACATTACTTGCAAACGTTGCACTGCCGTTGCCTTTCTGTCATCGAAGCCACATCACCCAGAGGTGTTTGTTATTATCATTAGAAAAAGATAAAATGCTCTGAAAGGCAGAAAAAACGTTCGAAATATACGAAGAGAAAATACAGTTGAGGTGGTAATAAAGAAGGAAAGTGAATAATTTGAGTAATGAAAAAGAATTCGTTTCAATTGAACCTGCGCTGTGGCTACATGGTATGTTTCCAAAAGTATTAATTTTGTATATTAATTAGTTGTTTTTAAAAGCATTGCGAGGCTCTAATGTTATTGAATAAATTTTATTCCCAAACAGTCCAATGAGTACACTGGAATAGATGGTTTTGGTCATCTATGTATCAAAGGAAAGATTCTATAGATGGTGGTTAGCACACTGATTCAAATTCCGAGTTCGTGGATTTAATATGTGAGCGAATAATCCTCGGTACGCATCGATGTGTTCGTGGAATGTAAAACGACCCCCAAAAGGTGTTTGGTGAAATTAAATTCCCCAAAACTCCTCTCAAATCAAATCTCATATTCGCCTAATCAGAAAATATGCATTCGAGAACTCTTGCCTTCAACATTCGCAATAAGTAAAGTTTGTTATAATAACTTTTTTCACACACATCATTACTCTTGAGTGCTAAGAATCTAAAAGAAAGTAAATTTCCTAACGTAATGCAATATCTTTTCTTCCTCATGAAAAGTGACTAAAATCACCTAAAAGAAATGTGATGTCTTTCAGTGTAAATCGATTGTTACTGACCGACATGAACTTCCATGGATGTTTCTAAAGGCTGTCACCTTTTCTCCCTCTCTCTCTCTCTTCCCTCTCTTGCTCTTTCTTCCCTCTCTTGCTCTTTCTTCCCTCTCTTGCTCTCTCTTCCCTCTCTTGCGATCTCTCTCTTCCCACTCTTGCGCTCTCTCTCTCTTCCCACTCTTGCGCTCTCTCTCTCTTCCCACTCTTGCGCTCTCTCTCTCTTCCCTCTCTTGCGCTCTCTCTCTTCCCTCTCTTGCGCTCTCTCTCTCTTCCCTCTCTTGCGCTCTCTCTCTCTCTTCCCTCTCTTGCGCGCTCTCTCTTCCCTCTCTTGCGCTCTCTCTCTCTCTTCCCTCTCTTGCGCGCTCTCTCTTCCCTCTCTTGCGCTCTCTCTCTCTTCCCTCTCTTGCGCTCTCTCTCTCTCTTCCCTCTCTTGCGCTCTCTCTCTCTTCCCTCTCTTGCGCTCTCTCTCTCTTCCCTCTCTTGCGCTCTCTCTCTCTTCCCTCTCTTGCGCTCTCTCTCTCTTCCCTCTCTTACGCTCTCTCTCTCTTCCCTCTCTTGCGCTCTCTCTCTCTTCCCTCTCTTGCGCTCTCTCTCTCTTCCCTCTCTTGCGCTCTCTCTCTCTTCCCTCTCTTGCGCTCTCTCTCTCTCTTCCCTCTCTTGCGCGCTCTCTCTTCCCTCTCGCGCTCTCTCTCTTCCCTCTCGCGCTCTCTCTCTCTCTTCCCTCTCTTGCGCTCTCTCTCTCTTCCCTCTCTTGCGCGCTCTCTCTCTTCCCTCTCTTGCGCTCTCTCTCTCTTCCCTCTCTTGCGCTCTCTCTCTTCCCTCTCTTGCGCTCTCTCTCTCTTCCCTCTCTTGCGCGCTCTCTCTCTTCCCTCTCTTGCGCGCTCTCTCTCTCTTCCCTCTCTTGCGCGCTCTCTCTCTTCCCTCTCTTGCGCGCTCTCTCTCTCTTCCCTCTCTTGCGCGCTCTCTCTCTCTTCCCTCTCTTGCGCGCTCTCTCTATCTTCCCTCTCTTGCGCTCTCTCTCTCTTCCCTCTCTTGCGCGCTCTCTCTCTTCCCTCTCTTGCGCGCTCTCTCTCTCTTCCCTCTCTTGCGCGCTCTCTCTCTCTTCCCTCTCTTGCGCGCTCTCTCTCTCTTCCCTCTCTTGCGCGCTCTCTCTCTCTTCCCTCTCTTGCGCGCTCTCTCTCTCTCTTCCCTCTCTTGCGCGCTCTCTCTCTTCCCTCTCTTGCGCGCTCTCTCTCTTCCCTCTCTTGCGCGCGCTCTCTCTCTTCCCTCTCTTGCGCGCTCTCTCTCTCTTCCCTCTCTTGCGCGCTCTCTCTCTCTTCCCTCTTGCGCGCTCTCTCTCTCTTCCCTCTCTTGCGCGCTCTCTCTCTTCCCTCTCTTGCGCTCTCTCTCTCTTCCCTCTCTTGCGCTCTCTCTCTCTTCCCTCTCTTGCGCTCGCTCTCTCTCTTCCCTCTCTTGCGCTCGCTCTCTCTCTCTTCCCTCTCTTGCGCTCGCTCTCTCTCTCTTCCCTCTCTTGCGCTCGCTCTCTCTCTCTTCCCTCTCTTGCGCGCTCTCTCTCTTCCCTCTCTTGCGCTCGCTCTCTCTCTCTCTTCCCTCTCTTGCGCTCGCTCTCTCTCTCTCTTCCCTCTCTTGCGCTCGCTCTCTCTCTCTCTTCCCTCTCTTGCGCTCGCTCTCTCTCTCTTCCCTCTCTTGCGCTCTCTCTCTCTCTTCCCTCTTGCGCTCGCTCTCTCTCTCTTCCCTCTCTTGCGCTCTCTCTCTCTCTCTCTTCCCTCTCTTGCGCTCGCTCTCTCTCTCTTCCCTCTCTTGCGCTCGCTCTCTCTCTCTCTTCCCTCTCTTGCGCTCTCTCTCTCTCTCTTCCCTCTCTTGCGCTCGCTCTCTCTCTCTTCCCTCTCTTGCGCTCGCTCTCTCTCTCTCTTCCCTCTCTTGCGCTCTCTCTCTCTCTCTCTTCCCTCTCTTGCGCTCGCTCTCTCTCTTCCCTCTCTTGCGCGCTCTCTCTCTTCCCTCTCTTGCGCTCGCTCTCTCTCTTCCCTCTCTTGCGCGCTCTCTCTCTTCCCTCTTGCGCGCTCTCTCTCTTCCCTATCTTGCGCTCGCTCTCTCTCTCTTCCCTCTCTTGCGCTCGCTCTCTCTCTCTTCCCTCTCTTGCGCTCGCTCTCTCTCTTCCCTCTCTTGCGCTCGCTCTCTCTCTTCCCTCTCTTACGCTCTCTCTCTCTTCCCTCTCTTACGCTCTCTCTCTCTTACCTCTCTTACGCTCGCTCTCTCTCTTCCCTCTCTTGCGCGCTCTCTCTCTTCCCTCTCTTGCGCTCTCTCTCTCTCTTCCCTCTCTTGCGCGCGCTCTCTTCCCCCCCTCTCTCTTCCCTCTCTTGCGCTCTCTCTTCCCCCTCTCTCTTCCCTCTCTTGCGCTCTCTCTTCCCTCTCTTGCGCTCTCTCTTCCCTCTCTTGCGCTCTCTCTTCCCTCTCTTGCGCTCTCTCTTCCCTCTCTTGCGCTCTCTCTCTCTTCCCTCTCTTGCGCTCTCTCTCTCTTCCCTCTCTTGCGCGCTCTCTCTCTTCCCTATCTTGCGCGCTCTCTCTCTTCCCTCTCTTGCGCTCTCTCTCTCTTCCCTCTCTTGCGCTCTCTCTCTTCCCTCTCTTGCGCTCTTTCTCTCTTCCCTCTCTTGCGCTTTCTCTCTCTTCCCTCTCTTGCGCGCTTTCTCTCTCTTCCCTCTCTTGCGCGCTCTCTCTCTCTCTTCCCTCTCTTGCGCTCTCTCTCTCTCTTCCCTCTCTTGCGCGCTCTCTCTCTCTCTTCCCTCTCTTGCGCGCTCTCTCTCTCTCTTCCCTCTCTTGCGCGCTCTCTCTCTCTCTTCCCTCTCTTGCGCGCTCTCTCTCTCTCTCTTCCCTCTCTTGCGCGCTCTCTCTCTCTCTCTTCCCTCTCTTGCGCGCTCTCTCTCTCTCTTCCCTCTCTTGCGCGCTCTCTCTCTCTCTCTTCCCTCTCTTGCGCGCTCTCTCTCTCTCTTCCCTCTCTTGCGCGCTCTCTCTCTCTCTCTCTTCCCTCTCTTGCGCGCTCTCTCTCTCTCTTCCCTCTCTTGCGCGCTCTCTCTCTCTCTTCCCTCTCTTGCGCGCTCTCTCTCTCTCTCTTCCCTCTTGCGCGCTCTCTCTCTCTCTTCCCTCTCTTGCGCGCTCTCTCTCTCTCTTCCCTCTCTTGCGCGCTCTCTCTCTCTCTCTTTTACAGTACTTGTTTGGTATTCAAAGAATGATTTTTAAGTTGTCTTGGGGATGTGTAAAATATTAAGGGGTAATAGATTTCCCTTGGGGCTTGACATATGACATTCAGAGAGTAAAGTTGTAACATATTATTTCAAAAAATTGTTATTCTTGTCTGAAGATGACACAAAACATGTGCGAAACCTAAATAGAATGTACTGTTGTACACGGAAGTTATAAATGTATTGTGAAATTTGGTTTAATTATATAACTGACAATATTTTGTTAAAACGTTTTAAATTTATTTATTTGTACTTAATGCCTATTTCATTTTGTAAGAATTTTGCTTAGCATTTACAAGAACCAAATGGACATAGATTTCTCACTCTCTGTTACACGATTCCCTTGCTTTCACTATCCTATCATGTGAATCGTCTACTGGAGTCCTGCATGTCAAGAAACTCCGCATTCTTGGAATTTTAATTGACAACAGAAGCATCAGAAACGCTACGTCAAAACAGAAAATTAAAAAAAAATAGTGCCAGTTTACAACAATCGTCGCTGAAATCATTGAAACGTTTTATACAATTGTATAAAGAAGTTACTCTAAGAAGGGAAGAAATTTCTGTAAGTTGGATACATAGGGAAACAAATGAATCGTCATATCTGACGATGGCATTGCAAGAGGTAGTATCAAAGCGATTTACAAATGAGTCAAATGCAAACGCACACATTGACGAATTGAGTGCATGGACATTACCTCCAGTTACGTTCCCAGTAGTAGCCGATCAGTAGCGGTCAAAGTGGCCACTTCTTAGAGTAATCTCTATTTAAGAGCTCAGCTAAAACAGTAACAATTTTGAAGCTTCTGCCGTAAAAGATTACTGTTGTTCATGCTCTGCAGCCTCGAGATCCAGATGTTCGAGTTCGCATTATTGAATACATTTTTGTAGAGCTATGTGATGATCTTGATATTCCTTTGAGGTTTTTTGATGTAGCTTTTTTCTGGTAAGTGTGCACACCAGTAGCCGAAACAACCGCTATTAAGCGTGGAACCACACCTGCCACACGAAGATATTAAAAATTTCGCCAATCTGATATCCAGTCAAGTTGTATCGAAATCGCTTGGAAACATTTATGTGGAGAGTAGCTGGGTAATAGTCACCACATTCGATCACACTGCGCTCCAAAATCAATCTCCTCCTTCCGTCTTACCTCCTCCCGTTGTGGGCAGGTAGGGTATTTAAAATAACATTTGTGGTGCTAACTACAAATAGAAGTTTTTATGTTACATTTTCGACAGAGTGTGTTTATAAAAAATTGACACTAATAACAAAATAAATTGTTTTTCAACAGCAATCAAATAAAATTGTCAACTTCCAACGAAGTGTGAATGGTTCTCACTCAAGTTTGCAAAAGGAAATAGCGACAGTAACTACTAATAGGAGCAAAATAACACGAGAGAACAATATTATCCCAACCAATATTGCAATGGTAAATTACAATCACTGACGCTTCTTTTAATTATTTATAATCGATACATTTAAACCGAACCTTTGAATAAAAATTTTACAATCGTGTTGAGTTCGTATAATAATAATAATAATAATATTTATTATTATTATTATTATTATTATTATTATTATTATTATTACAGCCAGTTACAACCCCGCGGAGGCCAAGGGCCTCTGGTTGCCGGGTGGGTTACACAGTGATAGACTTCCCGAGCACCCACTTCAGGATCCTCCTCATACAGACGCAATTTACACACAAAATAAGAAAATGTTCTACTTTTCACTTGGTCACTGTCAAATTTAGCACAGTTTACTTTGACTTTACTACTTACAGCTAATTAGCAAGCACTTATCAGGTTGGTGAGAAATTGAATAATCGTCCATTGTGTTGGACTTGACCTTCCACGTCCATTGCCGAGGTAGACAATTGGTTGCCAAGCAGCATTTTCTGTTCGTCCGATTGATTGATTTTTTTAGTGATTACAGGCACCAACTACCAGGGTCATTAGTCCCGTAAGTGTAATGCGTGTTTATTTTGCTCGGGAGGTGGAAGTGATCTTTCCCGTCTGTACGGCGAGATCGGCGCCGACCTACCGTCGGCTAGCGGGGTTTCCCCCAATCAGGTATCTCCGACCGGCGGGGCGCCGCCCCAGCCAGAACAAGATCTTAGCTCCTGACGATTTTTCCGGCATGTGTGGTAGTGTAGTGCATGTTTGTGTGTGTGTAAGGGGTGAGGATATGACAAGGAAGAGGAAGATGAAATCGCGCGCGGTTCGTGGCCCGTTTTTTAGGGTACTTCTCCGGCATTCGCCTGGTGTTGATTGGGGAAACCACGGAAAACTACCGATCAGAGCAGTGAGCCGCTAGAATTCTCCTCCAGACAGCGATTTAATTCGACCTAGCTAACAAGCTAGTGTCGAAAATCCTGCCACCGTCTGTACTGGAACCTAGGACCTCCGATCAGAGGGACTGCAGTGACATCACTGTTTCTCCGACCACCTATTCTTCTGCCTGCCGACGTTTCTCTTTCCTGGGTCCCAAGCGGTAATTCGGTGAGTCCAGCGGGCATGTGGAAGTCGCATGAAATGACCTGCCCAATGCTATTTGAGGTGCTTAACAGTGGTTTCAACGTCATTAATTTGTTTTGCCTTTCTTATGTCTTCATTGCGTAATCTACTTGCCTGGGTAATGTTTTTAAAATTAACTTCCCATTTTACGGAGGCAGACATTAATAGTATTTGTTTCTTTTTGTATTAGTGCCCTTGTTTGCGAACCGTATTTGCGGGCTGAAAGTACGCAAGTATTTATGATTGCTCTCTTTATTCGAGAGCTGTAGGATTGGTTCATAAAAATAAATTTTAATTTCCAAAATGTTGGACATGATGCGGAGATTTGTCTGATTAACTCTTTTTTGTGTTATTGATTGACAATAATTGTCATAAATATACGTATTCTTCCCCACAGTCAATTTTCTGGGTACCAACAGAAACTTTATATTTTGTGCTATTTGTCATGTACAGACCTCAGATTTTAGGACAAATGCCTATTTAGTTCCTTTAGAAGGTAGTGGAAAATAATTGCAGATGGTTACAAATAATGAAAAAATAGATCTACGGAGATCAACTAATGGTGCCTAAATGTCCTACAAGAGTGGTTGATGCCCATTTAGATTTCTTTTTGCTTAAAACGAATACTTTTTGAAGAATTATCATATTTTTATTACACATTTTTTTAAAAATTGTTATACCAAAACGCAAATACTTTCTTGATTTTCCCGAAAAGCCTATATTCCCTGATTGACGAAAGCGCACTGTGGACTACGGACCGAAATCCCTCACCCAACACACCGAACATAAAGAGCTCTGCAAGTCAATATAAAGAGGAGGTTTCACGCAGGACGACAAAAGTCTGCTGTCGGAAAGGCGAATCTTACAAAATACGCTTTCGTCTTGAACCCCTACAAAGTAAAAAGGATCATTTAGACGTTTCTTCTGTGTGTGGTACGGGTCTAATCTCGATTATATACTTATTGATCACGAATGTGAACAAAAAAAATATGCTTGTAGTCACTCTCATAAGTGTAAAAATGCCTTACTTTCCTGAATAATAAAAATACTTAAATTAATCGTTTTGTGATCAGTTTTAGAGGTCAGAAACGTTTCGTGTAGAATGTTTTTTAAATGTCTCATTTAATCATTTTTCAATGTTTTTAAGTGAACAAAACGCCTCTTTTTATGCCTAATAATGCTTAATTTCATAATTTTGTATCATATTTTAAGTGTCTAACTCATCATTTTGGGTCTAAAATTCCGAGGTCTAGTCATGACCTTTGATTTTCTGAGATTTATTTATAGAACTACTTTCTTGCTAGAAATCAGGAGTTCAGAGAGCATTGTTTGCAGTTCTCTGGATGAATTGGCAATTACAACAATGTCATCCGTAAACATTAGATACTTTTCCCTCTCAGTGTTAATTCCAAAATTATCCGACATTTTTTAGAGAACGTCTTGTAATAAACAGATAAATAAAGGAGGGGAAATGGGATCTCCTTGCCTTGCTCCTCACCTCAAATCAAATTCTTGACCTTCAAGATCCATTTTAATTTTTACTTGGCCTGATAAATATATTGTCCCTAGTAATAACATGCATTTGTCATCTACTCCTATTGCTTCCAGTGCTTTTAAGATATTTGCTCTACAGAATCAAAGGCTTCTGCCAAGTCAATAAAGGCGACATACCCTGGCAAGTTAAATTCTTGTGTTTTCTCTATGGGTTGGGATGTTCTTTGTAGACGGTCAATTGTACAGTTGCTAGCACGGAAACTTGCTTGTGCCTCCGAATAGTTGTCTTCAATGGTCTTATTTAATCTCTTCAGCATTAATTTCAAGAATATTTCGAAAATATTTGACATGATGGTAATCGGCCGGTAGTTTTCTTTTGTCAAATTTTTCTTTTGAAGTATTATGTTATTCGATTTTCATTCTTCAGGTAATTCTTCTTGCAATACTTTGTTGACAATAATTGATAGTGGCAGTGTTAGTTCAATTCCAAATTGCAAATATTCATTTATTGTATCTTCTTCACCGGGACATTTACTTAGACGTATCTATTTCAAAATATATCTAACTTCGCTTGGTAAGATTTCTGGGACATGAGAGTTGTGTTTTCAGCTTCCGAGGAAGTATTCCTTTAGCGCATGGCATTTTATCTTGTCGCTTGTGTATACCTTTTCGTAGAATTGTGTGGCTGTTTCTATGATTTTACGCTATTGGGTACCGCTGGGAAACCCGGGGGTCGGGACGGCGGCTGGGCTGCCCGACCTCGGCGGTGGCGGTGGCGGTGGCGGTGGCGGTCCTTTGGTGGCGGTTGCCAGTCTGGTCCTCGTAACCAGAAATGCGGAAAGTGCGGGGCCGCCGTGATGCAAGCATATAATGGATATTGGTTCTTGCTCATCATCCTATGAATTAACATATGTTGTTTTGTAAGGTGAGGAGTGCAATGTTTGTTAAGGCCTGCGACCAATATAGTTTGGACGATACGGTTTCCGATATTATTCATATTGTTCAAGTTGGCTTCACGTCGACCTTCTCTGTAAGTACACTGTTACGCCATACTCATGTAATCTGTGGCAGAATATAATTAGCGTAGGCTAGCTTTTCTCAGAGCATTTTAGTGGTAGCAGTAAATTTGTAGGTGATTGTGTTTCGGGTGCTCAGCTTTGCTAGCGTGCACGAGAGGTTTTTTTGGAAGGTAAGCGATTTATGAAGTAGTACTGCCAACTGTTGTGGTTGTTATTTCGAGGGATCAGCATTCCATCAAGTTTTATCCACAGTTTGACATCTTCGAAACTGTTACTAAGAGGAAAAAACAATCTTCCTTATTTGTGAGACTTGGAGATGCCATTTAGTGAAGTAGGCAATGTTGAGATCCTTTCCCAACATATTTTCCATTGCAGGAATGGATTGGTTTTGTGTCCAACGTCGAGTTTTCAGCGTAGCCAATTTTCCAGCAAGTGGTGATGGGTAGGTCGTGTAAGTATAAATTGAGAAGTAATGGTCCAAGAACTGAACCTTGAGGAAGACAATGCTGATCTTCTATTGTCTACTTCATGCATTGTTGATTTGCACGGTAATAAGTTTCGGGCTGAGAAAGGTATCTATCGATTTTGCACATTTTTTGAACAGAGGCTAATTTTTAGAAATGTGAAGATTAGCTGTACACGTGTTCAAGACGAGTACTTGAACTTCACAACTTCGATGACAAAAAGGCCAGCATTTTCAATTGGTAAATGAAACATTATTTTGGTAGTTATTCTGTTGTTGATTAGGCGCCGAATCAGCTGGAAACAGCAATTAACCTAAGAAATAGGTTGGTATTTTTCAACTTTGTCGGTAGGTTTACCTCATTTAAGCAAAATGATTGTCTTTGTTCTTATGACGTATTGAGATGTGTCCTTGACAGTTGTCTGAAGACATACTTCACTAGCTCTTATCGACGTTTGTGAGGTAATTACTTCATCTCATGGAGGAAATACTATATCCCTTTGTTGTACACAATACATTATTATATTGTATTCCCTTACCTGTGTCAGTCATTTGTAATGTTAAGTAATAAAATTGTTAAGTTTTTTTCAAACAAATCTAATCAAGCGAAAATAAATATTGTTAGTGAATGAAGATTGTGGAACAAATCACATGGATGGACAATGGGTCATGCAGGTGGAAAAAACACTCCAGCCCGTTCTTCCCAATATTCTCAATAAACAATTTATTGTTGTAGTGAACAATTTATTGTTGTAGAGCTTCCCACAGAAAGTGATTTCTGTAATTATTCAATTTCGTCGAAGACTATATGACCTGTCAAATTCATGCGCATTTTCCGGACTAAACGCAGTTGTAGACTCTGGAGTCGTTCAGGTCCTTTTCAAACAGCAAATACAATTACAATGAACAAGAGGGTAGGTCCGTGAGCGGTACAAGGCTGACTTAATATACCCTCCCCAATTCCGTCAATTGAAAAATTTCGTTTATCGTGGTTTGTATCCGAAAAAAGAATTTCCTTTGAGAGTACTTATACATATCCTCAGCAGCGCTTGAACGCATTTAAGTTCAACCTACTTGACCTTTTAGTACTCAGATGACGGGAAAAGTTGTAAGAAAGTACTATGCCGGTACAAAGCGTTTCTTAGCAAAATTACATAGGAAATGTGTGCTCTTCTAGTAGTGGAGAAGACGGTGGTGAGTTTTTTTACTTATGAAATGACTGGCTTGTGTTATGTTACAAAATAATTCCGCCATTATTATATCTATCCATTGTGAATAATATACCGACTCTGGTAAAGTGATTCGCTGAACGTGAATGTTTCACTTTATGTAATATAAGCCAAAATTTAGACAAAAAGATTCTCTTAAAACATAGCGTATCCAAGAGACGTGTCACGGAGTCATCCTCGTATCGCCGAGTTATCGTGCTGCCGAGTCGTTGTCGTCGCCCAGTCGTCGTCGTTGTCGTCGCCCAGTCGTCGTCGTTGTCGTCGCCCAGTCGTCGTCGTTGTCGTCGCCCAGTCGTCGTCGTTGTCGTCGCCCAGTCGTCGTCGTTGTCGTCGCCCAGTCGTCGTCGTTGTCGTCGCCCAGTCGTCGTCGTTGTCGTCGCCCAGTCGTCGTCGTTGTCGTCGCCCAGTCGTCGTCGTTGTCGTCGCCCAGTCGTCGTCGTTGTCGTCGCCCAGTCGTCGTCGTTGTCGTCGCCCAGTCGTCGTCGTTGTCGTCGCCCAGTCGTCGTCGTTGTCGTCGCCCAGTCGTCGTCGTTGTCGTCGCCCAGTCGTCGTCGTTGTCGTCGCCCAGTCGTCGTCGTTGTCGTCGCCCAGTCGTCGTCGTTGTCGTCGCCCAGTCGTCGTCGTTGTCGTCGCCCAGTCGTCGTCGTTGTCGTCGCCCAGTCGTCGTCGTTGTCGTCGCCCAGTCGTCGTCGTTGTCGTCGCCCAGTCGTCGTCGTTGTCGTCGCCCAGTCGTCGTCGTTGTCGTCGCCCAGTCGTCGTCGTTGTCGTCGCCCAGTCGTCGTCGTTGTCGTCGCCCAGTCGTCGTCGTTGTCGTCGCCCAGTCGTCGTCGTTGTCGTCGCCCAGTCGTCGTCGTTGTCGTCGCCCAGTCGTCGTCGTCGTTGTCGTCGCCCAGTCGTCGTCGTCGTTGTCGTCGCCCAGTCGTCGTCGTCGTTGTCGTCGCCCAGTCGTCGTCGTCGTTGTCGTCGCCCAGTCGTCGTCGTCGTTGTCGTCGCCCAGTCGTCGTCGTCGTTGTCGTCGCCCAGTCGTCGTCGTCGTTGTCGTCGCCCAGTCGTCGTCGTCGTTGTCGTCGCCCAGTCGTCGTCGTCGTTGTCGTCGCCCAGTCGTTGTCGTCGTTGTCGTCGCCCAGTCGTTGTCGTCGTTGTCGTCGCCCAGTCGTTGTCGTCGCCCAGTCGTTGTCGTCGTTGTCGTCGCCCAGTCGTTGTCGTCGTTGTCGTCGCCCAGTCGTTGTCGTCGCCCTGTCGTTGTCGTCGTTGTCGTCGTCGCCCAGTCGTCGTCGTTGTCGTCGTCGCCCAGTCGTCGTCGTTGTCGTTGTCGTCGTCGCCCAGTCGTCGTTGTCGTTGTCGCCGTCGTTGTCGTCGTCGCCCAGTCGTCGTTGTCGTTGTCGCCGTCGTTGTCGTCGTCGCCCAGTCGTCGTTGTCGTTGTCGCCGTCGTTGTCGTCGTCGCCCAGTCGTCGTCGTTGTCGTCGCCCAGTCGTCGTCGTCGTCGCCCAGTCGTCGTCGTCGTCGCCCAGTCGTCGTCGTCGTCGCCCAGTCGTCGTCGTCGTCGCCCAGTCGTCGTCGTCGTCGCCCAGTCGTCGTCGTTGTCGTCGTCGCCCAGTCGTCGTCGTCGTCGCCCAGTCGTCGTCGCCCAGTCGTCGTCGTCGTTGTCGTCGTCGCCCAGTCGTCGTCGTTGTCGTCGTCGCCCAGTCGTCGTTGTCGTCGTCGCCCAGTCGTCGCCCAGTCGTCGTTGTCGTCGTCGCCCAGTCGTCGTTGTCGTCGTCGCCCAGTCGTCGCCCAGTCGTCGTTGTCGTCGTCGCCCAGTCGTCGCCGTCGTCGTTGTCGTCGTCGCCCAGTCGTCGCCGTCGTCGTTGTCGTCGTCGCCCAGTCGTCGCCGTCGTCGTTGTCGTCGTCGCCCAGTCGTCGTCGTCGTTGTCGTCGTCGCCCAGTCGTCGTCGTCGTTGTCGTCGTCGCCCAGTCGTCGTCGTTGTCGTCGTCGCCCAGTCGTCGTCGTTGTCGTCGTCGCCCAGTCGTCGTTGTCGTCGTCGCCCAGTCGTCGTTGTCGTCGTCGCCCAGTCGTCGTTGTCGTCGTCGCCCAGTCGTCGTTGTCGTCGCCCAGTCGTCGTCGTCGTCGTCGTTGTCGTCGTCGCCCAGTCGTCGTCGTTGTCGTCGTCGCCCAGTCGTCGTCGTTGTCGTCGTCGCCCAGTCGTCGTCGTTGTCGTCGCCCAGTCGTCGTCGTCGTTGTCGTCGTCGCCCAGTCGTCGTCGTTGTCGTCGTCGCCCAGTCGTCGTCGTTGTCGTCGTCGCCCAGTCGTCGTTGTCGTCGTCGCCCAGTCGTCGTTGTCGTCGTCGCCCAGTCGTCGTCGTCGTCGTCGTCGTCGTTGTCGTCGTCGCCCAGTCGTCGTCGTCGTCGTCGTTGTCGTCGTCGCCCAGTCGTCGTCGTTGTCGTCGTCGCCCAGTCGTCGTCGTTGTCGTCGTCGCCCAGTCGTCGTCGTTGTCGTCGCCCAGTCGTCGTCGTCGTCGCCCAGTCGTCGTCGTCGTCGCCCAGTCGTCGTCGTCGTTGTCGTCGTCGCCCAGTCGTCGTCGTCGTCGCCCAGTCGTCGTCGTTGTCGTCGTCGCCCAGTCGTCGTCGTCGTCGTCGCCCAGTCGTCGTCGCCCAGTCGTCGTCGTCGTTGTCGTCGTCGCCCAGTCGTCGTTGTCGTCGTCGCCCAGTCGTCGTTGTCGTCGTCGCCCAGTCGTCGCCCAGTCGTCGTTGTCGTCGTCGCCCAGTCGTCGTTGTCGTCGTCGCCCAGTCGTCGCCCAGTCGTCGTTGTCGTCGTCGCCCAGTCGTCGCCGTCGTCGTTGTCGTCGTCGCCCAGTCGTCGCCGTCGTTGTCGTCGTCGCCCAGTCGTCGCCGTCGTCGTTGTCGTCGTCGCCCAGTCGTCGTCGTCGTCGTTGTCGTCGTCGCCCAGTCGTCGTCGTTGTCGTCGTCGCCCAGTCGTCGTTGTCGTCGTCGCCCAGTCGTCGTTGTCGTCGTCGCCCAGTCGTCGTTGTCGTCGTCGCCCAGTCGTCGTCGTCGTCGTCGTCGTTGTCGTCGTCGCCCAGTCGTCGTCGTTGTCGTCGTCGCCCAGTCGTCGTCGTTGTCGTCGTCGCCCAGTCGTCGTCGTCGTCGTTGTCGTCGTCGCCCAGTCGTCGTCGTCGTCGTTGTCGTCGTCGCCCAGTCGTCGTCGTCGTCGCCCAGTCGTCGTCGCCCAGTCGTCGTCGTCGCCCAGTCGTCGTCGTCGTCGCCCAGTCGTCGCCCAGTCGTCGCCCAGTCGTTGTCGTTGTCGTCGTCGCCCAGTCGTCGTTGTCGTTGTCGTCGTCGCCCAGTCGTCGTCGTTGTCGTTGTCGTCGTCGCCCAGTCGTCGTTGTCGTTGTCGTCGTCGCCCAGTCGTCGTCGTTGTCGTCGTCGCCGATTTAGAATCCTGTGCTCGAACTTTCTAAAAGCTTAAATAAAAAAAATTCGGAGCCATTTTTATGTAAGGTTTAAGTATTTTTGGAAAATTGAGAAAGCTTTTCTGGAAGGAATATATTATATTAGCGGAATAGGTTATATTAGCGGAATAGGTTATATTAGCGTAATAGGTTATGTTAGCGGAATAGGTTATGTTAGCGGAATAGGTTATATTAGCGGAATAGGTTATGTTAGCGGAATAGGTTATGTTAGCGGAATAGGTTATGTTAGCGGAATAGGTTATGTTAGCGGAATAGGTTATGTTAGCGGAATAGGTTATGTTAGCGGAATAGGTTATGTTAGCGGAATAGGTTATGTTAGCGGAATAGGTTATGTTAGCGGAATAGGTTATGTTAGCGGAATAGGTTATGTTAGCGGAATAGGTTATGTTAGCGGAATAGGTTATGTTAGCGGAATAGGTTATGTTAGCGGAATAGGTTATGTTAGCGGAATAGGTTATGTTAGCGGAATAGGTTATGTTAGCGGAATAGGTTATGTTAGCTGAATAGATTATGTTAGCTGAATAGATTATGTTAACGGAATAGATTATGTTAGCGGAATAGATTATATACCCGGCAGTAGGCATGCCGTGTTTCGTAACGAATTGAGGCGCGTAGGGTGCCTCAACCACACCGCAATAAAAAAAGAAAACTGGATACACTTTCGGCTTGCGGCTTCACTTTACACTTTAATAAGTATTTTAAAATATTTATATAAAATTTGGAAATAATAACGAGTATTTTACTAATTTATATGAACTTTCTTTTTTCGAACAACCTTTACAAAATGTATTTCTCGTGTTTAATGTATAAACGGCTTCAAAGATTGAACATAATGATATAGTCTTTGTTTTTTCATCTCGTATAGGTAAGGAACACTTCTGTATCTAAAAACTCCAAATCTGCACTGAACGGAAATGTCATTAAGGTCGAAGGCGGTACCCTGCACCGGCACATACGGTCGCGGCGGTGTTGCCCGTTGCGTTGCGCGAGTTGGGTGCATAAAAAGAATGTTGCACCGCCGTCTGCGACATTGTCGCCTACTGTGCCTACCCTTGCAGGGGGGTCGCCGCCAAGAGAGTTCAGCGAGTTGAAGGTTCGGGTCGTAAACGCATAGCGCTTTTGGCATTGTTTTTGGACTTCGTACTGAAACGAAGCGACTTACTTCCTCTCTCAGACCTGCTAAAAATTGCGCTAACATAATTTCCAAGAATATCGCCTTATTCGCAGCTGTGTCGGTGTTACCTGTAGCAGCTACGTACTCGCTCTAGCGACCCGATTTCGTTGAAGAAGTCTCTAATCGATTCCAGTTGCGAGTACAATCGTTAATTTGTTTCTAAAGTAGGCCGTGATAATTTCGGGTAGAACATACAAAAATCCGAGGAGTATGCCACTACGCACGCATTGTTTTCTGCAAATTCCGATGCGACTCCGGCGAGTCGCAAGCGGACTAGGCATAATTTGGGCCTCACCTCAAATTACTAGAATTACTCACTATTCGGAGACGCTCTGAAAAACTTACCGTACCGTCCTCGCCATTAAACGTCGTGACGCGACAGATCTGACCGGCTGATACCGCTTGTGCCGAACGATTTTGTGGCATGGGGGTTCTGTCGCCTTCAATTGTTAATACAGGGGAAACAAAATCCATGAGATTCGTTCTAAGCCCAGGTTTCCTGGGGGCAATGCGAGCTAGCCTTAGCACGAAGGGAGAAAAGGGGGACTGCCTATTGCCCCGGACGGCGTGATGCTGCTTAATCAATCCCGCGCCTAAAATTTTTAATACAAGATGGGGGAGAAAAAATTAATTTTGTATGGCCGTCACATTATCCGCGTTCGCGTCCTCTCGCTTTGCTTCTGAAAGCCGACTCATGGTGGGGTTTGAACCCATGCTCCCTTTCGGGGCCCAGATTACCATCCCACGCTTCCTCCGTTTCGAGATCACCCCACACTTGACACCAATATGTCTTCAAGACATAAGAGGAGGGAGTATGCAACGGGAGAAAGATGAACACAGGGTTGATTACTAAAGGCAGTTTATTATGTGCAAGTCCTTATTACAAGAACACGATTACATCCTCACAGCTGCTACGCAGTACAGCACTCAGTCAGTTGTCGCCATGGGGTTGGGGGAGGGGTGGTAAGCGGTGGCACCGGTGGAGAATGGCAGATAGGGTGGCGGTGAATCGATCGCGGTTCTCTCTGCTCGATTCCCACCTTGGCCATCCCGAGGGCAACGGTACAGCGGAATGCCGGTGATCAATACCTCGTCGCCTCTACCGCCACGCTCACGAAGAGCGGAAAATGAGGGACGATTTCTGTGGCCTGTGGCCCTTTATACACCGCCGAGCCTGACCTACCCTGTGTCCGCGGGGATGTGGTTGCCCTAGCTCGAAGGTACGCACAGGGGAGCGGGTGGCGAGCGGCCGGCCTGAAAATCTAGAAACGATACCAACGCGACCAAGGTGGAGGGTTACTCGCTTATGACCCAGTTGTTAAAAAACGACCTTAAATTTTAAAAAAATCTGTTCTTTAAAAAAGGTTACGTACCATATTTGAAAAAAAAGAGTAGTTTTTACCTAATATGTGCTTGCATTTTATTTTTAAAAAACTTCTCGAAAACCGTTCCAGATTTTTTAATCCATGTTTCCACGGGTAGAACAAGGAACGCTTATAAGAATGGTGCAAGTCACATTTTCATTTAACTCTTTGTAATGCTGCTTTGGTTACGTTGTTTGCTTGCTTGCTAGGCCCCGCTTGCACCCACAATGATATAGGCAGGCAGGGCGTCGCAGTTAAAGCAGCAAACGCGTATTACATTACAAATTATTTAGATTTTATGGGTCCTTGGGAGCTAAGTCCCTTCAGAAGACTGCAGGATGGTGGATCAGCACAAGTGAAAATGAAAGACAGAATATGTTTTAGCAAATGTCGAAACAAGAGTCCTTTACTTACATATAAATGAAGTTATACAAAAAATGAAGTTACATCTAAGTTACGCGGAGACCTCCGTCCATGTGAACGATAGCTCGGAGAGTCTCCTCCGGGCAGGGCCTGTCCGCTTATTTTATAGTAATCAGAGCTTTTTGTAATCATACGCTTTCACGTGGGTTGCACGTGGTCTCCCCTCCCCAAACATGACGCGGCCAGAAGGCGCTGAATAGGCCCTCTGTGCCTATGCCTCTGCGTTTGGTCATATCGTCCGTCGTCCGTCACTTTAGACGCTGATGGCGGTCAGCTGGGGTCACATGTCGCAAGAGCCCTCGTGCTTAAACATTCATATTTATTGGTACTTCCCAGTTGACGGGTATTTCCCAATTGAATGCGTTATGATCAAAAGCTCCCATAGAATGAAGTATGATTATACTCATTACAGTTATATTACAATTACAATTATTACAATTACAATTATTACAATTACAATTATTACAATTACAATTATTACAATTACAATTATTACAATTACAATCATTACACCTTCAATCCGTACAGTTACAATCATTACACCTTCAATCCGTTCAGTTACAATCATTACACCTTCAATCCGTACAGTTACAATCATTACATCTTTGATTTTTTCGAAAATAGCAAATTTAGAAATAATGCGAGAAAGTATGTGCTGTAGAGAACCACTAGTTTCGTCTGAAAACTGATTGACTATGGAGTAATTACCTATTGGCCAGAAACACTCCTACAGGAGTTTGTTTCGAAAATTTCTTATAAATTGTCAAAACTCGACTGCACTGAACGCGTCGTGTGCGAGACAGCTAACGCTTTTGCTGTGTGCATGACATTCGTATTTTCGTAATTTTGATAACATTTTGGAATAATGTGCTGATTGAATTCAGCTCTCAACATAACTATTAATTGTTCTTTTGTTTAATACCTTTTACCGTGAATTTATTTTTATCTGATATTTTTTAAATTTATTTGATTGAGGTGCCAATTAATGTAATAATTAACGCACCCTTACGCCTCTGTTTTTTATCCTTCAAATATTGGCAAAGGTAGCTCAGGGCATCAACTGATGTCACTATAGTGCCTCTGACCGCGAGGTCCTCGGTTCGAATCCCGTGGGTGGTAGGATTTTCCACACTAGCTAGATAGCTATTCCAAGGAGACTTCTAGCGCTCGGCTGTTCTATTGGTAGTTTTTTGTTGTTGTTTTTTCATCACCAGACGAATGACAGAGCAGTACACTAACAAACGGACTGCTTGGTATCTTTTCTTCCTTTTCCTTATCCTATCATCACCCCTTACTTACAAGCACTTACACTCATTGATACTACACTACCACACTTATCGGAAGACCAGTCCGGGACTTAGAGCTTGACCTGGGGCGGTATCCTGCTGGTGGGAGATACGTTGGGGGAAATTCCCGCGATACGACGTAGGTCGGCGCCGGTTCTCACCATCCAGCAGAGGGGATTACCGCCACCTTCCGCAAAAAAATATGCACTACACTTACTAATCACCGTGGCAGTTGACGTGCCAGAAATCACTCGTGAATCAGTGAATTTTCATAGGTAATACATAGGGAATTGTCAATAAGACCCCGACTCGCAAGGCAAAGAGGGATTCATTTGAGAATTTCCAAAGCACGAGTGGTATTTGTAGGACAATTCCACGAATGAAATTACGTCCAACAGAGTTCCAAAATGCGCCAAATATGGAAAATGTGTTAAAATCAATGAGGTTATGTTATAGTACATAGAAGGTTTATTGGACATCGCATAGCAATCGATATATACAGCCTCCTAGGATAGATGGGTCACAGTTTATGATTGACCAGTATGTAGAAGCGGCAAGAAAAATCGGATAAAAAAAGCGATAAACGTTTTGAGATACACCGCCCTGATTGGGGCATTTTGTAGGTAAAGTTAAACACTATTTGTTTTAATTTCCCGAATGGAATAGTCATTCTTATGTTTATTTGAGTCACAGCTTTATGATCATTGTTGAGCATTGCAAACATTTTTCTATTTTCAACTGTCGTAAAACTCTTTACTACTGCTGCTGTTGGTACCCTGGCGATAACTTCTGTTTAGCGTTTTTAAGAAACTCTTCTTAAATGTGCGGAGAAAATGTTGACATTTTGTTTATAACTTACATCGTAGTCTTAAAAAAAATAGACTAAATATTCAGTTCCTATTGTTGAAAAGGACATGCACGGTGTAAACTAAAATCTGGCAATGAACGGCGTCTGTTAGCTACGTGTACTGACTAGTGTTTCGAAAAAAACTGTAATTGCTGCAAAAACTGTATCGTCAGCAAACAGAAAGTGAGCAAGCAATACACAGAAATGTCGCGTAGAGTGGAAAGGCCACCACTTCAACCTCTGAAGGACCGATACGCTAACCCCGAAAGAACGAATTTTGACTTCGAATCACTTGTAGCTACAAGTCAAAGTCAAAGCTCGTTCAGGGGAAATTGTTTAACACATATCGCAATTATCATAGGCAATGCATCTGAGAGAGAGTTATTGGGTTTTCTTTCAGTTAGTGTCGACAGAGGTAAACTCAGAGCCAGCTTTGCCACTGTGTCTGCAGCGACTCTCGCTCAGGTCCCTGGGTTCGAGTGCCGACGGTAGTGGATTTTCGGTACAGGCTCTGTACTAGTTCATCGAATTCATCTGCTGTCATGAGGGGAATCCTAGCGGCCGGCCAGTTTTCGATCAGTTAACGATCGCCAGTTTTCCATGTTTTTTCGAACAATTCCAGGCGAATGCCAGACGTACTGTTATAAACCGGCCCCTGACCGCGCGCGATATTTCCTTCCTCATCTTTGCCATATCTTCTCCCCTTACATACTCTTACATTCTCTACTATACCACACATATCGGGAGCTGAGAACATGTTCCGGATGCGGTGGTGCCCCGCTTCGGAGGTACCTTAAAACGGGAAACCCCGTCAAGCTGACGTGGAGGCCGGCGCCAGATCTCACCCAGTGGGGAAGGAACATCACTACCTCCTGAGATAAACATTCTGTACACGAACTGGTCTAACAGCAGTTGATCTCAATCAATCATTGAGCCATTTTCTAAATACAAGTGTATACGTGTACAATCGGAAATCTATTTGAAGGGCTTGGGACAGTAACAACGTAAGTCACACCAGCCACACAGCGAGCCTCCTACAATACGTAAAAGTTAATATCTCGATTTAGGTGAACGCGTCTGGTTACTGGTCTTTTTTAATATTTATGAAGGATTTGCTGCAGTAACTTGATACCACTCTTCAACCAAATTTGCGATAATCATTTACGAATAGTAGGAGGCTGAAGTGGCTGGAGTGGCTTACCATGTTGCCATCACAAGGCTTTCAGTTTCCAAATATTTCCCATATATTCCGTGTTGCATATTTTGACAGTTCATCATACATTTTTTTTTCCAATAGCGCTACGGAGGTTGCGTGCTTCAAATCAAGTGGAGGAAGACATCGAAGAAATGCGAGCAGAAGAAAGAGCCCAGCAAGCGGAAGCCACGATTTCCATGATGGAATTAATTTGCTCGCCGACACTTAGATCGCCTCTTATCATTGGGGTGGTAATGCAGCTTTCGCAACAACTATCAGGGATTAATGCTGTAAGTATGCTTTTGAAATACAAAGTAATTATTCATAGCATTACACAAAAATTGGAAATGATAGTTAAAGTGTTTTTCAAGTTTTACAGTAGTAGCTAGAACCCCAAACAGCAGCTTTAATGCACTTGCAAAATGTTTGAAATTGTTAGCTTGAAATTAAATTTATTTCCTGATGATATGTTAAAGAATTCGTGGAAGCTGATCTGATTATTTTAGGATGATTTATTTCGAATAATGATCTGCACATTATAATTTGGTATGAAGCGGACTATTGTAGAAATCTCGCCTTCCGAACGGATCCCATTACTGAGCACTGCTGAGCTTAGGGGGATGTGGCAGAAATTGGTATACGAAGGCCTGTAGCCGTACCGGATAATTTAGAGATGCATACAACATTACTTCAACAGTACAGGTCATCGAGTGTACTTTGGGTGTCGGGCTATTTATTAAGCACTATATACTACTTCATCGAATTGTTTTGGTTTGTGTTATGTTATACCCTAAATTCACGACCAAAAATGTCGTGTCAGTTATATATAAAATCTTATCCGGCAGATAATCCAAGCATATATAGAGACTATAGTAACATCCATAATACTTCGTGCACTACATGGACTGTTCCCGATAAGGTGATGGCTTGTACTTTCCACACTTTTGAATGAGCTGAGGTGTGGGCATGTTCTTAGGTAAATTTCGCGGGTCACTAAGGGAGCCTTGGCGAAGGCCAGGGCGGAGGCCGTGGGGGAAGCTATGGCGGTCGCCGGGGCGGAGGCCGGAGCGGTGGTCGTGGCAGGGGCGGAGGCTAGGGAGGACACCGCTGCAGTGGTCGGAGCGAAGGCCGGGGTAGAGGCTTGGGGCGGAAAGCTATTGCCTTAAACTATGTTGTGTTGTCTGTACCAGAGGCCATAATGTAACTGATGAATGGTGGTATCTAGTACACTACTACATAACCAGAAAAAGTGTTTTCAAGCAGCTAATTATTTTTCCGCTCCGAGATTCGAACTCAGATTATCAGAGTTAACGTGCCAGCATTCATACCACTACGTCACAGAAGCGCCGCATGGGTCGTACCCGGACAAGGGTATGGAAAGGTAAATGATTGTTAGGCAACCCATCGCGCACGTGTCTTGTCAGGGACACGTTCAGATGCTCCCAATTATATTTCGTGAACATACTGAACATTAACACGAGTTCTTATTCATCAGGAGCAAATGTTGCATGTGCAACAGGTGGAAGATTTCCCACCACGTATCCGTTGTAATGAAAAAGTTATTTTCGGCCCCTATATGTCGTAGGCGTTTGTAAAATATATTCTTAGACACGTGTATACCTTCATGTATTTTTTAATAATACTATCACAATCTTAAGAAACTGCTTCATTATTAGATTATATCTGATGATTGAATGTGTCTAATTAATGTAATTGATGTATTTTGTCCACAGGTTTTCTATTATTCGACAGGTCTGTTTGTGAGCTCTGGACTGTCGGAAGAGCAAGCAAAATTTGCCACAATTGGTATAGGTTCGATAATGGTGGTGATGACCCTTGTGTCCATATTCTTGATGGATCGCATGGGTCGGAGATCACTGCACCTGTACGGCCTGGGTGGCATGTTTATCTTCTCAATATTTATCACCATCTCTTTCCTTATAAAGGTTTGTTTAGTTAATAAAAACTTAAATATTTTTAACGTTTATGTCACTCATTTCTTTAAGTGATATTTCAGTTCAAGAAGAGATGTCTGTTTAACTATCTTACTTTGCAGCGACTGGAGTGCCTCACAAGTCTTATTAGTTCGAAAGACGTGTGATTATCCATGCATTGCAATAAGAACGTAGATTTACAATTGGAATTTTTATTCTGTGTGTTTAGCAAGGCTGATACACATTAAAATATATTAGAGCTTTTGCATTGTGTAGCGTAAACTCGTGACCAGTGGTGTGGTGAAGTATAAAAAAGATATTTTGCACAACATTTCCTTCTAATTGGAAGTAGTTCCTAACTGCGTGTGCTGCTAACGCTTAATTCCTATAATACCATATCCTCATGATTCGCTTTGTTCGACTTGTGCTGACCACTAACCACTGATTGGTATGCAATTATTATATTATTGTAACATTTTTCTATTACGTCATGTAATTATTTTATAAACTCTTGTGAATTTATAAACCACACCAGAAAAACAATATAGCGTTCAAACTTCTGGGAAGACTGAAGACCAGTATGTGAGCGAAACTGAAATCCATCGACTGAAATCATCACAAACCAAATATATATGTTCACATTTCCGAAGTAAGATAGCGTCACCGGGTGCAATAGCGTATGTAGTAGCGAGACGACAAATAAAACTTTGTAGACACTCACTAGCCCAGTCATTACATAGTGTGCTAAAATATATTGTTGTGTAGTTTCGATTTTTTGCTCCTGTATATTTTTTGCGGGTACTGAATACGAATCTGAAGTTTTCTAAAACAAATTGTCCGTTGGAGTTTCAGGTATCATAAAAAATTTGAAAAATAACATTTTCTTCTATTTTTTGCCTATGTATATCTATAAAAAAACTATCGAATTTAGGCAAAAAAATTACTCTTTCTAAAATATTCTACATAAAATTTCCTACTTTTGCTCATTTTATTGTTTCGTGTACCGTTTAGGCTTAATTTGATAACTACTTACTACCTGTATCTACCTTTGTTTGCAAATGACTGTAAAAATCTCTTTCCATTTACACCAGTCAGCTTCCATTATCAATATTGTAAGAGTTGCTAAGTGCCAATTGTCCAGGAATAGTCTCAATAACTGAATTTTGTATTAGTTTCATTGATGTCAAATCTTCTACATTCTTTCTCTAATATGTCTTGATTTGTATTTGAATGTTTAGTTGTAAATTTTTCAATTGTAAACTTCTGTTATGCGTTTTAAATTAAGTTGACTTTGTCTTCTGAATGTATTCTACTATATATGTTTTATCTGTTCTAAAGACGAGTCATTAAACATTATATTACCATCTTCATCAATGTATGGGTGCTTCATTTCCTCTGTTACTGTGATCTACACTGTTCTGTTTTGGCCTCTTTGAGTAAACGTTTTCTTCACTCTTTTATAAACATCAGTCTTCGTCAGTTCTTGATGTTCAGTTACAAATCTCATTTCCTGTGGCAACATATCTGGCTTATCATCTATTTTGATTGAGGTTATGGCAGGAATACTTTTCTCCGTGTCCTCCAACGATGCTACGTATTAGAAAGGGAATTACACTCGTTGCGGCATTATAACCAAAAGATGTTTTATACGTCAATCATTTATGCACAAAAATGAAATAAAACCATAATGTTTCTCTGTAAACAAACAAATGATCCCCTTCAATATATTTTCCTCTATGATCCCTATACCACTCTCATCGAATTTTCCATTGTTCAAACCAGTCTTTCAGGTCATTTTCCCGCATCATTTTAATGGTATCTGTCGCTTTTTCTTTCACAGCCTCAACTGTCACGAAACTAGGTCCTTTCAATTCTTAGTTAACATTGGGAAACATAAAAAAGCCACTTAGTTAACAATCAGTGCAGTATGGGCTGGAGCGTTGTCATGATAAGGAATCCATGATTGGTTCTTTCGCAACTCAGGTCGCTTTCTTCTAACTCATTCACGGAGAGTAGTTAGAACCTCAACATAATATTTCTTATTGACCTTGACCTTCAGGCACTCAATTTGCATACATAATTCCACGGATATGGAAAAAACAATCCCCATGGATTTGAATTTTGATTTGGGACCTTCGAGATTTCTGCATTGTTTATGACTGTGGGCTCTTCCAGTGCATGCACGGGCGCTTACTTTCCGGGTCGTAGGTAAAAAATCACTATTGGTCACGTAATTACTCGTTCCAACAGTTTAGGATCCTTTTCGTTGTTTTTCTAAATATCAGAACTAATATTCATCCGTGAGACGTCTTGTTTAGGCGGGAGGATCTCTGGCTTTCCTCATGTTAAAATGTTAATTTGAAATCTGTCGAACTGATTCTCTTTCGACTCCTACAGTCTTGGCAATTGCACAAATATTAAAATGACGATCTTCACGGATGAGAGTGCGTATTCTTTCAATGCTTTCGTCCGTTTTCGAAGTGGAAGGGCGTTCTGGACATGTTACCTTCGGTTTCTTCTCGTTCTAATTTGAACCATTTACGTCACACACGCCCACTCACACACGCCCACTCACACCCACCCACTCACACCCACCACTCACACGCCCACTCACACACGCCCACTCACACACGCCCACTCACACACGCCCACTCACACACGCCCACTCACACACGCCCACTCACACACGCCCACTCACACCACGCCCACTCACACACGCCCACTCACACACGCCCACTCACACACGCCCCACTCACACACGCCCACTCACACACGCCCACTCACACACGCCCACTCACACACGCCCACTCACACACGCCCCACTCACACACGCCCACTCACACACGCCCACTCACACACGCCCACTCACACACGCCCACTCCACACACGCCCACTCACACACGCCCACTCACACACGCCCACTCACACACGGCCCACTCACACACGCCCACTCACAACACGCCCACTCACACACACGCCCACTCACACACGCCCACTCACACACGCCCACTCACACACGCCCACTCACACACGCCCACTCACACACGCCCACTCACACACGCCCACTCACACACGCCACTACACACGCCCACTCACACACGCCCACTCACACACGCCCACTCACACACGCCCACTCACACACGCCCACTCACACACGCCCACTCACACACGCCCACTCACACACGCCCACTCACACACGCCCACACGCACACGCCCCACACGCACACGCCCACTCACACACGCCCACTCACACACGCCCACACGCACACGCCCCACTCACACACGCCCACACGCACACCACACGCCCCCACACGCACATCACACGCCCCCACACGCACACCACACGCCCCTACACGCCCCCACACGCCCCCACCCCCACACGCCCCCCACCCCCCACACGCCCCCCCACCCCCCACACGCCCCCCACCCCCCACACGCCCCCCACCCCCACACGCCCCCCACCCCCCACACGCCCCCCACCCCCCACACGCCCCCCACCCCCACACCGCCCCCCCACGCCCCCACACGCCCCCACCCCCACACGCCCCCACCCCCACCCCTACCCACCTCCACACGCCCCCACCCCCACACGCCCCCACCCCACACGCCCCCACTCCCACACGCCCTCACTCCCACACGCCCCCACCCCCACACGCCCCCACTCCCACACGCCCCCCACCCCCACTCGCCCCCACCCCCCACACGCCCCCCACTCCCACACGCCCCCACCCCCACACGCCCCCACACCCCACGCCCCCACACGCCCCCACCCCACACGCCCCACCCCCACACGCCCCTCACCCCCCACACGCCCCCCACCCCCCACACGCCCCCACACACCCCCACACACCACACACACACACAGTCTCCGGGCTGTGATGAGACATCATTCAGGCCCGAGAATCACAATTTTTTATAAAAGTTATTAGGGGACGGAATTCTTTATGGAGGTAACAACCTTGTACATTAAATGGATATATTCAATTGGTATGATTTCTTTTAATAACATGACCCGCTTATTCCTAATATAAATACAATAATAATAAAGAAACCCTTAATTAAAAAATACAACATCAAGTGATTATTGAAGTACTGTTATTAATCTCTCTTACCAATAAATTACGCTAGACAGAGTAATTGTAATAACGAAGCCCTCTTCTCTAGTACCTCCAAACGGGTCGTTCATCTTGCGAAGGCCGTGGAAAAACAGTCTGGGTCGTTTTTTCTCGTCACCCCACAGTGATGCTCTTTCAGGCGCTGCTGGCAACGGGTGTGTCAACCACCAACACCACTGGCACAACCACTACAGCACACTTACATCAAACCAAATCTAATATCAGGTACTCATTTATTACCTGAACATTAAATGCATGGCCGTTTATGAAATGAATGTGGTTGTTCTGGCGTGACTGTCAAGTTGGCACAACCAAACTGTAAAAAAAGAGCACAATCGATTCAAACTAATACGAATGTTTAACTACTCATTTATTAGTAATTTATTACCCAAAAAATTAAATCTATTACTTTCGCTCTTTATTAAATATTGTTAAAAACAGCATAGTTATGCAACCAAGCAGACATTCGAGTATTATAATAGAGAGTACGAACGGTCATTATCAAATAAACAAAATATATAAATAATACTCATTCAGTTTTAATTTATTACCACAAGCAGATATTTATTAGTGTTGGTGTTGAATATAAATATTGTTAAAAACTGAATCATAGTTATCCAACCATGATTTATCTCGAGATTAGTCTTGTCACAAAATTTGGTGGCGCCTTGCACTTACGTATACTAGGACGTCATAATTGGGATCTAAAGAGAAAGATAAGAATTTTAATATTCGTGCGCCACTACGGCCCACCTTATAAGAAACCCAGATGGTTATATCTACCCAGAAACCGAGGGATTAATAATGGCAATCCAAAATGAAGTTTTCCAGACCAACAATTATGAGAAGCACTACATGAGCATTCTCATGATAAACAAATTCCAGGGAAAGGCGTCATTAGTGGAAAATTGATTGACTGATGAGTGATTCCGGGCGCGTCAACGGCTAAGGTCACTAGTCCCGTAAGTGAAGTGCATGTTTTTTATCGCGGGGCTGTAACGCTGATCCTGCCCCCGCTGGATGGAGATCCGCCGCCGACCTTCCGTCGGACTAAATAAAAATGAATGAGGTGTCATGGCAGCCACGTACCCATGTGCATGAGCGCGGACGTCCTGAGTCTGGGAGCTGTTTACCGGGCCAGGACAGGCCCAACCGCAACCCTTCCTGTTCGCCGTTGCGCCAGAGCGGCGCACCGCGAACCTCATCCTGCGACCTGACTCTGACTCAGTGTTTGTGTGATGTAGCAGCTACTTCTCTTGACTTGATACATTTATTGTGCGGCAGTACTGTTTCATAACATTCATAGCTGAGGCGGTGTTTTGTTTTCAAATTCGTGTATTATATTTTGAAGAAATTCGTGTGGCGGAAAATTTACAAGCTGAGGCAAAGGCATATATTTTATTGAATAATCTAACAAGTTAGTAGTGAGTAGGATTTCGGTAGAAAATGGTGAACAGAAGAATATTGTAACCTAAAATGTCAGAGATTTTTATGATCATTTGGTGATTGGGGTTACTTTGATAAGTCGATGGATGACTTATATTAGTCTTTTGTCAAATAAATCATGTAATAGTGTATTAAACAATGATCTTTCTATTACATGTTACATTATGTAACATAAAACAACTGGTATTGCACCTTTCAATCCTTCCAAAGTATGACCGAAGACTTCTTGATGCTCAATTAGACCACAATATTGAAAATGTTATGCAAGTTCTGATTAGATATTTGAAGGATAAAATACTTGCTGGCGTTGGTGTTCAGGAAGTAAGAAAGAGGAAGAGACTTGCTGTTAAACCACAAAAAGTATCACTTCTGCCAAAAAAATGAAACATCTGAGACGGATGATGATGTTTCGTAAAATGGCGAATTGTCATCAATTGACGAGCTCTCACATAGCAGTGAGAAAGACAAATGAAGTATGATTGTCAATACCAACTTCACAAGCACTTAGGCCGGGAGAGTACGCCTTGGTGAAGGTGGTGTCAGGAAAGCGGAAATGCACAACCTACATATACGTCGGTGATATCCGCAAAATGCTGAATGAGTGAGAATATAGAATAATTGGTTTGAAGAGTATGGGTACCACTTATCAGATATTCAAGCTTGTGGAAAATTATATCTTTGACGATGGTTTTGGGGACATTTTGCCACAGGGGAAAAAGAAAATGACGGAAAAATGACTTACAAACTTAATGGTTATGTAGATGTGTCAAGGAATTCTAGTTAAGAGATTACGTACATAATATTGTACACTTTGTATTCTGTTTTATTTTAATAGTATCCGCAAAGTTTTTTAGACATTCATGCTCCATGAGATTGCAGTATTATTTATTCAATTGTTTGTCATTACAGGATTTCTTGCCCGTAAATGACGTAGTCGTTCTTCAATTTTGAAATGTTTTCTTTCCATTCAGGCTATCCTCATGATCTCACTATTTCTCAGAGCCCTTGCATAGATGATTGGTATGGTCGCTTGGTTATTCATGTGCAGTAGGTCTGTAGGCAGAGGTAAAAACTTCACATTTTCTAGAGCTTTTGGTTCCCCCACCTAACTCAAACATATAAAGTTGAATTATGAATACACGTAGCAAGTAGAGGTTTTACAAGAATTCTTGAGAAATATTGGCTTCAGCCTAATAGAAACTAACTGCAAGGGACAAATGATTTACAGATTTTGGCTATTATCGCTTTCTTGTGCTCTACGTAAAGTAATAGAATTCCTGCAGTGAGAACATGAACCATTGTTGGAATTACTGTATTTTCCACTGACCTTAAGCTACATTTATATCTAGAAGCATCGTAATGGGCCATTTCAATATTTTCTCAAAGAGTCATTAAATGTCAACAAACAAATCTACAAAAAATCTTATCGACTTGGTGATCATTGACCAAGAAGCTGTACAATTCTTGTTACAGGCGTATTTAGTCCATTAGAATTATTCTGTACAAATGGTAACTAATACATTAAATATCATTTTTAAAATCGGTATTCTTTTCCTTTTTGATGCTCAATATACTCTCTAATTGTGTAGAAACAGTTATACAGCAGAAAAGATTGTATTTTGCATTTAAACTTGGTATTGCTTTTCATCATTTAACGTCATCTGACAATACGTTGTAAAATAAAATACATCGATCGTTTGTGAATTTTTTTGAGTACGCTGTTGATACTGACACCTGATGACTATGATTACAACGTCGCCATAGTTGTAGACATCTGTATTCTTTGAATATATGTTCCCCCTCTTGACTAATCAATTTGCACAAAAACCACAGATTTGTAAATCTACAGGTAAGACGACGGTAGAATTTCTAGCTTAATACAAAGATTCAGTGAATCACGTGGGTGGGATTTACTTATTACCCGTGCAATGCTTCTGTAATCTAAACGTACGGGAGTTATAGATTGTCTTTCCCCAGAATATTGTGCCATATCTCACGCGGGAAGGAACATTCGTCAAATATACAAGAAACGAGCAATATGGAAGCTGACTAATTTTTAAAGATTTCTGAACGCGTATTATAACGAACTTAATTGTATTCATTTGATTGGGCGTTTCATGTGAAATTTGACTCGGTTGAGAGCCTGAGAAATTTTGTTGCCTTAACATCAGTTAGTTGCATATAATCGTAGAGTAGTGTACACTTTATTTCAAATAAAAAAAATTGCATTGAAACCTTTTTCCTTTCGTTTATAATTTATTACGAAATCAATACAATACATCTGATATTGTATTATTTACTGTTTCTTGATTGCAAAGGAATAGTCTATCATCAGCAAAGAGAAATGTTCTTCCGTTTCGAATCGAGGACATAAGTTTTCCGTATAGTAGGAAGAGAATGGGACCTAAACTCGAACCCTGTGGGACCCCATGTGCAATTGGCAATGAATCGGAAAGGTGAGTAAATAATGTCCCTTAATTCCAGTACGGTATTTCTACTCCTTGAGATAGATATTTAAGATACGAACATAACCACACTAGAACAATAACACGAATGGCATACGTAGTTGTAGATACGAACATTCATTATGAGATAAGTAATGTTCTGTGAAGCAAAGAATATGTTTGATTAAAATCGCCCTGTTGAGGAGCCTTAGTAAACTCAGTTTTATTTGAAAGATTCAACTTTATGGTGTAGTATGTGAATCTTTTTCAAGTACCTAAACGGATGTTCTTTTCTGCTGTATCTTACTGTAGTTGTTATGTGTTCTTTACTTCATTTTTACCCCCGACTGCGTGTCGAACATCGACATATTTTCAGAGAGGGACGTGGCCAAGCATTGACTGGTGAGAGGACCAAGCAGTGACAGGTTGAGAGAAAATTGGAGCATTAAGTAAAGAAGAAATGAAACTAGGAAAGGGAGAATCTTAAGAAGAGTTAAAATGGTTCGAAATAGGAATAGAGGGTGGATAAATTATGGAAGATGAAAAGGATGGAATTTCGCAGGGGAGTACTTGGGATTTGAGATAATGATGTGTTGTGCCAGCTCACTACTTAGTGTAACTCCCGCTGAGTTTAGTTAAGAACTTCGAGGATTAGATACTCCAATTTACATTAGGATTAGACGACGATTAGAGGAGCTCTGACCGGGAGGTTCTAGGTTCGGGGCCCGACGTCGAACACTTAACTACGTAGCTAGGTTGAGTTCAGTCACTGTCTGGAGGAGAATTCATGTGGCGACCGTGAAGTGTTTTAAGAAAATTTCATTAAAAATGTGAGACATTTCTTCTTGCCAGATGCAGTTCTAAATGTTTGATTCCGTGATTAATCTCGCTTTCTAGTGTTCGTATGTTGTACAAGAAGGGCAGAGTTGAGACAAGTGTTGATATTTTGCGCAGCAGATTGTAATTTCATTAAATGTTATTCAGGAATAGTGACCGCCCAAATTTAAATAATTCTGCCCTCCCTAATTATTGTGTTGCGATTGGTCAGTGTCTTCGCGTTGGTATCACACTCGGCAGTTATTGAAAACCGCCCGTTAGGTTTAAAAATCAATTTGAGTAGCTGGAGGGAAGATGGCGGCCATGGCTGTCTGTTAAAATGAGTTCCTGTTTATTAGGGTCCGTTTGGATTTTCATGTTCAGGTTGGCTAGGGTGTGTAGCTTTATGTGTTTTGTATTGACGCATTTCCTAACATTTTATTTTGGTTTGTGTATGAATTGGTCGATGGAATACTGGTCGATGGAATACGAATTGGTTATGTTCTGTTTGGGAATTATGAAGGCGAAGAAAATCTGTTTTATAATAACACTAAATTGGTTTTAAATTGTGTTTTAGACTGCGTGCAGAAGAGTCTGTACCATAAATGGAATAAATAATATTGCAATCTCATTGAGTTTATTGCTTGTAAATCTGTGTGGCTACTACTAAAATAAATCGATATTCATTAGACAATTCTTTGTTAATCTTTCCGTATTCAGACGCACAGTTGTTTCGTTTAACATAGAATGTCCCCTCTGGTGTTTTCTTTTATCTTGTGAGACTTAAATATACTATATATATACTATATATATATATATATATATATAATATATAGTATATATATATATATATATATATATATATATAGGAGGTTTTTGTGCAAGTATCAACTCTTAAAAAATCTTTGTAAATGAACACGAGATTCATCATAGATGTCGTTTAAATGCTAAATACTCATATATGTTTTTGTTTTGTCGGGGATAATTATTTATATAATCCTAATAGTTCATTTTTTCAGCAATAAATTTTTCCATGACTAGTTGCATCTGATTCAGTACTTCAAATAAAAAGTATAACAATATGAACAGAAGAAAATTGTATTTCCTAATTTATGAATAATGATGTGTGATAATAATGCTCTTGCTAATAGTAATGTGTGTGTGTGTGTTTATGTGTGTATATCTTCCGAAATTGTTTACTCAGATTAGATATGGAGAGGTTCTACTTAAATGATGCAGTATGGCTTCAAGTGGTAATTAATAATGTAAATTGTATGTGCTCTTGTGTGCCTCTGTTTCTCTTTTCAGTGTTTGAGAGACATCTGAGTGCAAAACGCATCTTCTTGGTATGCCAGCATGCTCTTTGTGTCTTTCTTTGTTGCTTACACCCTGCAAACATGCTTTATGAATATTTATTATTTATGAATGAGGTAATTTATGGAGTAAAATATATTATTTTTTGTTGCTCGCAATTAGATATTTTTCACATTAATAGGAATTTCCTCTCAGAGAAAAAAAATTGTGCAAAAAAAAACTTTTTTTAAAATACAGTATTTTCCTGAAGGAAATATTGTGAACGTGGTAGTTGTCATATTATTGCCGGAAGTACAGAAATAAACAGATGAATGGCGATGCACAATTGTTTGTTTTTGATGTTCCCAAATGTTCCGGGATGGGTCAAACACTGCCTCTTATTGTTGATAATTCTTTCTGCGGGTCCTGTTTTCCCAAGAGTTTAAACAGTTTTGAAAATATTACTCTCACTAATAGTCTATAATTGTTGTGGAAAGCCTTGATTTTTAAAAGAAGTCGCATAAAAACCCGACCCCTTATCACTCAAAACGCGATTTATTTTGTCGTAAATGAGCAGTAGAACAAGATACATTAGGCATATAACTTGAGAGATGTAGTATGCCTTCATATTGGGTTATGCACGAATGGTATATTACTTTGTTATATTTGAATCAATGTTTTTAAAAATAATCTATATTATAATATTGTTAAAATATTAAAATTTTATGGCAAATTATAATGACTAATTTTCACTCATAAAAATTCTGATAACTCTCTTCCATAAATCCCCAGTTTTACTCATTCCAAAAAATTTGCCTATTTGAAGTTAGTATTCATTGTTATCTCTCACATTCATTCTGACTTTCATCTTTCTTGTCGATTACAGCGCATTTATCACGAAACGAAAAAAAACATTAAATACAAAACGTACGATGTTTTACCCCGCAGAATTGGAATCTGCAATAAAAAATGATATGATTTAACTTTTTTTAATTTTCCCCACCCCCACCTTCGGGGCAGTAGGGGTGGGGGGGTCGAGTTTGGTATCATTGGATAACCCCCCGTCGATACAAAATAACTTTCATTACCCCTTTTTGTTGAATCGATAGAGCACTTTTCGAGATATTCCCAAAACCAATTTTAAACAACATTTCTGTATAATTATCAGGGGCCCTATATTTTAGTGACACGGAAGCTTAAAAAGCCCGAACGTCACACGTATATATTGCATTATTGGCGTACAAGATTGTTAATATCAGTGGTACGAAATGATTTGAAATTTCATCAATGCCATCAGATGGAAGAAAGGAAGCTTCGCCAAAATATATTACATTGAATAGAAGGGGCCAAAATTTGTACAATGGACTTTATATTTTAAACCCCGATAAATTCAATTCTATTTATAATTTTGATTCAGTACAACGTATTCTATATTTCTGAAACCCGTAGTATTTTATTTAAAAAATTCCATCAGAATGAGATCTCAATTTTTGCACCATCCCTCCGTCTTCTTGAATTTCTGTGAAATAACAGCTGATTTAGTTTTACGATTGATTACATAATGTGGCCGGGGTTCTTTAATATTAGATAACTTTCCAATAATATTCTTTATTTTATTTGTGACGAAATGGATTTTTCGAATTCGGAGCTCTTAGGCCCTATTTTTCCTAATTATTAGGTAGGTGTTTGAGTTCTTACAAAATGTGTTGACACTGAAAATTCAGCAACAAGATACAATCATTCTTAGTTAAATATTCCTCATGTTACCTTTATGTCCGAGATGTTTCTAGATGTCTTTAAATTACTTTTTAAAAGAGTCAAATAAAAATTTCAAATTTATTGTTATATTTCTTTCTTTAAAATATTCATTCTATATTGGAATAAAAATTCATCAAAACAGTCTTATTTCATTTTGTCGTTGGTATTTATTCATTAATGGACGATAATGATTCAACTATAGATTTACTAGACGTGACGAAATAATTACATGCTATTGGTCTCCATCGGGTTCCCTCAAATATACCGCCATAAGTCATTCGTATTGCTCTAGATTAGATATCGTCTCATCTACAAAATAAATGTAAATTGGATATATACCATGGAGGGGTGATGTAATATTATTTGATCTAAGAACTTCGTCAGAGGTCCATTTGTGGTTGTGAAGTCATTTCTTTCTTTATATAATCTATATCTGATTTGCCATCAAAAATAAAAGAACATATTTTGTGAAGTGCGAATGCACTTAGCTATAATTTAATAGTGGATATGGTACGGTATATTCAAGTATGTTCTCTAATACCGCATAGATAGCAAATGAAGAGAAAATTGTGTTAATATAAGTATTTTATTTATAATAAGCATTCGCATATACGATTCCAAATGAACATCATGCAAATGGCCGAGGTCAGACCCTTTTTTAATTTTCTCATCTGTCAAATAGGAAAATGAACATCTTAATTAACCCACCTTACGACGAAGGGAGCGCAGGATAACTGATCTGCGCATACTTTCTTGGGCTCCAAAATTCCTTCTCAATCCGTGTGCTCTACTTACACATGGTTAAATAATACTGACTCCGACCGCGGAAGCCTACGCTCTCATGGTTAAATGATGAATAAAGGTACCATGAAAGCGTGGTTAGTAACATTTGAAAACTAGTAGACATTTTTGCTCCTGAATAATATGAAACTTATTTGCATTTGTAAACGAACTACTAATTTGATTTTTTAGTATTTCTAACAAAATTGTAACCCACACCTGCCGGCTCTACTCTTTCCGCAACGAGCAAACGGAGAGTTCAAAAAAACATTTATGTCCAGAATCAAAACGAGAAACAAATCAGCGTTTGTTCAATAGATCAGGAAAACTGGGCACTGAAACCTGATCGAGGTGAGGTCATTGATCCAGAAGTTCAAACACAATGCTTGTCACAGGCATATTTAATATTTTAGAATTAAACAATACAAATAGTAATTAATGCATATATAATAGTAAAATGTGTGTGCTTTTGGCGGACCGTATAATCATTGGCCAAGAAGCTGGGGTACAAATCTTTTTATAGGCATATTTAGTCTATTGGTATTATTCAGTACAAATGATGACTACCACATTCAATATCATTTTTAAAATCAATATTATTTTTCTTTTTGATGTACGGCATTGTCTAATTGTATTGAAAAAGTAATGGAGCAGAAAATATTTTACTTATCACGTAAACTTGTGTCAATTTTAATTGTTTAATGTCATTTGGCAATGAGTCGTAAAGTAATGTACAGTATTACAGTTGAATTTCTTGAAGCTGTTAATACTGCGCAAGTACTTTTAACTCTTAAGGCTCATGACAACTATAGAACCCATTTTCTTTTTTTCAATGTTCATTGGAAATTAATGTACTTTCCTTTTGAGTGCACTGCGAACTAGCGGCATTCTTCTGTGTGGAAAAATATGAAAGTACAGCAATGTTTTGTTTTCGTTCTACAATGTGTTATACATGAAAGATCGACAATTAACCTGACTTTTTTTACGACGATTGGGTGCCACGTGGGTATTTTAAAATCCGGCCAGTCGGAACATACAAAGGGTGAGTTATTTACTACGAATTGAAAATTAGAAATATTTTATGATAATATTACGCAGAAAAACTGTGTTTCTAGTCACAATATATGTTATTACCTGAACGCAAATAATTGGGAATGATGATTCTCAGTAAAGCACCTTGTTACGTTTTTTAAAATATTTGATAAAGGACAATTGCCATGAAATACAGGCTTTTCTCTCCCGATGTCTGAGATCGCTAAGGCAGAAGTGCAGTGGTGGTCTCGGACCAAAAGATCGAGGATTCGAGTCCCGTATCGCGTGGCCCCATGATGGCCGATTCGCGAAACATAATACAAGGTGGTTCAAATATGACCGGGACTGATTTTTTTTCAAATACCCCGACATACGCATTAACTGCGCCGCCTGGAGAGAATCTAGCCACAACCCCCCACCTCCCTCCTTTGCAGGTTAGAACCTGTTCAGTCGCGTCTGGGTCTTGCTAGAACGATGAGTGAACAAAAGGTGCCACGGTGCGTGGAACAACGCATTATCATCAAATTTCTCGTTGGAGAAAACGTTCAACCGTCGGAAATTTTGCAGAGACTCAAAAAACAGTACAGGGAAGAGTGCCTCTCACGGACCCGTGTGTTTGAATGGTGTAAGTGTTTCAGAGAGGGACGAGAGCGCGTTGAGAATGAACCTCATAATCGTCGGCCGCGAACATCCATAACTCCAACAAACATTGATCGTGTTAATGCGGTTATTTGTGAGAACAGGCGCATCACTATCAAAGAAGTTGCATCAGTAATTGGCATCAGTGTGGGTAGTGTAGAAGACATGATAAAAAAACACCTAAAATATAGAAAAGTGAATGCTAGGTGGGTTCCACGCACTTTGACGGACGAGAACAAATTGATGCGCATGCAAGCTGCCAGTGTTCTTCTAATGCGGTTTGAAAATGAAGGAGATGCATTTTTGAAGTCCATTGTAACCACTGATGAAACGTGGGTTCACTATTTTATTCCTGAGTCCCAGCAGGCATCACGTGAATGGCGACACGCCTCTTCTCCAAAACCCAAGAGAGCGCGGAAGATCCGTTCGGCGGGAAAAGTGATGGCAACATTTTTTTGGGACTGGATGGGTGTTATCCATGTAGACTTTCTTACAGAAGCTAACACCATCAATGCAGCTTATTATTCAGCACTTTTGGAAACAGAAATCAAAGAAAAGATCCGATCCAAACGGAAGAGAGGTGGGAAACGGGTAGCATTCCTTCAAGACAATGCACGGCCTCATACTGCTAAAACAACCATCAGCAAATTGAAGTGGGACCTTCTACCACATCCGCCGTACAGTCCAGATTTGGCCCCAAGTGATTTTTACCTTTTTGGACAGCTTAAATCACATTTGCAAGGCATGCGATTTGCGGATAATGACGCAGTCATCCACAGTGTTCGGGAGTGGATATGCCGACAACCAAAAGACTTTTATGAAAAGGGCATTAGGATGCTCCCAGGACGTTGGAAAAAATGTATAGAATCTGGAGGGGAGTACTTTGAAGAATGACATGTACAAATAAATTTTTGCTAATAAAGTATTTCGTAAAAAAATCAGTCCCGGTCATATTTGAACCACCTTGTAATAATACCCTCTTCGTTCGTAAAGAAAACAACTAATTAAATTACAATGAAACTATTATCCGTTCACCCTAAGAAAAATCCTGATGTAAACAAACTGAAGAAATCTTTGCGCCGCACTACGCTTCTGGTTGGACACCTCTCCTTTCGATGACGCGAGTAGAATCCCCGCCAATGCAAATGGAAGAAGAGCTGTCTTGCAAATGTCATGTTCATGCAACTTCTTTCTTACGATCAGTCTGCTTCAGGATGTGGTTGTCAATTACCGGATGTCAATTATTGGTATAAATTGGTTGGCCTATAATTCGGAAGTTCTTGATTACAATTCACAAGTTGCAACGATTTTACCAGTGTTGGTGTTTCGTTTCTGCACTTTAGCCCGTTTGATACAAGTAATGATGGAACTACACTGACTACAAAGTCATCGTATGCTCCAATAACAAGTTTCTTCCCCTTTCCTTTCTTCTCTGGCGTTTCTAGTTACTCTGTTATTGAGCTCTTTCCGGGGTTAATATAAGCTGGATACGGACATTCCAGTGAACACCGCGATTTGCTTTACCGGTAACCACGGATTCATATGCAATAACGAATTGAAACGTCATTCAAAAGGATGCCCTTTCGCTACTCCAAAAAATTTTCCACACTTCTGTTTAATTATTGAAGGGCCAGCCACACTCTTAGACATTCTAAATAGAACTGAAGAGCAGAGCCTCACAGGCCGATCGGCGGCGCGGCGCCGCGGTCACACGAGCCGCGTCCCACGCGCCTGACCCACGCCGATGAGCGCGTTCACGGGCTGAACTGTCAGAAGCTCGTAATCTAATGGCAAAGAACTCGCAGTCAGTTCACAATGGTCTCCTTTCTCGAAACCGTTGCAATAGTTTTGACGCAATGTTAATTTAACGAACGATGGCAGATAAATTACTTCTTACACAGAGAACTATTTACTTTAGCGTCAGGATCCCTAGCTGAGCTCACACTGCAAACCAATGAGAATTGTCCTAACATACGGGCATTTGTTTACATCAGGATTTTTCTTAGAGTGAACGGATAATAGAAAACTAATATTACGCATTACTTTAAATTAAATTAACGCAATTAAAATGTTCATGTTTTACTCTTTTGAAAATGTAAAAACTAAAATTAAAACAAAACTTTGTCTTTGACAATAAGACTTGAATTTGCCTCAAAAATTCGTCTCATTTTACTAATGATCTACACTCTTGTTCGAGGTAAGCGCCACCTTTTTTCATCCAACTTATGGTTAGCGCCTATTTCTTTCCTAAATTATAAATGTTCATCAAATTGACATTGTTTCCCATAATTCCTAGATATCTGTAAAATGTTAAACAATATAACTCGCGTTAACTTCACTATTCGCGATTTTTTTTACTTGGCGATGCTACATTCGTCGGACTTGTACTAACTCTACGAGCGACACCCTCATGGTCCGACTACGGACAGCTCCAACGTACAAATTGTTGTCATTTTGAGTTATTCTCGACACCAGACTAAAAGCATTCTCACGCCCATACGAAACACATTGTAATATCCATCAAAGCATTATATATTTCCAGCTACTGCCGGTGTCAAATATGAGTATATTACATGGTTCACCTCGTTTTTAGAATTTATATATCTGCCTTGCTACGAATATTGTGTCGTAATGAGTTGGCTCCGACGTTGCAAGATAAAGGGATGGCGAAGAGCACGTAGAGGGAACGAGGACAGACTGTTTCATAGTTCTAATGAGAATGGTGTTTTTTGAATTATTTTAAAAACATATTTGGGCATAAAATGCGTTGGGCAAGTCCAAGGATATTCTATTATATAAAAAAATCACATTGATCATGGACCGGAGCCTCCTCACCAAATTCGACCGACGTATCGAAGCGTCATATGTGTATGTCAAACTAAAAGTATGAGCCTAAAAAAATACTTGTGTGGGAATTGTTATCAAGTGGAGCGAAGTTGATTCTGAAAATGAGAAAATCTGGAGTTGCTTGACAGGTGGAGGTAAGGGAGTTCGAAATAGGGGTGACAGAAGAAAAAAATTAAGCGAAGTGAGAGGTGGATTTTGGGCAAGTTCATGATGTGACGTGTCAAGTTGCAACTGAGTGTATGTTTTCCAGCAAATATCATTCGATGACACAGCCGGATGAAGTGTTTTGCTGTGATGAAATTCAGTTAAAAAAGGGTTCTATTTCTTCCTCGGATACAGTTTTAATTGTCGGTTTGAAGCGTGCTCAATATTTCTACATGGTCTTTATCTGTTTTACTAGATGGGCAGAGTTAAAACTAAAATCTTTGTGTTTTGGGTGGCACACTAATTTGCTGTCCTATTTGATTTGTATCCATGAGCATCTAAACTCAGTTTTGTCCGCAAACCTCTGTTTATGTTTTTAATATACAGTCGAAACAGAAAAGCTAGAAGGGAGTGATGACCTACTGAGTGAGTTACCCTACTGAGAATAGAGGAAAAGTAGAGTCCATGGCTCTCAGTTAAAATTATTACATTTTTAGGCTCAGTTTGAATATCTTTGTTCTCAGGTGAGCTAAGATGCGCAGCATTACGTATTCTTGTCTTTAACACGCGTTCTGTCCTGTTTGGGTTGGGTTACGCGTGAATTGGTATGTGGTAGTGGAGGGTTGTTGAAATAAGAAAGGCGAGGAAAATCTGTTTCATACTCTAAAACACTGAAGTTGTGACTGAAAGTAGTGTCTGTATCTTGTGTGCAGTCACGGTCGCACGGTTGGAAAGATTCGCAGTGCTGCTGACTTGTGCCCGACTGTGTGTGATGAGACCTCTTCCAGCCTTCAGATATGTTGCTAAACTGTTGTTAATATGTGTGAAGACTTTCAGATGGTCGACATTGAATATATGGCGAGTAAGAAGTGTAGGATGAGCAGCATCCATCTGAAGAATGCGTTTTAATATACGTGATAGAATTGGTTATATATATATATATATATATATATATATATATATATATATATATATATATATATATATATATATATATAAATTCAGACAAGAGCAACTGATACTTTAGATTTTGCCACGTAAGATTGATATGTATTTAAAGAATTAAAATTTTATGCGATTGGAGTGTGCTAAGGTACTCTACAAAATTAATTCAAAGAAGGTACTTACGGAATTTGTAAATTTGGTCGCGAAGATTGTGGTTCATTTAATGTTCCAGTAATTAAATTAACAAAGTTATTTAATGCCGAAAACTCAACTGTTGATACAATCACCAAATCACTCTTTAAGTTCTTTAAAATTTAAGTAACATTTTAAAATTCGTAGTTTCAAAATATCTTCCTTACAGCAAAAACGTTCGAAATTTTACCTCCAGTTAAGCTGCAACTAGTAATAAAGGCACTTAAAAAAACAAAACAAATACATTCGAATCATTAAATCGTTGATATAACACAATAATGTAAGGCACACACGTAGATGCGTGTAGCTTGGCGTCTGTTCTAGGCTTGTAGTTTGTTCTATCTGGCGTCAGCCAATCCCTTTTTATCAACAAAATTCCCTAGAAAGTTTCTTGTTCATGTAATCGTTTATTTTCAAGTATTGTTCTTTGATTTAAGTCTTTATTAGCGTACAAAATATCTTAATCAAGTTTTACGAGTTCAACCTGCACAATTGTGTAAGCTGAATGTATTAAGAGAATATTTATGGAACCTGAAGAGAATCAAGGCGTTGTTGCCAAAACTAATAAATGTTCAACGTTTGCTCAATTAGTACTAATTAATTTTCTAAATTTTTTTTGGTCACTACCAAGAATTCACCACCTGTCAAGTAATAACCAGTTAAATCATGTCTATAACATCTATGTGTATATACAATAAAATTATTCTTATTTATTTTATTGTCCAATGTATCATAGCCACTGAAAGCCAGGTCCCGACTATTATCGTAATTGCATTCAAAAGTGCGTTTTAATTTAGTTTTTATTCTTCTAGTGTTTTGAAAATAAATTTTAAATTTAGTTTTGTATTGACAGTTTAACCAGTTCTTAGTTGTCAATTATTGTACACATAGTGGACTTTCTTTTTGTGCTGGCTCAGAAGAAACGAACAACACTTTGGACAAGACGAGTCTGTTGCTTCGTGATGAACATTTTTGTTTATTAGATTAAATTGTAATATTTTAGCAACATAATTGATATGTTTGTTAATTGTTGATTTACGAGATGGTCGCTCATTGTCTTCACCACATTTAGTGCAACACTACGAAGATGTGCAATTTCGTGGTGAAAATCCCAGCATTTCAAACACTTATCAAAATCACACATTGTTCAATAATTCCAACCCAAGTTCATTTTGTCCACTATTAGTAAATCATAATTCGTTCCGGAATCAATTTCGATGATCACTGAACCTGAATTATATAAACCGTTTCGATTACTATTTTCAATGTCGATCTTCTTAACAGTATTGATTTGTCATGTATCTCTTCATAATTAAGAAAGTTATTCTTCGTGACTCAATCACTAATCTCAGAATTTTATGAAAAAGTTTTTTAATTATTTCCCAATTTTGGTTTTTATACTAATTGTTTATTTTATAGTCGTCACTTAAAATATTTTAAATCAAATTACTAACCTCTCTATTTTCTTCCAGTTGTACGTTACAATAATATTCAATTACCATTTGCTCTCGTATTATTTATTCTCATGTGCAAATTTTTAACTTATTATCTCACAGTTGTATTTGTATATTCACCATTTCATTTAAATTAGTATTATACTGTAATACTGTACTAAAATCTGTCTTTTGATTTAAAGTTAAAAGGTGATACATCCTTAGTTTGGATATCGGAACTCTAACGTGTGATTCATAAGTTTTGAAGTAGTTTATTTGAGTATTAATTAGATCGCTGGTGAGATAGATACCTTCTAAGAATTAAATACGGTAAATTAAAGATGTTGTCTCGTATCAAAAAATATATTTTGCTAAAGATTATTACAAAAGTCAATAGTTTGACTTAAAGTTATTACAAAATGTTATATATAAAATGTTGGCTTTATATTCCAGATGTAAACAAACTGAGTCGTACATACTTTGCAGCTTCCGGGCCGAAAACAACCGCAGAACTTTGTATGTACGACCCAGTTTGCTTAGGCATCTGGCATACGATGTCAACATTTTGTAATAACTTATACTTCATTTTTATAATTTATGTATGAATGTAACGTTATTTCTATATCTTTAATTTTAGCTCTGATGATCGCTACGCGATAGAAAGGGTCTTTAGTAAAATATATTTTTTGATACGAGACAACATCTTTAATTTACCGCATTTAATAGTTTATCGAGATTCATACCTTACTACTTCAATAAAATAAATCTGGTTATTTTCCTTACTTTTCCACCGCGTAACGATCATCCTCAGATGTACGACGTCTTTGTACAGAGAGTAATAAGGTTTAATTTTGTGGTGCTTTGTTTGTGTATTTCCAAATCGAGTACATATTTGACGATATATTATACATCTTTTTATGAAAAAGTGTCTATTGTTTTTATATTTGATGCGACGTAATTCTAACTTGTGTAGATTAACAATGTTAGTCATGAATATTGTAGATTATATTTTTTGTCCATAGAATAACACATTTAGCTGCACATATCTGCACCTTTTTGTTGTATCGCCATTTTGCTGCAATGCTATGTAGCATGATTCAACACTAGATTTCTCGGAGGTGTCTTACACGCCACGGGTAATTAATTTCTACGTATTTTTTTCGATTTATCCTTATATATACTGTATTGCAATAACATACAATAGTATATGTGTTCAAGACAAAAGTTATTACCAAGAATACCAAAACCGTTGCTGTACCATAGCGATACCAAGCGGCCATGCTGTCACCTGACATCTGTTTTGTCGCAAGTAGCGACGGAAAATTCACTCGGTGGCACTGTATGAGAACACGTGAATTAACACTACTAAATATTTGCATTTTTCTGACAAAATCGAAACTCTTTCATCGTTTTTGTATTTTCCCCGTTATTGGGTATCAACCGAAACCAGACACCTCTCGAATGATTGTAGGTTGCTCATTTTTGTTTTCATTTCTGTGCACATTGAAAATTAGAAAAATAGAACACACGCGAGCGAATATGTGTTATAAAATGTTCCCAAAAACTGTCAATGTTAGCTTTTATTGATAATTCAGTTTAAAAATTAGTACAGAAAAAGGATGGGGGTAGAGATTCCGGAGCTCAAGAAAACGTGTGTACATTCTACTTCCCGAACAATACGATTGTTTACTTTTTATAAGTTAAAAAATCTAAGTGAACTCAAAACCTCTCTTTATTCACATTTCCTCTAAGAAATTTGTTTTTCCTTACATCCGTAGTTTTATACTGCTGACTCCATTCCTTCCACCTTCTACGCAAGCATATTGTAGCGCTATCCATTGCGTGTCCGTGCAATGCTGCTGAGTTTTCTCTTCTTCTTTCTCTCCCGATAAGCTACAAATTCTTTACTCGAAATTATTGGAATGTAACTTCAAAAATTCAATTTCGAAATAAGACACCCGTGCGAATATTTCGCACTTTATAAATCATTGATTTAAAACTTAGTTTAATAGCCTAACGTCGAACGGCCAGCTTCTGAACTGTGTGTTGCAGCATTATGCGCCCGGTATTGTGCGCCAGTAAACATTCTAATATTGCTCAGCGCTGCAATTGAAGGCTGTTGCAGGATAAGGGGGTAAAAATGCTTCCCCAACTTAATTCAATTTTGAATAGAAAACATGGTTAGTGTTATTTTGAAAATAATTTCCCCAAACTCTCGGAACGAAAGCCTGATTATTTTGTAAGATATCAGAAAAAATACGAATTTTCGGTTTTTGATTTTTTCATATCATTACTCGGAGATAAAATGCTGATAAAAATATGAGACAGATGACATCTATATTTATCTTGGAGAGTTTTTTCAAAAACATGGCGGGAAATTCTATTTTTTTAAATTATTAAATTATTGTTTTCTTTTTCTTTTATTTGTTTATTATTTTTCTGTGTCTTCTTCTGAGGTGACGACTCCAAAAAATTCCTACAAATTGGTAATAAGGTGTTCTTCACTACTGATTTTTTTTCCAGATGTTTCTTATTGGTGTCATATTAAAAAATAATAATTCTTCTCGTTTACGTTATTTATCAGTCAATGACTCATAAGTTAACCACTATTCTACGGAAAAAATATTTTTCAGAATGAAAATCATAGTATTTTACCATACAAAAATATTGGGGATTATTTTTGGCGCCAAATTCGAATGTTCAAAAATAATAAAAAAATAAAAGAATCATTTTTATCATGTTTATCACATTTTTTAATGTCAAAAAATTAAAAATTATTTTTAATCAAAATATTCCAATAAAAACGATGATTCCAGTCAGGTTACAAAAATGTACATTTTAAAACGTTTCGACCTAATTTGTGAGGTGCTCTTTACCCCTATTATCCTGCTACATCCTGTAATAATTACGTGGCTTTCCGGGAGATGCCTCGTTCTTGGCACAGGTGCCATCTATTCGGTCGCCATTCTACGATCTTCCTCAGGATGAAATGCCAAATGCATGCGCCTCCCGGACAGCAAAGTAATTACTGACTTTTGCCGCGGAAGCCTGCGCTCTCACGAGATTAAATTTCACCGAAATTCAAATAGTCGCTTTATATCTAACTTTCTGTTTTCCCTTTAATTTATTTTTACGTAGATTTCGGGTTTCTGCACGTATCTGACCACTCAAGCTGTTGAATGGTAATACCCAAAAGAACTAAATCACCAAAAATGTAATGGAAAGTTCAATGATGTCTCCTTTTGTAGAATATTGCTTAATAATTTAAGTTTCATTTGACACTCATCGCCCCCCACCCATATGTCCTCTTTCCCGTCCCCCTAAATTCGTGTCCATTACTTCCGTGCCGCATGGGAAGAATTCAGTGCCACTGCCGAATTAGGCAAAACTCGTGTACATTTAAAGGAAACCAATGAATTTTGAAGAATAATGACATTTTATTAGATAATTTTGTGTGGAAATTGGAATACGAGAAAAAAGTTTCTCTACGACCGTTTAATAATATGTGTATTTGTGCTGTATCAACGAATGACGTCGATTACACATCCCGTGGATTCCAGTTCCGTTCCCGTGGATTCCGTGGAATCCACGGCCTGTCGACGAATCACATTCCTAGAACTTTCGGATTCCACGGGCAGAATTGTATTCTCTTTGCAATTTGCAATACCGTTCTTAAGTAACCATCACAGTGCGCGACAGGAACAAAAGGACGAAGCAGGACAAGTGCGACAAAGCGGGAAAAGGAGGACGAAAAGGGCAAGGGGACAAAATGGTGAAGTGGGGACAAATTAGACAATTAAAAAATGGGACAATCTTACAAAATGGGGAAAATGGGACGGGACAGAGTGGGACAAGGGTACAAAATGGGACGATGCGACTGGGAACAAAATGAGACAGTGACAAAATGGGAAAGGGGGACAAAATGCGACAGGGAGACAAAATGAGACAATTGAACAAATGGAAAAGATTGACGACGGGATAAAACTGCACAAGAGGACAAAATGAGCCAAGAGAGCAAACGAAAAAGGGAGCTAAGTGGAACCAATTAGTCATGCGGGAAATGGGCGAAATGGGACAAAAAGGTCTAGGGTAAAGTGGGTCAAAAGGGACCTATTTATAGAAAGATTTATGAACAGTGGTAAAATCTAAATTCGAGAGTCAGCTAAAATATTTGTAATGGACTCGAGCATTTTAAGGGTCGTTGCTATGGACGCGCTCTTAAAGCGTTGATGGTTGGTTGCTAAGGAGCTAAGCGCGTGTCGCCGAATAACAAAAGATCTGTTCAAATCTATTCTGAAAATTTCGATGTCGTAGAGAAAATATAATGTTCTACTCGCGCTTAATGGCTACTACTCACTCGTAGAAATTACGACATGGGCTCCTACGTCGCTCGTGCCGTAAACATCAACTCGTGAGTAATAGCTATCATTATGCGCTCGTTGAAGAATATACTATAATTTGTTTATTACATAATGATTATGGAAAAAACTAAGAATGTTTAGAAGTGACATGTAGCCACGTAAATTGGAATGTAATCATGTTGTGGATAGATAACCACACCTACAACCAAGGGCACACAGGTAGTGATGTGATTTGGAATAAAAATTAGAAAATTAATTGCTGTGGATTGCCATTAACTTTTTTACCGGTTTTTTTGTTTGCTTATACTTTCATTTCAGTAAACTGAATAGATCTTCACTTTTGCGTATAATTGCTTGAAATTATTTTATTTATCAAACGTTATACAGAAACATTTTGGCATGTTTTGGTTTTTATTTTTGCTTGATGCTTCCACCCTCACTGCCTGTTTTCTTGCCCTCCCTCTCTATCCACGACAACTTTCCTGACATTGTCTGGAGGAGAGATTTAGTCACGATTTGTCATGTATTTGTATCACTTAGCGTATAGCACCTTGACCCATATGTTGCTTTGAGATTTATGATTTTAATGCTTGTATCTTTACAGAATTTGTTTTTTATTTGTAGTTATTGTTTAGAATAAAATCTCCTCCAGCGTATTGGGAAAGGAGAACATTTACCAATGCCTGATAGGAGTTTTTTGGTTACGTCCAGGACATGATTGACTGGATGTCATACTGGTCTGTGGTATCCACGTTGAGCTTTGTGGTGTTCTTCGCTGTGGGTCCTGGATCCATCCCGTGGATGATAACTGCGGAGCTCTTTTCCCAAGGACCACGACCAGCAGCTATGTCCATTGCTGTATTGGTCAACTGGATGGCGAACTTCCTTGTTGGAATTGGATTTCCCAGTATGAATGTGAGTTTTTTCCATCTATTTTAAACTTGAAGTGAGATGAGATTGCTTGAACAGAATGTTGTATGCGGGCAGATACTCCCGCTTTGACAAACCTGACAGAGTGCATGTCAGCTGTTCAATGGAAGGGTATTTAATATGTATCCTGCTGTGTTTCACATTGGTAGTAATACATTTAGTTGGGGATGTTTGTTCCCCCTTAACTGTAAGGTTACTGATCCAAACGCAATGAAACAAAGAATGACATTACATTTAGGTTGCCCAAAATGATGTAACCAGCATAAGATATATTTACTATTATGTACATCCCCAACATCCCTTTTCGATTAGTGTTTATGTGGACTGATGTATATTGTATCGCAATTTCTATTTCCGATTAAAAACTAACAATTCACAATTTTATTTGCATTAGAAATATTCTGTAATATAAAAATGTGTTCATTTTTTCACTATTCAAAAAAATTAGAAACAGTAAGATGATAAATGACCTTTAAAAAATTGTAGAAAAGGCGATTTATAGTACACGATAGTATTGTATCTTTCACCACACATCACCGTATCTTGGAATATTCAGCATTACAGGCGCATGCGCCTTGCAATTCAAAGAAGACAATATAACTTCACATACAAAGGTTTTTCTGGATCATTCTTAGCGATTACAGTTTCCATCAGTTTCAGGATGTACACCTTAGAGCGTCAGCATTTGACATTTTAGGTCTGCTTAACTCTGAGCTCTCAACGACGATTTCCGCCCTCGGTTCAATCATTCCACTGTCTTTATACACCCAAGGAACCATAATCCTAGCCCCACTCCTTATCTCCTTAGCCCATTGCGGCCAAGAACCGTCTCCTGCCACTAGTACGTCGGCCTGTGTCGACACTTGTACCTTATTACGAGTACTAGAGCTTGAACATGTTGGCACAAATAGCCGGAAATAGGAAGGCAAATAGGCACTTAAACAATTAAACAAGTGGTGCTACAGCAGCACTTACTTTCTCATATTATTTTCAAGTTAGCTATTTCCGAAAATTCAGAGAGTTCAACGAAAATGGTACGTTTTCCCCCACCAGGTATCTCTCACCAGCAGGGCACCGCCCCATCCGCGACAAGCTCTAAGCTCCCGATCGGTGTCCCGGTACATGTCTTAGTGTAGTGCATGTAAGTGTGTATGTACGTCAGGGCTGAGGATAGGACAAGGAAGAGGAAGGAAAGATCGTGCGCGATCCTTGGCCCGTTTGTTAGGGTACTGCTTCCGCATCCACCTGGTAGTGATCGGTGAAACCACGGAAAACTACCGCACAAAGCAGCCAGCCGCAAGAATTCTCCTCCAGAGAGCGACTGAACTCGACTTACGTAGTGTCGAAAATTCTACCACCGTCGGGACTTGAAGATAGAACCTTCCGGTCAGAGGCAACTGCAATGACATCAGTTGATGCACTAAGCCACCTCTCACGGTTTACTGCTTATTATTTTAACTTAGTGTCTTAAAATTTGTTGTCGCATTGTCGTAACCTAGAAAAGTAGGAATTTAATAATTTATCTATCTTGATCATTGTAAGTTCAATTGAACAAATTGAACTAATTGTTCCCTTTTTTCTCAGTGTCTCTAGACAGTGTTAATTGAGAAAAATGTATTTTTAGTTCTGTTTTGATTTCTTCATTGGTATAAGAGACTGGAATATCATACTGAAGGACTGAAAGAGTTTTTAAATTTGGTCTCTACATGAGAAATCCTGTTTGTTTTTAACATAACAAAAACTACAATGTTTTTGAAAATCTTCATTTGTAATGAATCATTTTGAAATATGATTCTTAGTAACTTCGTGGGAAAATTATTGGCAGCTACTTTTTTAAAGAAATGCAGAAAAATTTCGAATAATATCGAGAGTTTTGTAGACATTAATTGGTTAGATTTTGATATATAAATTTACTTTTTCACTTCCATCTGTTACCTCTGATAAGGAATCATATCTGTTATTGGTTGTCACATTATAGCTTAATTTACCTTGGTCATTTGCATAGCATTGCTTTCTTTTAGTACTACTGCACTTATCAAGAAGAATTTTCTTGTTGCATTTCACTGTTTTAATTTTAATGATTATCTTGATGTTGCTGTTGAGAATAGTTCTTGCTGAGCTTGCTGTAGTTGTTGTGATTGTTAATGAAGCAACATTATTTTCTGTTCCAACACAAATATTTTTACACTTCGATTCACTCGATAAATCTTCATTGTGTAAGGATTTATTAACTATCACGATTCTTGATTAATCAGTTCTATCTTTGTAATTTATTACCAACATAGCTGTTCTTATAAGCTACTCCATAGGAGCCAATATTGTCCATTTTTAACACGTAATTTTATTTTTTTAATTTTATTTTGTTTCACTTCGAGGATTAGAAAAGTGCACTGTTTACCTCTGTTTTAAAATTTCACTAAAATTCCTTTTTATTCTCAAGTTGCCCCCAAATTCCTAATGGTCTCTACAGTACTTTACAGTATTTTTTAATTCGTAAGGGCATTATAAATAAAAAGCGATACGTACTGAGCTAACCAAACGCACTTTCAAAGTTTTGATATTCTTGTATGAACTCGCGACATTATTCAAAATTTTTCTGCATTTCCGTCAAAAACATAGCTGCCAATAATTTTTCCACAAAGTTACTCCGAATCAAACACTCAGTACGTTCTGCCAACTAACTCTATTTACTTTCATCAAAAGAATTTTATCAAAAGTCTTATTTTCGCTGAAATTGATTATTTCTCGAAAATTTCAATTTTTTCCCTTGAATTTCTGCAACTACAATATTGAAGATGGAGATTTTTTCGTTAATGAAATCTCTTATTTAGAGACAGATCGTGAAATAAGATCATGTACAACTTTTCGAAAATGTCAGTAGTTTTGCGCGAATTTGCGTGAAATTTGGGCTTGTTTTAAAACTTTTTTTTTCTCGAAAACGGCATCATATTTTTTTAAAGATTTAGTCCATAAATATATCAAAGAACGGTAAAAAACTGTGCTAGTCTCATTTCCGGCAAATTCGCTGTATTTTCGAAAATTGCAAAATTTTAACATTTAACAATAACAAAATTGAAGACGGAGATTACCTTAAACAAAATCTGTTTTAAAAAATCAACTCTTTTAAAAAGGTCATGTACAATTTTTCAAAAGGTATTTTTCGCGGAATTTGTGCTTGAAATTGGAGCCTTTTTGAGAATTTTTTTTTTATAAATTGCATTAAAGTTTTTCTTCAAGTTCTTTCCACAGACAGAACATGAAACACACAAAAATGCCGCAGGCCTCCTTTGAACTCTCTAAATTTTCTAAAATTCAAAATTTAGAAATGATGCGAGAAGGGATGTGTTGGTGGAGCACCACTAATTTTATTTACATTTCATTCAGGCAAAAATCTTAAACATTAATTTTTGGTTTTCCATATTAAACTTCTGCAATTTTTGAAAACGGTGTAACCGAAAATCGGAACTACCTCATTTTTATAAGATGACATTTCTGTATTCCCTCAAAGAATTAAAATATTTGAAATGTTTTTTTTGTATGAAATATTTTTTTATTAAATTACCTATATTCCATTCTAAATTACGCGAAAATTCTCAGATTTTCGAAAAAAAATGTACATGACCTTTTTTAAAGTCCCTTTTTTTAAGAATGGAATGCATTAAGGAAAAATGTCTATTTGCAATATTGCTATTGTAGGAAGACGCCCAAAAAGTTCAATCTTTTTCCATTTTCGAAAATTTACTGAGTTCATCATCATATTTCAAATCAGAGCTGGAATAATTTAGCAATTTGTTAAAGCATGCGACAAAACTGGCCATTCTTGTTAATATATTTTTAAAACTTGTCCATTGCTATCAGAAACAAAAACCAAAGAAGGTATTTTTGATGTTCCGATATTCGCCAACTAATTAAGCATGCTGGCTTTAGAAATAAACACTGGCCTAGAGCTTTAACCTAGGAACTCTTTCATTTTTGTGAGCAGTGTTAAGATGTTCGATACGAGTATATTAATGAAACTATGCTCGAAACATTCAAGAGGCTTGGATATTAGCTTCAAGTTACATTTTCTCCATTTTCATCTTGAATACTTTCCGGAAAAAAGTGCAATCACTAAGTGAAGACAAGGAGAATCGTTTCATCAGGGTATAAAGCAGATGAAAATCAGACACCAGAATTATCGTAATGTAACCGTAATGACCGACTACTGTTGGTGATTAATAAAAGATCATAAACGTCAATCGACACTGAGCCCGTCTTTGACAAGACGGAGGAGAAAATACTCGCAAAAATACTTGGCTTACCTCGTGCCCTTTCCTGTGATGAACTTTTCTATTTCACTATTCATTTTAAACTACTGTATCAGTACAATGATTATTTTATCAGTTTTTACGCAGTGTGAAATATGGTTACTATCAAGAAATAACTAAAACCCTCACATTTTTTCTATTCTTAATGACTCGCAAACCGTAGGTGATAGGAAATAATTCAGCACACCAAAATGAGGTTTAAAGTCGTGTTCACTCTGTGCCGCAGAAAAAAATATTATTTCGCAGACATATGCTATCGGTAGGTCTACATTTTTTTTGTATAACTGTTAGACCTTATTTCACAAATAATTTTAATTCCGACCCTGTAGGGTTCAAAACAGAGAATTATTTATTGAATCTCAGAATATTGTTTCTGAAAATGTGGAACTTTTCACTCGGTTTTACTGAAAAGTTTTATTTTCGAGAATCTGTATGACATCATTTAAAGCTCATATACACGTAAATATAATAATGTAATCGCTGCTAATGAAATATTAACAAATTGAGAGAAAAGTCAAATATATTACATTTTAGTAATATTTGGAAGAAAACGAAAGAATACAGCAAAGTGTCCTTTGTGTCACAAAGTACATTTAGCACTGTCCCTACCAAAAGTTTAAAGAAAAAAATTTGAGCAGTTTTCGAAAAAATGTTTTTTTTTTTTGCATACAAATTGCAAAATTACTCAAATTTCGTAACAAATATACATGGCTTTAATAAAAAAAACAATTATGAAGAACAAATTTCATTTGAAGGAAACAATTTCTATCTTCAATTTTGTACTAATAGGAATAAGCTGGTCAGGCGGAAGAGCTGGCTAAATGGCCTGAGAATCGTCATCAATAAAGATATTTAATTTGAGACTATTTGTAGTTGTAGAAAGACGCCTAAAGAATGAAATTATTAAAAATTGATAGTTAACAAGGAAATACGGACCTATGCCATCTTTATAAGTGCATAATAATAATAATAATAATAATAATAATAATAATAATAATAATAATAATAATAATAATTTATAAAACAATTAATATTATTCGTTCTTCGTTGTTTTTTTTTCCTGAATTTTATATATGTGGTCATTTCTGCCAGTTTACGATGCCTTTAATGGCCATCGTATTTCTTCCCAAGCTTTTGCCATTCCCCAAATACGTTCTTTGCATTGCCAGCAGTTTAGCTTCCTTCGCCTCTCTTTTAATGTTTCCCAAACGAGAATATATGTAATTTTTTAATGTTTTTTACTCTTTGAAAAACATTGAAGCAATTTTTGAGATAATTTTGATAATGTCCCTGGGGCTTCGTGTAAAGTAGCGCCAAAGTTTGAAGAACATTTTTTGAAATCGCACCCTTAAGTGAAGCCAAATCGACCGGAGACTGTCCACTTTGAAAAAAATTCTACGTATGATTTAGGCGCTAGTGGTGTCCACGGACGGACGGACGTTTAGAAAAAAATCACTTTTCCTTTATCAGGGGACCCCAAAACGTGTATTTCTGTTGAAATCTCGAAATCGATTTTCCGCAGCATTACATAACTTTCCGTATACTGTGTACATTACTCGGTATACTTTTGCGCAATATATGCAAATACAAATTTGGTTATTATTGAAAAAATTCATTCATTTCCTGAATTAAACATATCATTACATCATTTTTGCGTTTTAGCAAAGTATCGAAGGAAGTGGCTTGCCTTAATTAAAAACAAGAAGTTTTCGAGCCTGTAACTTAAAAAGGGCTTATTTTACAACAAAACCATGTTGGAACATTATTGTGGGAAATTTTGTCTACTTCAATTTGTATAAAACATAGGTTTTGATAGGATTGATAGTTACGGATGTGCAAAAATCCTAGAAAAAACATCTTTAAACGCCCCTCCTCCCACCACCACTACCACCACCACACGAGTTACAGAAAAATCTACTTGTTTTTTCAAACAAATTTACACCGCCTTTTTTTAAAGAGCCGATTTTTTTCAAACAGATTTCGTTTTAAGGCAAAAATCTCTATCTTTAATTTCATAGTTTTGAAGTGTTAACATTTCCCAGTTTTTTAAATGGGAGTTCGTCGAAAATGGGACTAGCGCCATATTTTCTACCGCCCCATGGTATAATGAACAGCAAATTTTAAAAAAGAATGTGACGAAATAATTGTTTTAAATTTGCCTATATTTCGCTAAAATTACATGAAAGCTACTAATATTTTTTCGAAAAATTGAACATGACTCAATTTCAAGAATTACATGAAGGAAAAACTAGCTATCTTCAACATTGTAGATGTAGAAAGACGCCTCCAAAAATTGCTCTTTAGCAATTTCCAAAAGATCTGGGATTTCAACAAACATGAGACCTGACCATTCCCTGAAGCATCCTTTCCGCTATCCGAGGACAAAGTTTAAAAAATTTGGTGCCTTTTTTGAGAAACTTTTGAAAATATTCAGGCTTCATGAGAAATACCCTCAAAAATCAAAGTATCACGTGTAAAATCTAAAAGTCTTTGAGTTTGTTTGGAGCAATCGAGGATTATCAGTTTTGGAGAAAATCGGCTGAACTGTTAGGCGCTAGCTTTGATCACAGACTGACTGACAGACTTTTGCGATTTTTCGGTATGAAGGACCCATAAAACACGAATTCAGGATACACGTGTTAGAGAAAGTAAATGGTTATATATCGCAACATGATCTATCCACTTTTTTGTTACCAGGGCCCAGCACTGAGAGTTTCCCAGCGCACGATTACATAGCTTTTTCTTCTTGCGAAAGTAAAAAAATCTATATCTTTAATGTGGTAGTTGTAGAAAAACGGAAAAACGAAAATTTTGGAAATTGAGATATTTCAACAAAAATGCGACCTGCTTTTTTTTATTATAGCGTGTTTTGCTCAATTTGAGGGGAAAATTTAAAACCTGGGGCAGTTTTTGAGAGAATTGTGAAAATGTTAAGGCTTAAAATTCTTCCCTTAAAGTCAAATAATCGTTTCAAATTCACAGGAATAGTTCGTCCAGATGTGGGAATATCAATTTTGGAGAAAATCATCTGAACGTTCCAGGCTCTAGTGTTGCACTCGGACGGGCGAAAAAATATTTCGTAATTTTGCCATGTAGAATTAAGGCATATAAAAGAAGCCCCTGAGCGTCATTCTAATCGCCTGTTTCGCCGCCAGAACATAGCTCGTTGACGAAAGCAGGATAGCAAAATTGGCCTGGTCAGGCAGAAGAGCAAGTCTGATGACCGGAGCCTCTCCACGTAATTGATGTGAATTGAATTGACAGGTGGACGTACAGACACATTTCACTGTGAGAAAAGTGTTCACTATCAGGGCCCAGAAATCGTGCAGAACACAATTTTCTGTATGCTGCATTAAATAGCATACACTTCCCGCTTAAAGTTGAACTGAACGTTAGTTAAGTTGAACGTTACTTAAAGTTGAACTGAAGTTAAAGCTGAACTTAAGTAATTCTTTGGCATTTTCGAATCCCCTGAGTTCTCTCGACTTCTCCACGGGACCAAGAAGTTCCTTTTCTGCAATTACTACCAGTGAGGCTAAATTGCTCCATCGTAATTTACAAATTGTGTGTAGAGCTTAGTAGAACTTCTGAGAGCAATTCACGAGATAGATCGCCTCGAGACGTGATCTAAAACATCTTGAGGGCACTGACTGTAGATCTTGGCACAACCCCAGAGGCTCCAACCACCACTGGCAGTATTGGACACTCCATGAAGTTGGACTGCCAGAGACTGGTTGGTATTTTATCATATTTTCCTCCCCTGCTTTCAGAAGGCTAGACCCATTCTCGTGGCGGACAGTCACATCAACCACGTGGACCCCTTCCCGGCTTTTTATTACCAGGTCAGGTTTGAGTCTAACCCCTTCGGCGACAGAGAAAGTGGCTTCCGTAGACACCACGGTGTCCGATTTCCGGAGCATTTTCCCCTCTATAAGGTTCTTGATCTCGTAATGGCCCTTTATTCTTTCTTGCTTAGTAAAAATGCATTGACCCGGGATGTGATTCTGGAGCATCTTTTGCAGTACAAGATCGTCTGCAAATGTTAACAAGGACACACTCCTTTCCAAGAGCGTGTATCCTGACTTTTGTTCTAATTTTTTCAAGAAGGCATTCCGTAATGAGATTAAAAAGTAACTAGTGGTGCTACAGAATGGCACACACTTTCTCGTACTAGTTTCTAATGTCTTTGGTCTTGGCTATCTTTTCGGTGCAGACCCATCCTTTGCCAGTTGTCATTTTTCACCGTCCAAATAACATTTAAAAAAAATATTTCTTAACTGTTCTGTTTCTTAAAAGTAGAACCGAAATATTCTTTAAGAATATTAAAGAAGAGTAAAATATCGACATAAGTGGCAATTTTCTTTAAAAAATTTGGAGCCATTTTTGAGAAAAGTTTGAAAATGTCCAGGGAGTTTCATGTAAAATACACCCAAATTTTAAAGATTTTTTTCAAAACCTCGAGTTGAGCCAGATCGACCGGGGAATATCCATTTTGTAAAAGTTTCTAAGTATGGTTTAGGCGCTGGTGTTCACAGACCGTCAGACAGACGGACGGACGTTTTGAGAAAACAGCACTTTCTCGGTATCAGGCGACTGCAAAACGTGTGTTTCTGTTGAAATCTCGAAATAGATTTTCTGCAGCATTACTTAACATTCTCTATACTACGTATATACGTACGTATACGAGAAAGTAAAAATACAAAAACAAGATTCGTTTGTTTTTGGGCTTTTTCATAAATTACATGAATTAATTTTTTGACTTCTTTCTCACATCGTTAGTATTTACATTACCGACAATTTGTTCACATTATTGTATTTATGATTAAATGAGATTTAAATAATGTTGTATAAAGTTTCTCGGAAACTCAACAGCTTTCTGATAAAATGACCTCAAAATTCCGCATTTTCCGAAACCCTCAAACGATATTTGCCCAAAAATGTCTCCGAACTTTTTCTTCAAACGTTTCTAACGGATAGTGTTAATTACATTCTTTAATATGACGTAAAGCTATTTTGGTGAACTATTCCTTTTTTTTAAATGGACACAAATGTAATTTTTTTAAATTATCTCTCACGCCGTTAATATGCATGTATTCTGCAATTTGTTAACACTACTGCATTTGCGAGTTTATTTGTAGCTATTTGATGCATATTAAGTTTTTCGAAAAGTCAAATATTTTCTGTGAAAAATCTTCAAATTCACAGCAACGTTTAAACGCCATTTTCGTAAAAACAGCTCTAAATTTGTCAATGAAAATTGCTATTTAGGAGGTTTTACCCTTCTTTATTATATTTAAGGAAATATTTCGGTTCATCTATTAGGAAACCGAAAAATTGAGAACATTTGAAAAAATGTACCTTGGGTGGCGATAGATGGCAGATGACAAGAGGATGGGGAAAACCGTAAAGCCAGTCCGCACAATGGAAATTAGAAAACTTTACGAGAAAGTCTGTACCATTCTGGAACACCACTAGTTACATTCTCGCTACCGCTTTCGCAGTAGAGTAAAAACTATGTAATGCAGCGCAAAATTATTTGTTTATTTGTTCGTTGTTAACTGATGCTAGTTTAGAAACGAAAATGTTACAAATTCATTTGAAGGATACGAGCTCTGGCCTGGCGAGTCATTCAGCAATCTTCCAAGGGCTTAAATGCACATATGGCCTTACTGACGAACTCGTCAAACCTATTTTACTAACACAATTCCCCATGAATAGATTATATTCTTTGTTGCGTTTCTAAAAAAAATCCTTCACACGCAATTTTCAGCAGTGATAAGGAATAACATTAATTAATTATTCTATTAACCTAAAATTTGTTTCAATTTTTTACGTCGGGATACTTAAGAAATAGAAAAGAAATTCGACTTAGACTTCGCGGGCCCCGGAACCCCGTTCCAGTTGCAGCGGCCTAGATCAGCATATCCCATCCCCATGTCAACGTCAAACAGCTGTCTCACGTCAACATGGCGTGAACTGCGTTCTAGAGCGGTCGCTGCCTCTGTAAGACCTTTAGGTGGGAAGCTCTAGACGCAGTGGAAGGGGAGAGCCGCCTTGAGTGGCGCAGCTTTGGAGCGTACAAGAGAGCGGGCTCATTTGCCCTCCCCCAGCAGCGCGCGTCTTGCTCTTCGGGCTGCTCGACCGGCGCGGCGCACTGTGGAAGAATCCATTTCATTTGCAATTGATAACGCATAACAGTAGTTCTTCGTGTGAAATCACTGATGAAACTGTTTCCTAAAACTAACTTACAGAGGTGTGCAATATCAGTTTTTCATGACATCTCAAAACTCAGTGCCAGAGTTGGTGAAAAGTATTGTACAGGCGTCTCTAACAAAATATTACAGACTTCTAGAGCAGCTGTTTCCAAACTGTGGACCGCGGATAGTGTATTTGTGGCACGTATTGGGTCGACGTCGGAAGACTACACAAAGAAAATGGAAGTAACAAATAAAAACTTGTTAATTATACTTCCATATGACCAGACCCTAAATTTATTTTCAAAACGGCATCATTGGTCCCGATTCGCATAAATCTTCTGCAAGAATATTCAGCTATTTCTAAACTTGCACTAAAATATTTGAGTTTTATCGATCGCACTTTCTCTGCAGTAATGTATTTAAACTGGCGGTGCTACAACAGCAAATATGTCTTTACATTAATTTGAACTCTTGTAATTTTCGAAATTTAAAAAATGTAGTTGTAGGAAGACTCCTAGGAATCAAAATATCCTTTTCAAATTTAAGGCCTCGATATCAGCCAGGCGGACCGGGCAATACCAATTTCAGTGAAAATCCTGCCAACAGTTTAGCTAGCATTGTTCACGGACGAACAGACGTACGGACACACGTCGAAATGGATCTGTTACCGTTCTGACGAGGGTTGCAGAGAGAGTTGCATCATACCTCTCTTTCCCTATCTTCCATTTTCGTGTTCAATTCATACCTGTTTACTTCGTCACTTTTTTCCCTCAGTGATCTCTGTATGCGGAACGCTCACCTATGTGCATGCCTTGCATAGCGAACCGTGTCAGGGGACGATGGGCGTTGAGGGATATGTGCATATCTACTCGAAGCCAACTTGACACTGGATACTTACAGGTAGATTTATTCTAGTCACTTCGCTGTGCGAACCCCGACCAGTTCTGCTGACCGAAGGAAGGTCATTCTATGTCTACGTCTACGCACCGATGAACACACTGTCCAAATTCAGGAAACCAAGTAGATTGCCGGCATCCAGGTGCTAGTGACCATTCGTCCAACCCTCAGTCTCTGCAAAGGAGTGATAAACCATGAGGACTACGCATCGAAGAGTGCCTAAGACCTCTCATTCTTCAAGAATCAAAGGCTCACTCAGGAATACAAAAAGGAAGGTGATTGCGATTCCTGGAATAGGAAAGTGATCCCCACTTCGACTTCGATTCTTACGTCTGATCGTCCCTTCCGTGAAGTATCATCTGCAGATTTTATAACTTTCGGGTTCGACAATATGTGCCAAACGCTTTGCGCGTCAAACATTTGGGCATACACAACAATGAAGCATGTCACAGAGACAAGAGTGGAGAAAAACGCCGTTTTTCAATGCACGATCCACAACCCTACAATACACCACCTCGGGTACTGAGAGGTGACCATCCGGCCAACACCAACCAGTGCCCTACCTTCTCAGAGAGAAGGAGATTCAGATCAGAGTCGCCAAGATTTCCTTCCCTGAGGACAAACATGGGTACCAGGCATTCTCCAGTGCCCTAAAAACTGAGTCCTCGAGGGTAACAGCGAGTTCCCATACAGAGCGTGCTTCTATCATAGGGGCGAACTTCAGTTGTTAGGTGTCTCCTATAGACCTCCCTCAAGATGGATTGTACGTGACAGACGAGAATGTAATAGTACCCATCGTGGCCAAGAAATCGAGTAATTAACTTTGAGCCATCGACGTCGACAGAAGTCTCTATTTCTACTGAGCCCTTAATGAAAATCAGGGATCCCTTCCAAACAAATGTTCGTCCTCGAAGCCCCGTCCAGTTTTTCCTTCTTCCGAGAAACGCTTTGAGCGAACTTCCCGCCCCCTAGATCTCGGTCACGTTGGCTGAAAGAACTGGACATTCGACACAGGCGAACGACCATCTCCAGCAGCAGTGAGGATGACTACTGAGGACGAGGAGTCCCACAGAAGTTAGTCTACCACTTTTCAGAATGCGAAAAAGAAGAAGAAACAAAATAACTAATTCTTCACAACAGCTCTCTAACGAAATTTAAACGGTTTCCGTGTACATTCAGAAAAATTGAGGTTAAGAATCTCTTGCCATTGTCCATGTGTACTCTGCCATTAGGAAACTCTTCTTCTCCATCATCCCCTCTGTCTTCGCGGCCTTTGTACCTATCGGTTCGATCAAGACGACAGACGTCTTGCACACGGTGTTGCGGTACTTATCCATGACTGTGAGGAACATTGCGTTCAAACCGACCTTCAAAATGTATGCATTCGAATAAACTTTTCGCTAATGGTGTGCAATATGAGTCTTTCCTTGTCCAATAGCACACTCACGAAACATCACTATTTTTTAGCGACTTGAAACTTTTTATAAGGTCTAGAGTTGAAAAGCGTTTACACGTTTTTTTCTTCTTTTTTCTAATCCCACCCCTTTCAGAAACATCACCAATTATTTTCTCTAAATCTCTAAAATCATGCTCGCGCTAATGTTTAAATTTTTTTGTCCAATACCGTTTCCTTCAAAAAAATAAAATTACACTGTTATTTGATTAAAAAATGTATTTTCAATTGATGTAAGAAAAATTGTAAAGTTATTATTTAAATATTTGAAATATATTTTAATTTTTAAAGTGCGCATTTTTACATTAGGTTAACTCTTAAATTAATTGTAAAAAATACTCATTTATTTCTATACTAATGCTGTATAGATCAGCCGAATTTCAAAATAGGACACCCTTAAATAACATTTAAAAATAGTTTCTTCGCCGGAGCACGTAGACAGCCCACTGCCCGCAGGAGACTGCTCGAACAACGGGGCGCGACAATGACACGACGCATCGTGACGTGCAACGAAGCAACCGTGAGACTCATGTCATGTTACGAATCGCAGAAACAGACACACGGTCTCAAATGGAGGCTTTCTGACGAAATGCGACTATGAAATTTATTTACAAACAAGTGACACTGCTAGGGTCTGCCTGAAACAGAGCAGCCTTCTTTCTCACATATACTGAGTCAGTTGTACACAGAGGAATTCGCTAAACACATGTTGTTCTGTGAAGTAACCACAGATTACGTTACAATACTATTGTTATTTGCATTACAATCAATACCATTATTTGCATTTTCCTAATATGAAAATCTATAATCGCAGAAGTAGTGTACGTTTAGGTTGTTACAACCAGCATTTGAGAAGTTGAAAACTTACTGTTTACCGTAAAAAACTGTGTATGGAAAAACTAGTTTTCAAAATTCCTTCTTGTGGCGAACAAAGTAATGTTTTTTTTCAAAAACTGAGACAATACTCGTGAATACTGCAAATATGTTGAGCAGTGGCAGTGATGAATAAACGTGCACCGCTGATCCTGGTCACCCTAACGTATCACCTGATACGGGTAATAAAGAAACTGACCGAGTAAGTTCGTCTTCTGTTTATTCTGCTGTCTGTCATCGCCCATCGTTTGCCATCTTCTGCTCTCTTCATGAGGTAAAAATAGTTTGATGCTACGAGTATTAGTTGTTGAGTGTGATTTGTGATTTTTTTAAGAAAAGTATTATTTCGTTCTTGAAGATGTAATTCAGAGACTGTTGTAAATTAATGTCGTAGCTATGTGCATACATTTGTGTTATACTTCAGAGAAAGCAAAGAATTTTTTAAAAAATATTTTTCTGGATGCCTGAAACACGACACGAATTCAATTCACCCTTTTCAGTGTAAACTCATAACACTTCTCAAGTAAGTTAATGACAGTGTTAAGACATAATATTTCGGATGAGATCAGTGCCTAGTATTACAATGCAATGCGAGTTTATGCTTCCACAAAGATGTCTTCAATGCGAGTGCTGAATGCCACTTCTTCGCTTCGAAACGTCTTACGGAAAGAGACCATGCGACGTAGGGAGGGAGCAACTATAATGTTCTCGATAAAACCTAGCCTTCAATTCTGGCAGGAACCTATTAATTTACCCGGGAAGTTATTTAAATGGGCTGGTCATAATGTGAAGAACATTACCTTTATATTATTAGCAACGCTGAACAGTACTTGGAAAGAGAACCATTCGAACAAAGAGATAATAAAAAAACGGCAGAAGGCACAAAGAAAATACATAGTTTCATTTCTTTATGAAAAGGTAAATTAACGATATTCTCTGTAAAGTGAAGTATAAGAATAGCAACGTAATTACCTGTATCACATACGCTTATTCGTAAAAATGTTCGGTCCGCCTAAAACTAAATTGAATACTTTGACACTTTTTTATTTGAATTTTATCGGCTATGACGGTCATACGTATGTGTATGGATCATAGAAAGATGTGTAGTGATACATATATTTATTGCTCTGTGAAAATATATTGATGGTAATCTACTGCTGATTGGTACGTATTTGAGGGGTGCCGCTCTAGCAGACGCTGCAGCAAAACAGCAAGTAGACATTGCTATTGTATTTAATTTCTCAGAATCATCTCAATGTCCCACTTTGTAACCTACCAAACTGATGTTGAAATTTTCAGAGATATAAATGGTATTTTTTTCGAATTTTTAAACTGCTGAGTTTGGGGAGAAATAAAAAAAAGAAGGGGTCAATTTTTTAATTGATGAATTAAATATATACATCAAGTGATGAAGCATCTTTTGTTCTTTATTGTCACAAAATATTACATTTCTGTCACCATTACAACACGAGTTAAAAATGATTAAGCAATGCGAGCATTTTTTCGAAAATTTTGAAAATTAATATCATCAAAAATATGTGGTAAAAAATGAAAAACGTGTTTCATATTTTTTCTTATGCTTCTCATTAAAAAAGTTTTAAAATCTGAGACATCAAGGTCAATTTTTCCTTACATTTGTGCGAAGTGACGAGGAATGACTCATATATACATTCCACTTGGACAAACCGCTTATAAGAAACAATTTGAAGTTGTTTTCCCAGTTGCTAGTGCACTTTCTATTCGGAGGAGAGACAAATCGTTACAACCCCACATGGGGTGGCACAAGGACCTACCCGAGAGGTAATATTTTTGAAAACATTATTGACTATGTGAACTTAATTCTTCTGAATACCGGCGAAAGCACACATTTTTCCACTGTCTCATCCACTGTTTTGGTTCTTCGCAGCTCATCTCTCTGTACCGTCTTTGAGTGGAAGCGTTATACTAACGCTCTGAGCGGGAACAGTAGAGAAATAAATAAAATCAGAAAATTGTTCAAACGATAACGATGCTATGGTTGCCTATTTTACTGATGATACTCGTGCGGTTTCAATTACCTTCCCGAAGTCGTAGGGCCGCCCACAACATCCCCATGTGCCATGGTGGAATGACGACTGTACCACCGTGCTGAGTGATCGGAAGCGGGCACTGTGATAAGTTATAAATTAACTAGATTGGGCATACGAGGAAGTAAGACAGCGTCCTGGAGGGGCTATACTTCTTCACGTTCTTGCGATACCACCCTAAAGTAATATGGCGAATAGTGCGGCAGATCGGAGGAAGACTTCCCCACCATCTGTCTCGGGGCTACTGGTAAATAGAAATCTCACTTCACCAGAAGACGTAGTTGTGGAATCGACCTCTCACTACGAGAAATCTCCAGATACTTACACTACTATCCTAGCTTTCTCAACACCAAAATAAGAATCAAAAACTGCAGATTGTATTTTTCCAGTCGCCTGGAGAAAGATCAAAATGCTCCTGTTTCCATGGATGAATTTTCCTCTGCCTTCTCTCGCGCGGGTGATCCCCAGGGCCATCAAATGAAATCAAATCCTGAAACATTTACCGGAAAAGGCATGTTCTTTCCTGTTCATCTTCAGCCATATTTGGGTGGAACACGTTATACCTGGAATTTGGCGTGAAGCCAGTGTTGTCCAAAAAGCAGTGAAAACAATCCCCAAAGAAGTAAAGATCAGAATAATCCTGTCAAGTTGCCGCCCAATCTCGCTCTCAAGCTGTTTGCAACGTTTTTGAGCGAATGGTAAACACATGTTTGGTGTGGCTCCTGGAACAAACATCTATTTACATTCAGTCAGTGTGGTTTCAGGAAACACAGGTCAACCATGGACCACGTCGTCACCCTTTCCACACAAATCTCCACTTTGTTCGTGTTACAACAACTCCTGGTAGCATTTTTCTTCGATGTAGAGGAAGCCATACCGTCTGAAGGTATGGCATTTTTTCGCACCCTTAAATTTGGAAATCTCAGGGTACAACTGCCATTGTTTTTTGTTGCCTTTATTTCCTGAAGATCTTTCCGCATCCTCCAGTCACCACTTGAAAAACCGGGCCCCCGAGGGATCAATTCTGAAAGTAGCTCTGTTTGCCGTTGCTATTAATAGTATAGCATCTGAGCTCCGAGAGCCTGTGAAAGCATCGCTCGTCGTTGACGACTTCCCAATATTTTGCATCTCCAAGAGTATGCTTGTTATTGCGAGGCAGTTACAATTTTTCCTCAACAAATTGCAAGAATGGAGCGATGAACCTGGATCTTCACCTCAAAATTCAGCTGCATGCACTCTGCAGGACTATTCTCCTCCATAGTCCGGATATTATTTGTAGGGATCGTCAACTTCCCTTGGTCGAATCTGCACATTTTGATGCCTTGACTCTCTAGCTAAGCTCGAGCTAAACATGTCGAAAAAAATGTATAAATTGAAGGGCCGGTGTGTATCACCATTGGACCTCGTGACTTCTCCACCGTTACTGGTAACTCATAGAGCCCAGACCGAATATGTCTCTTGCGTGTGTTAGGACCCGTATCCGATCTATTGTGGATTGTAGGTGAATGGTGTGTCAGTGTCTCTGACGACCCTCAGGACATTGTACACTGTACACACTGTTGATATGCGTATCCTGCAAAGGTCGCAGCCTCCTGTTCGAGGCTGGTGAACCATCTCTCAACCGAAGGCGAGATATTCTGATCGTCTCCTATGGTGCGAAATTACCCGTAGATATGGAGGCAAACGCGCTTAGAAGCGCTACTCTTATGCTGGAGCGCAGGACCTTTTCAAGACTGATCCAGCGCTTTTGGCAAAGTGGGATGAGATGAATGATTTGCACAAAACCATTTCGGGTAATGTGCTCCCGATTCAGCTCTCCGAATTAAGAGAAGGTGATACATTGACGAAGATTATGCCCCGATGGGACTAAGAGTGATCGAGACCGCAAATTCTGTTTCAAATGAGGCTGTACAGACCCGAAGTAGAGATTAGATATTACTGAAATCAATAATATTGTGTATGCAACTGGATCTCTGTTATGTCAAATAATTTTTTAACCATCTAAAATCATCGATGGCCGACAAAACGACGGTTTGAAACAGATGCGTTGAGATTTTATCGCATTATTGTCCCTCCTTCAAAAGAAGACGTCTAAACATTTGGGGCAGGAACCGGGGGAAAAAGCCGATCTTACAACAGAAAAATCTTCACTCCAATCTGAAGTTGATGCTGCCAAGGAATTTGTGGAAAGTGTTGAACATATTTACAAATACTCGAAAGAGGCCTCTTTCAAGCAATAAACGACATGGGAAACCGGAAACTCCCCGGTATTGATAACATCCAGAATTATTGGATGAAGAAATTAACAGCATTACATTCTCATCTCGCAAAAGCTGCTAATAAAATTTTAGAAAATCCAAAGGAACTCTCGGCATGGATTACGCGGCATCACGTGTCCTCTGCCCCAATCGGGAGACAATTATTTAGCGAAGAACTACAGACCAATCACTACTCTCTGCCACTACTGTACAAAGTTATAACTGCATCCATAACTAACAAAATATTCAGACACCTAGACTAGAACCATCCCTTTCCAGTTGAACAAAAAGGATGACATAAAAGTTTCTTTGGCTGTATGGAGATCTTGGTATTAAACAAAGACATCTTGAATGATGTAAGGAAATGAAAACGTAATTTCAGCACGGCTTGGATTGACTACCAGAAGGCCTTTGACAGTGTACCACACGATTAAATTTTGAAGACCCTGGAGATCTATAGATTTTATCCTAGATTTATTGAGTTTTCAAGGCTAGTGTGAAGTCGTGGAGTAGCAAGTTACTAATACGCAGCATAAGAAGTAGTAGCAACAAGAAATATTCAGACCACCTAGAATTTTTTCAAGGGTATTATCCCCTCTTATGACTTGCATTAGTTTGATTCCAATGTCTAGACAGTTGTCGCACACTGACTTTGCTACAAGCTTCATGGTGACGAAAGATCAGTATCACATTTATTTTACGCTGATGATCTTACAGTGTTCGCTAAGAATGAAGGGATTCTCTCCCAAATGCTGTCCGTCGTGAATGATTTTTAGGAATAGCATCTGCATGAAATTTGGTCTTGAAATATCTTGTTAATATGCTCAGTGTGATTCAAGATTTTGAACCAGATAAAAACTTATCAATATCTGGGCATTGAAGAATGTAGGAACATTTCGAATGACACAATGAAAGAGAGAATTCGCAGGGAATATTACATAAGAGTGAGACTTGTCCTGCGGGATTAAAATATTTGCAATCGGTAGTTTGGCGGTGCCTGTAGCCGAATACAGAATCGAACTAGTGGATTGGGCTGAGCAAGAAATTCGAATCGTGGATCGAAAAACCAGAAAACTGCTTACAATTCATCATGTCTCCCACCCTCGAGCTGATGTACGTAGACTTAGTGTCACATGAGGAAGAAGTAAGAGACCACAGACGCAATGTGCCCGGAGGCTTCAATTTAATAGTCGGAATGGGAAAGTATGTAGTAAGGTGTCTTGTAATTGTACCAAGAAGCATTGCGAGCAAAACTATACAATACGCCCAGATTTAGACACTGTGCTTGTGACGTCACTTTCCATGAAATGTGACAGAAAAAATGCTAAAGAAATTGTGGAGATTCTTTATCTTTATGTTAAAGAAATCGTGAACCATTCTATGGACAATAAAAATAATACATAAGGTACAGATCAATAAAGATCAATCATTTATGTGGCAAGAATGAAGGCCTTTTAGGCAAGAATGAAGCCAGAATCTTGTTGTAATAGCTGCCCAAGATCAGGCGTTGAGAACAGATTATGATAAAGCGGTTCTCAAAATTTCCCAAGATGATAAATGCCGCATTTGCCAGGAACAAGTACTAACCATTGATCATGTCCCATCTTGCCCAGTTCTAGCAAAGACTGAATACTTGAAAAGACACGATAGTGCGTATGGTGTGTAGTTACCTCCACTGGCAGACCTGTACCGCCCTCGACGTTCTAAACAAATGCTCCAAATGGTATTAACTCTCACCAAAACCGGTGACGTCTGTTGGACTGTGAAGAAATTCAACAACGACCAACAAATTCAAACTCATCGCACGATAGCTGGAAACAAACTTGATATTGTTATCCGGGACTTGGAGAAAAAAACGTTTACTTATTGATATTGTTGTGCCGTGCAACCAAAACGTCATAACCAAGGAGCCATCTAAACTAGGAGTGCCCAATAACCAAAATATATGCTGATATATTATAAATACTAATGTTAGGCTTATCAAGTGCTCTATTTTGTATTTTATGCTCTTTTGAATTTCTCAAAATCTTGGGTGCTGCTAAATTTAGTCCACACAGCGCGCACCTAGAAACTACAACTTCCCATCATTGCAAGACAACGAAGTTGTATCCAAAATTAAGGGCTAATTTTAGTCCCTTGGGGAAAATTGTTTCTGTCCATATTTTCGCAAAAAAAGGGATGTACAAAGAGAAACAGTTAACATATGTTATTCTTGGGTTCTTTTGGGAACGTAGTTACACAAAACTCAAAAACCTAAGAAAAAGTTATATCCTACCAAAATTAAAGTTCTATTTCGAGTATATCGGAAAAAGTAGTTTTTCTCCATATCTTCGAAAAAACAGGGCGGTTCACGGAAAAAATGTTATATACGTTCTTATAGGCTGGTGTTGTGCCATTTATTGTGGCCTGCGAAAGGTCTAGCGCACGTAACCTATCGTGGTCAACATCCTCTTAATGTAAAAATAGATTATGTTTAGATTTAAGTATTTTTTGTAGTAAATTCAGTAATTCAAAATTATCCCAATGTATTTCACTGTATGGTGCATGGAACAGACTGATATCTCGCAAGACCCCCCCCCTTCCCCTTTCAAAGCAGCCTGGCAAACTGTCGAGATTAACAATACGGGGACACGTGTGGATCGAGTAATGAAAACATGGCCCGCAGCCACGTTAAAGGTTTTAGTTATGGCCCTTTATTATAGAGCATTTTTTGCTATCGGAAAGCCGATAGCAAGTTGGACACCTTTGTTATAGGCTATACGTTAAAAGCGGTGAAAGCGCGAATGACCAAACCTTTCGTCCTTTTATTGTTAATACTCAGCAATTACTAAGATTTTTTACACAAGTGCATGCCAAGTTTTAAATATATTAAATTGAATGAAGTTCTGCAGAAAACATCCAAACCATAAAAATCAAAAAGCTTTGGAAATGGCGTGGAATGGTGGAATATATCTTATAATATTACAATATTAAATATTTATGGGATGTTACTGCAGAGAAGTCAGAAAATTCTATATGTTCGTTATAGGGGAAATTAAAAACATCATTTCATTTCATTACTAATACATGAAGACTAATTAAATGAGGAAGGTTAACAAATTTTTAAACTATACAATCACTATTCACTGTGAACATTGAGTTGAATATCTTTCTGAAATATATTGTAAATGTTTTGTATCTACAAATGTGTGTAAATGTATGTCGAGGGTAACGGCCAAGAAATCCTGTAGAACGCTTTAAAATAAAAACATAAATATAACAAATAAATACAAACGTACATTACAATTATAGTCACGGACTTTTTTAATGAAATGAATCATCATATTGCTATGCATTGCGTTTACTCAAAAATATTTTATCATACAAACACCCTTTGAACGTAAAAATATTCGCTATATTGATATCGCTCACATTAACAGCACACTAAAATGATTTCTAGAAAAGGATAAGTAGAATGTTTTCAGTATCTCGCACAATGAAATTATAAATAAAGAACGTTCTTTATCTGTTTTCTTTGCATAGCACTGATTTGCGGAAAACATGAAGGGGAACAATTTGTTCCGATAGCCTCTAATTAGAATTTTATTTTTTGGTTAGATATACTTTTTTCTGTGATTTTCGTGTTTTCGGGTATATTAATGCATAATAACGCAAGTTACCATTTCACTTTCTCCAGCCCTGATTTTTAGAAAATATGAGCTGGACCTTTTTGCCTAGAGCCTAAATTAGCCTTTAATTTTGGATGCATTTTCATTGTCTTGCAATAATGAGAAGTTATAGTTTCTAGCTGAGCGCTGCTAGTTTTGGACTAAAGCTAGTATCGCCCAAGAATTTGGGAAATACAACGAAGCCTAAAATTCGGGAATAGAGAATTTAATTAGCCTTTAATTTTGGATATGTCGGGTTGAGTTTGGTTTTTGTTTGATAGTTATGTATTCCGGGCGCGTCAACTACTAAGATAATTAGTCCCGTAAGTGTAGTGCATGTTCTCCTCTTGATGAGGCGGTGATCTCCCACTGGATGGCGAGAGCTACCGTCGACTAGTGGAGTTTTCCTCAACCAGTTATCTCCCAACAGCGGGGCACCGCCCCAACCCGCACAGGCTCTAAGCTCCCGATCGGTCTCTGACGTGTGTGATCGTGTAATGCATGTTAGTGTAGTTGTGTGTAAGTAAGAGGTGAGGATAGGACAAGGAAGAGGAAGGAAAGATCGCACGTGGTCTGTGGCTCGTTTGTTTAGGGTACTGCTCGAGCATTCGTCTCGTGTTGATCGGAGAAACCCCGGCCAACTGCCGATCAGATCACCCGGTGGCTAGAATTCTTCTCCAGACCGCGATTAAATTCTACCCAGCTGATGTCACTAGTGTGCGTTGAAACTAGTGTCGAAAATCCTGTCACCGTCGAGTCTCGAACCTAAGACCTCCCGGTCAGAGGCACTGCAGTGATATCAGTTGATGTGCGGTGATATCACTTTCTGTAGTTTGGTTTTTAGATGCTGCTAGAGACGGCTTAACCAAGGAGACAGAGAAACGTCTTAAATGCAAGAGTTTCGAAATCGAGATCAGACGAATGTGAGGCGTAAAACACAGTTCGTCCCGATATCTATCGGAGCTCTGGGATTTGTTCCACAAAATTTGTGCAAGAACTTGGCTAAATTCTCAGGTCATTCAAAAGACTGAAAAGTTCAAGACTTTACTTTATTTGTTAATTAATTCATTTAAAAGTTCATTACTTTACTTACTTTATTGAAAACAGCCCACTTTTTGCGCAAGTATTATTGACGCTCCGACAGTCCGTAGCCCCGTAGAAGATGGTTGTAACCCTGAGTAGATTTTATATTCAACCAGGTCATAACATCTTAAGTCGTGAATTACAGGAATAATAATAATAATAATAATAATAATAATAATAATAATAATAATAATAATAATAATAATAATAATAATAATAATAATAAGCCAATCAGATGGCCGAGATCGCTAAGGCAGTAGTGCCGGAGTGGTTTCGGACCAGAAGATCGCGGGTTCGAGTCCCGCCTCGGGCATGGATGTATTTGTGTATGTCTGTATGTGTTGTCCTTTCACCCCCATTATCATCATATCATTTCATCTTCCATACCCCCAGGGCTAACAACCGTGGGGGATAAAAATCGGATCCAGCTAAAATGCTGGTCCCCCAAAAAAGTTGTTGCAAGCACCTGCTACCGCGATAATAAATAAAAACTGAGCCACGGTAAATGCAGGATGCTTGCATGCGTGGTCCTAGTCGGCCGATTAACGAAAATAATAATAATAATAATAATAATAATAATAATAATGATAATAATAATAATAATAATAATAATAATAATAATGATAATAATGATAATAATGATAATAATGATAATAATAATAATAATAATAATAATAATAATAAACCATGCGATATCAATATCCAACAATTATTTTCCTCCACTTTAAGAGTATTATATTAAATTGTTTTTTTTTTTCTTTTTTTTCAAAACAATTAGATATAAAAAAATTGGGGATTAGCTCCTCCCTCATATCTTCGCCATTGCTGAACATGTCAGGAATCAGCAATCAACGTCTGCACTGTCACTTCATGTGTCATAGTAAAGATTTTATTTAATAAATGTAGAAACAATAATAAAATTTTCAATACAAATGAGAAAAACAGGCTTTTTGAACGCTACTTCTGAGAACCTTAATACCCTCCTGCGAAACCTTAAGGCAGCAACATACGCCAGCGTTGTAAATCTGTGGTGAGAAGTCTTTATTGTAGTGTTTGAGTATTTTGTAATGTCTGCTTTGGTATTGGAATAGTATGTATGTAAAATAGGAAGAAAGAGATACGACGCATAGCAACGTTTAATTAAACTAATGTAGCATTCACGAGAAATCTGGTTTTGATCAAAATGTACGGGATGTTAGGACATTCGTGCAAACTTAACTAGCAGTGTGACAGTGAGATGAACAGGAAGCGTGGTGGGAGGAACTCCTTGGCAACTGGTAATAAAAGTAATAAATCATAGAAATTAACGACATCTGATATCGGCAGCTTACTCTACTGTCACATGGGATAGTCCGGCGAAGCTCGTTAATATTGGGAAATGTTAGTGAGCATGATTCAGGTATTAATGTGATTTATACATAACTTGCCAGTAACCAGCAAGCAATGTGTCAGTGATAAACGACTCTAATTAGTCCCAACGCGCGTCGTATCGGCTTTAAGAACTAGTGCAAGTTTGCCGATTTTGTGCTGATGGTGATCGAAGGAAGACTTGTTTGAACAATACACTCGTCATATTAATATGCTGGCTTTGATTCACTCCTGGGCTTCTTTGACGGAAATTTAATTGAATATGGCGAACGGAGCAAAACGAAAGATTGGGTGGCGAGTATTACATGTTCACAAAGATATTTTACCCACGAATCATATTTGGTGCATCGCTCAAACTTTTAAGTTCACCCCCTCCCTCCCACCAACTGACTTTCCAGCCTCCTGAAACATTTCTATGAAAAACTGTCCAGACCAGCACTGCGCCATGTGACTATTACATCACCACCACTCTGCACTGCAACTCTTCTGCAAATATTATTATGGGAAACTAACAAACTACTAAAAAATAGCATTTATTCATATGTAATGTGGATGATTGTGATGTCTGACCTTGCGTTTTCTCTGTTAGTTAAGGAAAATGTGGCATGTAGCTGGAACAGGCTGGCGTTAATGCGTCATCGAGGTGTGAGTCTTTCAGGCAGAATCGGTATTTTTTTTATTCATTGAAGGAAATGCGACTTTGCTAAGATACGGAGAACCGAAACACGAATATATTTTCAAAGCAACACTAAGAACTCTGGGATATTTATCTCTGTCCACCAGTGACCAGAACGAGATTGCATTTGTATAAGATGATTTCAAAATTGCCTTCTTGAAAAGTTAAATTTATATTTCCAATTCTTCAAGGTTGTACATTTCAAAGATTTCCCGTATCCAAATTCCAAGTTCTCTATCGTTAACAGAATCGTATGGAATTATTGATGAACATTGCCACTGGTTCAAGTTTTGAAAACTGAATAAATCTGTAACCAAATTTTGTTGATCGAGTTTTAAGATGTGGAACAAAAATGGAAGATCACATTCACCGCCATTTACAGTTTCTACGATAGACTTTAAATTTGGAAATTCTGAATGGGACTTTCTTTTTAAATGTTCAATCCATACTTTGTTTCTTCTAAAAAGCATTCAATTCCCTGATCATACCTGAAATGTTGGATCTTTCCCTTGTAATTCATTATTTCATTCATTTAATTTTGAGATATCTGCCAAGAATGTTAGATGTAGTAGTCAAGTTAGAGATATCTGAGGCATCAAGTTTCTGATGATCTTGAACTGCATTTCAGAAAAATGTCTGATCTCATCCAGAAGCCAGCGGCATTGTTCGAGTGTTTTCCCTCTACTAAGCCATTAGCGATATGAAATAAATTTTGGAAATGATCCATCCCTATGTGGTAGGGAATAATAGAAAGAAATCCATTATTCCTGACAATCATTAATGGGTAGTCTGTATACACAGCAACAAACAAATACGACACTATCTTTGGCAAATTTAAAGAAAGTTGTAAATATTACTTCTCTCCTAATGCGTTCATTTAATGGCAGTAGTTTTACTATTTCTTCCTTTACCGTGAAGTCCTCAAAAGCCCTTCTAATAAATAAAAACAACTGTACAAAATCTGAAATATCACTTCTTTCATCATACTGGAGTGAAACATTCACATTATTGTTAGTCCTGATGTAATTGGCATTCCAAATTATTAAATTTCTGTTCAACTTCTCTAGCAATAGATTTGCGTGACAAGTGAAGTCCTTTAATGAGAGACGTTGGTGCATATTTATCTTCATGACCATCCCAGAAATTCGGCTGTACTGGCTATTGCTTTTCCAAACATCTCTTCATAACTGAAAGTTTGTTTTTTTTAATTTTCTCGCCCTTACGAATGTAATACCTAAAAATAGGCCGATATTCCTAAAACTGTTCACTTATATTCTCGACGACATCTTTAAGAAACGGAAGTGGCAAAACCGAGGTATAAATATAGTTCAAAACTGTAAAATTAAAAATTTGCAGATGACGTAGTACTGTTCTCACAGTGAGTCGCAGAACTCGAATTTATTTTGAAGGAGCTACAAGCTAAATGTGAGGAAGCAGGATTACTCATGAACGTAAGCAAAACAAAATTAATGACAAATAGTAATGAAATTCAAGTAAAAGTAGGTCCAGGTATCAGTTGTGTACAGAAGTACGAATATTTATGACACACGATTTCATTCAAAAGCAGTAAAATCAAAGAAGTTAATAGAAGAATATCACAAGCTTGGGCAAAGTTTTGGATTCTGAATTTTATATTAATGGAAAAACAGATCAAAAAAAGATCTCCTTGACCGTTATGTTCTCCTTGTACTCATTTTTGGCGCTGAGGCATGTTCAATAATGGGGTGTTGAGGCTGCAAAATATTACTTAGAAAAATTAGTAGAGCATTAGCAGAAACTGCAACGAACATCGCATCCTCTATCTTCTGGAAATGAAACGACACATCATTGACAAAGATTATTACTTCGCCGAAAGAATCAATGAATATTGAAGGGATTATCATGGTTACCTCCGTCCGAACGAAAATAAACATTTTCCTCACGAGGATGGCTACCAAACTGCCCGCGGCTCCTCTGATTTTCACGACAATGCGAGCTCGTCGCGTCTGATGTGGAAAAAAGTTGGATTCCGATAAATCTGATAATGGGTAAGTTTTTCGTCGCGGCCGCCCAGGAGGTGGTGCAATCTTTTGGCGAGTATTTGGTCAACTGGGAAGGAGTTCGCGCGGCTTTTTTGGAGCAAAATCTCCTCGGCGGTAAATTTGAAATGTATGATCTTTACTTCTAAAACGCCTTCAAAGAGCTGCGACACTGAGCTGTTCGAAGCGAGGCGCCAAATTTGAATTAATTGCCGGTCAATGCCAACACCGGGCAACAGAAGAAAGAATTACTAGTAACTCCAAGGAACTGGAAAGGAAAATATTGGGAATATCGCTAAAATACCACGAAAGAAAACGGAAATCAGAAGAAAAATTGAAATAAAAGATGCAGTACACTGTGCCGAAGTACTGAAGAGGAGATGGGCGGGGCATCTAGTAAGGATGAGACGTGACCGCTGGGTTCACATTAAAACGGTCTGGAATCCGAGTATCGGCAAACGGCAGGCAGGAAGACCTAGAACAAGATGGGCAGACGAAATGAAGAAAGTAGGTGCTCTGTGGACCCGAACTGCACGAAGCCGAGAAGAATGGCAAAAATTACGAACCAACAAAAGAACACTAATATGAACTTGTGTGAACTTAGTGTTAATCTAATAATCCCACAATCGTGTAGCTCAATTGTGGGATCGAACCCGGGCCTCCCGACTGCGCAATGAGCCACTTCGCTCGGTTTATTATTATTATTATTATTATTATTATTATTATTATTATTATTATTATTATTATTATTATTATTTATTACCCTTGGTAAGACTAGGCTGTTTAACCTTGAATAATGAATTATGAGGTGATGAATAATGAATGATGAGGCAATGCTAGCGCCTAAACCGTTCAGCCGATTTTCTCCAAAATTGGTATTCCCCGATCGATTTAAATGAACTAGAGGCAGCAAAAATTTGAAACCGATTCTTTACTTTGGGGTGGGGGTCTTTCAAGTGGGTGGGAAGCTTCAAAGTTTTCTCAAAAATAGCTTAAAATTTTTTTATTAAACTTTGTCGTCAGATAGAGAAAATATTGTTTAAAACAATGGTACACGTCTCATTTTCGTTGAAATCCATGATTTTTCGAAAATTTGCAAAAGTTCAAAATTGTTTTGTGCGTCTTCCTACAGCTACAATATTGAAGATATAGATGTTTTGTTAATGAAGTGTATTGTTGAAAGACGGATGTTGAAATAATGTGATGTACAATTTTTCGAAAATGAGTAGTCTGCACTGCAATTTTGCGTGCAGATTATTCATTTTAGCAATTTTGCGTAAAATACCGACAATTTAAAAAATAATATTTTCTCAAAAACAGCTAAAAATGTTTCTTGATGTTTTCCTTTCGTATGTATGAAAGGACGGTAAAAAAGGTGTGCTAGTCCCTTATGCGGTGAAATCTGTATTTTTGAAAATTGCAAAAAATTAACATTTTAAAACCAGAAAATTGAAGATAATATGATTTTTGTCTTAAAAACACCTGCTTTAAAAAATCAGCTCTTTAAAAAGGTCATGTCCAATTCTTTTGAAAAAACAATAAGTTTTTGCGTAATTTCTGCTTGAATGTTAATGTAATTTGTAAAAAAATAGTTCCTCAAAAACTCCTCTTTTTTTTCCCTTTTGTTCCTTTCACGGAGAGAACAATGACCGCTTAAAAGAATGGTGGTGTACACTTAAAATTTTTGTTGAACTCCCTTAATTTTCGAGAATTTCAAATTTAGCAGTGATACGAGGAAGTATGTTCTGTTGTAGCCCAACTAGCACACAGCAAGTGGCCAGCGTCTCATGAGTGACGAATTCGGCTCGTGGTTGTTTGGATACTATGCTCGCCACGTCCCCCGAGATATCCTTTTGTTGTCTGAAATGTTGAAATGACGGCGATTGTAACCCCACATTGAATTGTTTGCGGAGAAGCTGTGCGTTTTCTTACATAAGAAACAGTCATAATGAATGATCAGTTGATAATCGAATAAGAAGGGAGTTTTAAAATAATTATTTCAATTCACATATTTTGAATTGAATGAATTTTGGTGTTGCGGCCAAACCGAGATTTCTAATCGAATTTCAGTTTCAATATTGCCTTATAGGAGTCGGGAATATTTCTTTTAAAAAAATCAGAAAACGAACGTAGTTGTGAGCATTTAAAAACGAAGCACCTTTCGATATTGAGAAAGATAAACTCGGCCTCTGGACAAATATAGGGATGACCAAACAAAACGGCCATGCCGTGTCGCCACTGCTGTCCGTTCTAACAAACGCCAACCATCAGTTGAAAAATGTACGTGCTAACATCTAACATGAATGGGCAAATTTAGTATTTTGAGTTGCTCGCCATTGAATAAGATATGATATCAATGATACAACGAACTTGAGCAAAAACGTCCATCAGTTCTTATCTTCGTTCTTAGCACACGACCACAAAGCTTAAGGATGCATTGATGTGATGTCAAGTACGAATGTTATAGTAGAAGAACAGAGGCCACTTTCTAATTATTATACTTTAAGAGTACTGGCGAATCATTTGATCTACCGGATCAACACCACAACACAATTTGTAAAAATACCGTATCCATTCCTAAAAAGACACAGAGAGATACAATCATACGCTTCACGGAGTTCTAAACGGGTACATCATGGAATCAAAGAGGAAAAATACATTTTCAGCAAGAATAGCCACTATAATATTTTTCCTAATGCACCGAAAAATGATCATTATAAAAATAAACTAGAAAAAACTGTCATGTAGCTATGTAAAAAATAACTTGTTGGGTATAAAATATACATTCGTAGCGTCTGAGGTTTAAGTCATTAAAACGTTTAAGGGAAAATAATATTTTTTATTGGAGATTTGTTGTGACATAAAGCTTGGTTGTTTCTGAATGATACTTAAGGGAACTTATTTTTTATTTATTACTGTGCCATATTTAGTGATATTTAATAATATTATTTATTGAAGATTTGTTGTGAAATAAGGCTTGGCTGCTCGCAAATGATACTTAAGGGATTTTTTAAATTTATTACTGTGCCATATTTGAATTTTAAAAAATCTGCAAAATTGACGATAAAAAATTGATGTTCCTTTTAAACGACAAAGCACATACGCACGCACGAAGGCACGCCATCTGGCGGATGGAGGTGGGCCCCCGGAGGTACATTTCTCTCTTGTAAATGTTATCTTTGTATTTCAAGTATATGCATCGTACGACGCGAACTTTGCAAGTTAGTTTACTGACTGAGGGTAACAACAGTATTGCCATTACGGTGTCTCTGCCCGGGAGGTTCTGGGTTTCGGGTGCAGATGGTGCGGCATTTTGAACCTCAGGCGCTTTGTAGAAGATAATTTTAGCAACTTGTTGCTCTGGTCGCTAGGTTTCCGTGGTTTCTCCGATAACACCAGCGGAATGCTGGAGCAGTTTCTTAAGAAAAGGGCCATGGACCGAGCATGATCTTTCCTTCAACGTGTCCCATTCTTTCCCCCTACACACACACACACACACACACACACACAGTATTCACTTACCCTTTCATGCACTACTCTCTCGCACGTGTGGGAAGACCAGCCGGGAGTTGGGGCGGTGCCCCGCCTGGGGAAGTACTCGGAGGTAGGAAACCTCGTTAGTTGACGTGAGAGTTGGAATCAGATGTCGCTTTCTAGCGAGCACGGCACTCCGCCACGTCCCGAGATATTGCATGCACTGCACCTACGGGACTTGTGACCACAGCATTTGAAAACACGAAATAGCAATCAATCGACTAGAGATAATTTGATATCTCGATTTAAATGAATCACTTTGTATCTAGTATTTATGAATGAGGGTGATGAATTCTCATGTCTTTTCTATTGTTGTTTTTCAGACTGCCCTGGAAAACTACACATTTCTTCCCTTCAGCTTGTTCCTTGCAATCTTTTGGATTTTTACATACAAGAAAGTGCCAGAGACCAAGAATAAAACATTCGAAGAAATTCTAGCACTCTTTCGACAGGGAAATGGCAGGTAAGATTTTCTTGTCTGAAAATCTGATGTTTGATATTAAAGAAAATCACGAAGAAAATGCAATTTAAGTTACAACTGGCATTGTGCTAGAAATTTACAAGGAATATTTACCATTGTCTCTAGCAGTCGGCGAAAATAATGCCAATTTTATTTTGCCATATGCTGTCACGAAATACTTTGTTTACGAGTTCTGTTTTCTTGTAATTAAAATTAGCATTATTTACAGTGTTGTGTAAGAATATTCATTTTTTGAAAAATATTGAAAATAAGAAAAATACTGTTAATATTCCTTTTATATTTTTTTTAATTTACTTCAAAACTTATTTTTGTCACTAGCAACATTTACAAATTAGTTTTATTGTACAAATGTTAAAAAATGTATTATTAATATAACTGTTATTTAATGCAGATAAAATATACCATTTGTGAAACGATTGTTAAGATTTTTCATTACAATTTATTGTTATTTCTAGTCATTGTAACTGCTTGAAGTTCCAATTCTCTTAAATCTCGAGAATTTGTTGCCGTCATGAATCTACTAATGAAAAAGACAGTGAATCGCAAACATCACCTCTGACTTAGTGGTTAAATTTAGAACACTAAAAGCATTTCAAACACGATCCCCTCTGTAATAGCACGGTCAATAGAGTGGTCAAGACGGAGTAAATTAGATTTTCAGCATGATATCGAGGGGCAGGCCAATGAGATGTTGAGAAACTGAGTGAGTGAGCGAGTTGAAATGACTATTGAGAGCTTCAGTATCAGTGAGAAAGCTCCGTGTTCATATGAGACAGCTGTTCACTCAAGTCAGCACTTGAAGGATCATTTTCGTATCTGCAGGACAGCTTTTCCCGACAGTTCAGAATGTTAATTGGCTCGCTCGCGCGCTCGTCTGAGGCTGGTAAGTGCCCAAAGCTGTTTAGTCAACCTACCAACGATAAGAACAAAAGTGCAGATACTTATTGACTTCGTATTATTGCTACATTTACTACACAGAGAATGGAATGTGAATGGAAAAATCATTAATTAATAAATTTAATACATATTTCCTTTCGAAACTATGGAATGTCATTAATTATCAACGAATGAATATTGCTCCATTTTGGAGACTTACTTGTAGATAGATTTGATCTAAGGTATGCGAAGGTAATATGACCACGTTAAGCGCCCCAAATTATCCTGTTTAAATATTTCAAAATTTGGCCAAATTAACAGTATCATGATGAAATTCTACACTTTGGCTTCTAGTTGAAATAGTTTAAACAAAAAAAATGATTCGGGAATATTTTGTTGTTTTACAAAAACATTGTAATGTGAAGGTGATATGCCCACATACAGGTTTTATTGCCATTGTCAGATTAACTGGTTTCTTGTAGCATGACAATGGAACTAGGGATAGCTATACTAATATATAACATAAATTACCCTCTTACAGTCTGTTACAAAGATACGGCCGGACATGATTTCAGTAACTTAAGGTTTGCTGGGTTACTCAAAACAAAGTATATATTTTCTAGAATGAGACTTTATTACACAAATTTGAAAACATCAGTAATTGCTTGAAAGCTTACAAAAAAATGGTAATCAGTTTGACGTTGAGGAAAAATGAAAGTTTGTCTTTAATAGTTAGTCCTACAGTTTCTTCGTGTACACATTTCCCACACATTGCATCGACGATTGTCCTGAACTGCCTCCTCACAGCAAACTTGACAATCCCTGCTTTCCCCATTTTTCTCTGCAGGATTTGTTTCCTCCCGTGTTTACACCTTTTGTTGGGTTTTCGTCATGAAAAAATGTTTCTTCTTGACTGGATTATCTTAATTCTTTTTCTTTGTCGGCTGATCCAATTTATTGTTTTGAGTTCAACGAAAATAAGACCCACGCCACCCTCTTAGGCGTCTCTTCCCCTATTCGTCGAAAAAATGAAGAAAAAAACATGGAGGGTTTTTGAGGAAAAAAAATAGAAAATGTACAAATTTCAGGCACAAATTACACGAACTGGCCTTTTCAAGAAATAGTACATGGCAGTTTTTAAAGTGCTGAATTTACAACAGATTTTGTCAAAGGAAAAATCTGTATCTTCAATTTTGTAGTTTTGAAATGTTAACTTTCTGCTATTTTCAAAAATAGAATTCGCTTAAAATGAGACAAGCGCCAAATTTTTACTATCCCTTGATACATATCGGAAGAAAATTTAAACAATAAATTGGAGCTGTTTTTGCGGGGGAAAATGTTAAAACATTTTAAAATTGCTTATTTCGCGCAAAATTACACGTAAACTACTCGTATTTTCAAAAAATTGAACATGACCTTATTTCAAGATCTGTCTTCAAAGAGCAGATTTCATTAAGGAAAAATACTTTAAACACGTACCTTTTTTTATATAAAGAACGGTGAAATTACGAGTGAATGAGTAGGCCCCTTGAGTGGTACACTTTTTTGTGGAGAGGAGGAGGGTCGAAACCGTGTTTTTTTTTTTCGGAACATGTAATAATAACTCCACTTAGGAATTACACGAACTTGTAGTTGGTGGTGGAGCTTGAATACCCCCGTGAGAGCTGTATCGGCGGTAGCCTAGCTACTGGTAAGGCCACCTTGCTGAATATAAGAGGGGTCACGCTAAGTACTCCAGAGGAGAGCCCCAACGAAGCCTTCGAAGAACAAAAAGAGGATTGACAAAGATGGCAGAAGCGGCAACTCAAATTCAACAAGCAGCCGCTGATCCCCAGCGGACGGCTGGGACCAGCGTGCCTTCGTATTAGGAGCGGCTGCATTCATAGCAGGAAGTAAGTAGAGAGGGAAGGGTCATGCACCTTTGGACTTTCGGTTATCGGTCCATGGAGGGTTCAGCAGATAAAATATGTTGGAACAACTGGTCACTGCTGAGAGTGGAGGGCCAAACCTTCCATTATTCAGCAAAGGAAGCTGCCTTCAGCAGTCAATGAAAATACCGTAGGGTGTAGTAATGCCGACCGGCAGTCGGAGTGACTTGCTGGGTCCTGTGGGGAAATGTCCCGAAGTCACTGTAGGTTGCAGAGTAATGGTTAACAGGAAATAATTCGTGGGTTAAGTGCGATCTGTGACCCCAAACTTGTTTCTTGCGAAACTTTACTTAAAATCAATGAAAAAATGGATAGAACAAGAAATCTAATGAATGCGCTAAACGTGCTCTTTGTTCTACAAATGTCCCATGCCTGCTCAGAAACCGAGCTAATGTTACCTTGTCGACATTTGGACATCCCATGCATATTAGTCTCATGGACCCAGAGTCGACAGTATATCGAAGCCATGGTCAGAGGTGGAAATGGGATGAACTTAAAGAGATTGTGGTTCTTTTACTACGCAAAAGCGAGAAACGGGCTTAGAAATAGTTTACAAGATGTGGAGAGAGCAGAACCCTGATTTGAGACCTACCCTGAATTTAAAGAAGCTTGCTAGTCAATGACTATACATACTTAGTAGTGGAAAATCCCCAGCAGAACAGCTTTCTGACATCCAGGTAAATGCGGAGTATGTTCTTCGATCGAACTATCCACATGGGGAACATTTTGAACCCTATATTACCCTGAAAACGATTGTTCTGTACAAGATACATCTTAACCCAATGAAACTACCGTCAGTGGTGAAAATTCATCTGGCATGAACCACACGATTTGGTGCGAAATCTCCTTCGTCGCGAGATAGAACGAGTTCGTCTACTTCCATTCGAATCTCATGTACCGTTGAGGAGAACATATGAGAATTCTAAAGCTAAGAGAGTGATTGAGACAGTGAAATATGTCTGTGGCGGTACAGACCCCAGATAGAGATCTAGATATAAATGAAATCAATCTCATCGAGTATGAAACTGGATCTCTGGTATTTCAGTTAATTCTGAGGCCAGGAAAGAACACCGACGGCCGACAGTCAGAGTAAACACCTCAGTACCCCCATGGGCGGAAATAATTATGAAACGGATAGCCGACACTAGGCGTGGACTATCAATTTTAGCCGAGGCTTTGTCTAACTTGATTGCGTTATGTAACGGCTGTTCACGTCACCTAGAATTGATTAACTACCTTGTTCAAATTTATGAAATTTGTATGGCTTTCACAAAAACAATCCTGTTCTAATTCCTCCACTGAATAAAGTAAAACTGGAAGCAACCGTGTTTTTGGGAAACGACGTGTTTCCCACGTCGCCTTCGAAGAACGTGGAGTAACGGGATCCCTCTCTGCAGATTCTCCGTACTTCAATGACGCCTCCGACTGGCCGCTGAAATTCTCCGACCATGTGCCAAGGTAGACGAGACGTTTTCCAATCGCCCCAGACACTTATTCGGCTTTTTCACACTCTCATATACTTAAAAAATCTCTGTAAATCGAATTACGCTCATTAGCATCATAAACGTGAGTCTTTCTTCTTTCTCGTAAATTGTTCTATGAATAATTGTATATTTACCTTTATGAGTTTTTCAAAATATTTTTATGGTAGGTGTTGTTCCGAATTCCAAGTCAGCCAGCTTTTCACACGTACGAGAACACTTTTCTTGGGAAGAGTACTGCGGCGCCAAAGGAAATGTGGCAAGACGCCCCCAAAAAATTGCACTTTTGCAAAAATCAGGTATTTCAACAAACATGAGACCTGCACTATACTCTGAAGAGTCCTCTTTTCTATCTACCATCTTAATTTAATGAAAATGTTTTTTTTCGATTTTTTTAGAAACAATTGTTTAAAGAAAATAAAAATTGCTTGTTCGACACAAAATTTCGCAAAAAATACTTTTAAAAAGGAACATGACCTTTTTTAAGATCTGATTTTGATGAATACATTTCATTAAGAAAACAATTGTACCTTCATAATTCTAGTTGTTGGAAGACTCCGAACAAATTTTGAAATATTTCATTTTTCGAAAATCAGGGTTTTTCTACCCAAAAAGAGAACTGCGGTTTTGAAAAAAATTCTTTTAGTTTTGAGAGTACATCAAGTGAAGCATCTAGGTCATATTCGAAATTTTATCGAAAATGACTCCGAATGTTTTCCTTAAATTTCTTGTAAGAATAAAGCCTATGAAGATGACATACACAATACACCTAAAATGTGGCAAAGGTACGAGTTTCACGGTTTGGTTGGATTTATTTCGTTTATGAACAGTAACACCTGTATAATAAAGAGAAGAGGGCGTGTGGTATCCGGGAGAAGTATAATATGCGCACGTTTTCTTGAACTCTGGAATCCCTTCAACACCTTTTAATCCTAAATAGTTTAATTGAATAAAAGTTCGAACAAAACAAGGTTAGTAACATTTGAAAATAAACATTTTTGCTCCTGAGTTATGCAAAATTGTTTGCATTGGTAAACGAACTACAGAATTGAGTTGCCAGTATTTACAAGAAAATATTAACCCGTACACTCTGCACCACAACTAGCAATAGGGGAGCTTAACGATTCGTGCACTTAGTGAAGTTACATTTATGTCCAGAAGCAAAACAAGGGGCCATTTCTGCATCTCTCAATGGATCAGCGGAACTTTATCGAGACGGGGTTATTGGCCAAGAAGCTGAAGTACATTTGTTACAGGCGTATTAAGTCTTTCTAAAATTATACAATTCAAATGTACAGTAATGCATTATATATCATTGTTAAAATAAATATATTTTTATGGGCAGTACAGTCTCTAGTTGTATAGAAACAGCAGCAGAAAAGATTTTACTTTGACCTTAAATTTGTGTATCGATTTTGTTTAATGTCGTCTGGTATGTGTTGTAAAGTAATGTTCATTCACGTACACTGTATGTGGATGTCTTGTATTGAGCCGTTGATTCTGACAACAGGTGAATGTGATTTTTACGACGTGTGTTGTAATTATAAATATCAGTATTGCATGATAATATATTCGCACCGTTAAGTAGGCCAGTTCTGACAAAATCTACATATTCGTAAATAAATAGGCAAGGCTTCACCAAGGTAAGATTCCAAACTCAATAAACAGACTTCGAGGAGTCGCGTGGATAGCATTTGCTTATTATTCGAATATGTTTTTGTGCAATCAAGAAGTCATGGCACTGTACGATGAACTTCCCCAGAATACTACTCATATCTCAGGCGGAAATGTACATTTGCAAAATATACGCAATGAGCAATATACGTATGAAGGCTGACAGAATTTGAAAGAATTCTGAATGCGTTGCGAATGAACTTAATTTAATATTTAATTCAGTTATATGATTATTCCATTTGAGCTTTGACTAAATTGAGAGACCAAGGAGTTTTGTTACCTCAACATCAGCAAACTGCACCGAGTTTATTTTCAATGGAGCGTATTGTCTCCGGTTACAAATGCAAAAATGTATTGACACCGTTTTCTTCGTTAACTAATAATTTATTTCGAAACCAATTTGAAACTTCTGAAATCGTACTGTTTACTGTTTCTTTTTTGCAAAGAACATTCGTGTCATCAAAAAACAAAACTGTTTTTCCGTTCTTAATGGACTGTGGCATATCGTTTACGTATAAAGAAAGAGGTGGGACCTAAAATGGAACTCTGCGGAACCCCATGGTCAATTGGCAAAGAATAGGATAGATAAGCAAATAATATTATTTTGTGCCAGTACGTATTTCCACTCTTTGAGATCGATGTTTAAGGTACGAGGTTATCCAATCCAATTGAATTCCATATGAAGGTAATTTTTAGAGCAAGATGTCAAAAGCGTTCGAAATACCTAAAAATATTCCAGTTGGTGCTTCATTTTGATTCATTGATGAAGCAATATCTTTAAAAAAGAAATAAATAGCAATTTACATAGATTTTGATTTTCATATCCGTGTGGTGAGTCTGAACTTTTTTAAACTGTTAACTCTGAATTTTGAAAAATTGCGGAAGTTTCAAATTTTTGGAACCTCCTCGTATTGAAGCCAGAGATTTTTCTTTAAATAAACTTTGATCTCTACAATTTGATCTTTAATTAATGTTATATACCTGGTTTTGAAAATATTACATGTTTTTGTGTAATTTTCAGTGAAATATGATTAGTGTAAAAGCACGTTTTTCTCAAAAACGACTCCAAATTTTTTGTTTTATTTTTTTAGTACGAATAGTATTAAATGCATTGAATTACATGACATTGTGATGTAATCTTTTGATTTTTCAAAAACTACAGAAATGGATTTTTTTTGAAATATTTCTCTCTATTACGGTCAATTTCATACATTGGATTTGTGAATATAAGTGCTACAAATTATTTCTTTTTAATTGATTGATCGATCGATCTGGCCAACTCTAGGCCCTGCAAATTTGAAAGGGATATTTTGATGTATAGGGTAACATTACTGGAAACTTAACAATTTTACAAAAAATCAAAAGAGGCTCCATAATTTTCATTAACTTTTTTCTTTCTAGAGTGCAAAAAGTGCTAGAGTGCATTTTCGTCGAACCCTCTGAATTTTCGGAGATTGAAAACGTTACAAATGATGAGGGGGAAAAATGTGTTTGTAGCTCCTCTAGTTTCAGTACTTGTCGATTGGACTAAAACCGTTAAGTCTAGCCATCTTTCTTCGATTTGATAGTGGTATTAGATCTCTAAAATAATATTCATCAGCTGCACTTACGTGTTCTTCACTTGCGCCCACCTAAGGTAAACTACACTTATTATTTTTATTTTCACAAAATGTGTACCCCTTGGTTAGAAGTGTAATGTTCGTGGGTCCTTTAATTTTGCGTTTCACTCTTGAATTCGCAAATCAAATGGCAGCGTGCCAAGTGCCGAGCGCTTATCACTCGTGACGTGGGAACATGGCATGCTGATTTGTCGACTAGGCGATTTTGAAAGTCACGAGCAAAATCTTGTCGTGGAGGATTCGAACGAACGAGGTGACTGGCGTGATGAATACCACAAAATTGTGTTCTTGAAGATAAGGTTTTTCAGCGTGGGTTCGAACAAAGTAGAGTTTTTAATCACCGACGACGAAGATAGCCGTCTTAGCGTAAGTGCATTCGCACCTGCCATGCTTCGCTAACCCGCTACGTATGGGGACGAGTGTCAGATACACAGAATGATACTGCCTATTGAATGCATCGTATTTGTTAACTCTAATCAGAAGCTAGTCGCTTGTCCCAACTTACAAGGCTTTACATTCAGACTTCCGCTGGAGCAGAGTACCAATGTTTCCACTGCTGCGACAATGCTGTATAGACCAGGAGCCAGCAAGCACATCCACGTTTAATTAATCTCAAAGCTAAGACGTTTTGGGAAGTTAGTGTTATGAGGAACAGCGAAACGCAAGTATGGCGGCCTGTAGGTATCGGCGTTGCGCTGCACAATTTTTTGAATGTGTCAAAAAAACTATGCCATTAGGGAATGAGTACACCGCTAATTCATGCTGTATATTGTTCATTAGATGTGAAGGAGTTATGTCACCGACGTGGCATCTCAAACTGTACGCCATATTCAATTCAAAGTGTAATTTTTTAATAGTCTCTAGTATTAGGAGCTCAAAGCTAATGTTTTGCTCTTATAGTAGAAAATTATTTTTCATTGCCAATTGTCACCACGCCATACCATTTCGGCGTCTCTAAGTACCCGCCATATTGATTCAAAGATGTCCAATTTGTTACTAGGTCATGTATCACAGGTACACACCCGAGAATTTTTTTTATTGATTTTAATGTCTACAAGACAAGTCTGTAAGTGTCATGCCGATTGGATGTCTTGAACGTAAGAAATTCACTTCTAAAGTTGTAAAAATGTTTACAAGTGTGATGCACAAGATACATGCACCACTCTTGTGTTTTTTAGTAATGATTTTATATATATATATATATATATATATATATATATATATATATATATATTTGTATAATATTTTGAATGTATAGGAAATATAATAAATTGTAATTAGTAATTTGTATTAAAATTTGTAAAAAAAGATACTGCGGAAAATCTATGACAATCAATATTTTAACACTCAGATCACCTTGTTTTATTTTTGGTCAATCAATGTACATGTAAAAAAATTCATATGGTAGAGGAGAACGACTTTTCACGTAATATTTATACGCGTCATCAGGTGTGAAAATTAATATACTTGCCTGTTAATGAAAACATATTTTGATATTGTTTTGAATATTAGTATTAAAAATAAAATTTCACAGTAATCGGAGATAAATTATGGAATAAACCAGTATAAGTAAAATATTCGTAGGAAGTAAATATATATATATATATATATATATATATATATATATATATATATATATATATATATATATAGGGAAAATAACTTACAAAAATATGTTATTAATAAAAACTTTATAAAATTAAAGATTAATCCAAAATAAATAAAAAAAAAGAAAAACATTCCCATTCTAAATATACACATCCTCCCTTCAAGAAGAAGGTGGCCATTACGAATTGAGAGAGACGTAACAACAATGACGTAAAAGATAGTCGTTATCACTTGCAAAAGTTAACAATGAAGTGAAGCAAAAAAGAGAAATAAACAGAGATGGAATTGGGAAGAAACCGAACAAGAATGGAGTACACTTACACATATAAGGAAAACCGAAGATATCACAAGATATAAATATGATTTTGGGTATTCTTTTTTGACATAACATAGTTTTAAATGTTTTCGAATAAATTCGATTCCAACATGGCATTACTGGTATTGTGTGTTTTTTAGCCTCGCTTTTCCGTCTGACCACGCAAATTTCGGTATGCTCGTTTCACCCACTAGCGGAGAAAGGAGGTATTTCTTGGGCGACGAAACAGGCGATTTGAATTTAGCTCAGAGGCTTCATTTAGGCTTCAGGATCTTTTCCATGCAGTAAATCTACTAACATGGGACAGCCGGTTTTACTTCCCCTCCAAAGGAAGGCGTACTATGGATTTCCTCGCCCTTAAAAATCCACGTCTTCGATCGGGTTTGAACCCGCGAACTTGGGTATAAAGTCCGATTCGCTAACCGTTACACCATCGCTGCCGGAAAAAAACAAAAAAAAACAGTAAATCTACTAACATGGGACAGCCGGTTTTACTTCCAAAGGTTTTACTTCCCTCTCCGCAAATCGTTACAGCATCACATCCCCTCCTCTGTCACGTGGGCCAAAAAAAAAAACTACAGTGAAACCCCAGTGCTTCCCGACCACTTTTTTCTCAAGGCAGGATGTTTTCCCCGTAAGATCAAGGCATTGAAATCCCCTTTACACCGACCACCCCTGTTCCCGACCAACGACTATCAATTCCTCTACACAATCTACACTTTCCTCCATTAGGGCGACCACTTTCATCCAAGATTCGAGAATTGTTTTTCAGTGTCTTATGTCGTTTTCTGCTCGCTGCAACGTGCGGCCTTGGTGGCAAAGATCCATCCTCGGGGGCCCTGGGGGCCGCCGCCGTCATTTCTACCCTCCCTTTGGGGTGCTGTTCTTAGTGGCATTGCAGGCGGGTTCGGCGATATCTCCTTCAGTTTGCAATAAAATCCAACGCTGAACGTGCTTACGGTCTGTAGTACATCCGCAGATTGTGAAGAGAGTGCAATAGCGAAATCTGTTTTCACTATAATTTTCTTTACAATCTGGAAAATGTCAATCGCAAAAAGAATCTCTCAGTCCCTTCTTTCAAGACTCGCTTATCAGTGAGAAGGGAAAGCGAAAAGGAAACTTGAAGCGAGAGTTAAGTAAGCTGTTTAATTGTAGTAAACGCTACTTATAACCAATTCTTGTCAATCGGGAACGGTACTTGAATAATTGACAAGAAAACGTCATTGAGGACTATAAGAAGATACCTTGGCAGCCTGACGAAAACATAAACAGTTATTTTAGAATGGTTTAATCGTGCTCGTTCAAAGGGCCCCCCTATAAGTGGGCCATCTTGAATCATCTATCCTGCCGAACTGTCCATCCTTCAAATCAAACCCCATATGTTTTCCGAGCATTGCTTTCCCAGTCACAAAGTTTTCAATTTCAAAATCAATTGCGAGATCTGCCCACCACCCATGAAATCCCAAAGTGATCCCCCTTGGAAACTCCTGTGTCCTAATATCGACAGTCACTCACTCTCCAATCTTCCCAACCAGACTACCCCTTGTATTAAAGAGCCAGTTTGATGATATGAGGGCAGTTTACCCCAATTCACTGATGACTTATCTTCTGATGATCCAGGAGTGTGTAGTTTTTATTATTTTAGGGCTACAAATTATTTTGAATGCCAGAAAGCATGCCATACTATTTAAATGCATTTGTATGATATAACATTTTCAGGACTTTTTGTCTACATTAATTTTTTTGCATTTTTTGAAAAATAGTGTTTGGTTCACAGTACTGTCTCTTGGATGGCTATTACCAACCTGTCAGTCTCTGGGTAAAAATAAAATAAACACTCATTATCTTTATTGATATCTTGGTATTCCAGATCAAGAAGATTGAGAAACTTTCCATCCAAAATTTTTCCTTTCCAAAAGTATAATAGTTTTTTTATTTATTATGTTGATCATGATATTGAGGGTCAAATACAATAGCGTGTGACTGAAATAGCCTGCCGCATAAATTGATAGACCTTATCAGCTTACTCTTCATATCTGATCTCTACATATTACTCAACGTTATTTTGTTTTTCCTCTCTGCATAGTCTGCATATTCAACAGTTTCTGCAACAAATTTATTGTGCAGACATAATAGGTGAACTTATCGAGTTAACTATGGTTTTGTTAGAATTAGATACATGTTAAAAATGTTTTACGTTATTGTGCTTGTTAGTAGTTGCCATCTGTAGTAGAATTTTTAGGAAATAATAATGAGTATAGGGTGTGAAAGAAGATTCATTTGCATTTTCTTGATTAAAAATTATACATAACTGACCTTGTGCAACTTTTCAAATTTGTTTTACTGGGAGAAAATTAAAGAAGTGGCTGAAGCCCCACCAGGAAGGAAATGAGTCTCCAAATATATGAAACATTTGTTTTTGAGTCTTTTGTTCTTGATATACAGTTTAACTTTCATGTTATAAATACCTATGATCATATTGGAGAATCCTCAACAAAACAACTTCCTCTTTCTTAAAAGGCTACCATTGCAACATACCTCTGACTCCCACCATTGCATATTTTCTGGCTGTACTACTACTTTTATGTTTGATTTTCTAATTTTCAGTAACTGCAGTTTTGTTATCTATTTTAATTGTTCTTTAAACAACTCTTTGTTAAATGTAAGGTACAATGTACTCTGCACATAATATTCTGTTTAAAAATAAAAATGAAGTATGTTTCTCATCCTAACATTTGTAAAGGCTTTTGCATTAGATACATATTTACAACTCCATATTGACTATAGAAAATGCATATGTTTCAAATAACTCAGTACAATACAGAATAGTAAAATAGTAAAATCATCAAAATCGTAAAATCATTGGAGAATTACCAATTTTAAATATTTAATGTTGCTAGTGTTGTTGAGAGTATGGTATTGTTTCATGATGATTTATCATAAATCGGGGTCTTTGTGCAGTGCAGATAATATTGTGACACTGCCCTTTTAGAAAACTACCACCTTAAACTATCTTATGTTGTCTCTACCAGAGGCATTGGTAGAAACATAATGCACCTGATGAGTGGTGCAGTCTATTGCACCATTTAGAATCTGCATCCTCATTACTGTGGTCCCGTGTTTTTAGTTCTTAATTTTGCATCATTTGACATTGTACTCATCAACCATAGGAAATTTGTGTTGTAACTCAAGAGTATAGTAACTTCAAGGAGAATAAATTACGTGTCATGTTTTACAGCATTATTCATTAATCTAATGCTGTACTATCTCATCTCTGACTTTCTTAGATTTTTGTATTTGAGAGAGAAATATGATGGAAAATGAAGTTGTGCTTTGTAACCAGTAGTTCTTGAATATTCAATGCAATATTTTCAAATTTTTGACACTTTTTCTTTAAATTAGGTAAATTATATATTTAGTTTCTTGTGAAAACAGGAAATTGTACAATTATCAATTAATCTAGTGATGATACTTCCAGTAATTTCACTTGCAATTCATTATCTTCTCAGTACATAACAGAGAATTTGTAATAGTGCAGTATGAAGGAAAACTGTTTCTTCTACAAGTTACTACCATTGAAAGGGATTGGTAAATGTCTTGCAGAAATCCAAGGGGTTTTATAAATGGCTGCAGAATAGGGATGAATTTTTTTGATGATGAAAATATAATTCAGAAAATTTAAAACCCTAAGTTAAAACCAAAAAGAGAACTCTTCAATATTCCAAAACTAAAAAGCATTTGAGGGAAATGATATGCTTGCTGTTATCATTACCAATGTCAAAATGTTTACTTAGCACCTTAAAAAATATTCATTAAATAACGTTTTAAACTTTGTGATACTGTTTGATTCATTCCTTGCTACAAAACAATCATGAAGAGGGGTGAAACTGTGCCATGCATTATACAGCATTGAACGACGCACAATAAATGTAGTGGTACAAAGTCACCCCATCCTATGAGGTGACTTTATGCCAAGTTTAGATAACATTGTTTGTTCATAGACATTTAGTTCAAAATCATTTATTCGTCACCTCACAAAATAGACAAAGCTTGTTTTTAAATTTCATATGCTGCTACAAGATTGTTAATTACGTGAAAAATAAACAAGCTATTTACTAAAATCTTTCTGAAGTGGTACAAAACCACCTAGGTTTACGGTAATGATATTGTGATGTATTCTAATGCTGATCCTTTCCCCCCCACTTTTTTGTAAACATGTTTCTAGATTTTTCCCGTGATATATTATTTTGTATGGTTGCTGGTGATGCATCTGTTATCCTTGTGGTCATATTTAATTTCTTTTCATTACTTCTTGCAGTTTTAGACATTTATCTTTGAAGATATCTAATTGGCTATATGTTTGCTTTTTTGCCATCATTACAAAAGGGGCAGTCTTCGGGACAGTAGGTTGTATGGGTAAGTAGGCTGCTGTGCCTTTGTTATATTTTGACTTGCAGCATGAATGTAGGTATGTGATGTAATATGTAATTTCAGAGTTAGCACTTTGCATGCAAAATCATCTTCCATCTACATTTTTAAGATACAGTAATATCAGGTGTTATGAAAGGTGCTGGCTGATATTGTTGTGCTCATAGTAATTTTTATTAATACAGAATGTTGTTTTGGGTGTGATTTGTAAGTGTATATATGTATATATGAATGTATGCAAATATACATATATTAAGTATGTGTATGTATATATGTGAGTATAATGCACTTTAACATTTTTACATGATTATATACATGCATACCATTATAAATCAATTCTTGTTTCAATAAAATGAAAAAATGTTAAACATTGTCATTGGCTGGGCTTGGTCATGATTGCAACTTGTAGATCCCATGTAGTTGATTTGTCACTTTGTTCATTTATCAGTTCATGATTTTATTTTCATAGCACATTTTAATTTTTGCATGACCTTTCTTGTATGATCATTTTCAACTTATGTATTTTGATATTTTTTTCTGTTTGTGGTGGAACAGTCTTCAATTTAAGCCAATCTTCATACAAACAAATTGACACCACTAAAACACCAACTCACACCCTAATATTGAGAAAAAGTGCATTTGATAAACTAGTGTAATTTCTATCAAAACATATTGATCCGTCCTTTTTGATTGTTTCTAGAGTTATTATATGATTAATGACAAAATCATTATTACACTTTTCATATAGATTGGCACTAAAAAATATTTTATCTTTAAAGTGGGAGAGATACATAACTGTCCTCTGCAAGATCCATATAATTTGTCCTTTGTTGTATGATGCACAGCAACTCCACCATACAATAGTTCCCTTCTCTTGGAAAAAATGAATACAGAGTATTGAACATTCATACTTGTAATATTATGTTCTCTTTTTTGAGACACACAATGTTTTCCTGTTACATATCAATGTGATACATGTTGGATGCACTGCTTTGCAGTCTCGCTCCACCATCCTGTTCTTGGAGATTTGGATCACTAGAAATATAAGTAATGAAATATGTGAATATTTTTTAACCTTAACTTAAGCGGCAGGATTCCATTTTGATGTAAAGTCTTTTTTAATAGTAATATCAAAAAAATGGTTTCACACAATATTTTTTTGTTTGTTTAGGGAGGGCTTAATGATTCTATTTAATACAATATTAAAAGTTTCTTTCTTTAAACTTAGAATGTGTGTAAAAATGTGCATCATTAATGGAACTTGTGAATTAGTTGAAGATCAGTGTGTGGAATGATGATGTAGATTTTATAAACAAACTGGAAACCTGCTTCATTAGGTATAATGAATGGACCTACAGTCAGCATATGAAGATGAAAATCAACATATTAAAAACTGCAGGCAAACACTGTCTTAATGTAAATGTGTTCAATTTCAGGGTTGATGAAATAACTGAATCATCTTGACTGGTACAGAAGAATGGCCTCATACAAGTGTGTGTCCGTCCACTTTTTGTAAATAAAATATAATACATAGTATTATATTAGAAAGACAATCTACTGTATAATTAAAATTTCTTTAATGTTACCTACTTAAAGAATATTTAGTTTTCTCTACACATATGTGGAATCCTGGAATATCTGTTAAATTCTTTACATCTGCATCACACATCTGTATTAGGAGATTTCTAAAAATGTCAAGACTGTGTTGACAAGGTATATTTTGCGTATTATATATGTATATACACATTCATTCATACATGCATACATACATACACACATACACATTCGTACACGTTGAGGCATTGCAGGTGAGGGAAAACACACTACAGTCTTCTCCTTAAGAAGGTGAACAAATATTTCGTGTCCTTTGCTGCGAGACGCTTCGTTACTGCACAGCAGTTTCGTGACGATTTCTCTTCTATTCTGCCCAGAAGGTGGTGCTTATAGTGAGCCGAAGCACTGAGGATGTTCTAAGTTTTGTCGAAGAGGAAAGTCTACCTTTTCGAATGCAAACAACGGGCTGCATATTACGACAGCCCTGCGATCCTGCCCGAACTCGCCAGCTGGCTGTCAGAATTACAGTACACTCGCTGTTCGCGCCCTCCCGAGTCTGTAACAGAGCTTCGAATCTTGCAAATGTGCTTAAAGTTGTGATATTGTAAGCGACTGCCTCCGCTGCCGGAATAAGTCACCTTACTATGCTGGTAACCCTTTTACTGAGAGCAGAGACTGACTATAAATTTTCGTAGTAAGAAACTATTTTTTTATACTGTGGTCGGGAAAGTGTCCTAGGGTGTGACTACTAAACTTCCCTATCAGGAGATGACTGTCAGGAAATTAACAAGGCAAACGCACTGTCGTTTGGTCCATTAAAGAATTTACTAATTAACAATTTTAATTACAAATGTCTGAAACAAGCTTTGCGCAAACTTAGCTTATATTTGCAAGTGAATTTTAGTGGTATTTCGCCAGGCAATCTGACTAAATAAATTATTTGTGATTATTTAGCTTGAAATGTTCCAAGGTGTCTGACATACACACACGCAGACAATATCCAGGTGGGCGGAAACTTCGCTCTTACCAATTGGTGCAGAGCTGAAAACAATGAGCAATCAATGAATCTCTCAGCCTGCGGGATCCAAGGCCGCTCGCCGCCATTTCCTCCTCGGACCAGACGCTACCATCGCCTCCCTCTCACGGGCGCCGCCGCCTGCTTCTAAGCGCGTCGCCCTTCGCTCTGCGCGCGGTTGCCTGCGCGCCGTGGAGCGAGTCTTACAACGCGCTTGTTCGTCAGGCGCCTCCTTCATAAATCCATCCAAGGCGCTTGCGGCTGGACAGTTTGCCGCTTCACTACGCCCCGCAACGCTTGCGACTTGCAGTTGATCGCGATCGATGGCCGGATCTTTTATTTCACCTGCCGGCATCGAACAAAATTCAAAATCTGTATTGCACTCATTTCACCAGTCGAGATAATTTATAAGAGCTGTTTTTAAATCCGTACATAAGTGCGTAAAGGGTACCCCCCGTTAAGATGGTAAAAAGTTCCCTAAAGCCAAATAGTATATGAGTAGTAACACTATAATTCTAACATAAAAATATTATTTTTCATAGGTTTTTTAGCCCCCAACTCCCCACCACAATCCTCAAATCTAAAAAAATGTGTTTTTTTTAATTTTATTTTTTTTGTCCATATCAAACCAACTTATCTGAATGGAAAAAAATTCTCAACATAAAAAAATATTTTTTTCTAAAAGTTTACATTTTTTTCATAATTTTTTGGCGCCAGATTCAAACAAAAAAAATGTTTTAAAAAAATAAAATTAAAAAAAAAATTTTAAGTGAGATTAAATAGCGGAACAGGCGCGAAAAAAATATCAAAAATTCCTCGCGGAACGGCGGATTTTCCCTATTTTTTTCAGATTTTTACGATCACTGGGCTAGAAGTTACAAAATGTTAATCAATATTTCAACCCTTTTTTCATTTTAAATATGTTTTGATCATAACTAAAACAATTTTTATACACAATTTGTTATAAACAGTTGTTATAAGCATGACAGAAAATATAATTTTTCAATCATTTTAATTTTGCAATTTTTCAATACTTATATTTTTACATATTTTTACCGCTTATTGAGTTATGAAGATATTCAATAGATAATAATATGATTAAAGGAAGTAATGAATAATCCTTTTGTCGAGTGAACATTTGTGTATTAATCATGTGGTGTTCAGTTTACAAATCGTGATTGTATAAAAAATATATATTTACATTTCGTTAAGATTCAACCTCAATCCTCATCGCTGTCTTCGTCGATTACCGCATTCTCTTCATCAAAATCAAAAAGACTTGTCAAGATTTCCGCCGGTCTTACTATTTTCTGACTGTTTCTATTAACTGACGTCCCAGGAATTGCAAATATTGTTTACTGGGTCGTACCAACTGAAACAATCTGTATCATATTTGGCAGAAATGTTGGAAGACGACGATACCCTTCTTTTGAGTTACTTAAAAGTAAATCCAGAAATTATACGATTTGAAGTTCATTCTAGACATATCAACCGGAAGAATTATAAATGTTATATACATTATGTGCCTGATCGTAATGACATTTCTGGTATCCAGCGGTATGCTTGTTCATGTGCTAACGGTAGAAGAACAGTTGGGTGTTGTTCACACGTCGCAGCGATGATTTTTTATTTATCGTATGCCCGATACCAGTCGAAAATAGTAAGACCGGCGGAAATCTTGACAAGTCTTTTTGATTTTGATGAAGAGAATGCGGTAATCGACGAAGACAGTGATGAGGATTGAGGTTGAATCTTAACGAAATGTAAATATATATTTTTTATACAATCACGATTTGTAAACTGAACACCACATGATTAATACACAAATGTTCACTCGACAAAAGGATTATTCATTACTTCCTTTAATCATATTATTATCTATTGAATATCTTCATAACTCAATAAGCGGTAAAAATATGTAAAAATATAAGTATTGAAAAATTGCAAAATTAAAATGATTGAAAAATTATATTTTCTGTCATGCTTATAACAACTGTTTATAACAAATTGTGTATAAAAATTGTTTTAGTTATGATCAAAACATATTTAAAATGAAAAAAGGGTTGAAATATTGATTAACATTTTGTAACTTCTAGCCCAGTGATCGGAAAAATCTGAAAAAAATAGGGAAAATCCGCCGTTCCGCGAGGAATTTTTGATATTTTTTTCGCGCCTGTTCCGCTATTTAATCTCACTTAAAAAAATATTTTTTTAATTTTATTTTTTTAAAACATTTTTTTTGTTTGAATCTGGCGCCAAAAAATTATGAAAAAAATGTAAACTTTTAGAAAAAAATATTTTTTTATGTTGAGAATTTTTTTCCATTCAGATAAGTTGGTTTGATATGGACAAAAAAAATAAAATTAAAAAAACACATTTTTTTAGATTTGAGGATTGTGGTGGGGAGTTGGGGGCTAAAAAACCTATGAAAAATAATATTTTTATGTTAGAATTATAGTGTTACTACTCATATACTATTTGGCTTTAGGGAACTTTTTACCATCTTAACGGGGGGTACCCTTTGCTTGATGAGTTGCTCTCCTCTTAGCACGAAACCTTGCTCGCCCTCTGTTGTTTCTGTCGACCAACTCGTCACGTGGTGATTGACATAGGTCTTTCGGTTGCGTCGTATTTTAATTGTGTGAGAGGCCCATTGACAGGCAGGGTATTCTTGCGTGTTAGCTCTTCGATCCTATTGTCTTCGATGTCCAATGGAAAATTCTGGAATCCCAATTCCTCCGCGCAATGTGCAAGCGTTGACATTTCGTGCAATGACTATTAGATGAAAACATCAAAAATTGTCTGCCTGATTTGTATTGCCGGGATTAAATGACCTAAAATCAACGAAATGTGCAAGCATTTATGACCTATAATCTACATAAATATAACTTTAAAAAATAAAATATGATTTTATATAAGTTGATTTTTTAAAATTCGTATTAATTTTTCAGGTATAACAAATACAAAATTCACTCAAGAACAGATTGTGAGTGTAGTACTTACGTTTTGGAGTCTTTGGAACTAACTAGCATTAATAAAATTGCTTGCGTCTGTAAAACAAATCATGTCAGTACAATAAAACCCATCAAACAAACTGTCTTGCTTTACTACTGCTTCTTGATTAATGTTTTCCAACTTCCTCTCAGTCTTCAGTTTGTGGGGAGTTGCATTGGATCACAAGGTGCATTTTCAGGTTTTCCATCTTAAAAGACCTACGGTTGTCACTGAGGATCGTTTTGTATCTGGAAAAGCTTCTCTCCTCATCACATGACGCCATGGGCGTATTTGAAGGCGGCGATGTCACTGTAGGGTAGCTTTGGTTCATTGTCTTCAAATGTTGCGGCATTTCCAGAAATGATATCACTAATTTTGCACATTGTAGAATATCTAGGATTTTGCTGAAAAACTTAGAAATTTGTTGTATACTTTTTCAGCCACATGACCACGAGCTCGATCCAACTCACTCCGCACATGTTGCACAATATTCAAGGCGTCACACAGTTGTGTACCAGCAGCTTCCAGTCGGGTGATAGCTTTTGGTACTCCTGAAAAGTTGGCGTTGGTATATGCCAAGTTTACAGACAAGGTATCTGAAAAAACTGCTTGCGCAGTTTTGATAGCACTTTATTCTTGACTAACAAACTCATAGGAGATTTTCTTTATTTCCTTGTAGTTGGTGCAATAATACTCAACCGCATTAAGCCAACAACCCCAACGTGTAAGAACAAGCTGAAGGGGGGAGATAGTGAAGGTCCTTGTTCCTTCAATTTCTTCACCCGTAGTGGACTTTGACAAAGATTTTCTTGCCGCAGGGAAATGAATTTGTCCACATCAGGGTCGCCCTTGTTCCGCAACTCTGTGTAACGCATGCGCAAGACACGTGATGTATACTATACTAGGGTAAAGAAACTGCAGCCCATGGCTACTTCAGTAATGTGTGAAGCACCATCTGTCATTAGTGGCAAAACGTTGTTTCTGTTCACACTATCCGGCCACAATAGTGTGATAGAATTGTGGAACATAATGGCAACTATCGAGTTGTTTACTCTCTCGAGAACTTCACACGTCAGGAGGAAAATTTCTCCAGGCCCGTCAATGTTTAGAGCACCAACATTTGCAACATAACACCCATCCACATCGGTGGTTTCTTCTACGGACATCCAGATCGTGTGGTCAGCAACACTCATTTGTATTTTATTGAGCACCTCTTCATAGCACACGGATAAATAACGTTTCTCAATGTTGATTCATCTGGAACGGGCTGTGTTGTGTACTTTTCCAAGAACTGCCTGAAGCGTGGATTCTTCAGCTTCTCCAATGTCAAGTCCAAGTCAAACAAGTCCATGAAGAACGATTGCGAGGTGAAGATAGACCTGTCTGCTCAAATAACAACCTTTGTCTGTTGGCATTTCCTGTACATCTCTTCACACAACTGCTGTGTTTAGCGGTTTTACAATGTTGTTGCACATTAAATTGTTTTTCTGCATAAACTTTAACTTCACATACTACTTTACCAAATAATATTTCCCCGTCAGCGTTGAAGAACTTCTCTCCAAAATCACGAACATAACCTCGCAGCTTCATGCTGTTGGGAACTTACGTTTCGGCATTTCGATCCACACTGGGAAGGTATTCTGATCAGACTGAATAGTGTGACTGTGTGTGCCATGCTTACGTCGGAAGCCGCCGCCTTTTCTTCGTCCTGCGAGAAGACGAAGCGACTGTAATCGCTCCGGAGAATCACTTAGAACGGAGAACCCCGCTGCCATCTTCCCAGCTGTCACCGCTATGGAGATATCTCGAGTTGAAACGCACGTTAGCTTTCATTGTAGCACTAGGAATAATGCGTTTCAAATAATACTTTGTGGTATAATTGTTGAGTTTATTTGTGACAATATCACTTGATACATTGTCATACGAGACACATTTTCATGCCTTTTATTCTAGGGTCCTTAAAAATATGACAAATGTTTGGCCATTTAGGCCAAAATATGACCTGTCGGTGGTGTAAATATGATTTAATATGCGCAATAAAAATACTTTTTTCTATTCGACAATACCTGAATTCGTGCATAAATTGCTTAAAAATTCACCCGAAGGTTCAGAAAAAATATGACTTGTCATTAAAAGCCGGGCCCTACTCATATGTGTGTTGCCTAAAACCCCGCTCTTCGTGAAACCTAATTGCTAGTCAATGTGGTCCCGTTAGTCGTGCGTCCCCTGTCTCAATTCTTCTTTTAGAGATGGCCGCTTCATGTGAAGATAGGGTCATACATTTTCAGAAATGTGTCGGTCAAATCTTTTTCAAGTGTGAGATAGTGAATAGAATACAAGTGTGAGAAGAATTGACCCGTCTTCTGTCTGCCTCTGAGCCTGCAAGAGATGTGTACCATCACAATGTAGCCTGCATGCTGCAACGAAATTGGAAATTTACAAAGAAACACTTTCTACTTGAATCTATTTTTGAGGCGAAAATGCTAATGGAATTATTTATTGTTAATATTATGAGGAACACGCTGGTGCGTTTTTTTCACCAGATAAGACTCGCCCTACATGCACCATGAGATGTTTCGTTTTATGTGTCCGGTATAGATAGATACTATTCGTGCAAAAAATGTGTAAAATTTTCACCAGCATGTCCTGCTTAATGAGATGAACCAATGTTCCTGATGTGATTTTACCGAAAACTTTTGGTACTATACATTTCGCCAAAATCTGCCCTTGATGTTCAGAAGATCGTATTTACGGTGACGATACTAAATAGGTACAGAGAGTGTCAAAAGTATTTGTATAACTTGGAAGGAAATCAGGTGAACGACGAAATAATAATAATAATAATAATAATAATAATAATAATAATAATAATAATAATAATAATAATAATAATAATATCAACGGTAATAAAAACAACAATAACACGCGAAATTTGTGTGTTGATAGAATTGAGAAGCGAATATCAACCGCCCTGTCTGGAATCGGATTAGGACAAGGTTCATTAATGTCTCTAATGCCGACGTTGAGAAACTCCAGAGTGGCTTTCCAGGTGCTTACGTAAATGATCTCCCGATATTATCAGCGATGCGACACTTCTTGTCTCAAAATAATAATTGTTTGCAAAGATTCCGAGATACAGACTTTATTTATGTATCTCGGAACATTTGCATGTATGGCCTTATTTATTTATTTATTTATTTATTTATTTATTTATTTATTCGTCAAAGACCAGTTAAAATGCGACGCAATATAAGACTGCGACGTAGTTCGAAAATCTCTAAAACATTTTCTGTGAGTTGAATTCGTTTCTTTGAAAACGAAACGGTAATATAATTCCTAATTATTAGTAGACTTACCTAGTAGACTTTACCTTATTACGAGGAATATAATTTCGTCGACTTACTGCTGTGCAATAATGAAGAATTTCACAGTAAAATGATGCAAGAAATTTGTTCATCTCATTGTGCTGAACACGTTGAGTGGCTTTTACATGTGAAATGTCCTTCACATGTAAACTTATTGCTTAGTATATTGATGGTTTTCATTTCTTGAAACAACAAGAGAACATAAAAACGTGATCCATAAAATGACTGGTATTAATCAAACTAAGAAATAAAAGGCAAAGTGGTTATTTATTTATTATTTATTGATTCAAATCATTCTCTGTTTTAAGACTAAATTCTCTGTCTAACTATCTCTTTCTTTTCTTGGTAAATGGCTGAGATATAAGTTCCTATGTTATGACAAAGTGCTCCTTCCCTCATTTAAGAGCTTTGAGGGCATTTACTTGCCTAGCTTTACCCAGACCAGGTATGCTGACTCTTTTGCAGGAGCATGCTAAACTGTGTGAATGCGTTAGAGCAGCGCATGCCTCCAGCAGACCGCGCAGCCATTATGGTGGCCGAGGAAAAGCCACACCCTGATTCATGTAAGCACTTAACCCCCCTCTCTCTAGCTCTCTATCTCTCTCGCTCTCTTTCACACTTTCTCTCACCCCTAAGTTTACTTTTTATATCTCCAAATTTATGTTGGGTGCCAGCGTGGAGATACCATTATTTCCAAATTAATTTTCAATAATTTTTGTTCTTAAAAATTATGATGCGAAGTTACATTTACACTTCTTTGTTCATAAGGAAAGTATGCAAATTCATTAACTTACGAATAGGGTTTTGTAAAAAAAATGTATGTACACATGAAACATCAGTTGTGAAACACCACCACAATACTTTGCACGTTTTTCTCCTTGAGTTCCAGTTTATCTGGCACCTATCTTGAGTTTTATAACACATGCACCTGTCCTTTTATTTATGTAATGTTTGCCATGCTTCTAATATTTGGGTAGTTATAACATATGTAGGAATGTAATTTGCCTTTTCATGACAGCATGATGCATTATATTTCATCAGTAAATTCATAAATTGCATGACCATGAACCAAATTCCTTCTAGTAATTTTTGTTCTAATTTTTTGCATAAAATCCATGTTCAACACAAAAAATGTTTTGGTAGGTAACACATTTAAGTTAGGTTTTGATTTTCTACATCAAATTAATAAGGATATTGGAATGTTCCAACTGAAAATTTAGTCTTTTGAATCATTACTGTGTTCCTAAAATTTTACCATGATGTAAGGACATAATTATATTTGTATTCATCTATATTATTCCTATGGTTTGTTTTGCTCTCACATATTGATATTATTTACAAATAGTCCAATTAATTGAAAGGAAAATTACAATTATTGAAAAATCATATATTGTATTTGTGTTTACATAATTAATAAATGTTTGCATAACTCCCTTATAAATATGTAACACCATAGAGGAAAGAAACACTCTTTCCTCTATGGTTACACAAATTATCTTAGCATGTGCTTGGGTTGACATGTCCACATATAAAAATTCAAATATGTATGTATGTATGTATGTATTGTTAATAATGCTATTGTGTGTAGTACATACATAAAGCGCAGACATTATTTACATCATAAAAATCTGCATGTTAAAATATTTATGAAAGGCATGATATTGCAATCACTTTTTATAGCAGTTTCATTTATTAATGTTTGCTTATGAATATGAAGCTTCAATGCAAGTTAACACATTAATATGCAGTTACATATTTGAATAACATTAAGGAAGCATTTTTTTTATTATTATTCTCATACATTGATAAAATTTATTTACATAAATATTTTTTAGCAAGTAGTTAACATTAACCATGTGAACTGTGCTTTGTCACAAGCACTGAAGACATCTTCTGCTTTAACACTTTTGATCTTGATATAAAATTTAGTGGATGTGTACTTGAAAGTATTGTCTAGCTAATTTTGAGCAGCATTGGTGCATGGAATGATAGCATTCCTGAAACACTGTCCTTTTCACAAAACCCATAAAATATAAAATCATCTTCCTGGAAGTCACATAACTGTAGCATCTCCTGTAGTCGTATGTCAGGGAGGTTTTAAATATTTTACTATTTTATATCCAGTGCCGAGCCAGTTTGAAAGAAGAACAATTACAAGTAAATACAATCCACGGCGGCATTCTGCATATGCATCGATACCAGGTATGCGTTCATCCATAACGAGCACAATGTCGCACACTACACCCAGCAGCACTGAAATGAGAAAAAGAATAAATGAACAAACAGAAAACACTACCATTGAAAGTATTTGTCCACAATATTTCTCAGTTAGATTGACATTCTTTGCTGGAATACTAAGAGGCACAGAAGTTTGCACTTTTCTATAGCAACCGCACTTTCTAGTGGTAAATATTACACATATCAAAATATTACACATCTCATTACATTGACTTATATTATTAACTGCTCATTGAATCATTTTAATTACTCAATATGAGTACAGAATGGCATAACATAGCATAATGAACATGTCAGTACCTTGAATCAGTTATGCATAATATTTAAAATTTATTTTGTATCTTGACCATCATACATTATGGAGTAAATACTCAATACTTTTTGTTTTCATTGATCACACAGATTAGGAACAATAGGTTTGTTCAGTTTTTGAAGATTTCCATTGAAAAATGAGATGTAATTTTAAATTAATTTAAAGAAATTAGAATAATCCTAAAATGTTGTTAAAACTACTAGTTGAAGAAACAACATCAAACAGTATTTATGATTCTGAGAGCTGCTTTATTCATTTTTATCTGTATTAATAGAAACTTCCTCATCCTCCTTTCCTGCATCCTCAAAGCATGCTCTGTTTGGAAAATGTTATATGTTTGCATTGAATGTCTTTTTTCTTTTCTTTTTTTCTTCTTTTTATTTTTTAAATTTTTTTTATTTTTTAAATCTTTAGTCTCAGGCTTGACATCATTCAGTGAGTAAAACACATCCACTGAAATCATTCACACATTTTACATTATGCTTGATGAATCTAATTGAATATATTCTTTTATAATTTTATTGTGTGAACTGACCTTATTAGCTGACATTCACTCGTGGTCTTTTTCCCCACCTCCTTGTACATAAGTGACCACCTTTGTCTCGTTTCAGCTGCCTCCGAGCGCTCTTCACGAGAGCTCGTGCCGGCGGTCAGGCCCCCACCCCCGCTCCCTCCGCCACGCTTCCCGAACAACGCTGTTTGACAATGGGAAACTCTTAACATCGGTAATTTCTCCATGTTCACCCCACTTCCTCTGCTCTTGGCCATGCCAGGGGTTGAGGGCCAGCTCTACGACCTCATCTCGGACCGTGGCAAGGCTTGTGTGTTGTACCTTCAACACAGTCTGCGACGTTCTTGCCATTGAGACTGTGGTTTGGTACTTCAAAAGGATGCTCAACAGTGAATGAAACAGTGCAGAATGAAGAAAGTGAAAAACTTGTTGAAATATTAAGTTGTTTTTAAGCGAAAGAAAAACAGAATAATAAATCACAAAGAAAAACAGCAGGGATGTGAGAAATACTATGGTTTAAGTGAACCAGAATTGGCCTCCTCCCCATGTGTATGTTCTCAAGACCTTTATAGTTTTAGCAATTGAAAGACAATCCCTGTTCTTAATAGGTATTATTTCTGAAGATAAGCGTGAACCTTTGGAAGGCAGAAAGTGCTATACATTCCTCTAATATGATTGTTATAAGCAACAATTGAGCCATTATATTACTCTGCGGTGTAAGAAAGTATGTTGTGTCCAATTTTGCTGGTTGTGATGAACAAACGACAACTATGACCGTCGCAAGCAAGGATCAATAGACTAAGGAGACTATTTTTTCCCTTTTTATTTTCTACACATCATCATTACCAAATTTTTGTTTCTTCATCTTCTTTACATTTTCTTTCTACTTCTTTTCTGCTCTCCACCATGTTTCTCCCTCTCTTGTGTCTTGAAATTATCTTTGTCTGCATATTGATTCACAGTCAATGTGGGGAAGATATTCGAATGTGTTCTGAAGAATATTAGAAAAAGAACATTTCATAATGAACAGTTATCATGCAGTTCAAGGTATTTAAACTAAGTATACTACTTTTATTACTGTAGGCTGAGATATGAATGGATTGGTGGAGCGAGAAATAGCAACAGCAAAAAAATATTTTTCATAGAAGACATCTGTGCATCATATCTTTTCCATTTCCCACATCATTGTCTACAAATTCTCCTGAACACATTCAAAAGTAATTCAGTAATGAAGTAATTACAACCTAACCAAATTAAACCAGAGGTAGAACTTATTTTTTTCCATTTGTTCAGGAATGTCTGCATTTTATTCTGAGTCACTGTGTGCATGTACAGCAGTGTCAGGAGCATGACACCTTGTCCCCAATATTCCTTCATTGTTGTATGTGAAGAGGGAATGTGAGAGTGATTGATGAACAATGAAAATTATATTTAAATTAGTGGCACTAATAGTAATCCCATGACACAGTGCAAAATAAAACAATAAATAAAGATGAATTTTTTAAGTATAATACTGTTGTGTACATATACATCACGACTAATTCTAATTACATACACTGCCAGGACTCTAAAGCTAAACAGGATCAACAAGTTGGAACGAACCCGAGATATCTTCGCCTCTGTACATAATTTAATAGGAGAAGGATTTCTTCTCTTAAAAAGGACGGATCGGTGTTGTTGATTTTTTCATCTTGTGTACTAATGAAACTGACGTCACCAACGTTCAGGTGCTCAATTTTCAATAGTTGTCACCATGTAGCAAGCAAGATTTAGCATAGGTAGGCACAGCAGTTAAGAATGTAGTATATACAAAATGGTTTCTGTCCTCATCTCCCCATCATTTCATTCTGCTAAAGTCCATTACAGTCTTGTCTTGGTTTTCCCTGGAGCAGTAAAGCTGGTACGCCCGTGTGTTGCATGAGAGCACGCTGGCGATTCCCACGGGAGCCTGGGGCCAGCGGCTGATTGTCTGGCAACAAGCCTGCTCTACGCCAGTTGACCAACACATTCACCATCACTCAAGGAAACAAGGTGAACATTGAGTATTTTGGTTGAAGTATTAAAAATAAGATAAAATCTTGATGATAAATTGTGATATTGAAAGGTATATTGTGAGTTTGATATTCACAAGACCATGCACAGGCTGTCATAGAGAAGTGTATTTAACTTAACTTTATATATTATAAAAAACATGCATGTGCATTAATAAAAGTATATAATATGCGTTCATGATTCCTAATTATACATATGCACCTATGCATATTGTACAGAAGCATGCATTCATCCATCCATTTGTACATACAAACACGAAAAGAACACATGAAATATTTCATGCATTATGATACAAATGTTTATGTGTATATGTCATAATAGAAAACATGTGCATTCAAAATAATAGATTCATATTACTCATTGTATATAATTGTCATAACATATACTACTATAATGAATGCACAATATTTTACAATTATACACAAAATGTGTATAAATGTATTAATGCATATACATGTCAACTTTAAGATTAACAAGTTTCACTGAAATGTAGATAAAGGACTAATTCATGTGCTGGTTTTGAGAAGTAATGCTAAATTAATATTTCCTGAATCAATGTACAAATCAAATGCCTAAACTACTGTTGTTGATACAGGAAAGGAGATGGGTTTGAGTTGGAACAACTGTGTATGTGCTTCAGGTGCATGAGTGTTGTCATGGGACCAGCAATTCATCTGCCTGGGGCAAATAGTGAGCCACTCATTGTTTGGGGATTGTTGTGCATTGTTGTGAAGATGCATGATTTGGCTTCAGCTCCAAGCAAGTGGCTTAAAAGGCAAGAAAGATAAGATATATGTAAAAGAAAATCCTTATTGTGCACATATATATACACAGTTTGTTTTATGTATATATATGTTTACATGTAGGTGTATTACATGTACATTACATAAAAGATTAATAAATGCAAAAAAATAAAAAATAAAAAACAATTTTAAAGTGTAATTTTAAAATTGAGGTATCATTTCTAGGGAAGGGAGAAAAAGAAAACTGGTTTGCTCATAATCTTGTAGAATTGTAATATTCCATATGCTATTTCAGTTGGAAAATTAAATTGAAATGTCTTCAGTCACCAGTAATAATTTGTCAATCTAATAATTTTTAATATCATTGTTAATTTAGTCTACAGTGTGATGATAAATAAATTAACAAACTTTTATACAATTTTGCAAATTTTGTTGTTACACATGAGAGCTTGATTCAGTGTTTCCAGAGCATGCAGTGTTAAAAAAAAATATTGGGCTTCCGAAAATGAATACACACTAACAACACTTATAAAATTATGCAGTGAAATTAAATTAAAACAACGATAAATGCAAATTGTATTTTCCCCATCAAGTATGTTTATGAAATTTAATGATTTTTAATCCATCTTTTCTATAGACCCAAGTCTCACTTTTATTGAAGTCCTTATGCCTTTATCAGTCTAAATGAACCTGTGATGGCATTCATTACTCTGTCCTAATCATACACACAAGCATTCATATGTATGTTATGCCCACATACACGTGTGTGTATAACATATCTATATTTATATACTTATATTTATTTATTCAATATGTACTCACATACACATGTATACAATATGTCTGTGTGCATGTGTAAATGTGTATGTTTGAACATATGATTTTTCGTAAGTAAACATATACATGTGCATGTGTGTGTGCGTGTGTGTTTATGTATGTGTATACATATATACACATATCAAAATTATACACACTTACACATTTTTGTAAGTATGGAAATTCATATCATAAACATACACACATAACCACATATACTCATATACATACACACATATTCACATACAACATACATTCAGTACTTGTAAAGCAACAATTAAAACAAAATTATGTTTCTATTTTATGAGTGTTGCAAGGATCTTTTAGTTTTCAATTTGTCTACATAGATCTAATGAAAGAAGAACAATGTCAGTTTAATACAATTAGCACAAGAGTACTCTAGAAAATAGACACTTGAACAAAATGTCAACTATTGATTCTAGTAATGTGTCTCCAGATTTTATGAAAAGGAGAACAACGACGTTTCTCGGAACGGGAAATTTTTATCCTTCTTATGATAATCCAGGCCCCCCGTTTCTGGTCATGTCACAATGCAGTCAAATAAGACAAGTGTTATTCTAAATGTAAATATTGTTATGTACCTTAAATAAACTGTATTTCTGGCAAATGAATTATATAATGCTTGGGTTTCCCTTTTGTTTCATGACATTTCCGTGTATGTATGTAAAAGTACTATAGCCCAGTACCTATATTTGATTCCTAGATTAGACACTTATGGGGTTGGTTAGATATGTTGGGGAGAATGGCTGCGTTCCTTGGTAAAGCACACAAATGTATCAAAAGAATATTACTGGTATTGTAATCTTTATAATTATTATTATTTTTATTATTGACATATTCTGATATAGGTATAAATTACTGTGGACTTGATACAGAACAAGAGCCACTGAATTATTGATAGCTCATTTCTTAATTTCTTCAATCATAATTTCTAACCCACATTGGGTGAAAGGGAGTAGATAGTGGAAACACTGTGTAGACTAATTTTGAAAAGAACAAAATAAAAATTTACAATTTTAATAACACATACATGCATGTGTTCTAACTTCCCTATTTTATAAGTAAAAAATTATTTAATGTGTGTGTAATGAATACAGACTCCAACAATGAATGCCTATTGTTGTGTAACTTGGTACTGAGGTTGCAATCATGTAAGGAGTTGTGAAGAGTGTATGTACCAGTAAGGGTTTATAAATTCAATTTCTTTGGAACTGGATAGTGAGGACATCATATTATATTATATAATTTATTTAATTTTATATGTCATCAACGGTGACCAAACATGTATGTGAATCTAAACAGTGTTCTGCTGCCTTACATAAAGGTGGAAATCAAAGATGAGTAGCAACATAAGACAGGTTGTGTTGTGTCAATTTAATAGCAGATAAGCTCTTGCTGTACTGCTAAAAGGATGATGAAATATGTAAAGTTCCATGAATGCAATAAAACTCTATCTCTATACAAGTATTGTTTTGAAAAATTGCTTCTGACCTGAATGCACCCCTCTACGATCAATAATTTAAAATATTTTTATTAATATATGATGAGTGCCATATTTCTTGTAGGATTTACTTAACAAATATTCAATTATAATGTGAAAGAATGAGAGAAAAATGTTTTCATTAAACACTGGGTTACGTTACTACATCTGTTAACAATTTCTATATTTTAATGCTTTTGAAATGTGAATGAAAAATGAAATTAAGAAGAAAATAAAATTTTTGGATTATGAATTTGTTTTGAAACATATAGCTAATTAAATTAATAACTCCTTATGAATGTGTATACATGAACATGCCCCCCTGCGCATTCACACACACGCACACACACACACACACACACACACACACACACACACACATACATTGAGTAACATCACGTGTAAATATGTTAAACAAATAATAGTGCCTAATATAATACAAATGTAAATATAAATAAGTGTGTGTATGTATGTTATATATATATATATATATATATATATATATATATATATATATATATATATATATATATATATATATATATATATATATATATATATATATATTATATACATGCTTATTTATGTTTTTCATAATGTCAGTGCCAAGGACAAATGGAACTTCTCAAAAACGGTCATTTTTGAGTTAAGTGAAGAAATATGTTTAGAAAATATTCTATTTTTACTAGTAAACAGTTAATGAAGATAGTTTGCAAGGCAGCCAGTATATAGAAAAAATCACTTTGTCTTTGGTTGTAAAATACATGGCTTTGTTCAGGATAAAACCACTCTCTTAGAAACTGACAATGTTGGACATGTCAGTTTTGTTGTGCTCTGATGATATGTGTACTCATATGTTCACCAACAATTTACACTAAAACAATTAAAATTTTCCCGTTTTCTAAGGTAAATTAGAACATTTTCAAAGGATTCAGTAGGTGAGTGTACAAGGAGTACAATAGTATTTCATATTACAGGTATCTTTAAGAAATTCTAAACTTTTATACAAAGGGTGCAGCCAATTAGCATGTGGAAAGGTCCTCGCAACTAATTTTATTATGTAAGCATTAATGTCACTATCAAAGAACATTTAGTGATATATGTATTTATAAACATAAAAAAGCTAATTTCAAAATAAAGTACAATTGAAAATTTGATTTTTCTTATGCAAAAAATCAGTGGGTGTAATTTTTGAGGTGAAAGTTAAAGCATCTTTGCCCAAAAATTTAATTCTCACAATAAATAATATTTCAAAATCCAATGCAGCAACACTATGTTCCAAAAATGTTTAAAGTGACCATAGAACAGTGACTAATTATATGCGAATGATTTGGGAACTGAAAATGAATCATCAGTGTCATTGTCGGTTTCTAAAAAATTCACGTTATGGAACATGTTAAAAATTTCATTGAATTTTTTATTAAATAGTGTGTAAAAATTGACAAGTATATCTAAAATACCTTGTCAGTATTTAAGAATGTGGCCAAACTTTTTCTTACAATATAAATGCAAAAATAATGTAAATGTGCAAAACTGATTTTAGATGCACCTCACACTGAGGCTAAAATATTAAGAAACTACAGCAGAAAAAATGTGGTAAAAAAGGCCTCCAAACATATTGAGCCAACTCCATGAAAATATATTTAACAAAAAAAGGATCTAAGAATTATTGATGTTTGCACTACAACTCTATTTCATAAAGAACAATTTTCTTAAATCCTTTTTTTTACCTACTGTGAAAGATTTACCATCTGAAATGGGTGGAAATTGTTTTGAGAATAATTAATAAAGAAAATGAATATAAATTAGTGAGATTTATGAGAGAAATTTGGAGTTTTAAACTGCTTAAATGTTAGAAAATCACACTTTCTAAAATTTCAGTATTTTCAGAGATGTTACTTCAGAAAAATATATTTCATGTGATTGCATGAAATCTATAGACATGCTGTTTTGTAATTTTGTTTGATACAACATAAAAAAAAAAATGATTTCTCTAGGTTTTTGCAATATTTGTATTTTAATATCATATCAAAATTCAAGAAGTACAACAATTTTCTCTTGCAAAAGTGTATTTACAGATTCCTAAATATGAATACAGTGTCAAAATAGACACCTGATGTCCGTTTGTTGCTATTGGAACTGTCAAATTACTATGTACTAAACTCAGCCGGCCACCTGTGTGGTTCTGAATCATAGGCACTCGAGGATTCCCCTGTTACAAGCAGATGGACTGATGTTTGGTAAATACCCAGTAGTCTCCAATATGTTATTTTGCAAGAGAAAATTTTTGTACTTTTTATTTTGGTATGATTTTGAAACAGTAAAAATTGTGAGCAAACGTTTTAAAATATTTTTAAAAGTATGACATACCATTAAAAAATGCAAGTGCTTATTCAAATTTTCCACCAATATGTAATTTATTTTGCTTTCTATGACTGAGAATTTACAAAGCCATTTTTATCCATTTCATGTTAAAATATTGAACAGTCGGTATAAAAAGAATATTTAAGAAGAAAAAATGAATTTAAATTGTGGGAGCCAAATGAATCCCATTCAAAGTCTGTTCAGTATGTTTGAGGACATATTTTCCCCATTTTATTATGCTATAGCATTTAGTTAAGACATTTCACTTAGATTAAAAATTAAATGTTTATGGAGGTCATTTTCATGTGCTTCTTTGCCCACAGCCTTTGCTTATGAATCATATTTTTTTAACTGTTCTTGAGTTATTTTGTGAATGTCTACTTTTAGAACTCAAATTGAAGATGATCTTTCTTACGTATTAGAGTAATATATTAGTACAGTAGGAGAGAAAAGTGTCTGTGATTAATCTAATCACTGCCAGATCAAAAATTATAGTTGAGAGAATGATAGAAACATTGAAAATATTGTTTAAAATTTCTGAGAACAATGACTATTTCTTTGAATAAAAAGAAATATATATAGTGGTTATAAAAATGTGTTAAAGTTAGTAACTATTGTAAACATCAATATTCATGATCATTTTATTTCAAACATTAATAAGAACATAAATCCTGTTCGTATATTACATTGTTTATTGCTATTTTTAGAAAATAAAAAGATTGTATTGTTTCAATATTAATACATCATTAAAACAGGTTTGTGTTTCCTGAATTTATTTATTTACATTGGGTTCATCCCTTTTATTAGATGATTATTTTTCAGAATAATAATCATTATCCTATTTCATGTGCAACACATCAAATCCGTACTTTCTGTAATCTTTGATTTGTGATGTAAATGTATCTTTTTCAGTTATCAAAATATCATATTTCTTTGAATAAGACACACACTTTTTTCAGGATTCATATTGCTTAAAATTAAGTTCCTTGAAATGAACAGCTTCTTGCATGTGAGTAAATATCACTGCAACAAGGTCAAAGCTCATAATTTGGCCAAACGATTGAACAACAGAATTTGGTAGTATATTATTAGTAAGAAGATATAGGATATTTGGAGCTCTTGTTTTTTTTTATGAATAATGGTATTCTGAAATTGTCATAGAACCATTGTATCGATGTTGCACTACTGTATTTCATATGTCGACTTAAATTTCAATTGCATCTCCTTAAAAAAAAAAAAAAAAAAAAAAAAAAACTTTTGAGTTGTGCCACTGTTACAGCATATGTAAACCATGGCATTGTAAAATGGAATAAAATATCACAACCTCGAAGTAATCAATTTTTAGTCACAAGGAGAAATGTTTTTTTTGTAGATTTTTGCTGTAATGAGATGGCAGCTTTTTTTCAGCGCACATTAAAATTAGCTTAAAGGGTGGAAAAACAGAAGAAACATGTGTACAATTTATTTTATTGTACAGAATATCTTTCTTCTTTAACTTTGAAATAATTATTTTTTTAACAGATGAAAATATTAGGGGCACCTTAATTTCAACATCAAGTAATTTGAGGAAATATACCTGGCCATTTCAACCCCAAAAGATCTCAAAGAAAAATATAGTGAATGCAATGCATTGCAGAACTAATTTTTTGTTGTGATAAAGAAAAGTGAAATAAAATAGTATGTTCATATTTAATATTAGAAAATGTAATAAAGTATTCAAAGTGACATGAAATGTTTTGATTCCTTTCTGTGTTTTTATCTGGACATGTCAGATAAATACATAATTCATGTAGACCTCTTCGTTGGCATTACTTTTTTATTATTATTACTGTTTTCAATCTAGCTTTCTTGATTGCTGCTTTCTCTGTGATGCAGTATGGTATCAGTAATCCATTGCTCATGTGTATTCACACGAGTGTATACTCCTGGTGTATTTTTTCTGCCACATCCTATCCCAAAACTGATGACACCCACTTGATACCACTGGCCATTTTCTTCACAAACTAAAGGGCCACCACCATCACCCTGAAAAGAAAAAAAAAGGGCCAATGTTAAATGATGGCTTGTTATTTTTGAAGCATAGCAAAAGCACACCATGTGCATGACTTTCCTATACCATGCTCAGAATAGTGTTTGTGCTCAAGGAGATACCTACATCATATAATCTTACATAATATAATCCTACAATATATATACTTCTAGGTCCACATCTGTGAATTACTGATGATTTACCTTATATTATTAGAATAAATCTACAAAAGAAATAATTTAATTTTTGCTCCGAATTAAGGCTAAAGTACTGCAGGTGATGGCAAATTAACAACAATTTGTGTAAAAAATTAATAGACACTTAAATATTTTCTCTTTTGTGGGTCTGAGGAAACTGCAGTTAGAGTTAATGGCAATAAGATACAACAATCATGACAAAAAATTCTTAATTTTAACAAAGCTAATAAAATATATTGGTACATATAAAAACAAGAAACACCGCGTCAAAATGGAACGCAAAGTCTTTGGGTACCATCAAGTAAAAGTTTAACAAGCATGACCTTATAGAAAATGGGGAAGTAAGAGGCTTGAATCATTCTTGAATACTCCCTCCACCGTCGTCCATGCCCTTTCGCTGTCAGTTGTCTCAGCTCTGCAGAGATAGGATAGCAGTGTTAAAATGATTCCGAGAAGGGAATCTACTGTTGAAGGATGCGTAGGAGTAATCCGTTGACACAATGAGTACGCATCAATATGGAAGATCTCAACTAACTGCCCGAAATCAAATGCACCGTCATTACAGACCGTTTTGGTGAAAAGAAAACCGACAATAATAGCGCAGTAATTACCCTCAAGTCCAGTGTGCAAGAAGAGCGGTGGTGGTGATGATGATTAAAATTTAAGGGCGCTTCAACAGCTAAGATCATTGACGAAGTTATTTTAAGAACAATACACATTATAGCAGTGTCAGACTAAAACATTTTTAATGGAAAGTAAAAAGTGAGTAAAACTGAAAATAAACGTGTTCAATTATTTTAAAAAAGGGGTTGGCAGAAAAAATCCACATAAACACTTTAAAATCTCCAATTAAAAGCCGAATATCGGCATATCCTCTTCTCTCAGATAATGCTGTAAATGTCAGTCTCGTAAGAAGCTAAAAAGCTTGCAGAGAGAAGATTCGTCATTTCCAAGTACCTGTGCTAGAGAGCTAGCAAGATGAAGCCTTCGCCGGCTACCTCTTCCCATACAACAGTGCAGGAGAACATGCTCCACGGTAAGAACAGTCTCGCAACTATCGCAAGCAGAGGGTGGGTCACCGCGGAGAAGATGGCCGGGGGAGAAATGGCAGTGACCAATCCGAAGGCGTGTCAGAATTATCTCCTTTCATCATGACCCACGAGATGAAGACGATGAAGGCTTTACGAAGTCCTTGATTCTCGTGAGTTTAAAATCTGAGTTTTGCCACTCTGTTTGCCATGCACTGAGTATTGAGCGTTTTAAATACGCTTTAAAGTCTGCTGAGGGGACATAAAGAATATCAATAGATGACTTCCAAGTGGCTGTTTTTGCGGCTTGATCGGCTACCTCATTGCCTACGATTCCCACATGACCCGGTACTTAACATACTACTAGGCCAGAGTGTCAAGATAATAAGTGGTGAAATAGATGTATTGTAGTCAAGTGATCCGAGGGAGAAAGAGTCAAAAGTGACTAGAGTGCACTTCGGGAATCACTGCATATAACTACTCGTCGTGAGGCACTTGATTCTATGTATTTCAGGGCTTGCAGAACAGGGAACTTCTCAGCAGAGAAAACGCTACAATACGGGTAAATTTTGAATGACCGTGGGGCTCTTCTACAGTAGAAAGCACATGCCACAGAGTCAATTGTGGCAGAGCCGTTAGTGCACGAGAAAGTATGCTCTGGATAAGATGAGCTCAACTCATTCAAGCTCTTTAGATATAGTATGGGCGAAGTTGATGTTTTAGGGAGGTTGGATAAGTTGAAATCTTTTAAGGGTCGGAGAAGTTTCCAAGAAGGGACCAGATTTTGGGGAGGTTTCAGTGGGGCAGGAAGTTTCAGGTTAAGTTCCCGCAACAAAGTCTAAAAACGGATACCAGGTGATTTAGGTAAACATGGTTTCAGTAAGTATGATGTTTGGAGACCTGGATACAAGAATGCTCGCCGAGATGGATCATCCAGCTCTGACACTTTTGCACCGTACGAACAGATTAAAATCTCCCGCGCCGTCTTCGGCTAAGAAACGGTTCTCCAGGTTCAGCCAAGAGACACTCGATACGGCTCGTGCAATGGCCACCAGCACGCTGAATAGTGTGGAGAGGTCGTAAAGTTGAAAGTGACGCGGAGCCGTATACAATCCCGCCATATTCCAAAAAAGATCGAATAAGTGTCCTATATAACCGTAAGAGGCATGTACGATCGGCGCCCCAAGAGGTACCACTGAGGTTGCGAAGTAGGATTAATGGCGATACACATCGGCTATGCAGGTTACAGACATGTTTTCGCCATATCAGGCTTTTGTTGAACGTCAGACCAAGAAATGAAGCCACATAAACAAACGGGAGTTGATGGGTTCCAAAGAACGCATATGGGTGATTGTGCCGCGAAAAGAGAGGGAATGCTGAGGAAGATGTGTTTCCTGAAGACAGATAACAATAGGTCTATGTCGAGAAATTATACGCTTCAATTCGTCTAGCGGACTAAGGAAGCCATTGAGATTCCACGAGAGGAGGGCTATGGTTTTAGGTGTTACGTTTTTTTTAAACTGCCGCGCACGCAGATTATACCACCCGCATGAGATCCTCTCCGGAAGAGAGGGGCGATCGAATGTGAGGATCAACGTTGAGGTGGGGGTGAGTACACTGATCACCGTCCGCTGAACCCTGTGCATGTCGGTAACTGCCTCAGACAAGACGGTTTTCAGGTCTTCATTGGTTTCGGTAGCGAAATCATAATTGACTACACCCTTACATAGGTTTAATGTAGTGTGAGTCGACACTTGAACCCGAAGGTCGGCTATTTCCTTCAATTTTGAAACTGTCAATCTTTCTGTTTGATTTGACATTCGAAAAGGATGGTTCCAGTGCATTGGCGAACGACTGCCTGGAACTTTTCTAATTTCTCTACAGCCATTGGGGTTTTTATTGAGCTAACACTTTTCATTGTTTTTTCTTCGTTGCATGTCATTGGCATATCACTTTCTTTGCAGAAAAACTTTCCAGATCGACGTTTTTTAATTTTCTTTGGGAAGAGCGGGGGTTGCTTTTAAATCCATGGCAAGGGATTCTAATTCATCCCCATGGTCCCCACACACCGTGGAGCCCAACAAGGGGACACTCCGCTGGAGTGCCAGGGTTGCCACAGGAATATAGCAGGGAGTGACATGGTTTATTCCCCGCCGATCGATCGAGAGTGGGTTAGCTCCCGACTGCCCTTCTAGAAGAGTATGAGGCCAAAGCGAGTGTGTTGGTAATCTACAAAAAATGTTCCCCAAAATACTTAAGCGATGAATCCCTAAGTGCAAAGTAGAAAGTAGCACAAGGAGTAGTTGGGAAACAGACAGGCACGGCAAACATGGTTGGGCGTTCAGTATACAGGGGGCCCAGTGAAATAGAAGGGGATAGAAGAAAAGAGACAAGTGTTCTCAAAGAACGAAAATAAACGATGGAGAAGATAAAGATGACTGGTGAAAGAAAGGAATACTTGAGAGCCCTCCCTGCATCCCCCCGTCAGGGCGTGGCCCGACCCACCTCAACGGGAAGAAGAGCGGATTATTATTCTTTCAGTAGAGATAAATCCATGAACAAGTGTCTCGGTTTTGGCGGCCGTCCATCTGGAAAGCGAAAAAAGGTTCGCTTGGCACTGTGCGCAATGTGATGCAATGCTTACCATGGGCGCAATGCTCCAAAGAAGTTTTGTGAGTAAAGTAAACAGGCAGAAATGCCTAGGATTTGCAGAAAGGAATGTCGGGTGTGTAGGAAGATCGGATTTTCGGACGAGAGAAAATTCTCCATTTTTGGATCAGATGGACGACGCATGGTACAGAGGAAGTAACGTACTGGTTGTGAGATGGAACGCGAATATTAATTCCTATCGTCATACACGGCGATGGTTTAGTGCTCGTGTGGGAACTTATCAGTGCCAATGGACATTACAGATTTTTGAATAAAACGAGTATTTTGTTCAAATGACTATTTATTTAATTGTTTTTAATACAAAAGAACGGAGGGCCTGTTCACTCGCGCACGTACAATACCAACAGTACAAGTGACACCAACCTGGGGCGCGAGAGTTCTCGTCGACTGATATAGATGGCGCCAGTACTCGAAGTACGAAAATTCAAATAATCCAATACTCCATCCAATTGAGTGCTTAAATCTCATAAAAGAAAAAATTAGATGTTTTGATGTAACGATGAACAACAATTATAAAAAAAATTAACACTTTCTCATTCCCAAGTTAAAGATAAGTTTATGGAAATGATCTCGAGGAGTAGGCTTGGTGAAGACGTCGCCTAGTTCTAGATCTGACGGTACAAAACTAACGCTGATAGTCCCCTCTTCAAGCTTCTCACGGATATAATGATATTTGATGTCCACATGCTTTGTCCGTTTATGGAAGACTGGATTTTTCACAAGACAAAGCGCTCCCTGGTTGTCCATCTTCAGGTTTGTTGGTTCCTGGACTGGTTCCCCAATGTCATCAAGAAACTGACGAATCCAGGTCACTTCTTTAGTTGCTTCTGAGGCAGCAACGTACTCCGCTTCCGTCGTCGATAATGTCACAGCCTTCTGGATTTGACTGGACCAAGTGACCGCCCCATTTGACAGAAGGAATACATAACCCGACATGGAGCGACGGGTGTCTAAATCGTTTCCAAAATCTGAGTCGGAGTACCCTGTGACCACTAGCATCTCTGAATTTCTACGGTACTCTATGCCAAAATTTATAGTACCCTTCAAATATTTTAGAATACGTTTGACTGCATTCCAGTGAGTCTGGTCATTATTTGAAGTGTACCTGCTAATTTGATTCGTAGCGAACATTATATCTGGTCGTGTCACGATCGCTGCAAACATCAATGATCCCACAGCCTCCCGATACGGATAGGAATCTTCGCTATGATCATCGTAGTCTGGTTTCTTCAGTCTCACGTGCGGATCTGCTGGTTTACCAACCGGAGCTGCATCTTGCATGTGAAACTTCTCGATCATCCTGCGAATATAACTAGATTGGTGAGTAAGTATACGACGGTTATTACCCTCATCGGTCTCGTCCAATATCTCCATCCCGACAAAATGTCCGGGTTCCATGACCGTGATCTCGAACTGCTTCCACAACTCATCCAAGAAACTGTAGAGCGATGCTTCATCTGAGGACATGACTAGTCCGTCATCGACGTAGAGAATCAGAATTATCGTCGATTTTGAACAACTCTTCCTGTAAACACACTTGTCTGCTTCTCCTCGTCGGAATCCTTGGTCAAGGATGAACTGGTTAAACTTTTCGTTCCAGCACCGCGATGCCTGCTTTAACCCGTACAGTGATTTTTGTAGTCTGCATACCTGACCGTCACTTATATTAGCACCCTCTGGTGGATCCATGTAAATTGTCTCGTGTAGGTCTCCATATAAGAATGCTGTGCGTACATCGAACTGTAACATCTTGTAATTATTCTTCACTGCTGTAGCCAATAAAATTCTTATCGAATCATACCTAGAAGTAGGCGAAAAGATCTCGTCGTAGTCAACTCCTTTCTCCTGGGAAAATCCCTTGGCACATAGTCTGGCCTTGAACCTTGGTTTGTTCGATGTTTGATCTTTAAGAAAGAAAACCCACTTCGACCCGATGACCTTCATGCTGCCAGTTCGCTTCACGAGTTGCCATGTGTCGTTCCTTTTCAGGGCACTGAGCTCCTCTGCGATCGCCTTTGACCACTCTCTTGACTCACTGCCTTCCATGGCCTCCTTGTAAGTCTGCGGTTCATTTACCATAGCGAAATTCGCTGTGTATCTTCCTGGGCGTTGCAATTTTTCTCGCTTCCTCAGATTGTAGTCCCTGGCGTTGTCGACGACTGTCCCTTCATCCTCTTGAAGAGCTTCGACGTTCCTCGGGTTTGCGTCGAACTGTTCTCCATCCAGATCCTGTCGAGGTTCGGTCTCATTTACTGCGGGATTTCTCATTGCCAGCCGCTGCGCCTCCGGAGCTGCTAAGTTGGATGCTCCACCTAGATCGACGATTTGGTTTCGACCTCCAGGATATTCTTCAGCGTCGTCGTCTCCATTTTCCATTTGCGCAATGCTGATCTGGACGGTCTTCTTCTCGGTATCGATCGTAGTGTGTTCATCGAAAATCACGTTTCTCGAAACTTTTACCTTTTTTGTTGTCGGGTCAAACAGTCGATAATTGTCAGAATTTCCATCATACCCGACAAACATGAGTTTGCTAGATTTGTCATCCAACTTAGTTCTTTGACAGTCGGGGACGTGCGTAAATGCAGTACAGCCAAACTTTTTTAAATGCGATAATGATGGCTTCCTACCCATGAAAGCTTCATACGGCGTCGTACTTCTCTTTTCGCTTGTTGGAGTCCGGTTGATAATGTACACTGCCGTGTTAACCGCCTCGCCCCAGGGGTACTTTGGCGTGTTCATTGCGTGCATCATGGACCTGGTATTCTCCATGACCGTGCGCATTTCCCTCTCAATGCGACCGTTCTGTTGTGGGGTATAAGGCGAAGTGTTTTCTAGGATTATGCCTTCTCTCTTCAGATATTCCTGCAGACTTTCATTTAGGTATTCTCGACCGTTGTCACAGTGCAAAACCTTGACCTTACGGCCTTGTTGCTTCTCAACCATCCGCACATATTCCTTGAGACGAGTCAGAACATCAGATTTGTGCTTCATGGTCCTGACGACGAGGTAGGATGTTGCGCTATCCTTGAATAGAACGAAGTACCTGGCACCTCCGGAAGATTCAGTCGCAATAGGGCCGCACACATCGGAGAACACTCGTTCCCCAACTTCCTCCTCTCGGACTTCTCTGGACGCATGGTGAAAACGATATTGCTTGCCATACAAACAAGATTCACAGAGAATCTCATCCTCGTCACTCAGTGTGATGCCGGATATCACACCACTCTTGATCATTTCTCGAACCCGCGTAAAGTTTACATGGCCAAGTCTGTCATGCCACGCCTTCAAGCTGTTCTCTGTAACTTGTTGAGCCTGATGAACTTAAATATTTCTAAACAACATACGATAATTATTGTTGTCATCGAGAATCGCACTCGCAATGAGTTTTGAGCCATGTAGAATCTCTGCCTTTTTTCCTTCCTTCATTATTGACCAACCCTTCTTGGTCGCGACAGCTTCAGAGAACAGGTTTCTTCTCAGGTCAGGAACAAATAGGACGTTCGTGATAACTGACTTGTACCACTCACCTTTAATATTTTTCTCGATCTCGATGTCTCCTTTTCCAATGACACGTTGTTTCCAATTACGACTGTAGTCCCTTCAGAAACAGCAGACATGTTTGAGAATAGTTCGGCCCTGTACGACATGTGGGCAGATGCTCCGCTGTCCATGATCCACGTAATTTCCATGTTGACATCTCCAGGAAATTCCACGTTGAATGAAGAATACTCCTTGTCGCGATGTGATGACTTATGCTTAGGCTTGTTCCTGCAGAACCGGGCGATGTGGCCCCTTTTCCCGCACTGATAGCATTTGATGTTTTGTTTCACCTCCTGGCTTTGATCGACTGATTTCTGCTTGCTCGATCCACTTGATGACGGCTCGCTCTGCTTCGTCGACCTCTTTGATTTCGCCGATTGATTTTTGCCCGATGAGACCGTGAACGCAGTTTCCATTTGCTCAACCAAAGACAGGTTTGCTTCTTCGTCAACTAACCTAGACGTCAGATTTGTCAGCGTTTGCCTGTCTTCGCTAACTGATAGCCACGCCTGTCGAAAATTCAAAAATTTCTGCGGCAACGTGCTGATTATTTTTGTCATTATCGCCGCATCGCTTACAGTCTCGCCAATATCCTTTAATTTCTTCGCTAAGTTTTCGACATTCGCAATGTGTTGAGCAACGCTGTCACTATCTTTCATTCGATATTGGTGAAATCGTTCGTGTGCAATCATTTTGCTCGACTCAGATCGTTGCAAATAGATCGAATCAAGCTTATCAATTATTTGATGAGATGACTCACAATTCTCAATCAAGGTTATCTGCGCGTAGTCTAACGCAGATGTCAAGATAAACATTGCCGTTGCGTCATTTTTAATCCATGCTTTCTGCGTCTCATTGTTATTTTCAGGTTTCAGTTCAGTTCCATGGACGATTTCGTAGAGTCCTTTTGCCCGAAGTGCACAGTTCATATGGAATCGCCATTGATTGTAATTACTGCCATCAAACTTACTCAGGCTATTCATGTCTAATCTCTCAGCCATTGTGACGTCACTCAATTGCCACACATGCGACGAACGCGACCTCAAGCGAGACGAACACGAGCTTGAATAAGAACGAACACGCTTCCACCACTAAATTCGAGGTTAGGTCCGTCGCGATTAGAAATCTGACTCACAGATTGCAATCGACAATTATATGCACGTGGCGAGCCCTCCAAACGGTTAAAGCCTCCTCGATAAACTGCGCGAGTCACACGACGAATGCGCGTCCAAGCGAAACGAACACGCTTCCACAGCCAAATTCGAGGTTAGGTCCTTGGCAATTCGAAATCCGACTCACAGATTACGATCGGTCACAAATAGTCTGGTTTTTCCACTTCAAGCGTTCTCTGGGCCCATAACCTTTTGAATAAAACGAGTATTTTGTTCAAATGACTATTTATTTAATTGTTTTTAATACAAAAGAACGGAGAGCCTGTTCACTCGCGCACGTACAATACCAACAGTACAAGTGACACCAACCTGGGGCGCGAGAGTTCTCGTCGACTGATATAGATGGCGCCAGTACTCGAAGTACGAAAATTCAAATAATCCAATACAGATTATAAATGGAGGAGAGGTGTGGCATTTTTTCGTAGTCAACTCAAGACTGGTCGAACGGTCAGTCATTTTATAGTGAAAGGGAGGGATGGCGATTCTAAATACTTTTCATAGGTGTCGTCGTTTACACAATACCTCGTTGCCTCGTTGTCCTCGCATAGCTTAAGGACGCTTAAGAGTATGGTGCAGATCGTTGAAATACCCCCCCCCCCCCTTTTTTATCGAAAATTGCAAAAGTGCAATTTTTGGGGGGCGTCTTCTTGCCACTATAATATTGAAGATAGAGATTTTTTCATCAATGATATCTGTACTTTAGAGACATCTTCAATTTTTCGAAAATATGAGAAGTTTTCGGGTAATTTTGCGCGTAATAAAAGCAATGTTTGAAAAAATTTTTGCAATTGCATATTTAAAACAATTGGTTTATTTATAGAGGTTGCATTAACAAAATGGTTATTAGCGACCACATGATTATTACAAAGGATTGACAATATTTGAAATAACTAAGTTTTACAAGTATATAAATGAACAAATTTATATACTTTTATCTATTTGTAATTCAGATAAGAAGTTAATTACTTTGCAGGTCAATTTCCTAACAATTAATAACTGTTGTATGTTCTTTGATAGCTCTTATTTAGTTCTTAAGGCATTTAACTGAGGACATTGAATTAACATATCACCATTCTTCATACAATGCGCTTCGAGTCTATTTGAAGACTCCGCATGGAATTGTGGCAGTAGAAGGCACACCCTACATTACCATTTTTGGAGGAATCATCAGTGTATATGACGTTATAGCCATGATACATGGATTTCATGTCCTGAAATAGCGCCAGAAATGTACTGGGGGGGAGTTGAGGATTTGAGGAAGTGCAATAATCTCCGTTTTCTAGACGCAGCAAAGAATGAGGCACACCTGAAGCATATGGTGATCACTCTGAGGATGCAATGTAGTTCACCTCTGCAGTCCTTTTCGATGTGTCCAGCTTTTTGACACTCTTATAGCAGGTGTTCCTTCTGTCAGGTCCTAAATACATGAATATTATATGTTCATACTCAAGGTTTCTGAAGCATCTCATTAACTGCCACTTGTCCCTAATCTGACAATTATCCACCCAAATTTCAATTTCTCCTTCATCACCAGTTTTTGGGTTACCTCTGCTGGCAGAAGGATTGTTGCCATCTGTACTCTTCCTCACATCTCTGCCATATCTCTTCCTCAATCAGCATGAGTCAACTATTTGCTCTATCAGTATTCTCATTTTCTGGACTACTGCATCCACAACTTCTTCGACTACTTCTGTCTTATTGATGTCCCTGATTTCAACTTATTGTTGTGGTGTTAGTATATTTACTTTGGCTTGAGCGCCTCTAGCCCTTTCTACAGCATCATTTAGTGAGGCTACATTGCCACTCATTTCCAAGAACTATTAGTATATCTTTCTGGGTCCTGCGGATAGACAGGATCTCTGCACCATGATTTTTAGGGTCTATGTTTTTCTACATTTTTTTTAATGATGTCGGCATAGATTTCCCCTTCTTTGGCTTCCACTTTAATTGCCTGATTCAGTATGCAGTTTCTCTTGGGTCTATTGGACCCATCACTTGGGTCCATTATTATCATTATTACTCATTGTAGAATTCTCGACTGTAATGTAATTACAAGTAGTTCATAGGATTTAGTCAGAGTGAGTAGAAAATATTAAACCATTAGTTTGTTGGTGTTTTGGAATGTTTTTATTCCATCCTTAGGACTGGTTAAACAAAAGCATGAAGACAATATCAATATAAATGTACACTGCATTAGTTGCAACATGATATGCAAAAATGATATAAGATGTATACACCTTACTAAATAATTATGGAAATTTGCAATCTCTAGCAACGTTATGTCCAGGTTCCAACCTAACTTCACATTGAGTTGCTGCAGCAACAGAGTTCATAACAGACCATATCCGACTTGGGCCAAGGCACCAAAGCAAATAAATGAGAATTCTACTACAATTCAGTTGTATGGTGAGGACCTACACTACAGCCACTCTAACATGTGCAGCTGGTCAAGCAGATGTTTAATTAAAACAACATAACAAGAAAACTCAAAACAGGAAAGACTGATACATTACATCACTTATTAATATTATTATCAATTTGATACTGACTTTCAATTAAGTAATTACATGGGGAAAGGAAAATAAAATTAATAAGTTATATAGTGTAGAGTTTGAATGTAAGTCTGGTCAAACATTTGTTGTATTATTTAATTTTTAACAGTCGTTTTAAACAGTTTTTCTCTTTACAATCTGGTAATAAGCATATCAGATAATTATTTACATATGCATACTAATTCATAGATTCTTCGTTGATGTATAATTAATGAATGAAATAACTGACATTTCCAACCATATCAACTTAAAACTCATAATGAAACATGGGCTTGAAGAACACAACAGTCTACTAATTTAAAAGTGATTGTAAATAACCAGGAGAAAACCAGAACTATTTTTAATACTATGCATAAATTACTAGTGCAACCATCTCAAGATTAGTCATCATTCACATAGATTTTATTTGTTATTTAACCAAACCAAAAGTAGGCACCATGAACAGGCATTACATAGTATAAAATTAGCCATGACCAAAAAATATTGACAGACATGACCAGATGAGTACCCAGAAACAGCATACTTATGAGTGTCGACATACACACAAAATAATCAACTATTATAGTGAACACTTAATGTTACCAATTATGTCAACAGTTACATGGTTCAAGTGCATACAATGAGAGGAAACAAAACATTTAATAATGTGAGGAAGGTGGCACAATTAATTATTACATATTCTTACTGAGTCATATTATTATTGATTTATAGATGTTAAAATTGGGATTATATAACCATATACAACCTAGCAATATGAAAACTTGGGTGTGATGTAAACAGAGACCCTTACTGATTTAGAGAATACTATTCACAAAGAATACACAATTTAATTCAGCATCAATACACATAGCATCTTGAAAGGCATTTCTTGGTATAAATTGCATTAATCATTAGTATTGAGAGTTAACAAGACGAGAAGAGTTCAATAGTAGCATAATTATAGATAGTGGACATCAAACAAAAAATGAACATGATAATAAACAGCTAAAAACCTTGCAAATATGTCACTTTATAAGAGAGATAACTTATTGCACATTTAAAAGTGTTGGGGGGGTAATAGTCACATAGATTACAAAATTTTTAATTAAAAATCCCCTAACACAGCATTTATTGAAAGGCACTCCATGATATAAAATTGCATTAAGCATAGGTACTGAGAGCAAACATGACCAGATGAATTGAATAGTAACAAAATAACTAGGCACATCCAAACAAAAATTAATGGTGATAAAGCAGAGGCCTAGATAACACATTGCAATCAAACCACGTTATACATAGATCATGGAATATTAGGAGTAGAATTAAAGATATGAATACCAAATAATATCGTAACCAAACAGTAGATTTACATGTAAAGTGAAATATTGCAATTTTGAATAAAATAATGAATATAACAACAACACAAGCTTCGAGGTGACCCAGTAGAATTAATGATCAGGTTACCTGACAGTATTGTACTCCAAACATTGGATTTACATATGAGTTAAATTATTGCATCTATGATGGTAATGGGGTGATGCCAACAAAAATATAACAAATAAAGCAACCAATAACACATGATAGTAACAGAACATATTGGGGTTGTGTTATCAAAGCACATACGTGAAAGGCAAATTCTATAACCTAGGAATGTCGAGAAATAAGGCATGAAAATGTTAACACGTGATAGTAAGATTAGTGTTGTGGATACTGTAAGAAGAGGCAATGGGCAGGAATTTATGAGAAGAATAAGTTCTACTGTTAGTTGATAATATTAACATGTTGAGTTTCTGTTGAAGTGTGTAATTTCTTTGAAAAGTCTTTTCTTATGGTTAGATTTTATCTCAACAATGCAGGTGTCATTGAAATTGAAAATGTTAAGTTTGTTTTGTGTTGTGCAGGGGCACATACAGGAGAGTCTTTTTTGATATCATACTGATGCTGGTATAATCTTTTCTTTAGATATTGTCCGATTTGACCTATATATTATAAATCACAAGCTCTACATGGAACAGAGTATACAATGTTACTATTATTGATTTTGTCTATCCTATTCTTGGTTCTACTGAAAATGTTGTTGCCTAATGTAACCCTACAGTAATATTGTCTAATTAAACTCCTGCTTGACTGGATGCACATGTTTGAGTGGCTGTAACACGTGGCCCTGACCCTACAACTGAATTGTAGTAAAATTCTCATTCATTTGCTTTGGTGCCCTGGCCTGAGTCTGACAAGACAGACGTGGTATGGGATGGTTTGCTGCGCTTGCAGCAACTCTTTGTAGAGTTGGGTTGGAACCTGGACATAATGTTGCTGACAGTAAATTTTCATAATTATTTAGTAAAGCGTGTACATATTGTACCATTTTTGCATATGTTATTCATTTATGTAGTATATATTCATATGGATGTGTCTTCATGCTTTTGTTTTACACCAGCCTGAGGATGAAATAAAATTATTCCAAATTTCGGCAAACTAATGTTTTCATTTTTCTACTCAGGCTGAACAAATCCTGTGAATGAATTCCAAATTATCATTATTGTCATCGTCATTATTATCATTATTACTATTATTATCAGATCAAAGATGGAGTAGTGTGATGCTGTTACCATAAATACGTAATAGCAAAATTAAATGTAGAAGAGGGTCTGTTTTCGCATAGTAGTGCAGTGAAAAAAACAAAAAACAAAAAAAGAAGATGCTTTAAATGTAGGTTAGTAATCCCAACCCTTTTGGAAATGTTTTGGATGAAATAAACAACAAATTAGACACCCTTTGTAGTATCATGAGTTAAAAAAGTAAAAGTTAAGACTTCTTAAGTGAAAAATATGAAGGTGTAATAGAAGAAATAAGGGTACTAAAATAAATCAAAGAAGTGAAAATGAAGATGGAAAAATTGGACTGTACTATACATACGGTGAACAAACTAAATAGCAATGTTTGGTTAGAAATATAGAAATCAGTGGAATAAATTGTGATAATTCAAACCTTGTGAAAAAAAATGTAACAAAATTTCTTAGTGAAGTGTGTAATGAAAACTCAGTGTAACTAAACATGGGGACATATTAGTAGTAAAAAAATTCTAAAGTCAAAAATCCAAAGTAATTATTAAGTTCAACTCTAAAAATGTAAGGGACAAAACTTTAATCAATAAAAAATGAGAATGCAAAACAAGAATATATTTAACTACGACACAATCACTTTCTGTACATCAACAAAAACATATTTCAGTATCATGCAAACCTGTGGAAAGCCAAAAATAAGGGAAAAGATAAATAGTTTTAATTCATACAAGACCAAAATGGAAAATTTGTTATCAGAAGGATAGTAATGTGATAAGAATTAGACACGAGGAAGATTTTAGATAAAATAGATTAAATAAAAATAGTATCAGTATGACGAAGAACTAATTACGGTATGAATTCTGTAGAATAATAAATGATAGCTGGCAAAATACAGATGAGATTGTAATGAGTGGCATTAGTGTCAATAAGAATGACGATCTTTCTAAATCTACCTTTAGTGAAACAAACTGTGAAAATGAAAATTCCTCAAGGCTGTTCCTTGTGTCGTATACTTTACCTAATATTTGTCAAAGATGTAAGAAATTAAAGACTTGCTCCTATTATATATCTACAAAAATTAATACTTGCTCTTATTATATATCTATTGGTTGTCCAGGGAGGAAACGTCGCAACTTCGAAAAATAAGCTCTTAAGACAATTATAAGCAAATTTTGTCTAATAAACTATGTGGGTATTCCAAATGGCTTAGCCGCAATAAGCACTCAAAAGTTGTTTTGAAAAAATTATTTCTGGACAAAAATGCATAATAAAAGCATAAAATCACTCCAGAGACATGTAAATTGTTTATAATTTACAAAAGAAATGAATATATAGTATTTGAAGATACGAAAAAAAATTCCAAATATTCACAAAACTGATGCAGTGTGTCTAGTTTTAAGATCCCATCGTGTGTTATGACACGCCTTTAAATGAAGTTGAAATAACTAACAATCCTGTGTTGTCTAGGCTATCCGGGACGAGCCGCGTCACTGTCATGATGGCTAACGTTTCGGCCAGCGTACTGTTGCCTTCTTCAGAGCGTACTGCTGATCTCCAATTCTGCACAGCAATGCGTTTATGTTTCGTGCGGAGCTTATTTAAGATGTCGAAACAAAGGCTAGAACGGTTTTATTTTCTCAATATTATTTCATACCGGTGGTCATGACTATAAGTTGCGAGAAACTCATCACAATCCCTTTTGGTTCTCTTTATTAAGTGCTTTAGCGTTCTAGAAGTTAGAAAAAGCGTTAATAGTACAAATAAATATGTATAACAGAATTATACACTGAGGTGGCCAAAGTCATGGGATACCTTCTAAAATCGTATCGGACCTCCTTTGGTCGGCGAAGAGCAGCAACTCGATGTGGCGAGAATTCAACAAGTCGTTGGAAGTCCTCTGCAGAAATATTGAGTCACGTTTCCTCTACAGCTGTTCGTTATTGAGAAAGTGTTGTCGGTGCAAGATTTTGTGCACCAACTAACCCCTCAATTACGTCCCATAAATGTTCCACGAGATTTATGTCGGGTGGTCAAATCATTCGTTCAAATTGTCCAAAATATTATTCAAACCTATAGCGAACAAATTCCGTGGTGGTAGCAGATATCTTGTGGTAATCCATAGTATTGTAAAGGAAATAATCTCCACAAAAGTTTATGTTTCGTGCAAACTTTTGTGGAGATTATTTCCTTTACAATACTATAGTGAACAATTGTAGCCCGATGACATGGCGTGCCATCTATAAAAAATTCCGTCGTTCTTTGGGAACTGGTAGCCATGAACAGCTACAAATAGTCTCCATGTAGCTGAAATAGCTATACCATTTTCATAATGATTGGTTCAGTTGGACCAGCCGATTCAGTTCCAGTATCTACATAAAAAAGTCCACACCATTGTAGAGCCACCATCACCTTGCACAGTGCCTAGTTGACAACTTGAGTCCATTGCTTAGTGGGGTCTGCGCCATATTCGAACCTTACCATCAATTCTTTATAATTGAAATTGGGACTCATCTGACCAAGCCATGGCTTTCCAGTCGTATAGGGTCCAAAAGTGATGGTCGCAAGCCCGGGAGAGGTACTGTAGGCGATGTTGTGCTGTTAGCAAAGGCATTCGAGTCGGTCTTCTGCTGCCGTAGTGCATTAAAGCCAAATTTCGCCGCGTTACCCTAACGAATACGTTCGTCGTCCGTCCTACATTGATTTCTGCGGTTATTTCACGCAGTGTTGCTTGTCCGTTAGCACCGACAACTCTATGCAAACGCTATGCTCTTATTAAGTGAAGGTCGTTGGCCATTGCATTATCCGTTGTGAGAGGTTGTGCCTGAAATTAGGTATTCTCGGCACTCTCTTGATACTGTATATCTCGGTGTACTGAATTCCCTAACAATTTCCGAAATGTATTGTCCCATGCGTCTAGCTCCAACTACTATTCCGCGTTCAAAGTCTGTTAATTCACAGCCATTATCATGTCAGAAACCATTTCATATTAATCACTTGAATATAAATGAATGCACCACCCTTACGTATCACTACCCTATATATGCGATTCTACTCCCATCTGTATGTTTTCACCTTAGTGTATAGTACAGCATATCAAAAGGAAATCTACAAACTTTGGAATACGTCGACGACAGCAAGCAAGTAATTTTAACGCCCTTAATAACGCCTTTACGGTGAATGTATTACTGAACTGGTTTCAAATTAAAAACTAATAATTAAAATGCTTAAAGTTATAAATATTACTCGTTCAGCATGACCAATTTTGCTGTATTTCTAGAAACCTACTCCCTATAGAAGGCGATGCTGTAATGAGCTGCAATTGCGTCGCACTACGGACTAGGGGTGTACAAACTCACGATTCAAGACGTTTAGTGCGGCAATAACAAACGACTATTGGAAAATAAAAAAAAGAATTCAGTGCATATGAACAGTTGAAATTTTGTATGTATTTTCTTTCACATTTACATTTGTATTAAAAATCAGGGTACTTTCCTCGCTAATGAAAACAAGCCCACATTATTCCTATTTTGAAACCAGACAAACCAAAATACGAACCATCAAATTATCGCTCAATTAGTCTTCTGCCCTTTGTAGAAAAGCTGTCTGAAAAATGCATCTTCACCAGATTAATCCCTCATATCAGTTCAGTTCAAGCCATACCTTTACACCAATTCGGTTTTCAACTTCTACTTTCTACATATCACCAAATATTAAGACTATTCGAAGATATAATCGATGGCTTTTATGAAAAGAAACACACAGTAGCACTCTTCTCCCATGTAGTTTTGACACCGTTTGGCATCCAGGTCTATTATACAAACTTATTCCCATTGGAATCCCTCATTATCTTACTCATTATCAAAAGCTTCCTTGCAGATCGCAGTTTTTAAGTCCGCCTTTCTGGAGCTCTTTCATCATCTTTCCCCATTAAAGCAGGAGTACCCCAAGAATTCCCCACCTTGATATCACCGAAATACCATCCTCCTCACATACCTCCACTGCACTGCTTCCTGATGATTTCGCTATATATTCCTCAAACCGCGATATTGACACCGCACTAGAATACCTGCACATCACCTCTCCCTAGCAAAATGAAAAGCCACAATCTTCACGCTCCGCAGACCAAATAATTTTTCACTTCTCAAATATCTCAACTAAGGACTAAGTATAACCCAAAGAAGCCAGCCAAAAATTTCGGTAAACTATTTGACAGAAAAAAACACTTGGTAATCAAATATTCTTTACAAAATAACTTTCGCCACCCGCAGAATCTATCAACTACATCCCTTTTCAAAACGTCATACCTCCTGGCACTTCATGTTGCTACTCACCTATATCAATCATCCGTCGAATATTTTCCTACGATTCTGTCAGTGCCTCAGCCAGCAAATCAAATATTAAAAAATGCATATTTTCCAAAATACTTGTAAATTCCTCCGAACCATTATAAAAGCACCATAGTTTGTAACTGGCCTAACCGTCAGTTACATAACGAACTTGGCATGACCCCGATCTCCCTCCATTTCTCCCGCCTATCCTCCCACTTCTATCCCCAAATCACCTAGATTCCCTCAGCCTTACATTTCAAAATCGGAAAACAAAATCCTCACCACAATAGATCACCACAAAGCGCAAAGCGGAAACTACCGCAACAATTCTTTCACCCTCCCTGATCGTCATGTACCTGGTGAGGCTTCGCACATTTAATTTACAAATATTTATTGCATCTGCTTAAGGTGTCCATGAACTGAATGTATTCATATATCAATCATGTTTCCTAAACAATGTTAATATTATTCAATATACCCTCAATGTATTGTACTCGGCTGTTGAAGACCTTCGGGTTAAGCAGAAAGACATTTTTTTAAATCAGGGGAAGTTCCTTCTCACGTCTGACCATTTCCTTGTGAGACGGAGCGTGTCTACTGGAAGCTCACCTAGTATCGCTGAAACGTTCGTGATATAAACTATCTAGAAAAAAGACTTGCCTAAATGGTTTCGAAAATATAATATTTGATGTAAATTGGAGGGTAGAAACATTTTCAACGTAGAAAATGTCACCTAGTAGATTTGCCTTACAGAGAATATTCAATTCTGACGGGAAGGTTGACAAGAAAAGAGTGGTAGTATAGGGATTCTCGCCGAAACCATACGTTACGTTTTATCAAACATTTACATCAACGGCCACTTCAGTACGTGCGACGGTCACGGTGACTTGTCAAGGTAATATGATCGAAAACGCCACAGATAATTTTTAGTGTCTTAAACGAGAGTCGTTTTGAAAGAAAAAAGCTCGGCTGGAGATGGGGATGAGGGCAACCGATACGCGACCAATCTTCCAATAACCTCCAATGCGGTGATGCTTAGTAGAAAGATCCAGTAGTACTCGTTTAACATTTCGAGTTGGACAAGCCACTTCGGGAAATTGGACTCGTTTCCAAGAAATAGATCCTGGCGCATATCTGAATAACAGAAAATGTCAAATAAAATAAGTTTTGCCGGTGGGATCCTTTTCATTTCTTGTGATGACAGAGAATCACGAGAGACTCGTCAGTATGATCCTCATAAATAATATTAAATCTTCTTATGTTTCAACTAGTTAGTATCAGATGAGTAAAGACCCTGTAAGGCTGAGACTCTGACGTATCTTCCAATGACATACAGAATTGTCTGTCGAGAAAATACAAATTCTAGAGGCTACATTGATCGACTACAATTGTTGCCGACGAGTTCATTTATGAAAAAGGAGAGAATGATTACGACAGGCGAATGAACAGGCAGGAAGAAATAACGGCGGACGCGAAACCACGACTCTTGGAATCAAGGACTTCCTCACCTTCCGAGTTTTGGCTACGCGAGTCTTCATTAATCCATTTTATTGTAACGCAACCCGTCTGGAATCTGGGTACAACACATGCAAACGATGCCTGATTATGTAGGCCCTGAACCGCTCGCACAACGGGCGTCAGTTTCTGGAGTGAACCCCTCGCCATCCCCGTGTTCGGCGCCAGCCAGAGCGGTCAGTAGCGGTGGTGGAGCGAAGGCACCGTACTCACCTGATAAGGTGTGTCGTCGACCTCCGCTGGACTCCTGGTGGAATGCCACACAACTTACAGTCAACCTCCTACAGGTGAGATGTCGGAACGTACGCATACGGGAGCACATGAGATTCTTATCTTATTCAGGGGGCGGCCGACACTGGCTTTGAATAGAAGTGGAAATCTTCGGTCCTTTTTAAATGAAAAGAATTAGTACATTTAATGTTTTGTCAGAAGGGCAGACACTAGAATTATTAAAGTAAATAAATGAATCTGCCTTTCCCAATAAAAAATACCCCAACTTATAACTAACTACCTTTAACTTATTCCTAGCATGCACATATGATTTATGACATTTTATAATGCTTTCTAATCTTCATTGCATGATATACTCTTTTGTCAGATCTCATAGTTCTTGTCACTGGTTGTTGAAATAACAATTTAAGAGTGTGTGTTGTTCGTGAGTGGGTTTGAATAAGTTGATGTGATTGGTCGAATGACAACGATAGATGTGCACTCTCGTTCTTGTTTTCTCTTTGCGCAAGGACAAGAGTCAGTCAGTCGCGAGATGTACCGAAGGAGCGTGTTTTTCTACCAAAGTTTTTTTTGTACAAATGTAATCCTTCAGTTTTGTACGTTAATGAATTATAATTAAACCATTGTTTGTGTTCTCATTTTACTTTCCGAACAACATAGAAGTAGATCGTGGTTCTGTGTAAAAGAGAAAAAAATATCGAGTGAATTTTTTTGACACGTGGTCGGCCATAATTGTCGCGTCGCTTTGCTCATGTGTAATCATGTTTCGGCGTGGGTAAAATCAGTCGAGCGGACTGAGATTTTTGCCGGTGACCGCCATGGAGGTTCTCCATGGAATTGAGCAGTTGGCCGGGAAGGACAATTGGGCTTCGTGGAAATTCAATTTGAGGAATTTATTGCTCGCAGTTGAAGGGGCATATGAGGTGTGTACTGGGGAATTCAATGTCCAGCCCATTTTGAAGAGTGCAAATGTCACGGAACGTGCGAGTTACACGGAGGTTTAAAAAATGGGACAAAGATCACGCAGCCGCTCAAATTTTAGTGAACCCCTTGGATTCGAAAGTGGTTGCATTGCTGGCTTGCGAGACCACGAGGGAAATGTGGGTGAAACCTCACTTCGTCATTGTGCAACGAACGAAGCAGGCTGCACATGCCGTTCAGTCTGAGTTTTTCGGGTTTAGCACATTGCCGGAAGACGACATAATCCGTCATGTTGCGAGATTCGAGGGCTCGTTTTGCGATTGCAATAGTTGAACGTCAAGCTGGATGACTCAGCGCATATGGTGCGATTGCTGGACACTATGCTGGAAAGTTACGAGAGTTTCCGACGGTCTTGATGGGCTCGCCCGGCAGATAAATACGCTGACGGAGCTGGTTACTGTTCTCACTGCCGATGATGCGCGTCGCAATGTACACAAAGTAAAGCAAGAGAAAATGGAGAAGTTGTTTGCGGCAGCTTGTAATATTAAAAGTGTTGCTAATTCAACGCGTGTTTCCGAGAAAGAAAGTTACTTGAAGAAAAATAAATTACTAAAGTGTTTTAAGTGTGTAAAGGGTGTAAAGGGGCATTGAAAAAGATTGCAAGAATGACAAGGACAAGAAACCACAGGCCAGACAGTACCTCGCGTGGTGATGGTGGTGGTAGTGGCAGTGCTTTGTCATTTGTGACGGAGGTGTAAGGCGCTAAATGCGAGAATGACATTTGGTTAAGAGACGAAGGGGCTACAAATCATTGCTGTCTTCATCGAAAATGGTTTGTGAGCAATAAAGCTTTTCCGAATCCGCTGATAGCTTTTATTAATAGGACAAGACAATAGTGAGTTCTGTCGGTAAAGGGAAGATTGACTGTGAAGTTCTGAGGTGATGGTTGACAAGCGATGGTTTCAATGGTAAGGGGTTGACAGGCCACATTGACGACGTACTGTATGTTCTTAATGGACGTCCAAATTTGATGTCACTCACTGTTATTATGGACAAAGTGTTGTTCAAGCAAGCTGATGACAAAAGTTGCGAGTACGTAGCCAAGGATGGATTTATGTCGTGAAAGGTATGGAATGGAATACAAATTGCATATTCGTCCATTGAGTAAGTCCAATAGTGAAGTCAACCTGATCGACCGAGTCTCTCCAAGTGTGGCATGGGCGTTTGAGCTATCAAAACAAACGTCACGTGGAAAGATTTCCGCGAGAGCTCGGCATACGTGTCGAGGGAGACGACTTCTTTTGTAGAGCTCGTGTCGAGGGGCACCAGCAGAGGACTTGTGACGTCATGAAAACTGATCTGTGTGGACTGATGAAGGAGGAGTCACTTTGAGGCTCCAAGTACTTCGTATGTTTCACCTGTGATTACTCAAAGTTTCGCATTGTTAAGTTTCTGAAAGAGAAGTTGGAGGTTGCTGGTGCTGTTGAAGAGCTGCTAAAGTTTGTTAAAACTCAGTGTGGACGTCCACTGATGGTTTACCATTGTGATAGCGGGCTGAAGTTCAAAAATCAGAGAGTCGAGAGTATTTTTAAGGTCAACAAAGTTTAACTGGTATTAATGAATCCTTATTCGCCTGAGTAGAATGGGTGAGCGGAGCGCACAAACCGTAGAGTTATAGGCACAATGCTGTTGGCTAAAAAGGTTTCAAAGTCGTTGTAGGCTGAAGCAGTGAACACTGCTGTCCATCTTCTCAATCGATCGGGCCCTGTTGGAGAAGATTAGAAGTCACCTTACGAGATTTTTACGAGAAACTCCCTGTATTAGCAGAACTTTTCACGTGTTTGGGACCAATTGCTTTGTGCAAGTTGCGCTACATAAGCGTCGCAAGTGGGATGTGAAGGGAAAGCGAGGTGTCTTCGTTGGTTATTCTCATGACATTGACGGGTGCAGAGTCTGGATTCGAGGTAGGAGAAAGAACGAAGCAAAAGTGTTGATTTTGAAACTGAAACAATGAGAGCTGTTCGATCAACGGAGCCAAATCCTGTGGCAGCTGTGCCAATGCAAGTCGAATATGAGCCAGATGATCTCGAAGAAGACGGGCGAGCTAGTATTCTGGAGCTAGTAGAGTATGAGCCAGATGCAGATGTTCAGTCGGCATAAGAGCAGTTTGTTAACCCTGAGCCTGCTGCTGTTGAGCGTCGGAGTCTGCGAGACAGGTCAACTTTACATCAAACGGCACGCGGTGTAGAGATGAATGTAGCTGAGCTTGAGCCGAGAAGTTACAAGGAGGCGATGGCATCTGGCGACAAGAAGTTCTGGAAAGGTGCAATGAAGCAAGAGGTTCAAACATTACAAGAGAACTCTACTTACACATTGGTAAAGCTTCCTCCTAATCGTAGAGCCATCACAAATCGTTGTGTTGAAGAAAAATCCTAGTGGCGAAGTTTGCAGATACAAGGGTAGACTGGTTGGCGCGGTTGCAACCAGATGCCTGGAGCGGATTTCGAAGAAACTTTTAGTAGCTTGATTTGGTCGGTGTTAAGTGTCGCAGCTAGCGAGAAGTTACACCTCACCCAGATTGATGTGAAGACAGCTTTCTTGAACGGTCATCTGTCGGAGGACATCTACATGACTGCACCTGAGGGGTTCCCAGATGGCGCTGATTGAGTGTGCAGGCTAAAACGGAGCTTGTACGGACTCAAGCAATCGCCTCGCTGCTGAAATGAGCGTTTCGAAGAAGTTATGACAGTTCTTGGTTTATCACCGCTGATCCCCGCTTATTTTAAGGAATGTCAATGGTATTAAACTTTGGGTAGTTTTGTATGTCGACGACGGGTTGGTGCCAGCGACAAGGCAGAGTGAAGCTGAGGAGTTCTTCACGCAGTTGCAGTCACGTTTTAAAATCACCAATGAGAAATTTGTTTGCTTCTTGAACCTGCAGATTTCTCAAGAAGATGGATCAATTGTGATTCATCAACAGGGTTACGCTGAGTCGGTAGTCCAACGTTTCAACATGAGTGAAGCTAATCCTGTGTCAACGATTATTGATTAGTATTGTAATGGGACGGTCGCACATGTCGGATGGCGACGCGAATTAAATATTAAATTTAATATGGAATCGCGACTGCATAAAGGATGGCAGGAAACGTGCCGTTTGCGACAGGTAGGGTGGGGCCGCTAAGCGCGCCGAGGAAACGGAGGAATGCATCTCTTCTGTTCAGCGCAACCCACGCCGGCCGCACCCTCGTGACGCATGGTGAAATACGCCTCCCGCACCCCCAAACCGAGCAACGGAATTGCCCACGCCCAGTTCTTGGAATTTACGTGACGGAGAAAGTTGCGTGAGCGCAGCTCTGCCGCTGACGCCGTGATAGGACGGAGAAACCACGGGAGCCGCGACTACCAATCGCGATGTGAGACGCGGAGGAGGAATCACGTGGCACGCGAGCTTTCCTGAGGGACCGCCGAAGGACGCTCGGCCACTTGTTTTGGAAGCGGCGGAGCGAGCTGACTGACTTTGGAATCAGCGGGGAGAGCGCTCACTTTTCGGATGGACGGATAGAGCTGTTACTTTGGTTCGGAGCCGGGGCTTTCCGTGCCTGGTCGCCCCGAATACCGCGCAGCACTCACGACCATCGCAGCCCGACTCGCGTGACGGAAGCCGAACTATGGGACGGGACACCACATGTGAGTGCCTGACCGCAAGAGCAAAGTGAGTACGAGCCGGGGCGTGAAAGATATGAACACGAAGCGACCCGCCATCGCCCGGGCGCGGCTCTGCCACCTGCCCGCGCCGAGCGACGCCGAGGCGCCGTCCGGTCGACGAACGCCGCTGGCCTAATCCGGTGACTGTGGGCCGTCACCGCGGCCGCCGAGTGGTCGCCACAAAGGAACCTGGGGCAAGCACCGACCGTGGCTGCCCGCCGCCAGACCTGCCGGGCGCTGGGATGCCCGAATGCCGCCCCTGTAAGCTGGGTCACGACCGCCCGGGAGGGCGAAAACCAAGGAGCTGATATGAACTCTGGCCATGCCGGCCTTTTTTAAGTTAAGATTAGTTTGTAAGTTAATTGTAAGTTTTGTTTTTGGCATTGGGCTTCACCCGCGGTGAATCAAGTATTGATTATAATAATATTTAAGACAATGCCTCAGTCTTTCTATCCAGTAGTTAGGCAATCACGCATGCCTGCCTCTAGGGAGTCTGCTGACGAAGCAGCCGGGCAAAGCTGAATCGCCGAAGGAAAGCAGGTAATAGGTGAGTCGGTGGTTACAGTATCTTCAAGATTCCGGAGATAAGATCCTGGCATCTGCGCCTTATCGTGAAGCGATTCGTTGTCTGATGTACCTGGCAGTGGCCACAAGACCGGACATCGCTTCTGCGGTGTGCTTACGCATTGCAGTTCTCAGAAGTCTCTGCAGGCGCAGCGCAGTGCCAGATTGTTCGCCCGGGCGGCTTCGGGCCTCTAAGGCTCTCTCGCGGTCCTCGTTGCTCATGTCGTCTCGCGATGAAGACATCGCACGGTTACGTAGTAGGCATTAGTGGACCGTGACGTTATGCAGCTAGACTGCTCGCCAAAATTCAGTTAATTAGCGCGGTTTGTGGCTCTGCGTGAGGTGAAATATGCCCAGTATGCGCGCACTATCAGCACTTTCGCAATTCTTCCATCATAAAGTTGAATAGCTTCGTGTTCTTTACTTACAATAAGTTGAGGTCTTCATGAACATCTCCACTGCTCAAAATGTTTTCAGGTACTTTCACATGAACGTGTTTGATCGATTCTCTCTATGGCTCCTCTTCTTCTCGCCTCTCTTCTCTTGTTAATTATCACGTTCTCGGTCACCCCTCCCTCCTTACAGGAGTTCCTCTTTTAGAGTTACGCTATTCGTTGGGATGGAACTAGCGGAAATGTGAATAGGGGGGCGGGCTAAACGCCAGATTTTCCGCATAAGCCTTCGCCCTCGCGTGCTTTGACTTAAGCGGGTAGGTGTGCATTAATTTGAGAGGAACGTAGCCAGCATATTTCGAACGAATCCGCTGGCATCCAGCGCATACGAGACTTTCAGCTCCAGAAAACGAAGTAACCAAGAGGTAATACATGCAATTCAACAAGATGTATGAATTTTTGACAATTTTCGTAATGACAAAAGATAATGTAGTCGGCCACGTGAAGTTGAATGAGACGTGGCATTCCCGACAGTAAAAAAAAATTCTCAATTTCAGTTTTTAATTATAGCTTGTACTTCATAGTTTAATTTTGGTTTGGAAAAAGCTCTCGTGGTTCAATGACGAAGTCGCTTGCCTTTCACCACTGAGGTTCCGGGTTCGATTCCAGTAGAATCCTCGAAGAATCTCATGTGAAATTTGTTACGAAAAAACGAGTTTGCCTGCTTCACATGTCTAGTACAACTCCTGTGAAGCGTCCTAAACCTTATTCCTTCCCAATTCTGGCCGATGGGTAAATGAATCAGGGTGCGTGCGAGACGCGAACGCGAACGCGATTCCCTAACATGTCTGCGACTGACGTGACTACGGCTACTCAGCGGCCCTTGTAACGGAGGATTATTCCAATGTAAATGTTAAGAGAGAATTACTCCATAGTGCTCTCAACGCTAAGGAGATAGGACTCGCGTTGCGTGTAGACGCAACAAATTAAAAAAAAGTAAATCCAACTGAATAATATTTCGCTGAATATTATTTGGAATTAAAACACCTGGAAGGTGGACGCATGTGGTACTCAAATACAAGGCGCACTACGGAGCGCACGGTGAGAGAGATTGTGGTGAAACATCGTATATGTATATGAAGATCGTAGACAAGAAAATAGTATTACCAACAGCAATGTGTCTAATGTATGTAAGATTCAGAGTGCTTCAACAAGGTTTAAATACCAATTATACCTCGCTCAAAGTGTTAGTACTATGCCAGTGGCAAATGCCAAATAACCATGCCATGTAAAATCTTACATACATTATAAAGAATTCTGCAGATTTTACTATCGGCATCAAGGGAAAGGCGAAGAAACGATGTGAATGGTGGAATAAAGAACTCAAGGAAATGGTTAAAAAGAAGAGAAAAGCTTACGAAATGAGGTTGTCTACAGGATGTTATTAAGATAGACAAATAAAGATTATTAAGATTTTTAAATTTGCATCACCGACTAATTGAACATTTATTGAATGATACTGTGGATGATTTGCGTTGGGGGAAAATGGCAATGTGGGTGCTATCAATACATCCAATGACTCCAGGGTAAAAGAACTGATCAAATTTTGATCAAATTTGATTGAGTTCCTGAAAGTTGAATGGAAATTATTCAAATTCATTGAAAATTCTAGGGTGATTTAATGCAATAGCAACTTCTTGAATACACCTTCTGACATGGCTGTGATACACCCAGGAACCAATTATTTGCAATGCCTCTTTCATAACTTCCTGATGCAAAAAACTTCAATACTATCAGCACCCAGTTACAGTCCCAAAAAGGTGAAAAATATACTACTTATAAAATAACAAAAAAATTACAAAAAATTTACTACTGCAAAATAACAAAAGATTTATTAAACAATAGCATACCTTCATAGCCACATCTATGTCCTTACGAGCACGAGCTGGCTTCAAGTAAGGGCTCAGAATTAATGTAATGTAACTGAACAGCTCTTTCGATACTGAATATTTTATTGAATTCTGTGTTTGAGAGTTCTTCAAAAGGATTGCGAGTAGTTGCAATAAGTCTCGGCAAGGCTTGTGAATCGTATTCTGCAGCAGATAACGATTCTAACACTTCTAGTGCGACTATTTCATCCATTTCTGAAAGCATAATTCTAATGCTGTCATTTTCATTAGGCAAAGCATATTTACATTAAACACATATTCTTAGTGAAGTAATAATAAATGGTATTTCATATAAAAATCGTAGATGATATAATAGTAACATCTATGAATATACAAAGTTATTTGATAAAAATACGCTAAGTGCTTTCTAAAATTTACTACGCAACTTCCCTCAGAATATGAAGATAATGAGGTTATGTTAACATAGTTTACTATTCGTGATGAATCTCACTGCTCCAAACACCACTCGTGATATCGAGAACGAAAAGCACGACCACTGCGATTAAGAAGTTCGGACTCTGGCATTTCATTCGTGATGACGTCCATCTCGAACGTTCAAGATGATCACGAGCGGTTATAAGATTAGGAGCCCTGGGTGAGATCACTGTTTTCAATCACGACGATAGTGACTTTTTTCCATCTATTGTAGAAAAGTGTTTGACAGTTTTGTAGAATTATTGCACCGTTGTAAGTGAGCGGGAGGGGTGCAGGACGACGTGGAGCTGAAAGAGTGGGAGTACGCTCAAAGTCGTGTGACATGGTCATCAGGACGACACAGGTAATATTCGTGCAACTTTTCTTGAACGATGACCTTGAACCCCCTCCCTTGTGCAAGAAACAGTTGAAGGCAAAAGCTCGCAGCGGGCACTAATGACAACCTTCCAAGCATTGAAACTTCGTTGGCGCGAAACAGAAGCTAGTCAAAGCCAGTTGCTTTCATAGTGCAGAACCCCTGTTCAGATTTATTGTCAATATCGAAAGAAATGGCTGAGTCAGGTCCAGGTTCTTCAAGGGAGTCAACTAAAACTCCCGAAAAAGTTAAGCACAAGATGCAGTTTTGACTTTCATTTCACAGACGTTGGCATTACTTAAAATACTCTAGTGGCCGACTTTGTAACTAATACCCCCACTCCACCCGAAATCGTCAATCCATCGTTCAAGAAAAGTTGCACGAATATTAAGTTTTCCAGTGAGAAGTGTAAGGAAACAGCAGTAACGATAAAACATATTTTAGGCATATATAAGAAAATCATTGTTCTTTAGTGCAGCGAATAACCTGAACACTCATTTCATATTTTCTTTGCAAGAAATAAAATTGTTTATTTCTCAAACAGTCTTCTTAATGAGTCAGGTTAGTTAGAAATAAATTATCAAAATAATTGTATGAGAGGATTACCAATTTGTCACTCAAGTAAATTTTTGTCTCGAATATTTCATTTATACCAAATCGTATACTCTAAATGTGGAACAGAAAAACAGAAATCTCGAAGAGTAGAACAAAGAGAGCAAACAGAAATCTCGAAGAGGAGAACAAAGTATAGAAATGGGAAAAGGCATTTTATAATAGATTTTGTGAAAAAATTTCCATTTATAACTAAAACAAATTTGACCACAGGGGTTACAGATAAGAGAACCATTGTTTAAGTTTTTTGTGTAATTTGTTATTTTATTATTCTACTAGAGTGTGTAAAGGGTACCCATTGGTTTGTTTGATTTGTAATTTAATTTTCAGAAAGAGAAATTGTGTTTCTTTAATGGTGCATATATTCCGATTCAAACTTAGTGGCACTTGAAGACCATGAGCTGGACGGACACCGTCATCGAATCGAAAGCTTCGTTACGGCTTAAATTTTTGGAATTCGTGCTCCCAATTGCATGGCAATGTCCCCATTCTTTCAGCTCGTGACCATGAAGTACCACTGTATTTAAATCGGAGTAGAGTGACAAGTTTTTCGCAGAATGTATTTTTCGCAGAACATTTTTTTACTTGTAAAAGTTTTTGTTCTTTGCCAACTTTATGTATTATACTTCAATAACTCATAATGACCAGTTTTTAGTTGGCTTATTTACAAAACACAATGAATATTTCACATTTTTGTTATGTGAAAGTGTGTTGGTGTGAATAATTTAATTAAACAAAAAATGTGAAAATTTCATTGTATTTTGTAAATAAGCCAACTAGAAAGGGGTCATTATGAGTTATTAAAAAACTTAACATGTTAAAGAAATGTCAACTGTTCCATTCTGTATTCTTTCTTGCGGCAGCCTCAAAGAACTTCGAGAACTTTCCTTAATAAAATAGCAATAAGTTATTTCAATCAGATTTTAAAAGTTAAAAAAAAGTCCAGCATTCCTTTTTATTACTATTACAAGGGCAGTTTTTTCAACCTCCGATCGAGCCTTTAAACAGCTACATAAGTCGGAGGGTTCGGGGATGGTATGTGGGCGAGTGCACATTTTTTACCACAACTTCTGCCAATTCCGATGCTCTGGCGCCAATTTAAGCTGAACTGTATGCAGGAGAAGAAGGTCGATACAATTGACGCTCTCGGCAAGTGCGAGCTGCATTTTGCTGTTCTCTAGGTTTAGCTACACACTTCTGCCAAGTGCTACTTGTTTTCTGCAAGACAAAGGGAATAGCGCGCTAGAAATTCACAAAAATAAGTAGAGTATACGGAATAAACTTTCAAACAAATGAAAAATGCTGGCATCTGGAGACGTCCTTATTCATGACGTCGGCCGTCACAATACTATTGTAACCAAACAACATCTGGAGCAGGTGAGTATTGATCATTCGGCGTATGTTTACCGGTGAGTGATTTACATCTCTTCCTCGAATTGAAGAATTGGCTGGGAGGCTGAAGATTCCAGAACAACGAGGAGCTTCAAGGTAAAGTACAGGCCCATCTCTCATCAATGACGGCAATGTCTTACGCAGAGGGAACCGAAAAGCTTGTTGACAGATAAGATTGATGCCTCAATCTTCGGCGTTTATGTAGAAAAGTACATAAGTTTTTACATACATTTTGGTAATCATGTTTTCTTTACTCTTGTCGTTTTTATAGTCTATTGGTGGCGAGAGGAGGGCAAATGCTCGCAACAAAGGGCCGTCCTGGGGATTGGAGCGTTTGAGGAAGACAAACCTGGGTTGGCACCTTCAATTTTGGTTCTATCCTAACTCACGTCAAGGCCCTAAAATCCCTCAGGTCCACAAATCTGGGTACACCAGAAACGTTACTTTCTGGCGGGCCCAATTTTCAATATGAAAGAAAGCCATGCCACCCCCTTAAAGACAAAACTTAGGTTTAAGTTAGCTTTAGTATTACAAAACGATTCACAACCACAGAGAGGAGAAAACGATTAACACGTGAAAATTTGGATCGACTAAACGTGCCTAGAGCGGGGCTCTGTAATTGCACTCTGAATTGGACTCATCATAGCAGTGGACCCTCGACTCCGGGGACTCTAATGAGTAGGGCTTCGGCCTATCCCAGGACTAAAATAGCAGGTAACAAACTGCTGCCTTTCCATTCACAGCACTGATGGCATTTGTTGAGTAAATCGCATTCTCGATGGAACTGCGCGTAGTCTCGGCCTCCAGTTGCCTCGGGTTTGTGACGGGTCCTATTTGGGTCTCGTTCTGCGCTAAGTGCAGCTTACGTGTATGCCATACTTTCTACTGCTCTGACGCTTACGATTTAGGGGGCTGCCCGGCGACGACCAGCACGAGCGCCGAGCTGGCGTCCCCCAGTGCAGGCTCTGTCGGTGCCGGTACACCGGATTACTGGTGGAGGGTCGATTACTCCAGAGGATAAGCTGAGATGAGCCGCTTCGTCTGGCCATGTGCCCGAGCACCCTAACGACGCAGTTACATTAGGAAATCAGGGGGCGTATCGTCTCCAACTAGGTGCCAGAATCCCGTGCTCTATGTGCTATGGGACGCACTTACGACGCCGAGACTTTGGTCCACGGCGTCTGTTCACCCAGTTTTCACGTTTCCCCCTTTCCCCCGGGGTGGTCAGAAAACGAGGGTTCTTCCAGTGAACGTTCCCAGTTTTCCTCTTCGGAGCTTCGGGCGGACTCCTTAACTCTGCCCCTAAGAGGCCTTTGTGAATCTTCCCGTAGGGCGTCCGATGGAGAGCTGCCACTGCCGAGGCGGGTAACGACGGATTATTAGGGGCGATTCGGGGTTGTTTTTCCACCAGGGGCTGGTTGAACCCTCCTGGCGCTCGGAAGGCAACTTGCTCGTCTGGGAATACGGCGTGTCTCAAAAGTTTGATGACTTCGGCCTTCTTTTCGGTGGTACGCGGCGCTTGCAGACGTGACAAATACAGGGGTTTCGTTTGGGCGTGTGGGAGAGCGAACGGTATGAACGCGGGTCTGGCGTTGGGAGGCGATACATTGCAATATATTAAAAAGTACGATTTTGAGCAGAGAAAAGTCTGTAAAATGTTCTTTTCAAATATTGCGTTTTATGCTGTTGCAAAACAAATTGTACTTACATCACAAGCATCCATTTCTTCGGCCCCAGCACAAATTGAAGTGCTTGGTAAATGATAATTCGGTCCAAACTGTTTTCGGAGAGCTGCCTCACATGCAGCATTCTGCCACAATGGCACAGGTACCTCTTTCAAAACCACTGAATGTTCTGTCACTGAAACAAAAGTCAACCAAATTATAATAAATGTTTGATATTTCGTTTTCGCTTCCTCACATACTACTTACATGGTGTACCGAAAAAATAGAGACAAATACGACATTGATCGGTTGCAAAATGAAATTTTTGAATCCAGAGGCGTACTTACGGTAAGGATAGACGTGGCATGGGCGCTACTCACAAAGGGCGCTATATAGAGTATATCCGCTAAAATAAATAACCACAACCCTAATTTGAAGTATCCTGACAGGGGTGCAAATTTTATGCTAGCCAGACAGACAGGGGCGTGGGACAGGTAAAACCAAAACCGCGAACTCTAAGCCTGGTGGATCGACAATCGCGTAAGCAGATCCAAACTTGAAAACCAGGGCCTCTAGGAAATCAACACATTCGGATCTCCCCTACTTAAAATTGTGTAAATATACTAATAGAATGGTAAAAAAATTCTAATTTATTGAAATGAAATCAAAGAATCGTCGGGCCTTCTTTTTCCCTTTCCTACAATTTCGTTGCGCGAAACCTGGGTATATGTCGATACGCGAAAAACAATTTCATGACCTTTTTTAAATGTGTAATTGTTTATAACATTTCATGTAAGGCAAACATCTCTCTCTTCAATATTGTAATTTTGCCATGTTAGTTTTTCAAAATACAGAGTGCTCGCTGAAAATGGGACCAGCACAATGTTTTACAGATCTTGGACACATACGTGGCGAGAAGTTAGAGAAAACATTCTGAGCCTGTTTTGAGAATGTTTTCTTTATAATTTACATTCATTTCAGTCATTACGCAAGAAATGTTCGTTTTTCAAGAAATATTCGATGACTTTTTTAAAGCCTATTTTTAACATATTTCATTTAAGACAAAAATCTCTATCTTCAATATTGAATTTTTGCAATGTTAATTGTTTGCAATTTTTTAAAATTCAGAGATTTTGCCATAATTGAGGCTAACAACATTTTTATCATTCTTTGATACATACGAGGGGAAAATTTAAAGAAAAAATTACAGTCGATTTTTAAAAAATATTTATTTAAAAATTGCCTATATTTCATGCAAAATTACGCGACTACTTTTATTTTTGAAAAATTGTAAAGAAACTTATTTCATGACCTGTCTTTGAACAACACATTTCGTTTAGGAAAAATTCTCTATTTTCAATATTGTAGTTGTAGGAAAACGCAGAAAATACTAGATCGATTTTTTGCAAATTCCGAAAAATCAGCTATTTTAACGAAAATTACAAGCACGTCATTATTTAAAGAATTCTTTATGCTATTCCAGGACAAAGTTTATTAAACCATTTGGAGCCATTCTGAGAAAATTTTGAAACTTAAGGATTAATGTATATTGCCCCCAAAATTCAAAACATAGGTTGCAATCTCGGAGAGTCTCGAGTTCGTTTTGATCGTTCGGGCAATATCAATTTTGGAGAAAATCGTCTAAACGGTTTAGGTGCTAGAGTTGACCGCAGATAGGCAGACAGACCCGTTTTGCCGTCAATCGATTTTTCGGTATCAAGGATCCACAAAACATGCTTTATGTCAGCACAATCTGTTGAACTAATTTGCAACATATAGGATCAATCCACTTTTTCGTTACGAGGGTCTAGCAATAAAATGTTTTCTGTAGAAAATCGGCGATTTGCGACACATGATTTCTCTTCTTAGGAAGTAAGGCGAGAAAAAATGCATATGCCTAAAGTGAATTTCCTTTACTAGTGATGCGATGAATATATAGTAAACACTTTGAATAAATTCAGTAAAATTGAAAACAAAATGTTGGATGGAGATCGGCATGATTCCCCGAACATCAGTGAATTTATATCGTCTGTCGGAATCTAATTCTTAGTGCAACTGCACTGATCAGTATCTTCCGTGGATTCTCCGAATGCTTCTAGGTGCATTCCGGAATAGTAATGGTTACTTTCGTCGTGGGACTATGCGCCATCTTTCTTTCCATTTCCCTTCTCTTTTGATTTCGAGGCGGCAATTACCAGAGAAGTTGAAACGCGCTGATACCAGTGAACGGTGGAACAGCGGATGTTTGATATGGGTGCATCCATCTTACCTCGTACAGTAGGCCGTTTGAGGAAAATAACGGGAGGGAAACGAAACACAGGGAAGAGGAAAAACGTAACTGCCCGAATTCTGATTTACACCTGGGTCTGATTTCTTCGCAGCATGTCTCAGTGCAGGACTTGTGGAACGTTTTCGAGCAGAGAAAGACATTTGACGCTTTGAATGCCTTGGCATGCGCCGCCTCTCAATTATTTTCGGGACAAATTGAGAGCCAGTTGCAATCCGTTTCCTATACCGCAGGTCTGCACAGTATTTTGTACTTCCTCTGACCTCGGGAGCTGCGCGCGAGCCTCTCGAGTGCAAATGTGGGATGTAAAGAAGTGTGGGGATGAGGCTCATTCTAGGTGTGGGGACTATCAATGAGAATGTTCTATTCGAAGCGTGGCGCGTAAATTGAAAGAGCAAGCGCCAAGAACATGACAGACTTTTAAACACATTTAAATTTATTTTGCCTTTTCTATTTTGGAAATATTTTGTGGAAATATTTGTTGTCGATAGATGACAATGTGAAATATGAACTTAAAACGAATTTTATACTCATATTTGATTTAGACACTAAGTATTATAATTTTTGTACGGCTGATAATGTAATTCACTTTGCTACGATGTAATCACATATTTAGTATTGTTCTAAAAACAAAATTGTTATATTAAATCGCTTTTGTTTGATAATGATAGAAATAAACCATTTTCTCATTATCTATTTTTCATTGAATAACACGGATCTATCAAAGCTAACACATTTTATTCTTAAAAAATCATCGTTAGTACTTTCTGTTCTAATTTCTGGCAAGAGTACATTATACGTTTCTGATATTAAAACAACAAACACTATTCATAATAGTTTACATCGTATAAAAATATTACGCCCTTTGCATTCTATTTAACAAGATCCATAATAACCTCATGCTTGCCCGTAGCAGATCGTAAGAGAGGTATGCTCGTTGGTATATCTCTAATTCAGATTTATGAGGGGCGGATGGTCACTAATATATGGACTGACAAATATTCTTCTTGGAATTTGTATATATTTCATTTTTATGTCAATCTTGATGTGAGATATTGCTCTCATTATGTAAGTTGGCACAATATTGCCACAAAACAGACTTAAGAGAAATTCGAAAGGTAAAATAAAGCGAGGTATTAGACGCCCAGGCGTTCAATCTACGCGCCGCGTCGTCCACACGGTGCAGGCTGCCCCCTCCCCGCTAACCTGCTGACCCCGCACTACTTTCACTTATGCCACTCTTGCGGGCAGACGTCGGGGCCTGGAGTGCAAAATGTCCGCGGACTCAGGCGCTGTGCGGGCCTGGTATCCCGGCTGTTTAAGGCACTTTAAAAATCATTTTCTGCGTAGTTCTAAGTTTTGAAAACGAGTGCAACCGCCTTTGAAAGCTCCAAAGGGAATTCCGGAATCCGTTCAACGGAATATGACATACTGCTTTTCTTTCAAATGTTTACCTTCAGTTCGACGCCCCCAGCCTGTTATTAAGCAGCGTGTTCGGTGATCCACGCTCGTTATGTTATGAAAAGGGCCACCTGGCTGGGGAAGGCAGACGACGTCAATGTGAGGCCTTCGTTGAGCCGCTTGTCGGAGTTCTAGAAGCGCTATATCGTGTGCCAATGTGGAATTGTTGAACGCAGGATATAGCACTATTCTTGAGACATCATACTCTTCGTGTACTAGAGCTTCTTGGGTCGAGGTCACGTCATATTCACCTAGTCGCACTTTTAAGCTGACGCCTTTTTCCCTCGCACTGCAACATAAATATTGGAAAAACTTTATAGATGGAGCCATTTCAGGAGCAAATATTCACCACCATCATGTTTCTCTTAATATTACCAATAAATATTGACTTTTCAGTGTGGAGGTAGTGAGATGCATGTATACCTGTAGAAAACGTAATATAGCCAGTCAATGTGAATCTCGTACACTCAATTGATCAGGCAAATATCCAGATTATAGTTTTTATGGTGGATAATTTGAAATATATTTTAGGAAATAAAAACTAGAATACATTTCAACCTTTTACATATTTAAACAACAAAGAAAAATATACAAATAAAAAAAATTAACAAAATAATGCTCATACAGATCATATTTAAAACCATACACTCTACTTTCGCGACGACCAATTTGGACCAAAGCAAAACGAACTCTATGTTCCACACGTGGAAAACACATCCAGAAGTGATTAAGTTTGATCTTGAGTGAGTTGCGAAGTTTGTTAGGAAAATGTCTCGCCGAAGGGGCCAAGAGTCTTATGGTTCCCAACTACAGCCCCGATTTACACGTTCCCTTTTGATAAAAGGTTTCAAGCGAGTTTTATCGAACGCAAGCATGCACAGAGCTGCTCCGTCAGCCCAGAAGTCTTTCTACGCATCCATGCGTTCGCTAAAACTTCGAAATCGTTCGTCGAAAAGAAACACTTAAATCGAGGTCTTTCTGTCCGCTGCAAAGTTGCTGAAGTGGTGAACAGGTCATCCTCAACTGCGCAGGACAAAATCGGCGTTTTCGGGGAGACAATCGAACCGTTACCATCGCAAGATATTTCATGAGAGTTATTAAAAATGGATTGTGAGACAAGTGAAGAGATACCCTACATTGATTTCGCCTATTTTAACTGAGCTAGAAAAAAATTAAGAAACATCTGTCATCAACAAACGATTCCAAATGTTCTGAGAGATGAGAATTCTAGTGGCCGACTATTTTCATCGTCAGTTTTCCGTGGTTCTTCCTATCAACACCAGGTATATTCCGGAGCAGTATCGTAACAATGAAGGAATGGACCGCTCACGATCTTTCCTTCCTCTTCTTTATCCTTTCCTCACCCGTTACTTACACTTACACTCTCATGCACTACACTACTACACGTCGGGAGCTTAGAACGTGTCCCGGCAGAGGTGTCCCGCTGGTGTGAAATACCTCGTTGGGAAAAATTCCGTCGAGCCGACGTACGTGGGCGCAGCACCTCGCCAGCCAGAGGGGCAAGAGAGTAGCCACCGCCACGACAAACACGTACACAACACTTACGGGATAATGACTTTAGCAGTTGACGCGCCCGGAATCACTAATCAATCAGGCAAAATTACTCGAAAATTACTCCTATTTTTGAAAAATTGTTTCGGATCTTATTTAAAGATTATCTTTGAACTACAGATTTCATTAAGGAACAAATCTCAATCTTCAGTATTGTAGTTGTAAGAAGACTCCGAAAAATCGCAACTTTTGCAATTTTCAAAAACATCAGATATTTCAATGAAAATGGGACCTGCACTATTCTCTTAAGCGTTCTTTTCGCTATCCGAGGTCAGTGCTTAATCAAAGCCATTTTTGAGAAAATTTTGAAAATGTTTGAGGCTTCATGTAAAGTACCCCTAAAATCAAAATATCCGTTTCGAACTCAGAGGGTCTCTAGTTAAATCAAAATGGACGGGGAGTATCATTTTTGGAGAATATTGTCTGAACAGTTTACTTGGAGGCGTTGACCACAGAGGGACGGTCAGAGAAACAGACGCTTTGCCGGCAATACATTTATCGGTGTCAAGGACCCACAAAACACGTATTCTAACTACAGAACGTCTTTGAGGAAGTAAGTTACTAAACATAGAAACGCGATTTATCCACTTTTTCGTTACCAGGGCCTGCGTTAAGAGTTCTTCGTTCGAAAATTCGCCGTTTTCCGCCGCACTATTACAATACTTTCTCTTCTTATGAACACAGCGGAGAAAGTAACTGAAATGTATCAAAATAAGTAAGACAAGTCGTAACAAATAAGAGTTTATTTGGTCCTTGTTACAATGTTCCAAAATCTCATTCGTATAAAAAACCATGCCAAAGTAGACAAAACGCTAGGAGAAAATATCCAAACTCAAATGATGATGTCATAGCTCTTGAAAAAGAGCGTGACATTCTAAAATCCAATAGAAAGACCTTGCCGAAGGTGACGACAGAAAGCAACAAATTATTGAGAGGAGAATTTCAGTTTGAAAATAAAGAGAAAATGTCTGCGGTGATATATAGCCAGCCTGTGACTTTCCTCTCTGCCTTCCATGGCCCTAGGGAAACTATTGTTATAAAGAGGAAAACAAAGATTGGACGTCTTCATAGATTTATTGTCCGGCAGTAGTGGGAGAAAAGCCTACAATAAAATAAAGGGCGGTGTCGATTAATTTGACCAACTGCGTGAATGATACACAATTGACAGACGCTCTGTAAAATAGTGGTATAGAATATTGTACTAATTGATCTAGCCATTGTTAACAGTTTTTATTTTGTGGAAAGCAAATAAGGGGAAAGCACGCCACGACCAGTTGGCCTACAGGACGTGACCGACTTGACAGTTAATTGCCGGGTTCTCCACGTCGCGGGCCTAAGCCTGTGTTCCTCATCAGGAGAGGAAACATTCCAGATGTCCACTTGGCTTGATGTCCAGTAGGAGTGCATCAGCAAGAGTTGGGGGGCACCTACGGAAAATGCCGTCATTGAGCACAAAGGCTGCTGAGAAAAGGACCCGGGGTATGTTCAAAACTCTAATAAGCCCACCTGTGTAGATCCATGTTTTAGGATTTTTCATGGCAAATAAATAAAAATTAAAAGATTTTTGTAATTATTATTTAATGTATTTATTAATAAAAATGTTATATAAATTAATTGCTGTGTAGTTGATGTCAATTTTTTCCTAACCAAAAGAATCCGTGGGGTACCTAAGTAATCATGCACGCTACATTTCAATAATTAATTTAAATTTCATGGCAGAGCATGTTTCTTACACATTTTCCGCCTTAGTTTAAACATATTACTTACATACACTTAGTTTAAACATATTACATTCTGGATATATTATTTATTTATTTGTTTGTTTATTCGTTTATTTATTTACTTATTTATACATTTATGTTTGTCTATACTTACTAATCGTCTACACAGTGAGCAGCCGTCAACACCCAGTTTTTGTCCACAAGCGATGCCCCGCATACGTAGAGGTCGTCAGGTTTCTCTAATATAGCTGCCTAAAACAGACGAAATTCTACTGGCGAATCAACCAATCACAGCTTTTTTCTTTTTTTCAAGTAATTATTAGTTGTGAAGAGTAAGTTTATATATATATATATATATATATATATATATATATATATATATATATATATATATATAATGAAAAGGAATCGTGATATTTTTAACGCTGTTAACAAAAATAAAGTACTGGTTATTATCGTAAAAAATGCGGTCGGACTGAAACCCAGATAGATGGACGACCAAATGGGAGTGATGGACAGAGGGACGGACAGGCGAGACACCGGACGAAATGCCGGACGAAACGACGGACGAGACCACGGAAGACACGGCGGAAGAGACGACAGACGAAGGCGTACAGACAAAATCGTCTTGTCCGTGTGTCCGTCAATCAGTCAGTCCGCCAGTCGGTCAGTCCGCCAGTCGGTCAGTTCACCAGTCGGTCAGTTCACCAGTCGGTCAGTCCACCAGTCAGTCAGTCCACCAGTCAGCCAGTCCGCCAGCCTCTCCGTCCGTCTGTGTCTGGTCAAGTACAGCGCCTAAACCGTTTAGCCATTTTGCTTCAAAATTCATATTCCCCGGACTATTAAATTTATTTCGAGGCCCTGAAGACTGGTCAGTCCATTTTCGTTGATCTCTGAATATTCGAAAATTGCAAAAGTTCAATTTTTTATCGTCTCTTAACAATTACAATACTGCAGATACAGATTTTTCCTTAATCAAAACTGTAGTTGAATAACAAATATTGAAATAAGGTCATATACAATTTTTATAAGGAAGAGGCTCCAAGCCAAAAAAATAAGACTTTTACAAAGCTTGAATTTTACAGATTTGTAAAAGAAGCTGGTGACGATCACTATTTTTTGTTGAAGGGTAGTTTTTAACTATCATATATGTATTCTCTTAGATTTACTGTATATTCAAGCTCACTTTCTTTCTCAGATTGTAATGATGTCAATTGTGAGGAGTCACTGGTGAGTGTGACTTTAATCCCAGAGGTATCAAAGTGTCACTTCAAAGAGATTAAAGGGCGGCTTTAATCACTCTTTTTCCTATGGTAAACTGTATCTTTAAACCTACCGGGATTAATGTGCCACATAAGCTAGGACAAATTAAAGCCACGTTTACCCACTTTAAGGCACTTTAATCACGTTTAAAAATAAAAATTATTAGATTAAATTTTGATACGTATTTGTTATAAAATAGTTGTTAAGAAATCAAATATAAATCTGTCACACTGCATGTACAATATACCTGTTTTTACAAGTATTAAATCACAAGAAAATGAACTGATTATGTTCTGAAAAAATGAAAAGTCAGTTAATGATGAGTTGTATTGGACTCGTTAACTCCCTTTTATATTTGAACTGTTCAATTGACTTACGAGACATTAACTTAATCAGTAATAATAAATTATGCAATTTGTAAAAAAAATCTTATATTCTTCATTATATTCAATTGAATGTACAATTTTAGACAGAACGTACACATTTTTTACTTCAATTTGATTAGATACAGTGTTTTCACACAGAATGAGATTTCCAGCATGTGCCGACGAGGATAACTCAAAACAAGCAAACTTGTTGTGTTACATGATTAGAACATTTACATTTGAGAAATAAAATATCCTTCTTTAAAGTCCAGGACACGCCGCTTGTCCCCAGCGTCAACGGTGGTTTTCTAAAGTACAGGGCGGATCGTAGTTGCCAAATCCTACCCTCCGGCCTCTCTTATATTCGGCCGTGGCTAGTGCCAACCTACCTAACGTCTGTGATAAGCAACTTCACAAGTAGGATGAGTTGGCATGCTTTGACGAGTTGTCTGACGAGAACGACGAGAACTCTGCAGGTTTGACATTAAAACGTTCACGAGTAAAAAAAGCATACCATTCGATAGCGTAATAGATGTAGTTTCAAAAGACAGAATCAAACTTGTATGAACTATTCCGAAGTTGGGTAAAAAATATTAAGTACCAACTGATGCCAACCTTCCCTGTTCTCCTTTACATGAAACGGAAAATGTACTCTCGAATTTCTACATTTTATTACAAATCGGCATTAACCAGTAGCATTTTTAAGAGTTTCCACGCCTCCATAGATGATTAAGTATTCCGTGACCTAAAGATTAACATTTTGCGACTCACGGTTGATTCGAAGATTCCTTGAACATTGCAAGGTGTGTCACTATTGAATTGGGTTTAAGTAAAAAGTCATTTAAATCCACATAATACTAACTTACAAAAATTAAAAATGCTGTAGAATGTGGAGGGAAGTTTCGTAGGTAGAATTTTCTACCGTTTTGAGAACATGGTCGGACACTACCTGGCCTGCCAGCAAGTTGGATAAGATATTCAAAATTCGTTGGGGATGAATCGCAAAAATCTGTTTTTCGTTCACAAATATCTTATCTATGTATAGTAAAATCTGTCCAAGCCGAAATTAATCGAGACACAAAACATTTCCTGTTTAGGGAGCTTTCGGTTTTATGCAAGTTTGTCCATTTTATGACACTTATAATAATGACGTTTCTGTCCTGAAAGTAGTAAATTACATGACTATTATAATTATCAAAATATATTAGCATAAAACGTATTTCAATAAATGAATATTAAACACTTCACTGTCAGCTTCTGAGTTGAAAAATACACAACGCCCAGTATTCGGACTGCTTGCCGACTCTTTCAATGCACAATGTTTCACAACAAGTACTATGATAATCTGAGACCCTCGTATGGCCTTGAGCAAAGCGTCCAACAATGTCACGACTAAATCGCGTGTCCCAGGGATAGAGAATTTAAAACGGGCTTGCAGATGCATTCATTTCATTAAGAACATCGTCAATTGCATTAAATTCGCAGGAATTTCGTTTTATAAAGATTTTGTTCCCCTGCAGGACATAAAAAACGTTTCGTTTCCGCATTGGAGAGGTTTCGTTTTAGGCACGCAACAGACTACCCCGAGGAATGCGTTGCGAGAAAAGTGCGACAAGAAATATGGAAAATCTAAACAAAGAACACTTATCGACCTCCATACACTTGAAAGAGTTTTCTCGTTCGCCTCTGCGGGGTCGAAAGAGTTCATCGCTCGAGTCGGTCTACGAGCGAGTTTTCTCGGACACATTTCTACTCCATTTGTTATACGACATAAATGTCGTATAACATTGGCATTTGCTGTCGCAGGAAAACACTAATCAGTGCGTAGAACTGAGTGAGGTTTTTTAATTTGTTGCATCGTATCATTTTAATTATTCATTATTTAATGGACGCAACGCGTCTCTTAGTTCCTGATCGAGCATGGAGCGCTTTTTCCGGAGTAATTCTCCATTAATGTCCCTCTGTTTTCCAGAAGGCGCTGTATTATGTAGTCTCGTCTCGTCTCGTCAGTCAGTATGTCAAGAGAACCGCCATGTAGCATCTCCGCGTACGCGCCTCTTACACCACGCGCCCCTGGGTCACTACCCAGCGACCAGAATTGGGAAGGAATTAGGATTGGGGTAGAGTTTAGGACACCTCACAGGAGTTGGACTAGCCCCGGGGAAGCAGGAAGACTCGTTTTGCTGGAACAAATATCCCGTGAGCTTGTCCTGGAAACGACGTGAATCGAAATCCTCCTTGGCGAAAGGCGAGCGACTTCTCTCTGAGCCTCGAGGTTACAATATTTAGCAGAAAAAGATGTGATAAACAACCAGTTTTTTAATTGTTTACTCGAATTTTCTTCTTTAAACGGAAACGAACAAGAAAGAAACTCGTGTAAAAGATATTCTTATTTGAATGAAGTCCGTTTATATTGAGCAATATAAAAATTAATATTTGAATCAAGAATCTTGAAGGGGTATTTTGAAAGAATTGAATTAATTTATCAAGTATTGTATTTCTCCCCTATACGTCACATACGTTCCAGTTTTCTTTACATTAAATAATGAATTGTATACAATGAAGTAATGTATTTCTTTTTAGTCAATTCAAACTCGTTAAACAAATGGTTTACGATTATGGTAAGAAAACAAGGACTTCGCAATCGGGAGGTCCGGGTTCGATTCCCGGGCCAGCCATTCTGACCGGGGTTTAGTGGTTTCCCGCGGTCATAAGTCGAATGCTGGGATGGTTCCAAAAGTCCACGATAACCTTTCACCAATACCCTATCACATCCTAATATAATAATAATAATAATAATAATAATAATAATAATACACAGCGGGGACAAAGTTGCTCGCGTCCGTGGTCTACCACACGTGTCCCCTGGGTAACTCTAAATGAGCAACAGTGATTCGCCATCTACGCGCTTGACCATTGTGGGCGTGCGGATCACTACAAGCTGAGGGGAAAGCCTGCGCATCTATACTGGTCGGCGCGTCACCAAAGGGCTAACATTTCAAGGGTGGGCGTTGAATAAAAAAAAAGCATTTAATAAAACAAGAAACGGGACTCGCAGCTGATCTTATAGCTAAGTGCTGGCACCACCCTCGGCTTGTGGCACATAAAGGCATTTCGAGACATCGAATAACCTATTTCTAGTGTGTGGACGCAGCCTCATAGGCCTGTTTCCTCATTTCTCGTTGCACATTTCTCCCAACGCATCCCTCGGTATCGTCTGTAGCTGGCCTTATGCTGCGTAAAATGCCAATTAACTTCATGGGGCCGGATACATTTTCCGGTTAAGACAGGTTTCCGACTTGTACAGGTTCCGGTTTAGACAGATTTTATTGTGTTAATTTGGGCTTGTCGTTTTGCGACCGGCATAATAAACTTAACATATAAAACAAACTGTTATTTCCACATGTTTAGTCTGTCATAATCAATCATTATTTTGTGAAGGGTTAAGGTCCATATTTTTTGACAATTTCTTGAAATGTTAATTTATTCTATATTATGCATGAATATAGCATAAATTAACATGACAAGAAATTCTCAGTCAAAACTAACTAACTAATTCTCTAACAAAACAAACTGATATCAATATCTCGTAAAATACAAAATTATCAAAAATGTTTACGTGTGTATACCCAATTCCTCATGCCTTTCGTGAAAACTGCAATGCAATATTTTCAACAGTTCAAATACGACAGGAGGTACTCAAGTTACGTGACTCACCATGTAGATTGATGTTCCCCACCGGTTGGTGCTTACGGTGCGGCCTTTTTGTGCGGGTAAGTCTGGACACCCAGTATATAAATCGATACTGTTTTGAAAACAAACCAGTATTTTTCTAATTTTTTTAAACAAATACAAGTTCTAACTACCAATCTATTCTTGACTTTAGCGTGATCACTGAATAAACTTACATGCCAAGGCCATTCTGCGGGATCTGCAATACCTTCCTGCCCAGAATCAGGTCCCTTGTGACCACACCGTTTCTTCGATCCAAATGAAGCTGGTTGAACTTCTTGCGAGGATGCTTCCGCTGGCACAAAGCAGCACACGTTGGTTTCCGAGAGTCCGCAGTAACTGAACGGCGATCCTCCGCTGTAGAAACGGTTCCATTGAGAATTTAAAAATTCATTATTTATTACGAAATTAATAATATGAAAATTATATACAATGTTGTAATGATTATAAATTAACATAATTCACTGTTATCAAAATATTAATCCAATAAAACTTCAGATTTAAAATACATAAATTGCACAGGTATATCACATTATTCCAAAAATATTAACTATCTTAGTGGGAAACGTGAGAAGTCTTGTACATGAGGACAAAGAAATCCCTTTTGCCAGAACGCTCAAGAAAGAAGTTTGGGACGAAAGTTAATTTACACACGGTAGTATTGGTGACTTGATAAATATACCTTTTTTTCAAAAACTCTTTCGACAATAAAGTTATCATTTTGGAAACGTGATTAGAGCTGGATGTAAAATTCGTTTTTGTGATAAGCTAATAAAACTGAAATTTAAGGGACTTAAATGCGATAATCCGAGAAAGAACTAGAATGAAACATCCCAGAGGAACAAAATAAAACTGGACTGGAACGGTTCTTTTTGCAAGCTCCAGAGAAGAACGCATTTCACGAATGGAGAATGGCGCATGTTATCCTCAGCAATCACAATACGCTGGTCGAAACGTTAGCCACCATGTTAGTGACGCGGCTCGTCCCGGATAGCCTAAAAAACACAAACTCCGGCCGCGGAAGCCTACGCTACCAGAATGGTACCATCCCCTTGTCTCAACACGGTTGAGAGTTTCTCATATTCTTCCTCAATTGCGCGCCCCAAACGAACGGCACTAACATTTTTATAAGATTTGCCTTTCTCGGCACCTGCCATGAAAAGGAAACAAGGCTTACTCAGTCTACCTTAGTTCTTTAAAAAGAAGCTGTTCAAAGCAACATTTTGTTCCGGACCTTCTCTTGCTTGCGGAAAAGGGAAGGGGGTGATTTAGTATCCATACGATGGGCAGTAAGTCATCTCCTTGCTCCCCACCCACCATAGAGTCCAACACGAGGACACTCCGCTGGGGTGCCAGGGCTGGCATGGAGATCTAGTGGGGGGATGACACAGCGCCGTCCCGCCGTGGATCCCCCCCCCCCCCTCACCCTGGAGTTCAGTACAATAGCTAGTCCGAGCCGATCGAACGGGAGTCGGTTAGCTCCCGACTGCCCTTCTAGAAGAGGCAGAGGCTAAACGAAGAGTGTTGGGATCTACAAGGTGCAGAGACCTATCCTTAGTCGTCAGGGCTCACCGGTGTTCGCGCGGCGAACGTGGCTAGGGATCAACCCACAAGGATCCAGTGCCAAAGCTATAGTCAGGAAAGCATACACAGGCCTCTCAACCCTCAGGCCACCCATTCCCTTTGTCACGGGACGCAATGCACGACAAACATGTGGGTATGCATACAGCGTACAGAGGAAGCCAGTAAGGAAGAAAAAGAGGGTGCGATAAACGAATGTAGGTGACATGAAATGAAAATCAAGGCGATGAAAGATGGAGAAAGGTACACATGGTAGCCTCCTCTGCTTCTCCTTGTAAGGCGTGGACCGACCCTTTTCGACGGGGATTCTGGTTTGTCTCAAGCAACATCAAAACGGTAGTTTTGCCGAAATCTAAAAAAAACGTATTTTTTTGAGGTTGCTCCACTTCACGATTTCTTACTCTTCTGTTGTTATTACCTTAAAATATTTTGAAAATATATTCGGAGTTCTCAAAAAGAATACTAGTTTATAAATAAATAAATACCTCATTACGCAGGTCCAGTATTCCATACAGTCACACCCATGAGATCCGTGAAGATTCGTTGCATTTGCTTCGCACATTTGTGGGACATAAGAAAATGCAATAAATAATATGTATAAGCGATAGAAGATAATGACTGATATTTTGCCAGCAACAAAATGCAACCTGTAACAAATAATAAGAAGTTTTAAATGAAAAACAAATAACACATTTTGAAAAAATACGTTAAATTTTGAAAACAAAAACTATGGCTTAGCCAGTATTTTGCACAAGATTGCAAGAACAGTTTCATGCAGGCTGACCCGTTTCATAAGGGTCAGACACACATACCACAGGCACTACAGTGCCCGTTGCAATAGGGGAAGGTTAGACCCGCACTTTTCTGAAACGGGCGGGAGAGCGGAATGACGGATCTCTGGGTATTCAGAACTCTACTGTTGAGTACTGTATGGTTGAAGTTATTGTTTCATTGGTACAATTGATGAATACAGTATTTTTTTGTGTGGGATTGTTAACCACAAATTTGAAGTCAGATTTTCATAATTCAAGATGGGAAAAATAAATGACTAAAAATATGTTTTATACGTCATTGAAAATAATTCATTGCCATATTGAAAAAAATTCCATTTCTTATCGCTGGTAAATTGTTACCGACCACACTATTAGTGTTTCCCCACCATATTGGATTCGTCATTTTGATTTTTAAAATCCGACTTCAAATTAGTGGACCCAGGAAACCCGTATTACGTAGTTTTGAGTAAAACGTTACTTACTTTTTTACCATTTGGTCCGCCCTATCGCATCCGCATTTTGAAGTTCGAAACTCCGACTTCAGATTTATACTCAGCAAATCCCAAAACCTCCAATTATCAACTTTTAATTAAAAGAAAATTCATGGGTCAAAGGGTTATTATATTAGCATGTATAGCTCTAATTTGATATGTCAAAAAAATATTTATTCAAAATATCAAAACGTTGGGGCTTTGAATCCCATTTTAAGTACCTATAGGCCGAAAACAAGTAACAAAAATATATTTTGTGCCAATATGCGCTGAACAGCTGGGGCTGTTCCCTGGTTAGTAATGAGCGAGAGCTGTTTCTTTGTTACATGAGCACAAAGTTGAAAGAAAGTGAGATTTTAAAAATGACTTTCGATTATTGCTACAATGTGATTCGATTTTTTTAAAACGTTTTCTTTAAAGAGTAAAATAAAAAATATGAAAATTATTTTAATTTTCTGCCAATTATTTTTTCGAGACGATATTAATTTTCAAAATTTTCGAAAAAAATGCTCGCATTGCTGAAGTTAATCGTTTGAAACTCATTTTCTAATTGCGACAGACATTTAATATTTTGCAACATTAAAGATCAAAAGATGCATGTTCATTTGATGGAAGCATTGGCTTCATTAAATTTTAAAATTCATTTTTGACTTATGTTACTTTTGTGTTTTATATTACTTCCTTACCCCGAGAATTTAAAAATTCGAAAAAATACCATTGTATTCTCTGAAGTCTGTTCTGTTTCAAAGTGGGACACCGACTGGATCCCGAAAAATTAAACAACAGACATTTCTGCCTGCTCTTTTGCTGTCACCCCCTAGCACGTGCCAATTAGCATCGTTTACTTCCACAGAGCTTACCATCGCACGAGCTTACCATCGTTTACTTCCACAGAGTAATGATTAGAAGTACCCTTTGTATCCTTTCACATCTTACTACGAATATGTGCCATATACGTACATACCTTCATAAATTCAAATTAAAAAGTGTCAAACGAATTGAATTTAGTATTAAACAGAGGGAATTATTATACAAATAAGATCATGTGATACAGTTAATTAAATTGATATTTCTTTACAGAGAGTATAGTTTATTACTAATATTAAAATTAATAATATAATATATTCAAATAGTATATTAATAGTAGTTAACTGCTCGTGGCTAGCTCTTGGGCAGCGTGCTCGCTTTCCACTATGCGGCCCCGGGTTGGATTCCCTGTCGAGCCAAGACTATAGTGTGCATTTTCCTTGCAATGTCCTAGTATATGTTGCTGTGTGACGATGAGAAAATTCACTTTTCAGGTTGAGAAGACCGGAATACGGCATGAAGATGTCTACGTGCTAACCACACTTACCGCATTTAAGTCAGGGCCGCGAGGCAGGGACGTCGCCGGTAGGCCTGAGCCCGTTCACAGGCTATCTCGCCAAGTACATACATACGTTAATATCAACTATGTATTTTCTTGTGCCTTCTGCAGGGTTTTTTATTTTCGTATCATTGTTGCAACTCTTCTATATCTAAGTAATTCTGTCATTTTCCGTGACAACCTTCCTTCATATGCCAAGCGCTGTAAACGTCACTACGAAGTGCGCTCAAAAAAGTGAATTGGATTCGCGTCCTGTTTCAAGCATTAGCAAAAACATTATTGTTCGATGTTTAAATTCTTTGTTTTCTCTTAAGCATAGCACATAAGAATGCTTAAACTTCAATGCAGTGCACTCTCTGAATTGCATCTTCAAGTACAAAAGAATAATTTGCTAAAAAGAGCACACTGAACAATGAAAACTCCTGGCGACAAATTTTATTTTTGCCTCGTGATGTCAGAAGAAAACGAGAAACAAGTGAAGACAGCAGAAGAAACAGAAGACGGATTAACTTGCCAGTTTCTTTATTATCATCTTTATCTACTTAATGTGATCTACTAATTAAGGTGAGCATGCCTTATCAGGATTAGCTGTGCACGCTTATTCATCATTGACACTGTCCGATATATTTGCGATATAAACAAGTTTGCACGATTCTCACTTCCTTGAAAAAACTTTGTCCCATTACGACAAGAAATTTTGGAAATCTATTTTTTCCGATACACATTTTAATTTTTTACTGTAAACAATTGTATACTTCTCAAAAACACTGGTTGTAACAACGCAAACGTACATTTCTTCTTTATCCAAAGGTTTTTATATTAAGACGGTGGAAATAACAGTAGTATAGATATTTATGTAAGGCTATCTGTGGTCACTAACTTCACAAATAATGCATGTGTTCTCAGTTACCTCTGTTTTCACAACTGACTCACCATATCTGAGAAAGAAAGCTGTTCCATGTTGCAGGAAGACCCTAGCCACAGAATAGATACTACACAGAAAGGAAAGTAGAGGGCGGCTCCTCTGATCTGAAGATCGTGAGTCACTGAAGCGAGTCGCCGCGCAGCGCGGACCGCCATCTTGAAACTGTGCAAAGGAACCGCAAGAATCAGCTCAAACACCATATCTCAAAAACGTCTCCAAATTTTTTTCTAACCTTTTCAACGGGTAGTGCTAATTGCACTGTGGTGTATTATGTTTTTTCAAGACTTACACAAATGTATTTTTTTAAAAATATATTTCAAGCCGTTAATATGCACATTTCGAGCGATTTGTAAACACTATTGCATTTGTGAGTTAAAGTGCTTTAAATAATTTTATATACAAGTTTTAAAAAAACTCAAACATTTTATGTGAAAAAGAGCTTTAATTTCGCATTTTTAGTGACGCTTACACAATATTTTCTTAAAAACGGTTCCAAATTATTTGATGACAAATGTCATTTAGGACGTTTTACTCATCTTTAATATTCTTAAAGTAATATTTCGGTCCTCTTATTAGGAAACTGAAGAATTTAGATTTTTTTAAAGTGTGCTTTGGGTGGAGATAGATAGCAGCTGGCTAGATTATGTGGGAAGTCTGATAACCTAGCTCAGACCAAAGAAAATAGTAAGCTAATACGAGAAAGTCTGTGCCATTATGTGCCACTACTAGTAATGTATTTAGAATTCTTTACTTTTTACCTCTATTTTTTATTAATATTTGCCTATGAGCGATATTAATAGTTTCCTCTATTAAGCAAAGTTAGATACACACACACCAAATAAAACGAGTAAAACGTTTCAGATAATGGTGCAGGTCTCATATTCGTTGAAAACTCTGATTGTTCAAAAATTGAAAAAAAATTAAAATTTTTTCCGCATATACTAGCAACTAAAATATTAAAGATAGAGATTTTTCCGTTAAAAAATATGTTCCTTATAGATAGATTTTGAAATAAGGCCATAATGTTTAAAAAAAATTGTTCGAGTATTTTTCGCGGTATTTTGTGTGAAAAATAGGCAATTTTTATTTTTTGCTTAAAATTTTTTTTCTCAAAAACGGCTCCATCATTTTTGATGAAATTGTGTTGGTGGATAGTTAGAAGGACATTTAAGAAAATGGTGCAGGTCTCATTTTGGTTGAAAACCCTAATTTTTCGACAATTGAAAAATTTCAAAATTTTTTCGGCGTCTTCCTACAACTAGAATTATGAAGATACAATTTTTTTAAAATGAAATGTCATGAAATCAAGAACAGATTTTCAAATAAGGTCACGTTCAATTTTTCGAAACTGAGTATTTGTAGTAACTGGGCGTCAAAGTTAGTCGTCCTCTCTTAAAATACTGCACTTCTTGATCGTAATTTTATGTGTTTTGAGGCAGTTAGATGCTACGTATGTTAGAATGTGCATAGTATTTCATATTTCTTTGTTCATTTGTTACATTAGAGCTTTTGTTTTACTTCTACAAATTAATCTTTTAGAAATTATTTTAAATATATTTGAAATAAATATGAAATAAAGATTGTCAGCCTTCAGTCGCCCACTCGTAACATACGTACTTTCATGCATCTTTTTATTATCAATTATTATATATTTATGTTATTTCATTATAAATAGCGTCCTTTAATTGGATTAAACGTGAAAACGAATAGATGAGCGGTCATTGTTGTTTGTTGTTACCCATTGTCGTAACTCCGCGCCGCAGATAACACGATAATGACTACTGCGTTTAGTTCGCGAAAATAAAAACGAATGCTTTTATATATTTGTAGAATATTATAATACTATAGTCTTTAATAATTTCGATTATATATTTTTCGATCTATTTGTTTTCCAGCGCTACCCGCGTTTATTAAATTTTAAATATTTTACTTTCCTGCATTCTGCTTATTTTTCTCACCAAATGTTCTACGATTTCAAATGAGTTTTACAAAAAATAATTCGGAGAGAAATTGTGGTATAAATAGTATTACATAACCATTACTAATGGCGAGAAAGTACGAGCTGATTTAGCACCACTAGTTAAATATCCCTTTCGCCTTTAATATGCCATTTCCAGCGATTTGCAATCATTATTGCATTTCTGAGTGGATATGCTTCAAATGACATTAAATGAAGTTTTTTCGAAAACTCAAAAAGTTTCTGTGAAAAAGAGCTTCTAATTTCGCATTTTCAGTAACTCTTAAATGCAAAATTTTCAGTGAAAGTCGCCATTTAGGACGAGATTTTACTCTTCTTTAATATTCTTAAAGTAATATTTTGGTTCTACTCTTGGGTAACAGAAACATTGAGAAAATTAAAAAAATAATGTTCTTTGGTCGGTGATAGATGGCGGCTGGAAAGAGTACGTGGTAAGTCCGAATAGCTAGCCCAGACTAAAGACAATAGAAAACTAATCCGAGAATGTATTCACCTTTATGTAGCATTACTAGTTTAATTTGTTGCGTCTAGATTGACGCAACGCGTCTCCAAGCCCCTTGGCGGGGGAGGGGGGAGCTTGAGCGCTTTGCGTGTGGGAGTAATGCTCCATTAAGAACCGCGCTAGGGAGTAATCCATTAAACATTGTCATTATATGTAACATCTCGTCGCAGTCAGTTGTCCAGATGACCTCCAGGTAGCATCTCCGCGTACGCGCCTCCTAACACGCGCTCCTGCGTCACTACCATCGGGAATGAATGACGATAGGGGTAGGGTTTAGGACACTTTACAGGCGTTGAACTACCCCGAGTGAAGAAGCCAAACTCGTTTTATTGGAAAAAATTGCGCATGAGATTATCCGGGAATCGTCGTGAATCGAACCCGGACCTTCTTGGTGAAAGACGAACGAGTCCGCGCTGAGCCACGCGATATGCGTGTACGTGTTCCTGCGATACATAACGAGACATAAGTCTCACGCTGGCTCTATGTTCGAAAGTCGTGTCATTGACGCCCCGTGATGCAAGCGGCCAGTCGGCTGAATGAGCCAGTGAGCAGGGGGCTTACGTGCCCCGGTCAACAATTTATTAAATGTTATTTTTTGTGTTCCATTTTGTAATTTGGCAGATAGATACAATATTAGTGCAGAAATAGATGAATATTTTTTAAAATGAATTTATGCGGTGGCGGCCTAATGTGAAAATTAATATTTTAAAAATTATAAAATATGTTCACAAAAATTATATTTATATCGCAAGAAATATCTTTCTAGGTTTAATTTTGGTGCAATTGCATTTTCCTGAAGGAAAAGGTAGATGCGTGGAAAATGTTTAAATAATAGCACGCGAAGGATTCTAGCAAAAAAACAATTGGCAATATTTCTGCAAGGAGTGGCAAAAGAGAAAAAAGTAAAAATACATTTCATCTATTTTCAACCCTAGACTTCATAAAAAAGTTCCAAGTCGCTAAAAATAAGTGTTGTTTTGAGTGTGCAATTTGACGTGGAATGAAAAAAATGTATTCTCTGCCACATACATGGCTTCTGCGCATTCTTCAGATTTATAAGGTTAAACCAGCTTTAATGATTTTTTTCTCTATGCTTATATTAAGATACATGCATGAAATTTAGCTTAGATAAATGTGCGATATTAATGTCAGGTAAGGTCCTAATTAAAGGCGAATTACAATTCTCAGGTCACATCATACACAAAGCCTTGGTAATGAAGACTCATAAATATCTGGGTATATTTGCAGCTGAAATTTCTGACTCGAACATTAGAAATAGAATACAAAAGAAAGTTCTATCCAGAGTCAATAAATTGGGAGACGAATATATCAGCTCAAGAAACAAAATGTCTGCAATCAAAACATGGGCTATTCCTAAATGAAAATACACCTTTCGAGTGGTAAAATGGACAAACACCTCTTTACAAACTTTCGACTGGAAATTGAGAACGGCTTTTATCAAACATCGACTCCATCATCCACATAGTTCAATACAGAGATTGTATAGATCTCTAAATAATGCTGGACTACAGAATTTGGAAGCGCTATGTTGTCAGCAGGTACAGAAATTACGTCACTATTTTCTATCAAACGGTACTCCACTTTATAAAGCTATTTGCTCTCAAGATAAAAATATCAGTCCATTAAGTCTATCCCAAGAGAAGATGAGACTTCTTCTTCATAACAACTCAAGATCGAATTAATTACTGGAATACTAAAAACTTGCCTGGCCTTTATATAGTAAATTTGACTTCTGGTAAGGTTGATCTAAAGTGGTCTACAGAATGATTGCAAACAACGTGTCTTTATGGTGAAACAGAAGGATTCCTGTTCTCCATTTATGATCAAGTCATTAAAACCAGATCCTATCACAATTACGTTTGGGGTCAAAATATTGATCTATATACCGATTATGTAAAAGTACCAATCAATCATTTCAACATGCATCTTTGGCGTAGATGTCCATCTTTGGCACAAACTGATGTTTTTAGCGTCATAATACTGTACGCAAAGTAATTCGCCAGGCACTTGCAAAAAAATGTCAACTTGCAGAAGAGCAATCGTATTATAAGTGAAAGCCTGAGGAAGTAGTCAGTAATCACCTGGAACGAATACTGTGGGACAGTCCAATGATAACTGACAGGATGGTCGAAGCATACAAACCAGACATTTTATTTGATAAAATCGCTAGAACAGCTATGATTATTGATGTTTCTGTTTCTACAGACGAAAATCTAGTCTCAACGGTTGCTAAGAAAAAACGAAAATACCTGCCACTAACTCTTGAGTTGACGGATATGTACAGATTGGAGAGAGTGGAGATAGTACCTGTACTATTATCAGCAAACTGTGTAGTCACGAATGATTGGCAGAAGGCTGAAGAAAGCGTGCTGTTACGAGAAAAACGCATTGGAATATACATGTCAAACCGTGCCTGTCCGGGCTACTTGCCCGCCTGGGAAGTCCGGCGCTCATGCGAGCAAGGGCAATTTCCCCTGCCTCCGCTCTCATTTACCCTCCAAATCCAGAAAGGCAAGTGGAGGCGGCGCGAAGCGGGGAATAATGGCTCCATATGAAAATATGTTCACTAAATTTTTTTATCAACCGAGACTTTAACTATGATTATATTCTTTTCGTTTTATTACTCGTTCATGTTTATTTTCCTTTTATATTGCACCTTGTTTAAACAATTTTGACAAGGGGCAGGAATGGTGAATTCTTTCCTTGTTTTGTGTTATGTTTTATTACATCATTAAGTAATTTGTTGTACGTAGATATGTGAAATAAATAAACGAGTCTCTATAAGTTAATAGCTTTCGCTTACGGACGGACAGCTATGTTAACAGACGAATCTTTGTTAAACCTAACCTCAATATAGGGAGTTAATGCAAGTATTGCACTCTTACGTAAACACAATTAAAACATCATGATTCTCTCGATTCAAAATGTTTAATTTTACTCTTAATTGACAATTTGAAATCTGACAAATGCATTATTGCCTTTAATGAATCATTTCTTTGTTTTAGTGGAGGAAATGGGGAATAATGTAGCCAAATTTAGGGCAATAACTGTCAACTTCTAACTGACTGTGTACTTCTCCAAGACTCGAGGGTCAGGTATTTCTCGCGCAACTTTTCTTGAACGATGAGCTTGCTTTCCTCTCTCTGACACAATAAACAGTTGAAGACAAAAGCTCGCAGCATGCACTGATGACAACATTCCAAACACATCTTCACTGGCGCGAAATAGAAACTATTTTCCATTGAAGACGAGAACTTCTGACCGTGATTTTCTCCAAAAAAATTTAAATAAATGACCAAAGCATGTGAAGATTTATCACAGGAAATACCTCGAACTCCTGAGAAAATTAGAACGCAAATTATTGAGAAAATTGCGAAGGCATGACTGATTCTCCAGAGATTGGCATTGCTTCATAACATGTAGTGGCTGATTTCGTAACTAAAACCCCCACTCTACCCGATTTCTTCAATCCATCGCTCAAAAAAAGTTGCGCGTATCCTGTGATGTACCGCTACACTGGAGCAATTTTCACAACCTTTACTCTTGAATCTCTCGCCAGTTGAATGTCTACTAACTCTAGTAAGCTAGTTAACTTGCTCGAGACTTTTACGTGCGTGTCTTATAATTAGGCAGAAGGCTGCTTTACTGGATACGGTGAACGTCGTAACAAAGTTTTTGAATCTTGATTGAGGTAGAACGAAGGGTCAAAGAAGGGAAGATATCGCCATAACAATCATTATTGGAGGACTACACAGACGTTGTTTAAAACTTAGTCAGAGGAATTTCTTCACTTTAGCTCCATATACCGGTGTCCCACCAAATCCGAGCCATCCTCATATCATCTAAACGGTTCACGATATCGAAATGAAATTTTCACTCAACAATGCAGAATCATGGGACAAGTAATACGCAAAAAGTGAAAGACGATTTAATTTCTCGGAAACTGAAAATATTTAAACAATATCTGTACGCCTTATTACTTGCTCCATGATTACGCATTGCTGAGCGAAAACTGCATTTCGATATCGTGAACCGTTTAGAAGTTATTGGAGTGGCCTATAGTTGGTGGGACACACTATTTGAACAAATAAGTTGTGTCTTGAGGCAGGAAAACTCCTACATTTCTTGTGAAGGTATGGATTAATAAGAAGTATATAATCATAAATATAATAATAATAATAATAATAATAATAATAATAATAATAATAATAATAATAATAATAATACGACGGCCTCATTTGTGCCGAGGAGGCTGCAGGTTCGAGTCCTGCGTAGGCATGGTCGTATTTGTGATTGTCCCTTCACCCCTTATCATCATCATCTTCGTCATCATCATCGTCATCATCATCTCATCTCATAATTCACACTTCAAGGCATAACAACCTTGTCGTACAGAGGGATACAGCTGAAAAAGCTGATCCTGGGAAAATTACACACGTTAATCGTGTAGCGTGGTCACTATTGACTTATACGCGAATAATAATAATAATAATAATAATAATAATAATAATAGTAATAATAATAATAATAATAATAATTGAATTAAATGAATTAACGTTAATTAATTATTTTACGTGGCGAGACTGGAGCCATCAGGCCCGCTCTTCCATCTGACCACGCAAAATTCGCTACGCTCCTTTCACCAACTAGCGGAGAAAGGAGGTATTTCCTGGGCGGCGAAACAGGTGATTTGAATTTAGCTCAGAGGTGTCATTTAGGCATGAGGATCTTCTACATGCAATAATAATAATAATAATAATAATAATAATAATAATAATAATAATAATAATAATAATATCATGTAATATCATACAATAGGCCATTCATCCTTCTTAATCATCATCACTATCATTTCATACCTTATACTCCCAGGGCTAACAACCATGGAGTTTAAAATGAATTTAGCATGGAAATGCTAATCCCCAAAAACTACGAATGCACTTACCCCCGGGAAAATATGACTGGGCGACGGTGAGTACAGTTCAACGTTCGCTTGGTCTTAAGATGACCGATTCGTGAGGGGAAAAATCAAAAACCATACGTAAACTGCTTTTTGGTGGAGTAAACCAGGATTAAGTTAGGGTCCTTCACCCTGGAGCACTTAAAATGACCTAGTTTGCAAATACAATTACAAACATCGATATTATTTAACAACGTAAAGAAAACAATACAAATTATGAATGGTTTACAAAACTTGGTAATAATCTGAAAGTTAAATATAAGAATAATTTTAAAAAACTTAAAAATAAAGAAATGCCTACATAAAAGTAAACAAAAATAAAGATTATATATCAGATGCAAACCCATCACAACTTAAATTAGTATTTTAGCATGTATAACTCAATCAATTATCTTACCATAAAAATCATGATGCATCCGAAAATGTTTATCTTTGTTTTAAAGTTTATGTAGTACATTTAAGTTTCTAATATTGTAAAGTATTATATAGAATAGTACATGATATGTAGGTCTCAGCTGACCACTAGAGACTGCTAGAGACAATGACTGCTGTTGAATCAAAGTTGATGTACGTTAGTGCTACCTGGCGTACTGCATGCAGAAAAGCGCTTAATTTATAGCAAAATAACGCAGCTCTGAATTTATACTACTAGAGATGAGAACTTGAATAATATTCATAACGATATACAATATCTTGTTATTAATTCGTTGTAAGGCGTCAGTTTTATAATAAATCAATCCGATTCATATATTATGCATTTACATTTTCTTTATTTCATAAACAGGAGGGAGCGCCGCCCCCTTTAGCTCGGCTGGATATTATGCACTATTTATTTGACAAAAACGTACGTCTTCCATTAAGCAATTTTTTTTCACAAAAGTACCGATACACGATAATGACGAAATTTGCTGTTTAATGAATACTGTCCGACAACGATAACTAGAATGACTCTTATTTATTATTTTTACTACTTACTTATAGAACCTCAAATTTGCTAATTGTGCTATCACACATATTGTATCTTCGTTTGTGAAACTAGTTTTGTAGTTAATTTTTTTGATTTAATTTTTAAGCAGTATATTCAAAAGACAAAAATGAGGCGACATTGCAATAGAACATTTTTGAAAAGTGTAACCACACAGCACATGCACCATCCATAGAAGAGCTACGACCAACGGCAGTTAATGTCATTAATTTCAAATGTATTCCTGTATCTTCATGAAAGCTTATTAAATCAAGAAAATAATTGGCGAATATTTCATTGTCAATTTCTCGTTCTTTTTCTAACAACACATCACAATTGTGAAAGGTTTAAAGGAGAATACTAGTTGTAAAATATTCTACATTATCAGGTCAAGTGGCAAAGAATTTCTAGGTCGTTTTATGTTGCACTCCAACTCTCTGAAAAATGAAACGAAATGAACACAGGAAATAATGGTAAAAAGAGTCTTACCTCGCCGTAAGCATCATCAGGTGAAACTTCAGCGAATGTTTCGTTTAACGGGATGTACGATGTGAGCACCTCTCTCTGCGATTCCGACACGACTGTGGAGAGTTGCTGCGACCTTGCGAGGTTTCCCCTTCTCCGAAACTTCTTCTCTCCGCCCCCCCCCCCCCCCCTCAGCCAGACTCCACCTGCCAGTAGAATAAAAAAGTCCGTCAAGCTGTGAGCTGTTAACAAGACCTATTATCACATTTAGTAGCTGAATGAAATGATATATCTGAATAAATATTATTGTTTCGTACATGAAATATTTATTTTATATCTCTGCACTCTTTCTTACAAGTCACCTTAATATACGTCTTCAAGGAATCTGAAACGTCATTCAATGCGTTTACTCTCATTTCAATTTCTTTCTGTAAAGGCCCTTGAAAACACATAATAGTATTAACAATAATGACTGTCCTTCTTAGCGCTTCACAAGCTTTCACAAGAGAAATGGTACGAGAGTTGCATAAATCTCCACCATTTCGCAGTCAGGTTTCTAACAATAGTAATTGTACGCACGATGAGCGCTTCAAATTGCTTTAAAACGTTTTAGTACGTATTGCACAAATCATTGAAAAACCATTCGTGAAACTTTTTTTAGGGTATTTCCCATGGAAATTAAAAAACAAATTAAGCTTTTCTGTGACCTTTTCTGAGTCACTCTAAAAATGATGCGAAAGTCTTTCGCGAGCTCATTCAGATAATGCACGACCTTTGTAAGAACGAGAATTGTGAGACATATGCATGTCCAAAAGAAGGCCTTTAAAGATATTCTTGGTGCATGAAAAATAATTTATTTTAAACTTACTTTCATACTTAACTCATAAACTTACTCATACACGTAACACAGAGACACTTAAAACACGAATGCTTTGTAATAATGCTGAAAATTGATGTTCAGATTTTGTCGAAAATACACAGAGGCGGGATTCAGGGAGGAAGCAAGGGGGGGCAAACTCCCCCCCCCCCAATGTTGGTATGTGCACACACACACACACACACATTTCATTTCGCGAATCTTCAAATTTATATTATAACAGATTTACATTTTTCTGAATTTTGAATAAAATAAATCCTTATACAGCATTTGAGTAACTATGTGATTGCGTGTGTACAGATCTCAGGCAAATACGGAGAGAACCAAATTGTGAGTAATGCAATAGAAACACATTTACGTTCTTACGTTCGACTTTTCACATTGACATTCTGAAGTGTGCAAATACCGATTTTCAAATGAATGTGAGTAAAAACTTATTCTTATTAAAACGTAACTAACACCTTATTTACAGAAACAAATAAAACAGTCGCCTTTTAATGTTTATATAGATTCGCCTACAAAACCATAAATAGAGCAATTGCAGAAGTAGAAGTGAACACAATTAGACTGATTTTGGGGAGTTTTAATCTCTTGAAAAATTAGGGGACAAAAATATGGAAGTAGAAAGAATATCCGGGGAAGAATAAAATGTAGTTGTAGAAGATTTTGCGACAGAATTTTCAGAACTAATTTAGAATGATCTTATTAGAGGTGCTTCAGAATGACACAGACTTTTCCGTATTCGTTTTTTTATTTTCTTTGGTCTTGGGTAGCTATTCGGACTTGCCGCATACTCTTCCCAGTTGCCACCTATCACCGTCCGAAGTACATTTTTGATATATTTTTTTATTTTTTTGGTTTCCTAAGAGAAGAATGGAAATATTAATTAAAGAATATTAAAGAACAGTAAAACTTCGTCTTAACTGGCTAATTTCTTTGAAAAATTTGGAGCCGTTTTTAAGAAAATGGCGTTTATGCGCTGCTGTAAATTCGAAATTTGAAGCATTTTTTCACAGAAACGTTTTGAGATTTTGAAAATTATTATTTGAAGTCATTTTAAGTACTTTAACTCACAAATACAATAGTGTTCACAAATTGCTGGAAATGTGCATATCAACGCCGTGAGGAATCTTTGACAAAATTTATATTTGTGTAATTTTTGAAAAAACAAAAAGATACCCCGAAATGAACATTACATTATATTAAAGAGTGCAATTACCACTATCCGTTCGAAATGTTTAAAGACAAAAATTAAAGCCATTTAAAAAAAAACACAACATTTGAGCGTTTCTGAAAATGCAGATTCACAGAAAACGGTTGAGTTTTCGAGAAATGGTATATGACATTCTTTAGAACACATGTACTCATAAATACAATAATGTGAACAAATTGCCGCTTATATAAATAAAAACATGAGAGGCAAGTCAAAAAAATTACATTTTTGTGTTTTTTGAAAAAACAAAAGAATTGAGCAATATGGCGTTATGTTATCTTATAGAGCACATTGAATACTGTCCCTGCTATAAGTTTAAAGAAAAAAATTGGTGCTGTTTTTTAAACAATCTTGATTTTATGATTTTTTTTAAATTGCGCATATTGCAAGCAATATTGTGCGAAAACTACTAAAATTTTCGAGAAAATGTACAAGACTTTAATGAAAGAATTTACTATGGAGAATAGATTTTATATGAAGGAAAAATATCTATCTTCAATTTTGTAGTTGTAGGAACACCGAAAAAATAATACTTTTGAAATTTTCGAAAATTCAGAGTTAACCGCGAAAATAGGACCTACGACATGTTTATAAGTTTATGTTACTCTATTATTACAACAAATTGGAGCCGTTTTTGAGGAAATTTTTAAAATGTCCGGAGGGCTTCATGTAAAGTAAAGATTTTTTTTCAAAATCTCAAAGTTTTGTCTCGAGCCAGATCGACACAGGTTTCATCAATTTGGAAAAAATCCTACGCATGGTTTATGCTCTGGTAGTGTTCACAGACGCCAGACGGACGTTTTGAAAAAAAAAAGAAAAAACACTTTTTTGGTATCAAGGGCCCCAAGACGTGTATTTCCGTTGAATTATAGAAATCGATTTTTCGGAGCATTACATAACTTTCGCTATACTACGTATATTACAGATACTCGTATTTCGTATATACATGTATACGAGTGATATTTTATGTGCATTTTTGTGTATATAAGCAAAAATTCTTACGAAATGGGAGCTGCACTAAATTCTAACTATTCGCACCATCCACACCCGCCATACCCTAAATTGAATGTAATTTCGTAGTCTCAAAGCATATTTTATTGTAATAAATCATATTGTTTAGAATTCCAAGGAACACAGTATATTATAATAAAATAAATTATTTCTATTACAAATTTCCTAGCGTTTTTAATATTTCGCATGCCGAAAAATAGGAGCTTCTTACGAAACGTTTCGTGGGTCCACAATGCGATAAAAATCATGTTTTTAAGCATTACTTGTAATCTGCGAAACGTAGGGATTGAAAACTTCACCGAGTGACTAACTTTTCTGTAATCCGACAGTTCTAGTGTAAGAATATAATGTGTTAGAGACCAAAAACTGCGCGTTTAAATTTTTTGAAAAAGTGAGTACGTGAAAATGAATTGAGAAATGAATGACGTTCAGTAAAACTCTTTATTATATAATATTTTGTAAGTATTTTTTCTATTTTAATTAAATATACTCGTATATTGTAACTAATGTATGATATTGGTTTGATGCCAAGTGTACAGTGAGAAAAAAAGCGAACCTATTAATTTTACTGATTATTTTCAGTCATATTCAATGTTATTAGAATGAGTTCACTTCTCTGATATTGTAAGAGCTAATCTGTTGTTTTAATCATGATGTTGGTACTATTATTAAAAAAGTTTCTTAGTTTTTTGGACAATAGTACAATTTTCGTTATAAACATTCAAATAAATGCACAGAACTGTTGCATCCATTTTACAGTGTATATGATTTAAAGTGATAAAAATAGTTTTTATTTCTATAACTACAACTCAGCTATTGAAAAAATCTGAAAAAGTTCACAACGTTTTGTGTTTTAAGAAGAACATTTGTGATTTTTTCAAGTCTGATTCAAGGTTCTAAGACAGTAAAAATTATGTAATGTTATTTTTTTAAAAATGCGTTGGAATTTCGAGGTGAGAAAATATTTTAAAAAAATGTTTTTCTGACAGTATCAATTATTTTGTTATTTTTCATATTTCTTTCAATCAAATAAAATAGTGTTAAGTTGACGAAAAAGTTAAAATAAATAAGAGTTTTTCTGGCGAAAATTTGCCGTTTCCTGGCACACGATTACATAATTTTTTCTTCTTACGAAGTATTTGTAAGGCCAGAAAGTAAAAATATCACCTTTTAGGCTGTAGAGGGGTGTTGGTGGTGGGACGGGGCTAAGAAATCTTTCAAAACAATTATGCTATATTATAATTATTGTGTAACTACTCATATGCCTTTTGGTTTAGGGGAACTTTTTAGCATCTTATTCGCGGGAACCCTTTGCTCCCCAATAAAAGATCCAAAATCCCGCTTTTGGAAATACATGTTTATCAGTCCTGTTATAGAAAAAGTGTTTTTACTTTCTCGTGTACGTACGTTATACGGTGTAATATACATAGTATAGAGAAAGTTATGAAATGCTGCGCCAAAAACGACGATTTTTTGAGAAAAAAACTCGAATTGTGGGGCTCTGATAGAGAAAAAGTAGATAAAACCTCTTCTAATATGTAGTAAATTACTCCCTCTAACACGTTATGTAGCCAAATTTCAGAAATTGTGCGACCTTGATACCATAAAAATGTTTTTTTCTCAAAACGTCCATCCGTCTGTCTGTCTGTCCACCCATCTGCCTGTCTGTGTCTGTCAGTCTGCCTGTGTGTCTGCCTGTCTGTCAGCCTGCCTGCCTGTCCATCCGTCCGTCCGTCTGTGAATACCACTAGCGTCTGAACCATACGTAGGATTTTTTTCAAAATAGATATTCCATCTAGCTCGACTCGAAGTGCTGTAATTTTGAAAAATATTTTTTTCAAATTTGGGGGTACTTGAAACCCCAGGGATATTTTCATTTTTTTTTCAAAAATTTGCTCCAAAATTGTTCTTTATTGTTTTTTAAGAATAGTGTAAAATACACTTATAAAGATGGTATAGATCCGTTTTTCACTGTTAACTTCACATTTTCGAAAATTCCAAAAGTTTGAAAAATTTGCAGCGTCTTCCTACAATTACAAAATTGAAGATAGAGATTTTTCCTTCTAGTAAATTTTTTTCTCCGTAGCTAGTTCTGTCATTAAGATCATGTATATTTTTTGAAACTGTTAGTAGCGGTCGGGTGCAATATCTGCAACATTCAAAAATAACAAAGCAAAAGTTTCTAAAAAAAACGCTTCAAATTGTTTCTTTAAACTTTGGTTAGAGGTAGTGCTAAATGTAGTCTATTAGATGACAAAAACGCCATATCGCTCTATACTTTTGTTTTTTCAAAAAATAAAAATAAGTATTTTTTTGTAATTACAAAAATGTAAATTTGTAAGAAAGTTAAGGAATTCTGCAGCGCAAAAATGCGAATTTTTGTCAAATGAACGCCTTCTCTAGGTGCTTAATACCAAACACGTAGATAATTATTGTTCTTAAATGCAGTAAATTACTTCCTCGAATGCGTTGTGAAGTCAGAATCCACGTTTAATGCTTCCTTAATGCCTAAAACTGGGTTTATGGTAAACCATTCGTTCGTTCGTGTGTGCAGAACATTAACGCCTTAATAGTTCATAGCATTTTCTGCGTTCGATCTGGCCGAAGTCAGGGCCTTGTGAATTCGAAATGTATATTTTGATTTTTTATGCCAGATCGATCGTGGAATATCAATTTTGGAGAAATTCACGTGAACGATTTAGGCGCTAGTATTTTCCACGGACGGACGGACAGTCGATTTGATGTAAACCAAATTTTAGGAGACAAGAATCCACAAAATGTGGATTCTGACCACCCAATGCGTTAGAAGAACTAATTTACTACTTATAGGAGCAAGAATTATCCAAATTTTCTGCAGCAGAAAGCCACAATACGAGTTATTTCGTTCAAATAATCACTACTTTTCGCTGCAGCATTATGATACTTTTTACATTCTCTTATACGTACGTATATATGGAGTAATATAGTGTTTTTGTAAGTCTAGTAACGTCAAAACCAGTTCGATTTCTTTGTAAGTATCTTCAATGAAGCCTAATAGTGCATAAAGAAAGCAGATACTGCAGTGGTCATTAATAGTGATGGCGCTAGGCACAATTTTAGCCGATTGCAATGAAATAGTTTAATTGTGCGAAGCAAAGTTTTTAAAGTAGATATAGCATCAAGCTTCTCTAAATCATTAGTATTTTGAATGCAAATTTACAGAGCTATGGCCATTTTAAAAGTGTGCATTACTATGTTTTAACGTAAAATTGGTGCTAATGTGGCACACTAAGTCAAGTAAGTAACTATTGATGATCATGAAAGTGTTGCAGGGTAATGTGGGCACGACCTCAGGCAAAAATCCGTTGATAAAAATAACTTTAAATATTTATTCGTTATTTTCTAAAAGTAGCACACGCCGCCCCTCCGCCCCAGCCGCTGCCGCCGCTCCAGCGCTGCCGGGCCGAGGGCGAAAGTGGCGGTGGGCGTAACTACGGCTTAACGTCCACTACACCCACGCCCAAACGCCCCGAACGCCCAAATGCGACGCGCATCCCCCGGCGCTGGCAGGGGCGGAGGCCGGGCGGGGCCCCACTCACGTGGATGTGGTCGGAAGGTTCGACGAGGAATCTGTCAATGACGTACTCTGCGTTGCAGCCCCCTCGGAGAGAAAAGCTGCTCCGGCCGCTCTTCCTCAGACGCCGCCGCCGCTCGGGATGGCCCGTCTCCGCTCCCGGGCTGTCACTGGACCGCAGCTTCCCGCTGCTATCCGCCGCTCTTCGCCGCCGCTGGTTCCGGCTGCTCCAACTGGAAAGGCCTTACATCAGCCAACTGTCGCATCACCGCTTTTCCATACACTTGTTCCGAACTCAGATTATGGTCGTCTACATCTGTCCTATCAAAGCGTGGTCTAACCTGCCCCTTGATGTCTCATAACCTTTTTATAAAGAGTTCTAATCTCATAGAGTCTGGCTACCGTGCACTTTGTAAATCACTCCCGGTACCCAAGCTAGTGACGATTCAAAGAAGGTGCAAAACACCTCCCCCACTCTGTACTTGAGAGGAGAGCCTTGAGATATATACTCCTTCCCCGGCCGCAACACGGAGAGGTGTGTTAGCGGCTGGCCGTATGCAATAATTCTGCTGGGCTCATACGATCCCGGCCCGGCAGCGCCTTATACGACGCCAGCTTCCTCAGCAAGGTCTGGTCCCTCATGGAGCCGCCGCCCTCGCCTTGCTCATAGCCGTTTTGACTGCTCTTACGAATCTCTCCGATTCTCCGTTTGACTGTGGATGAAGGAAGAGATGGCACGCAGATGTGATGCACTCCTTTTGTCTTGCAGAACTTCTCGAATTCTCTTTACTGAACTGCCCGCCATTGTCCGTCACCAACGTCTCCGGCAGTTCCTCCGCTTCGAAGATGCGTTCCAAGGTATCGATGGTTGCCGCCGCAGTGGTGTACCCCATCTCTACTAAATGGAAAATTAGAAAATACATCCCTAACCTGCAAACACATGGAGCCCCAGAAGGGGCCCGCAAAATCTGCATGCATGCTCTCCCACGGATGCGTCGGAAGGGGACAGGAGACATGGTCGTTCCTGAGGGCGGCCTGGTTCTCTTGGCAGAGACACACCTGCATACGTACTGCATGTCTTCCGACATGCCGTCCCCAAAACAGTATCTCCCTGCCGACTGTTTAGTTCCCACCAGGCCCCAGCGACCTTCATGCAGGAGCTCGAGGACCTATTTCCGAAGGATTGCGGGCACCACCACTCGCATATCCCCTTATGACGCGAACAGCAACACCCCGGCCATCATAGAGAGTCTGTTCTTCTTCGAGCGCGCGTTGCTGCGATGCAGCCTGGCTGGTCAGCCGTGTCGCCCATATTCCAGCACCAACCTCAGCTCTGGATCCTTGTTGGTTTCTCCGCCACACGCGTCGCATCCTGCACTGTCTGCAGTTCCTCTAAATCTAGCTGCAGGCACTCTTCGTCTCCGGCGTCGAATTCTATGCGTGGTCCCGTAAGAACCCGCGACAGTGCGTCCGCGTTGCCATGCTGTGCTGTGGATCTGTAATGCATTGTGAAATTGTGGGCGGAAGGAAACAGTGGCCAGCGCTGCAGCTTCTTGACCGTGCCCTCGGGTATCTCCTTTCGCGGATGAAGCAAGTGAACCAATGTCTTATGGTCTGTAAATGAGATGACATTTGGCTCCATACAGGAAGTCGTTAAACTTCCGCACCCCCCAAAACCATGGCCAAAGCCTTCTTTTCGATCTGGGAATAATTACGCTGGTGTTTATTCTGTTTTTTTGAGGTTCTCTACGCCAATTACTCCTTTGGCCTTCCATCTCCTCAACTCCGCTCCCATTCCATAGTCCGAAGCGTCCGCTGCCACCGATGTCATCCTCCCAGGCCTGACGTGCGACAAACTGGTCGTCTTCACCATGTCCGCTTTGAGCTTGTCTAGGGCTTCCTGGTACGGCTGCGTCCTGAAATTCGACTTCCTTTTTCTTTAACTTCAACGGCAATGCAATTGAAGAAAATCCCTTTATGAACTTGATGAAGTAGTTTATTTTACCTATCAATGCCTCTAGCTGCTTAATATTTTCGGGTGGGGGAGATCTACCATGGCCTCGACATGCTCCTGCGTGGGCGCTACACGCCCTTTTGAGAACATGACCAAGGAACGTCACCTTGTATTTAAAGAATTCACAATTATCGCTATTTTCCTTGAGGCCGTTGTTTCGCAGGAACGCCAGCAGCTTCCGGAGATTCCACTTGTGTTGCTCACGTGTCGCATTAGTGACGATTATGTCGTCCAGGTAATTTACGCCACCCGGGAGCTGCGCTGTCAGTTGTTTATTACACCTCTGGAAGAGTGCGGCTGCTGAGTTCACTCCGAATGGCAGCCGGTTGAATCTCAACAGTTCCAAGGGCGGGTTGATCTCTAAGATTTGCTTTGCTTGCTCGTCTAGGGGTATCTGCAAATAACCGTCACGTAAATTAATTTTCGTGAAACTTTGCCGTCCCGATAATCTCTGGAACAAATCCTTCGGCCTCGGGATGGTGAATTGTTCTACATTGAGCTGCTCGTTAATTGGGCACTTGAAGTCTCCACATAGAGGCACTGCCCCTTTCTGTTTCTAAACCAACACGGGCGGTGTGACCCACTGGCTGGTGGAGACCAGTGAAATTACACCTTCGGCCTTCCATCTCCTCAACTCCGCCTCCACCTAATCCTTTAGTGCTCTCGGCACTGGCTTGGCCTTGTAAAACCATGGTTTGTATCCCTCCTTCAAATTCAAGTGAACTCGGAATGTTGAACATTATCCTAGGCCGTTCTCAACACTTCAGGAAAATCTCTCTCAAACTCCCATGGGTACCTTGCTCAGCTATGGCATTCAGCTCATCGACGACCCCAAAACCCAATTTTCTGAAGGAATCCAAGCCTAAGATGTTCAAGACACCATAGCGGTCGACTTCTGCTGTTTCCAACTTTGCCTCCTGCTGTCTATAACTTGCCCCCACTTTAACCTTGTCCTCCATGCCAATCGGTGTTTTCCCGTACGCCGTACGTGCTAAGACGCCCGTTCACTTTCTTGCAATTGGGCGCACCTAGCATTCGATTAGTGTCCACGTTAGTCTACTCCCGATTCCACGAGGAACTGGACCGGCACACCCGCTAATCTTTTTGCACCAATATTCTGTTGTGTCCCTGTCTGTCCAGCACCGCGTGCATTGGGTCTACATCCAGCTCCTCTTCTGCCTCTCTGCGCTCCTACACAATTGTTTGATGTGACCGATGTTGCCGCACCTAAAGCACTCGGCCCTGCGGAACCTGCAGTCTTCTCACGCGTGCCGCAATCTCTGCACGAATTCCACCTCTGGCCGCTTCTCTCTTTCCACACCGCGGCCCCGCTCTCGACCTTGCTCTCTTTGCCACCTGCTCTTCCTGCGCGCGAACTGACGCTGCACCAATCGCTGTCGCAGTTATGTTTAGGTTTCCTACTGCTACCCCGACTGCCGCGCCCTTTCTCTGAGCCTGGTGCTGCTCGACCGAACTCCGCACCTGGGCCACCGGCGCTGGGCTCGGCAGACGCCGCGATGCGTCCGCGGTCAACTCGTGGAACGCCGCTATGATATCACCGCTATCTATGCGGCGGCGATGGTGTAACGGTAAGCGTAGCGGACTGGTATACCCAAGTTGGCGGTTTCAAACCCGATCGAAGCCGTGGATTTTTAAGGGCGAAAAAAACCCTCGTACGCCTTCTTTCGGAGGGGAAGTTGTAGATTTACTTGTTATTAGATTGCATGCCCATGTTAGTAGATTTACTTGCATGTAAAAGATCCTCAAGCCTAAATGACGCCTCTGAGCTAAATTCAAATCGCCTGTTTCTCGCCCAAGAAATACCTCCTTCCTCTGCTAGTTAGTGAAAGGAGCATAGCGAAATTTGCGTGGTCAGACGGAAGAGCGGGCCTGATGGCCCGAGTCTCGCCGCGTAAAATAAGGAATTAATTCAATTCAAATCTTGCGCTCCTGATCCAGCGACGGATCAGGAGCGCAAGATTTGAATTTATCGCCTCCTTACGAATTTCATCGACCGGCGTATGCAGAATTACCTCCTCCCTGATCAAAATATCGGGGTAAGAGAAGCCACAGACTTTCTCTCCGCATCTGAACTGATAACCCTTCGCGCTTCCAACTCAATCCTAAATCCACTCTGCGCCTGTCTCACCTTCCTTCTGTCTTTCTTAACTGGACGAACGCGTATCTGGCAGCTATTACGTGTAACGTTTGCAAAACATGATTGTTCAGTCCGTCGTTTATTTCGGCCATCTCCTTATCCGGGCGTAATTTCTTTAGCAAGTTCACCGTGGGGTGCCCCGACGCTACTCGCTGACCTCCGTTGCCCCATGGCACAACATGTGCTGTTCTAATCTTTCTATGGAATACCCCCACCCCCACCCCTTTGTTCTACCACCGGAAAGGGGGGAGGCGCCCATACCGACTGCTTGACTCCCGAGTCCAATGTCTTTGCCATTGCTCCGCGGCCTCCTGCTGCGGGGGCATGGTCGCCTGCATAAGCTGCAAATGCTGCGCCGCTGTGGCCTGCCGATGCTCAAATTTTCGCTTTTTGTGATAATGTGCTTTTCTTCCTATCTACATATATACTATGTATGTATATATAAGGTTTGGAATAAACAGCATCGTTCTTGAAGGAATAACAGTCATTCCCTTAAAATTCGTTGGCTTGTGATTACTAACTTAAAATAATGTTTATTAGAAAATGATATATTTTTCTGATGAATATCTCGAAGAAAAGGACCAGCTGCTTGATAGAGTAACTAGGAACATTTTTACTTTCTCGCGCTTAAGAAGGAACTTCTTAAGAAGAGAAAGTTATGTAATGCTGCGCAAAAAAAAAGGGAGGATTTTCGGCCGAAAGACTCTTATTACAGGGCCCTGGTAAAGAAAATGTGGATAAATCAAGTTGCTAAATTTAGAAAACAAAATTCTCTAACACGCGTTGCCAGAATCCGCTTTTTGTGGGTTCTTGATACCGAAAAGTCTGTTAACGGCAAAACGTCTGTCTGTCCGTCCGTCTGTAAGCACTGGCGGCTAACTGTTCCGCCGATTTTCTCCAAAATTGATATTCCCCAATTGGTCTGGTTGACGTCGTGGCCCCTTGAATTTGAAATCGATTTTTTGATTTTGGGGTATACTTCACATAAAACCTCTGGACCATTTTCAAAAAAAATGGCGCCATCGATTTTGATTAAATAATGTTGATGAATATGAAATGATGTTGATGAACGTTCTAAAGAACGTTTAAAAGAATGGGGAGGTTTCATGTTAATTGAAAACTTTCATTTTTCGAAAATTGAGAAAATTTAATTTTTTCGGCGTCTTCCAACAACTAAAATATTAAAGATATAGATTTTATTTCTTAATAAAATCTGTTACTTATAGATAGATTTTGAAATAAGGCCATGTGCATTTTTCAAAAATTTGAGTATTTTTCGCCGTAATTTGCGTGAAAGATAGACAATTCTTAATTTTTGTTTAAACAATTTTTTCTCTAAAATGGCTACATCGTTTTTGGTGAAATTTTGTTGGTGGATAGTCCGAAGCACGTTTAAGAAAATGATGCAGGTCTAATATTGGTTGAAAACTAAGTTTTTGAAAATTGAAAAACATCAAACTTTTTTCGGCGTCTTCCTACAACTACAATTATCAGGATACATGTTTTTCTTAATGTAATGTGATTATCAAAAACAGATTTTTAGATAACGCCATGTTCAATTTTTCGAAACGGTGAGTATTTTCGGAGTAATTGGGCGTCAAAGTTATTCATTCGCTCTGAAAATCCTTATCGTAATTTTATGTGTTTTGAGGCAGTGAGGTAAGTTAGAATGTGAATATTGTTTCGAATTTCTTAGTTTGTTTCTTACATTGGAGCTTTTGTCATACGTTTACAAATTAATTTTTAAAAATTATTTAAATCATATTTGAAATAAATACGAAATAAAGCCTTCAGTCACCCGCTCCCAATTTACGCAGTTAAATGCTACGTAAGTTAAAATGTATATATTTTTTCATATTTCATTTTAATATTATTATCTATATTATATTTATGTTATTTCATTTTAAATTGCGCCCTTTAATTGTTTTTATATGAAAACGAATAGATGAGCGGTCATTGTTGGTTGTTGTTACTCATTGTTGTAACGCCGGACAGGTAACAAAAGGCAATAATGACGTCTACTTTTCATCCGCGATAATAAAAAGAATCCTTTTGTGTTTGTAGAATATTACAATACTATAGTGTTTAATAATTACTATTATATATTTTTCGATATATTTGTTTGCTAACGCTATCAGTATCACATTATTTATTTTACTTTTTTATAATTTTTATTTATTTTTCTTTCTCGCATTATGCTTATTTTTCACCCAAATGTTGTACGGTTTCAAATGAGTTTTACAAAACATAATTCGGAAAAAATTGGGGTATAAATAGTATTACATAACCAATACTAATGGCGAGAAAGGACGAGCTGTTTTAGTTCCACTAGTTGTTATATCATCTACTTCTAAGGGCACGATCATTTGAATGTTTTAAGTTACCTGTATTTGTTGTATCCTAGTATATATCCGATTTGTAACTTTCTTTGATTTCACCATTGCCACCAATTATAAAACTTTCTGAATCTTTTGTTTCCTAATATTTAATTTCCGTTTTTCCACCAATTTTCTTTTTATAATCATAAAAATTATTCCCATCACTACCACTAATATCACTTTCTGTTGCAGTTGTACAATCACCAAAATCATTCCCATCACCATCACTAATAAGTAATAACACGTACTGTTGTAGTTGTACACAATCATTGCCTGCACCACTAGTAGACGCAATGCCACTTTCACTTACATTCGTAAATCTGCCAGCCGAGCGAAAAACAGTATCAATTTTCACCAAATTGTTTGTTTCTTTAATTAAATCTTTCTTCTATTTTCCTTTTCTGAGTACCACTCCAATGTTGATAACTTGTTTTAAAATGTTTCATTTTTTAACGTTATGATTTCTTTGAAAAATATCCACTGTATTAATTTTCTTTAAACCCATACGCACAATAATTCAACGACAGCGGAAGTTACGTGGATTCGGCTGGTGTGAAACGAGAGGTGGCCGGAAGTAGACCTGATTTAAAACAAAAAGCAGTGCCCACTATTATTCGCAACTCTCCCGCATTGGTCCGCAATTCACAACTCTCCGACAATGATGTCGATGCTTGTACTAGATAGGGTTGCCAGATGTGTTGCAAGCTCTTTCCCTACCACTACTTCGGAATTCCCCCGAAATACCTCTCCAATGAATCCCCAACTTTAAAACTAAAAGTCTTCTCCAAATTATGTACTAACGACATGAGTTGTCCCTGACGACGGGCTGTCCCTTTAAATTCAGATAATTCAAATCAGCCAATTGTTGTCCTCTAAGCTGTTCAAAACCGTGTACTATTTTCGTTTTGCTCATGTTTTTCTTTCTCTGAGCCTGTCGTTTATTTTTCTCTTTTTGATAAATAAAAAAGAGATAATAACCTCTATTGTTTCTTTTTTATTCATAATAATTGAGAGATTAATATTTATATTTCGAGTCCCAATGAAAATAATTTCCTCTAAAATCCTCAAACATTTCCTCGTCCATTTATGTTCTCCATTATTTCCTCACAATGAAAAAAGTCCGCATTTTGGGGACAAAATTCTCCAATCTGGCAACCCTGGTATCGGAGAAGTTTAAAAGCAAGTTTCCTAGCACTTGGAGATGGGTAACTCTGTCCTTCCCAGATTTATTAATCAAAATATTGTACATAATTATCCTTTAAAACATTTTTATGTTGATCCAAGTTAGTGGCAATCGCAGCAGCAATTTGTGTTTTTCTGTTTACTATAACTACGAAAAAAGGAAAAATCACTTACTGAAACTTTGAGAAAAAACTCACTCAAACGGAAGCTGAATATTTTTATATATATAATCTTATATATAATCCTATTTTCATTTTTTAAATTAAATATTACAATTTTATTTATTTTGGATGTTATTCTTCTTGTAATGGACCGTTCATAACAAAGGCAAAAGTACTTTTTAATATCATATTTCACTGTGAAGAATGCATTTATTGTATAAATAATGAATGTAGGGGTAAGTATTAAAAATAATAATGTAGGATGGAGAAAAAGAAAGAGAGATTTTTATGTTGATATTGCATGTAGTTTTTCTTACATTGACGTTTCTAGCCATTCAAGTACATAGGCCCATAGGCCCGCATCGCAATACAGTGTTGCCGTGTTGTACTTTCTGCCCTGTTGTAAAGGAGCCTTGGGTGTGCTCGCTCTCTCTCTCTCTCTCTCTCTCTCTCTCTCTCTCTCTCTCTCTCTCTCTCTCTCTCTCTCTCTCTGTCTATCTCTCTCTTTTTTCTTTCTTTCTCTCTCTCTCTCTCTCTCTCTCTCTCTCTCTTTCGCTCTTTCTCTCTCTCTCTCTTTCTCTCTCGACCCGTACCCTTCTAAGGCGAACTGAGGAAGTTACGCCCTCTTGAGAAGTCCCTAAACATTCAGGCTTTCAAACACACAGTTTTATATTGTTTAAATATTATTTTTAACTATATTTTGTCAGTTAAATCTTCATTATAAATTAACAAACACGGATACATGGGTTATTTTCCAAGTTCTTATTAAGTTTATAAAATCCGATTATTTTCTTAATGTATTTTTAAGCTATCAATTTTGAGACAATTTGTAAAAAGAAAAATATATAATATGTTTGCATAAATTTAACATTATTCGTTTATTAATTTTGCATTAAAAACTACTCTTTTGTTTTCTCCCGTAAGAATAGTCGATAAGTCTGTTTAGCAATGTTCAATGTCAATGTAGTTATCAATTGTGGCACTCTTATGACGCTTTAATGATAAACACCATTAAAATTTAATACCAATTATGCAATATTACAGATAAACTTATTATTTTCGGGAGCGTTAATGGTAGGGTCAAATTTAAACAAAATTATATTTTGAGATAAATTCAAAATCACGGCCAGGAGGACTTCTGTTACGAGATATTCGATGAATTTGCAACGCAGTCTCACGTCGCCAGGCTACCCACCCGAACGGAAAGATCCAATGTCACTCGAACGAGCCAATGTTGACATCTACGAAGACCATTAGTATTACCATCCGTCTGAGGCCCTGGCTTCGAGTTTATCGAGTCGCCTTGAAAATGTATTCTCGTGGGTCCATTTATCGTATCAGCCTTTCTCGCTTACGAGAGCGAGATAGAATATGCGGTAAATAGGGAGGTTGTGCACTCTCGAACGTTAAAGCACTATCGATCTTCTGCGAATGCGCAGTTCAAATTTCGCGCCACTTTAGTGCATCTGCACATGCGCAGAAGATCGATAGTGCTGTCCGCTATGGCGTACACAAACTCCCTATTGACCGCCTTTAATGGCAAGCTTCAAACAACAATCGAGATAGTGTGTGATATTTATTGTTAACAGTGCCAAAGTGCTTATAACCAATAGTGGAAAACTCTACCTTTATTATTTAATTTTATGAAATGAAGACTGTTATAAAACCTATTCTGGCCTTTATTGATTTACAAACAGGGTTACATAAGCTACCGAAGCGGAAAAAATCGTTCTTCTGGAAGATGCTGTTTTTAATCAATTACTGAATCAACTATCGCAAAGTACGAGAGAATGTATCACGTAATTAATATTTCTTGCAATCGCTAAACCATCAACCTAAAAATGGGGGCCCTGCCCGGGCCCGCATTGCAGTCCTTGCGGGCCCGAACGTTACGCAACTGATACAAGCAATACAGTGTCCAAGTTCAATACATCAAAGTCAGGTTTTTATCTCTTACAAGACACAAGAGTCTATTCGTGAAAATTATGTTGAATTTGTGTCTTAATATCAATCACGAGCAGATCTACTTAGATGTTTTTTATGGCTACCCTGAAGTACCAAGGGAAGTAAAATGCCTAAACAGTTTGTGTACATAGGTTAGTTGACATAATGATTCGTACGACGTCCAAAGAAACTTTTCTTGCTGACACGAATAATAAAAGACGCTTAATGACAATGTTGATTAAAGTTATTATCAGCACGAATGACATGCAAACCAGCGAAGGAAGATGCAGACACTCCAATAATGAACACAGTTTTGCCCTTAGATCCAAAAAATATTACCGTGATGGAAGTTGGTGAGGATGTATTAGATTTGTTAGTAATACTGAGAGCTCTCTGCAAGTATGCAAAATGTGTTGTTTTTGAAGCAGGAGAAAAACAAAATTTATCCACATTTTTCCGTTTGCTGCTGTAAGTGAAACAATTACCGATATCTTTGATTTCTCACAAGCAGTGAGTGGCGAAACCTCGGCATTGGCCAAGCACGGAATAATGAATTTTCAAGTCCAAGAACACTAATCTTCCCGACTATACAATTATTCGAACTCTGAACAACCTCGAACTGACGGTGTACTTTTTCGGGCTTCACTATTCTGGTCCAGTGCAAAGAACGTGTCAACTCAGCCAGTTGATGTCTGCTAAATCCACCTTCAGTTGCAAGGCTGACGTTGCTCCACTATCACCATCTGCAGCTGTAATACATCAACAATTTTCAAGAGCTTATTATCAAGTCCAGCAACGACTAGAGAGTACAAAAAAATCCAGAAGAGTGGAGAGGGAATAGAACAAAAAATGACCTTTGACTACCACTTGTTAGCACCAGCAGTTTTATTGAAATTTGATTCCTGCGGGTCCGCCATTAACAGCAAAAACGAGATTGCAAGAAGGTAGGAATTAATTCAATAAATTTTTGAGAAACTTTGAGACGTTATTTATAGCCCGTGTTCTCACAAATGCAATAATGTATACAAATCGCCGGTAATGTAAATATTAAGGAAGTGAGAGACAAACAAATTAAAATTGTGTATTGTTTTTAAAAACCAAAAAGATTATAAAAATACGGCGTTTATGTCATCTTATGCAGTATAATTAGCACTATCCCTACCAAAAGTTTTAAGAAGAAATTTAGAGCCGTTTTTGAGAAATATTTATTTTTAAAATGTTTTTGTAATGCACATATTTCATGCACATTTACACGAAAACGACTAAAATTTAGGAAGAAATGTGCACAACGTCAATGAAAGAACTAATTAGAAAAACAAATTTTAATTGAAAAAAAAATCTGTATCTTCAATATAGTAGTTGTGAGGAGACGGCGAGAAAAAATTGAACTTTTGTAACTTTCAAAAATTCAAAGTTAACTGTAAAAATCGGGCCTAAGCCATCTTTAGAAGTGTATTTCAATCTATGCTTATGATTTTTTAATTGGAGCTATTTTTGAGAAAATTTTGAAAATGTTCTAGGGGCCTTATAAGGCATCCCCATTTGCCATAAGGCATTTTTGAATTTTTTTTTTTAGCTTTGCTAGCAAAGCTTTGAGTCAGGTTAGATTGACAGGGGACTATTAATTTTCGAAAAAAAATTTCGAATAGTTTAGACGCTAGTATTGTTCAGATGGACGGACGGATGGACATCTATAAAAAAATTTTTAAAAAAAATTAAAAAAGAAGACTTTTTCTGTATCGGGGGCCCCAAAACGTGTATTTCTGTTGAAATCCCGAAAACGATTTTCCGCAGCATTACATAACTTCATACTACATATATTACTTCGTATGTACGTACGTAAACGAGAAAGTGAAACTAATGTCGAGTTAGCGAAAGCCTTATCTAACGATTCCCAATCGGTCCACAAGATACTTGCCTGCTTCGCTTCTCCTACCGCATATTTGCCTCCGGGCCCCCTGCAGTCGCCCAGGACTCACCCGTCAACGCGCTAGCAGCGGCAGCGGTCGCGGTGCGGCATGAGGAAGGGGGGAACCTTATATTTTGACAAATTTTCACTTTACGACTCACCTCTTCATCCGATTTGGACGATTGAGACTGCGTTGGATTCAGGATACATTTCATCGGGCTATAGATTTGCATTTTAAAAAAATTCTTCCTGGAACTATGAAAAGCGATTTGAGAAATGAGATGAATTTTTTTAAATCTTCATAAAGTAAATTCTATTTTAAAAACGAATCAAATGCTGTTTACAGATAAAAAAATCTGATCATTTGTTTAGACGTTCATGTAAATTCTCCTAAGATAGTGCTGAGATTTATTGAATTTTCCCTTTTTTATTTATATTAAGTATTTTTTGGTACATTTAGCTTTAATTGTCATTTGAAGGGGATTAGTAGTCAGATAAATAATATTGTGTTAGTTATATCTGCCAAATAAATTAATTATTTTATGTATTATTGGCTCTATTATTTTCAATTTTGAATATTTTCTAAATTTGACATGAGATTCAGTGACCCCAAGTATTCCTCGATTAAAAATGTTTATATGGGATCGGCACCTTATTTGACTTTTGGCCAACTTTTCTGGCTTTTTTGCTAGTACTACGCACTGGCTCCAAAAACAAAATTCCTAGAGCTATCGAAAGTGCAGACGCAATGGAGTTTTCTTCAGAGTAAGTTATACTTTTATATATATTTGTTTGTCACTTTTTTCTCTTGGAATTGGCAATAAATTCACAAAATTATTTTTAAAAAAACATTTAACTTGAAAATATAAAAAAATAAATCTGGCAAAAGTAGAGAATATGGTACAACTTAAGAAAGTCATTTAAACAAACTGGGTAAGATTTTAATTTATAGTACATTGCATCCAGGATGTCTGAACACAGATCTTAAACATATAACCACTGTTAAATAGTAGGCCTACATGACATTTATTCAACAGAACTTAATACAGTCTTTGTACAAGTTGTTTATGTTGTGCATACTCTCAACATGTTTTTGTGTGTGTGCGTGTGTGCGTGTGCGCGTGTGCGCGTGTGCGCGTGTGCGCGTGTGTGTGTTTGTTTGTTTTCCCAAAATGTGAATGAACATTGTTAGTGTTGATGTAGTTCTACATACATTGACCTTGACAAACGTTTTGGGATGCATGCTGAAATTGGTAAGTAGCTTAAATACTTGTATTTATTCAGTGATCAGACAGAGCAAATTTTCAATTGGCTGTAAGCAACAAAATAGAAAATTTATACTTACATTAATTACAATACTTCGTCAACATTTCTTCTTGTTTTGATGATTGGAATAGGTTGTTTGAATGGATAAGGTACAACAAAGAAAAATAATACACATATCCAATTAAAAATATGATTTATTGCTTTTATGAGGTAATTCAAATATATATAATCTATAAGTTAAGGATTATAAATTACTTCATCTCAAAATTGGGTGTTTGAATGGATGAGGATCAAAGCCACAAAAATAAAACACACATATCCAATTAAAAATATGATTTATTGCTTTCATGAGCTAATTGTGAATATATAATTCAAGCAGGTTATAAATGACTGTATCTCAAAATTGAATAATAAATATTTTCATTTTATCTCAAAGAAGAAATCTGTATTGCCGTTTTCCCTGTCTTAGCAAGGGCATTTTTCTTGTCTAATGAGTATTTATTGGTTCTATCCTAAAAGATATATAAATGCTACAGTACACAATTATGTAGTTAGCCTCTTTTGGACATAGCTGCATGTGACATTTTTAATTTGTCCTACTGATGTAGACTTACTCTTCATGTACATGTGTTAAACACACAGTCATCTATTCCATTTGCAAAATTATCTACGATCTTTTAGATAAATTATTTTAGTTAAGTATAGCATCATCTAAACTGCCTCCTAATAAAATGAAATTATTTATTGCTTTGTACAGATCATGTTACAATATTATGGGGTGTCTGATTTTTAAGGAACTCAAGATACCTTGATTAACTACAATATTATTTATATTGAGTTAGCATCATTATTTCCCTGGCATAACTTTTACTTGTGGCCTGAGACATGCTTTGGGAGATATTGACTCTTGATTGGGTGGTGAAAAATGATGAATTAACTGGCAAATTCAGCCATCTCATCTTAATAATTTGAATGCACATATTTCTTATATAAGGTTGAGGTAGGTAGGTAATATCCATATTTTTCATAAAATGGGCTTGCCACAGATTGGGAGTCATTATTTAGGTGATTTTGGTGGAGAGTATATGGGGGAGCTGAAATATATTTTAAAATGACTATGAGCAAATAGTTTCATTAACAGCTATTTGCTTTCAATGAACCTGTACCTTGTGTGTGTTTAACTGCGTGTACTTTCCTTCACCAAAATAAAATATGTATTTTGTTAATACACAATTCTTTTATCAGTACCTAATATGAATTGAAACTAGAAAGTGATAAAAAACAGAAATTAATTCTTAATAGTAAAAGTTATTAAAAGTTGAGATAAAATAATAATAAAAATAATAATGATAGTAAATAATAATAATAATAATATTATAAATAATAATGTTAATAATATTTAGTAATAATTTATATTACATGATTTTTAACAAACAAAAATGGAATATTCCTTGCTGTGGGATTAACAGCACAATATTTGCTCAATATTCTGTACAAAATTATATAGGTAATTAACATTATTAGAGTATTTTTTTAAAAATATACCATTTATAGATGGAAATGGCATGGTTGTAGAGATAAGGAGATTTTTTCATCACTGCCTTCTATTAAACATTGGTGAAACGTTGAACGGCATGGCAAAATTTGTTTTCAACATTTCTCTTCAGTTTTTAATGATACGAAATTATTAATAAGGAAAGTTAGAATCAGAAATACCTATATTTAGCACTGATAAATTATACACCAGATTCAGGGACACATTGGCACAAAATTATCAGCACTTGCTCTGTTTTTCACATAGTTCCCTTTGTGATGTATAAAACAATTCTGATGTAATTCTCATTTACACAGGTAAACATGAAATTATGACCATCACATCATCTCTAAATTGTGTTTATCAAATACATAATAAGAGATCCATCCTAAAACACAAGAAAAATAAAGTTTGTTTTTTTCCTGTGTAGTTTGAGTTAGATGAGGTGAGTGTAAGCACACATCACATACAATTATCATCATTATAACATTGAAAAATATACTTTTGATATCGAACGCTTTTCCCACACAATAAAACTGGCATTACAACTTTACATAGAAATAAATTTAGTCAAAATTAATTTAATGCTCATTGTATCATGAAACAAGTTGTTTAAAAATGGAACTGTTGGGCAAATAACGTAATAAGAGATACAAAATACTATTTTTAGAAAAATTATTTTAGTTCACTAATATCCTAAATAAAGAAATGAATGTGAATTTTGAAATATACTTTCTTTTCACACATTTAACTTTATCAGAGAAATGATTAAGCATTGAACATCATTTATGAATTTGGGTAAAATTCAGAGATTCAGCTATATTTTTACGGAGAGCACCATTTCATGGATCACTGTTTTCTAATCTGATGAAAAAAATTGGAATTTAAAATTTTTTTTATTTGAATCATTTGTTCTAGTAGAGACAAAACTATAGAATATCTTTAAAATTCAGATTTTCATTTGCAACTTCAGAATTTCAAATACATATAAATACAAATTCATCAAATTCTTTGAATTAAGAATTCATTTCAAGTAACAATATTAGGATTTTAAAAAATGTTTATTAAAATGTCACTTGATCATACGACTCCCATGTATATGGGTAGTGGCAAAATTGTTGTATTACGATTATACTTCTTTTCAGAGGGTAGCAAACAAAAAAGGAGTATATTTTTTAAATTATTACTTTGTGTTTTTGCATTACTTTCTGAAGCCAATTTATTTCCTTGTCAATATGGTACCTCTTACAAAATGTTTTTGATGTAATGAGGGGGTTTCTCAAAACATGTTGTAATAAAGGTATCTACTTAATTTAAGCAATTTAGTGGAAGATTTATGTTATTTTTGTGCTGTGATGTCATGCATAGAAAAAAAATTAAAGGAATTTTTCCAGTCTTAACTGACAAAAATAGTCTTGATTGGTTTTATAGCATTGTCCCTACTAAATTCAAATAACATTCAATGGAATCAGTGAAAGGTTTGCAGAAATAGAACAATCATTGTTGTACTGTTCACTGAGCAAGTGAAACATCATTGTTTCAATATTTGCATTGTAATTGTTCTCACATTATTTGGCCTACATTGAAGAAGTCATTTATTCTCTGAATACACAATTCCAATAATCTCAAAATGGACGGAAATATGATCCATTTTGTCTTAATTTTTTTTTGATAACTTTAACTATTACCCCCATACTAATTCTAATGATATTATTAATAATTTGTAATATTTATCACAGCAATACACATAATGAATGACTCTGATAGAGATATTTTCATTGTTTCAAGTGCATCTATTTATCATGCCTTTAGTGATGTTGTTTTAGTTTTGACCCTACAAATATATTAATGTACATATATTAATGACATTATATTTATGCACAAGTTGCTTTCAAGAAAACATTTAAGTAATCTACATTTCTATAGTTCCAAATGTGTGCCATAATACTTGTTTCATCTTATTGATTAATGTTTCTGAATTTATAATTTATTAGATGTGTGGATATCAAGGCTCATATCCAGTAAACAAGAGGTTGCTACACACTACTCCTGAGGGTTAGAACCGACTCTTATGGTATCAAATTGTTATGATGAATCCTTCAGAGAGAACTTTAAGTAACTGTGGACAGATTGGTGTATTTTAATTCTATGAAGCAATATTCAGAATTATGTATGCAAGTAGAGTCAATATTTATTGAAAGTCATTGTATGTAATTAAGTGTTCAAACTTCTATTTGATGAGTGGTCAACCAGGCTTCTAGAACCCTTTCTATTGGAATGCTTTGAAGAAAAACTTTTCAAATACAAACAGAAACTGATAACAATAATATATGTTTTGTCTTGCAGAATTTAGACAAGAAATGCCACTTTGCACCTGTCTGTCTATATAGTGATCAGCTGAATTTTCAATGCACCATCTGTAGCACTAATGAGGCTACCAGGTAATTTGAAGGAAGTGAGGCAGTTGGCCATTACTTTTGTCTCCCAGGCAGAAGACCAACTGGCCTTATGAGTAACTCTTGTCACAGCATGAATTCAAACACTCAATACCACCCATACCCTCACCAGTTTGTACCCTATTGCTCCAGCCACAGGCTGCAACATTTTTGCACAAAACACAAATTTCTCTTACTCCACCAGGTATCAAACTTGGGTCCTTGCACATGAAAAGTGAGCACCATTGCCATGAGCCATACAGGAGCATTAATTTTATTTGGAATTTCAAATTTTTTTTTGTAATTGATACTCTATTTTTTCCATATCCTTGGTATTTCATCCCATGAAGAGTATATTAGAACGTGCTTGGAGTATCACTAGTCTTCCACTTTCTACTAGTGGACTACCCATTTGCTACAAGTGATCTGTGTGTGGTGATATCTAGTAAAGTTTTCTTTGATCTTCATGTTTACACTGACTTCATTAATAATGAAATGGACAAGACAAGGACAAAAGATTAAGGAAAGCAGATAAGAAATTAAACTAAATAAAAATAATTTCATAGACATAATGAGTCTTATTGAGAAGTTTCCTACACTTGCAAAAGGGAAGGTCAGAACAAGAGTGCATCTAAGTACTGTGGTGTCATATCTACAACCCCTAACCCATCAGTTGAGGCCACGTTTTGTAATACATTGTTAAGAATCATGAACTGAGTGCTGAAAAAGGGCAAGTTTGATTTTTATTTCTTAATATCAACTACTAATTACACCGATGTGCAAATGTTTCACAAACATTTAGCAACACATCGTAGTTCTTCTCATAATCAGTGATAGGTATTTTATTAACCCAGGATCCTCCAGCTACATTTTCTGCACATTTCAATACTAGTTCAGTATATTCAGAACTTTATATTTTGTTGCAACCAAAAGTTAAATGTATATACACACTTGAACTGTAGATCAAAATATATTTGCACTTCACTAATACAATTAAACATTGTTTTGCACCTTGAAAGAAAATGGATTCATTGATTGAAATAAGGTTTTCTATGAAATTAATGTATCAAAAATTACAATGAATCACAAAATTAAATAACATTGAAAAATAGAATTTGAATTAATTCTGAAAGATTTAGATAGGTACAGTATTTGTAACAGACAGAATTTGGACACCATGATTTTTATTTTCACATAGAACTGACTTTTCAGAATGGCTTCATCTATTTCAGGAAGTGTGAAATTAATTTTCTTAATTAGAAAAATATTGTCTGTTTATTATAAAAATATTAATCAAATCTGTTTTAAAATAACAAATGATGGAAAAAATCATTTTTAGCCATAATCCACAATTTTCACAATTGTATCATCTCTACTCAATATGACCACTCCCTGGTTAGAGGCAGTCCACACTGAATTTACATTCAGAAACTCAGAATTTCATCAGAACAGAATGTAGCTAACTGATGAAACATAAATGTGAGATGCTACATGTCTAATTGCTTTGGAGCTAAATGGGGTGCTTGTACATCACTTTAGGTGTACATATTGGGGCAAGGAGAACATTCAGAACAATGGCGTGAAAATAACGAAACCAAACACATATTGAAATGTATCAAACGAAATTAAGAAAAAATATTAATACGCTTATATAATAATACAGGCAAGTAGGTTCCGCATAGCAAGTCAGCAAGTAAAGTTCTAAGCTCAGTTAAGAGCCCCCAAAACCAATAATTATACAAGAAATAAAATCTTGAAAGAGCATCTGCTGAGTGTAGGCCGAAATCTATGAAGTTCATTTGACAACAGTGCTCCAACTACTGGACTGCGGGTAGACCACAGAGACGGCGGCTCCTCAGGCGGGAACTGCACTCGCGGCCGCTAATAGAAAGCTGTTTAAACTGCGAGAGAAACGGGAGGAGTGTCATGCCAAAATAGCGTGAAGATTATGACGATGTGTATGCTGTAAGGCAGGGGAAACGGGAGGACCCCGAGAAAACCTGCTGCGACCCGAATCTGAACCCCCGCGCCCAGAAGAGGTGAGCGCTCTATTCCACCAAGGCTGTTTCCAAAGAACGTTCAAAAAACATGTCATGCAAGATGTGAATGCTCGAAGTTGTAGTGGAAAGGACCTCGCTGACACGTTGCGGCGGTTCATCCCGTAGCGATGTTTCACAACACAACTATGAAGTGTATCCGAGCCGGTCGTCTCCGCCGTTAGTTCCACCACGTCCTATTGCCTCGTCCGCCGCAACCACAAGATCGCAGAGGGCGTCAGGTCGGGGAGGACAGCAGCCCCCACTAGAACATCGGGACGAGGCACAACTGGCAGCGGGGAGTGTGATGTGGAGGGCACACACGCACGTGTTACGTTGCCTTCCATAAAACGAAGTTATACGTAACAGACGTACACAGCACGTTCATATCTTTGACCACGTGAATGAGTGGATACTAATGAAAACAAAAGTTTACAGGAGAGAAATATATGATTATATGATCATCTGTGATCATTTGAACAAGTATTCTAGCGTAAATAAACGAACCACTAAACTGATTGGTGTTAATCAATTATCTCAAATCTTTATAGCGTTAATAATTAGACATTTCATCTTGTTAGAGTTTTGTGATTTTACGAAAGTTACGATACGTTCGTAAATTCACATGCACACATTACTCAGCAACTCTGGTGTAACCAAGACATTGGCAGCAACATGACATGTGACAGCGTTGGTTATTGTTATGTTAAAATAAACTGCATCAGTTAAATTAGAGTAAACCCGAAGATGAGAAAACATAATTGCTGAAACGTCGTTTTGGTAAAAAACAGTGTACATGAAAATGTAAAACTATACAATTCATTGTTGCTGAGTGTTTTATTTGGACAATGTTTTCCCATCCATTTGATTAGCCTAAAAAGTGGACTTATAATAAAATAAGTAAATTTCGCAAGTAGCTGCATTTTCTTTCGCTGATCAGAGTAATTTTAAAGGGTGACGTTGGCCTCGCATTTGTGTACACTCTTTTCTTCCGAAGACACTGAAGAAACGACGCGAACGTAATTGTAACGCATTCACTCAAACCGTTTGTGTTACTGCGACTATCGTTTTATCCCGCATAAGTCACATAATTTGCTATGATTATAAATTGAAATATCTAGTGTTGTTTCGTCATATTTTACTTTCTTATAAAGCTTTTCCGACCATCTTCAATAATACAATCCAATACTTCCATGATCAATTGTACAAAAAGGAGAACAATAAGTGAAATAACTGAATTTGGTACATGAATGTATCACTTGTATTTCTTCTTCTCGGTGTACAATTAGTAATACAGAAAGTTCTGATTTTATTGTAGCATTGAAGGTGGTTTCAATGCAGCCGAAAACGTCTTATGCGAAATTAAAAAGAATTATAAAGAAAGCACTCCAGATATTTCAGTTTCTAATAACGAGAATATCATAGACACAACACCACTTCTTACTAGTATTCCACAGCAATAAATCCAATTACACTAAAATTGCACTAAATAACCTTTTTAACCACACCTGTCGCACACGGGTGCCAAATTTCAAAAGGAAGACTGCAGACTGGAAGTATCTGGGGTTCATAAAAACTATATTTGCGAATACCTCACCAGCGTCTGGGGAACTGAAGTCCCATGAACCACTTCGGGTGCGCTACCGTTCCCTTGTAATTGATTTGCAGTTGATGCAAGAAATTCGTAAAGAAAATACGCATGTCAGACATTACTAAAAATAATAATTTTTTTATTTATTTAAGAGCAAACGTGCAATAATGAGAAACCGTGCTGACAAGGGAGTCTTGAAAATGATGCTGTAGGGTTCCGGATCACACTAACAATATTTTTAAAATATCACATTAAAAACAAAATTTAACCAAGGCTAAAATGGACATCACATTACCACGCCAAAATTAGAAAATGAGATATCCTAAGATATATATATATATATATATATATATATATATATATATATATATATATCTTGAAATTTATTGATCTTATTTTTTCTGTCTTCTTCTGTTACGGGACAGCTTTTCTTTTATTACCAGAATCATTATATATTGCGCTAAACTCTTACTGCGCTTCTCACACATTTCACCCTATTCTAGTTTTTTGATGTACGCACTCACTGCGGGCAAGAACAATAAATTCAATACAAAAAGTAGTTAACCTCTTTATATGTTCAGCATTTGTTAATAAAAACACAAACGATGTTGCTTTAGAAATGAAAATAACATTGCAGCATTCATTGAACGTGTTCGTGTAGTAATTTCATACACTTTCCTTTACTGACCTGTGACTCTCTGTTCTCTTGTCCTTCTTTTACTCCCATAGCCTATTTAGTTATGCAAAGTCAAAACAGTTAAACATTTGGGACGTACTATGGGAAGAATGTCGTACATGTGCATTCTTATAATAGGAAAAATGTATATTCCTCACAATCCTTACTGATTTTTTTAGATTTATTCCTATGCATATAATGCAGAATAACATAATAACAATAAAAACTCAGAATATTTGGTTCGACATATTTTAGTCTAAAACTGATTCAAAATTAGTGGATAATTCATTTGTCTTAAGAACGCAAATAAGAATTACTAATTGACATAAATTTGGTAATCTTGAGTATGAGAAGGTTGCGTTTTTTGAGTTTATGTGGTCGTCTACGTTCGTTGCTGTGACGCAAGGTGGAGTGGATATGTTAAAGTAGACAACTGAAATCTCTGAGAAGTAGATGCGTTGATGGTCACTCACTATTTTAGCAAAAGTATCATGTAATCTAGTGTGTAATTTAAAGTCCAAAAACTTGAGAAACACATCCGCTTTACTGAAGATTTTCAATGCTTATTACAAAGCTTTTCTTGTCAGGAAGAAATTTAATTATTTTTCAAATAGCATCTGTAATATCGGATTTAATTAGAGAATTCTACCTTCAAATATGTCGCCAAAATAACACGTGCTTTGTAAAACGGCGAGTTTTGCCAGAAAACAATGTTTGCCTGAAAATGTATGACATTTGTGATCGTTTTTGACGAAAAGTAGCACGTCACTGAATGTCTGTGAAACAACTGCCTGTCTGCAGGAAATTCTAATTTTGAAATATGCATGAAACATTTAAAGGGCCGTTCAAAGACGTGTTGAGAGAATAGAGTCACCCATTGTCGTCGCTGGCGAGGAGGCGGGGGCGTGGTTGGGACCCCCTCCCCAGCATTTTAAGTACATCCAGCAGTTTTAGTCTTATTTTGCTTTTTACCAAAGACATTTTCAGTACAACATACTGTCATTATCTTCAATTGTTATGTAAACCGAGATGTCTTTGTGCCACTTTTGGAAGATTTTAGTAAATGACTTATTTATTTTTCACTTAATCAACTAAGATATAGCAGTGTACGGAATTTAAAAACATGCTTTGTCTATTTTATGTGGTGATATATATTGAAATTAATGTTTTTGAAAAAAAATGTTACCTAAACTTGGCATAAAGACACGTCATAAGACTCAGGTTTCACCTTTTCTACATGATGTCTTTGTAGCAAAGAATTAATCAGTGTTACAAAGTTTAAAACTTTATGTAATGAATATTTTGTAAGTTATTAAGTAAACATTTTGAGATTGGCAATGATAACAGGATACGTATCATTTGCCTCAAATCCCTTTTAGCTCTGAATTAGTTGAGAGTCCTCTTTTTTGGTTTTATTTCTGGGTTTTGAATTTACTGGATTGTATCATCAAGTTTAAAAAAAACATTCCTATCCTGCTGCCATTTCTGAAGCCCCTTGGATTTCTGTAAGACATTTATCCGTGCTGAAGTCCGTTCCGTGGCAGTGACGTGGGCGCATGGAGAGTCCAGACTGAAGGAGGGAGGAGGACGGCAGAAGCGGCCGCGCCTCGTACGCGGGCGCCGTGGTCACAGTGGACTGAGCGCTGCCAAAGAATTGACGTCATACACTTGCAATGCAAATCTGTATTAATAGACGATGCTCAACAACAAAGAGTTGATGTGGCTTCTGTAAAAATTCCATTAACGTACCGACGCTTCAGTAGCATGCATCTGGAATTCTTAGTCTTTTTTGAACAATTCTCGTTCATTAAATTATGAAGAAGAAGGAGAAGGAGAAGAAGAAGAAGAAGAAGAAGAAGAAGAAGAAGAAGAAGAAGAAGAAGAAGAAGAAGAAGAAGGAGGAAGAGGGAAAGATAGGAAGAAAGAAAAAGGAGAAAAAAGAACAAACCAACAGAATCGATTGAGAAGCTTCATATCCGACAGTAGTATGAGTTGGGTTTTGAGGTCAATCATTCGTCTCCACATTAAGAATCTTCCAAGGGAAGAGGCAAAAAATGTTAGTTATTTGTAGTAATTAACTATTTCGATCATTTATGTAGTAGTTAAATACATTTACTCACACTGTATTTCTTTCATTTATTTGTTGCTATTCTAATTTACAGAAAATGATTGAATCATTTTAAATTTTGATAGAATAAGCATAGAAAATATTTGATCATTGTTTTGAAAAGTTCTGCCACCATTACTTAGGAAGCAAAATAATTTAGATATCGAGTCATTCATTCGTTTATTGCAAGTATTATTTTTACGTTCATCTCTGGATTCCCTTTTACTGAACAACAATGCTGATTTAAATTACACAGCGTTCGTCGCATTATATAACTGTACGTCTCAACTTGCGATATGAGCATCCGCTTGCGGACGCCGCGAGGCCGGGAACAGACACAATGACCTCACCTGTTTTAAGCCACCGCATTTTAACTGAAAAAAAAAAACACCAGTGTGTTCCTCATAGTATTAGCAATAAATACTACCTTTATTGTTATGACTTCAGAAACATAGATTCCCGAAGAACGTTATTTGTTTTATTTTGTCGATTTCGTTGCAGCCTGTATATTACCGCAACTTACTGCGCATTTCCGAGGCCTGAAGAGCTTTTATGGAGCTCAGTAACGTCATTTGTGAACTGCGAGCCATAAGTTCTGACCGCCTAAAATCGGGCGCGATCGCAGGGCCGCTCGCGAGGCAGGTTTCTCGTAATTTGCACTCCAATGCCGTCATTCATAAATTTGCGTGTTTGTTCGTATGTCAGCAAAAGAGTAGATTTTTCTTAGGCAGTACTTAAAACTATCCTCAGAATTTCAACTTACTGTAAGCACAACTCTTTGGACGTTATAGGAGAGAAATCGCCAAGAAACTGCTGTGCAGAAGCGAAACGATTCTCATACGTAACCGTGTTAGATACTCAAATAGACATGCAATATTACCAGCTTGTTCAGCACTTTTCAAAACTCATACATACAAATTTTTAAGTGCGTGAAGCATTGCAAGAAATGGTTTCGCGACAATTAGTATTAGACCTTTCATGACCTTACTGTCTGTCGAAGCACGGAAATCGCCGCGCTGGCGGCGGTGCTCACGATCCGACCCTGCTGCCGTTACGTGAGCCGCGCAGCCGCTACCGCATGGTGTCAATTGCCTCGGAGGACATGTAGTAAGTAGGGTGACAGAAACGGGTGTTGACGAGGCAGGGTTAGACAGAGAAGAAGGTCGAACACATCCAAATACAATTATTCCAGAATATGGGTCCCTGAAAACGTTACCTCGATATACGATTAAATAAATAAATAAATAAATAAATAAATAAATAAATAAATAAATAAATAAATAAATAAATAAATAAATAAATAAATAAATAAATAAATAAATAAATAAATAAATAAATAAATAAATAAATAAATAAATAAATAAATAAATAAATAAATAAATAAATAAATAAATAAATAAATAAATAAATAAATAAATAAATAAATAAATAAATAAATAAATAAATAAATAAATAAATAAATAAATAAATAAATAAATAAATAAATAAATAAATAAATAAATAAATAAATAAATAAAATAATTATTTTAAAATCTCAAATCATTATATAATTTGCAGGTATTATTAAAACGATTTTTTGCGTCATATTGCCCCTTCGCAGAAGAGTGAGAGGGATTGTAGTTTTGAGAGATTAAATATAATTTATATTATGACAGCCTTCTAATATGTGACATAAAATAAAAATTATTCTTACAAGGGACTTATCAGTAGTAGCAGGTCGAAATTTATCCTCATTTGTCTATAGATTGATATTTACTATCTCTGTGTTCTATGAAAAAATTTGCTGCTCACGCTCTGGAGGTAACTGAAAAAAATACCTAAATTTCACACTTTTCCCGACGCAAATCGTCGTTAGCGCAGGGTTTGTGAAGTCTGACAAGAGCTGAAGCAGTATGCGCAAACAGTATTGAGTCGGTGAGTGTTCAAGCCTTATACAGTGGCTCTCACAATTGGACGTCCACCTTTAATGATACTATCAATTCTTCTCACATTAATATTTCTAGAAATAAAATATATAATTTTGATATTTAAGGTTTCCTGGAAGGACTAGTGCAATTTGAAATCAGAAAAATGCTTTATTAGACATAAAATTAAATATTTTATGTGATAACTGCAAATAAGCGTTGCACAGAAATAAACGTACACCATCAAATCCCCTTTGAGAAGTACCCATAGAAAATTTTTTCTCGGCCCAAAAGTAGTGACAAACATATTAGTCGATGGCCAGATTTGCGGAGAGTAACATAGAATTGAAAATGATCCCGAGAAAGAAAATAATGGTGGAAGAACGAAGTCTTTATTATGAATTTAGTCATGAGAGGAAGATCTCTATGAGGTACTGTGAAGACATTGGGAGGACCTCATTCAACTCTTCAAGGTACAGGAGACGAATTCAAGGTCGAGGGCAGATTAATTAACAAAAGTGGTAGATTCCGAAAATCGACACTCGTAGAAGGAGATAAAACAAATATTGCAAACATATCAGCAGGAATCCTGGCCAAAATATTAAAATGACTCCGTGGGTGGTTTCAACCACAAGAAGAAATGTATTCACAGAAACAATCCCAGCACAGTAGCCAAGTAGAAGCCTTGGATTAGCAAGGAAAATCGGAGCAATAGATTGTAGTTGGCGACATATTACAGAAACCACCCTGTGGAGTTCTGGGAAATTGTGATTTTCAGTGATGAACGTGAAATCGAGATACTTGGATCAGATGGGCAACACTGCGTGTGGAGGAAGGTTAAAACAGCTTTAGAAGATAAAAAATTGCAAGCAACTGTAAAGTACGGCGGGGGCTCCGTTATGGTATGGATCTGCATGTCTGAGTCAGGTGTAGTGAATCTCAATTTTATTGATTCCACGGTTGACTAATTTAGATATTTATCAATTTTAAAAAGTAATGTCAAACACAGTGCAGCAAATCTTGGACTGGGGCAGACATAATACTTTCAGGTGAACTACGCACGCATCCACACAGCGTAAATTGTGAAGTCATGGTTGCTGTATAATATACCAAAGCGCCTTGAAACGCTGCCACAATCGCTTGATCCTATTGAGATCTTGTGGTAAGAATGGGAAAAACGTGTGTGGAAGCATAAAGTTTCAAATAAACAAAAGCCCAAGAGGGTCCTTGCTGAAGAATGGAAAAACTCGTGCCTGAATTTACAAGGAAATTGTAGGATCATTGCCAGCAAGACTTGAGGCTATTGTTCCTACTGGAAGTCGTTCCACAAAATATTGACTCATTATTTTTCGTTTTTCTCGAAGACGAATTGCCAGTGTACATTCATTTTGTGGTAAATTTTTGTGGATATGTTTGTAATGCAGGAGTGAAGAATGTTTGCCTTTATACTTACATTTGTTTTGTGCCACACGGTTTTGCAATAAATATTTTTTCTACGACAGTATTTTATTACATAATGTACGATCAATTTTGAGAGCCACTGTAAGTAACATATTTTGATCCTTTCCTCTTAATCGAATCTTCTATTAAGCGCTCAAGAACAATTTATATAACAATGTTGAAATCATTTTATAAACACAATTAAAAACCATTATTGTAGAAAATAATGTAATATCACTTTTACACTGATTGAAATCAAATTGTACGACTCTTTATAATTAATTGAATTTTTTAAACAAATACTACACATAACAGACATAAATAAATGAGTTACAATTAAATTGTTACAGACATTTAATATTAAGATTATCCATTGTAGATTCACAACCATGTACTTGAAATTAGAAGTTGATATCACGGGATTTGATCAGTGTAAAATTAAAAAAAATAATGTTTTAATTTCCTCTGATTAAGATTATCATTATTAGATTGAAATTGTCCAAGAATTTGCACTCACATAACCAAAACTCACGTAGGTGTTAAAACATCACAAAACAAAACAATACAATTTTTCCGTATTATGGGCGGAAGTAGGTTATAAACAACGAACAGCTGCCACTGCATGCATCAGAATTTCTTTCTCACTTTCTCAGAAATATATTCAAAGATTTTGAATTACTCTAAATTTTCTCTCCTTTTGTTCTTCGGATGCATACTTTAGGTTAGTATTTATGTTAACTCAGAACGATATTCTGTGAAAACATTACAACTGTCTGAAGTAATGCCCGGAAATGTATATAGATTTTTATAACTGGGTGTTTCAGATAAAGTGCATAAACGCGGTCAGATGTGAACCCTGGGTCTAACACGCCGGTGCTCGGCGCTTGTGTAAAAAAACGTCCCCCTGCAAGGTCAGCTTACCAACTCGTACTCGAACCACTATTGCTGGCTGAAGGAAAGACAGACGGGGAAAACAAGACTTCAGAGCAGACGTTTCATTATCTTGATTCAATATTCAATTATTCTTACTAAGAATTATAAAGTGTAACAGTGAAATCAACATTTATCTCCGAGAACCAACCTTCTAGAATGCGACCAACGCTCTTTGGGGACCGCTACCAGCTATTTTTTGTTTTTTTTTTTTTCAACACGTCTCATCCCTTTTGGACATCGAGCGTGCATCTATACTTCCTTCATTCTTTACTTCCTTCATCTCACGAGCCGCCACTACAGGATGGATTGCAATGGCAGAGACAGAGAGGGAGATAAATGGAAGCAGTTTTCGTCAATAAACTCAGGGTCTATATACATAACTGGCGTAATCCTCCTTTAAGTTTTTGTCTTTTGTCTCGTAACATCGCAGTCAGTCAATGCCTTAATCCCTTCGGCCAGGGACTCAGAAATATTGATCTTAAAAGTGGACAGAATTGTATTTTTTTGAGACATTTATGACTAGTATTTTTCTACATGTTCATTGTATAAAATGCCCATTTGTGGATAGCATCTCGCCACAGTTTTATGTCTAAAGACGCAGTCTTGTATTTACAAGATGTGTCACCGAGATACATGTGTCACATAGATGTGTCACAAGATGTGTTCCTCAGGGCATTACGCCCTGAGGAAGGTCGCAGAATGGCGACCGAAACGTCGGCACCTTCGCCATGGACGCGGCGTCACCCGGTCAGCCAATTAAATACTGACTCCGGTCGCGGAAGCCTACGCTCTAACAATTTCGAACGTTTGTATAACTTCATATTTAAACGAAATCTCTCTCTATATATATACATATATATATATATATATACATATATATATATACATATATATATATATATATATATATATATATATATATATATATATATATATATATATATATATATTTGATCCATGGTTGCAATTGATGTTACTTTTGCATTCGGTCTTTTTCATCTGGTTTTGTTCATAGTAGGAGTATTAAGTTTGAGGAATGATTCGACGCTGCCCTTGCCCGGAGTTGCTCGGGGATTCTCGCGCAATGTCCCACAAAACCCTTTTTGTTAGTCAACGTCACTATAGTATACACCTCTGGTTTCTGGACAATATTGTCTTGAAGTTTTCTCTTCTGAAATGTCCAGATGGTTGTACTAGTGAGTAGAATATAGCTGAAAGTATTTTTAAGTATCTTTGAAGAAAATATCTACTTTTCGGATTCATTTGACAAAATACGAAGATTTGTAAAGTGACAGAATTGAGGTGGATATTATAACAGTACTGTATCGTTCTGAGCAGTCCTGCTGATCGCGCCCGACATTAAACCATGAGAACATTAGCCCGACAGCCGGCCGTCAGAATTGCAATGTACTTTCTGTTTGTTGTTTCCTTCCCGACAGCTTCCCGACGAGCCTACAACAGTGCTTCAATTATTAGAAATGCTCACTAAGTTCCAGTGGCAAAGGCTGCGATGAAATTAAAAAAATACAAAAACCGCTTCTAAACAGGAATCGATGCTTCTGAGGCCAAAGTGACAGAGGAATAATTTATTGCTAATATTATAAAGAATATATTTGTGTGTATTTTTACCGACTGAAATGACTCACTGTATATTTGCGCGATGTTGATAAATACCAATTACTCACCAATCGGAAGGAATTTAACTTTTCTGATTAATGACAACTGTAAAAAATGATTAAGAGAATGCAGTATCTATCTCATCTTCAGAAAAACTGTTTTAATTGCTTGCATTCAAGTTGTTTTAAGTAATAAATCTCCTATAATGATATTGTCTATTCATCAATTACCAAAATTCGCATTATTAATTTTGTTGAATGACGAAGTGAAACGGTTGGTTATTTGAAGTGTTTGAGAACTCTCGTATGAAACTGTCCACCTGTTTCGAAACACGACTTCAGCTTGAAAAGTACTCCACAACGAAGATTTGAATCGTAACAGATTTGAAATGTGCAAAATGTACTATGACAAAACAGAGACCTTTGTTCCTGTCTTCTGTAGCTACAGATAGATACTTTGTAAATAGCAGTTCCCCCCCCATCCGAATTTTCTATCAATGCCGCTCATTGTCATTGGGACTTTTTATTATTTTCAACGAAAGGAAAACGTTGGAAGCCCGTCCTTCAGCTTCACGCTAACGCTAGAAAAGATGAACATCTGTTTTCGAGGCCTCACCAATAATTCCCAACAAATGCATTATACATGGTTCACAACAGGTTATATAATGGTAGAACCAAACGAACACTACTCTTCAAATTAAATATATTCATTAATAACAATAAAACAAAAGTTCAAAATAAGAATTGTATGAATCAAAAATAAATGTAACCAATGTTGATGGTTAATTGATTAATAATTTATAATCAAGCTATTGATGAATACATTTCATTATATATATTAGTGTGTGTGTGTGTGTGTGTGTGTGTGTGTGCATATGATGAGTAACAAAACTTGTGTAACTTCAGGGATAGAGGCCACAATATTTTCAATTTGAGGTTGAATATATTCCGATGTTGCACCCCAAATGTACCTTTTATAACAGAATTATCTAAATTATTATCAGAAAAATATGTCATTCCGGCACATCCATTTAATTTAATTTGAAACGACAATTCATAATCTCTGAACTCAAGAGTTAAAATTATTTGTCTGAAAGTAATTAATTAAAATGTGTAATTATTCATAACTATGAATAACACAACAATCCTTTGAGTATTGTGAGGGTTGCGGGGGGGATTGCGAGGGAACAGCGTCGAATTAAAATAAATAACATAAAAGTCATAAGTGCAATGGAACATTAGGTCGAGCAATACGTGAGCGATAATTGAGCACAGAGTTTCGATTAAAGGCCCCCCACGTAGTAGCCAAAGAACAGTATTGACTAAATAAGGGACACGCTACGCAAAAGCTCATAAGTGGGTTGGCAAGGAAGTAAAAAAATTATTGAAAATGTTTTAAAGAAAGAGCAGAAGTGGCAACGCGGAGTAGCCATAGAGGGAATTTGAGTCCCTTGGAACACACAGACATGGAGGATCATGAGTGAGTATTCATTGTTTCCGAGAGTATTCGTTGTTTCCGTTTCAACTTCATAGGACATCAGTCCCGTCATCGCATATTATATCCTGAGAAATATCAGCGTTCTTTCCGCTGGATACACGTCGGATTGCGGGGTTTTCCCCTCCAGGTGCCTGTGTCAGCGGAGTATCGCCCCAACCGAGACAAGTTCTAAGCTCCTGACTGGTCTCCCAACATGTGGGTCAGTGTTGTGCATGTGAGTCTAAATTTGAGGAGAGGAGGGGACATGCATGGGGAAGAAGAGATGGCGCGTAGTCCACAGCCTATTTCTTTCAGTTCAAGTGCAACACTGATCGGGGAAACGAAGGAAAACTACCGTCCTGGGAGGTTCGTTTAAAAAGAATGAATGGGGAATTGTGGGAACGCGCGGCCTCACGAAGCTTTTCCTGCCATCTTATTATTACTCAACAGCTACTCATTTTTGAAAAGAAAGTGCATGACATCATTTTAATATCTAAAATTGAGGGATAAATTGCATTGAGAAATAAATCCATGGCTTTAATATTGGAGGAGTAGGAAGGGTTCGAAAGAAATGTGAACGTTTGCAATTTTCAAATTTTCAGACATTTTAAAGGCATTGGGAATTAGGGAATTATATCTTACAAAAGCACTCTCTTCTATTCAAGCAAATAAATTAAAGAAAAAAATCCGCAGGTATTTTCAAGATAATTTTGAAAATGCCTCAGTGGCTTCGTGTAAAGTACTCCCAAAAATTAAATATCTTAATCAGTGGCGGTTGGTGCCCCAACAGATGGGAGGTTGCACCTCCATCGAATGACGGAAATGTAATTTCCAAGATTCAAAATACGAAAATAAAATAAATATGTAATCAATTCAAATTAATTAAAACTAAGTTGAATAAAAGCCTATATTGAATCATTACTTACATAATTTAATGCGTCGTGATGTGTCCGGTATACTATACTCCTCCCGCGCACGTGGTTCTGGCTTTGATTTCCACTGGACACTTAAGTTCGACTTCAGCACATCGCAACAAGCACTATTGCTTCGACACGTTTCACACAAAAAATAATTTTATTTCAAAAACATCACTACCCTGGTATATTTTGAAAAAAAGCCCTTCCACACACACGCTCATATTCCACCAGCGCTCTCCGTGGTGTAACTGCAGCCTACTGCATATGTCGAGAAAGGGACTTCTAGATCGGGCAACTTTACACAAAGAATTCATCAAGTGTGCATTTCTTCTGATAGCATAAAGGTCGCTTAAAAAGGGCGCAGGTCCTCATTTTCGTTGCAATCTCATTTTTCATAAATTGCAAACGTTCAATTATTTTTGGCGCCTTTCCACAACTAAAATATTGAAGATAGAGATTTTTATACTTAACGAAATCTGTTGTGCAAAGATAGATATTGAAATGAGGTCAGAAACAATTTTTTGAAAATATGAGTAGTTTTCAAATAATTACGCGAGAAGTTTAGACACTTTTTAGACAATTATTTTCTCAATTCTGGGTCCAATTTTTTAGTTTAAATTTTATGCTCGAATGTAGTAAAAGACGGTAAAAATGGCGCGTATTCTATTTTATCAAACTCTCTGTATTTTTGGAAAATTGCTAAAATTTACCATCGTAAAAGTGCAACATTGAAAATAGAGATTTTTCTTAAATAAAATCTGTTGAAAAAATAGATGTTTAAATAAGGTCATGTACTTAAAAAAACGAGTAGTTTTCACGTAATTTCTGATTAGATTGAATATATTTTATTCCCCAAAACAGCCCCACATTTTTGTTTATTTTTTTCTAGGATACAATAAAAAAAGCTTAATAATTTATGCAGGTCTCTATTTTAATTTATGCAGGCTGAATTTTCTGAAATTTTGAAAATTGCAAAGGTTAGAAATAATACGAGAAAGCTCGTGCTATTGAAGCACCACTACTTGGCTTTCTAATGTACGTAGTGTAGAGAAAATTGTGTAATGCTGCAAAATATCGATGTGTTGTTGGCTTTATTTCATTCTCTCTCAACATTCGCCACACATAATGAGACTGATGATAGCAAAGCCGTCGAAAGTCGGCTCTCTGAATGATTATAAGTTGATAAATGTGTCTTAATGTAATAAATGTATTATTATTATTATTATTATTATTATTATTATTATTATTATTATTATTATTATTATTATTATTATTATTATTATTAGCAACTGATGTACGTCCCGGCAGGTGGAGTTTTCGACCATACACGAGATACCAGCAAGGCGAGCTCCTCTCATCGGGGTCAGCAGAACGTGAGGGCCCCCGCGATAACACCTACATGAGAGATCAGGAACAAACAATCATGTCCACGTCGGGTCTCGAACCCGCGACCCTTCGGACCTTAGCGCTCTACGCGTATGTAACCACCTCGGTCATCTAGGTCAGTGAATAATTTCTTCCAAAATTACAAAGTTTACAGTTTCGTAATCCTCTCCTACAACTACATAACTGAAGGTAGAGATTGGTTTTGTAAATAAAATTTGTTTTTCAAAATTAGATTTTTAAGCAATGTCATATACATTTAAAAAAATATTAGTAGTGTTTGCATAATTTTGAGTTATATCGTTGTGTTTCGAAATGTTAGTAGGATAGAAGGTACTGAATAATAATATTGCGTAACCTTTACGAGAAAGTATGATGAAATGAGAGTATAATGAGGTATAACTTTTTTATAAGATAAAGCTTGTTTTTTAACGTAATTTATAGGTGTAATAATGACCTATTAAATAAATAAAATATAGTACGTATAAATACGTTTATTAATGTAATCACTAAGAACTTTGAGTTAATGCGACTATAATAAATAAGAACAACTAGTGGTGTTACAATACACATACTTTCTAGTGTTATTGGTAATGGGTACGTTTTATAATATATTCCTAACACATCAGCTACCACTTTAAAAACTCCTTACCAAACGGGGCGTGAAGAGTTAAGAAATATATATCTTTAATTTTTCTGAAAATTCATAAACGTAAATAAATAGGTCTTTCTTCTTTGAAATCAGTGAATTGTTTTCTATTCTTACAAAATGACTACAGGATTTTTTTGAACCTTTTTGAAAATTTACATGTTTCAATTTCTTAAAAATAGCTTTTTATATTATTTAAAATTACCCCAAAACTCCTGAAATTTTGAAAGAAATATACACGACATTATTTAAAGACCTAATTTTGAAGAACAGGTTTCATTAAGAAAGAAATCTTGAAAAATAAAGATAGTCGAAAGGTTTCAAAGATATAAACTTTTTCAGTCTTAGGAAGTTCAAAATTCAGAAGTTCCAGTGAAAATCGGACTTATAAAAGTACTTTATGTAGTAGGGCTTTGTGTACAGTGCCCCCCAAAATTAAAATGTCCGTTGCATATTCGAGAAATCGCGACATCAGCCAGAACGAATAGGAAATATTAATTCTAGTGAAAACCAATGGCAGCGTGTAGGCCGCACTTAGGCTGCACGGTAGGATACGATAAACGGTCGGCACGGATATTCGATAAATATTTTATAATTTGTTAGGAATATACATTTTCATTTGAATCAAATTCAATATTCAAGATATTGCAGCAATATCGATGTATATGAAATCATTTTGAACCAAAGAGAGCCCAACGAGCACTCACACGAGCGTCTGGTTAGCGCTGCGCGGCGTCCAAGGGAATACCAATATTCTGTCTTCGTCTGACACTAACTGTTTCTTAATTTTTATAATTTCGCGTTGTATTGAAAGTTCACAGGTTCAGTGAATTGAATTGGCATTGAATACATTATTTATTATGTTTGGAGAATTTGTTTTTATTTGTTATTAGGTTTGTTGATAGAAAATGTGCACTTGAATTCTTTATGTAAAATTGGCCGTTCTAGAAAGAAGTTCCTTTCTATCACTCACGGTGGGTACATATTTCCGGCTGCAGTTATAGTTGAGTTACAGATTGAGAGCGCTGGTGTGAATTCGAGTGTGTCAAAAGATCTTTCATTATTAAATATATTCTAGGGCAGTGAAATTTTCGAAGTAAATTTTTTTTTTGTGTGTAAAACGTGTCCAAGCAATACTGCTTGTTCCAAAGCGCTAGAGCGCGATTACCGGTTTTTTGAAACCAAGTTCTTTCTTGTTTTGTTTGAATTATTTTACCGTCCATTGTCTCAATGCATAACTAATAAAAATCTTCAATACCCAGTGAAAATCAAAGTCAGATTCATGTGCGCGGGAGGTGTGGATAACTGACATGTACACTACACTTTGCATAAAATTATGTAAGTAATGATTCAATATTTTTTTATTAAACTTAGTTTTAATTAATTTTAATTAATTAATTTACATGAATTGCTTACATTTTATTACATATTAGTGTTCTGAATTTTACGCGAAAAAGGCTCTCGGCAACAATCTATAACGGTGAACAATTGTATTAAAGACTGTTTTCTGTCTTATTCATATCGTACTAGTATTACTTAAGAATCTTAAATTCATGTAACACCTACAGAGGAACATCAAATCATAAGGTTGAAACGTTATGGAGTGAATATGAAGTGTTGTGATTTCAAATAAATACATTTTATACAATAATTGAATATAAACATGGTCTCAAACAAAAAAAAGTGTTCGCGTAATGGTTTCATAAGGATTTTTGGGGATCGTTAAACAAAAAATAAGTTGAAATGGTGTCGTATGCACTGAAGGTATACGCGTTCATGGCTTATTGTTAGAAATGTTCATGGCTATGCGTCCTTCCTTCACTCAAATTTGTTCCCAATCTTATTGTGAGGTGCAGTCAACATCACCAACTAATTGTAACTTAAATTATCATACATTTTAATACGTAGCACAAATAAAATTAATACAAATTGTTTTTACTGTGATATCATTTATTTTTACTTCTTATAAATCGCGGGGATGTTGTCCCAATCGTTACATAGTTATTTAGGATGGTTCAAGCGCACGTTTCGGAGGGGAGGGGGGTAATAAATATACTCGAAATTTGTGTTACGTAACCCTAACGCTGACGATATTATCAGCAGTAATTGAGACACACACTCTGGTATAGTTTCTGCTGAAAATAAGTTATAAGACTTTTCAGAGTGAGCATGGAAGATCATTGACTCGGTCTGGTCGCTTGTAGTGTTGTTACAACAGCACATACTTTCTCGCATTCTTTCTAAATTTGTAATTTTCGAAAATTCAGAATTCAACGAAAATTAGATTCACCATTCCTTTAAGCATCTCTTCTTCTGCCAGTTTCTTCTGCCAATTTGAAGAAAAAATTTGGACCGGTTTTTGAGAAAAAACTTTTTGAACTTTCAAAATTTTCAGACACATATTACGCGAAGTTGACTATTTTTTTAAAAAAAATTTACATGGCATTTTTAACGACCTGATTACATCAGACATTACATCATTACATCATCTGATTACATCAGACTTTGCCTAAGGCAAAACTTTCTTTCTTCAATTTTGTAGTTTTTAAACGTTAACTTTTTACAATTTTCGAATACACGGAGAGTTCGCCAAAGTGGGACTAGAGCCATATTTTTCATTGCCGCTTGATACATATGAGGAGAAAATTTAAAGAAAAAAATTTGGAGCGGTTTATGAGAAAAAACTGTTTGAAAAATAAAAAATTGCCAATATTTGCACAGAATTACAAGAAAACTACTCATATGCTCGAAAAATTGAACATGGCCTTATTTCAAAATTTGTTTTTAAAAAACAGATTTCATTAAAGAAAAAAATCTCGATCTTCAATTTTATAGTTGTAGGAAGACGCCCCAAAAAATTGCACTTTTGCAGTTTTCGAAAAATCTGAGATTTCAACGGAATTTCAATGAAGGTTTTTTCAAAAAATTTGGGCCCACGTTTGAGAAAAATTGGAAAATGTTGAGGCTTCATGTACATAACCCTCAGAAATCAAAATATCCGTTTGAAACGCCCAAAGCCTTGAGTTCGATCAGGGAATATCAACTTGAACACTTCAGGCGTTAGCGTTGACCATCGATGGACAGACAGACGGACAAACGTGATGCCGTCAGTCAATTTTTCAGTATCAAGGACCCAGAAAACGTGGATTCTGGCGTCTCCACGTGTTAGGGAAAGTAATTTAGAATATATAGCAACAGGCTTTTCCATGTTTTCGTTACTAGGGGCCGATAATAAGAGTTTTTCTAACGAAAATTCGCCTTTTCCGGCGCACGATTACATGACCTTTTCTTACGAAGAAAGAGCGAGAAAGTAAAAACAGAGTTCACCCTTCTGACGAGAAAGCAGGTACCGACGCTGATCTCTGTCGCAATAACATCGGCATAGACTGTCATAAGTGCATTTTTGAAACATCTAGGTCTGACATTAGTCACTAATTCACCTTTCGAGAACAAATAAGACAGACAGAGACAAAGCTTCGCAAGTGAGGAGCAGTGCTCAGTGTAAAGCAAGTGAGGAGCAGTGAGAAGTGTAAAGTGAGAATACTGAGACCGAGCAAGCCACGGCTAGTCATCTTTGGGACTATTTTATGCTCTACGCTTCAAAGGTATAGGCAGAAGCACTTGCAAGGGAAGATCACAGACAGCTCTCGAGTGCGGTAGACATGAGTTCCACTCTTCCCTCCTTCCTTTTAACGAACGATTCCGGAGTTTTAGCAACCACGCGCAAGCGCCGTGTCGCGTCTGGATTTCCAGAACCCAAACTGTGCATGCGTGATTTCGCTAAAATTACGGAATTGTTCGCCAAAGCGAAGCGTGTAAATCGCACAAGGCGAGGAGCACTGAGAGTTGCTTGCTTGTACAGAAACACTTCCGAATCCGCATTGCTGCTGGTGAGGTTGGAGTTATACCCATCCACCCCTTTCCACAGAAAGGGACCCTCATCTACCAAATGCAGACAGTTGGGAAGCCGACGACACTGCGGGGAAGCCAAAACCTTCGCAATGGAACACTGGCAAATAGCTGGGGAAATGAGGGCCAGGAAGTTGGTCAGTCAGGCTCATCCCGCAGATAGGATCTTTTGCCGGGTACAAGCACGGAGAAGCCGTCCATCTGACTGATTTCCTGTCTGGACATGGTTTTTCGCAAATATCTTCACCGAATGGAGAAAGTAAATAATGCTAATGTATCCATCGCCAAGGACATGAAGGCGACATTGTGTCCACTTTCTTCGCTTACGAATGGTAGGCGTTTACAATTGAAAGTCTATACTAGAATAACGTGTACAGAATACAGTCTCACCAGCGCAAGAAATGTAAGTACATAGACAAGTTATTCCGCACTAAGAAATCAAAGGAAAACGCGTGCCATTATCCTTCGGCACGGATAAAACGAAGCAGTAATATACCGAGAGAAGCCCCTGAGTTCCAAGGCAAGACGTCCTCCCGAAGTGAAAACGGCTCGGTAATGGATCCCCGTTAGCGAAATATGTTTGGAGAGTGGGTAGGCTAAAGTTCCACACCACAGAGAAGTTCGGTTGCTTCTTAGACTTAATTAGATTTCTAAAGACGGATATCTTCGCGGAAACTAAATATTATTATTTTAAATAAATCAACTCTTGTGGCGGTTGCTTCTTCTCTGGGGTTTGAGTGCTACACAAGGATCTATGGATCCCAGAGGCAGTTATGCAATGAGCCAGAGTCACGTACTCAGAGATAAACGGTTGACAGCAACACCGCAAGACCGAGATGCGCACGGTACAACTCTGACTTCAATTTCCGTGCAGCCCATATTTCTTCTGCTAGTCGGTAGTATTTTCGGTCTTCACTTCAACTCCATTGAGTAAGTTCCACAAGTTGTAAGATAGCGTTTTATCTATCAAAAATTATTTTCATCATTGTCTTGAAGCAGTATGTCCGGTTATGTGGAACTGTGCGTTTTGTGGTTATTTCACTGTCCCAGTACACTTTCCAGATTTTCACAGTGTTCTAGTAAATATTCAGGTTTGTATAGGTAATGTGGGATCTTCCTTGACAAGACCACACGTCATTGGCAGGCCTTGGAGGATTACGCCAGGTAGATCATTCCATTTCAGTATCCGTGGCTGCAGGCTTCCTCTACTGCTTCCTCCAGCCGGTTGAGAATGGCTAGTCCTTTGCGTGCGGCCATTTGGACTCTTACTGTGGTTTCATTATATCATTGATGCAGTACACGGGTTGCTATATTCGGTGTGAACCTTATCAACCATGCCCTAGCGTGTTACCAAATATGCTAGTCCGATATTAGCGGAAGATAACATTTGGATTGCGCTCCGCTACTACCCATAGTCCATATGAAGTGCAACCTTAGGTTACACAATTTTCCCGGCTGAAAAAAAATGACGTAGCAGATGAGATGGTAGGTGGGAAACTCACTCTGCCTTATAACATGAGTAAATGAGCGTGATTAGGGGGCTCTTTTCGCCTAGACCTCACGGGCTCCCGGCGCTCAATCGGCGCAATCTCGCCGTCCGAACAGGCAATGTAGGAATCTGCATTTGAGGGGACGATGGAGACAAGTGTATCAAGCAGCAACAAATTTCTTCTATGGGATGGGTAAAACGGAGTGGAAGTGAGTCTGAAAAATAATGAAATTTATGGATACTAATTAATTTTAGTAAATAAAACGTATGTGAAACCTAACCTATGTATAACCTATACTAGTTTCAGTCTAATATCCTTTACAAACATTAGACGTTTTGATATACGAGTTGAAGTTAGTCACTTTATTTTTTTTGATATCATAAGAATATTATTATCATTATTGAAAAAAGATTTTAAGTAATATTTCTGATTATTAATTTTGTAGGTTATATTTTATCTTATGATTTTCTTGTTTTCTTGCAAAAACTTGTTCAGTGATATTGGCGACGAAACTAAATATAATCTAAGGGCGAAAGAATATCTGAAATTAAAGGGATTTCCACGAAAATACGACCTTCACCATTCTCTTAAACGTCCTTTACGCTATCCGAGGAAAAAGTTTATTCAACAAATTTGGACTCATGTTTGATAAAATATTTAAAAGCGTTTTTGAGGCTTCATGTAAAGCTCCCTCAAAAATCAAAATATACGTTTCAAATTCAGAGGTCCTTGAGTTGATTTAATTTGAATGGGGAATATAAATATTGAAGAAAATCGTCTGAACGGTTTAGGCGCTAACGTTGACCAAAGACAAGCAGACGACGACATTTTGCCGTCAATCGATTTTTCGGAACCAAGTACCAACAAAACATGGATTCTGACTACAAAACGTATTAGACGAAATAATTTACTATATATAGAATCAAGATTTATCCATTTTCTCCTTGTCAGAGCCCGACAATAAGATAGCGAGATCCGGCGCCGAACTATCCGTCGGCTAGCGAGGTTTTCCCCAACCAGGTATCTCTCGCCACCGGAGCACCGCCCCAGTTCCCGACTGGTGTCCCGGGATGTGTGGTAGTGTAGTGGATGTAAGTGTGCGGGTGTGTAACTGTAAGGGTAGGACAAGGGAAAGGAAGGAAAGATACCGTAACATGGCCCATTTGTTAGGGCATTCGCCAGGTGATCGGAGAAACCACGGACAACTACCGATCAGAGCAATCGGCCGGTAGAATTCGACCGCTCCTCCAGACAGAATTCGACCTAGCTACGTGGTTGAAAAATCCTGACACCATCGGAATTCGAACCTTAGAACACTCCGGTCAGAGACACTGCAGTGTCATCAATGCAAGGTCTCCTGAGCCAAAGGTGGTGCGGCAAGAAATCGGGGTAATAAGAAGTATTTTTATATTATTTTTGTGGACGTAAATATCAAAATAAAATCATTGTGCACAATCATTGCCATTTTCGATAAGAATTTCATTAGTTTACTAATTTTCACAGAGAAATTCACTAATTCTTCTTTCACAAGAATACATCGTTTTGAAGATGAATCTTTACCACAAACTTTAGAGATTAAAAGTTATGCCTTTTAAAGTCCTTTTTAAAGTTTGGAATTGTCAGCAAATGGAAAGATATTTAAATGCTATTAAAAACAAATTTCATCCATAAACCTAGAAGGAACAATATATATATATATATATATATATATATATATATATATATATATATATATATATATATATATATATTATCTTAATACCCCAATTTAAAACAATTTATTGTTTTTAAATGATATTGCAAACCCAATGAAAGAAGAAATCTCAAAGGCCATAAAGAAAGAACAAAAGAGAGATGAAATGGAAGAAATTAAAAGAAATAATTTAATTATCTAAAAATAAATAAAATAAAATATCTTAAAGAGAACAACCATTAACAAAAGATTAAATAAAAAGTTCAGGATATAAAGAAAAAATAAAAACATAAATTGTTACAGTATGGTGTGATGATGATGATGATGATGATGATGATGATGATGATAATGGTTACTGGATTATGGAAATTTCAATGTTTGATAAGGAAAATAAATGGAAGAAAAACAATATGACAGAAAATGAGATAAAATTAATTTTGAAGAAGAGTAGAACTATGTTACTGTGTTGTTTTTTTTTTAATTTCTTTATTAAAGACTGGGTTACTATGTTTGTTTGATTATAAATTTTAATTGATTGCCTATCAGAAATGGTTTCTTATCAACAAAAAAATGATCCTCATAATTTGAACGTAATGAAATAAACATTTGTCTCTAAGTCCACTAAAATATAAATTTCATAATGTAAAAAGATTGTAGTGTGCACACTTAATACTAGTGCTATATAAATTGAGTATGTTTTGTATTACCACAACTGCTTCTTTCAACTGTGCAACTATGATTTCATCAAGGTAATTCCAAAGAACAGAAAATAAAACACAATAAGATACAGAATCAATCAAAAGGAAAAAAAAGGTTAAAAAGGAAGAATAAAGGAAAGAAGAGTGAACATTTGTAAAACTTATGGTTTGATATACACAAAAAAACACTATCAGCTTTGAGAATTCAAATTGACCTGTCATCAATGTATGAACGAGAAGTGATTGCAACAATAAAATGTGGAAAAGCTGCCTGGTCAGATGAAATGTATTCAGAGACAGTTGAAGCACTTACTAAGCTCCTACTCCTGCAACTTTTAAACAACTGCTGGACGAAATATTTCCTGACATTACAGTGGAATGGTTACACCTATCTACAAGAATGGAGACAGAAATAACTTCTGTAACTACCGAGGCACCCTCATATAAAATACTAGGGACAAAATATGTGCCATGATCATAAGTAAATAGGTCTATGCAATAGACCTATCAGAGCATAGAGATCCAAAAGAATGTGAAGGTCTTATATGAGTAGAAAATTAACTTTTTAACAAATTATTGAGAAGCATCAAGAAATAAACCTAGATACACACTTTCTGTTCTTAGACCTGGAAAAGACATTTGACAGGGTAATAAAGCATACACAGTGGAAAAGCATGGAAAAGAAAAGAATAACCAGAAAATTAACAGAGGTAATAAAATGCATGGATAATAAAACTATTATATGAGTGAATCTAAATACAAAGAAAAGGTAGTCATTACAATAAATCAAGATATTGGGCAAGAGTGCCGTATCACCTATGATGTTTCAAACAATATTATAGACAAGATCCACATTTATATCAATAAAAGTATATGAAATATACAATTTATTATGCATTATACATTGTAAGAATATGTACAAAAGATGCAAATCAAACATTTGGAGATAAGATATAATTTATCAAAAAGCTATGTAATACTCCCTAGCATCAAATAATAAAGTTTACTTGGATAATATATGTTCAATATTCCCAACAGCAAATTAGAAATATTGTATTTAACTTGAATCAGTTGTTTAATCTAAAATTAGATGTACAATGTAGGTCTGAATTTTTCAAATAATTTCATTTCAAATAATTTCACTTGTAATAATTTTAAGGTATTTTTACTTAGAGTACTTTCATGTAGACATTTGTGGTTGGTGCGAGTTTCTAAAAAAATTCTGAAAGGTTCTCAATGAAAGACAAAGCCTTAATTAAAGACAAAGGTTTTCCCGTAAGACCTAATGTGTCATCTATTGGTACTCCCCATTATAAATTGCGAAAAAATTCTTAAACCATGTATTACAAGTAAGTCTTGAAAATTAATGAGAGATACATAATAAAAAGCAACTTTAAATTAATGAATATTTTGAAATCTGTAGTAGTTCTACCAAATCATGATAAAGTTACATTTGATGTTGAAGCATATATTTTAGCATACCCTATCCACTTATATTGGACTATTATAAATTATCAAATTTTCTATGTCCTCTTGAAATTTTGTTGGTGACTAAATGTATATTAAACAACATTGAGTTTACCTTTGGTAATGTCATTTACAAGCAATTGACAGATTCATTATTTTCAGAAATTGAGATGAGAAAATTGGAAAAATCCATTTTATCAAAAAGAAATTCTTTCTTTTACATCAGATATGTAGATGACATCTTAATTATTGCACCTAATGATGAAATCACACAACTTCTGATTATAGTTTGTCTGATCCTGTTCTATAACTTATCAAAGAGTCTACTAACAATTCTATCAACTTTCTAGATCTTACATTAAGTTTGGGAGGAAATAAAATTTCTACCAGCTGGTTTTGGAAAGGTTGTTCTTCTGGGAGAACTTTGAATTATATTTCTGCCCACCTCATTCAGCAAAAGATTGCTATTGTTTATGAGATGGTTGATACGGCTATTTGTCTTTCTGACCCAACTATGGATCTAATTTAAATGTAATTAGGGAAATAGGTAGTGAAAATAATTATTCTTTAGTTTTCTCCAGTAAATTCATAAAGAAGCCATGATAAATCAAAGAAATTTGAAGCTACAAATGAACAATCTTTTAATGTCTTGAAAAATGATAATCAGAAAGTAACTAACACTATTTCCATTCCATATATTCCCAAGATTTTGAATAAATTTATGAAAGAATGTACAATATTAGATATTGTAATTAAAATTAGGAAAATCTGATTAATAAAAAAAGACTTATCAGGAATGTTGAAGATTCTGTTCCTCTTTTAGACAAAGAAAATATTGTTTACTCTGTTCCTTGCCTGCATTACAAGCTAAATCAAAAGGCACAAGGAGAGGATGAAAGAACATGGAAGTAACTTTAAAGCTTCTACTTCAAAATTAAATTTGCTACAGGCTCAATACCTCATGTAATTTCTACTTCCAAAGACTTCCATTTTAGAAATTGAATCTATGAAACACCCTTAGATTCCTCAGTCCTTAAATATTAAGATTCATCAGACTGTCAACATGAACAATATTTTCACCAATATTTGTGAAAATGTTTTGTCCAAAATAAAATTATGTTGTAGGGAATAATTAAATGGATGGTCCCATGTGTTCTATCTTCTTCTTATGTTTGTTGTTTATTCCTTACTTTTGTTGATCTTACTTCCCCCTATCCCTTTCTTTGCTACTTCTACCCCCTCCCTTCTAGGTGCCACACTATTGAATTTTTTATTTTCAATTGGTTCTCTGATTTTGATGTTAGTGATTGATCTAGAATTTTTTTTTATTATTATTATTTTTTTATGTTTACCACTGGTGATTTTTTAATGTTATTCCTTTCTTTGTCTAAGTAAGCTTAATATTCACATATTTATATATAATTTGTGATTTTATAGTAATCATTAGGTTCTTGTTTTTTATGTTGTATTCAATTTCAATTGTAATTCTAACTTTAAATCTTACTTTGCTTTTAAATTGTTATTTCATATTAACATTTTTTATGATGAAAGAAACATTTTAATTTTTAAAACTGCTTGATTACAGAACACCTGATCATGCGGCCACATTGGGTTGTGAAACATGTTTTTATGCCAACAAAATAATTGTTAAAATAATACTTGATTTGATTGTTTTTAATATTAGGGGATACTATGGCACATAAGATTCATTTTGTAATTTATGAAGTAGAATGGTAGAGGCAGTTAAAACAAAACAGGGATTTTGAATAAAATTAACTTCTGTTGACAATGAGAAGCAAGAGGGCAACAGACACTTATTGGCATATGTACTCTGAATATCTGAAAACTGGCTACCTGCATCAGGTGATAAAACCCAGTAATGAAACATCCCAATGACACTTATCATTCCATCAATAGCAGAGTATATGTTCTTGCATATGTCATTTTTCGACAATGCAGACATGTTTCAAAAATGGAAATTAAAAGTATGTTTGTACTTTCATTATAGTTCTAACTTCAAAGTTTTAAAAGTTGTTATTTTAAAACCACAGTGGGTCTAAGGAGGTTAAACTCCTGTTACGTTTGGCCATTCCACATCCTTTGAAAACTGTTTGATTCTAAATGATATCAATATTGGTGGCCAACAATGACGGGGTGTTTGTAAACTGCACAAACTACAAATTACTGTTTTTGAAATCCAAGAGGCACTTTTTATTTTAACTTCAGATGAATGTCTGGTTTTTGGTCTATTATTTCGTAACATATTTAAACTTATTCTACCCATGACAAATTTTAAAAAATGTCACCAATTGGCAATTTTCCCTTATTTTTATGAAATGTATGATATAATATATGAGATTGATTATTTTGTGTTTTCGGACTCTCAGCTTCTCTAGTCATTAGTACCAAAAGTGTAGTGAATGATACATCAAAGGAGGTGACAGTGCTCCTCCCCAGCTGGAACGTGAAATCATGCGCAGTCCTTCACTTCTCCCTCTCGAATTTTCCCCTCTGGGTATTTTCGTCATCGGGGCCCCGCCCCAGCCGGGGTTAGCTCTAAGCTTCCGACTGGTTTCCCGTCATGTATGGTAGTTAGTGTAGTGCTGCAAGTGTCAATGTGTGCGTGTAAGGGAAGAGGAGGGGGCAAGGATGGGGAAGGACGAACTCGCGTGGTGTGTGGCCCATTTGGTAGGGTACTGCGCCTGGTATTGATCGGAGAAACCACGGGAAACTACCGATCAGAGCAGCCTGCCGCCAGACTTCTCATCCCGACAGCGGCTGAATGCGACCTAACTACTTAGGTAGAGAAGGAATTACGCCACCGTTGGAACCCAAACCCTATCAACTAGGATCAGTTAAGGGCTATTATGATACAGGAAAGCAAACTTTTCAGCTTATCTTCTATACCGCTAGTAGAAAAGACACGGAATATTCGTAATATGTGCCTTTTGGTGCTAAAGAGGTGTACCAAGTAAAAACTAACGTAAGACCTACCACAACTCTTTAAAAAAATGAAATGTGTATATCAAATTAAGTTAACTTAATGGACTAACGCACGTTGGTGTGGTTAAAGTGATACAGCTTAATATATTTATGAATTTTGATTGGGAGACAACGAGCGGACTATAGAAAAACACCTTAGGGTCTTGTGTCTCAACATAATTTTTTTCTTCATTTTTTTATCCTTCGTTATGTCTACGTTACTAGACATTGTTTTCGATCAGTCTGCAAGTTCAAAAGGGGGATTTAAAATAAAGTTTTCAAACGCGTTGTTTCATTTGGTATTTATGTAGTAAAGTATCAAAAAAATGTTAATTCATCGAAATGTAATAACAATAAAGTTAAGGTACGTAAAAAAATGGTGCTGAAAGAGGCTGGAAGTGATATTGTTACATCGGTTTCACAGTAAACAACACGCGAGCCTTGGACCTTACTTTTAGCATACTCGTTTTATATTATTTTCTGTATTAAAAGATGAATTTAAGTAGTTAAATATTTATTCAAGATATTTTTATGCGTTTTTGTTCTATAGAAATCTATTATTGTTCAGAAAAGTGAATATTGCAAATCCGACCAGTAGCTTTGCGCATTCCCGTGCGTATAATAGGACCTATATTTTTAAAACAACAAATTAAAAATATATTACTTAATTGTCCGCGGCTTGTTAATTTTTAGCGTATGAAAATAGCCCCGACACCCGTATCACGTTAGCCTCATCAGTCGTATCATATTAGCCCCCAAAAATTGAAGTAGAATATGGTATGTCATGGCACGATTAATGTTTTTGAAATATTATTGAATATATTGTTTACCAATTTTCAAAAATATCCTGCCATTAAAAATGAAGTGACATCAAAAGTTTCGTATCTCAGCGGAAAAGTGTTTGACTGAAATAATATGTCATTTCGGCTTTGATTTTTTCTCCAATGTCTAACATTTTGAGTTCGTGCTATATGGTCATTAATAATATAATATATTTCTTATTATTTGTTATTTTTTGTTAATTTTGGATATCAACAAGTAATAATTCTTAAAATGTTTCGCATTTGCCCCAATTTTTTCCTGTATCAAATTAACTCAGACTGACCCTACGTGTTTAATGTGTAGTACAATACAATAACTTTGAAATATGCAAAAAAATGCAAGATAAAATTTGTCAAGAAAGCTCTAAGTGTACTCATTCGTAAATAAACTGTATCATTTTCCAAGTTAGAATTAGCATAAAAATATGCACTTGCATACAAATCCGGACTCTTGTTATTGATATTAAAAATTTTCTTCATTTCAGAAAAAATCTTGATTTTTCCTTTACCAAAACCTTTTTGTGACGCATTAATTTGATTTGATGGTTTAACTTTTTCAATAAGGTCTTTTACGTTATCTCACTGTTGATCTTCTCTTTGGTCAGTTCTAGCCAATGGCGTCAAGAGGGTCAGTTACATCAGTATTCGATCTTATAAGGGTCAATAAAATTATTTTCATTCAAAAACACAAACTATTTATTATTTTAAGCTATCCTGAGTTCAAAAATACCGAGGCGTATATTTAAACCATTAATTGGAAATTTCACGTAACGGAATATTACATGTGCCCCTAGTTGTTAAACAACTCCCAAGCACGAGTGCTCGGCAGGTCACATTCTGACCCAGCCAAGATTTCGTGTACCTGCCGTATGCTACACACGTGAAGCAGTCGATCACAAGATATCTTCCCAAGACGAAACGGGTCGTACGCACAAGAGGAGCGCAGACTGGAGCGGGGGCTATTGCACCATCGCACTGGGGAGCGCCGCGGGCAGCAGCGACGAGCCTCGCGCGGTACGCAGCAATTTCACTGTGCTAATGGCGGCTGGCAGCTGTCCTGAGTAGGTTGTGACCGTGTATTTGTATTTAGCGACCCCCCCAAATATACGTATACCACATATTTCAAATGGAAATGAGGGCTAATAAAAACCACTACTTTTTCATTTCAGGATTATTTTAATAGACTTGTGCCAGCAATTCAAATTTCTGTCAAAATATTAACATTGATAAGTAAATTATTTACTTATACTTTTCATATATTCAACAGCGTTTGATTTATAAAACTGAATCAATGGAAAATATATTTTTAAAATTTGAATCAAAAGTTTCCACAAAAAATTCAAAAGGATAAAAATAAGCGTTGTTTTTCATTAAAAAATTCTAAACATAAGGACATTGAAGTTAACCAAACTGAAAAACCAAACCGTTACCAAACTGTTAACCAAACTGTTTCGACATGTTGGTGGGGTTAGGGGGTTTCAAATAACTAGTTGAACAATTGCTTTTTTTCGACAGGATCATTATTTTGAACGTTCGGCTTCATTTCCCTTGACGGATGTTGTCACCATCTAACTCAGCTAGATCCCTTCAAATGCCGCGGAGGTTTTGAACAGTGAGAGGTCAAAGCTACTAACGCCGTTGTCGACTCCGCAACTCGCAGAAGGTTAGACTGGGTCTCTCTATCCCCATCTTCGCTCTTGCTTGACAATTTCAATATTATGCCTCTTTATCCATGGCTTCTGGGATGTGTTGTGTCTAGTAAGATTTCTCTAGTTTTCGCTTATTGTTCAGTTCAAGTTTCTCCCTGCACGTATGTTACTATATTCGTTCTCGTATCAGTGAAGTGAATTTCTAGTTTCATTAGCATTATTCTCAATCCAAGCGCATTGTAGATATATGAATTTTAAAGCCAGCGTTTGTCAGTTCTAAAACATGTCCTTTCTTTTTATATAATTTTGAAGTATCACCAAGCTAAGACTTTGAAAGAGCGTTCCCACGTCTTCCATTACGACCAGAGAATAGTGGTACTTTTGCAGTCTGATGAGCAATCTCTTTTCATTTCTCCCTTCCGGTATTAAACGTTACCTTGGTATAGCTCCTGATAATCATTCTAGGCATGGAAATGTACTATCCTCTCGATGTGGTATTAAGAGGTCCCCATAGCATAAACCATGCTTGAATAATTCTACTACCTTCGAATGATAAAATACCAACAAACCACATGCTCTCAAGTTTAAACCAATCAACAATGGTTCGTTGCATTGCTATCAACAATTGTTATTATCTAATATGAGGGTTCTGATTTCAGATCCAAAATTAATTTTTCCTGGAAGCTTTTGCTATTGACGTATGTCAACATTTCAGTATTTCATCTCTCTCTCATTAAACTTACAGTGTCTCAAGAATTAGTTTATTAACCTCCTGAATTAGATGGTTGATTGAAATTGCATCGATCTAAATTTCTTTGTTAGTACAAATGCAAACTCAGACCGTCGTAAAGAAAGATTACAGCGTATATAAAATTGATTGTTGTGTAACACATTAGCCTTTATAAGGAGATGATGCTTAAGTCCATTCTATTAAAGTGTAATCATTCATTTAAACCTGCTGAAATTGTATGCAACGCGAATCTGCTATGATGTGTTTTCCCATCTGTTCCGGTAGTGTTCTTCGATAAAGTCCAAATGGAACCGATCGCCTTCCTTGGTTCTTAATTTTCAGTCTCAGGGAATCAATAAAGTTAAGTGTATTAGGAATTGAATTTGACTCTCGTATTACATCTGAAAACACGAAATATTTACCAGGAGCTTTCATTGTTATAAGCTATTTTCTTGAGGCCTTTAATGTCCCCCACGCAGCTCTCGTCTTGTTGAAATCGCAAGCTTCCGCAGCCGGACTCAATAGATACTTTGCTGCCCGGGAGAAGCAGCGTCCGTGGCACGTTGCCAACGTCATACTGCAACCTTCTTCAGGATGAAATGCATTTATCTTATCTCAAGCACGACTGTCTCGCATACAAATAAAACAGGAATTATTTGTAAATCCTCTCGATTGATCTATAAGAAAATTGACCATTTTGAAGTCGACACAAATTATTTAGTTGTGTTCGTGATGTTTCATTTGGCCAATCACAGTCTTCATTTCATTTCGTTTAATCATTTTCATTATGCTCCTTTCTTGAATACACATAATGGCCAGCAAGAACAAGTGCATAGGAATTTCTATTATGTAGTACAACATATTTCAGGGTGTGCTACACAGTCTGTAGTTAATCGTCAGTCATTTGGACTGAACAGTATAGTCTCTAATTTCTTGAGAAGACTTGACATTAATAGTGAAACTTACGTTGATCTTAATAGCCTTAAAATCTAGAGACTAATACCTCATCTGTAATTTTAGAGAGACCCAAATCACACACGTCATTCATTTCAAACTTGATGAACTTGGAGGAGGAATGTTTTGCAGTTGTGATGGGCAAAAATTAGGACTGCGAGGTATCAAAATAATGCTCATCATTTTCTGGCAATATTCCTTTAGTTGTATGTATGTATCCGGTTTTTGATCACCATCCTCATACTCTAAGAAGAAAAACCTTCAAATACTGTAAGCATCAGTGTACAAAAGGTCTAGCTGCAGAAGGAATGCTAGAATACATTAATTTGGCTCCAAACTGCAGTAATGCAAAAGTACATTTCAACTAGATCACATTTCATTTCAACTAGATCATGAAGAACTAAACCGTTTTCATATTTCAAATGCGCAGTTAATAGATATTACTAATCAGTAAAAAAATCTCTTTCAACTGAAATTTCCAAAAAACATAGACTAGATATTGATGAATATAGCCATCAACTGATGTCATTTTCTACAAAATTATGTAAGAAGTTTTAAAACTAAATAAAAAATTGAAATGAAAATAATGGTTAAAATATCTTGAAGACGACACGGGACTTCCCAACCTCCGGGACAATTAGTATGTTCCTGTGATAGCGTACGCTTCCGCGACATGAGTCAGTATTTTATTGGCTGTCCGGGTGACGCGGCATTACGCCCTGAGGAAGGTTGCAGAATGGCGAAAGAAACGTTGGCACCTTAACCATGGACGCGGCGTCACCCGGACAGCCAATTAAATATAGCATGTTCCTCTTCCCATTGCACTCAAGACCTAATTCCTCCCCTTCGTGAATAAAGATCTACTTAAATGCCTTGTCGTATAAATACACGTGAAGTAAAGTAACACATACTAGTTAAATATATCAATGCAGGTTTGATACTTCTAAGGCATTCGCAATGCGTCTAAACTTTTTTCGATGATACAAAAAGCACAAAGCAAGAATTTTTTTATTTTCAAATAAGTTCATAATCATTGTCATCGGATTGATCTTTTTTAATTCAGTCATTGAAGTCAGAGTTTCTTTAATTTAATTTTGACAAACGTATGTATCATAATCTACTAACTTCTATTGAACTTAAATTGACGGTTTCCCTTGTTATAAACAATCTATCCAGCTTTTGACTACACTGGTACATTTTTAGTCAAGTAAGTCAGGATTATTGTTAAAGATTTTGGCATGGGATATAGTGCTATTATATAAGCTAGAAATACGCCGAAGAAATACCATGTGTATATTTTAGTTTATGAAAAAAGTTGGAAAAGCCAGAATCAAGGTTTTCATGGGGATTATGGAATCCCTAAATTCATTTTAATTACTGTCTCATTGGTTCAGAAGGTTTTCCTCTGCAACTTACAATTTCTTTGAGAGGTGAATAAAATCATTTTTCTGTCGATTCTCAAACAAAAACAACTTAATGTTTAAATTTGAAGAATTGCGCCTCTTCATTCAGAATTGATTAATACCATGCATGAAAAAAAATATAACCAAAACGTATAGATATTTAGAGAATGGTTATTTTTTTAATAATTGTGAGAAACAAAATGTTCGATTGTCAAAATGGGCAATGTTTGAAAATTAAAAAATGGAAATTATTTCACCAATATTTTGTTATTAATCGTTTAGATAAGCAGTTAATCAATTAATTAAGTAATTGAATAGAATTTCCGAGAACGACATTGTGAATATAGAGAGCCGCCGCGAGATAGGATGGCTATAGAGGGATACTCTCCTGTTTTGACCAAGGGGCCAAAACGTCACTCTTTTTTAGGGCGCTCGAGCACGTGAACACTTTATCAATTATTTAAAGTTACAATGTGAATTTTTAAGAACGCTTCATCTACTTTAATTTTGTACATGTTAATATTTTCAATAAAACGCGTAGATTCCGAAATATTTGCAAAAAGCTGAAGAAGCGCTATATTTTTTAAAAACGAGTTTGTAATTTTCTGTGTGAAGCTGACCTTTCTCAAGGTGGTAAACATAAAATTCTAATTTGGTACCCCCAAAAAATATAGAACCGGAGAGAAAAACCTTCTGGATTTTGTGCCTGGATCAGACCTTTTCAGCCTTACTGGATTATATGTACTTTTGTATCGTGCCTCTTCAAACACTCCAAATTTGCAGTAAGTATTATTTAAAGACGAAGCCCATTTCATAAAAATTTAATTGAAGAAACAGTATTTTATGGACTTTTCAATAGGAATAATCGGTAAGTAGTAGAATCGGTCTTTATTAGAACGGCCGGATTTGCGCTCCAGAGAAGAATGACGACGTTTTGAACATCTTTTGTAAGACGTAGGACATCAACAGCGTTTTAGAGTCACGCCGAAGGACACGGAGCGAGTTTTTTTGCTGCCAAGTGTTTCGGAAAGACCCATTTTACGCAGATGAATTATTTGATTATTTCTGTATTATTTTTCTTTGTAAAACAAATGTTCTTATTTCTTTTGTAACTAATTTACGCGTTTAAAGAGTGAAATTTTGCAGACAAAATTGTTAACTATTTAAGATGTCACTAGTGACAAATTAGTTCAAGTGACAATAAATAAACAAATAAACAACAAATTTATATGATAGTGAAATGCTGTTAATGCATACATGATTACTATTTACTATTTATTTAATTACTTAACTTAGACTTTTGCGTGCTTGCTGCAGATCAACCATTCAAAATATGACAAGTTTATTAGACAAAGAATGCTTATTTTCAAAGTGTTTTTGTTTCTTTCTTGGCCAGCTGTTTATATTTCCATCGGTTATTTCTATCTTATAAAATACAACGTATAAAAGTATACAAAACGTGTATCTAACAGCCGTCTTCCTTCGTGTACATCAATGAAAGCTACATTGCACTTTAACAGTTAAAAAATGGCGAGATGTGCGAAAGTTTCATGACTTACCTGTATGAAATTCTCACTATTGCACGCTCTGTTACGGACAAGAGAGGTATTTCCTGTTAACTTCTATTTAATTTCATAAAAGAAGAAATGCTAACATATGACATGCACAATAACTGAAAAACATATTTTTCTGATAAAAGTTGGTCCAATTTGTTTTGCCTGCGTATTTGAAATACATGGATTAAGTGAAATCTGGGCCACCAGTCCACTTTACTCTCAAAATACAAGAAAATGAATGACTCAAGATGCGACAAAAAAAAGTCGGTAAAAATTATTATTAACACGAGCTGACTATGCGATTAAATCCGTCAATCACTCACACCGCCATTGCGAGTTTGCATCTGAAAGACATGATTTCAGTACATGTGGATAAGGATGCAAAATTTTGTTTCACTGATATGACACATCTTTCTTAAAAATGACATCTCTTGAAAAATCCATTTAACCTCATCATTTTTTCTATTAAAACAATCAGAAGACGTGACGAAATATGTGTTTTAATGATTAATAACTGTGGATACTAAACATACGTGACTTCGATTTTTCTGCCTTGTGGCCTCTGTTACCTTCTCAGTAGGCTCAGTGCCCAATGCTACCGAGCGAATGAACATTCCAATATCTATCAGTGGCGTAGCGTGACTCGCGCGTTTGGAAGCGCTGAACATCAACGCAAAAGTCCCAAGGATGAACACGTAACATGACAATTTGTTTGTTCTAGAACATCAATTAAGCAACGAAACTCGCACGTACCAAGAAGAGTGAAATTGTACAAATAGTTTTCCCACACAAAAATATTCAAATGCTGAGTTGCAAGTTCATTCAATGTACAATATTGTTCATTTGATAACTGACGTCGAACGAAGGAAGTCAAAAAAAATTGCCATCTTGAATACATTTGTCATTTTATCAAACATCAAGTCATTAAAAACTAATTAAACACAGTACGCAACACAATACAGACGCACTCTTAACAATGACCACGATCTTGACGGACTAGGTAGCTGCCTCTGATTTCACCTAGAACTGCTGCTTCTCGCAAGCAAATCGTGCAATGGTTCAGCTCTAATTCCGACGCTCAAATGAAAACACATTCATTTGTATATGAATATTTACATTTGAGATCGAAATAAGTTATAATAAATTTAAGAGAGAATTTAACTTTTCAGATATTTATTAGGTAGTAGTGAAGCATTACTTCTTCTACCTGCCCTCTGCCATTTCCACATGACCAAGCAGGAAATCCCGAGCGAGAGAGTAACACACTGATCACCTGAAAAGTGCTGCACTCCCTCAATCCAATGTGCAACTTGCTAATTCTCACTTGTGAACAATTAACGCTAGCGGAGCTCAGTTCGCTGGAGCAGGAGCGATGAAGGAAGCTCGTCCACTGGATATGCGTGGTTATCCGTCGCACTCAGCCGGTGAAGGCCAAATCATTCCAGCATCCAACCAACCGCATCCAACACGGGAAATGCGTCAAATTCAATAAAATGAAAGCCTTTAAAACGAATAGAAACGCGTTTCGCTGAACAGTTTTTGTGTAAGGTTTTCATACAATATTTAGAGCTCATTGATGAATATTTTACGTGCGAATGCTCAGCATCTTAGCGCCCCCAGACGCTACGCCACTGACATTTACCAATCCACAATACAGAATAAAAAGTATTTATTAATATGCATATGCGGGCCTACCTTAAATAAACAGCTTGCTCAATAATGTGGATTTCTGTTGTTTCTTGTTTCCTTGATTTGAACATTTCGAGGTGTGGAAATGAGAATGAGGCGCCTAGGATGAATGATGCCCCTGACATGGACAAATGAATACTTTTCGACGAGGAACAATGTCACGTTCTCTAGTGGGGAGCGACGATTCCCGGCATCCACACGTCGGGTCTCATCTGCTTCTAGAAAATACGTTAAGAACAAAAGTTTTGAAATTTTCTCGTGCTGTGGAATAACAATTCAGGCACTTTGTAGAGTTGCTATCGAACACAACGTTCGTTAATATCATTAGTGGTAATTAGCGTGAAACGTAATTACTAATTAAATTATCCTCAATAATATTTTCGTAATAAAGGAAATACGAAACTTGTGAAATGTAATCGTTATGATGTTAACTTGCAGTAAAAAAGTTTGCAGTTGGATCAAAATGGAATTCCTTGGATACATATGTACTATACTTGAAACAATTTAAGAACAAGTGCTCTTTTGTGCCAACATGTTCAGTGTCACATTGGAATTGCCAACGTTGCGTTTAAGGGCTCGCAGTGATTTGCACCTTAACTCAAAATTACACTCATTATTACCGGAGGAGTATCTATAAGTAAGAAAAGAAGAAAGTATATTGAATTATTAATTACGGCCGACAAGATGATACGAACTATAAAATATCACAAGTTAAAAAGAAAAGGAATAAAAGAAATGTAGGTAATGGTGAAATGAGGGATTTACTTAGAAACATATGGTATTGAAGTTATCAATACGTAAATAAAGGGTTTGGAACTGATGCTAACATATTTTAGCAGTACCTAAGTAATTCCGTATTATGTAGCATGTATTAGTATCGCATACCTCTATCTGGTGCACTTATTTTTATATAATTATTGCTTAAGTTACCACTTCCAATGAATAAATTTCCTTGGAACGGTTGGAATTTCCTACTTAAGTAAATAAAACAAGTGAAAATAATGCTAAAAAAACTCTATAGTATGAAACGCTCAAATGAAACAATGCACTGTTTGTACAAGTCTCTCAAGCACTCACCGTCTACCCTGAGAAAGTCTAAAATGTTAATTATCATACATGGATTTATGCATATTTGTGATTACAATATTCTAGTACGTATTCAAGAGTTCCAGTACATACCTTTTTCACTAGCATCAGTATATATAAAAAACTACTCGAAGCGTAAAACTTTACATTACCTCTATGTAACTAAGATACGTTTAAAAACTCTTAATCTAGGTATATTACAATCTTAAATATATAATATACATAATATATTATATATTCGTATGTATATGCTGTTATATCAGTGCACAACTATAGGGTAGTGATGAGTCACTCCTATTATGATAAATAGATTATTGAAAAATGTCTTTTACATAGTAGCATGTTTTGGCCTACGAAAGAAGCCAAATCAAGTTAATGCCATAAATAACATTTCGTTGCTCGTTAATTGCTTTAATGAATTAAAAAAAATACATTGATCTTAGAGTTTTATGACATGAAGTTATGCGAGCTGAGGAGAAGCTTGAACAATTGTTTCGTAAACTTTCACAGTGTCTTAATGTCCGATTAGTAAGTCGTTACTTTCATTCAGGTACGAACAAAATATGTACTAAATTTACAAGTCTTAAAACATTTTTAATATCAACATTCTATACAAAAACGACAAATTGTATATATATTATATTTTTATATATATATATATTTCTCGGTATTGCAAGCGTTCGACTCCCTACATCAAAACAGCCTAACCGGCAACGTCAAAAACCATGCCACCGAGACAGTCGAGACAAGCGTATCGCACTGGCTTTGGCTGAGACCCGTAGGGAAACAGGAGCTATCAATACTTGAGCAAGTGCATGTCACAGACTAACGGGCTGTTGGACAAAAACGTTGGTACTGAAGAAATATCTTCTGGACACTACGGGCAACTCATTACCAGCCTATCAAACAGCACAGATTTCAATCGCTGCCTTGTTGAATTATATTTTATTTTATTTGGAGGAGCAACACTGCAACCGGAAGGTGTTGTCGAGACACTACTCGTTGCATTTCTAGGCCTACAAATTCCACGCAGGTGGGTGTTGGAGAAACCTTCAAAATTGCAGCATAATAATTTCCGTTAATAAATCAATAACTCTTGTATGTTTGAAGAACGTTCTTAAAAATTGTGTTCTGATTGGGAAAAAAGTACAGGGGGGCCAAGGTACACATAGAACAAAACGAAAACTGATCAACTCGTATCCGAAATTTTGTTGGGATGAGTGTCCTTAATTGAAATAATGTTATGTTTGTAGACATCCCAATGGAAATGGACAGAGTGAGAAGGGAAAAAAAGTTTGTGGGTGTGTGTGTGTGAGAGGGAGTGAGAGTGAAGTGAGAAAAAGACTGAGATTGACTTTTGAAACACGTGTGTAATTGTGCCCGAGAAACGTTCATCCCACGAAGTATGGACCGGAAGCTGCTAGTGAGGCAACATCAGCATCCCTGGCACCCGCCCCCGCCCCTGCCCCGGCCCCTCCCCTCCCCCGCCCGCGGCTCTCTCTGCTGGGCTGCTCCCCACTGCGCCCTCTCGCACCTTTCTTTGCCTTTCTTGCCCGCCCGCCTTTCCCGTTATCTACACAGGACGTGTAGGGCAGTCGATATCAATTGAGCTTTCTCCCGCTATTCCAATGAATTTAGTCTGTATTTAAAACGTAAAGTTTTAAGTACCAATATCAATATGAAGTTATCTAAAACATTACATGTTTAACTTATGGAACTCTATTCTATTAACCTCTATTAATCAGAATTCTTATAAATAAATATAGATATTTATGATTGAAGTTAAATACGATTCAATTTGATACTTATCTCTGGTAAAAATATTTTTCGAGTATAAAAATGCATTACTACATCTCTGTTTTCTTACTATAATTTATTACACATTTAATATGCTAATTCTAATTCTATCGAAATAAATAATTATCAGTGTTTATAATTGAATATCAGTGCTGATATATTAGGGTGATCCTTTCGAAAATTAAAAATTTAAGCACCTTCTTTGAAAATAACATTGAGTAATGTATGCTACACATCACATTTTTTGTGAAACAGAAATGATTATGTTATGATTTGAATTTTTAAATGAGGTTTTATATTCTTAATTTTATTTATTATTTCATAAGTGTCTCTGTTGTTTCTCTCAACAGTTACTGCAAGATGATAATGTTTATTTTAAAGCGTGAAATTGTCTTAAAATGATCGCAAGAGCTGTCCATAAACTAAGAATGTATTCCAAAGATTAACCAGATTGTACATTTAAAGTCCAAATTTTAAAAAGTCCTAATTTTTTTATAACTTAAGTCAACTTTCTCTGCAATTCCACGTTAGCAATATTTTCTCTAAACAAGAATATTCATATTATCCATTGCAGTGAGGAAGGAGTGCACTCATTTTTCTCGTTATAATAAGTTCCATAAATTTGAAATAATTATTTATTTTTCGATTTAAAATATTTTTCAATCAACGGCACAATCATAAATAACTTTAAGAAGCTAGCGCGTAAATGCTCAAGAGCAATAATAGAAATCAAGGTAATGTGATATGTAACACTGAAAACGGGTAGCCAACATTCCAATGCGGAAGTGACACGTTAAAGAAAAAACTAAACTGATTGAGAATTAGTTAAGGTCAAACGATCATGTCATACTGAAAATTATTGCGGAATATTGTTTCCTTTTTTTAATTGATAATTTTTAACAGTATTTAATTCAAAGTTTCATACGTGCATATACTATACGTTCTGGAGATAACTTTTTCAAAAGAATCACCCGTTAAGTATTGGAGAGGGAGAGAGGAGGGAGAGGGAAAGAGAGGGAGATGCGAGCGATGGAAAATAAGAGGGAATTACGGGAAGAGAGGGAAAATGGAGAGGTAAGGTAATGGGAAGTATAGGGGAGAGGTGCCAAGTGGAGAGAGAGAATAGAGAGAGTATGTGTATGTGTGTGTGAGAGAGAGAGAGAAAAAGAGAGTATCTCACTATTTTGCCTTGGAGAATATTCCTGCTTCCTTAGCGAACTACTCAGTATAAATAGAAGAATACAAGTCAACTTAAAAATATTGCGAATTTTTACGCATAAGAATTCTAATTTCTAAAGGTGTCAATGTTGCTCTAACGGATTCATCATGTAATGCGGAACTGATATAGTATTAGTAATTGCCGACTGTGATTCACGATTAAGGTGACCGATTGCTGTAAGCCTGAGACACATGAGAAGTATTAGACATATACGTTTACATAATTGGAGATTCATTATCAGTTGCTGTGAAGGCTATAAAGAAAGATGTAGTACAGCGTCTTGCCAGAAACACAGGTGAAAATGGAAAGAAAAAATATTAATGAAAAAGATCAAACTTATGCAAAGGTGTAGATAGAATTTCTCTGGAGGAACAGCTCGGACTTGTAGAGTGGGACTCAAATGGAATTTTCATGTAGAAGATTCATTTTACTATAGGTCAGAAGCAAGCAGTTATCTCGTAAAAGATCGTCTTACTCTATTTTTCTTGTAACAGCGTGCCCAGCATACAATCTTCTTGCCTCCAGCTACGTCGACAAAAGGGTGAAAAAGAGTTGATATAGAGCTGTTTCATACTCCGGAATGAGAAATTATCGTCTACAATGTTCGAGGTGACGTCAAGGGTTGAGTCTTTGATGGCAGGGAGAACAGGCCGAATGGTCGCCGCTCCGTTAGGTGTTATTTACTGAAAAATCTTGTAAATGACTAGCAAAAATATACCAGAGTTTTACTTCTGTCTTTGGGGACTTAACGCACATACGAAAGGAATTGATTAAGGAGGACGTTTCTTAATCGCTGTTGAATTGAGGGAAAAGTTGACGTTTCAAAGTTTGTAGAGTATAAAACGAAAAACAGTTAAGCCCCCTTACTCCCATCATACTCAGCTCACTCAGCAACATCTGCACTCTCAATATTAAATATATGGCATTGACGCGCAAACTAAAACGAATACAGCGCTTTGTATAAAAGTAACACTCCTATCCCTACAATAATTGACAATACTAATCTGGTATATCTGCCGTGATTTCTGAAAGTAGCTGTTTCACCTAAATTCACTTAATGTATAGGGCTCTTTGTAAGAAGCTTGCTGGTCTTTACACAAGAGACAAAAGTCAAGTGAATCGAGTGTAAGCGCGATTGTACTATTGGGAATATAAAGAAGCAGGTACGATTTTTGCAAATTCTTTGCCAAACACCGCGACAGATTCTGACTGTATCTTGTGTCTCAGGCTTCGAACTTACTTGCCCTGACATGCGAGTTAATAGTCGCAACGTTATGTATCGGACCACCACAGTTGCATATCTATAATATTTTTGATAGGTTTTCCTTGGAATTTAAATATTAAATAGTGTGGTTCACAAAAGATTACATTCAAGAAATGCAATAAAGTAGTATGCACAAAAAAATTCTCCATGACGCAAAATAGTTCTTTTTAGAGTGTCTTCTCGTAAAAAAATTGATTTTTTGCAATCCGATGATACTTTGAATTTCAGAATTATTGTCCTCTACTACACTTTCATATTACATCATTTAATCCATTCATGCAATGTCTTACGCGTCTTAGGAACCATCGGACGCAGTTAATAGTAGAAAATATTTATTCAGACTCTCCTAAAGAGAAAGGACGTTATATTTTTGGTGAGATAAAATCATATCTGCGTAAAGGCCGTCATATTTCAAAGAAAATAATAAGACATATTCGATGTAAGAAATCTTGAAAAATGAAGATTTTTTGTGCATACTACAAAGTTTCCTTTGAAAAAAGTTATCTACGAAGACAAAATATTTAAGATCACACTGCACTAACATTACGAAAACACTACATTAGAAAAGTAGACATGGTTTTCTTTTTGTATGTCTCAAGCAATGTAAATTGGTATATCGTTGAGCAGGTGTATGTTAAATATTGTATATAATTCATTACGAACGCTTCTAGTCTTCACTAATATTTTTATTAATAATTAGTAGTGCACCTCTAGACTAGGCCAGATGTATGCAAACAGGACGTTACACTAGTTCTATTTCTACCTCCACTTCAACCTCGTTGCAGGAAGATTCCGAGTGTTCGAGCGCAGTTATCGACTGCTCCTCGCCGTCCTTAAAGCAAGCGGACTCGAGGTGCTTGTTGAGATAGGACTTGAGAGCGAAGGACTTGCGGCAGCGCGGGCAGGCGAAGTTCTTATCAGCCGAATGGGTCTGCATGTGCGCGCGGAGGTTCGAGCGGTCAGCAAACGCCTTACCGCAGTGTGCACACCCGAACGGCTTCTCGCCTGTATGCGAGCGCAGGTGGCCCTGCAGCAACCACGGCCGCGAAAACAGCTTCCCGCACACCCCGCACGCATGCGACAGCTTATGCGTGAGCAAGTGCATCGCCAGAGCGGGCATGCTCACGTACGCCTTGCCGCACGTGACGCACTTCTTGGCCGACTGGGAATCCAGGGAGCGGTGCGTCTGCTTGTGGCGCGACAGGTTGGACGACGTGGCGTACTGCTTGCCGCACTCGGAGCATGCGTAGCGGCCTTGCTTGCTCCCTCCCGTGCTCCCGATCCCCACCCCCCCGGCCGACGCCGCGCCCACCTCCGCCCCGCTAGTCTCTGTCCCCTCGCCGCCTCCCTCGGCCACGGCGGCGCGGCCCTCCTTGACGGGCCCCAGCACGCGCTTGGGGCCGTTCTTGTTTCTCGAGCGGCCGTCGGCCACGAGCAGCGCGTCGTAGGTGTAGACGACGGAGCTTTTGTCCGGGCGGCGCGCACCCGCCATGTCGGCCGCACCTTGCAGGCGCGTCGCGTCGCCTTTGCCGGGGCACTGCGGGTTGGGGTTGTTGTTCTCCGCATCTGACGAGTACTCGGAGGTGGGCGGAGTGAGCGACGGCGGCGGCTGCGGGGTGGCCGCTCGTTGAGGTTCGTAGTAGGCGCTCTTGCGCTCGGCGCCGGGGTGAGAAGGCGAGCTCTGGGCGGGACAGTGAAGAGAGAGAGGGTCGACCATCTGAACGGCCACCGTCGCGTGAGCGTGATGCGAGGAGCTGTAGCATTCCTGCTGCGCCAACGGGGGCCCAGGAACTGCTATTGGATCGGGCTGTTGATAACACGACTGCAGCGATGAGACGGCGGCGGACGACTCGGGACGGTAAACGGGCGCGGCCGCAGGGTCGCCGTACGTCTGGTAGCTGGGGGCCGGCTCGGGCGAGGGCGGCGCGGGGTAGACGTGGGCGTGGGGGTGCGCGTGCGGGTGCGGGTGGCCGAGGAGGTCGGGCGGCGGCGGCGGCGGCGGCGACGGCGAGGGCTGCGGGGCCGGCGCGGGCGCGGCCACCCCGGGCGCAGGCAGCGGCGGCAGGGAACGGGACAGCTCCAGGAGGTCGTGCGCCGCCTCCGTCTCTTCCGCGCTGCGCAGTCGGAAGATGGGGATGCCTCCATCGTGCGTCAGCACTTCCGTGTGGACCACGGACAGGTTCGGCTCCTCGGGGCTCTGCGGGATGAAGTCGTTGAGGTAACCTGGAACACGTGACGTGGCTTCAATAACTTTCTTAAGGCTAAGTGTACCGATGCTAGTTTACGTTGTCGTCACCAAAATAAGCAAAAATTAGATATGTAAAAACGCCTGAACAAATTATCCAACTTGCAATTTCTAAACGTGGCTTATGGCGCGATAGCGACATGCTTCGTGAATCCAACGCCGTACGAAGTGTCCAAATTGCCTAAACAGGTGCGTTGTAAAGTCAAATTTGGTGAAATTTAGGGTTCTCCTCCCCATACCACAGAGGCAGAGAGCCAGACAAGCAAGCGCTAGGCGAGCTCGTTAAAATCTGTCTGGCACTGTCTGGCACTCGCATGGCAACGGAAGATCTTAAAAGTAATATGTATCTTTAGATACGATGTGATAAAATAAACTTTGGCCATATTTACACAGTTAAATTTTCTTTCAACAGTTCATCAGTTCAATTTTCGTTTTGAAATCAGTTCCATAATAGAATCAATATTTTGAATTTTATGATGTTTCTGTTATAGAGGATTCGAGAACGTCTGCACATGTTATAGTACCCCTAGTTTGATATGAGCAAAAAACTAATGTTGAGATGCTGAAAGTAGCTTTAGCTGAGGACTCCCAGCCTGCCCACGAGAGGAACGTGCTCTCGTACCGCCCGCCTGCGTGCGCCGAGCGGAGCGCAGAGATATTCTGCCCACGCGCGGCGGTGGCGGAATATTATATTTTCCCAAATTTCACTTTACGACGCACTTAGTGCTACGATTTAAACGGCGTTGGATCCAGGAAGCATGTCGCCATCTCGCTAGTCCATATCTTTTTTTAAAAAAATTCTTCCCGGAAGATAGAAAAGCAATTTGAAAAAAAAAATAGTTTTGGCGTTTCAATTTGTCGCCACCACGTGGCAGCAACAAAACTAACAAAAATCGATATTCTGCTGCCTGAACAAATGGTTCGATTTGTAATTTGCATGCCGCATTTAAACTTGTTTTTAATGTAGAATTTTCGCTGTGGATCCCCTTTTCCAAAACAAATATTGTCACAACTCATTCTTCAAATATCTCTCTGTGCTTCCGGGAAGAATTTAAAAAAAAAGTGGGCTAATAGCGCGACGGTCATGTGCCTCCCGAATGCAACGTCATGTCGAGCGTCCACATCATACGGATAGGAGCGTCGTAAAGTGAACGCCCCCTCCCCACTTGTGGGGCGCTCGAGTGGTCTGGGGCGGCGCAGCATGGGCCTCACGTGCAGGAGCTGCTTTTCCAGCGTTCGTTGCCCTTCCATCTCAATATTATTCCCTTCCACAAATGAAATTAGCTATGCTGTAACAGAGGCAAACTTCCTTGTATCCTCTGTAATATTGTGAAAAATACAGTTTTTAAAACTGTAGTCATCTTTTACACAAATATTTTCATTTTTTTCTGGAATACCTTCAAAACACTGAGGCATTATTCAAAATATCGATGTTGATTTGGAACTGATTTCAAAAAGAAAATTGAACAGTTTGTGTAAATATCACTATTATACCATCTTATCACATCGCATTTTAGATATACATTACTTCCGAGAATTTCTGTTGCACGTCACGACCAGAAGGAATTAGCAGCGATCATCGAGCTCACCGATCTCAGGGCTCAATCACCGAAGGCGTAGAGGAAGAACAATGATTGTGGCAGACACGCCAGAAAGAAATGAACACCAGGCTAAGAGAAAACGTAAGGAATGGATCTAACTAAACGAAAAAACGTTTTGTTCAAGATGGCAGTGTAGGTGATGACGGTAAAGTGATTTTGCAGGATTCATCAGATGATGGTGATCTGCCCAATTTAGTTCCGAACGTAGATTTAGATTTATTCAGTAAAAAAACAGTAAAAACTGTATGTGACGTAGGGGGAGAAGATTATATGTTTGAAGAACGTAAGTTTGTTGACGTCGAAAACAGAGAGATCATTGATCATAGATGATTGTGTTGTAGTAGAGTACAAACAAAACAAAAATACAAATAATAAGATATTATATACATTCAATTTTATCTATTCTGTAATTGAAGTTGTTAATTAACATTGGCGACGTTACGTTTCGGCTACCTCTGTTAGCCATCATCAGACATCTGTTTAGCAATGAATTGTTACAGTACATGTTTTTATACATTGGTTACATATTATTATAATCTAAAAAATGACAGAATCTTACCGTTAGTTATAAAAGTTAGATTCTTGAGCTTAAACTTCTATTTACAATATATATACAATTCATTAGTAACTATTTTTAAACACTATTCAGCGAAGTGTTTCTATGTTGCTCTCTGCTCAGTTGTGCAGATTCGTTGATGAATATTCTTTGATTGGTTGTAATATTTGAAATAGTTGAAGGGAGGGGGGACATGCATTGAAGAAATAATTAAATTTTGATATTTATATGGTTTAAAATTTTCAACTCTAGAGTAGATTCTCGTAAATATTGGTTAATATATTAGACTCTCTCATAGTATTAACTGTGTTGTTAAGTTTTATGTGCAATATTTTTTACATTCTGGCTCCTTTACGTTCATGATCAATAATTTCTACTTAACTAAAATCTATAAATTTCCAGTTTCAATTTGATGTTTTGATATCGAGTTTAATTTTTGAATAGGTTCCTTTATATTCCTTTATTTATGTTACTTTTTGCTTTAATTTTCTTAACGGCTGACCAATATCGTGTCCAATATGTGGACCAATATATGTCCTAGAACATCGGGTGCAATTAATGGCCGTAAATTGTGCAGCTGAAGTATTTATTAATATATGCACGTATAAAAAGTGACTTCAAGTGTTCAAAGATGCAAGTGTCCACAGTGGCACGTCCCGTGCTGCAGATGGGCGTTACGCCGCTAGCTTCAACAACGCAAGGCAGCAGTAGACGACGTCAGGTACAGCATGGCAACAGGCGTGTCATTCTCGGCTTCGCCTCACGGGGAATCATTACGTGATGCAATGAAGTTTGTCAGTCAATACCCTCATTCACAAAAGAACCTTCCAATTTCTCAGCAAGGGTCTGAGATGCACAACTTGCGCCCCCAGGCCAAGATAATGTACTAAACCCACAACCATGAGTCAACACCTGAACAGAATGGCGAATTACCAAAATCAACTGTAGGTACTAACGAATTGCAAACGCGAAAGAAACGTAGGCGCCTCAAACAATCCCACACGTTATACAACTAAGTGATAGTTTTACTCTATTAACGAACGAAACAGAAGAAACAGATTGGCAAGGGGCAAACATATCAATACCTCCAATTTTTCTTGCAAATGTTACTTCTGTGCCCAAATTTATTACAATGATGCGCCAGAACAATCAAGAAACAAACTACACGTATAACTACACGTAAACTACACGTAGTGAAGTCAAAATTCTACCTAGTACGATAGATTATTACCGCGAAATAATAAAATTGTTAGATAAAATAAATGCCGAATACTACACCTTCCAATCTAAACAAGAATGAGCTTTTCGTGTTGTATTGCGCTATTTGCATCCAACAATATAAATAGAAGACATAAAACGTGACTTGAAAGCCCAAGGGCACTCAGTATGTAATATTCAAACATTCGTCACAGAGTAACGAATAAACCACACCCCCTGTTCTTCATTGATCTAAAAACCCCTCCCAATATGAAATATACAAAATTAATAAACTTCTAAATTCTATTGTAAAATTTGAGACACCCTACAAAAAATAATAACAGGAAAGTGCCATCAATGTCAAGAATATGGCCACACTAGCAAAACACCAACATTAGGGTTCACGCCTCAACACACTAAGAGGAAAAAAACCTCCCTAGAGCAGCCAACAAACTAAACGTACTTACTGTCCAAACTGGGAATCCTTCATACTGGACTACTGACGTGAATAAACTCCCTGACCTTCTGGATTTCTATTTAATTAAGGGTGTTATGCAAAACACGTTAGAAGTTAAATCCAGCTTTGAATTATCTTCTGACCATACTCCGGTAGAACTGATCATCAGTTCAAACTTTTCTGAAAAAACATCACAACCAAAACTAAATAATAACAAGACCAATTGGCAAAAAATCAGTGATCTTCTGAACCGAGAACTATCTGCAAACATGACCTTAAAAGTAGGCGAGGAAATCGAAATGGATTACAGCACTTAAAGGATACCATACAAAATGTCGCATGTGCAGCAACGCCTCCAAGAAACGGCAATAGTACATTTTCACCATACTCAGGAGAAATAAGGCAAAAAGTAGCAGAGAAAGGACAATTACGTAAAATATTTTTGAATACACGTCAACGAGAAGATAAAAGAGTCTGAGTCTTGTAAAAGATTGCACGGTGTAATGTTCACGTTAATTTGTAAAGTTTGTAAATTTTGTAAAGTTGTGAAGTTCTGTAACGTTACGTTATTGTATTCTTCCGCGAAGTTCTCAAACTTAATTGCAGAATTAGTAATAAATCTAAATAACATACCTCCAATAGAAAAGTGACACAAGTGCGAATTTCTGATTTCTCAGAAATTGCAATTTTAAGTTTCGTTGTTCTGTTATATTTTTTATAGATTGTACCAAATATTCATCTTCTAGCGAACAGTAATTGAACTAATTCAAAATCAACTTCAGAATAGTAGCAGTACCTCTTGGTAAGCTCTTATCAGCTTTTAGCAGAAAAATGACGATTTCAAACTTGTGTCACTTTTCTATTGGAGGTGCGATATACAAATAGTATAACTTTTTAGATATGCTTTTTTTTAATGGAGCCACGATGGCTCCGTGTTAGGAAGTTTTTTTTCTTCGTGGCCTGAAAGGCCCAGGTTCGAATCCCGACGTAGGTTGGGATTTTTATCTGGTGATTTCCATTCAGTGCCGCTCTGAGGTCGACACAGCCCCTTTCCCAAGTGAGTCCCAGGATCCTTCCGAGGGATAAAGACGGTCGGAGCGATGTGCTCGCCACACCACCTACTCCATGTGCCGACTGCGACGAATAGGGGGAGCCTACCTTCACCAAACCTTTCACCTTCCCTTTACCTTTTCCTTCCTCAGAACTGTCTCAATTTTATGTAGGTATTCTTTCAACGTATATTACGTTTTATACTACTGTTACAGAGGAAACGAGAGTATTTTCCTCTGTTGTAGTGTCACCAGTTTCATTCGTGGGAGACCATAGTAATTGACATTGCAAGACAAAGTGGATGTTTCTATGCCTAGATGGAAGAGTTCCAGACGGGGCCGAAAAACTGAATCTGGGAATGCCGTCATGCTTTGGAAAGTTACTTTCTCCGTGTGATGTATTCGAGATCGGAATTTTATGACAATTTGTACGTGTGATATACAAGTTTAATTGATGATCGCGAGAATATACTACGTATTTGTCTTCTCGAATGTTGGTACGTATTTTGTTTTCAAATTGTTTTTTTAGTGCTAGTTCAAATAGTATTTTCGGTACGTTTTCAAAGTGATGTTGAAAAACTTAGACTTTCATATCAGAATATTGCGTAAGTACGCGTCACTATGTAGATGTGAGTTGCCCAATTCGCGGCCTGCGGTGCCATTTAATGTGGCCGGGGAAAGGTTATTAGTCAAAAGTGAAAGTCTCTTGCATCCGTGTCGGGCGAGAACATTGTGCGACTAGCGCACGCGCGGTCAACACTCTTTTTAATGTAACTAGTGGGCTACGACAGCGCATACGTTCTCGCAATATTACAAAGTTATCATGTACGACGGAACGCCCCTATGTTGCAATAATTCCAACAGATATTACGCGAAAACTAACTGTTACAAAAAATTGTATACCACCTTTTTTACAGAGCTAATTTTGTGCAACAGACTTTGTTTGAGGCAAAAATATATATCTTCAATTTTTTAGTTTTAAATTTCTTAGCAATTTTCGAAAAAAAAAGAGTAAGGCCCGAAAATGGGACTAGCGCCATATTTTTATCCTTCCTTATTACATATGTGGAGAAAATATAATAGCTTTTTCAAAAAATTGTAAATAACCTTAAAAACTTATTTTGGACAACACTTTGTTAATTTTGTAGTTAATTTTTTGCAATTTTTCAAAAACCCAGACATACTAGAAAATGGAACTAGCACATTTTTTTTACTGTCTCTTATTTCATAAGTGAAGAAAGTTTAAAGAAAAAATTTGAAGAGAATTTTGAGGAGAAAAAAATCGTAAATTTCAACCACAAATTACGCAAACACGACTCATTTTTACAAAAAACTTTTTTAAACAACTTATTTTGCACATCAGATTTCGTCAATCTCTTTCTTCAATTTTTTAGTTTTCAATTTTTTTTTAATTTTTGAAAAATTGGTAATCTCAACGAAAGTAATACCTGCACTATTCTCTTAAAAGTCTTTTATTCTATTTAACAACAAAATTAAATAGAATACTTGGAGCCATTATTTTGAAAATCTCCAAAGGGCTTCGTATAAAGCACTCCCAAATTAAAATATCGGTTTCAAATTCCAGGAGACACGACATCAGCCAGAACGATTGGAAAATATCAATTTTCAAAAAAAAAAAACGGCTGATCGGTTGGGTTGGGGACAGACAGACGTTTTACCGGCAAGCGATTTTTCGATATGAAGTTCGAGTTTTTTTTATACATTTAGCAACTGGATTTATCCACTTTTTCGTTACCAGGGTCTGACAACAAGGGTTTTTGTGTCGAAAATTCGCCGTTTTCTGGCGCACGATTACAATACTTTCTCTTCTGACGTCAGTAAGTGCGAGAAGTAAAAAAGGTAAAGTTTAGATTCAAGTTGTTGTTTTTTCTACTAAATTCAGAAATTCAGTATCATTCCAATGTGTTTCGCCGCATTATTCATGGCACAGCCTGATATCACGCATGGTCTCACCCCTCCTCACACACACCGTTTCAGAGCAGCCGCGCAGAGAGCAAATAGCAACAATGCGTGGAGGTCAGTGGTGGGTCGCTCGAAGAATGAAAATATGGCCCGCAATCGAATAAAAGATTTTAGTTGTGTCCCTTGAGCCCTTGCAAGTTGGACACTCCTGATCTAGACGGTCTGGAATAAAGTAATATTGACGCCGCGCCGCGCCGCGTCGAGCGAGCGCCCAGCACCGCCCGGGTGTAACAGCTGCGCGGAATGGGGAGGGGGCAAATTGTCTTTTTCCCAAATTCTGTTTACGACGCTCCTAATCATCCGATTTTGACGATTGAAACGGCGTTGCATTCAGGAATCACGTCGTCATCGCGCTATTACCCATATTTTGAAAATCCTTCCCGGAATTACAAAACGCAATTCAAATTAGTGTTGCTGAAATAACACATACTTTCTCGCCCTTTGTGAGGGTTACGTAATATTACTATACTGCAATTTCTGTCTGTATCAACACATCTCAGTCAATGAGCGCTGGCTACAATGGGCACTTATATTCTTATCAATTCTTGCTAAAACGCCACTCTTGCCATAAATGGAACTGTTTTTCAGTTTTCATTGTTGTGCTTTTGCAAGTCCTTGTAAGGCGTTCACTATGGAATACTATTGCTTCGGTTTCGAATAAATAAAATTATTTTTAGCCGTGTCTCCAAGTGTATTCAAAGTTCATATTTAAACATTTAATGTTCTTTTAAATTAAGACTTACAAACAAACAAAACCATAAGAGTTATAGATGCCCTGGAAAGCAGTAAACCAGGAAGTCAGCTAAAACGTTTCATTTTTGCTGCCCTTTCAAATGCGCTTTCAAAAAGTGTTCAAATTTCGTTCGTTTTTGAAAAAGTTAAAATAATATGAAATAGTAAATCAATAAATATTGAGTATTATATTTTTTTTTATTTCCAGTACATCATCCAGGCAAGCAAGTATAATTTTACAAATAAAATGATCATCCAGAACTAAATGCCATCCACTATATCTCATTTGGAATGCATTCGAAACTAGAATATTATTACCTTACACCCATCTGTATATATATACATTTTTTTCCGACTTTAGTAAGGTTGGATTTACCATTTTAATGAAAATAAAGAACATTGTAACACCCAAATATCCCTCATATTACATTTAAATCGTTTTTTTAAGAGATTGATTGATTGTTAGTGATTCCGGACGCGTCAACTACTGAGGTGTGCGTGTAGTGTACGTGTAGTGTATGCTTTTGGCTCGGGAGGTAACGGTGGTCTTCCCCACTGTAAGGCGGGATCCGGCGCCGACTTACCGTCGGCTAGCTGGGGTTTCGCAAACCAGGTATCACCCACCACGAAACATAGTTTCTGGCTTCATCACGTGTTAGAGGATTTTTTTTCTAAATGTAGCAACTGGATTTATCCCCTTTTTTTACCACGGCCCTGAAATAAAGAGTTTTCTTGCCGAAAAATCGCCGTTTGTTTGTACAGCAATACATAATTTTCTGTATACTGTCTAAGTAAGAAGTAAAAATAGATCAAGTTTAGATTTACGATATTTTTTCTAGTAAACTCAAAAATTAAAAATCATTCCGTGTTTCCCTACGTCAAGCATGGACCGGCCTGATATCACGAATAGTCCCATTCTCCCCCCCCCCCTCGTTAAAGAGTATCCGGGAAAATTGCCGAAATCAACAATACGTGGAAGTCAGATGTGGATTGCCCGAGTAATGAAAATACGGCCTGCAACCACCTTAAAGGTTTCAGTCGTGGCCCTTGTAGCCTTGTAAGTTAGACATCCCTGGTCTAGAAGATAAAATTCACATAGGACGAAAATGAACAGTATTGAGCATAGTGATACAAATGTCAAGAAGTTAAAACGAAAAAGTTAACATCTGGTTTCTTCTATACGCAGGAAAAACGAAAAGATCAAACAAAATTTGATCTTATTACAAAATTCGTTGTTAATGGAATGAGACCCTTCTCAATTACAATAAGAAATACTATTAGTGATGCAATGTTTGAAACATTAGTTGTGTTGAAGGGAAACTGTGTCCAGTTGTATACAACTGTAACTTATAACCAAGTTTTAAAAAAATAAATTGTGAAACTGCATCTCTTTTGGTTGTATTTTGTATTTTCAAAAGTATTTTAAAATACTATTTTGTATCTAAAATACTTTTATGGAAGTATTTTGTATTTGGTATCTAAAATACTTTCGATGAAGTATTTTCGAGGAATACTTTCGAGGAAGTTAAGAGAACGTTCCCTAAAATCCTTGGTTTTTGAAAAATTGCAAAAGTGTAAATTTTTGGGGGGTCTTCCTAAACCATAATATTGAAGATACAGATTTTTACTTAATGAAATCTGTTCCTTAAAGATTGACCTTGTAATTAGGTCATGTACAATTTTTCAAAAAGATGAGTAGTTTTGAACAATTTTACGCAAAATATGGGCAATTTTAAGTAAATATTAAAGTAAATGTAAACAGCACCAATCTTTTTAAACTTTCTCCTCGTATATATCAAGGAATGGTAAAAAATATGGCGCTAGTCCCATTTTCGGCGAAAACACTCTATTTTCGAAAATTGCAATATGGTAACATTTCAGACAAAATTGAAGATAGAGAATCTTACTATCGACAAAGTCTGTTCTAAAATATCAGCTTTTTAAAAAGGACATGAACAATGTTTTGGAAAAAACGAGAAGACTTCGTGTAGTTTGAGCCTGAAATTGATGAAATTTCTAAAACAATCTTTTCTCAAAACTGCCACTGCTTGTACATTACTCTCCAGGGTGCGCAGCAGGGAGTCCATAATCATGTTCCAGAAAACTGGACCGGAATTGGACCCCTTTGACAGTTGCTAGCTAGCTTCAAAGCCTACTTCCTTGATAATAGCCTGCGCATTGTAAAAGAAGCACTGATAAAGACCATAAAGATCGGCAAATATTGAACGAAATCCGGTCAGTTCTTTCTAAAAGAGTGGCCACCACGCATTGTCAAAGGCGCCTTTTATATCTACGAAAATTACCATCGTTAATTTCGCTTCTGTGCCAGTTGTGAGCATGTGTGACAGGTTATTTACGATATCTTCTGTAGAAAGCTATGGTCTGAAGCCAACCTGCACTAAGGAGAAGTTTTCTCCGGCCATGTTATGTGTCTGCATTTTTTGATCGCAAACTTATCCAGTATTTTATTCAAGACGGGCAGGAAGCAAATGGGCCCGAAAACCTTTGGATCTGTCGCGGGTTTGTCTACTTTCTTCCTTAACAGGGCAACTTTAGCAACTTTCCATTTATCAGGAAAGGAACTATGCCGTAAGCATCGATTATACAGTTCTAAGAGATGGACACGAATATATGGATAGACATACTTTACCATTTCAGAATGGATATTATCTAATCCAGGTGCCTTGCCCATTATTTAGTTCTTTAACGATACGCTCAAATTCGTTAAGATTGACTTCACATACCAGGGCACGCGGCGATGCTTCGACAACTTGTTGTCTAAGAGCACACTGAAGCATCGTCTCGCTCGTTTCTTTATCCCTTCAACCCTTCATCCACATGATCCCTCTAGCCTCCATGCGTGGGTGACCACCGACCCACACATATGTGTCTTGGGGGTCACTCTACTCCCCCTCAGATGACCATTTTTTTGCCTCGCGCTCGGCTACCCCTTTGGTTGCCTGCGTTCAAGATGGCCGCTGGCCTCTCGAAAGCACGGCTGCCAACTAATAACGTTACAGACACCTATATTAGCGTAAATGATTTTTTTTTCCCACAAGTGCCAACCACAGGATAAAAATTCCCTCGTTGCCTCTGTTCTGGACACTTTGCCTGGTTGTGTTGCCTTGCATGCTACGGCAATCCCCTTTATATTATACATTCACTAAATTTTCTGGCTAGCTATTCTAATCTAATCTCTCGACTGCAAAACAATTCTAACTTTTTTCTGAACCTACACAATGCAAAATAAACAATTTTCATTCAATAGTGGTATGGGTGTCGGCGAGTTAACTCTGGGGACCTGAGTTCGATTCTCGATACGGAATATATTTTCTGTTTGAAAACACATTTGCAGACTTTATGTGGTAGAATAGTAATGGCAGAGCAGTTAGAAATAATGCGAGAAAATATGTGCTGTTGTAGCTCCACTAGTTTCAAATCGATTTTGTTCAGCTTTAAAAAATCGATAAAATGTATTTAGTAATTGTTATATTATAATGTCACGATAAGCGCTACGTTGTATATTTTAATGTGTTTGTATAAAGGGTATATCCCGTTGAATGTTGAAATAAAAAACACTAAATAAATAAACAAGTAAATAAATAAGTAAATAAATAAATAAGTTAATAAATAAATTATGTTAACCAAAATTGTATATGAAACTGTTTTAAGATATAATATTCACAAATTCTTTGCATTATATATAAAGTCTATAGCTTCAGTATAAAAGGCGTAGGACAAAAAAATAACTTACCATTTTCAAAATCGAGGAATAATAAATAATGAATGGAGTGGGTATTGGAAAGAAGTGGAATGAAAATAGGATATATGCCTTTTATTCAGCAACGTAACTCTGAGCAAATTTGTGAACCATTCAAGTACAATCTTCTTCATGTTTTATTTTAATTGTCTTTATTTCACTAAAAAATAAGCCAAAAACAATTTTGTATATTCGTCAACAAATATTATATTTTGTATTTGAAAGTATTTAAAAAATTAAATTTGTTCAAAGTATTGTAACCCCGACCGGGTTATGCCCAGTTGCTCTAGCCACTAAGCCGAGACAACCAATCCCTTGAGCAGGTTCTTAAAGTAATTAAAGTTCAATTTTAGAAGAACGGGGTTTATTAAGAAAAATATCTATCTCCAATAATGTAACTGGTTGAGAGGATTGAACATTTTTTAAACTTTTGCATGTTTTCAAAATTAGCAGATTTCATTAAACATTACACCTGCATCATTTTTATAAGCGTATGTTCCTCTCAGCCAACCACAAAAATTAAAGATCAGGAGACTTTTTAAAGAAATATTTACAATGTAATGGAGGTTTCATGTAACGTACCTGTAAAAATGACAACAGAGATGTCCAACATTTTCATTTTCTCGGGCACAACTAATTTCCCAGAGTGTGCGAGCGCCACGTGGCTGTTATATCGCATCTATTCCTGAAGTAGTTAACGCGTCTGGAGACACGAAGCTATCAAGCAATAAAAACGGTCAAATATTTAATTTAAACAAACTTTTACTTACTTATATGTATTCATAATTATTGAGAAGCCTGTCTCTGAGGCTTCTATGTAAGTTCAGGAAACTCTGGTTTGTAGCTAGTACACCTTAAATGCGTCATGCAGATGTGAGTCTTTGGGACTGGAACCATATTTGTTTTGATTTCACTCAATGGAAATTCGTCTTCGCAAAGAGATGTAGAAATGTGAAGACAATTTTAGAGCCCATGTAATGAGAAATGAGCTGGGCGATAACGAATATTTTGACAGAATACCACTAACTTTGAAACGAAACTGCTACAATTCCCGACACCGTTCAATTGGATAAATTCCTTCCTTACTGAACAAGTACGGCACCTCGCTAACCCCTAAAAACTGACACTTCGCCAACCTCAGGATGACCTCTAAAAAAGACCTTTGTAAAAAATCATCGAACACGACGCGAGGTATCTAACATGAGAATAATTTCCTTATGTTTTTGAACAATACATTTGGGAATCACTTGTGTAGAATTAGTGAATCTCCATCGGCAGTGGAATTAGAGTATTTAAAACAATATGGCAGACCTTACGAATAGGGAAAACGTCTTTTACACAGAATGTAATGAAATTATTTTTTTGAAATTGTGAATAATTACAAAAAATTGCCCCAATTGAATGTGTGTAGGGCGCCCGGCAGGTACATCGCGGGCGCCATAGCGCTCCCGGGGAGCCAGAATGCGGACGTGGCTCCTCCGCCCCTCCATTTCGGCAGCCCCCACCACGACGCCTGCGGATCCTCCGTCCTCTTCTACCGCGTTCTCTCTTCTCTCTCGAGATCGGCGCGCCTCGGCTTCAGGCGACGAATTTCAGACGCCGCACGCGGCCCTAACCCGTGTCTGGTGGCCGTTGAAATCTTCTTTACAAGAAAAATATTACTCGTAATTAGCCTTCGAGCGATCGCACGAGCGGCATAAATGCCTTTGAAACTGAAGTGGCCTTGCGCGTTGAACTCAGCATAGCGGGAAGCCAAGTATTCTCAAGTTAGTTATCTATTGAGACACAAAATAGTGGTAATGTCTTCTCTAAGACCTACTCTCATTTCCGCCAATTTCGCGCAAAAGTGACCAATATCATCAGTCTTTGCTGTACGCAGCATATACAACGCCACGCGATCGCGCCTGTTACAGTTTTTTGCATGAGTGTGATGAATATGTAAGAATATTTTTGAAATAAAAATGTTATAATTATTCTCTTTTGCTAATTATTGCGTCAATTAAATGAATTAGTTATTCATTACGTGTAATTACGTAATAATGGCAATTCAAGATAGAATAAGTCGAAATAGGAACTACAAGAAACATTGCATGAACATGCCTGTGGTTGACAAACGCAGGAAATGCGGCACCAGTGGTGAAACAATCGAGACTACAATGGCTGCATGTACCGTACTTGCCGACAGCGCGTACTTGGGGAGACACATCCAACTAGCAAAGATTGTCCATCAACAATTGGTTTTCATAGATTGTTAAATAGTAGAGCTCTACCGGATTATAAATACAACCCAGCACCTGTAATGGACGCAAATAATACCATTATTTACTCGGACAGACCCATATTAACACATAACACTGTGGCCTTCAATAGGCCAGATATAGTTTTCATTGACGGGGACAAGAAAGAAGCTATGTTTGTTGATATTGCCGTACCGTTGACACACAACCTAAAGAAAACAGAAGCCGAGAAAATTACTAAGTATGAAGATCTTGCTCTGGAAATAAAACAAATGTGGACACTATAGAGTGTAACAATTTATCCACTTGCTATGTCGGCTGAAGGTGTAGTAACAAACAATTTCAGAAAAATTCTGAAAAAATGCGATTACCTCAACAAATTCTAAATTACGAACAGAAAGCAGAGATTCTGCAAACATGTCATATAGTTCGCAAGTTCTTGAACAAGTGAGGCTCTCATATCGGTCTTGAAGGTCAGAGTGAAATCTCGAAGGGCGAAGGGTCGTGACACGCGGGGGTGCTTGTGGAGGCGTGAGGAGGGGGCTGGCGAGCAAATGCGAGTGAAGGTAGGGGTGTGCACATTAGGCTAATTTTAGCAGAGGTGAGGAGAGGTGAAGATCTTTAGCAAAATATATTATTGATACCGGACAATATCTTTTATTTACCTTATTTAATTATTAGAAGGTACCTACCTCACCAGCGATCTAATTAATAAAAATATATAATATATAATATATAATATATAATATATAATATATAATATATAATATATAATATATAATATATAATATATAATATATAATATATAATATATAATATATAATATATAATATATAATATATAATATATAATGTATATGTATATATAGTTGATGTATTTGATCTAATGCTACGTGTACTAAGCAATATATAACAATCCATTTCTGCAAGTTTGTGTTAATATAATTTAATTTTTTGAGATATAGTAAGGACATACGTATTTGGAACATTTTCTATGTTGCGTTAATTTCCGTTGAGGTCACGTATACGAGGTCGATGAATAGTGTTCGTTGATTTGAAATTAGAAATATATAGTGTATCCTTGTCGGAAATTAGAGAATTAGAACAGAAAGTAATCATGATTTTTAAGTATAAGTTTCTTTAGCTTCTATAGAACCGTCTTATTCAATTAAGCATAGTTAATGAAAAAATACTTTATTACTGTCATCAAATAAAAAAGATTCACTATTACTATTTTGTGTCTACCAGCATGCTAAATTAGCGATTACATCCTAACAAACGAATTACATTTTCTGCCCTCAAGCAATTATTATACTGAAGTTATCCTAATCAAATATATGTCTAATTCGTTTTAGGTTTATAGTGTACATTGTCATAAATTGACAACAAATATTTCCAAAATAAAAGGTAACGATACTTGAATTGTGTGTAACAGTCCGTCAATTCTCGCAAATGTTGTTTCAATTTACGCGCTAGGGTTCGAATTGAGCATTCTCATTGGTGATTCCCACTCCCAGATTGAGTCTTATTCCCACCCATCCTAGGGTCTCGGGTTTGCACTCACGTTGCTCCCGATGGCTCTCGAGGTCAGTCAAAGTGCAGAATGCTTTAGAATGCCTTAGGGTTAAGAAAGGTTGTAAAAATAAAAGTCCTAAACGATGAAATAGGAACTCCTTACCAAAACAAAGATTAAAAAAGCTCGCTGGGATACATGGTTGACCCCTCCTCCATTGTTGTGCGTTGTTTATCTCATTCAAATGTGGTCTACACTTAAAAGCAAGTACGTATCCATAGTAATTTTAGTTAAGCGTCCACTTTATCTCAGATTATTTGATACAATTGAGGATATGCAAAAATATTTTCATAGATAGAAAATAAAAACTGTTATGATCTTAACTTTTGAGAAAATGAACGCTTTAGCATTTTCTTTGACAATAGCAATCCGGGAGCTAATTATTCAATCAAAAATACTATAAAAAACACAATATCAATGCAATCTCTGAATTCACTTGTATTTGCATATAACCGTCAATTCAGAAGATATTTTTTAATCCCACGCCTCAAGGGCGTTCCTTTCAACTTCTGGGTGTGATTCTCTTTCTTCCTCAGATGTCGGTCTCCGTTAACTATATCCGAACTCTCTGGTTGGAAGAACGTGAGATCTCGTTAGAACGGGAAATTGCCTGAGGGATGTAATTTTGCCGCTCACCTGCCTCGGTTATTTTACGTGCCACAATCATGACACAGCCCTTACGAGCTTTCCGTTTTTATGAAAATTCACATGTGTCAGCCGGGATCGAACCCGAGCACTGAAGGTTCAAAGGCCAGTAAAATAACAACTCGCCTACCGAGACGCCCGAGTTTCTCAAATTCATAGTTTTTTGTGACTTTGCCTCCAGCACATCACTAGTTCAGATGAATAAACGAAATTCTTTGATTTAGCAAGCTCCAACAGTTTACAAATAATAATTTATTTTAAGAGGTGCATGTTCAGTAAAGTCAGAAATATACTCGTCTGCTGTTTGAGAAAATCAACAGAAATATTAACTTTGTCAGTTATTCTAATTTAAATTTTCTTAAAACCATTAAAATGACAAATCTAAGAGTAAAATAATCATATGCCACACTTTAAATCCCTATTTTCTTCTTACTGTAGTATCAAATTGAAAGTGTCTAAATTAACATGTATTAGGTCTGTTATTCAAATGTATTTTAACACGTTATTTATTCTTGCCCATACACTTTTGAAAGACATTTTTATGAATATTTAAAACATAAAATTATTTTTAAATCTCTAATTTAGTCACAAGATTTACATGATCGTGACTCGTGATTCGGGTAATGATATTCACCCATCTTCAGGCTAAAAACATTCATTTTCTATTAAAATACAGTTCATTTTATTCATGAATTATCCAGCCATTGCCTTTTTATTCTTGAAATTAATTGTTTATTAATTATTTGCCGTCCTCCTGACATCACGAAGTGATAAAATAGCACATGGTTTTCTCCACAAATTCAAGAATTACTCAGAACTGTGTCTAAGTTGAGAGAGAGAGAGAGAGAGAGAGAGAGAGAGAGAGAGACAGGCAGACAGACAGACAGACAGACAGAGTAGTTTAGATAGAGAGAAATTTAGAGAGTGAGAGAGAGATTCAGGAAGGGAGAGAGTTTCAGAGAGAGTGAGTGAAGCTCATTCAGTTCTTCAAAAGATAAAATATTGCCCTGAGCACTTTGTAAGCATTATTTTTAACGTATGCAATTCGCTGAGAGAACTCCCTCGTTTTTCTCTTTGACTATTTAAGTCGTATCCTGAACAAGTTTTCGCTTTCTACCTACAGAAGTAGAGGACAAACACTTGCACAACAGCCTTCTTATTTTACTTGCTGTTGATATTTTGTGGATGGGATAACAAAGGAAAACAGGGACACGCGCAAGTTTCAATTTTGTTACTTGTAAATTGGGTTTATAATTATTTAGAGTAAAATGTTTACTACACACTACGGAAAAGTTGTATAAAGAGTTCGGCACAAAATAAGTCGAGATGTCATTAATCCATTTTCTTCTAAGCTCTTCATGAGCAGGAAATTCATAGGAACTTACCATTTTGCGCTCTCATTTTTACAGAAAAGTACACAACAGTATGTAACTAAAAATATTAAAATAAATCACAATACAATAGGTGAAATATGACATAAATAATTTGTGAAACTTCACTTATTTTATTCCATAAATTTGCAATACTCGTTCATTTCCCGCTGATGACGAGCGTTGATACAAATAACTTGTCCATCAAACCATATTTTTCAGAAACTGCGAAAAAGTGATTGTTGACAGGATATTGCTTGTTCAAACAATATAATATGCTGTACTGCTTACCAGCATTGTTACAATAGTCCACCTATAATTTTATCAAATAAGTTGTTTATAATTATGACAATATTTCGGGATGAAAGTTGGACATGTTTGTTTTTGCTTGGGAAATTTGAACTTGTTTGCTTTTGTCCGAAGCACCTGCGGACGTTTGCTTTTGCATATAATAGGGGTATTATTATCATTACATTTGTTTAGGATAAATTATTTTACTGCAGTTTGTGTGCAAATATTTTGTTACCAAACAGACAAAACTACTAATACAACAATTTCTGCAGCTAATGTAACAAGTTTTTGGTCTCTAAAGAAATTTCAAAGTACTGAAAAGAAATTAAAATATATTTGTGCCTGCCATTAACATGTCCTGAACAATGACATTTGTCTTTCTGTTTATGGCTATCCTTTACAGTTTGATTTTTAGCTATTGGTCCATCAAAAACACTGGAATACCATTCCATACTCCAGGCCAGGAGTATCTGAAGAATTCTCTTCACTTATCTCTTAAAATTTCAGCCAATAGACCTGCTACATTAGATATCTTTGCCAATGGTATACCCCTTTTAAGTGACATCTGCTGAAAGCTAAATTGTACCATATTTGTTAATGAAAAACAACGTTTCCAAAGGGTCATAGCAGGAACTTCAAATCTAAAATATTGTTGAGGGATAACTCTGACTGTATGAATCTTCTACCCTTTCTGAATAATGATTCGCTTCACATTTCTGATGTTCTGTACGTTCTTGCACCTACTACTCAAAGTTTTTGTGTTCTTAAGAACCAATCTTCTAATAAATAAAATAGGACGCTGTTGTAAAGACTTCAGAGACGGAATGAGCCATGCGGTATGAGCAATCACGCGATCGTGAATCTTAGCATCGTATTGGTTACTCGGACATGTTTTTTATTGCTTGCAACAACGCAAACAACATAGTGGATTTTCCCTGTACCTCGTACGTTTACAAGTAAAATTATTATACGGGTAGATACATTTGCTTTTTCTTCTCATCAGAGCAGATGATGCAGCGCACGGTCATTAGTACTACCACAATGCTAACACAATTTTTTCCCGATGGACATGTTTGCTTTTGCGTGAACACAATGGCACTATATTATACAATTAGAATAAGAATTCTCCATCTACGTTATAACTACTCACAGGAACAGCACTTTTGCTGTCCTTCCTACTCTGTTTACAGTGAACGGTTTCAAACAAATGCGGTACCAAACACATATTTGTTTTATTTCGATTATCATTATTATATCGAAATTATCATTATTTTCTTTAAATATGGTGCCTTTAACTTGTGCGATAAAATGCTTTCAACTTTTCTAATTTATGTTAGTATATTAAATATACTGAGCCTCATGGCTAGCCGTTGGTCAGTGTGCTCGCTTTTCACTACGCGACCTCGAGTTCGATTCCCGGTCAGGTAATAGTGTGTGGTTTCGTTGCAATGACCCAGTATATGTTGTTGTGTGACGATGTTAAAATTCTCTTTTCCGGTTGAGAAGACCGGAATACTGCGTGGAGATGTCTAGATGCTAATCAAACGTACCCCCTTCACCCATGGCCGCGAGGCAGAGACGTTGCCGGTAGGCCTGAGACCGGTCACGGGCTGTCGCGCCAAGTACATACATATTAAATATACTACTGGTATCGACAGCCTCTGCGCGTCGTCCACATAAGTAAACCAAGCAATTTATTGCTTCCAAATCTCATCTTTTGTAAAGCGTTTGAATGACGTCATAAACTTGAAGTCTTTACTTGAACTTTATTATTATTATTATTATTATTATTATTATTATTATTATTGTTGTTGTTGTTGTTGTTATTATTATTGTTATTATTATTATTTCTGTACTTCACGACTGAATATGTTATAAGTCGGTTGAATATGAAATCTACTACAGATTGCAACTAGCTTCCTAGGGAGAATACTTGTTTCTACTAAATCCTTCTCGCTGTATATTAGTAACCTGGAACTCATACTAGCCTTGCAAACCTCAGTTAGTGTAGGATGATATCGATACATATCCAGGGTTTTCAAAATATAATCGTGTGGTACACAGTCAAAGGCCTTTTGGCAGTCAATCCAAGCCAAGTTTAAATTAGGTTTCCGTTTCTTTACATTCTTATCATTCATGATGACATTATTTATGCTGTTTACGCGCAAAATACGTTAGATAGCAATTCGGGAAGCTGTCAGTCAGTTTTGCCGTCAGTCGAGTTTTCGGCATCAAGGCCCCACAAACATGGATTCTGACTACTCCGGTGTTAGAAGAAGTAATTTACGAGGACAGGATTTATCCACATTTTCGTTACCAGAGCCCGAAAATAAGAGTTTTCGGCCGAAAATTCACCATTTTCCGGCGCACGATTACATACATAAGTTTCTCTTCTCATGAAGTAAGTGCGAGAAAGTAAAAAATATCTCTCAGGTACAGAAAAGCTAGTTCAGCAAAAGTAAAACGTTTTAGAACACTAGTTCTTTTTATACAGTTATTATAAGTATATTTAACGTAATTAACGTAATATTTAACGTAATATTACGTAATTTAACGTAACTTAACGTAATTTAACGTAGCTGTAAACGTAGATGAATCTAATGACTAAATTTAGAAGAAAAATCCTCTAACACTTGGTGTATCCACAATTCATGTTTTGTGGGTCCATAATACAGAAAAATGGTTGAGGCAAAACGTCTGTCCGTCCGTCTGACGGTGATAACGCTGGCAACGCAACAACCATCCGATTTTCTCATTCCCCAGTCGACCAGTCTGATGTCGCGGCGCCTTCAATTTCAAACCGGTATTTTTTATTCTGGGGGTACTTTACATGAAGCTCCTGGGCTATTTTCAAAATATTCAAAAAAGGAATACAAAGTTTCTGATTAAAGTTTGTTGTTGGATAGTGTCAAAGACGTTTAAGAGAATGGTGTATGTCTCATCGTTTGTTCAAAACCATACTTTTTATGAAAAAAGCAAAAGTTCAATTTTTTTCGGACTCTTCCTAGAACTAAAATATAAAAGATAAAGGTAAATTTTCCCCTCATGAAACCTATTCCATCAAAAGATATTGATATAAGGATGTTCAATTTATCGAAAATTTCAGAACTTTTCGCGTAATTTTTGAAAACTTAGTTTTTATTTTGTTTGAACACGTTTTTTCAAAAACAACTCAAACGATTTTGAATAAATTTTGACTTCGGATAGCGTATAAGACGCTTAAGAAGATGGTGGCGATCTCATGTGCGTTGAAAATTCTGATTTTGCCAAATTGCCAAAATATATTTTTTTTTGAATTCATCTACAACAACAATTATTAATTAATTATTTATTAAGATAAACATTAACGAAATATGTTCTTCAAAAATTCATCTTCAAATAATGTCACGTTTAATTTATCGAAATATTTCTATTTTTGGCGAAATTTTATGTCAAACCGGTAATTCTCATTTTTACTAAACATTTTTTTCTTAAGAACGGCACAAATTGTTTTGATTAAATTTGGACCTATATAGCGTAAAGGACGCTTAAGGAAATGACGCAGGTCTCACGTTCTTAGAAATGCTTCATTATTCGAAAATTTAAAAAAATACAAAATTACGTAAGATACGTTAATTAAATACATATGTATATTAGATACGTAAGTTAGAATTTATATATTATTTCATATTTTTCTGTTCGTTTCTTACATTGGACCTTTTGTTATACGTTTACAACTTCATTTAGAAATTATTTAAAATCTGTTTGACAATCCATATTACTTGTCCGTGTTGCGAGGAATGAATTTGAATTCTAAATGTTTTGATGTATTTGTTTTCAAGTAACACACAAACCTTAATTAAATTAGTTCGATTAGGTTTTCCCTCATAAAATTCCATTTAAACGTAACATGAAAGAAATTCTCGTACTCTCTAATTGTATACTTGAATGTCGTGCGCGGATGCTTAACAATGCCGTTTTTAACTATGTTTATTTCATGAACGGCAAGAGTAAAAAATTTCTGTTTAGAGTACTAAATTAGTGTAGAATGTGTATTTAATTACAGACTTAGTTTGATTGTGCTCATTGGTTCTCTCTATAATCATATTTGAATTTCAGGCATGGTTGGATAACTATTGACAAGTTTTAACAATATTTATTCCATACACGGCAGCATTAATAAATTTCTCTTTGGAGTAGTAAATTAGTATTGATATCTAATAGGTTTCAGATATTTCTGCCCCTTCATACTGTCAAATTTAATACTCGAATGTCGTGCGCGGTTGCATAACTATACATTTTTAACATTAATTCATAAACGGCAGGAGTAATACATTTATTTTTTTTGTAATAAATTAGTAATAAATGCGTAATAAATATTCCATTTGATTTGACGTGATTGCGCTATAGTGGTTGAGCCAGCTTGACACAGCTGGAGGAGGTGATATCTGATTGGGGAAATCCCGCTAGGCGATGCTAAGTTGACGCCGGATCTCACCGTCCAGCGGGAGAAAATCACCGCCACCTCTTGAGGAGAAACATGCACTGCACTTACAGGGGTAATAACCTGACGAGTTGACGCGCCCGGTCTCACTTATCAGTCAAATCAATTAATATTTTCAACACAGTATTTATCTCAGCCGTTAATACCACAAATAAAATGAATACACGTGTACAAAACAGAACCATTGATATATTCTAGCTCGGGAAAACACGGAACGTTTTGCATTGACTATGCAATCTAAAATTTGTACTTCTTTCAAAATTGTTTCCTTTTCTTTACAACCCGTTTCTTCTTTTAATAAAACAAACGGACCAGTGGAGTACCGTACCTATCAGACACTATTCAAGGCTACTAGAGAGAAGCCTTCTTGGAAGTACAAAGGGTATAGCCAGATAAGGCGGTGAAAAGTGTTCCAAAACCAAATCGATAATCACAATGCTCATATTAAAGAGAATACAAAATGTTGTAGATTCGCAAAAAATTAGCCGACTAGGGTAATCTGTTGTAGAGATACAAGAATCGTGTTTTTCATGTTTTATTTTTTCTCTCTTTTTAAAAACCCACTTGAAAACAAAACACTGTATAATAATAAGTCAACCACGTAAATAAAATACTGAGTTATTACCTAAATCATGCACATCATCACAAAATAATGTTGAGGAAGAAATTCCCAAAAAGAAAAGAAAAAAAAACTATTTACAACTATTTCATAAAAGGGGATTTTATGGAGAAAAATATTTCTAGAATGGTTTGCAAGGATGGTTTTAGTCTTAATTCGTTTTGTACGTCTTCAGATTTAAGATATTTGTTTTTAATAAGTGGATTTTTACTTTCGAACTCCCCTAATACAATTAGATCAACAGACATTAATTTTTCAAATACAGTTAAAGCTGACATGATATTCGAATTTTCACTTTTCAAGAAACAATCGTTTTCAAGAAACAAACATTTCCCATAGTTTTGATGAGTGGACATCTAAAAAAATCGCCGATATTCGAACGTAAATATTCATCAAAGACATACATTTTATGTTGGTCTGATTCGAATACATGGTTCATGTACCGCTGAACTTTGCATTGGACTGCTGAGCATTGCATTGGCAAAGTACGCTTGGCGAGTTTTGATCTTCATTTGGAAATCGATATTATCGGCATGACAACTGATGGTGCAAGTGTCATGATAAAAGTTGGCAAACTTGTATCTTGCTATCGGCAACAGTATTTCGCACACGGTATACAGTTCGGTCGATATTTTATACAAAAAAAGGTGAAAGAAATGTAGAACTCACAGAAAAGATGTTGACTGATTTGGATATAGATGATGGCGAAGATATGGCAAAAATACACTGAAGAGCCAATAAAACTGGTACAGGTGTAGGGCCCGCTGCGAGCACGCAGAAGTGCCGCAAAACGACGTGGCTTGGACTCGACTAATGTCTGAAGTAGTGCTGGAGGTAATTGACACCATGTATCCTGCAGGGATGTCCGTAAACTCGCAAGAGTACGCGGGGGGAGGGAGATCTCTTCTGAATTGAACGGAGCCAAACATCCCAGATATGCTCAATAATGTTCATGTCTGGGGAAATTGGTGGTCAGTGGAAGTGTTTAAATTCAGAAGAACGTTCCTGGAGCCACTCTGTAGCAATTCTGGACGTGTGGACTGTCGCATTGTCCCGCTGGAATTGCCCAAGACCGTCGGGATGTACGATGGACATGAGAGGGTGCAGGTGATCAGACAGGAGGCTTACGTACGTGTCACCTGTCAGAGTCGTATCTAGACATATCAGGGGTCCCATATCACTCCAACTGCACACGCCCCATACCATCACAGAGCCTCCACCAGCTTGAACATTCTTCAGTTGACATGCAGGGTCCATGGATTCATGAGGTTGTCGCCATTCTCGTACACGTTCATCCGCTCGAAACAATGTGAAACGAGACTCGTCAGACAAGGCAAAGCGTTTCCAGTCATCAACAGTCCAATGTCGATGTTAACGGGAGCAGGCGAGGCGTGAAGCTTTGTGTCGTTCAGTCATCAAGGGTTCATAAGTGGGCCTTCGACTCCGAAACCCTATAAAAGGGTTTTCCGATAAAGGAACTTTCTTTCAGAACGGTCAACTTTACACACAGAATTCATGAAGGGTACACTTTAAATCAATAAATCTAATATCAAATGAAACCAAATTCTCTGAACATTATAAATAATGCATTAAATGTCGTCAATAATTGACTGAACTTGTGTACTTTCAATAACAAGCGAAGTTCATAAAATTATGTTGCAGCGAGTCGGACAAAGACCGAATATTGGGATTCCCCAGAGACTCCCTCGGTCGCCTCGCAGCGCTAGACAGCGCCACTCGCCTGGTTGCCCAACCAAAAAGGTCTATGTTTGACGTGTTAAATCGAAGGGCCAAAGAGTAAATGCAGTAAACCCAGTAACACAGCCAAGAGCACGGTGCAATATCCGGCAAGGCATTTGGCACCGCAGAGAGCAGCAGTTGGACGCTCTTTGATTTCATAATAATTTCATATACATCGATATTGCTTCATATTTTAAATATTTAATGTCATTAAAAGGAAAATGTATATTCTTAAGATATTATGATACCTTATTCGATTATCTGGGAGTTGTGCAACTTAAGCACGAGCCGCCACTGCGTGTATGTCACATGCATAAACAAAGGGTACTGGAGACAGTATATTTGTATTTGACTTCCGAAGAACTTTGTTCTGTTGAGGGTTGAGGTCACGAGACCAGTTTCGGTTGTATTCCAGAAGACCAGTGATACCTCCTCTTTTCATAGGTTTTCAAATTGTATAGGAAATACATGGAATTAAGGCAAACAACACGCGCTAATGGCGTTTGTATATGATCGCAGATGACGTAATAGTACAAAATTTAAAAAACAACAAACCATAAGTATCGTGGTATAGTCTTTGACAGAAAATCCTCAATAATGTTAAAAAATAATGAATTGCATTCGAATTTCTGCTGGGCAACCACTCGTGTTATTAATTCACCATAGAGTTATTGGGATGATCGAAAGTAAAAATTCTTCAGTCTTTTTTAACCCACCGAAATCTCTACCTCAGGTTACCAATGGAACCCTTTCATTGGGAAATAGTGATTGATGCTCTAAAACAACTTTACTGTTAACTTGAGGGACAAACTTTTAGTACAGTTGTTTTCCATTTTCTATCATGAACACATGGATATGGTTTATTTAATTGCTAATTACCCCATTTATATTCTCTAGCAGAACTGTACAGCCTTTACTAGGGACCTTATGCCTGTTATCTTTGTGGTAAGCGAAGAAGTTTACTCCATTTTTTGAGGTGTCAGAAATATATTAAATATATAAATATATAAAGCAGAAGTAAAAGGTCTTTGAATGAAAACTAATGGGAGCTGAAGATTTTGGAAGTAAACAATAAATATTATGGCAACATCATGCATTGCCTTCATGCACTCTGAAGAAAAAATGTATTTTAGAAGAAAACTTTTTGGGTCATTTTGCGGTCAATTCGGTTCAAATTCTGCTAATGCTATATCATTGAAACAAGGATTTTATTGTTAATGATAATGCTTCACTTTTGTAACAAGTATCAATGAGAGTCTGATCATACTTGTATGATTCATTATTTAATTTGATCATTGAATATTTTGAAATAAATGTATTAGTTAACAGTACAAACAAACCCTTAGCCAAGCCCAGTCATCCACTTGCATCACACGTCCACATACACCCTATCACCTCTGGACAAAAAACAGGTTTGATCTTCTTAAAAACTCTGTTTTTCCTCCTCTCCAACCCTCTGCCTTTATCTTCAAAACACCTTTATACAAACAGGCACACAAAGAAGGCACACACTGCAATGACAAAAAAGATGAAGAACTAATAGGTGGCACTGAAATTACCTGCACACCTTACAAAGCTTTCTCAGGAATAAAAGGTAATAGCAGATAGCTATGGTAAGAAATTTATATTGAGAGAGTTTCTCTCTACAAATATATGATCTCAGACTTTATTCTCATGTTATTAGTGATTTGGAGTCACTGACACAGCAACTCAAGAAACAGTAATTATCAGAATGATATATAGTTATAGAATGATACAAATCAAGGCAGACAATATGCATTAAATTTAAATGTATCAAAAATACGGGTTAGCACGAAAATATGAGTAAGGATGACCTCTCTGCCTCCGACACAATATCCTTGAAAACAATGAGATTAAAAAATCTAACTTGCACAGCATCTTAGAAACACACAAAGTATTATTTAATCTTGACTTGTTCGCAAACACATTATTCACATGATGTTGCCTCCACTTGAAACCAGCAGGTAAACATGCACTAGGATACAGGATAGCCCCACACATCTTCCATTCACACAAGCCCCATATCGTGTTCCCTCCACATCAGGCTGATTCTTTGACACCCATTCTCACCTATGCTGTTACAGCACCAAATTCTTTTGTCTGCCAGAGCCCATCTTCAAAATCATCACAATCCATATCCTCAAAATTATGGACTGCTGCTATTCCCATCCAGCACCTGAATCTGTAGCAGACAACGTCTTCTATACCAGTAACCTCAGAGAAAAACACCTTTACGTTACTTCACTATAATATTCTATCCTTAATAAAATACACAAAATAGAAATTATTTTATGGAAAATTTCCAAAGTAGTATTGTAAGAATCATTTCTGTAAATGCTCTTAAAGAATGATGCAAATAGGCTGCTCGTCTCACTTCCATTTTTTCTATTTTCTCATTCCAAAACACAGACAATGGAGTATTCAGATCACTTCTCTTGTTTTTAATACAATTCCAGAATGAACTACCGTCTGTCTTCATCTTATAAATAAATATTTTAATGATTGTTGTGAAATTTTCTGAATTATGGGTATCTTAAGATTATAGGCAATCAGTTCAGAGTCCAGATCAAAACAGAATATGTCTATTAAAAATCATATAAACAGCAGAACAAGCATTATTTGTGAAGTACAATTTTTCGTGAACTAATGTGTTCACTTCATCCGGTACATTATAAAGTTCTCATGATTTAAAATCCAAAATATTTCGTTTAACCATGTTGTAACAGTAAGTCTGTAGTAAACAACCAACCGCCATTAGTCAACAACTATTGGAAACACATCCTGGAGAGCAAAGTTATTAGCCTCATTTACCATTCTCTGGCATTTCAACCAGACTTATCATTACAATATGCTTAACAACATGGAGATATCTTCAGCATCTGTTTCCAATGGTTGTTGGCCTCATTTACCATTCTTAGGCATTGAAACCAGACTTCCCATTACAGCATGGTTAAACCAAATGTTTTGAATTTTAAATTATGAGAAGTTTATAATGTATCTGGTGAAGTACACATGTTAGTTCATGAACTGTCATACTTCACAAATAATGTGTGTTCACTGTTTAAATGAATTTTAATTGACATATCTGGACTCTGAACTGATTTTAATTTAAAATGTCTACAATTCAGAAAAATCTTCATTTTATCCTCAACCTTCGATTTATAAATGTTGTAACATTTTTTATTGATTTGCATGTTTGATATTTTGCATGTTTTTTTCTTCAAGTTTTATTTTGTTTATCAATTCTCTGGGGAATCAATAAGGGTAATTTTTTGTGTTATCAGTGTGTACCAGAACAAATTGTCCAATTCCTTGGTTAATTTTTTTGTAGAACCAAGTAACCTTATCATCACAAGATTCTAGTTTATAAATGCATTATTTGTTCATCATTATTGTTGTTATATCATTCTCTCATTCATTGCACCAAAAACCTACAGTATTCCAACTTAATGAAATCAACTTGTGAATGTCACATCTGTTAGAGACTAGGAGATCATAATCGATAATAAATTGTTCTAGTCATGTGGACAAGATGACATCTGATGCATTTAGGGTACTTGGATTTATGCTTAAATCAGGAAGAGAATTCAATGATGTACGCACACTTATTCATCTATACTCAACATTAGTCCATCCAAAACTTGAATACTGTGCAGTTTTTTGGTCACCATTCCCAAATCTTCTCACTGATATATTGGAAAAAATACAGAAACAATTATGCAAGTATGTCATGTAGTACATGAACAGTAGAGGATTCAATAAGAACATCAAGGACATCTATGATCAATTCAATATTGACAGTCTGAAATATGTTGAAAAGTTGCAGATCTTACATTTTTTTAGACTATCAATAGACAAACTGATTGCCCGGAAATATTAGAACAATTTTAATTCATTTGCTCAAAGCCAGGGTTGAGATCCTAAATATAGGAGTCAGTCATAAATATGGAGGCACATGCATGTACTTGGCTAATAACAATGACTTCATGAAGTAACAGAACTTAAACATTTAACTTGCGATTCTTACATAGAATAATGTATAGCAGACATTCCTATGCAATACACTTTCACTGAGTACGGTACTTGCTGGAAATCTTGAAATATGTTTTAAAAACTTGCAAATAATTTTGATAAATTGTCAAAGCACACTCATTACTCTAATCAATATCTGAGATGATATAAACATGAATTTCCTACCTACAGCTTTTTCATTCATGAAAAAGAATATAATAAAACTAATCAATATAGCATGCTCTTATAACCTAGATGCAATGATAGATGCACCAAATAGAAAATTCAAGTTCACCCAATCAGCAATAAACCACATCTTCTTAGACAAAATGAAACACATGTACATAATTGCCACCTTTGATATATGGTTTAGAAGTACACAAATTCTCACCTCTGAAACAAATACCATCTCATTAAGTACAAACTCAATAAAGAAGACAAGGAAATACAACCTAAAAACTTCAATCAACTCATTTCCCTATTAACTAATGAATTCAGTCAAACCTCAAATGGAATGTCCGTTTAAAGAATTGAACACAAAATTGAGTTTATTACGCTATGTTGAGAATTCTTTAAAATTCAGTCAACCTTCATACTGCTCATTGAGAGTATTTTGGGACTATTCATTCCCACTTTTGATATGGCATAATATTTTGAAGAAAAACACATCCTATAGCTCTCAGACTTTTAGATTGCAAAAAGGAATTGTAAGAGTAAAAGGCAAACCCCACCGTGATTCTTGTAAGTCTCTTTTTATTAAGCTAGGAATTCTATGATTGTCGTGCCTCTGGATGTACAAATCAATGTTTTTTGTTAAAAATGACTTACTCAAGGGTGGAAACATATTTTCAGACAATGCAGATGGATATCTATAATAATAACACTTCAATAGTAATCATATTTGCCAGGTGACAGTATCAACAGCTTAATACAAAAATTCACATATATTACATGTACCTTGTTTTACAACCTATTGTCCGGTGACATTAAATTAAAATCGATACACATGTTTAAGTGCCAAATAAAATCTCATCAGTTGCATAAGTTTCTATACAAGTAGAGACTTCACCAAGCAGTAAAAAGATAAGTAACATTGATTTTAACAATGATCAATGATATTGAATAAGTTAGGTACCATTTGGGCTGAATAATTTAAAAAGGCTAAATACACCTGTAACAAGTATTGCACTTCAGGTTCAGGGTCAAAGACTCCATCTTGATGAAGATTTTCATCAAGTTTCTTTGATCCATTGAGCAAATGTTTAGATGGTTCCTTGTTTTGCTTTGGGATATAAATGTAGCTTCACTATCTCTGCATTTTCTAGAGTTCAATGGGAAATATAATAGTAGTACTGTAAGTATTTTACACCATTAGGCGTCTCTTGCATCCCAGTTTCCACTTAAGTCTGTCACTGCAGTATTCTGCAGTTAATCCTCTTTTATCCATCACCTTCTCCACTCCTTCCTTCCATCTACTTCTCGGTCTTCCTCGCCTCCTGTGTGATGTTGGTTTCCAATTCCAGAGCTTTAGAGGCCATCACTCTTCACCCATTCTGTTGCAGTGACCATACCATTTCAGCCTTTTAATTTCAATGGTATCAATCATGTTGAAACTCACTTCTGCTTTTCTTCTAATTTCTTAATTTCTTACTTGACCAACAATGTCAATCCACAGCTTCTTCACCAATAGTCCATTTCCTATGCTGTAAGTTTATTCTCATTACCTTTTGATATTTACCAAACTTCAGACCCCGACAATAGTCTTCTATAATTTTCTTTTAACAGTCTTACTCAGAATTTGATTCTGTATTAATGGATGTAATTGCCTTATAGCAACTTCACCTTTTGATATTCTTCTCTGAATATCTTGCGTACTACCCTCATTTGCTGCTATTTGAGTACCTAGATAGAAAACATTCTGGCAGGATTTCAATTCTGGTCCGTTGGGTATACACAGAGTCTTGGCTTCTCCTCCTACAACTAGATATTCTGTTTTATTAAAATTTATTTCCAGGGGGAATATAGTTATTCAAATAATCCTTCTCTACTGTCTCACAGCACTTAGTTGATTCTGTCATGAAGGGCACAATGAAGGATAATAGCCAAAATCCATAGCTGATTTGCAAATGCAAAGTTTTTTGTTATACAGGAGCAAATATTATTGTATCAGTTCTATCCGAAAATGCATGTTTGCATCCGTCACAATTCAATTTATATATAAGGTGGGGTAGAGATCTCCAAACTCAAGAAAACATGCACAGAATACACTTCTCACAGTATATCATATACTGTTTTTTCCCCAGTAAAAAAAAGTATTAAATAAAAAAAATAAAAAAATCATGGGCCTGAATGTAAAAAATTCCTAACAGCAATCTAATGCTTAAAATTTTATTTATTAAAACAATATTTCAATACTTCACATTCCCTATAAAACCACAATATACCACACAGATCAGTAAAGCCTGGATACACAAAGGTATAAATAATTCCTTTTCCTGGGAGAGGAAAAGGCAAATTTATATCCTCACAAAACAACATTCTTGATCTAACCTAATAATCCAACTATACACTTGCAAAACTATCTCTTTTTAGAAATATCTCCTCAAATATATACATCACTGAAATAACAGAAAAGGAAATAGGACACTTCAAATTATTTATTAAAATTGAAAACAAACTATTTGCTGGAACTAAAAACTTATCAGGTATTATTAGAAAATGGATTGTTCCCCTCCATAATCAAACCACTTACACACGTATACAATCATTCACTATCACCCAACTTCCTACTACATGTATTCAAAACTGCAATCGATAAACCTATCTAGAAAATAGGCAACAAACAAGATGTGACGAACTTAAGAGCAACATCACTGCTATCAGGATTATAAAAATTGTTAGAAAACCTGCTGTATGAAAGATTGAAAAGTTACCCGAAGCACTGTAAATCACCATGATTCACAGTATGGATTCAAGGAAAATCAATCAACTGAAAGGGAGAATTATGGATTGAAAAACCGTACCATTTTTTATTTAATTTAAAGAACTCAATCTTTTAAGAACAATAATTTGATTGTGATTTATTTTAGGTAAATAAATAACTGTCTATGAAAAATCTCAAGAATCTGTAATCTATAATTGAAAGTAATAAAAGTAAATAAGAAACTGAATTGGTAATACAGTTGTTTATGTAACATATATTACAAATGATGTTTGACTGTTCAAAGAACTGACTGCCACAGTTGGATATTGAACCCAGATCTTGCAGTTATTCTAATCACTTGAGATACCAACACAGTTAACTTTTGATATCATTTAGGAGTTAAGAGATCCTGTGATGGTTAAATTTGGCATTTCACCACCTAATCACAGTTGTAAGTTTTCACAATTACATGGGAATATGTTTCGTATTTTGCAATTACCAATTACTGTTGCAACCACATAGCTATTTTACTCTTGCAAAGTAGTTATAGAAGTTGTAGCAGAAGTTGGCAATTTTGATACAGGAAACCTACTGCCATGTAATTGTTAAAACTTACAACTGTCATCGGGTGATGAAATGTGAAATAACTATATCAAATGTAAATAATTTTGCTTAAGGTAATGTGCAACTGGGATTATACAACTTTTAGTGGACATGTTTGTAAGTTATTTACATACATTGTGAAATGAAACATTAATCTAAGTTGTGAGTTATGTGTGTGAATATTTTATTAATGACACTATTTTTATAGTGACAAAAGAATGACTTTATTATTCAGAGTAAGAAAATTTGGTGCACACAAGTCATAATCAGAATATAATTATTTTCTGTCTGCTTACAATTCTCATTGAGATATTTGAGCTCTTATTGAGAAGTGAAGAGTCTATCCTGTATCCTGTTGTATCCTGCACATGATAGTTTTTTAAATTGTAATTGTATTTTTTTTTCTAGGGAATTTCATGTATGTAAGTAATGCTCTCTGTAAGCACTCATGAAAACAATAGTAGTAATTTGATTAGTATTTGGAAAAAATAAATATACTTGAATTTAATTTTGAAGGATAATATTTTATTTATATAAATTTGCTTGTCATCAGTTTGGCAATGTTTACAATGGCTAGATAATTTGCATAGAGCCTAAGCAAAGTAAGTAAGGAAATTAATATTTCATAGTTTGTCTAATGGTTTCAGACATTGTGAAAAAAATCTGAATTTTCAAATTTGGCTTTAACAAACCAGAGGTGAATTGGGGTTGATAGTTATGTTAGATGGAAATATTAAGCTCCTTTTTCAGAATCTGAAATTTTTGGGGTTTCACTTTAACTGGCTTCGAAAGGAGGTGACCTCTGAAGTTCTGAGAGCAGCAGTTTCTTATAAAATGTCTCATTTCTTTCTCGTGCACAAGTACAAAAAAGTTTATGCTCTGCACTCATCATGGATCAAAATCAATTATGTACATCCCTATCTAAGTACATTCTCACCAACTTCATGTAAATCTTGAAGACTTACTCCAGAACAGCAACAATGGCTTGGGGACTTTTCTTAATGGTTTAAGTTGAATGCAGTACTAATCAACTTCCTAAAGAATGGAAATATTACTTCCCCAGGGAGGAGCCCCTGTCACCTACGTTACAGCATAGATCTTTTGCTTCATTGGAGATTGTCATGCTTTGTAAAACAAGATGAGAATGCCAACCTTAGCCATCCCTAGTTTCAATAGGCAGCAGAAAAGTTGTTTTGAGTCTGTAGACGAACCTGACCTCATGTTTACTTATTTCGAATCCTTTGCACTGCATATATGGTTTGTGATTTTTTTTGTGAGTCATTTTCAATTTTATTCATCATTGTCATTGCTGCTTTGTAATTTGACCAAATATAAGTAAATAAATAAATAATTAAATAAATAAATTAATAAATATTGATTCAGTAGAAGATAAGCGTGTTTACAGTGAGAACAGTGAGACATTAAGCATAGAAAGGAAAATTTAAGTTTGGTGGTTGATATTTAATGTGGATGTTTTAGATATTTGAACATACCCTTTACTTCCTATGTTGCTGTTTCAAATCTGCCTCCGAATTTCTGTCAAAAAATATTTCATTTTCAGAGGTAATGAAAAGTAAATTTTTACTCAATTTTTGCATCTGTTCTTGCGGTAAGATATGAATTAATGGCCGAATTTCATTTTGTAATCTAAAAGTTTGTATATTCAATAAGATAAATATAATGTATATCTGAAGATTATGACCAATTATCAATGAAGAAAGTCAATTTGAAATTATACCTGCATGTGGGAACAATGAGTGTTCCTACATTATTAATGTCTGAGTTATGACTCACTGTTCCCAATTAATATATTTTTCATTTGGATAAATTGTGATTCATTACTTAAATCAGATTTCCAGTAGTAAGAACCGAATTTTTAAAATATATAATGTGTGATTGATCTAAGATGTGATGTGTCTTGATTACTCAAGATTTGCAAAGACAGACAGATTTCCCTTTGACCACCATGTTTTGAATGAGGAGGATTTCCTTCCATCATCTGCCACAGATAGGCATTTTAATGAAAGTTTGAGCTCATAGGTTTCACCTAATAGAGTTCTACCCTCTGAAGCTGATCAGGGGCAATCAATCCAAGTTAAAAGTAGTTCACTATGTAGAACTACAGATGCCGGCCCTTCAGATTCACCAACAAAATCTACTAATAGGTTATATGACTCTGTAGAAGTACTAGTAACAGTTTCCCGGAGGTAAAAGCAAGGAAAACTAGCAATCATCGAAGGCATAGAGAAAGAACAATAATTGTGACAGACGCGCCTGAGAAAAATGAACTGCTAAGAAACATAAAAAGCTAAAAACATGAAAGGATCTAAAGTAAAAAAATACTTTGTTTCAAGATGACAGTGAAGTGATTTTGCAAAATTCATCAAATGATTATGGTCTGCCTCATTTCTCAACCTGAGTTTGTTGACATTGAAAACATGGAGAGACCATAAATCATAGGTTATTATGTCTTAATGGAGTTCAACACGAAAAAGAAAATATATTATGTAGGGAAAATTCTGTCTGTAAATGAGACATTTGAATATGAAGTTATATTCTATAGGAAAATTTTGAAACTTGAGAACAAATTTGTTATGCCTGTTGTTGCTGACATTTCTTACATTGATAAGGAATAGATAAAATGCATTTGCCTAATCCCACACACATAGAATGACAAAAAGTCAATAATCCACTTCATTTCCTATAGATTTTGCTTTTTATGATGTTGGCTAGGATTTATGACAATGGTTCATTGTTCTCACTATTGCTGTCACACTGTTCCCACCATCAGATTCTCAAGGGTACAGCGAGACACTTTAATTTGCAATTTTTTATACATTGACAATTGATTGTGTAGTAAATCAGTTAATGTCAAACACTTATGTATGCCATGTATTGAACAAAAAGTTTTGAGAAGATATGATATTTTTTTAAATTCTAATTTGTTATACAATGTTTTAGACTTATGGTTCCCATTTTTCTCGTACTTAATCATCTCTTGAAAAATATTGGAATGTGTTAGTAAGAACAATTATGTCTTTGAATAAATATAAATATCATATTCACATAAACAAAACAAAAAAAATGCAATAAGTAGTGATAGTGGCACTTCTTTAGGTATATATTATAAAGTTTTTAAAGAGAGCCGTTGACGACTTCGCAAGATAAGAAATTGCCAGATATAATTACCAGCAGCTTCATAATGGTAAAATAGTTTGTATTGAGGATTTTGATTGATTTACACAATTTTCATATTCAAAAGACTTCAGGTCAATTCAAAGCCAATTTCTTTGAGACAAGGAGAAATACTTATGAATACTGGCAGTAGGAAATGATAATAAAAACTGGCTGCGAAAGAACATCATAAAATCATCTTATTCCAAGATTCTTACTCATTTCGGTATCATGGATGTTCAATAGTTTCTTTTTGCTTTCTCGTATACGTACGTATATATACGGAGTAATATAATTGGCCATTATATTTTACTTTCTTGGTCTTACTTCGTAAGAAGAGACAGTATTGTACGAAAAGCGAATTTTCGACAGAAAAACTCTTATTGTTGGGCCGTGGAACGAAAAAGTAGGTAAATGTTGTTTCTACAAATTACTTCTCCTAACGCATAGTGCAGTCAGAATCCATTTTTTTTTGCGAGTCCTTGATACCGAAAATTCGATTGACAGCAAAACATGTCTGCTCGTCTGCCAGTCTGTCCATCCGTCAGTCTCTCCGTCCGTTAGTTTGTCCATCCGTCATCTGTCCGACCGTTAGTCTGTCCGACCGTTAGTCAGTCCGTCCGTCTGTCTGTCTGTCTCTGTCTGTCTGCCTGCCTATCTGGTCTGTGTATGTCCGTCCGTCTGTGCATCCACCCGACCGTCCGTCTGTCCGTCCGACTTTGGTCAAAGCTAGTTCAGCCGATTTTCTCAAGAAAAAGAAGTTTGATATTCCTCGATCAATTTAAAGAAACTAGAAGCCCTCTGATTTTGAAATGGATATTTTGATTTTGGGGGAGTACTGTACATGAAGCCTCAACATTTTCAATTTACTGAAAAGTGGGTCCAAATTTTATTATCAAACTTTGTCCACGAATAGCTTAAAGGACTCTTTAAAAGAATGGTGCAAGTCTCGTTTTCGACATATCCCTTTTTTTAAATAAAAGTGCAAAAGTTCAATTTTTTCAGCGTGTTCTTACAACTACAATATTGAAAATAATGCTTTTTCCTTAATGAAATCTGTTCTTTACAGACCGATCTTGAAATACAGTCATGTACAATTTTTTGAAAATGTGAGTAGATTTGCGTAATTTTGCGTGAAATATAGACAATTTTAAATTAATTCCCCCCCCAAAATGGCTCCCCAAAATATTTCTTTAAATTTTCTCCGCGTTTCTATAAAAAAAACGGTAAAAAATGTCTCTAGTTTCATTTCCACCGACAATTTTCGAAAATTTCTAAAATTTATCATTTCAAAACTACAAATATGAAGATAGATTTTTGTTTTAAACAAAATGTTTTAAAAAATCAGTCCTTTAAAAATGTCATGTACAATTTTTTTTTAAAAAAGCGAAATTTTCGCGAAATTTGTGCTTGGTATTAAAGCAATTTAAAATGCGATTGAAAAAACATTTTCTTAAAAACCGTTCCAAATTGTTTCTTCAATTATTTTCCATGGATAAAAAAGGGACTGTTTATTGTAGCTAAGGTCATGCGTTCATTGAACTCTCTGAATTTTTGAAAACTTGCAAATGTAGAAATAATTTGAGAAAGTATGTACTTTTATATTATCAACTAGTTTAATAAAGAGGTTCCTAAAGTCTGTTTTTGCAAAAGTCTATTTTTTTTACTTATTGTCAAAGGTAGGGTTACCAGACATTCTCTTTTAAGCATTCCATCAAAGAGAATAACTTGGGACAGTTGTGTAAATTGGGACGTTTAGCAATTTTTTTTTTTTTTTTTTTCACATTGGCTGTATCAGTTGTGGTTCAGTGTTTTGAGTGGGAAGCAGTGTCGAAGTGTTCATAAAGGTTTGGAGAAGATAATCATCTTTTGGCAGTTTTATTTGCAGGTAAGTGTTATTCAGTAACAAAAATAGTTAACAAAAGCTTTAATCTGAAAAACAACTATTGTAAAACTTTCCTTGTACATTTCTTAATAAGCTTTTCTCTATTTTGTGTATAACTGCATTCAATAACCTGAACTATTGTTCCAGTATCATGTTTTGTCAATGCTGCTCTCCCAATGTTTTATGGATGAAAAGTTCCTACTTGTGACTAGATGTAGGTAATTTGGGACATTGTCCCAAGTAACATAGCATTGCTATTTTATAGAAATGAAAGAATAAAAATATTAAATTCAGTTTCAGATTAATGAATATGAATGCAAAGGGGAATGAGAGCAAAGGAAAGGGAAAAAAGGATCAAGAATTTGATCAAGAGCAGACGGACAAAGCTCTGAATGAAGTGAGTGTTGCCCCAGGAGAAAGTGTGACCCCAGATGAGCTAAATCAAGAGTTAGAAGAACAAGTAGTCTAGAAATATGAGAAATCTGCTTGTTCTTCCAAGAAATATAAGAAATCATTAGAAGAATTTACTGATGAACCGTCAGATGCCTACTTAATATGAGACATTTCTTTATTATTTGTTTATGTATTGTCTTTGTATGAGATATAATTCAATATATTTATATTATTCTTTTAATTTCACTGATTGCTTCATTTGGAAACATATCTTTCTTTGAATTTACTTTGTCCTCAAAATTAGTCATTTATCAGTATTTTTTATAATGACATTTGCCATTTAATTGTGAAAATCAGTTATAATTATTTTACAATACCTAAACTATAGAGATATATTTCCTAAATAGCCTGCCTTATCATAAATATAATTTTAAACACAATTTAAATGTGTGTCCCGAGTTCGCTAACATTGGAGGGTAACTTGGGGGACCAAGTTTTGATTTTATTATACCAAACAATCAAACAAACCCACATTAAAAAAAAATAAGCACATATTCCTAAAGTACTGACTAAGATCTAAGTTTTGCAATAAAAATATCTCTTCCTCCAACTCATACAGGCAACGTTAAATTACAAACATTGAAAGTGTCCCAAGTTATCCTCTTTGACAGTACAAGTACACTTTTAGAAGGTAGAACCCTTTTGGGTTCTTATTTATCAATAGTGTACTCTATTGTACATTATTCACAATTCCTAACAAATCATTTTAATTTCTGTACAATACATAAATTCTTGAAAACTATTATATTTATTTTGCAAATAACTCATACTATTTCAAAAAATTTCTTCTACTTCACATTTTAATGAATCCTTTGTAATTCTGGTTGATGCCATCTTTACGAGACACATGCAAGTGCTCATTGCATTTTTGTGTTTTATCTATTTTAGTGATTTGAGTGTATTTGTTTTTTTGAAGTGCATTTGTTTTATGGTGTAGAATCGTATAATCTACTGATGGTATTAAATAGTTGTAGCTGAAGTGGAATTGCGATCTATTTTACCTCATTGACAAATTTTGTAAGAACCTGCTATCACTCGATTTTATAGATAACGCACTTTCGCAAACTCATATTCATATATTTTATTTATTGAATAAATATCAATTCTACAGTTCCAAAATATTGTTAGGTACTTGCTGCTCGTGTCTGAGTTTATTATATTTATTTCCAATTTTTCACGTAATTTAAAAAGCACTCGAGATATTTCTACTGTTCGTTCTACACTTCTTACTCTGTACATACTCAAAGCCCACCTTCCAAAAGCCCTCACATATATAAACAATAATTTAGATCAACATATCTGAAAACTGGAAGAGATAATTCTTTATACAGACGACAACAATGCGAACTTCCCAACCCAGATCCCAACTACTGCTCACAATACACACCCTGGCATTACCATCTATATCTAACATTACCACAATACCACCTTACATTACCCATTACACACCACCCTAACGTTACCACAATACACACCTACGCATGCTAGCCTCTATTGCCGAGTCCTGGTAAAGAAAAAGTGGATAAATAATGTTGCTATGTATAGTAAATTACTTCCCCTAACATGTAGTGTTGTAAAAATCCATGTTTTGTGTATCCTTGATACCGGAAAATCGTTTGACGGCAAAACGTTGACCTTCCGTCTGTGGTCAACGCTAGTGCCTAAACCGTTCAGTTGACTTTATCGAAAATTGATATACCTAGATCACACATTTTTTTCTCTAAAAGGCACCAATTTTTTTCGCTGAAAAATTTCTCCTCGTATATATCAGGGACGGTAAATAATATTATGCTAGTCCCATTTTTTCATAATCAATAACTGCTTGAACACCTTCGACTACATTCGCCATATTCGGGGAAAATCAAGTTAATATATGGTAATTACAGACCGATGCCCAATATTGGTCATCTTGATCTTAGCATTTTCCAAATTCCAAACTTTTATCTTGCGAGCTATTATTATGGAGAAAGGGAATCAAATAAGGGCTGTGCATAAGAAGGTCCTATTTACGTTCGAAATGAGATATATTCAGTTTCCTTGGTAGAATTAAATGTGTATTCAGTTGAAAATGTATTTAAAATATCTCTTGTACATCTTCCTATGCTCAAAGTTATCGTACTCTGTATCTACAGGCCTCCAACAAACCGAGCTATAGGTTATACTACGTTCTTAGAAAATCTAGAGATAACTTTACACAAATTCAGAATTCGCTCTTTTGAATTCATCATCGCTCATTGAATTGTATGTGGAGATTTTAACGTTAATTTTCTTGTCGTACCAAGCGAGAAACAGCAGTTTCTCGATTTAATTAAGTCCTTCAGTTTAGATTTTACAATAAATGTACCTATGCAAACCACATTCAATTCAAAGAAGTCAATCGATTAAATTATAATTAATAAAACTACTACAAGGTACGAAATAGCAAGGAAAGAGTTAGGATATTGTTGTCACGAATCACAAACTTTTACAATTACAAGAAATGCGAACACTGACGCATTAAGTAATACATTAATTTGTAGATAAAAATAACAGTAAAATAAAAGTAAGATCAAAGTAAAATAAAATTGTTCGTTGACTACTTGCTTCAAGAATCAAGGGACGCGAAATTTCCCATTCATTCTTTCTCAATTCAGTTTTTCGACTCTCTTTTTTCACTATAAAACGGGCACTCCTCTTAAAAATGAAAACTAAATATTTCAGGGAAACAATACTTTGATAACACGAGGGATAAGAAAGTCTTCAAAAACCACACGAAAACTTTATTTCTAAGCATCATAACATGCCCGATGATTTCTAAATCTACTTCTAACAATACAAATCATTGTTTAGAAAAGTAATGAAGCATATTAATTTCATGAAACATGATGAGTATATTCTGAACTTAAATTAAAAAAAAAAGTAGAATATGGTAAAAACATGACCACAACAACCGCGTTGAGAATGTTGTTTTAAAAGATAATGGTAGAAAAGTGAACGATGTCGGCAATGGGAACTACTCTCTTCAACCAATAGTTTTGAGAATTGCTGTTGATCTCATGAAGAACTTAAAGAAACAAAATTCAGCATTAGACGTTTTACAACATTTTTTTGTCACGATGTTAGTTTCCGAGACATTTTATGAAATCCTCAAAATTATCGGTAAACTGAAAAATAAATATTCGGCCGATTTAGAATAATTTCTGGAATTTTGGTAAAATACTTGTCGGCCTGACATTATACACCCGTTAACTCGCATATTAAATTCATAATTATGTACCAAAACATTTCCAGATATTTTCAAACGAGCTACAATTAAGCAGCTCTTCAAAAAAGGAAACAAAATTGAAATGACATATTATCGACCTATTTATCTTTTGTCATTTTTTAAAACATTGCAGACACTTTTCTGTAAACGAATGGAAACTTTTCTCAGTAAATACAGAGCGTTTTCAGATTGCTAAGATGGATTTAGAAAATCAAACTGTACGAAAACAGCCATAATTTCTTCTCTTAAAGATCAATGGAGATCAATGGATCAAAATGAAGCAACTTTTGAAATACTTTTATATCTTTCAAAAGCGTTTGGAGTCATGAATCATATCCTTCTGTTTCAAAATTTCTTTAGAATGGAATTCGGGGTATTAGTTTAGATTGGTTATTTTCAAAACTTGAACAACGATCTCAGAGAGTTAAAATAATCTTACTGGAATGATCGGACATTGTTTACTCACCTTTCCGTCTCATTGCCAAATGCGCATGAGGTCCCACAGAGTTCTATTTTAGGCTTTATTCTCTTCCTATTTTACGTAAAGAATATGCCTTCGTCAATTCGAATTATTCTTTGCTGATGATACGAATATTGTTTGAAATAAAGAAACAGTGAATAGTACAATATCAGATGTTTCAAATTGGTTTCGTATTAACAAATTAATTGTAAATGAAAGGTAAATGGTTTCAATGTAGTTTTCCATTCCACATAGACAATTATATACTCTATTGGAAATATACGATATATAATTGACTGATGTTACGGTAACAACATTTTTGGGTCCCTGAGTTTAGTGATACCTCAAATAGAACGTCAATTGAAATGAATTGAACACAGAACTAAGTTCATTAGGGTACGTGTTCAGGATTCTTTCAAATTTGGTTAGATTTCATACTGCTCGTACTGTATATTTCAGGAGTGTTGATTCCCGTATGCGATATTGTATAATATTCTGGAGAAACACATCCTATAACTCCTAGATTTTTAGATTAAAGGAAAGAATTATACAAATAATAAGCAAATCCCACCCATGTTATTGTTGTAAGCCTCTCTTTATTAAGCTAGTAATTCTATCATTGCCTTGCTTCTTAATTTACAAATCAGTGGTTTTTGTCAAAAATGACTTACTCAGGGCTGGCAACATATTTTCAGACAATACGAATATCAACAACTCTGGACGTAGAAATCATATTCATCAAATGAAAGTATGAACAGCACGCTACAAATAAATCAACATACAATACATGTGTACACATTGTCAGATGTGATGAGATTTAAATCGATACACAAGTTTAAGGACAAAGTATAATCGTTTCAGCTGCAGAACCGACAACAACTAGAGACCATATCGAATATCAGAAAGAAAACAAATGTTTAATTTAAAAATGATATGTAATGAACTAGTTACCATTTTGACAGTATAATTCTAAAAGATTAAATATGCCTGTAACAAGTATTATGTCTCAGGTTCTGGGTTAATGACCCTTATCTCGATCAGGATTTTCGTCAAGTGTCAACATAGATATCGAGGCACTTGTATTTGATCACCTATGAAGCGGAGTAAGGGTCCACAGAAGAGCAAAAACTCCGAAAAAGTAATATGAAGTTCAGACTAGTCTCATTTTTTAGAATATTGTTGAAGAAACGTAACACGATCTTCACTTGTCCCCCGAAGAACTCTGTATTCCGTGGAAAAGCAATCGCCACTGCTCGTCTCTGTGCGGCGGGCAGCGGGCACGCGAGCGCTTTCTAGCGGCTGTCTGGGGCGAGCGCTGGCGTCCGTTCGGGCCCCTTCTCTGCGCGCACCGCCGCCACCGCCGCCGCCGCCGCCGCCTCCGAAGTGCCTCACGGGACAACGCCCGCTGCCTGAAGGACCTGGCTGCGGGTTCTTTTACACATTCTGCCATGCATGACGTTATGACGGGGCTCTTGGCTGAGTTCATAAAATAAAACATACTGAAATTTTCCCGTGAATTCCTTCAGCTATCCTTCACTGGCTCATCTAGGATGAATACAGTCACTAAACTGTAGAATTAGTAAGTAATATAATTTTATCACTCATTTTAGTTTCTTCATTCAGAGTTCAGTTTAAATCAAATTAATTACGTGAATTGTCTTAAATCATTTATTTTTTTAAGTATACTATGTCTAAGCATGTACGTTATGAACTTTTGCATGATCATTCCAAGTTATATTTGTAAAATAAAATCAGAACTTTAATGGAAAAGTTTTGTAATAAACATTATTATTTTGTTTACAAATAAATGTATATTAAGTTCTCGCGATCTTTCCATATTCTCCTCCACATTGCCTTTTCCTAATTCCTTCTGGTGGTGTATGGTTTCAACGCTATTTCTACACAGCTAATTTTATGATATAGTTAATTGGCGAATGTGATCGGTGATCATGATAAAGGAAAAGGTCCGGAAGACTTCTGTATTTTAAGAACTAAAATTCCTACGAGCCAGCAAGCATCCTTGAGCAACGTCCGTGTGTCAGCCATGCAAAGCTTTCTCCCCCCCCCCCCGTTCTGGCCATCACCCGTTGTCGGTAATTTCCCTCACCCGACTCCCTTTTAGAACTCCCCAGAGTCCACAAAACTCGTGTCCCTTCAGGGTCATACAAACCTGGATTTAAGGGCCTAGGACATTTCGATTCCGAAGACTACGCGATTGTGTTCCAATAATTTGTTTCCTATGGCATCATATACAAACGTATATTTTCACGTCTTAAATCTGTTTGAAGTAGGATTGGAAAGTAATTCACTGTGCAGCAATAGCACACTTACAGGGTTCTGTGTTGATGGTTTCTTATAAATTGCAAAATCCTTCATATATCCTTAGCACTCTATGTATAAACTATCTGAACACATGAGAAACTCCACACTTTCTAAATAATTGTTTCAAAGGTGAAAATAGCTTCATAGTGTAACCCAATTTCAAACGGCCAGCCCTTGAACTCTGCGACACAGCATTACGGGCCAGGTACTGTATGGGAGTAACCATTCTAATATTGCTAAGTACTGAAATTAAATTTCACAGAAATTCACATAGTCCCTTTAATTTTATTACGAAAGATTATTTCTGTCTTTTTGCTTGAATTTGTTTTTACGTAGATGTCGGGTTTCTGCACTCTTCTGATCGCCCACGCTGTAGAGAGGGGGCACCCACAGCAACAAATTCTCCGAAAATGTAATAGAAAGTTCAAAAATATCTTATTTTGTAGAATACTGTTCAGAAACCTAATTTAGGATCCACCTACACTCCATCTGTCCCCTCCTGCACCCTTTATTTCCCCAAATCTCCCACCTGTCCTCCGCCACTCTGTCTCATGCCACTTCCCCATCTGTCCACCTGTCCCCCACCTCAAAATTCATGACCCTCACGAAAAGCACACTGACTTCTAAAATCTCTGCCCCTTTAGGGACACGAAAAAACACGAAACTACCTGGTTTTAAGGGCCTAAGGCGCATCGTCTCCGAATTAAACACAGGGTACTATTTATTTATAAGCAAAAAAGTCAATTACTCAGGGCCCGCGTCCAGGAAAAATATCATAAATTATTCGAATCAATTTCATACAATTTTTGCGTTAGTAAAATATAGAATATATTTTTATGTGTATTTGTACAAAAAGTTATTCTATTTTAGTTATTGTTTAATAGAAAATCTGGGGTATTTTTTCCGGGGAGGCGACACGATTTTGAACTTGGGAGCCCCGCAACACCTAAATGCGGCCTTGGTTATGCACGATTCTGTGTGTTGCAATAATCTGTTTGGTATGTATGTATAATATTCAATCTCATCCTTTCGTTTTAAATATGTTGAATACCGTAATGGGTTTAATTCCGTATCCAGCAATTGGGAACACGGAAATTACAAGGATTTTTTTGTCGATGGTGCCTTATAAATTGCCAAAAACAGTCTTCTATCCTTAGCATACAGGATATAATATTAATTCGTCCTTTTGACTTTCTCCCACTGACTTCATGAGAAAAGAAAGTATTGTAATCATGCGCCGGTAAACGGCGAGTTTTCGACAGAAAAACTCTTATTCCCGGGCTCTGGCCATGAAAAAGTGGATACATTTTGTTCCTATTTAGTAAATTACTTCCTCCAACACGTTGTGGAGTTTGAATGCATCGAAATATTTTGTCACCTTTGATACCGAAAAATCGATTGACGGCAAAACGAATGTCTGCCTGTTCGTCTCTGGTCAACGCCAGCACTTAGGTTCAGCCAATTTCCTCCAAAACTGATATTCCGTGATTGACAGCGGTCCTGCGAGTTTGAAATGAATATTTTAATTTATAAGAGTATTTTACGAGAAGCTTCAACATTTTCAAAATTTTCTCAAAAATGGATTTCAATTGTTTGATTAAACTTTGTCCTTTGATAGTGTTAAGAATGTTTAAAAGAATGGCATAAGTCGCATTTTCGTTGAATTCCTTGAATTCCTTTTTCGAAAATTGTATTCCTTCAATTTTTTTTCAGCGGTTTCCTACAACTACAAAATTGAAGATAGAGATATTCCCCTTAATGAAATCAGTTCTTTAAGGCAGATCTTGAAACACGGTCATGTTATCATTTTAGAAAATAGGAGTAGTTTTCGCGTAGTTTTGAATAAAATATAAGCAATTTTTAAACAATTATTTTACGAAAACCGGCTTCAAATTTTGTCATTAAATTTTCTCCTCGTATGTATCAAAGGACTGTAAAAATACGTGGTACTGCGAGGTGCGTTGTCATAAACAAAATATGTTGTAAATGATCAGGTCTTTAAACAAGGTCATGTTTAAGTTCTTAAAAAATCCAATAGTTTTCGCGCTATTTTTGCTTGAAGTTAATGTGTATTATAAAAATAATTCCTAAAAATCGCTCATTTTTTCCTTTAATCTTTTTCCACTAATAGAACAATGTAGAGTTAAAAGAATGTCGCAACTAGCGTTTTCGTTGAACTGACTGAGTTTTCGAAAATTACAAAAATTGGAAATAAAACAAGAACGTAGTTGTTGTACCACTCGTTTTCTTCTAATTGTTTTCAATGTAAAATATCGTTGTACATCGGAAACGTGTATAAACATGTTTGCATTGTTTACATTTCAAAGCACAACAGACCCTTTTTATCCTTGAAAATTAAGAAAAATGGGTTCCATAGAATTCGACGCGAAGAACAATCTATAACAATTCGTGTTGTATAAAGAAGACTTTTCATTCTAAATTATTGATGAGATTTATAAGATTTTTTAAAAAATTATTGAAAATGACGTAAAAGAACATATTTCCAAACATATCCAGTTTCCAAACAAATATAAAGAGCAGTTCAAATAAATATTTGGCCGGTCTTTAATGTCTCAAAGAAAAAATTAAACTAGTAAACTAATATATCATATTTATGAGCGTAGTTTACTCTCCTGGAGGAAAGCATTAAAAAAAACTTCTTGACATGGCCGGGAATCGAAATCAGGCAATTATAAGTTATTAACTATCGCCTCAGACCACAACAATAAGCTCTGGTAAATTTTCTCTATTTGAGAAAAAAATGTAAAGAATTTGGAGCCGTTTTCAAGAAAACCTTGTATCCGTACTGTTTCATCAATTTGTTTTTATTTCACTGTAAAGTGCCTGAAAACTACTCATATTTTGTGAAAATTGCTCATGACATTATTTAAACATCTAACTTTGAAGAATAGATTTCACTAAGATTTTTTTTATCTTCAAAAGTATAGTTGGTAGAGGAAATTGAAAAACAGTTAAAGTATTGCAAGTTTCAAAATTTCATAGGTTCCATTAAAAATAGAGCATGTACCCACATATATACATACATACGTACATGTAGGCCGAGTCATTTCATGCAGTAAAAAACACACCTCCGTCTTCTCTTATTTTAGACGAACAAATGTTTCCTATGTTATTTCGCTGAGAAAAGCATTGTAACTGGACACCATTTTCTTGGCGGTTTCTCTTCTTCTAAAATGTCCATATAGCTGTGCTTAAAGTGATAAGAAGCGCTGAGGATGTATTAAACTATTGCTGAAGAAAAATCTACCCTTCGGATGCAAACGACGAAAATTTAAAAATTGACCCATTGGGGTGCATAATACGATAGCGTCCTGCGACGTAATGCCTGTCAGCGACCTGGCGCGTAATGTCGCGGCCGACATTAGAAACCAGAACCTTAGCCCGAGGTCCGGTCGTCAGAATTGCAGTGTACTTGCTGTTTTCCAATGTCGTTAATGAACTCCCGAGCCCCAAACACTGCTTCGAGTCGTGAGAATCTATACTTAATTCCGGTGATGTACAGACAGCGACGAAATTGGAAAATTACAAAAGTACTTCCTTTGGGAATTATGCTTCCGAGTTCGAAACTATGAAGGGATTATTTATTGTTAATGTTATAAGAAACACGCCTGCATGTTTCTTATTGCATGAAATGACTCTCATCATAACGTATTTGTGTCAGCACAAAAGTTACAAACAATTCTAGGGCATGAAGAGAATTAAAAAATGATAACTTTCTTCATGAACATCTAATGGGATATTTCATATAATAAAGATACACAAGTAATATTTTCCGCTGATTTTTAGGCCACTACTTATGGACAGACGTTCGGCAGGTCCCGATTTGTCGCCGCCAAGCCAGGCGATTTCATGGACTTGCCCAACATCTGTGCGTACCGGGTTGCCTAGCAATCAGGAGCAAATATCGGGAACATATGCATATGACTCCGCTGAATGCATTTACCAATACATGTTCATTGGCAAAAAGTGATCCTTTTCGTCTCCTATACAAGCTCTAGAAGTTTGCAATATTTAACTTGCGCATCACATTGAGTATTTTTTGTGGTCTACTCCATAGTTTTTACAGTACTACTCCAGAAAAGTTGAAACCGGCCTAATTCGTAAAACCTCAACTTGACGGAAAATTTTAAAGTAGAGAAATGTGACTTTTTTTGAGGAGTTTAAAAATGTAAGGGGAAAGTGTAAAAAAAACGTTTTAGTTTGTGTTGGAGGAAGGTGAAAATAATTGAATTTTAAAAATTGAGAAGTTGTATTTGCGAACGATTTCATCAATACCTAAACATTCCTGTTTTCAATTAATTTCTTTAAAGAAACATGCTGCAGGCTCTTATTGGTAGAACACAAATTGTTTGTGATCTCCCACTATTTGCAACATAGCTCAGTGTGTAGACAGACGAATAATCGTAACGATAAAATAGAATTTAGGTTGTCTTCGGAACAAACAAAATATGAAATTTCTCAAATCAAGGGTGACGTTCTCACAGTTTATGACTTTTCTCCAACTTTTTTTTCTAAAAGAAAAGCATCCACGCCCATTTCCATTAATGTCGCAAAATTTATCTAAAAACTTCTTTAAATGTTTTTTTAATATTTTTGTGTACTTGGTACAATGACATAATTTCTAATGAGTAAGTCATGTATTTTCAAATCATTGGAAAACAATAGTTTAATTTTACACGTTTTTAAGGATGTTTTCCGGCTGATTCACTGGTAAAAATACATTAAAGTTACCAAGAGGCAGTTACTTTATTTAATTGGAGATGAACTAGAAGTTACAAGCATTCTGGTAAGTAATATTGTAGATAAAATACGGGATGACCGTATGATGCAACATATGCCTATTACTGCTGTAATTATAAGGCGCTTTACTTAAACTTGTTATACAGAGTAGGTATGAATGAATTATATTTCAAATCTCTCCATACATATCAGAATACTCCAGTGACAGAATAAATACCTAGCATTTTCAATATGAAGACGAGTGAGAAAACGCATTATTTAATGATCTTATAATGAAGAACGCTTTAAACAGAAGGAGGCTTGAAATACAAGTAGTTTTATTCGTATATAGAAAAGCGCAAACTTACTTTGATGAGGGGCGACAGTCGTGAGAGGTCGGTAGAAGTCGGCTGGGCTGGGAGGCGCCACGCAGCCCTCCGTAGGGCTGACAGGGCACGGGGAGTCCTCGCGGGGGTCGCCGATGGTTCCTGCTGCAGCGGCGGCGGCGGCGGCGGCTGCTGCTGTCGTGGCCGTTGCTGCAGCGGTGGCTGTCGTAGAGGCTGTTGCTGTTGACGCTGCCGCGGATGTCAGTACTTCGCCGTCGCGCGACGCTCCAACGCCCCAACTGTCTCTTGCCGGTGTCTGATACTTGTTGCATGCCTTCTTCACCATGTAGCAGCGTGGCATGGTGGCGGGTGGCTCCGGCAATCGATCGATCGGCCGACCTCCCTGCTTCCGCGCACGGCAGGCCCCGCCGCCGGCACCGCACCCTCCGCGGGCTTCGGCCCCGCGCCCCTGCCCCGGCCCCTGCCCCGGCCCCTACCCCAGCCCCGAAGTGGTGGTGGCAGCGACGGCGACGGCCACGTCCACGATGACGGCGACGACGTGCACAGCGCCAACGACGCGGCCTCCGAGCTCCCACGGCTCCTGGCGCGGAGGGCGCGCGGGGGCGTGGGGGGCGTCGGGGGCGGCGGGGGCGAGCAGGGGACCGCGAGGGGGCCGCGAGGGGGCCGAAAGGGGGGGACGGGCGCCGCCCGCGCGCGCCTGCCTACCTGGCTCCGGCGAGCAACGCGCCCGATCCGACACACCGACACATCGCTCGGGGACTTCCAGAAATGCAACACGCAACAATACTTCTAATGGATATCTAGACAGTCATGTGATGTCTTCAATCGAAAGAAATTTACTTTCACAAAATATCCAAAAATGCAGATTGCTTTCTAAAATATCTTGTACATCTGCAAAAAGTAACACGTCTCTGAAGAATATGCGCTTTTCCAAACTCTTAACAATGGAAATAACGCTTCCGATTTATTTCATTGAAAATAATTTTTCATAAGTAATAGCTTCAAATATCGCTTCCGTTCCTTGTTCACTCTCTTTCTCTCTCCTTCCTTCTTCCACTTAGCTGTTCTATATTATCTAAAATACTTAATATCAAGTTACTCTTATGAAATATGTATATTATTTTTATACTTAATGTATTGCTTTCGTTGTAATGAATATAAGCTTCCAGTTTTTTATTGGAAGCAAAATTCAGGCGAAATATTGCTTTGAGAATTCAAGTTCCTGAAGAATCACACAAAAACACAACGTTCCATTCATGAATCTAGCAGTTCGATGTAAACGATTTTTATAGTAGAATTTAATAATAATTTCGCTACCACTTAAAAAACAATTGGCACCGACTGAGCTGACCTATGAAGGAACATTACTGAACGCAGTTGTGTACCCGTCATGTCTATCTGATTTTGCCCTGCCCACTACTTGTTGCGCTCCAAGTAGACAAGACGTACACCTTCTTCCAACATTTATTTACGGACGAGTGTGGGCACCAAGGCAAATTGTTATTTCTATTATCCTCGCTGGCTTCCGCTTTAATTAGCAGTGCTTTTGTGTGTAAAGTGATATGTAAATAATACAACTAACTTTCACAAATGGCACAAGGTAAATTTTCAGAACTTGATGAAGACACACATTTACCAATTACAATTTGAAAGACATTAAAATGATGGAATAACACTATTGAAACTGGCTTTTTCTTCCTTTTCTTGCGATTAATCCTCTTCCCTTTTTGCCCGTAAATAGACAACATGAAAAGTATCCGTTATTTCAATATTGCCGAAGTTTGTCTACTAATAGTATTCCAAGTAAAAACTGATATACGAACATAATTAATAATACCGCTGTAACGAAGTATACGTTCTTCAAAATGAAAGGCAAAACACTTGTGGCTGAACACAAAGTTACTACGGTGTTAATTGCGAAATAATTATACAGTTTCTGCGTTCATTGCAGGTCAACCGCACCTTTATTTCCACGTCTGTAATCACACTCGCCGTTGCTACGTGGTTTTTCTTATTTCGGAGTTAGAGCATTACCTTTACAAGTACTGTGTTCCCTAGAGCCTTCTGCGAATGGTGGTTCCAACGCACGCCTGTAGGAAGTAACCACTGGGATTTATATAACACTCAATTAGGTCCTACAAGTGTACACTGGCATTAATAGAAAACTGATGCTCTGGATCACTTCATATTTACTATTTGAGGTGAAGAAAATAGGACGGTGTTGCATTAAATCACACGATAGTGTGCCTACATGTTAAATAAAGATACAGAGATCTTTAATTCTGCATTAAGAAAGTAAATGAGCACATATAACGCTTGCATTCCGTCAATAAATTCTCCATTGGAATTCATTTCCTCTACAGCATACACGGGCTTTGGTCAACAGTTTCTTAAGAGCAGATCTACTTCCACTGGCCACAAATACCGCGTTTCAGCATTTCAATGCCATGATATTCACTACAAATTTTGAGGAGATCTGTTGTTATGGAGATCACAATATCTCACTCGGAGCACTGACACTTACGAACACGGCACACCCAACAAACACAAAATTTCTGTGGAGGATTTTCCGGAGACGTGTGCACAGCAACTCCAGCGAGGCAGAAGAAGCGGTCGCCGTGGACAAGAAGCTGGACGCCACTCCCTAGGCCATAGCAAGAAGAACGGCGGGCGAGCTGGAGCCGGCCGGCAAACAGCACGCTGTGCCAGGGCCGGGGGTCGTGGCGCGGGCGGCGCGGGCGGCGCGGCGGCGCAGAGGGGCGGCGGGCGGCGTGGGGCGCACGCGCCCTTCTCGCCTCCCCAGCCCTAAACTCGCGCTTCGCGACTCCCGATCGATGGGCAGTGCGTCGAGCAGAGGGAGGTCGACACCTGTTACCAACAGGCCCGTCTGCGGACCGTGCTATCGATCGCTCAGGCCCTCTCTTTCTTCGCCAGACCTACTTCGCTCAGCATTTGCCACCGGGCGTCGCGAGGCCGGCACACAGTGATTTTTCACAGGAGCCAGCGAAACTGCGCCGACCCGCAATTTTATGGAATGGAGCGTAATGAAAGTGGAGCAAGTTTGCGTATTTTGACAATCACATGGCAGGAAGTTCGTAGGGAGACATTCGTGCGGCAACGACAGTCTTATTATTGTTCCAGTTGTTGATTGACCGCGGAATTTACTGAGGTTTAAAAGTTTGCACTTTTCGAATTATTACTTGTATGGAGGAAACAGTCATTTGTACAGTATATTCAATAAAATTTACTGTACCTTCAGTGCGTTTTACGTTGTGATAATAAATATCTGCTCTTTAATTCTAAATCCATAAAATAATTACATGGTTATACAGTAGTACGGTAAAATGGCGCCCAGGACAACTCGCTCCCAATCCTCCTTGCCTTGGCCTTTTAAAGCAATCATGTTTGGTTCATTTTTTCTACTCGCACATCATGGTATCTGTAGAAATGAACAAAATTGAAGTGTACAAAACGCCTTTTTATTATATCATAAAAATTGCAACAGTAATTAAGTTTTCGTTCCATAGCTTCACAAAACACTATTGAAAATATTGAAAAAAAGCTACTGAGATTAAATTACCAACCCAATGAATAAACTAAACAACTGACAATTCTTTTATGAATATTGAACTAATGGTGCTTCAACAGCATACACTTTCTAGTAATATTGGTAACAGTTCTCTCTCATAAAATGTCCACTCCAATACGAACTTCTAAACTAACTTCTAAAATAATTTGAAAAACAAACCGAGCGAAGTGCGATAGTTTAAAACAAAGTATCTTCAATTCTGTGAAAATCTGAATATTTAAAAGTTTAAATGTAAATGGGTTTCTGTCAATGAATTGAATATACTGCGATACAAAGGGTTCCATGCTTACAAAAAGCCCAAAGAAACGGAAAAATGTATTAAGGCTCTGATTCGTACGACTCGCTGCCGAAGCCAAGCTCTCGCGGTAGACCCCGATTTCAGAGCTTAATAGTCCCTGTATTTGCTCTCCTGCAATTCTTAAAGTTACGGCGAATATTACAAATTATAACACTAAATTGAATGAAGATTGAATTGACAAAGAAATCTCTAGATTCAATATAAGTGCATAACACGTTGAAAAAAACTAGTTATTGCAGTATTTAAAATTCCAATGATATGAGTAAAGACTACCAATCTGCCATATTATTAAGCCACCTTTGTTCTATTTAAGCATAAAATTTAATGAAATTAGTGGCGCTACTATACCACAAACTTTTTCATAATATTTCTATCGTTTTTAATTTTCAAAAATTCAGTGAGTTCAAAGAAAATTAGACCTTTTAAGAGACCCTTGTTCTATCCGCGTAATAAAATTAAAGAAACTAGTGGTGCTACAGAATGGCACAGACTCTCGTAATAGTTACTTTTTTAATTTCCTTTAGTCTGGGCTAGCTCTTCGGTCTTCTCCATCCTCTTGCCAGCTGCCATCTATCGCCGGCCAAAGTACATTTTTTTAACAATTTCTCCATTTTTTAGTTTCTAATGGTAAAATAGATATATTACTTAGAGAATATTAAAGAACAGTAAAACCTCGTCCTAAATAGACATTTTCGTCAAAAAATTTGGAGTCGTTTTTAAGAAAATTGCATTTAAACATCACTGTAAATGCGAAATTTGAAGTTTCATTTCAAAAGTCATTTGAAGCCCTTCAATTCACAAATGCAAAAATGTTTACAAATCACTGGAAATGTGTATATTAAGTGACACTGAGATATTTCAAAAACAAAAATACATTTCTGTGTTTTTTTTAAAACAAAAAAAATACCTCGAAATTAATTTGATATCATATTAAACAGTGTAAATAGCACTATCCCTTGGAAAAAATCGAAGAAAACAATTTGGAACTCTTTTTGAGTAAACGGCATGTAAACATTTCTGAAAACGTGGAATTTTGAGTTCAGTTTCATAGAAAACTTTTCAGTTTTCAAGAAATTGTATTAGACACTATTTGAAGCACATGTACTCATAAATGCAACAATGTGAACAAATTGCCGGTAATATTAAATATAAATATTATTATAATAATAAATATAATTATTATAATAAATTATAAATATTAACGGCGTGAGAGACAAGCCCAATAAATTATTCTTTTGTAATTTTTGAAAAAAAAGAATATAACAATATGGAGTTTGTGTTATCTAATAGAGAACAATTAGTATTACGTCTACCAAAATTTTGAAGAAAAAATTTAGAGCCGTTTTCGAAAAAATTGGTTTCTGCAATTTTTTAATAATTCACGTATTGCATGCAAAAATGCGCAAAACTAATAAAATTTCCAAACAAATGTATATAACCTTTTTACAATAACTAACTATAAAGACAAAATTTTACTTGAAGAAAAAAATTATATTTTCAATTTTGTAATAGTAGGAATAGGCCGAAATACTTTCAAACATTTCCAATTTTCGAAAATTGAGAGTTAATAGTGAAAAACAGACCTATGCCGTTTTTATAAGTATTTTACTACAATATTTCAACAAATTTAAAGAAAGAATTTGAAGACTTTTGAGAAAATTTTAAAAATGTCCTTGGGACTTCATGTAAAGTACTCCCAAATTATAAAGAATGCCATTCAAAATCGTGATGCTACAGGTGGCTCCAGATTGACAGGCGAATATCCATTTTGAAAAAAACCCTACAAGTAGTTTAGGCGCTAGTAGTGTGTATAGACGGACAGACGAACGGAGACCCAGACGGACGGGCGTTTCGAAAAGAAAAAAAAAACTTTTTCCGTATCAGGGGACCCCAAAACTTGTATTTGCGTTGAAATATCAAAAAATTTCCCGATTTGCGACATGCAATTTTCCGCTGCATTACATAAATTGATGTCGTATACTTACGTATATTTCTCCGTAAACGAGAAAGTAATCTAGTGGTGCTACTGAATATCACAGACTTTCTCGTATTAGTTTTTCATTTTCTTTGGTCTGGGCTAGCTATTCTGACTTGCCACCTCCTCTTGCCAGCTGATATCTATCACCACCCAAGTACATTTTTTTTACATTTTCTTATTTTTTTCGGTTTTATAATAGTAGAACCTTATTATTACTTTAAGAATATTAAAGAAAAGGAAAACCCCGTCCTACATGGCAATTTTCATTGAAAAATTTGGAGCCGTTTTAAAAAAAATGGTATTTAAGCGTTACTGCGAATGTGAAATGTGAAGCTCTTTTCACAGAAAACTATTGAGTTTTCGAAAAACTTCATCTGACGTCATTACAAGCACTTCTAGTCACAAATGCAATAGTGTTTACAAATTGCTAGAAAAGTGCATGTTGAAGGCGTGAGAGATATTTTAAAAAAAGTACATTTGTGTATTTTTTAAAACAAAAGAATACGGTGAAATGAAGTTTGTGTCATATAAATATGACAGTCCAATTAACACTATCCGTAAGAAAAGTTTGTAGAAAAAAATTGAAGTAATTTTTGAGAAAAAGTCGTTTGAACATTTTTGAAAAAGCTGAATATTAATTTCATTTTAACAAAAAACTGTTGAGTTTTCGAGAAAAATTACATGACATTCTTTAAAGCACATGTACTCATAAATACAATAATCTGAACAAATCGCCGCTAATTTAAATATTAACGACGTGAGAGACAAGTAAAAAAATTAATTTTTGTAATTCATGAAAAATCAAAACAATACAGCAATATGGTGTTTATGTTATAGAGTACATGTAACACTATTCATACTAAAATTTTGAAGATACAATTTGGAACCGTTTTTGAGAAAATCTTATTTTTGTTATTTTTTAAAATTTCACGCAATATTGCTGGAAAACTATATACTAAAATTTTCAAACAAATGTACATGACCTTGTTGAAAGAATTGATTATGAATAACAAATTTCATTGAAAAAAATTCTCTATCTTCAATTTTGTAATTGTAGGAAGACGCCGAAAAAATTCAAACTTTTGAAATTCACAAAAATCTACAGTTAATCCTGAAAATCGGACCTATGCCACCTTTATAAGTGTATTTTACTCTATTCTTACAAGAAATTTAAAGAGAAAAATTGGAGCCGTTTTTGAGGAAATTTTGAAAAGTTCCCAGAGCATTTGTACCCATGCAAAGTACTCCCACATTTCAAAGAATGTTTTTCAAAATATCGAAGCTTTGACTAGAGCCAGATGGACAGGGGTTTCTTCAATTTGGAAAACATTCTACGTATGAGTCACGCGCTAGTGATGTTCACAGACGGATAGACCGATAGACGGACAGACGGACAGACGGACGGACAGATAAAAAAAAACTTTTTCGGTATCAAAATTTGTATTTCCATTGAAATCTCGATATCGATTTTCCGCTGTATTACATAACTTTTCCTAAACTACGTATATTACTCCGAATTTACGTACGTATACGGAAAAGTAAAAATTAGAAATCGATTTTGAAAAAACAACATTAACTTCAAACGAAAATTGCGTAAAAACTACTCACATTTTAAAAAACGTGTACATGACCTTTTTTGAAGAGGTGATCTTTTAGGACAAATTTTGTTAAATATCACTTTCAATAATGTAGTTTGGAATAGTTAACGTTTTGCAATTTTCAAAAAATACAAGAAAATTAACGGAAAAGAGATTAGCACCAAGCTTTTGTCTTCCTTTTATATATATGAAGAGACAATTGAAAGAAAACTAGCAATGCTAAAACAGCACGTACTTTCTCGTCTTTTTTCTAAAGGATATTTTTCTAAATTTAGGAACTGCATTTTTCCACTTTTTCATTACCAGGGCCTTGTAACAAGCATTCTTCTACCAAAAATTCGCCGTTTTTCTCGCAGCATTACATAACTTTCTTTGTACTCCGAAGCGTAAAAGTAAAAAGTCGGTAAATTTGTTCCTATACATAGTGAATTACTTTATCTAACATGTGTGGTCAGAATCGTGTGGTTAGTTAAGAGAAAGTTATGTAATACTGAGCGAAAAAGCGGCGAATCCCGAACTCGGATCCTCACATTATACATGGCACCACATTGTTACAGAAGCACCGTTGTTACTCAGCTCCAGCCGACCCTTAAAAAGTGTATATACTCGCTTCCTGTGAAGTACCCTAAAAATTTAAATTTCGGTTTCAAACTCCCAAAGCCTCGTGTTCAGTCATATGGATCGGGGAATATTAATTTTGGAGAAAATCAGCTGAACGTTTCTGGCGCTAATGATGACCATAGATTGACAAAAAGACGTTTTACCGTCAATCGAATTTTTTATATCAAGGACCCACAAAACGTGGATTCTGGCTATACATGTTAGAGGAATTATTTTTCTATAGTTAGCAACTGTATGTATTCAGGGTCGTTCATGTTGTTCGTTTCCAGGGTCCAGGAAAAATGAGTTTTTCTGCCGAAAATTCTGCAGTTTTCCGGCGCACGATAATTTTCTTTTCTTACGAAGTACCTTCGTAAGGGCGAAGAAATAGAAACACGATGCTAGTCCCATTTTTGGCGAACTCTTCGTATTTGCAAAAATTGAAAAACTTGCATTTTGGAAGAAGTTTATGTTGAGGCACATGTTTACCGTCGGACCAAATTCGTACTCACGGACCTTTTATATCCCTGACGTGGTATCCCTGACAGAGTTTACTCCTGAGTTAGAGTCTCCGGGCGGAAAATAATTTTTGCTGGCCGAAAGCATTTTTGCATGTTTATGTAGTAGTCTAATATGGCCGAACAGTAAGAAATACTGCGAGAAAGTATGTGCTTTTTGCCGTGTGTTATTACATACGAAGAGAAACATTAATGATAAAACATTTGCTCGATTTTTGAAAAATTTTTTTTTAGAAATTGCGAAATTTTCAGACACAAGTTACGTGAAATTAACTATTTTTAGCAAAACATTGTACAGGATCTTCTTTAAAGAACTCATTTTTTCAACAGACTTTGTCTCAAGCAAACATTGCTATCTCCAATTTTCCAATTTTGAATTGTTAACTTTTTGCAATTTTCGAAAAAAATGGAGAGTTTGCCTAAAATGGGACTTCCATCACATTTTTACCGTCCGTTGTTAATACGAGAAGAAATTTTAAAGAAAATATTTGGATTGTTTTTTGAGAAAATTGTTTTTAGAAGTTTCTTAACTTTCAGACACAAATTACGAGAAATCTTTTCATTTAAAAAAATCTTGGATGCCCCTTTTTAAAGAGCTGATTTTTTACAACAGACTGTCTACGGCAAAAATCCCTATATTCAATTTTGTAGTTTTGAAAAGTTAACGTTTTGCAATTTTCGAAAAAAAGAAGTTTGCACTATATCTTTCGAAGAAAATATATCGAAGAAAATCACTATATCTTTTACCGCATCACAAATCACCGTATTTTTACCCTAAAAGTCTCTTTTTCCGACGCACAATTACATAACTTTCTCTTCTTAAGTATCTTCGTTAGGGGGAGAAAGTAAAAACATGTAAAGTACTCTCAAAAATAAAAATATTAGTTTGAAATTCCTTGAGCTCATTCAGATCGATTGAAGAATATCAATTTTGAAGAAAATTGGCTGAATGGTTTATGCGCTAGCGTTGTGCACAGACGGATAGACAGACGCCTGGATTTTACTTCGTCTCTTCCAACCCGGCGTAACCTCTGGTGGAATACGGACTTGCATCAAGCTGGTTTTATTCTCGCATCGGTGAACGAGAATTACAACACGGTCCGCTTCTATGCAAAGCAACGGGGCGAGGCATCGAGCGAATACTGCGACAGCGTTGTGGGAGCGACACGGAAAGAACATTCGAGCGTTCGTCCTTGGCTGCTGACGCCGGTATCCCAGAAGGCTTCATGTTGATTTCGAAATGGGATGGTCCCATGCGCCAAAACGTTTTCATAGTGAACTATAGTAGCAAATTTCCCTTTTTAATAGTTTGCATAAATTCAGCTGTGAATGGTTTTGAAACTAATAGTAAAACATCTTTAAAGTTACGTTTAGCAGTTATGTATATCTGAGGTCATAAGCTAATGAACTTATTACCAATTTTTTCTACTGTAACTGAAACTAGACAATTCAACATTCAGAATTTATTGTAATTTTTGTATTATACAACTTTTGGAGTTAATGAACAATTTGAGAACGAAGTAAACGTAATTTCTTACGATGCTTTCTTCTGTGAAATAATGTTTTCAAATTAACAATTCACTTGTGTTAACTATGCAAAGCTTTCAAAAGGTTAGTTGAGAGAATTCTTAAACTTGAGTATTTATACTCAACTAGATTCAAAGATTGAAACTCACTGTAAATAAGTTGAGAGATATTACTTTACTTTATACAAGGTAAGATGTGAATAGTGTAGAAATTATTGGATGGCACACTTAATGAATTCTTTTGTTGAGTGCATTTTTTCTTATGTTCAAGACTGTTTGCAAGACTTGATTCAAGACTGTGTTAGAAACTATGTTTTGTGTATGTATATTTTTTCAGATTATGCTTTTCCAGTGTCATTGTTTTTGTTTTCTTTTTGATGATTATTGAGTCCAAGGTATCATTATTTGGTGAAATCCAGTGAAAAAGAGTTACTGCCATTTACTTAAAATTTGTATTTCTTGAAAAGAATATACTCTCCCTATGTTACAATTTAAAACGCACTTGACTCTTTTTTGTATAACGTCGATAAACAACCCAGAACTTATATGAATGGATTGTATCAGAAACAATAAAAGTGATTTTTTTCTTTCACTTCTCAGTGCAGTCACATTCTTTGTAAGTACTATATGCTTTGTTTGAGGCAGATCTAGCACAAGTGAAACGATTCTGGAGAGTTTTTGGAACAGACCTCCCAAATACGTGACTCACTGTCTTTGATATATAGTCCCAGACGGAGTTTCGTTTGACGAAACTAAAAAGCTACTTTTCACTGATTTACGTTGTTTCTTAAATAAACCACTTCTATTAGAGTAAATTTCACTTTAACTGTAGTGATTATCGTGACATTCGTTATAAGTCCGGATGCTACGTTTCAAGCAAAACTGTTCACTTGCCTGAATCATCCAACCAAAAACCGTAGAACGTGCGAGTAAGCAAGGTATATATATATATATATATATATATATATATATATATATATATATATATATATATATATATATATTGAAACGCGGAAGCGTTTCTATACGCAATTAAAGGCAAAGTGTACAGGAGTATAATTACAACTCATTTTGAACGGCGCGGCATAGCGGCAGGTGCGAGGACGCACGGTGGGGGAAGAGTGAACGGTCGCCGCCGCCGCGGCCTAGCGAGAGAGGGGGGGATTTCGGCCGTTACAAGCCGGGAGGCGACGGTTGGGGACAGTTGCGAGGAGACGCCGAGTGGAGACGGCCGTAGAGGACAGTTGCGGAGAGTGAGTGGCGGAGGAAAGACGGACGGCTGCAAGCAGAGTGAAACACTACCAGTGACGAGAGACGTTCAACAGTGTTAGATTTGTATAATCGCTGATTAGAAGCCGGTAATTTATAGAACAGTGCATAGTGTAATGAACGCCGGTGCGAAGTGTGATCACGTGCACAGCGGTCGCGAGAGGGAAGCCGAACAGAACCGAGAAAGGGGGCAGTAATATAATTCGAGTGCATGGTATGAACGCGATGGACATCCACGAGATGCTGTGATTGCGTGTGTGTGGGAGCGAATGCGGAAACATCCGGGATTGCGGCCGAGGAATTCTCGTCGCCGCCTCTGCAGACCAGCGAGGCACGTGTCTGCGTTATCAACCGCCTGGGGACGCCGAGCTGCGGTGAAGGTCAACGGTCGCCGTCGCCGTGGGTGAGCAGCTACGACAGTCGAATTATTAATGGGGCCCCAGGTATGATAAGATTGTATGGTAACTAGAATCTTGGTACCAAGTCATCGAGGTTTTATGTATGTAATCGGGTGTATTAGACGTTGATTCATGAATAAATTGTATTTGTGTTTATACTAATTTACTACTTTGATTTACCAATGTATTATCGAGTCCCTCAGAAAACCCATTCACGAGCAAGACACCCGTCCTTCATAACCTTTAGATTTGCAGTGGAAAGTACCGACAATCAGGTACGTCACAATATATATATATATATATATATATATATATATATATATATACACACATTGTGTGTGTGTGTTCCATTTAACTTTACAAATCGAAATAACTCTAAAAATACGCATCGTACAAAAAAGGTCTCAGATGAAAAATGAATATCTCCAAGGGGGATATCTGCCTGACCTAAAATGAAACCTCGTTCCCGCTCCCTGGTGGTGGGACAAGCGGCAACTTTGAAATCTTAAATGGAAACCCTTAATTTTTATTGTATTACAAATTCTACACTAAAAAACTACGTGTTTTGTCTAAAACGTTTCTTTGTGATTCGTAGTAGATGGCGCCGTAATTCCAAAAAGAAGATTTTTGCAGTTATCGAGAAATTACACTTTAGACTGAAAAATAAAGAAACCCTTACTCAATAATAAAAAACTTTCTAATGATAACAGTTAAGCCCTCCACCCTCAGGGTGGGGATTAACTTTTAAATCGCAAACGGGAAACCTTATTTTGATCTTGGAAGAATTAGATTTAACTTATAGTTTTTTTATTCGTGCTAATTTAGCGCTGAAATTTTTTCAACAAACTACTTTTCGCATCACCCAGGAACAGAGGGGGGAGATTCTTGTTCCCTTCGGGGTGCTTGTTTTAGATGTCTCCTCACCTCTCACCATCGGGGTGCCAGATTTTAAATAAAATTTAACTAACTAATCACGAATAAAAAGCCCCTACACGGTAAATTTAATTCTTAATTTGTAAGTTAAATCATGTATGGTCGCGATGCCCTTTAAGTCCCACACACATCACTTAGGTGTGTGTGTGTCTCTCTCTCTCTGTCTCTGTCTCTGTCTGTCTGTCTGTCTCTCTCTCTCTCTCTCTCTCTCTCTCTCTCTCTCTCTCTCTCTCTCTCTCTAACGAATAAGAATATGGCGCTCCGGTCGGCAACGACTGCATAAGTCGCTGTATAATCTGTCACAGTTGTTATATCGGTTACTGGCAGACACCCACAGTTGCAGGTTATCACGGTTTAAGTGAGTTTGAACGCGGTAGTCGAACGCGCTATAGTCGGCGCAAGGGAGATGGGGCATAACATTACGGTGACGTCACGGTGAAATTTGGATTTTACGATGCGACAATTTCACGAGTGTACCGAGAATTCCGGGAAAAACATCAAACCGCTGGCATCGCTGCGGCCGCAAACAGATCGTGCAAGAACGGCACCGAGGACGTCTGGGAGAATAATTGCACGTGTCAGAAGTGCAATCCTTCCGCAAATTGCTGCAGATTTCAAAGATGGCAATCAACAATGTCAACGTGCGAACAATTCAACGAGACATTATCGATATGGAGTTTTGGAGCCGAAGGCCCACTCGTGTATCCTTGATGACTGTATGACACAAAGCTTTACGCCTCGCCAGGGTCCGTCAACACAGACATTGGACTGTTGATGACTAGACCGCGTTGCCTGGTCTGACGAGTCTCGTTTCACATTGTTTCGAGCGGATGGACGTGTACGAGTATAGCGAACGAGTATAACCTCACGAACCCATGAACCCTGCATGCCAACAGTTCAAGGTGGTGTAGGCTCTGTTATGGTATAGGGTGTGTGCATTTGGAGTGATATGGAACCCCTGATAGCCTAGATATGACTCTGATACGTCTAGATGTGACTCGTACGTAAGCATCCTGTCTGATCACCTGCACCCATTCATGACCATTTTGCATCCCGACGGTGCTGCCGATCAAATAAAGCTTTCAACTCTCGAATAATATTACAATAAATTGCTTTTGTTTATTGTGGTGAGCTTATATAATTGAACACATAGAAAATCTGGAAGATAAATTCATACAATTTTCACTTCTGGAATTGCAATAGCAACCATATCACATCACATTTTTCATATTAGTGTTGTTCAACGTAACCTCTATTTCCGTCCTTTTTTTAATACTGTTTAATTGTCTTCGCCTTTAACAAATCTCCAACCAGGCGTGACAAACTAATTGCATAACACTCCTCAACTCTTGAATTTATATTTTCATTACCAAAACCAAACGTTTACACTCACTTTCGCCTCCTCCTTCTTATTGTCCTTAACAATTCCCCTTTCCTCAATAATTATTAAAATATTAATTTCTTTATTACATGATTAATATCTTCATATTTCTTACTACGTCTTCTCCCCTCTACTACCACATCATACATTTATATTTCCTTTATACACCTACTTTCTTCCCTTTCTACACTTACACTACACGAAAACACTTTTTTATGGCACTTTGTATTGGCTTCTTTCAGCATCATATTCCATGTACGGAAGAAAAGATTTAAGTTATTTCATTATATCATGAAGTTTTAGCCACCGCAGAGATATAACGTGTTGCCATTTTGACCTGTATTTGGAGATTAGTGGAGCTCAGCCCTCAACGGCAAGTGGAGGAGGATCAAGCTCAGCACCGGATGACATTCCTTTGCATCCAAGACTCGTCTTCCACATACGCGTTACACTTGTTAATTGATACGACTCCGGAACTGGACACGCACAACTGTTGAAAAATGACTAGTTTGGAAGTCGTTGCCCTTTCAACGGGGAAATTCTAAGAGAAAGATAGCAAGCTTCCAATTTATAGACAAAATGGTTGTCATTTTCCTAGTCTTTTCAGAAGTGGTCAGCATACAACTTCTAACGGAACTGAACTATCCAAATTGTCTTTCTTTCAAATTGTTGTTCTAGAAAGGCTCGATTCTCCCTCCGCCGCGCAGTGCTGAGAAGCCGCTGGCTCACGATTCGCTGACGTTTTACATTTTCTTTTCGCTCTTCCGAGGACAACCGATTCTCGCCGAAGGTATTCGTGTGGCATATGTCAACATCGGCGCCACGCGTGCAAGATGTCTTAAAGAACCGTCGCTGACTGATGGCTCATGACGGCGAGCGGTCACAATATACGAGGGTAGGTCAATAAGTATCTGCAATTTTGCACTAATTTTATTTAGGTTGGCCCTATGGGTTTTTATGCTCACCAGCCACTAGGTGGCACCATTGTCTTATATATATATATATATATATATATATATATATATATATATATATATATATATATATAAGACTCGTTACTATATATATATTAACGAATGTTATATCATCTACCCGGACTCGCTGCGCGTATTGCGTCATCTGCCGGCGCCTCCCCCCCTCCCCGAACTGGACGGTTCCGGGTTACTCGTGAGTCGCGTAGAGGTGTTGCGCAAGTTCCCAATGGCTCGAGACGGGCGCCGGCCAGGTATAAATTCGCCGCTGTCGGCGGCTGCGAGAGCTGTCAGTCAGACAGTAAGCGGCCGCGAGTCAGTCAGTAAGTAGTCAAGTAGTAGTAGTAAGCAGTCAGTCCGTCAGTGCGTGTCGGAAGTGGAAGCTGCTGCAAAGTGTGCATCGCGGTGAACAGCGTAAGTGCAGAGTGTGAACTGTGTAAATAGATAATCAAGAGAACGGAGTCATGTGTAAGAAAAATAATCAAGAGAAGATCAAAAGGACTGTGTAACATATCTGTAAATAAAACAAGTATCTTTAGTGTAGCATTGTTTACGAAATAAACGTTTTTGTTAAAGTATATCATGTGTGTGTTTTAATTAACCACAGAGAAAGGTTAATATATATATATATATATATATATATATATATATATATATATATATATATAGGGACCCCGGCCAACGTTCACACAACGACACTTCAATTTCGACCCCGACCTTCGTGAATGTATTTCGGGTCGGGCAAGTACTGACACCGTTATTACTGTCCACCTATCCTTCGTTGGCAATATCAGTTCTCCCTTGCCGCACAACCTACCAGTTCTACTTCGAATTCGTTCTCACATTGACGTAAACACGTGGCAACTTTTCACTGTCGTTACCGGCAATGCGGTCTGTAGTTTTTTTTACCTTGCTACAACATCTCTCGAAACCTATTCCCCTCTTCAAGATTTCACTACTTATTAACTGCCACAATCACACTTAATCCACTCCCTAATTGCTTCTCTTCTGTTATTAAACTTCACTTCTTTTCTTTTACTCGCCGCGCGCATCATTACCGGCTCCGCTCTCCTTCGTGTCCTGTTACTCTCTTCTGCCGTCGTCTCGCCCGGTCTCGCCGCCCTCTCGCGCCTGACCCGTTCACTGCTTTCGTCAGCTACTCGCCGCCGTTACCGCACAATTCAAATACATATGTTTGAAGAAACACAGTGAGTTTCAATATCTATACCATACCTAAACGAGCGTGCGCGTGCGTAAAAACGAGCAGTCTGCGAGAGGTTTCGGTAGGTAACGGTCATGGAATGGCGACGTCAGCGAGGGGAATGTCAAGATAAATAAAATGGAACAGCATCTAATGGCGTGACATTGTAGAAACTGAATAAAGAAGTGAAAATAGGTGATCTGAATATTGAATGCATTATAGAGAATTTACTAAAATAAAGGCAGGAGATGTGAAAACGTATCCCGCGGCGGACTCAGTGAAACGGACAGCTGATTCCAACAAAAGAACTAGTAATTGGTGTTATAAAGAAACAAAGTAAATAGCCACGGATAATGGCTAGGAATTAGGCGATCTATTGAACTATAACTCGTTACTGCAGCGTCATGTTAGTGAAACTGACACTACGGACACGTGCATCAGTTGGAGAGAACAGGGTGTGCGGGTGACAGACGAAAGGAACAGAATAGGAAGCAAAGGGACATGTTACAGTTCGGTCTTCTGCGTCAACTGGAACTTTTTTGGGATTTGCGTACGCTCGTTCTCTCTCTTCCTTACGTACCTCCTCTTCTCACCCGGCTCGCTTGGCTTTGAGAGGACGGGTCGTGACTCACCCATAGGAACGTCCCAAGGGGCGTGTGGTCAAATGAAAGAGAATAACTTTCCTCTATGCTTCTTTATAACCTCTAAGTCGTACATGTTAGGTCTGAAATGTACGTTAGTTCTTTCTTTACGTTCACTAGTCAAAAGAGGTTGAACTTTAAGACTTGCATGAGGGAAAAACTAGTCTTGTTTGCCCTAGCACCAACTTACCATACTGACAGCCCACATGGTTACCCCGCAGAGGTCTCAGGACTCTTCACGGCTGGTCACTCTGTCTGCTCTCGTCCCCGCCCGTGCCCGGCCACAGCCTCGCCTCCCTCTCTCACCCGTCCTTGCACACAACCAAGTTAGCGCCTAGTTAGCGACCAGGCTCGGTAGTGCGCGGGGTGCGGGGCCCGAGGCGCGCGCTGAGAAAGTGCTGAGCATGGCTTGGACCATTTCCACCGACATCGCCGGACTTTTAAATGGGAATAAGTTTGCTTTTCACAGGATGTTTAGTTCTCCATCGGCCCTATGTGTGTGGCAGACAATTATAAAACGATATATTTTATCCTGTGTAACCCCGGTGTATGGAGCGGGCAAGATTTGGAGCGGCGGCGAGAGGCGACAGCGGGCTGTTGTGAACGGCAACGCCACTTCAAGGGCGTCGGGCGGCGGCGTACTAGGTGGCCTACTTCTTTTCCTACTGGTGGCAACGAAGATTGGTGTCGCAACGCTTAGATGACCTGTACTGTAAGATTATTCAAAACTAGATTTTGTTTCTATTGAAAATATAGGGAATGGCATAGAGGGAATGCAAATGACATAACCGATTCGGGAATACCGCTAGTGAATGCTAACTGTGAAAAGGGTAGGAGGCTAAAACTACTTTGTGTATTATTATCTGTATTTTGTGAAAGTAAATTTTATTACTTGTGAGTTAAGGCAAGAATAATGTATGTATTGTCGGAAAATACATTGAGATCATATGAGATGTTTACGAGCAATGATGACGATTAATCAAACAATTAAGACAAATGACTGAAGTGTGAGATTGATAGGGATATTCTTTGGTTGTATTAATTATTGCAGTAGGCGATGTTTTTAACAGATAAGATTTTCACTGCAAGTTTAAATGATTGTAATGCATATATTACTCTGTAACAAATAATTGTGTCATGTTATTAACGCTTTTCAATGTCTATAATACCACTCTGAGCTTATTAACGAGAAACAACACCTATCTCCTCAAAAACATTAAATATTTGACAAAGTTTTGACAAATCAAGAACAGGTATGTCACTATATATATATGTATATATATATATATATATATATATATATATATATATATATATATATATATATATATATAAAGAGAGAGTAATGGGACGGTCGCACGCGTCAGATTTCGAGGTATGTTTTTAGATTGTATTTCGAATAAGGTTTGAGCGCCCAAAAGTGGCAAATTTTTTGATAACTGCGAGCGTTTGCAGCTAGTTTGCCCACGTTTGCCCAAAAGGCGAGAGTTCTATTGTGTGGGACGCTCGGCGAGGGCTGGGTTACGCTATAAGTAAGCGGGAATTATGGCGCCGCCCGCTGGTATGCATCGCGACTCTACCGCCAAGGTTTCGGAGAATTTCCGTAACGCTAAATTTCATAGGAAATACGCGACGCCAACCGTCACCGATGATACCGAGATTGAGAAGCGCACACCGCATGATTCGAAACTACCAATCACCGAAACCCAAGCGGGGGAGGGCCACGTGATCTCGCGAACCAAGGGAGGCCACAGCAGGCCCAACGTGTGGTCATTCGAATGGAGGAGACGAACGAGTGTGGTTGTTTTTTTTATTCAGATAGACGCGTCGGCCGAGGATCGTTTTTCATTCGGTTGAGGGAGACGGTGGAATAACGTTCTTTGAGAGTGAGGAGACGGGCGAATAAAGTGAGCTCATGAACACGGGCTCGCGCATTGCCGCACGTTGCTAAACGTGTTGCTGCACGCCTCTAAACCCTGCTCCTCACTTCTCTGAATGCCGCGCCGAACGCCACGAGACGCCGCTGATAACGCCGCCACTCATGCGTCGCCTGGTCTAGGCCACACGCCGGACAATCGCTGTGTGGTGCGAACTCGGCAGTCAATGACTGACAGAGCGCCCGATCTCGGGCCAGGACGTATGACATGCGCGAACACCGCCGCTTCAAGCCCCACTGCTGACGCCCGGGGGAGCTGTCGCTGACGCCCGAGACGCCGCCCACTGCTCCGCCCACTCTTCGATGGGCAAGGGGAGCACCACTGAGGCCCGCCGCTTGCGCCACCGCAGGTCATGAACGAGGAAGCCGACGCCGACCCGCCTGAGAGGCCGAACGCCCGGACATTAGCCGAGAGAGCACTAACACAAGCTAAGTTAGGTTAAGAGATTTAATATTGTAATTGGAATCCTTGCCTCAATTATGAATTGGAAATTAAAGTCCATTTGTTAATCTTACCATGTGTTTCAATGCAGTAGTGCATGGAAATGCCAGTCATGCATATGTTCCACCAAACTTATAGACTGAGCAACCGTGGAAACGCTGCTGACGAGAACAGGTGAGTCGCGACTCCCTAGGAACCACCCCTTTTTAGAGAATTGGCGCAGTGCCAGTTGTGGTCGGATCGACCAGAGTAATGAAACTTTGTCAACGGAATACAAGGTAGTAAAGAGTAAGGGGGCGTTTATATATATATATATATATATATATATATATATATATATATATATGGTTGTTATTCAGACGTCTTGGCAATTTTTTATCAGTCAATACATCTGCAGGAAACAAAAAATGATATAGGGTTGAAAGTCGCTGGTATGTTCTTCGCAATGCTGATACTAAATTGGGAACAGGGTAAGAGGCGCTATGAGTAAGAGAAATTTGCAGATGCGTAAAGCGATATTATTGCTTTATTCGAATTATTTGTGCACAAAGCACAACAGTACGCATAATCCACCTACTCCTGTCTATTTGCTATATTATATCTTAAATTCAATATCTCTGCATATAAAGAAGTCTTGATAGCCAGTTTCAAATTTTTATTATTATTCATAATCCTTATAAATTCTCTAACTGTACGATATTTTGTATTTTTAGTAATATTTCGATAAAATTTATTTCAAGATTCGCATAGAAATAGTTAATTTCGACCATTATTAGAGTTATTTTAAAGACCTATCAACAAATTCACTGAAATATTTCGATTTCAAAATTATTTTTTCACTAATACTATCCAATTGTTTGCAAATCATTAAATGAAATTTTAGATAGTTTAAAACTATTAGCATATTTTCCTTACATTTCATAGCTAAAGATAATCCATAATATTCAACTGATAAATTAATTTCAAAATTTTGAAATATTATTTTTCTTTTCCCCGTGGTAAGTTACTTGTATGTAATGTACCATCTGCTTTTTTGAAGCATATCTATAAAATAAGCATTCACAGCAGGCGACCATGCAAATGAAATCGTAAAATCTCCTTCCTATGTAATTTCTTTCAAATATTTGAAAAAGCTACCTGGTAATCTCAATGGATATAAACCTCATCCTTGAAGTTTTGGTTTCCAACTAGTATCAGCAATATCTAGTAAAAGTAATTCAGTTGCTGAAAAATTATTTTCATGTAAAATAGTGTATGTAATACGAAGATAATCTTATCTAAAAAAAATTTTACCTCGTGTTTAATAAATTAAATAAGGTACAAAATTATCTAGAAGTTAAACTATGTTTTATCGCCATATGCTGAATATTCGTATTCTTTTAATGTATAATTCGATCATTCTTATACAATTCTGCTCTTTCGATATGCGTTCAACCATCCCCTACATTCATATATATATATATATATATATATATATATATATATATATATATATATATATATGTTTGTAGTCATATTTGGTTGTCCATTATTATTCTTTCTTCTAAAAGTAGCAGGAAATGACTGCGATTGGTAACTGAGGATTCTATCAATTTATATTGGAATACACATTTTTTTGAATTGTAAAATAAGTGACAATAGCTCCGTTAAAAGTTATTCCATTATCATGTTCATATGTAATTCGAACATAAAAAAGTCTATTACAATCTGGCACAAATAAAGGATGTGATGGTTCATAAATAATAGATATTTGATAACCTTGATGAGGTTTAAATGACGTTGGAATATTGGTTACTCTACTAAATTCTTAATTTTCTTTTAGTAAGATACCATCACCACAATTAAATTTTACATCAATTGTAAAAATTGGAATCAATGTAGGTATTTTCAGTAGGTTCATTTTCTTTTACAATTTGATTTGGAAAGCCTCATTATTATCCAATAGGATATTCAATTTCAAATTTTGATTTAAATGCATTCTTAAATTCAATTCTACTTAGAAGACGATTAGGTTTAGTACAAATAATTGTTGAAATAAATTATGGGTACGATTTTATCATTTTCTACGTGACGCTGTGCCACCCCTTTCACGGGCCGACCAGGCGGTCCGGCGGTACCGGGGCTATGTCTCCCCTTTCGACACAAAACGGCGCGCGGACGCCGCGGCGCCCTACGCCCTTCGCCCCTCCGGGAGCACATCCCCGCTGCCTGCCGAGACTCACTTCGATTGATCGGTAGTGCTGGAGCGTGTACTGCATTGTCGACTTCTACCAAATCAGCAGCGTATTTTGCATTCTCATATACTACTTACTACATAATAGAAATAGTTGTGTAAAGCTGCGGCAAAAACGGCGATTTTTGACAATAAAATTTCTATTGTGAAACCCTGCTAGAGAAGAATTGGATAAATCTTGTTACAGTATGTAGTAAACTACTTTCCGTAACAGGTTGTGTATTCATAATCTTAGTTTTGTGGGTTCTTGATACCGAAAAATTAGTTTACGGCGAAACGTCTACCCATCTGTCTGTTATCGGGTAAACCGTAGGCAGGATTTTCACCACAGTTGATATTCGCCATTGAATGGTTCCATGGTCTCCGATCTGCGAGGACGCATTTCCTAATCGAGGACGCATTTTCTCCAAGGATGGCCGTAGGTTAGTGAGACGCGCAGCAGATAGAGTTATTCAGCTGCAGGACCATTTGTGAAGAACCCGAACAGAACGCCAGTGTCAGGTTAGTATAATTATAGCCTCTATACTTTTTAATACATTTTTAATATTTTTAAAGTAATGTCTTGTGTTAAGTAAGTTTTGATGTCTAAGAATTCAGAATATATGGCCACACGTAACGCCAAAGCTAATGACGTTTCTACTTCGTGATTTTCTTCTCATTGAAAGCTTCCTAACTTTGGGTGCTTTCATGAGCAAAATATCGCCGATTGTTTCCGAAGACATGGAAACGAAATTGGAGACTTTAGTTTCTCGTTAGGAAGAGAAGCTGTTGCAAAAGTCCAAGGAGATCGATGATGTCTCCCTCGAACTGGCTGAACGCATCAATGATTTCGAGCAGAACCAGTGTCGTAACTGCTTGAGGATTTTTTTAGAACTCGAGCCTGATGGCGGGGACACCGACTGCATTGCCTTCAGTGTACCCAAAACGACAGGTGTCTACATCTACGCGATGGAGTTGTCTGAAAAACAAATGGTGATACTCGTTCTATAATAGTAAAATTTACTAGTAATAGGAAATGGCGCCTTGACATGTTCGAGTCCAAAAGGAAGCTAAAGATAACGGATGTGACATTTCGTGAGGACTTGACGAGGATGCGGCTGGAAATTCTTAAAAATGGCGTGGAACATTTCGACCAACAGAACATATGGGCAACAGATGGTGTCGTTATGCCATGATGTCAAAGTTGCGAAATACGTGTCAGAAATGCAGCATAACTGGATAAGCCAGATAATTAGAAGCAAAAATCTTTCTTTTCTATCTTTCTTTTTGAAACCAAAACATATTTAATTATAAATTGTAAAAATATATTTTTCTTCTTTTGTAGAGTGAAGTTAAATTGTTCTTACTATTCTTGCTATCATTATTTGCGTATAGTCCGTTTCTGACTACGCTACACGATTAACGTGTGTCAATATAGGGATCAGTTTTGGCCGTATACCTTGGTAGGCTTGTTATGCTGTGAATTGTGAATTATGAGGTAATAGAGTGATGATGAGGGGGAAATGGCAATCACAAATACGACCATGCCTATACAGAACTCGAGCAGCATCCTCGCCGTACACGACGGCTCGCCGCTGTCGGTGCCTCTACAACACTTTGCGCATGATGTGGGCTGTTCCAAATAAAGTAATTTCTTGCACTTCCCAGTCTTTTCAAGGACCTGGGAGTTCTTACACAAATCCAAGTTCTTACACAGATTTTGCGGGACAAATCCCAGGGCTCCAATGACTATCGGTACGATCTGTGCTCTTACGCCCTACATTCGGCTGATCTCCATTTCCAAACTCTTTTATTTAAGACATTTCTCTATCTCCTTGGTTACGACGTTTTGACCGCAAGGCACAGCAATATCTACAAGTAGACACGATTTTTTCTCAATATCCAGGATAACAATATCTGGTTTGTTTGCGGCTATCCTGCGATTCATTTGAATTTCTTGGTCATAAAATGTTGTACAGGGTCCAACAGATGTCATCGGTTTTGGAGAGTGTTCGTACGATTTGTTGCATGTGTTTGGAACTTCGAGAGCGGTACAGATCTGCCAGTGGAGGTAATAACACACCCTGTCGTGTCTTTTGAAGTATTCGGTCTTTGCTAGAATTGGACAAGCTGAGACTATATGATCAATGGTTTTTACTTGTTCGTGGTAGATGAGGCATTTATCATCTTGATAAATTTTGAGAACAGCTTGATCATAATGTGTTCTCACCGCCTCATCCTGAGCAGCTATGCGTCCGATTCTGGCATCATTCTTCCCCTTTTAAACCACATAAATGATTGATCTTTACTGATCTGAACCTTGTGTGTTTTTTAGATATGGAGTGCTTTGTCTCTCCACCATTTCTTTAACAATTTTGGTGTCTTATATTCAATGTTTAGTAGTATCAGAAGTTCAGTGTCTGTGTTATTCTGCGTGTCTTGCGTAGTTTTCTTTGCAATGCTTCTTGCTACACTAGCAAAGTGTACTGCTTCTGTTCCCCATTCTTCGGTCAGATTTCATGACCTGCTTCATACTTTCCCTTCCCGTCTATTGCATTGTGCCAAAAGGCTTCAATTTGTCAGAGGCCTCTTCCTCCTTTCTCACGTGACACATAAAGTCTATGTACATCAGCTCGAGGTTGGGCGACCTGACATTGTTATTGTTAACAGTTTTCTGGTTTTTCAATCCCTGATTCGAATATCTTGCCCAGTCCAGTGCTCGTATCCGAAACAGTACTCCACTACAGGCACCGCCAAACTACCAATCGCCGATATTTTATTCCTGCAGTTCAGGGCGGACTGCAGGACGAGTCTCACTTCTCTGTAATACTCTCTAAGAATTATCTCTTTCATTGTGTTCTTCGAGATGGTATAACATTCTTCAATGCCCGGATATTTGTAAGTTTTACCTGTTCAAGTTCAAGATTTTGAATCACAGTGTGCAATCCACGTCAATGCTCTCTGACAAATGTGATACTGGTCTTTCATCACCATGGAGCTTGTAACCAAAGTCGTGGTATTCCAAATAACGTGGTATTCCACGACTTCTTACTAGACTTGCAAAACTCAATAAATCTGAGATTAAATCGATAGATCTCCAAGGTCTTCAAAATCAAATGGTGTGGCACACTGTCAAAGTCACTTTATGGTAGTCAAGCCAAGCCATGCTTAAATTTCGCTTTCGTTTCTTTACATCATTCAGAATGACTTTATTTAGTTGCAAGATTTCCTTGCAGCCATAAGAACCTTTACGATATCCTTTTTGTTCAACTGGCAGCAGATGGTTCCTCGCTAAGTGTCTACACATTTTGTCAGCTATGGCTGCAGTTATAACTTTGTACAGTACTGGCAGACAAGTGATTGGCCTGTAATTCTTCTCCAAACAGATGTCTCCCGCTTTGGGAAGCAAATACGTGATGCAGAGTGGGAGCAATTTCTGGAGTTTGGGTTTTCTAAAATTTTATTAACAGCCTTTACTAACTACTTCCCATGTTCTTAATTGCTTGGAAGAGGCCCTCTTCCACGCAAGCCGAGAATTCATGAACATGTTCCACTATTTCAAGTTCATCGGCAACATCAACTTTAGATTGAAGCCAAGATACGTCTTTGTTGTAGAATACGCTTTGATCCCTTATTCCTTCCCAAAATGCTTCGACGTTATCCTCTGAAGATGTGACAGCATTGCCATTCGGATTTTGAGTCAGGTTGCCATAGAATCTCTTCACGACTGTTTCAAACTACTGATTCTGCACACGGAAATCAATTCTATGATCGTAACTTTTTCGTTGAGCCCATGCATTTTCTCTTTTTTCTTCTCAGCTACCATTAACCTGGTTGTGTAATTTTCAATTTGGTATTTTTGTTCAACATTCAATATATTTCGTTGAACTTTAGAGGTGTGCGTTGATTTAGAAGATGCCTCGGCTAAGAGTAATATTTCATCGTATAGGGCTGCTTACTCTGTTTTGCTGTCAGCCGTCGGTCTTCTTGGATGACCCCAAAACTATCTGAGATATCCAATTGCATACACAATGTGATTGATATCAGTAATATGTAGATCTCTAGCTGGTGTCTGTTCCACCTCGTTTAAGAGAGAGTTCGCTGCCTTTATCACTCTCTTAGCTTTGGCATTTTCGTATATTCTCCTCAACGGTGTATGAGATTCGAATGGAAGTTGATGAACTCTTTCTATCTCTCATCGAAGGAGATATTGCATCATGTCCTTATCGTGATTTTTTGCCATATGAATTTTCACCACTGAGCTATGTTTCAATGGACAACATTCAACACGACCATTCTTTTCAAGTTCTACATGTTCACCATGTGAGTATTTTGATCAAAAAACATACTCCGCATTTCCCTGAATACCAGCAAGTTGTTCTGCTGTGGATTTTCTACTGCTGAGTATGTATCGTCGTTGTCTGGCAAGGTTCTTTGAATCTAGGGTAGGCCTTATATCCTGGTTCTGCTCTCTCCATTTCTTGGAAACTTCTATTTCTGACCCCTATTTTTCGCTTTTGATTAGTAAAAGCCCCATGTCACATCCTTCAATTCATCCCGTTTCCATCTCTGTCGACGGCTTTGAGATACTGCCGAATCGATACGATGACACAATGTTCGTTTCCGAAATTTCTTCCGATGAAATTCCCAAAATAATCGGTAAACTAAAAAATAAATATTCGGCCAGTTTATATGAATTTCCGTATTGTTTGTTAAAGAGTTGTTCGTCCGCCATGGGTTCGCCCCACACGGGAACAAAACAAAGTTGGACGTGATACACGATTCTATGCAAAATTTCGAGTTGATTCAAAAGCATTCAGTTGTGAACAAAACCTAGAAAGTGACTGTCAGAACTGACTGGAAATCTGTAGAAAAAATGTCCAGTCGCCATAAAAATGAAATTTTAGAGTTAGAATGAGCAAAAGGATATTGCTGGCAAGAAATAAAAAGGAAATAAAATGATTCAAGGAGAAGGTTTTTTTACAGCACAAACATGAGGATACAAAAAATGTATTATATAGAGAATCATTGGGTGACCTAAAACCTCCTGTGATCATTAATACAACATAAAGAAATATAAGAACAACGTATATAGTCTCTCAAAGCAATATCCATTAATTTGATAAATAATGAAAAGCTCTAATAAATGGTGATGGATAAAAGTTCAGTTGAAAGCATCAGCAAAAATGATATCTCATGAATACCCACGAAAGACTCATCAATTATCATTTTAAGTATTGTATTGAAACAATTTTTCAGTATCTTTTGTTACAATAAACCAGATTTTTCTTTTTCAAAATACTATTTTCCATTCATATCACCCAAAAATTAACATTATCCATTCCTTTCACTTCAAAAGCCTTACCTTTCTTAAAACAGACATATTCTAAATATTTTAATTTATAATAATTTAGAAGCCAGTGAGTACAAGTATAACTTTTTCCATTGGAACCTGAAGTGTTTATAAAAAAAGTGTTTTTTTTGTCTTAGTAGTTATCAGTATTTTTTTATTTCAGCTAAAAAGGGGGATGCTTCTTTTTTGCGACTTCGCTTCAGTACATCGGGTGCTTCGTGTGTCAAAGGCAATTATTTATCTTGTATGATTGCCAATTACTGACCCTTATCCTGAAACACAAACGCAAAAAAATGTATTTCATTACATTATCATAAAATTTAGGACCATTCTATAAAATAACATGCTGAATAATAATAATATGCTTTGTGTAAAATATATTACCATTGAGACTGCTATGGCAACGACAATTTCCACGTTTGCACCATCCAGCGTCACACATTGCAATAATTTCAACTTCTAAAGCATCAGGTTCATCGGACTTCTTACCAGATGTATTTCTCCTTACGGGTTTTCTAAATCAAAGAACATTATTACACACATGGATCAGAAATCAACTGAAATGAGTATCGATATTGTCTTTATATAAAGACAACATTACATGCACCTACATTGTCACCACATACTAAAGTAAGAAAACAGAAATGATAGTGGATTGAAGTAAACAGAATCAACCGATGCACACAAATCAGTGGTGGCTCGTGGGTATTCGCATGTACACACCCAAATTAATTCGGTGCTATTTCTCTTAAACATCTGTTTACAAGATGGGAATACAAGCCCTCTGAGAGTGTTCCTGAAACTTGGTATTTCAAAACACTCGCCGTTGGGAAGCTGCGATTGACAGTCAGAAGGAGCACACTCGGGAAATGCATCCGAGGAAAGGGGGTCGTAGGCTACCGCCGCGTTGTCAAGGTGAAAGAGGGGGAGCGCGGTGGCGTATGGACAGGTGGAGAAGTAGAACGACCGTGCGTGTATTAATGCGCATACGCGGTGCCCATTTCAGCAAGAGCCTTGACATGTCTCGAAGATGTAGCACTCCGCTAGCACAAGGTGAGTTCCCATTACAAAGCCATTCCGAAGTATTGAAAACCCAAGCCACCAGACTAAAAACCCAGGGACCATTCAGGATCTTTCTCCAGTGCTCAAAAAATAAAGTTCTCAGTTGTAACAGCAAGTTGCCAAACACGACATGCTCCTGCTCTAGTATCGCATTTGCACTTCAGTTGCCACGTTCGCTTATAGACTTTCCTGAAGATAAGCCGTGCATCCAAGGTGGAAAAGTGATAATACCTACGAAGTATAAAAACTTAGGAAAAAACTCAACTAGCCACAGATCACTTCCACTTAAGGTTATAGATGCAAGGCAGATATCGCCTATGAACAAAAATTTGTTATCGAAGTCCCGTATACTTCTTACTACTTCCGAGACTCGCATCGAGCGATCCTCCAGCCTCTGAAGATCTTGGTCTCCTGTGGCAAAGAAACGGGAAATCCACCCGACACAGACGACCATCTCCAGCAGTAGTCACAATGACTGTGTTGTTGACGAGTAGTACCACGAGATTTCCTCCACAACCTTTCAGAAGGTGAGAAAAACAAAAGCGAAACCCTACAATGGCTCCCTTGAAGTTTAAACGGCTTTCGTGCACATTAAGAAGAATTGAGATTGATAATTTCTCCATCTCCATAGACCGTCTAGTATAGCTTCCTTTCAGGAAACTCACCTTCTTTCCCATCATTCCCTCGGTTTTAGCACCTATCGGTTTGATCAAGTTGATGGTCTCCATGCTAAGGGTAGTGTCGCGTTACTTATCCGTGACTCCCTGTTCTCTACGAAACAAAAGCAAACTACTTTCGAACCGTATGCGTTCGGATACACGTACCGTCCTTTTCGCTAACGGTGTGCAATATATAAATTCCTCTTCGTCGTGACACAAGAAGAACTTGAAGATGAGTTATCTCGGTTGTCCGCCCCTTTTCTTATTGTGGGTTCCCACAATCCCGCCTGGAGTGGCACAAGGGCCTTCCCTATAGGCTAAACACTTGAAAATGTTATTGACAATCAAAACGTAATTCTTCTGAATACTGGCGAAAGCACACATTTTCCCGTTGCTTCAAACATTTTCTCGTCAGTTGATCTTGCTCTCTTCAGTCCATCTCTCTCTGCCATCTTTGAGAGGACTGTCCTTGGTGACCTGCATGGCAGTGATTCATTCTGGTCAATTTCCATATTCCCGACCTAAACGTTGCCCGTCCTCATTAGCTTACCCATCGAGCTGATTGGGAAACATTCGAGAAAGAACTACGAATATCAGAAAACTGCCCATACGATATCTATGCTAGTTACCCTTTTTATTAATGCCGTTCTTCATGCGGCCTCAATATCCATCCCAAAGTCGTGGGGTCATCCACGACATCCTTTCCCCCCCTAAATTTGTTCCGTCTATATCGGAACGCGTGTCCAAACTCCGTAAGGAGAGTTGAGTGCACTGAAGTAACCCTCCGTTAATAAGCACCCTCTAGGGACCGCTGTTTTGTCAACTCACGTCAGTCATAGTCAATTCAAGTCAGATTCTCTCGAATCGCCGACAGGTAGCGTCTTCGCGCTCGCGTCTCGCGCGCGCCCTGCGTCATCTAACCCATCGGCGAAATTTGGAAGGTATAGGACGCTTTGCAGGGGTTAGACCAGCTCTTGTGGAGCACGCAAACTCGTTTTGTCGTAACAAATTTCACATGAGGTTCTACGGTGACTCTATGAGCATCGAACCCGGAATCTCAGTGGGAGGAAAGGCAAGCGACTTCGCTACTGTGCGACGGGAGCGTCTGCCCGTGCCATGGTGGAATATCGGTGCCACCGCGGTGCGTGAGCGGAACGGGTATTAGTACGTTCTCAACTATAGATAATCGGATAAATTATAAAAGATCCGAGCTACGGCTAGATTGACCATACGGCTAGATTGAGGAAAAGTAAGGCCGCGTCCTCGAGAGCTTATATTTCATCTCTCTGTTACCGTACGCCCCCTCAAGTAGTGTGCCGAAAGGTTCCACAGATCGGTGGAAAACTTTCTTCGCCGTCTATCTCAGGGTTCCTTGTAAATGGAAATCTTCTCACCTCACCAGAAGATATAGTTGAAGAATTGGCCTTTCACTACGAGCATAGCTTGAACTTCATACACTACACTCCTGGCTTTTTGAATTCCAAATGGAGAATGGTGAACTATAGATTAGATTTCTCGTGTCGTATGAAGGAAGATCACAATACTCCATTCCCCATGGATGAATTTTCCTGCGCCCTGACCAGAAGAGATTCATAATCAAATTCTTAAACACCTGCCGGGAAACGCTCGTTATTTTCTCTTCCACATGTTCAACAAAATTTGGGTTGAACATGCCATACCAAAGATTTTGCGTGAAGTCATTGTTATCCCAATGCCTAAGGGAGGAAAGGGCAGAACAATCCCCTTAAGTTACAGATAAAATCTCGCTGACAAACTGTGTGTGCAAACTTTTACAGCGAATGGTAAATACACGAATTGTCTGGCTCCTGTAACAAAATAACTTATTTTCACCTTTCCATTGTGGTTTCAGGAAGCACAGATCTACTATGGTCAACTTAGTCTCCCTTAGTCGCCCGAAACAGATCTTCACTTGTTTCGTGCTACGACAAAACCTGGTAGCAATTTGTTTCGACATAGAGAAAGCGCAACTCGTCCTTGGGGCCTTAGGGGGCGGCTCCCTTTGTTTCTAGACTTTCTTTCGTCAAGATCTTACCGCGTCCATCTTGTAGACACATCCTCAAGTCACCTGTAGAAAACGGTGTTCCCAAGGATCGGTTCTGGATATCACTCATTTTTCCATTGCTATCAAAAGTATCACATCATTAACTCGAAAGCCTGTGAAAGAATCGCTCTTCGTTATCGACGTTGCCATATTCTTCTCCTTGAAGAATATGCAAGTTTTTGAGAGGCAGTTACAGCTTGTACTGAATAAACTGCAATAATTGAGCAATAAAACTGGATTCAAGTTCTCCACTTTCAAATTCAGTTGCATGCACTTTTGCGAAATTTATCACCTCCATAATCATCCTCATCTTTTTGGTTTTTCATCAACTTCCCTTTGCCACATATGCAACTTTCCTTGGCTGGACGTTCGACAAGATTTGAACATGGCGAAAGCATATTCAAAGCTTGAAATGCCGATGTGTATCACCATTGAACCTCCTTCGCACATGTACTGGTAGATCATGGTGTGAAGACCGAGTATGTCTCTTGCGCCTATATAGGCCCATCGTCCATCCTATCTTAGATTATGGGTGTATTGCCATTCTCGTGCCGAGGGGCGCGATATTGTAATGGGCTCTTAAAGTGTTATAAATATTCTATAAATACTCCTTTGCGTCAAGCAGTCCTTCTCCCAAGTCACAGGATATCATTCGTACTCAGATCATCCTCTGAGTATCTGTCTCTACACGCTTTTGCAGAACCTCAATATAAAATTCCTGATCCCTGTGACCCCCACCCCCGAGGTCTGGTTCCCTCGTGGAAACTTCTCCGGCTTAAAATAGATCTGAGATTATCAAATTTCGCCAAATCCTTAACTCCCTTCAGTACATGAAGTTCAGGAGACGAAATACATAACAGAAATGTACACACCTTCGGATCTGTCACTGCCATTTCTCCCACGGGCATCACCTTGCTAGCTCTCTAGGAGAGGTACGTGGAAATGACGAATCTTCTCTCTGAAAACACTTTTGTAAGATCCTTTATGGGAGACTGACATTTGCAGCTTTATCTGCGAGAAGAGGATTATGTCAATTACTTAGCTTTTCGTTGGAGATTTAAAGTGTTTATCTCGCTCTTTCTTCCAAACCATCTTTTATAATTGAACATGTTCAATTTTAGTTTTACTCATATTTTACTCTACATAAAACGTATTTTAGCCTGGAACTGCTACAGTGCACACTGCTTTTAAAATAATTTGACACGCGGGCCAATGGCCTTAGCTGTTGAAGCGCCTTTAAACCTTAATCATCATCATTGTCAACAGGCAAATCAGAAACTGTCGCAAGTCGTAGCATAATCACAATAACTCCAAGAGAACATTCCAGGGATGTAACTTCTCCGGCGTCAAAGCGCCATTCACAAGGCACGTAACTCCGCACTCTCTATCCTCTCTTCACGATGCAAGAACCCATTTTCTCGTCTCGAGCGAATTCGTTTGTACAGCTTTGTGAACGCACAGAAAGTAGTGCTACTTGGTGCGGCCATTCCTTTACGGGCATCTAAGAAGAATCCTGCAACATAAGAGTAAAACAGAGTCAGTTTGACATTAGCCGCGGGCATTGCGTCTGCAGAAACACAAAGTTCGTGTTTCAGATCTCGTCGCACTTCCTCCAGCAGGTATTTCGGTCACTTATACTTCTCCCGAAGGTCTAGTTCGTTTGAAGTGACACAATTGTTTTGATGTGATCAATGAGCAGTGCCATTAATAGCTCGTGTTGAAAGTCCCCTCTAGGAATGAATTTAGGGGCCTAACGCACGGTATTGAGACATTCGTCTCACACTACCTACAGTTTTTCAAATGCGAATTTGCTGCAATTGCTCAACTATGGCAAGCGTAGTCCAATTGAAGGCTAATAATTTCTTTACAAAGCGTGAGGCATTTTGCCGTTGCCAGTTTGCTCTCTTCGTGGAACGCGCTCTTTAGTCTGCCTTTGGTCTGACGCCCAATTGGTCGTTTGCACGTTTTGTATCACAGTTTAAAAGTTAGTGGGCTATCTAGTGTGACGCCCAATTTTTATCCCAAGTAATTTTGTTACAGCATTGCGCGAGCGGGATCAGCTGTGAAAATCGCTATTGCCGTGAGAAGAGTGCAGCTGCACTCTTTCATTGATTTGCCACAGATTCAGCCACTCCTGGATCTATTGTAAGTTCTAATCCAAATACTTGTAGATAAGCTTGATTGTTTTTGGCGTGGCTATTACAGCCGTTTCGTTGCATACAGCGATATGGCTGGAGAAATGTATAAATTTCAGATGGGTAGTGCCATGAGAGGGATTCATGTATTTTTATTGCATTTACGTTTTCTTAAAGAAAAATATGATAACGGAATAAAATATGTAGTTTATTCAATATTTTTCATATGGAATCGATCAACACGTAAAACGTCGCAGTGTGAAAAGTGCCACTCGTTTGGAACTTTTAGAAAGGAATTTATCCATCAGTTTCTCAATATCGATCTTCAAATAACTCTGGGTACGAGTGCAAGATTGCTATATGATTGAGGCGATTTTGCTCTATTGTCGAACACAAGTAATTTTTACCCGGCGTAGTACAGAAAAGCTTTCGACCACGATGATCCTGGAATGGTCATAAGCAGACGAATAAAGTGCAAATACTCGGGAACAAGGCCCATACACCACTCTTTTTCGCGCATAAAATCTACGGCCTTAAGCAAATTCGCCGGATTTATCTCTTTTCTTTTGAGGATGCTCAAGGTCGCTTATCGCTCTCTAGTCGATACGCATGGAAATCAAAATTTGAATATTGAATAATGTTTTGAACGATTTCGGAAATATTTTTTCCACCAGGTGTATGGCGCCAATAAATGTTTTCAATTGAAATTTCCCCCAATTTTTGTCAAAATTCCAGGTGGGTATTTAGCCACCTTGTCAAAGGCGCTGGCAACGTCTAGGAACACTCCACTTGTGAAGGTTCGTCGTAGGCGGTACATTATTCTCACAAGCTGGTGTGTTATGCTGTAATGCACACGGAAGTCAAAATGCTCTTTATTAACTAAAGGGACATCTACAACAAATTTAAGTATTCTATTTAAAAAAAATTCATACAATTTTCTGAATGTATTTAGGAAGTTAATGGTCCTATACGACTATGGCAGCTTCAAGTTTTTCCTGCTTTATGAAATTTAAAACTTGTGTGTATTTCCACACCGGGAAATTCTAAAACATAAATATTTCATTACACAAGGCGATTAGGAACCGGGAGCTTTCCTAGGCTTCACCTTTGTGATGGCCGCTTTCACCTACGTTTCTGCAGTGAAACTAAGCTCGTCAGCGGCCACTTGCAATGACGCCATTACAGTTTCTTGCACTTCCACAACATGCGGTTCTGAAAGCGCTTACTCGACCGGCTGAAACTGAGATTAGAGGTCATTAGCAAGAAGTTCCGCTTTCGCTTGGTTCGATTCTACGTACTCTCCTGTTATAGACTGAAGCGGTGACACTAAAATAGGTTTCCTGAAAAACATGGATGTAATTTTCCACAGTGAATTATCATCAGGTAGAAGAGCTGATAACAATTTACCCATTTCTGATTACGGTATTCGGCTAACTCGATTTCCACTTTACGTTTCAATCGCTTTAGATCCCTTTCTCATCTGGGTGTCGCGAGCTCTACCACACACTGCGCGCTCTGTTCTTCCTCGAAATTAAATTAAAAAATCGGAACAGGAGTTAATGCTACTCCCTCTTAAAGGAACGTTGCTTCTCAGCTCCTACGTTGACGCCGTCATTGGCAGCTTCGGTGAATTTTGTTGTCCTGGCTTCTCTCTGCAGCGGTCCTGTCAGTGCAGGCGCAGCAGTGATGCGCTGCTGCAGCTCGGTCTGGAATTGCTGCCAATTCTGATCCCGCTACTGACGCCCGTGCCGCTGCTGTTGCGCACAAGTTCCCCTTAAACAACGGCGCTTATGCTCGGGGCAACTCTTGTATATCGCACCTTAGTTGTCGCCGCGCGTTACAACATTTTAACTTTGTGACTCGGGTGTTTTCCTCGAGCGTCGGCGCACTGCCGGCAGCGCGTGCGGCGTTGGTAGTTTCGAGCTCGAAATCCAGGTAGACGTGCACTGCGTGGGCCAGCGCGGTGGCCGATACACCTCCACGCGTACGCGAAGCTCACATATTGCGTTTACCTCTGGAGCGGGCGATAGCCCTCCGAGTCATCCTACGTAGCTATTAGCAGCAGTAGCACCTGGCCCCGCCGACCCGACCGATGGCTCGTCATCCCCTCCAGCATCTTCATCTGAATCCCAAGACGAGTCAGGTAAGCATGGAGCGTTTGCGAAGAGAGCTGGATCAGAACGACCCGAAGGACAAATCGAAACCTTTCTGAGATCTGGGTACGTGTGGTTCTCTACGGGTCTTGCCCCAAGGCAGTAAGAACATCTCGATGCGCCTCAAGTCTCGCACCGTAGTCTATCTGCGTCGCCGGCCACCTCGGCGGTGGTTGCAGCGTCGCCGCTGGCCGTCGGCAGGCTCAATGATGTCCGCCACTCTGTAGAGAAGGGGAGGGGAGGGTGGCGTTGGCGGATGACGTGTGTGGCGGCTGCGGTGGACGGCGTGGCGTTCGACGGGCGATTGGCCTTCGCCGGTCTGCCAACGGATGGCGTTCGCTTGGAGCAAATCCGCGCCTCGCTGCGCGGTTGCCTTTTCTTCGCCTCACGCTTCTCCCTCGGGTGCCGCCCTCGCTCCGCAACGGAGGGGCGAAACGGGGGGCCGGGATACATCGCAGGCGAACACATTTTCCCTCTTTTGAAGCCCTAAAAAGCTCTAGGATAGTATATATTAAAATCCCTAAGAAGGGTTAAGCTAGGCGGCTTCCTTTCTAGTGCTAATATGAACTGTCATCCCCTCGCCGGCAGGCTTCACCCTCCTGAGCGGTCGGTGCAAAAGCCCAATCCGTATCGGGCGAATCGCTTCTGGTGTCCAGCGCTGGCAGCGTCCTTTTGAAGTGGTGGCGACGTCATATCAGCGACTCGCCTCGCAGCCCGCGTCGGCGGCGGCTTTCCCGAGGGCGAGCCACGTAGAGGCGCGTTGCCCTGCAACGTTGCAACACATCTACAACATGAATGAAAGAAAGAGTGAAGCTAGTAATCAATCACAATGTGTAATGTGATGTAGCAAAAGTGGTTCGTAAATTATTGAGACATAAATCTAAAGATAGTAGTATACATATTACAAATATGAATTTTATTACTTTGTGAGAGGAAATTCCCAAGGACGTGTGCAATATACATCAAAAATGTATTTCATGTTATTGTGTATTTTAATAGTCTGATACATATATTGTGATAGGATAGGAGTTGGTGTTTTTACTGCCATTTCATAGAATAATATTCCAGTTATCGTTCAATAATATTTGGGTAGCATTAAAGCATATAACTGAAATATATTGTAAAAGGGGGTTTGGTGTAAATATGGGCTAGTGAGACTAGCCACACCTGGATGACTCCAATTCGGAATTCGAGGGACGACAACCCACAAAAACTCTTCAACAAAACGATGCTACCTGTCTGTTGTGCCAACGGTTGTTTTCTGAAGACAGAAATGATGAAGATTGAGTACAATGTGTTACTTGTCACGGGTCAACACACACAAAATGTGCTGGTTGGGAGAGAGATGTGTATACATGTGATTTTTGCAAGTTAATTTACGATTTTGTGCTTATACTGTACTAAAAGTAAGTGAATTTTACTGTTATTAATTTTTTCATTACATTTTTCCAAAAAATAGGGGTAGCCCATATTTGGACCCAATTTTTCAATATGCAAGATTTTGCAATTTTTTTAATAAATCATTTGGTTTATGAAACTGATTTTTTTAATTTTGAAACTTTCCAGAAATGAAAAATACGAGTCTTTTAATTCCCCCGTATGTGCCCAAAAATGTGCCAACTACATTTAAAAATCAAAAGCTAGCTCATATTGGGACCTTCTCCTCTACTAATAAAGTAATTAAATTTTAACTTTTTCAATTTGTTGAATAAAAAGTAAGTTGGAGAATGTGAGACAGTTGTCGGTTGTCGGAAGGTTGCCGACCCCTGGTATACATTGATGAAAGTGCAGCATTGTTGAATTAGAGATTTGGCTAAATGATTATGATTATAGTAGGTGGTAATTTCAGCATTGATTTAACCAGATACAAAGCTCAACAAATTTTTAATGAAAAATTTATTTTACCATTGAACCCTGAGAAAGGTCAGACACTAACATCGACACACTAGTGTCACATCATTTAGGCAATTCATACTCTACATAACAATACAATACATACTACTAATCATACATTTGCTACCACTTCATTTGAGAATATGATTTTAAGGAAACAGATGGATAAATAAAAACTATAGTTTAATTTAATTGAAAGAGATTTTCTTGAATTAAATTACACCTAACCATTTCTAATTCAAAATTATATAAAAACCATTAACAAACAGAAACAATGAATTTAAAAAATCAACTTTCTTTGGAGCTAAGAAGTTTTACTTCTGCCATGCAAAAATTCCCTTGCATCTTTTCTTATTATTTTTATTTCTATTGTACATACTGTTATACTGTTTTACTTTTTTAATCATTGATTACTTAGTAGTGGAGGTTTTTAATTTTAGAATATTGCCGTATTTACAATATGAAAATCATTATTGAACTTCTTGAGTTGAGCCGCTGCTACAGCAAGTCATTTGTGAGGTGCAAACAATTGCGTTTGTGTGTGTATTATGTCGATTATGCCACCCTAGCTATCAATCTGAGCTCGTGGATTTACATTTACAGACCGAAAATCATTGTTGAAATCACCACTTACAACAGCGAATTCAGAAGAGGGATTACTTATTCTATTCAGTTTCTCTAGATTTTCTAAGAACGTGAAATCATCTATAACTTCTTATTGGTTTGGGGCTCTAGACGCGAAGTACGATAAATTTAGCGTAGTAAGATGTATAAAATTTAAAACATGTTTTCAACTGAATATATAACGATTTCTGACAAGAAGCTAGAATCAATATGATTTCTAACAAAAATACCCGAATCCTCATATGCAGGGCCTTTAATTCTCTCTCTGCAACAGGATTCTACTGGATAAAAACTACGTTTTTGAAGAGTTCTTAGTTCATAAGTAAGCCAATATTCTGTAAAACAAAAAACATCTATTTTACGTAAATAACATTCTAATGCTGCCTCGATATATTGAATTATATTTAAAATAGATTGAACATTTTAATGCATTATATGAATCTGTTTCATGTAGCTGCATTACTATTTTCTTGCTGCATCTGACTCTAATTGCTATATATTTGTCATTTTTACCCCGAATCTGTGGCTGAAGGAATTATCGCGTTACAGCAGTGATAAGGGAGATACCTACTTAGTGGCTCAGAGTATCAACTGATGTCACGCGCGCGGTCCTTCCATTCTTTTCCTTGTCCTATGCTCATCCATTACTTACATACACTTACACATATATGCACTACACTACTCCAGATGTCGGGAGACCAGTCGGCAGCTTCGAGCTTGTTCCGAATGGAGCGATGCCCCACTACCAAATTTAAAACCCCTCTATCCGACGTGTAGTTTAGCGCTGGATGTCGTCATCCAGTGGGGGAAGTTTACTGCCACATCCCGCGGCAAAACATTCCCTACACTTGCGGGACTTATGATCCTAGCCGTTGACACAAAATAATCAACCAATCAATGAGGCAGATGGGGCCACACTTCGAGTGAAATGAAGAGGTAGTACAGGATTTGGTTCAAGGTAAGGGGGGTCAAAGGAAGTGCCAAGGAAGATAGAAAACTAGGAGGTGCGGGTAGGGATGAGTGTAGGGCGGTACACGGCCGAGGATGTGAAGTTTGCTACCGAGTGCGTGTTTCCCGGCAACGGTCATGTGAAGAACATGCCGGATGAAATGATTTTCTGAGAGAATGTTTAGTCCAAATAGTTTAATTCGGACGTATTTATTGTGGTTGTCCTAAGTTTAAAAAAGGACTGAAAAATATTTAAAAAACAAATATAATAGTGACAACCAATTAAAAATCTTGAGAGAAAAGGAGCTTGGGAACAAAGTCGTTCGGCACTTCGAGGCGCGCCGGCGAGGGTTGGTGCCTGGCCCAGCTTCGACGAGAAGAGCGAAGACAGATTTATGACGGGAGAAAAGGAGTGACAGGGAAGCGAAAGCGTATTGCTGTGGGCGTTAGTGAAGCCCTTTCGCACGACGCAAATGGCCCACTAATCAATCAGGCCACACAATGATAGAACTACTTGAACTTGAAGTGATGGGCGTGAAAAGGAGCACAGATGCAGGAAAGGGCTTGCACTCTGCCACGCTTGTGTACAATTTTAGCTAATCGGCTGGAGAGGCGTAGAAGCTTCTGCGCTGCGTGCGCGACAAGGCAATAAATCGCCTTCTCTTAAGCAAATGCTCAACGGCTCATTTAGTTCCGCGCACGTGCGACTTTCCACGAAGACGTTAGGGTGTGAACAAAGTCGAATTCGACCTAATTTCACTTCAATTACGAGAAAGATTGACGAGATCTCTGGTAGCTACGCTGGCCATTGATGGAAATAAGAAATAGGCAAGGGGTTTTTCAAAAGACGGAGTGGGGAGAGACGCGAGGGAGGTGTTGGAGCTCGATGGGAAACGAGAGATGTCAGCAAGGTGCGGTAGTAGAGAGACCTTTGTGAGAAGGCAGGTCGCGGCTAGCGAGAACAACTTTGTGAAAATTTATCTTTCTGACTCATTTTTAATAAGTAACTTCCTGCTGACGGACTGAGAACTCAAAATAGGTCACTCAAGAAAATACCGTGGACTCACAGTTTGTTAATAATTGCGACTGTGAAGTAAATTGATTATCGCGCTGTCCATGTAATGTCCATGTCCAGGTTACTTTGCCGTTGCCGCAAGATTTTAAGAATCGCGACTGCTGGTGAAAATTATACCGGCAATCCAATATTACGTCCGCGGAGAATGGACTTTTCTCGTAAGGGAGGTCGTGAGCAAACGGCGGTGCTGTCCATCGACAACAGGGCGCCGCGGATGATGCAACAGCTACTGCAGGGGTAGTGACTCCGAGGTGCCAGCTGACGGCCCGGAGAGGCGACCTGGCGCTGCTGTGACGCTGGAAGGAAAAGGGTCTGTAACAAAGACATTAAAGTTAATATGTAAAGAAGAAAGGAAACTGAGAAGAATTACATTGTGAAGTTCAACTAATTTGCATGTTAAAGTTAACGCATTGCGATTTTCGGCCTGAATGTAATCCAAAATAATTATTTGAAGTATATGACCTGTTTGTTCTCTTAGTCATCTAAATCTTTTCATTCAATTACTATTACAGAATACAGTATCATTCAATAGAAGCATGTGTGAACGTAATGAAGAACACATGATGGAAACATGTGTGAACCTACAGCCCCGATGAGGAACTTAAGGACAATGCCAACAATGCGGCAGGACGAGTTCACATCACAAGAAGTATCGCCTCCAGATATCTGAGCGCTAAACAAATTGTCGTTAGAATATACTTGTAGCCTTCGCTCTCCGGTAGAAGTCTGTAAGTATCGATATTGATTTTAGAAAACATTTCCGTTTTCGGAGGTACGAAAACTATCGGTGCCTTTTTACGGGCCTTAGGGCGACCTACTTTCTGACATACATCGTAGGAGACTCCATATCCTGAACCAGAGGGGCCAATAAAAATACCGTGACATACTCGATCTACTCTTTGTGCATCCTAAGTGTGCATTCGAGGTTTCATGGGACACTTTAAGAAGGGCGGCTCGATACCTATTAGGTTCTACCAGCATTTCGTAACGCTCGCCTTTCTTGCTGAACCGCGTTCGGTATAGAGCGTCATTTATCACAAAGTGCATTTCTTTTCCCGTCTCTGGCACTTTTTTGTTAGCTTCTTAAATGTCCTTGACCTAACTACCTTGTTGTTGTTCCGCGCAAACTCGTTTTTGTTAATATTAAGACTTCACTTTACAGACCTCACTTTAGGAGGTTAAACTTTCGCGCTGTTACCCCTTCCTAATTACGTTATGAAGTCTTCCTCGCTCGACTCTTTCCTTTTTTACTAGAATAGGTGCCCGGGTCGGCTGCTTGCAGGTAAGATTCTCTTCATGTCTGGCCCGCTGTCTTAGCCGAGGGGTGGGGACCCGCGTTTCCACGGTGGCAACCACTTGTGCCTCGACGAAACCCGCCATGATTTCTTCTAACAAGGCAGCAGGACGGTTACCTAAAAATATCCTATTTTTTTACGAAACATGGCGCTTTAATTGGCCACTTACAATTATAGTTAACAAGTCATCAAATGTTGCGATATCTAATCCAGCCACCCATTCCTTGCAATAATTTTTCAATTCTCCAGCGTAAACATTTCAAGTCAAATTGGTTGTTTTCACGTGTTTCGTACATAATTGCCAAAACGTATCGGCGTTAAAGCGATACATTTCTAATAATGTAGTTTTCAATTCTGCATCTTCTTGTTTTCTTACCTTGCCCTTCTAAAGTAAGAGAAACGTTTCTATAATGTGGGAGCAGCCCCGTGAGATTTCCCACCCAATCATATTTCGGAATACCTAATTATTCTTTCTGGCTTTCCGAAACGTTAAAAAACGCCGTATTGTCGTCGTTTTCTCCTTTAACGCGACCCATTACTTGATGTAATCGAATGTGATATTTTCAAATCGATTTCGGATATGAGTTCTCTTTCGTGAGTTCGCCCTTCTCTCACCGCAACATCTCCAATTGGCACATCTCCAATTCTAGACGTTTTCATTTCTTCTTCTCTTAGAGATCTCACTCTAATTGGTCCTTACTTGCCCATGCTAACCCTTGAACCAATTCTTCGTCATCCTCAGGATTCTCTACTATTGATGAACTAAACTGAATGATGACAACTACCGAAATGACCTGATAAATGCAGTTGGATTTACTTACACCAGAATCCTTGCAGAATTTTCGTCCTTTCCGCTCGCCTCTAGGCAAGCAGGCGCAAAACCTCTCACGCCAGTGTTGCGCGTTGCATCACCTTCTGGATCCGACCGCCGCGCGCCGATGCCAACTGGTGAATGAGCAGTCACGCTCTGTTTCTAGGCAAGCGGGGGCCGCATCTCTCACGTCAGTGTTGCGCGTTGCATCACCTTCTGGATCCGACCGCCGCGCGCCGATGCCAACTGGTGAATGAGCAGTCACGCTCTGCTTCTAGGCAAGCGAGCGCCGCATCTCTCACGCCAGAGTTGCGCGTTGCATCACCTTCTCTGGATCCGACCGCCGCGCGCCGATGCCAACTGGTGAATGCGCAGTCACGCTTTGCCTCTAGGCAAGCGGGGGCCGCATCTCTCACTCCAGTGTTGCGCGTTGCATCATCTTCTGGATCCCACCGCCGCGCGCCGATGCCAACTGGTGAATGAGCAGTCACGCTCTGCCTCTAGGCAAGCGGGCGCCGCATCTCTCACGCCAGTGTTGCGCGTTGCATCACCTTCTGGATCCGACCGCCGCGCGCCGATGCCAACTGGTGAATGAGCAGTCACGCACTGTTTCTAGGGAAGCGAGCGCCGCATCTCTCACGCCAGAGTTGCGCGTTGCATCACCTTCTCTGGATCCGACCGTCGCGCGCCGACGCCGACTGGTGAATGAGCAGTCACGCTCTGCCTCTAGGCAAGCGGGCGCCGCATCTCTCACGCCAGAGTTGCGCGTTGCATCACCTTCTGGATCCGACCGCCGCGCGCCGATGCCAACTGGTGAATGAGCAGTCACGCTCTGCCTCTAGGCAAGCGGGCGCCGCGTTTCTCACGCCAGTGTTGCGCGTTGCATCACCTTCTCTGGATCCGACCGCCGCGCGCCGATGCCAACTGGTGAATGCGCAGTCACGCTTTGCCTCTAGGCAAGCGGGCGCCGCATCTCTCACTCCAGTGTTGCGCGTTGCATCATCTTCTGGATCCCACCGCCGCGCGCCGATGCCAACTGGTGAATGCGCAGTAGGCATGGGCCTCTAGGCAGGCAGGCGTCTCTGACGGCAGCGTTGCGCGCTGTATCACTTTCCGGAGCTGCAACCGCGTATGCGTAATTTTAGCATCACCCGTTTGCACGTTGGTCACCGCGTTAACGGTGGCATTAGTTGTTAACGTAATTAACATTCTCTGTGTCATTAATTGTTACCCCAAGTACTTATTTTGAATTTACAGAAAGTATTTGAATGTTTTAGACTCGCTGATAGTTTATTACAGCCACCGATAGTTGATGTGAATGTGCGTCTGATGTGCTGATGTGATGAATGTCTGAATGTGCGTCTGATGATGCGTCTGATGTGAATGTGCGCGTGAATGATCGTCTGAAAGCAGTCGTGTGGGGACGTGGTATACTAAGCAAAGTTGAACCATGGGTTCGATTTAATTTCAGATGAACGGAGTTCCTTATAAGGCGTGATGTATGAGATCTTTTAATGTTTTATAAAGAAGTAGCCGTATGTAAAGTAATCGTTTATTTCTCTTGTTTAAGTATATGTAGTCTGTCAGTACATCCTTCACGGGGACGTATTTTCGTGAATCAAAAATAAACCTATACATGCGTTCCGTGCCACTTGCAGTTAAAGTAATTTAAATGTGTTGGTCAGAAGTTGCCAAAGTCCAAGTGTGCCATAATGCGTCATTTAATGAGGGTGCATTCCTAGGTGGATGACACCGTAGTTTGGGGTCATAACAGTCGCCTTATACAAACGTACCAAAATCAGCCACGTGCATTTCATACTCATGGACAGCGCTGGCGGAAGAGACGCTGAGCTCAACAAAGGCAAACCTAGGGAGCGGAAGGGAAGGGGTGCCGTGTCGTGGGTGGCAAACTTGGGAACCCCGTAGGCAGGTCGGCGGCGGAAACGCGTTGGCGGAAACAGCGAGATGACGCAGTTCCGTCAGCCGGCCCAGAAGGTATATAAACGCACCCCGGATCTAAACTCCTTCTTCTCATTCTTGAGCGCGTCGGTAGGAAGTCGTGTGGGTTGGGCGCGGCGCTGCATTTTAATGCATAGGCTACTAAGGCAGGGAACTGAAGCCGGCGTGCTACGTCGAGACGGGAGGTGCGGCATACTCGCTGATAAATGTGCCACATTCTTAGGAACGAGAGTGATCGTATACGAAGTTACTTTTCATTAACGTAGGAATTACCAACTGCATTGCCATGTTTTACTCTTTTTATCTTTGATATTAATATTTTAATGGGATGGGGGTAGGGAAACAAAATAAACAAAGTAAACCAATAGTTTCGTTATATTTCAGGTTATAAAATGTTAGAATGTTTTGTTTTAATTTTCTTCTTGAATTACATTCACATATTTTTTATTTCAATTCCCCTATTTGATGTTTATTCTTGTTCGAGCTAATACCACGACAGTACCAAGAGGGATACTGTTATCACTTATTTTTAAAGTTTTCTCAGACAATTGGTTGAATACTAATCAGAAAGAGAATTTCCACGCAGTACATTGAAAACATTTTCCATATTTTTTGCTACCACAACCAACTCTTTGCTCATATATTTTAGTGAAATGAATTAGAGGCAATCTCACCCGTCTTGTTTAATAAGCAATTTACATGTAACGTCCCCTAAATAACTAAATTTATTTCTTAAACCATATGCAATGTAATCTGCCATATACATTAATCTTTCTTCACTCATTGCTTCTTCTAAAGTTAGTGCATTGAGCATTTTTGTATCTTCCTTTACGACAGAACCTGTATCAATTTCATGATCATCAAAATTATCCATGCTTGTCAGAATTGTTTCATCCTCCATACCATTTTCAGTATTTCTGACACATATTGTGGCAGTCTAGGTGGGACATGAATCTGCATCTACGACATTTACCAGTGATACTTTCTTCTGTTTCTCTTCAAATACTCTCAAAAATACTGGCAGAATGCGTTCCAAGAATGTGTCATTTGCGTCTGTGTGTAAAATCCAAAGCCGATCCCACACGTGACCCTAATGTAGGAAAAGAAATTTTCCAATACATCCTGATTTATACCGGGAGTGTCCGCAATACGTAGAGTCACGACGTGCCCGCTATGTATGTCTCAGATAGAGCTGAAACGTTTTGTGAATGCGAGTGATCTGAATCTATTTAGTGAAATACGTATTTTATTTATTTTGTACATGCCCCCCAATGCAATTGGCAATGAAATCTACACTACAGAATACTTGTCTGGATACTTATGGTGAGAAACGTAAAAATTGGCAAAGAACTCGCAAAAATTATTAAACACCTTAATATCTTCTTAAATAATTTTAAATAAAATTTCACATATGATTTTGGTATATTATAAACAAACATACATTTTACATTATCCACAAGAATATTTAGTAAGTCTTTGTCGCTTTTCCATTTCGCATGGTCCGAGGTTTTTTCATTTCCGTATTGTCTCCTGGACATCTTTTTCTTTGGGAAGAAATTGTGACAGTCGGTCCTAGATAAGGCAAATTATTACATTTTCTGAATAGCTACTTGTCATAGACACGGCTGAAAAAATGCCATGATACCGCTTAGACCAGGAGTTCACAATGCACTTGGCACATCGCACAGATTAACGGTCAAGTTTGAACGTGCTCTACGGGAAATGATTCGGTGAAAGGATAGAAACAGAAGGCCGGACCTTCTCAGAGAAGTAGGAAGGAATACATAAAATAGCTGACGACTAATGCATAATACAGGAATACAAAATTGCCGTAGCTCTCACGAATCTAATGCGGGCACTCCTGGGTTAAAAGCCGAGCTAAAATGTATTCTACTTGGTATTTATCTTTAATACCTTTCTATAAGTATATCAGAGATTTATCTGAGATTAATATCCCCTTCTGAAATTGATTAATATTTTTATGAGATCCAACTTTTAAGTCCTTCATGACAATATTGTCAGACTGAAGCATTTTGAATCTCAATATCTGTTTCAAATGCATTAATTCAAGGATGCTTTCCAAATTTATTTTCTCAAGTAAATCAATGAAACCGCTCATTTATCATCTCAGTAAACTTAGCTGCTTCTTGACAGTTTAAGCAATCGAAATACCCTTTCATTCCTCATCATGGAATTGCTTTTGCCACTTGGTTTGAAAGAAGTTTTACTTTTTGCCGTCATTTTCCTCTATCATATAAATGATACTTTGAAATGTTTTAAAGCAATTTTCAAATCAGATTTTGAACAAGAAATCAATTTCTCAAAGCACGATATATCAATATACTTGCCATTCTCCCAAAATCCTTGATCAAGCAAATGATTTCTCACACGTTTCAGTAGGTGTGGAGTATCTGCAAACACATGTACCTGTTTTGAAAAAGCATCTGGATGTGGGAAAGAATGTTTATCATGATCTATATTTTATTCTGACCACAATTTCATATCACTACTTACAGCAAAAAACTACAATACGTATCATGTTAAGTTCACTTAACAACTTCATAATTATATATTTTGATACAGAAGTATTAAAAGCATAATACACTGGTGGATTCCATTTACATACCCATCCTATTCACATGACAATCTGGCATGTTTTATGTGTCCCAACCTTTTAATGCAGAACTCTATCAATACATATTTTATTTGATTTTTCCATCTCATCAAAGGACTGTCAATCTCTGCAATTCTGACAACTCCGAACCTTTCTCTTCTATCAACATCAAAACGTCTTGTAAAATGCCTGATTTAAGATGTAGACATCTGACCCAATCCATCAAAGTTGAAAAGGCAGGTAAGGGAATATGATTGTTTCTTAGAAACCTATAGCCTTTGGGAGAGATACTACTCAGGGAAACGACTGGTTTTCAGCATCTTAATTATTCCAGGGAACTTTCTTTCCTGGATTAGAAAGGTTTTTATTTGCCTCGGTGTAAGAATAAAATAAGAGTATTGCAAATATTTTAATAAAAATGTTACTAAAATATCTCAAAATGTTTGATTGGCCTGCTTTTTTTCCACACATTTTTATTTCAAACACAGTGGTAAGATATTTAATTAAAATAGTGAAACATTTTATTATTATATTAAAATATTTGTAATTCCTAGGACTGCAATAGCAATACTCTTGATTAAGGTTTATTGAACTCAATATCAGAGAAAAATTTAGATTTTCTATTGACGCAAAATATACCAAAACACGATATACATTTTCAAGAATGTCTAAATATTCTGCTCTTCGTTTCTTTTTTGCTTTCTTAGCCATATAAGAAATAAGTAATTTAGTACTAAGAAACATTCTTTTGTTTTTAAACCTAAAATAGTAGTAATTTTGATAGTATTGTACAGTCATTAAAGCAATGTGTTATTTCTGTAGTTACGCCATTACCTTGGGTATTGTATCCTTATCAGTTCTCATTAACGTATTCAGTTGTTCTTCTAATTGCACTTTTCTATAAACAGTTCAGGATATTTTCTTTCACATGTTCTAATTTCATCACGTAATTGTTTCATCGTTTGTGTTTAATCAATTTGATGACTAGCTCCACAAACTCTGTTCTTATTAACTGATTCTTCTGGAACACTCTCGTCACATCTGTTGTTGCATGTGGTAACACTGCATCCTAGTCAAATGGTTCTACTTGCATTTATTTTATCAAATTCAACAGGCAACTTTACTTAGGCACTGTGTCGGGTTTTCAATTTCGACTTTTCTAACGCGTGTAATTCAATAATATCTGACGCAATGGTATTGCGAAGCTATTATGAGAAATGTGGATAGAACAAAGGAGCTGAAAACAATGACTACTATTAACGTCAGAATAATAAGAAAACAATTTAAGGAAACAAAAGACACCTTAAATATTTAATACTTACCATTCATTAAATTGATCTTACCTTGTCTCCGGCAATCATTTATCCATGCTTCACATAAATTGGCATCTTTCGGGAACGAAAAATACGTTATGACTGTTCCCTTTGTGTTTCAGTTTGTGCAGCCAAACAAGCGCCCGGTATTGTCTATGTTTTTGAATATCAATTCATGATATGTTCACCTTCTCGCCACTAAAAGCTACTAGAAAACTACTAACACAAATGAAATCGCGATTACAAACATTCGGTGTGTATAACACAATGACAATCTCAGCAGGCGAAAGGGAGATGAGCAACCGTCGAGACGTCATGCGCAGAAGGGAAAGAATTCCGGGGTTCGTCTCACCTTTCTTTCTACACCATGATTTATATAAGTCACTATTACATGATAGATCCACGTTTCCGCGATATTTGAGTGTCCCGCGGGTTCCAAGGGTAAGATTTTGAGACTCGTGTTGTGAAAAAGTGCGAAAACTGCTCTGCAAAGGGAAAGGATTTTAATAAGTTGTGATTAAAGACTACTATTTCAATAACATGTTCATAAGGGTCGATCACACATGAAAAAGGTTTCGCCTAACATTTCTATGCTGCCTGACTTAAGAGGTAAATACATGACAGCCAAGAGACATTTCCCCCCCTAAAAGTCCAATTTCGATAATATATTCACATCATTTGTATTAAGATGGTTGAATATATAATTATAGATCCTGTATTTCCTAGTAGTGTCAATAAGAGGTGGCATGCAATTATATTTGCTGCTGCGTTAGTGTATGAATAACTTTTTAATTGTTTCAATGCAAACTATAAAAGTTATAAGAAGAGGTAGAGTTGAGGAACTAGGTGGGCACAACAAATGCAATAAAATATATTATTAATATCTTGGTCTACAACAACTAAAGGTACAATACTAAAGCATTTTTTTACTAGAAAAAACCATTTCGTTGTCTCTAACAGACATACCAGTGAAAATCATTATCCCCCTTTTTACCCTCACACTCACGTCATCCCACCCCTTAACATTCACCGCCAACCCCCGATCCATCTTCGCCGGTAGACCCGCGTGCTACTATACCGCAAGCAACCCAAGAGTGTTAAATATTATTTGTCCCGATGAAACCCCCCGCTTACGAGTCGAAAACAGGAAGTCCTTGCTCAGTAATGGATAGCGATTTACGTACCCCCAACCCCAGCAATGGTCGAGACCAGTTATTAAATTGACGTCAAGGTATTAGTTGAACCTCTACCTATCATGGGGACCGAATTACTCGATCGAACTTACTTTGACCTGTCTAACAAATCGAATAACATAAAGCACATCTTGATGACTATTGAGAAGCTACACACGCACCAAGTGCCGCTAGTGCCTCTGGTCAATATGGAGAAGAATGTTAAGTTACTAACTCCTCTAGAGACTAGAGTGAAGCATAGAAAATACTCTAGGTTAGCGCTAGTGATAGTAATATAATTGGGTTCATAATGATAAGAAGTAGGTGTTGACAATCAAAGAAGGTTCTCCTAACTAGTCCTCCGGGGGCTGATAACGTCATACGCATTTTTAACACTCTGCAACCAACGCAGTCCAACGAACCGCATGTACGCGAAGAATCCTTATTACCAGCGCTTGAAGTGAGAAACTGTTAAAGAGAAGGGTTAACATTGCAAAAACCTAGTGTGAGTGTACAGTATTATTCAATATAATGTATTTGCCGTATTATGATTCAAAAGAGTAAAGGGGGGTTTTCCCAACCAAGTATCTCCCACCAGCGGGGTACCGCCCCAGCCGGGACAAGCTCTCAGCTCCCGACCGGTCTCCCGGCATATGTGGTGGTGTAGTGCATGTTAGTGTGAGTGTGTGTGTAAGGGTGAGGATTGGACAAGGAGGAGGTAGGAAAGATCGCGGGCGGTCCGCGGCGTGTTTGTTACGGTATTGTTCCGGCACTCACCTGGTGTTGATCGGAGAAACCAAAAAAACTACCAATCAGAGCAGCTGGTCGCTAGAATGCTCCTCCAGACAGCGATTCGACCTAGCTGAAAGTGTCGAAAATTCTGCCACCGTCGGGACTGCAACCTAGGGCCACCCAGTCAAAGGGACTGCAGTGACATCACTTGAAGCCCTGAGCCATCATATTTTACGAGGGCAGGGGCAAATCTTCCAAAGTCACTGCTGAGCCCGCATTCCGCAGCGTGTGGGATTCACAGCTACCCTGTGCCTTACTGACTAAAACTGCGCCCAATCCTCCGGTTCCCTTCCCGCAGAATCGCCGTCAGGCATTGCATCACGGGAAAGGCGGATAGGCTTATTGCTCTATGCCAACTGATGTCACGAGACACTGCTCAGTCGTTCTCCTACCCGAAGCTTCTTTAAATATTTTGGGGCATAGGTGGCAACCGGACTTCAAAATTTCTTGGGACATCAGCATCCTAGTGGCGATGCAGGAATCACTACCTGCATGTGGAGTCAGTGGAGTTCTTCCCTCTCCTCAACTAAGCGTGGATAGTGAAAGGACCCGTGCTCCACATCTTCAACCAATAGGTCACAGATTGGGCATGAGGAGTCATCGTCCCACCGGAAACAGAATTCGAATTCACGGTACCACCCATTCCCCGTTAACAACTGGTTCCAATAATTATCCACATCTCCGAGTTTCCTTTAAGTCCATATCGTTACGTCTGGAATAAGACAAAATGTCCATCTACCAGTGGATGATAGAACCCATCGCCGTTGCCACTGGGCCATTGTCACGTCCCTATCTTCCTTCATGATGACGCTCCTAATTGTAGCTCCCTCTCGCTTGCGTCTGTAAAGCCCGACCCCCTTTTTTGTGCCATGATGTCTATAGCTCAGCTATCACCCACATAGCGTCATGTGCTAGCGTGTGAAACGCCTGGGCCAGCCTCAAGGCGGACCTTCTATATACTGACTTCGCACCGCGTGCGTACGACCGGATTCCAAAGGCATCAGACCATATGGGGGCGTAGATAAAAATAGAGTTCCCATCACTAGAGAACAGCCTCCGGCTACTTTGCCTTGGACCACCAATGTTTGGCATAATTCGTGCAAAGGCGGAGGCCATGTCGGACGCTTTCTTGCAGACTATACACAAGTGCTCGTCGAAGTGCAGTCTCGCGTCAATGTGAATTCCTAAGCATCTTAGTGAATGTTGGGAGGCAATTTTACTATCCCTCACACTGAGAGTAATACCCTCCTTCACTTTCCTGCTTGTCACCAAGAGAGCCTCCTTTTTATGCTCGGCCATCTGGAGCCCCACCGACGTTAGCCACCGCCGGATCGCAGCCACAGCCTCGTTCGTTCGCAACCTGCGTGACCTCTTCAGTATAGTTGCCGACCGCCGCAACATCGTCAGCAAATCCAATGGCCCTTGCGCCTTCCGGCAGCTGGAGCTTCAAAACGGAGTCATACATAATATTCCGTAACAGCTGATCATGTACCGAACCTTGCGGAACACTCCCGATATACCATAGGTCTTTATTCCGGTTTCTGTTTCGTACAGCAAAGTAGCTTCTGACTATTTTCTAGATGTAATTCGGAACTCCCAGGTTTTTAACGCAGTAAGTATGGAACTCCTTGCCGTATTAAATGCGTTCCTGACGTCGAAAGTAACAATAGAGCCATACTTATTTGTGCCTCTTCATCGTATGCCTTCAATAGCTTTGCGTGCGATGTCGATGACGACCTTAATTGTGTCTACTGTGGATCTCGCCTTCCTGAAGCCACATTGATTACCAGAGTCCCTGTGGTCCCTCCGTGTAGGCTTCAATCCGTTTGCAAATAATCCGCTCTAACACCTTGCCTGCAATATCCAGTTAGCATATACGCCGATATGCTGACGGGTCGCTAGGAGGCTTATCGGCCTTTGGAAGGATGACCAGCCGTTGTTGCTTGCAACAACGGGGAAAATTCCCCTCTCGAACGCACGCATTATATACCCCAAACAATAGATCAGGCCGAGTCCTAATAGCAGTCTTAATAGCAACATTTGGCACTCCATCCAAGCCGGGAACTTTGCAATCTTGAACCTTATCGCAAGCTTTGGATAGTTCGTCTAATGAAACCGGCGGACCATCGTATACATCTTGAAGAGTTTCCGTAGGCTGTAACACATTTCTCGTGGGGACGTGGGGTTCCAAGTTGGTCTCTTATCCTTTGCAGAACTCTCCCTACACTTCTCTCTTGACTTCATATACAATAGCTTGGTGGTCGCTATGTGTATAATGATCGCTAACCTCCCACGCATTCCTCTAGTAAGGCTGTTGCACGCGAATGCCAAGTCGACGATGGAGCTGCGGCCTTCATGGCAAAGGTCGGGCTGTTACCCGTGTTGGAGAGGTAGACGTCTAACTTGGCAAGGCTGTCCTGGAAAGCCATCCCACGTTGGTTCGTTACTCTACTGCCCTACTCAGTGGCCCATGGATTAAAGCCGGCCCTGAGCCATCTCTCCCGGGGTGTACCGTTTACTTCACCTGCGGGGTGATATCACAGGAAAAATACTGGCAAGAAGTGTGACACAGAGCGCATCCTTTGACGGGCCGACCGAGCAGGCGGTATCGGGACTTTGCGTCACCCCATTCGACACCAAATGGCGCATGGTCGCCGCGGCGCCCTACGCCCTTCGCCCTACTGTGAGCTTATCCACGAACGAAGATGTCCCAAATCACGAGAAGACAACACCACCCCAGCCCGAAGCAGCCCTACGCCTCACTAAGAACGACTCAAAACCATCCTATGATCTGAAGAAGGTAAATATACATGGCACCCCCAAAACAGACGGCAGTATCAGAGCTGCGGCCTCGTGGAGTGCTCTCGCGCTGCTCTGTCCCGACTGCAAGCCTAAATAGGTCCTAAGGGGCAGCGGCCCGCCTGTCAATAGGTCTGTCAGCACGGGAGTGACGTCATTGACCAAAGTCGAGTGCCTTAGTGAGACGACGACGGAGCTGGGAGGCGGAGAAGTGCAGAGAGAACTGGACACCCCCGCCTACAGCCAGGAGCAAAGATGTAAGCAGAAATAAAACACATTTTTTACATTTACGCATGCGTTTTTTCACCCTTTATGTCGCACTCCATCAGTACAGATTGTTTGTTAAACCAAATCTATTCTTAACTAGCAGTGGTTAACAGCATCTACTTTCTCGCATTATTTCTATAATTGGCAATTTTCACAAATCCAGATTTCAACAAAAATTAGACTTGTGCCTTTCTTCTAAGCGTCCCGTGTTCTGTCTAATTGCAGCGTTTTTTGAAAATAAATCTTAAATTGCATTATCATCCAGAAATTAACCAAAAAATATTCCTTTTTTAAAAGAGGATGACCTTTTTTAAAAATTTGCTTTTTAAGAAAAGATTTTGATGAAGACAAAAGTTTCTAATTTCAATATTGTTCATAGTTTTAGAATGTTAACTCTTTGAAATTTTTTACACTTTCTGAAAATGCAGAGAATTCGCCGGATATGAGACTAGCATAACATTATCACCGCCCCTTGATACATATGAGAAGAAAATTTAAAGAAAAAAGGACCGGTTTTTGAGAAAATAATTGTTTGAAAAATTGTCCATATCTCACAAACACGCGAAAACTCTTTTCGGAGACCCGACTTTCGACGGCTTTGCAATTACCTTCAATCTCGCTATATATGGTGAAAGTCGGGAGACTTTATCCAAGATTCCTACAAGTGCAAGGGGAAATGACGCCTTTCCACTCCTTGGCGAACGGATGAAATACGTGCGTTAGTGAAACAGAGAGATGCCGCCTCGTATTTCATGACACCAAGTGCGAACATGATAGAGATGCATTCAAGAAACAGAAATATTGTAACGAAAAATCAAGGAATGCTAAAATTAAATATTACCATCAAATTCTTGGCACGAACAGAGATTCAAAACAAGTATGGAAATCGCTGCGTACCTTTCGTTTAGGAAGTCCACGAACCCCAACGCAAATTGATTAGTCTCTTGACACTCTTAGCGAGCTTTTTGCTAATATGGCTCCTCAATTAGATTATTTCTTAAAAAACAGAACTCTCTCAACCTTACGATCCGTTTTGGTACACACTCACGAATAATTATTTTTTGAACTACAAATCATTATGACATTTTCAAAACCATTCAGAGCCTCAAATCAAACGCCCCAGAGACAGATAATGTCATTGCTAAATTATTAAACCTCAGTTCCAGAGTTGTATATCTCATTGTAAACGACATAACATTTTTTTCTCTCGGAAGTAACCGATCTCTTGGAAAATCTCAATTGCACACCCTCTTCCTAAAACTACCACAAATCCTCTAGAATACATACCAATAAGTATTCTTTATACAATCTCAAAAGTACTAGAAAAATTGCGCGACGTCAAATTATAAGTTACCTGGAAAGCAAAAGTATCATAAGTGATCAACAATATAGCTTCCTGTCAGGCAGAAACACAGGAACTGTACTTTTAAATATTACTGAGAAAGCTAGAGCCATCAGCGCCCCTCTTAGGTGGCTCTTTGGTTAGCGTTCTCGCTTTCCACGGCACAGTCCCGGGTTCGATTCCCGTCCGAGGCAAGTTATAATCGTGCGTTTTCCTTACAAGTTCCCAGTGTCTGTTGCTTTATGACAAAGAGAAAGCCACCCTGAGGTTAAGAACACCAGCACGTCGGCGTTTGAGGGATGTCTTCGTGCTTACTACAATACCCTCTTATGCCCCTATGGCCGAGAAGCTGAGTCATCGCTGGTCGGTCAAGGCCCCGTAGCGGGCTGCCGAGCCAGCGACAAAACAGAATCTCCAGTAGCAAAGGCAAATCAACAACACTTTTTCTTCTAGATTTTAGTACAGCATTTGACTCGGCCGATCACGAAATTCTGCTTGAAAAAATGAAAATATTAGGTTTTGCTGAACTCACAACACGATTGTTCTCTCAGTATCTTTCAAATCAACACAAGTCGTCCTATCTGATGAAAAACTATCCCCTGCCGTTAAAACTTCCCGGGGTATTACGGGGAACAGTATGCACATATAAGTGGATATCCATCGGAGTTAAACTCATTAGCCCAGAAAATAAATTATGGTTTAAATGCTTTCAATAAATGGTCAGAAGCCCTTGACATCTTATTGAATCCAATGAAGTCGCAAAGCTTACTGATAGGCTCTCTCAACGCTTTGAACAAGTTGAAAAAATCCTCCCTACCGGAAATTAGCATAGATAACTCTCTTGTTCCCTACTCCAGCGATATAAAGAACTTAGGAACACTTATAGACAGAACACTTCACTGGACCACACAAGAAGGTAAGATTTGCTAAAAAGTATTCGCAAGCCTCCATTCCTTAAAAGGCGTCCGAGAACCTACTACCTGTTATCACCCAAGTAAATTCGCTCATAATGCCTCATTTCGATTATTGTGATTTCCAGCTTACGGATTTAAAGCTCAAACGAAATGCAAATTATATAGATAGCACCAAATGTACGAGTATGCATCAGTTTCATATTCGATCTTAGCAGATACGATCATGTATCTGAGTTTTACGGTAAAAATACAAATTCTCTCTATGGAAAAAAGGAGACCATCTGCATACAGTTTTGTATAATACCTATCAAATGCACTTATTGCACACCTTTGAAATGCTGACACCTTAACGATCACGTTCCTCGCAATTACTATGCATACCTCGGTGCAATACGTTATCCTGCAGTAAGTCAGTGTAATTAGAAGCTGTAATTAGGAATCGCAATATGGAATTCAATACCCACGTAACTAAAACAAATTAGCGAATTCAGATAAGTTAAAATTCAACACAGTGATGGGATTAAAGCAATTAACTATTGATAACATAAGCCCCTATTGCCATTTTCGCACCCTAATATAACACACGTACGCTATCATGACTGATCAAATTCGGTTACATTTCAAGACGTCGTGAAACTGTTCTTCAGCACTTTTCTTCTCTTTACACTCAAAGCCCTAACGCCATATCTCCCTGTCTAATCCAATGCTCTAAAGCAAATATATTATATTTGCTTTAGAGCGTTTATCTAAAATGTAATATTATTACATATTAGATTATAAGGTTTCCATGCATTTTCACACTTCGTATTGTATGATCTTTTCTTCTTACGTTGTATTTATTTTCTTCATAAGCCTGCTTTCTGATTCTGCTCCTTATTCTTTCTGTGATACAGATTATCTTCTAGATTTCATCCATTTTCTGCGTTCAACTAGAAAAAAATACAATTTATTTGTGTAATGTTTGTCTAGAGAGATAAGTGTTTCTTCCACACATTTATGTACATGAAAACTTTATTCGTATTCATATTATTATCCCTCCCCCCCCATCACACTCACACACACACACACACACACACACACACACACTTTCACCAGTTTCTTAATTCTTACTAACTCAGTCTACTTTCGTTCTGCCTTTACACTTTTCCTTTAACCTTTCTATTTTCTTCCCATTGTGCAACTCACATGTGTTACGGCCCTAGATCATAAAACACCAGCTTAAGTGACGTGATATTCGGGCGGGACGCGCGGCCTCGTCGTGAACCACATTTAAGAAACGCGTCAGACGGAACGCACTGTGCGAGGCTCACGACCCTCGCACCTAAAGCCTGTTTTACACGATCATTTTTTCATCATTTTTCGCCGGCACAGAAAAAATACAGGCCAGACTGGATGTAATTTGTACGAAAAAATGACGCATGCCCAATGTTTCGGTACAGATTTCATCCAGTTTGACTACCGCGCGCCTGGCGGCACTTTACGTGAGTTTCTCTAGTTCGTTATGCTTGTGGAGCGATATGATCATTTTGTAGTTGCCTGAGAGCGTTCTGATGTGTTGAATTGTAATGCGAAGTGGTTATGTAAAGAGAAATAAACTATGCACTGTATTCTAATATTGTCGCATCCGAGCTCAGTCCCAATCTAACCTAACTTGATTTGTTAATGCAAATGTTTGATTTGCAAATGTTTGAACTTCAGCGCTATATGCAGCGTCCGGAGGAAGCATTTTCTTCATGATTACGTACAAAGACAGAAATGACCGTGTAAAACTCTCATCCAGTTTCGGCACCGAAACATACTGCGTAGAAACGAACGTCTTTTTTCCATCCATTTACTGTACAGAAAAATGATGAAAAAATGATGCAAAAATGACCGTGTAAAACAGGCTTTATATCAGCCATTTTGATGCGCGACAGTGCGAGCGTGACATCCTGACTGGTGCTCCCGGAAAATGGTCGTGGCTCGAACGCCCGGATTTCCCGAGATGGCTAATCGAGAGTTGGCCCCTAGAGTTTCTCGGGAGTCTCTGTCACAGCGGCTGCTGCTTTCCGAACTTTAGGAAGGAACGCGCATTGAAACTTCGTGCTTTGGTGCACACATTTGCCTGAAATATTACCATTCATTATATTTAATCATTTTGAGTTCGAAGATGGTTTTGCATTTTTATATCGTAATGCTGTCACAGAGCGTGGAAATGGGCTAAAAATATAAGAAACACTATACGATTAAATAAGCAATGGTTTGTGAAACAGTTCTGGGAGTAATATATTCTAGGAATGTTCACAGCTTCTCTGGAACAGTCGGAGGGTAACTGGAAAGTGGTATAGAAATAAAACAGCCTCACTCTGTTTTCTACACTATTTATTATGAAAATATAATACAAAAATTACTATATTGTGTATGTATAAGTACAAGTTCCATTAGTATGAGTTATTTTCAGAGACTACAACAGGACGCAGATTTGAGCAAAAACTACTTAGTACCAATGTTGTGAAACGTTGAGGGTAATGTTTGTAATGTTTTTTTGCATGTTTCACGAATTTTTATTTTATTTTCGTGTTACCACATTGCATTTTCTGGAACAATTTTTATTTACAAGGAAGCCAGTCGAAATAGTCAGTATTCAGAATTCATTAATAAAAGTACTTAAAACAATTAATCATCGAAATATTCACTTATAAATTTTGTAATTTTTAACGTTATTAGAATTATAAAATAATTGTGTACCTTATAATCCTTATCCAACTTATTATATAAAATGATTTTTTTTAAGATTCAGATACTGCTAGACGAAATGCTTGAAAATATTGATAAGCTAACAATATTCACAGGTTTATGATTCGCAAAATAATATTTGTGTATCACTAATTCTATCACAGGTCAGCAGAAATCTATAAGTCACTAATATTACCCTCACCTTTCACTATCATTTGGAAGTTTTGGGGTTCTTCCCGATACATTGCTGAGTCTGCGTTTTGTAAACAGTGAAGATGATCTACGCAGTTGCCACTATTGTGACTGTATCAAAGCAAAGCCGTGGCTAGCCACCACACTCCAGTGAGTATTTGCAACGACTTCATTGATGGAGCCGTGCAGAGAGTAAAACTCATGCAATGTCAGAAAATCTGAATGTTGAAAACATGTGGTTTCCGTTCTCTACTAACTTCTATGTCTGCCGAGGATTTGCTTTGATTAATAAATAGGCAAACAATGAGTGGTGGCGAACCACCTAATGCGTATAGTTTCGACCTATTTCGTCCTTGGGCAATAAGCTTAAGATTTTCGAATATTTCGTGTATTTTCCCTGTCATATCTAAAATGGATTTTTATTTTATTGGGAGTAAATAATATACTATTGCTATACGCTTTATAGGACCTTCAAAAGACTCAAGTTACTTTACGTGTTATTTGAATACCTACATCTACACTTTCTCAGAAAGGTCCGCTACTATTTATTGCTTCAGAATACCCGGAACAATTTGAACTAGAACCCCTTCAGTAAGCCTCATGACGGTTTTGATACTCGCAAGACTGTCGCTACGATGGCAGAAGAAACAGCAACTGAGCGGCAGTGACGGTAATGCGAACTTGGAACTGTCAAAATGAATCTCTGAGATTGTGCACACACGAAAACCCTTTCATTTCTAAAGCACCCTTCTTTGTTTCAAAACTTTCATTTTGTATTCTGTCTCATTCAGAAGGATTATTATCCTGATAATATTAATATTCGATGATATTTGTTATATATTTCTGACAATGAAGTATGGACGATGAAATACGTTGTATGTGCTTCATTTTCACATGTTTAAAATCATGAAGCATTTATAAACTGCATTTCTGTGACATTTCAATTATTCTCTATATAACTCAACTCATATAGTATTATTTTCTTGTTGTGGTATAAATTACGAATAAAGATTGTATGCAATTATTAAACGTGACGACAATCTTCCTGAGATATTCGGGTGACAGCAAAGAAAACTAAAAGTGACTTCAATGAATTCCCCTAAGAGAATTCGTATTTACCATGTACCGAACCACATCTTCCTACTTAGTCATTCTGGCTTATCATCCCACTTCTCACTAATGTCAAAGAATATTTACCACTTGGGGTTCCACACTTAAAATGTCCGCTTATGTCACAATGTAGTGACAATTGTAATGATAATCACATCACTGCTCTATGAAAAAGTAAAATTTTACACATTTCTTAACTAACTTCTATAGTATTCAAGATATATTCAACAAGAGTTTTTCATCATATTTGTTCTTCCGATGGCGTAGCCGACGGGAAACCGCTAGAGACCCTCCCCCTTTTCATATGAAGAAATATTTAAACAATTCTACAGAGAATCCTTTCAACGGGAAATTTCACCTTATACCTTCTGTTGTTCAAACATTTCTTTGCAAGTTTGCAAGTGAAATAAAGTTAGATGATGAGACACTGAAGTCTCCCGATTTTTATTTTCCGGGGGCAATTCATGAAGTGAATCTTCCCGTTTTAGAATAATATATATAGAACTACCAAAATATACAATGTTCTATTTTTTAAATTATTGGAAGTTTTGGTTCTCATCTCTTACGCTAAAATTCTTAAACACATATTTTTAAATACTACTCTTAAATTGTTTAATTTTTTTTTATTTTGCACTTTGAGAAACGTTAGTCAACTGGGTGCATTTCTTTTTCAGTAAGCAGACGGAGCAATCAATACTGGCCCTCCAGTGATACCTCTAGGGAGCGACATACCCCCCCTCCCAACATGCTCCCACTGGGTTAATTCTGGTTACGCCCATTGTTTTAATGTCTTTTCAAAACCTCTGCAACGAACAATTGTACTACTTAATGCTTAAAATATTAAGTACATTTTAAATTGTTTCCCAATAATTTGCGCTGATATTTTTGCTTCAGTGTAAATTTGTAACAAACGTGGGATGTGTAGATGGAAAGTGATGTTGTAAATCTTACAATTTTATGGATATAATTTCTCTGCAAAAATATATTAGACAATACTTTAGAAAATAATTGTTATCACAATTATGGCTTGGTGTTCAATGTTTATCATCTCTTTAAAAAGCCATGCTTTGATGCAAAGTAACAAATTAGTATATTTTTTAGAGAAATGTGAAAACGTACGTCAGTTAAATTTTTTTTCAGCTTGTAAATAATGAATTTGTCTTGTTCGCTACATGAACAGTCTTGTTTTTCAAGAAGCTGTCTTGTTTGCTATGTTCGTTGCAAGAACACAGACTTCGATTCCCCTAATTCACTTTGCCCAATGTTTCTTGCACTGCATGAGAACGTTGTACAAGTAATAAATCTTCACTTACATTTATTAACGTAAATATAAAATTTCATTGACGTGCGTTTCTCGGATAGAATAGACAGAGTATTTTACCATTGTGTATCATGTTAGTACAGTTTAATGGATATCATTAAAGAAATCTTGGCACTCATGCATAACATGCGTTTTCTTGTTTTGCATTTGGAGACACTTCATTGCTAGGCGAAGTGACTAGTGTACATTGATGTTTATTTACCTTTCGCAAATTTGCATTTTGAATAAAATATTGCTCTTAACTTATTTTACATAAATAATTAACCTATCCATTCAACCATAACCCCGGCAAAGGTGATTTGAATGTTACATAAGATAAAAACTTTCAATTTGTACACAGCACAAAATACCCAAGTAAGCATCAATAAAATAGTTCCATAGGCACGCGCACAGCAGAGTGGCAGGTGTTCGTTGCCCCCTGAAAACTTATAAAGAGAACCCGTGCCTCTCGTAATAAAACATTTTATTTCCATAAATGTGTTAAATTCCTGATAAAAATGACGTACATTTTGCACGTCCATTACATTTTTGATTATTTAAATTTTACTTGAAATAGTGTTTGGTGATTTGAATTTTCGAGTACAGAGTCGACGAGTTAATTCAGTTCTCAAAAAATAACAGGCTTGCTTCATTAAGCGCGTTTTGACATGTCATTTTATTAACTTTTTGAAATAATATTAAATGTATAACATACAAAATGTGAGAAAACTGTGATTGTCACCTGAAGAATAATAATTAAACCTAAGTATCCAGTTGTTTTTTAACAATAAAAGAAAATATTTTTCTTCAAAAAAAGTCTTCATTGTCCAACACAACGTTTCGCATGTCACATACACGCATCTTCAAGTGTATACAAAAATATATAATTGATATGATTGCGGTTGAAATTAAAAAAAGAGAAACACATTTTCAAGATAATGAATAAAATAAAAGAGTCAAAAATAAAAGTTACATTGAAATCAGAGATGAAATTCAATAAAAACAAATATAAATTTAAAAAATATAAGTAGTAAGTGCAAAATATAAAATAAATGTGAGATAACTTACCAAAACATGTTAAATTAAGCACATATTTTATAACAATTCATACAACTTCACAAAAAGTGCTATAAAAAAGGATAACTCCATTCAAAAAATATCTGCCTGTTCTCCATCCCCCAATCACATCATGTATCTATGTCTGTTCTCTATCCTTCAATTAGAGCAATAAAACTTTCTGACGTAAAAATTTTCAGACGTAATCATGTCAATTATACATTTTTGTATACACCTGAAGATGCGTGTAAGTAACACGCGAAACATTGTGTTGGAAAATAAAGACTTTTTTCACGAAAAACATTTTCATTGCTTGTCAGAAAACAAAACGATACTTTGTTTAATTGTTAATATTAAATGTATTATTAAAAAGGGCATGAAATATGTCAAAAATTCTTAATGCTTTGTTACATGGTTCAGTTTTCTTGCAGATTGAACATCCAGAAAGAGTATATACACAAGCGTAACTGAATTACAATGTATCGGACAAATTTGCGGCAAAAACGTGAAAAAAAACTTTTCTTTCACGTTTCACCTTTCAAATCTGGCCAATTTTGACTTGATCCCTCGCAGAAGCTCCCAAAAATGTGCCACAAATTTAAAAATAGGCCGAAAACAGCTAAAAAACAAAAATTTCCCGAAAAAACGTGGCCAAGTCGGTGTCGATTATTCTTACAACTGCCCAAAAATACACTTCAATAATTAACAGAAAAACAAATAAAAGGCCCAAGAATGAAGAACGCGCCTCTTGTACGCTGCGCATACGCATGGGCAATCAGATTGATTGACTGATTGATTCATTTATTCCTTGTAGTTTTAGAGCACTTCGACTGCTCTGGTCATTAGTGCCGGTGGATGGGAAGGAACTACAGAAAAAAGTGCCGTTGCAAATGCAATTCAAAAGTGGGAAAGAGAGATCGCGTGTGGTCCGAGCCCGATGCGCACGGGTGCTGCTCTGGCACGTGTCTCAAAGTGGTCTAGGGTTCGTTATTTGCCGATGCAATGATGTATGCTAATGGCGTTGCTATCACAGAGGCGTGGAAAAAAGTGTGATTTGACGCGCTCAGTCCAGGATGAATGGGGCTGAAATATTTGTACCATCAGTTCATTCACATCATTTAGGACGGTTTATTACCGATGACATTGTTATTCGCACCAAAGACCTGCTTAATATTCTCTCTCAGAACAGTGAAGAGGTATTCACAGTCAACGAGGAAGATCAGTAAACTGACGTTTGAGCTCTTAGACGATGACTTTTTCAACGCATATGCATAAGGAACCGTTTCAACAAATGTTTAAAGGCTTAAGATTATGTGAGAAAAGTTGTACTATTGAAAACAGTTACAGTTAGTAAATATTTGGAATAATTGAATAATTTTCCAATACGGTAGTTACTGTACGAACAGAAATATCCTCGTGAAATGAATACTTCTAAATGTACACAGATGGAAGATTTCAATATTTGTAGAAAAAAAGACTCGTGTTGCCGTAATGCACATTCGTCTTAAGATTTCTCACGAATTTCTACTGCACTTCGCCACTCTCAATAAATTAAATATGCAAAGCATGTTTCAAGCAAGAAAATGTGAAGTTTTCAAGCTCATTTTTCTCATCCATGTTTATTCTAACAAATGTAATCCAACGCCAGAGTGGATTAATGTGATATTTAATTTTACATTATTGATTGGATTACGTATTAACTTTTATTTTAAAAAATGTGTTTACGGGATACTATTAATTTTAGTAAATTACTGACAGGATACATTGGTTAATTATTTCTTCAATAAATTGTCTCTATCTGAAAGGAAAAAGCCCTAAAGATTCTCTATGCCTAGAGCTCTATTTTTAAATATGTTCTCTACGCTACATTTACAGGGTTATCTCACAGACAACCCACTGAAGATATCCTCGCCCATAATATTCATATGATATATTCTACGCCAAAAACTAATACAAATAAAGTTTATCAGTAAAATATCTATCATTCTATATTTCTATATTCTATCTATATTTAACACATTATCACGGAAAGGATATTTTGTCCAATGTTTAAAAGAAAAAAAAATTGGCCGCAATGCACGGAGTGATTTGCAAATTAATTTGTCTTAAAAAGTAAGATAGTCGATGATAGTTTCCATGGATGTTACAATTTCATGAATGTTGCATGATATGATGGCAAGTCCGAAAAACATTTACAAAGACAAAGGGACGCAGTGCGGCAAAAAGTAGAAAATACTAGCGTTTCCGGGTCGGGGAGAAACATTTACAACGGAGAAATGAATGATGTATGAGAAAAGTATTGCAATAACGTACGTTTGTACACAATTTGTAAATTCGAAATAAAGACACAATACAAAAGTCATTTTGACATTTTGTGAAAATTTCATTTGTTGAAAGCGAAGTCAACAATTTGTGAGTAAATTAACTATGCTAAAACTTTTAACGTTTCTGGATGTATAAATAAGACATTTCGAATAAATTAAAAGTTAATGAATACGAATTTCGAGCGTTTAATCGCACGGCATTAAACATAATAAGTGGGGTCTTTTCTCTTCAGAGATCTCTGTTCAAAATACGCCAGGAACTGTTAATCACACGCAGTCATTTAATTTACTGTGAATACGTTACTATGTCGTGGCGTTTGGTTACATTGAATACATCCGAAGTATTAACAGTTGGTTTATCAATCTAATCAACTCGCCTCCAGATCAACAAGAGAATATTCTGAGAATATGTGAACAAATGTTCTGGATAGGCCAAACAATTCAGGCCAAACAACTAAACAGATAGGTGTTGGGATCCACGAGGAGGTACGGAAGCAGTGCCTCCCCAGGAACAAATATTTGTTGTTGTTGTTGTTGTTATTGTTGAAATTTTACTCACTTTATTTTTTAAAAAAGTGTTAAATACTGATCGCATCACGTTCGAAAGATGTATTTCCATTAAGTCCGAACGGACGCCATTTCATGATTTACGTTCTAAAAGTGTGCTATCATCTTTCTTTAAGAAATTTGTGGGAGGTTACTAATTGGCTTCTTGAAATACCTTCTGGATGCCACCCTTTTACAGAATGATATTTTTACATTTTTCGCGCCAGCACGATGCATAATTGAACTCAGTGAAGGAGTAAGTCAACAATTTGTCGTTTACCTACATCATTAAACCAGAAAAACTCTTTGCCTAGTAATTCAATGGCTTTTTCAGTCAAAATATTATACTAACAACTTATTTAAATCTAAAAATATTAAATTATGTTAAATGTTAACTTAAAAATAAAATATATATTTGGTGAATGATAAAAACGTTCGCCGATTGTTTACTTGACAATTACACACACGTGCCACGGTGCTAATATAAAGGGATATTGTGGTTTCCTGTGCGGGCAGTCAGTTTCAGAATTTGCCTGCTTCAGCAGAACGCACATGCATCAAGTGAGCAAAGTGGGCAAAGCGTGCTTCAGTTCAACGCTGTCTTCGGGATCTTTTCTCAGAATACGGCGCAAGCGAGGCGACGTGCCTATCCTGGCCTTCGCGGAGAGGCGCGGACATATTTATCAGGTTCGGCACTGTCTGCCTTGCCTATCCCTTTGCAACTGCCAACGGTGAATAAACCCACGTACTCCCGCAATAAATGAAAGAACAGGGGTGTATCAGCAGAAGATGTGTAGCGTCTAAGATTAATGATACACGCGCACTAACACTTGATTGAATAGAAGAGAACTTCCTTAATTTTCGTTTTGAAGTTAGAAATAATGGTAATTTATTATACAAGACGATAACGTATCTTCGTTGTTCTGTGTGGCAATTAAATTTTTTTTTCATGTGTGCCATTGGTAGAAAAATACCTTTTGTTACTTCATGTTAAATTGTTTTCTGTGCCACCGCCACAACCATTAAAGGAACGTCATTTACGTTTTGATTAAAATAAAATATAGTGGAGTATTTTAATATTTTTTCTTTTCACTTTTTTTATATTACTAGAAAAAATAAAGTCATCTAATATTGGATGGAACATATGAGAACAAATGTGCAAAGGGTTGAGAAATAAATTTCTATGAGGGAAAATCGTATTATTTTATACCGACTCTAGTAACCGACTAATGAACGTGATTTTTTTCTCAAAAAACAGAAGCAGATTTAGAAACGAAGAATAAAACTTTGCATCCAGGTCTCCCAGAACCATAATGATCTGACACAATGCATTTGACATCATGTGTCAAAAAATAAAAGCACATAGAGTTCAATGATCTCTGTAAGGAATTTGTAGCTTATCCAGGGCGGATTCAAAGAGCGGGAGTGATTTCGAAAATATAGCATTGGATCATTAAATGATGAAATAAGTACAAAAGTACTGTAAATAAAATGCAAAATTCAAAAGTACCGAAAATTTAAAAAAAAATCTTAACAACATTTAGGAATTTAAAATCAAATGTTAACAAAATTTTAGGTCAGATGATAGTGTTTAAGGAACTAATGAGTAAGCAGCAAATTACTATCTTCTTGGTCCTGTCACAAAAATAAGAGGTGTGTGTATATATATATATGGAGGGTCATTCCCTGAAGTGAATAGTGTCTGTTAAATCTTGTCTCATTAACAATTGTATTCAATTTTTTAGTAGTTTTCAAAAGTTTACACACTTGTGCAGACACTTGCTAACGGCCATGATTATTGATACGCTTCAAAAAGTACACGAGAAGTTTGTTGGTATTATTGCTAAGAAAAGGGACCTTACAAACATGGCATGTGCAATTATCTTTGTAGGAAGATATTTCTGATATTTCTTCTAGATTATAACAATTTGAATTCAAAAAACGTACACATATAAAGAAAAGCAATTGTTAGAGAGCATTTCACATGATATTTTACTTACAAAACTTTTCAGTAGTAAATCAATATCTAATAATTATTTGTCGTTTTGACTATTAAATGATGAGAACAACACAAGTAAAAGAAAATGCTGATGTTTGTATGTAAGTGCATTAATATTCATATAAAAAAGATTTATGACAATACATAAAAATTTCTTTCGCAAAATTTGAACTCCAAACATTAAAATGCAGCTCTATTTAAGTGAGAATAGAGATATTTAAGCAAAAGATAATGCACTATAATTAGCAATTTCATTACATTTAAAATTATACAATTTACTTCTGCATCAACACATTTCATACAATTATTTAACATAAGTAATTCGGCAGACACTCCATCGGAATGGAAAACATCTTCAAAACCACGGACGGCATGTGTGGGAGAGTGCAGAGGTCACTTACATTTCTCAATATCAAGGCACGAAATGAATTTTTGTGAGACAACTAATAGAACGCTATGGATGCACAACCTTCCAATAGTTAATTTGTGAGTTTTGTTTATTTTTCTAGTATAAAAGGAACAAAAATACAAATAGAATTTGATGAAGACTTCACTTAATTACTCTTACTTCAAATAAAAATGAAACCATAAGATTCACAAATTTTAAAATTACATACATTCACAGTATTGTGTAGAAAGTCTATAATAGTGTGATTTCATTCACAGTATTGCAACTGTTTATATTAATGTTAATTTCAAGAAGCAAAAAGAAACAACAACAACTACTACTTCTACTACTACTAGTACTACTACTACTAGTACTACTACTACTACTACTACTACTACTACTACTACTACTACTACTACTACTACTACTACTACTACTACTACTACTACTACTACTACTACTACTACTACTACTACTACTACTATAACAATTAGTACTACCACTACTACACAGTGGTGTTGTCACAGATGGTGTCACCCGGAGCAGTAATAATGGTGACACCCCTCTTTTAGTTATCGTCCATCTCCATAAAGTCTGTTAAATTAATATTGATATTAATATTCATTATTTTTCAAAAGATATTTCATAATCAATTGATATTTTTGTGTATTGATTTGTTCTTTGAAATGATCTAGTTCTTTAATAAAATGTATATAAAAATAATATTGTGAAAGAAAATAAAATATACAAAGCAATGATGGCTAATTTCATGACATTCCCGTTCAGCATATAATTCAGCTTGACACAAAGTCAGAGCTATTTTGGGAAAATGCTTTACAAGTGATGAATTTACAAAATGAATTATCTCATGACACAATTTATTTAAATTATTAATTTTAAATTATAAATAATAATAATAAAATAAAAATCAAATAATTCAAATCATTTTTAAACTGATATTGCAAGGATGCATAATTCACATTTTGCCAATTCCCTTAAGGGCTGTCCTGGCTCTTTATTTTGGTGTCAGGATTTACGTTTGATGTCTGTTAATTGCCCTCTCAATTATTCGGGATAAAATATACAAATTAAACAAAAATTAATGAAAGAACATAAACATAATATCATTGATTCCCCCCACAACCACAACTCACTTACAAAGTACAGGATAAAATAATAACATAAGAAATATTTTTAACATGTTAACATATTTTGATCAAGGTCACAAAATATCCATGATGGGTTTAGGAAACTATAAATAAATTCCCACAATGAACTCTATAGTAGAAAGTATAACCAGTTTGCACACGCAAACATACACACAGACAGCAGGTAACCTCCTATTCTAACACAATCAACATTTATTTGATTTATAATATTTTTTTTAATGTTTGTAACAAATTTGACCTATGCTTGAGGATTTCACAATAAAAGTGAGCTTTATACTTAAACTTGGTGCCACAGATTTTATTTCGTTTTTTATGCAATGTTTTTAATACTTTTTCTAATTTCAGCTCAACTCCTGATGGAGGCAATACCAGTCCCCGAAATTTTGTTTTTCACAAAATTTTAATAAACACTATGTTGTATTCGACAGTTGTTTATTTGCCTACTGATTCAAATGTGTGCAAATTCACAAATATTTATAGTGATTGTCAAAAAATAACATGAGACCATTTTGAGATAATTCAATTATGGTCTATGACAGTCAAATTAAGAACTCTATCAAAATATCTAACCAAGTTTTATCACTATTATTCATTATCAGATTTATACATTTGTTTTGTGTTACTTTTAAGTACTGTAGTAGGCAGTTCAAACACAGGACAACTAATAGAAGTTAGTCCATAAAGAATTCGCAGTAAACAATCATTCGTTTTTACTGACATTTAATTTTAGGAATGTAAAATAAAACCATAATTTCTAACACACACAAAAAAATTTCTCTCCCAAATTTATTTCTGAAAATGATAAAAACCGCCAAATTTTTGGGATAAAACTCCTAATCAGGCAATCGGTTTCCCGCGTCTTGAGAGAAATGTATCGTTTTGAGGAAACCGGGAAATGTTTCCTAGAATTGTTTACATAATAATAATAATAATAACAATAATAATAATAATAATAATAATAATAATAATAAACATTTTAGTCGTCACTTTGTTGTAGGTCATATTATTGATGCCGAACGAATGAAACTTGTTACTTTACATGAGATTATCTTGAAGAGTATTTATCCTAAAATAAAGAAGTAACAAAGAAACAGCAACAAGTTTTAAACAAAGTTGGACTCTTCAGACCAGTGTCTCGGTTACAGCAACTGGTTTTGTAACACTGTCGTTTCGCATGAAAGAGCCACATCCGTTCCTTATGTTCGATTCTACTTAAAGGCCAACGAAAGGTCTGCTGAAAGACCTTCGAAGAGGTTGCCTATTGGGAATACGGGCTTAATAATCAGGTGACTGATGCGATTCTACAAACGCGTCAGGTTATGTGATGTCTGTGGTCTTTACGTCACGAGACCAAAGAAGGCCCGTGAAGTGCGCAGCAACATCAAAGTGACAGCTTTCTTTGACCCCCGCTGTGTGGTACTCCACGACTACGCACCAGAGGGTCAAACAATCACCAAAGAGTACTTCTGGGATGTCCTCCGTCGCCTACGTCAAGCTGTGTGGCGCAAGACGTCGGAGTAGCGGTCAACAGGAATTGGCGCCTCCATCACGACAATGCTCCAGCACATTCCTCGCACTTGATTCAAACTTTTTGGCGAAAAACCAGACTCCTGTGGTACAATAGGCTCCTTACTCTCTCGATATGGCCCCCTGCGACTTCTGGCTGTTCCCCAAACTCAAGAGGCCATTGAAAGAAATGCGATTTCAGACAAGACGTTATGCTTGCAACGACAGCCGAGCTAAACTCCATTACAAAAGAGGCTTTCTCGGAATTCTTCCGACAATGGCGGCACCGCTGGAAGGTGTGTGTGTAGTCCCAAGGAGACTGCTTTGAGGGCGATTAGGTTTTCATTGTTCCAGGTACGTCAGTGTTTTCCCCCGCTCAAAGGTAGAATGCTTTTCTATCAGACGACCTCGTATACAAGCCTCAGCTCCAATAATTTCATTCATTCGCCCCCAAGCGCGGCAGCATATAGACTTTGCGGCAACAGTTCAAATTTTCTTCACCAGGGTAAGCTACTTATATAGGCAGCTGGTCTTCTTAATCAGCACAACTTTTTCTTCAAGCTTCTAGACAAAGTTGTCAAGATTGAATGAAGTCATCATCGAAACAAATACGAAAGAGATTTTTGATGCTTCATTTGTGGCGTTACTTTCAAGCGAAAGTGCAATGTAAGTGTAAAATCACAACTGACAACTATTTTTAGATACGTATCAAAACATGATATTTTTTAAGAACGATTTCTTAATTTCACAGACGTCAGCCAAAATAAAACAGGAAAGGCTCTTTTAAATCATGTTCTTAAACCAATAAATGAATTTGGTTGTAGTGAAATTAGTTGCTCAAATTTATTACACCTCTTATGGCTGGAGAACTTAATGGATTACAGGCGAACATTCGTAAACACTTTTCGTATGCAATCGTCATACATTTCTAATCTTGTTTTGTTCCTGTCAGCCAGTTTTATTATACCAGTCATAGTGTTTTTCATCAATCTTGATGGATTATCATTTTTTCTTCAAATCATCAGCCCGAACACACCCATAACTCAAAGGTGATTTGGAATGTCTATTTGAATCTATGATAAAAACTGAGGATTGGGAATGGAATCGTAAAACTCTTGTTTGTGCTAGAGGCCTCAAAGAGTTTTCACTCTGCTAAAAGACTTAGATTTAATTTTTTTATTTAACTTATTTGCTGAAATTTTTCCACAGTCTGACTTGCTATTTCAAATACGTCAGAAAAAATCATTGATATTGCTTTTTGCGACAAGAAAATTGAAGATTATAAGAAATTTATTCAATCATTGAGAAATAATTACGAGTGTGTGGGAACATATGAAAGAATTTTGCCGTCAGAATAGCACTCCATTAAAAAGACCACATCAAGATGAAATTTCGGTGGAAGATAAGAAATAGAAATTTAAAAGATTCTTTAATGAAATTCTGGATGTTATTATTTTTAATACGACATCCTTTTTTGCCATGGAGATCGGTCTTGATGTGTTATAAATAAGATCTAGTGAGACATTATGTAGACTTTATAAAGGACGCCTGTTACCATTTTTATATTGAATATTAATTTTTCCAAATGACATTTCTGGTAAGAATGTTGTTTTATATTTGATAGTAAATGGTTCAGCCTTCTCAATTTGGAACCATCTCATTGTCAGCTAGTTAACTGGGTCACCTTCCAGACTTTTTTCTGTTGTTGATACATTTTTCTAAGATTTCTGTCGAATGGATGTGTTCATGGTTCATTTCTTTGAGGAAATACATTTTCTACTCCTGCAGCGAAGAATTATAACAAACTAATCGCTTGGAGAAAAGATGTGGCTTCAAGTTTTTGCTTTTCTTTAATAAAGGAAAAACATGAAACACTTCAGTTCAGTTCAAAACAGTTCAGTTAAGCCTCGGTTGTTATGGAGCCAATGAGTTAATCTCACTGGCTACCGAAACAACCCATAAAATGTTCATTTGCCAAAGCAGTCAGCGCATTCTAGTGCAAACCATTTAAGTGTGGAGTTCGTCGTCTTGGCCACTGACAAATGTGTACATGTGGAATACAACCATGTTATTATTCACAATTTTAAAAAAGTAGTTAGTCAGATTGAGTTCTGAGCGCCTCACTTTAGTCATTAAATCTTCCTTTTTCAGGAGCGTATTCCGCTAAACAGTCATATACCCTCTGTGTAGTTTTAGTCTGCAAGAAGTAATTCTATCGTTGATCCATGTATAGGACACTCTTCTGTTTTTCCATCTATTCCTTATCAATATTTCTACTCCTGCAACAGCCCCTCGTTTCAGTTGAATTAGAGAAACAAAAACGTTCGATGTCCCGGAGCTTCAAAGGACACTACAGACGTCACAGAATTCACAGACAATGAACGTTTATGCAGAGAAAGTTGAATTTATATTTTAAGAGCAGTATCCCATCGTTAACTCAAAACCGGCAAAATGTGACATCGAAACTTTTTGTTTGCACCGATTCAATTGGTGCACCGCTGTAGATTAAAGTATCAGATCTTATGTCATCAGTTCCTTTCTTCTTCTTTTTGGTTTCTGATAAAAATATCAAGTCCATTTTGGTTTGACTTGTTTCCGATATTAATTCTTGTTGCTTCTGGGCTAAACGACGTACATTCCCATAGTCACACGTGCCACTATCCCAAGTCGTTTGTCCTTTGATCTCGCATTCATAGCTTTTTAGTTTGTTCTTTGATTCTCGCGTTCACCATGTGTTTGAGAAAATAATTTACGGATATAGCGTCATGATTTATTCACTTTTCGATACCAGGGCACGGTAACAAGAGTTTTTCTGTCGAAAATTCGCAGTTTTCCGGCGCACGATTACACAACTTTTTGTTCTTACGAAGTAAGTGCGAGAAAGTAAAATTCAGTAAATCCTAATCATTTGGGGAGACCATAACACAAAGGCGACCTAGGGATCTAATCACATTGTGTTTTATTTCATATGATCTTGAAGTACATTATTACCTACACATCTGCCATACCTCTGAAGAAAGCGAAAATATTTGTTCCGTATATTATACTTGTGGAGATATTTTTCAGTTATCTTCAATATTCTTAATTAACAATAAACGAACCAAAGTTTATTAATTTTGTTGTAGTTAATCTGTTAGATACTACTATTATTATTCGATTAAACAAAATAAATAATGATTCAAAATGAATAATTGAAGTTGAAATTAGTTAAAAATATTTCTTTCTAAAAATGTAGTATGGTTGGGTGTTATCCCTGAGGTGATTTCACCCTCCCACCCCAACCATTTCGTTAGGTATCCTACTATTACTAGTACTACTACCCCCATTATTATTATTATTATTATTATTATTATTATTATTATTATTATTATTATTATTATTATTAATTTTATTATTATTATTATTATTATTATTATTATTATTATTATTATTATTATTATTATTATTATTATTATTATTATTATTATTATTATTAATTTTATTATTATTATTATTAATTTTATTATTATTATTATTATTATTATTATTATTATTATTATTATTATTCTCATTATTAAAAAGGCATACTGCACCATTAATATTCTTGCATGTTTTGAATACACACACCAACAAATAATTGTGTTTATTTCCTTTATATTCAAGTATAGCTCATACCTAATACGCTACCACTATTTTTATTACTATTACTACTACTACTACTACTACTACTACTACTACTACTACTACTACTACTACTACTACTACTACTAATAATAATAATAATAATAATAATAATAATAATAATAATAATAATAATAATAATAATAATACAGTGCACAAACACATGAGGAGGCACTTTGAGGAGGTAGTAAGAGGATTAGACAGATATATAAAAGGATAGATGTGGAGACAATAAGATAGACAGAACGAAATAATAGAAATATCAAGAACTGTAAATTTGGATTTTAATGTAATTTTATATGCCGAGTTCCACATATATCAAAGAATCTTCCTGTTGTAGCTTCATAGATGAAGTTGGTTTGAGATATGTAAATAAATTCACTATTCTAGGGGCAGTAGTATGAAATCTTTCTAACGAGATATGTATTAAACAATTTCATATAATTTTTTTGTAACTGTGGATTGAAAATGCAGAATTTAGGAGCTTTTTGCAAAAAATATCTACTTTATATTTAACGTTTACAATATATGGTAATAGCTAGAAGATTGAAATTGTGCATTCAAAAGCAATGTTATGTTGAAACAGAAACTATATAACAATAAACTCGGGAATTTTTACTGAACACTAATTTTTGCGTCATCATGTTAGGCATTGTATTCCTCTGATGGATAATCAAATTCACTCTTTTCGAATCTTCAAACCCCGCTCTTTCTAATGAGTTAATTTTAAAATAATTTCCAGAAAGTACTTTCCTAAAAGAGAAAGCTGAAAATACCCTATTTTTATGTACCCATTTGTGCGTTAGTATAGGCAAATTATATTTTAGTTTCATTGAATAGAAAGGAGAATATTGTACAAATTAAATGTTTCATATGCTTAGCGATAGCGGAGAAGGAAATATTGTATCCAAAATTTGCGAAAATCTTATACTCGTTCTGTTTAACAAAGCTGTGTAGGATCAAACAGATTTTTTTCTGGGGTTTGGGGTACCCCTAAACCCATCACAAAAACGGTTCTATGGGTTCCGGTGTTGTTTCTCTACGTACCCGGATCATTCGTTATCAAGTAGTCTATGGATCCCAGAACGACCATCTCAGATTGTAATGAAATTTTGTATACCGAGAATTTTATATTACAACATAAATAAATTACTAATTTAACCATTTAACCCCGTGCAATGGATTAGTAACGCCAACATGTGTTATATATTACTGCAAAGTGAAACATCGAAAATGTTTCGCTATTTCTTTTAGTTCCAAAGCAATCGATTGTTACATATATTAGGTACAGAAACCCGATATAAAGCGTTTAAGAATTCAAAATATGCAGACAAAAAAGCAATAATAAAAAATAAAAATAAGCTATAAAATAGGCATTAATATTTTGCATTCGTATTTCTATATACTATTATTATATCGTCTCTCAGGTCTCACGGTCTCTCAGGTCCAAGGACAAATGTGTGAATAAAATTTTACAAACAAATTACTTTTATTTCAATTATTTTAAAAATCCATGCTCAATGAAATTAGGACAACATATCAATTGGGCAACATTTCGGCAACATGCTTTTTTATACTTTCAACCTGGGCAAATGGAAATGCGGCGTTGGTAAGGAAATCACGAAGAAAGTCAGTATTTTAAATTTTCAGTGACCTCCATCTGTCTCAGAAGCCTAAACGCAGCTAAAGATGCAACTTTTAACATAAAAAGTTAGCATATGTGAACAATTTGGTGGCACTGTCGTCCCCAATTAACACGCGAACAGTTGAAATTTGGCGTCAAAGTTTCTCACGTAATATTAAATTTGTTTCCGGCAGTCTAAGAAACTCGAATTGAATACGTTGTTCTGTCAAAAAGGGATACGAATATAAACAAAAAATGTTTTGGAAAGGTTCAATTTGTACTGTACGACTCTTGGATAGGTTCTACTTGCCCGCAATATTTTAAGCATTGGGGCAAAAGGAACCCAAAGCAAAGGGGCAAGTGGACTGTGAGACGCTGATACCATTGGATGACAAATCTCTCTTAGCCGATGGTGATTATGTGAAAAAAACAGCCCAGCATGTGCGTATTTCCTACAATAAAGTTTTTCCATGCAATTTTTTTCTTTAATCAATTTTATTTCAATAATATGAGTTGCGTATGTGGATTGCATCATGGGTTGCAGCAATCACACAACTCCAATAATACGAGCTTTGATTTAAACCGTTATTGTGTAGCATTTAGTGATAATTATTATTAACAGAAATCAGAAGTCTTATAGTGATGGTTCCTCCATTATTTTGTATTTATTAATAGCGTGATACCTTCATTTGAAACCAGTGAACCGTTTAAACACATGTTTTCTCAAAACTTCATTTCTCGTTTTTTGCCAAAATTGTAAACCATGAACGACGAATTGTTAGGGTACAAGAATAGTTAAGTGTAGAAAATTATTGAGAAAACATGTACATTTTTACTTTTTTACTGGTGAAAATGTCATGTAGGTCAGAAAATAGCTGAGATGTAGAGTTACGCAATTTGTCTTTGAAAAAGGAAGGACAAAAACTGACCTAATATTGAAAAACAGATTGAATTTAAAAAGAAATCTCTTGCTTCAATATTGAAGGTGTAGGGAAGGATTAAAGAAGTTGAACTTCGGTGATTTTTGAAACTTCAGAGTTTATAATAAAAATCAGACTTATATCAGATTTATAAGCGCACTTTAAGCACACATAATTTACAAAATCTAATGATTATACAACAGTAAATACTTCCTCGTATTATTAGTAACGGTTACGCAGTGTTTTGATATTACATCTTTCCTCCAAGTAAGACTTCAGCCAACACTTTCAAACTCCTAACCAAACAAATCGCAGGAACATAAAAAAATACAAATTTTTTAAATAAAAATGTTTGAATGAAAATGGCTCTTTGTCACTGGATCAGTGCGTTATGCCCTACTATAAAAAGTTTAAAAAATAAATAAAACAAAAATATTTCTAAGAGGAGAATTAACACGTGATCTAAGGCTCGCGCAGAGCCTTTCCCCGACGTTAAGGATGCTCGCGGGGAGACTTGGCGTCCTATGTATACTCGTCCTATACATTACTACATATACAATGCTTTCTTAATGTTGTGGCGATTGTAAAATATTATAATTGAAAATCACGCAAAAACTACTCATATTTGAAACATGATAAAATTTAAAGACAAAATTTGGAACTTTTTTTTGAGAAAATTTCAACAATGTCCTCGAAGCTTTGAGTAAAGTAGCTCAAAAAATTATATAAGATCCGTTCGTAGGGCCTCGACATCAGCCAGATCGATGGGGGAATACTCATTTCGATGAAAATCCGTGTACGGTTTAAGGCGCTAGTGTTGTTCACAGACACACGGACGGACAGGCGGACGGACGGACGCACAGCAAGACCTTTTCTGAAAAAAAACATTTTTCGGTGTCAAGGACCCACAAAACGTGTGTTTTGAATATACTGTCTAGGCGAAAGTAATTCTTTGGGTTTTTTAGGAAGATAATGAAATTGTTTGGTATTAGGGACTCACTAAACGTTTTTTTGGTTGCAAAATGCATTTCTTGTAGCGTTACCCTGTACTACGTAGTAGCATGCGACAAAGTAATTATTTGTAGCATTGATAAAGCCTTATAGCGAAAAATTTCCATAATTTGACTTACAATTATGCGAAATCGACTAACAGTTAGATAAACTGTGCTAAAATAATTTAAAAATTTAATATTGAAGAATATAATGCATCGAAAATGAACTCTTTATAACATGGAATGTTTTCAGTAGTTTAAAAATTATTTTGTTTCTGCATTTTTTAGAACATCATTTTCTCAAATAGTTGAATGAAAATCCGATTATTTTCATATTTAAAAGAACCCTTTGATCTATTTCAGCAAAAAGTGTAAAGAAAAAATTGGAAATAATGTTAATTTCATATTCTTAGGGTTACTAGTTTGACAGAAACAAACGGACGGGAAGTCAGGCGTTTCCGGAAAAAGCTAATAAAAATGATATTAGGAATCATCAAAATGTGTATGCCCATTAAACTTTGAACATCATTTTTTCAATATTAAATAACTTTATATTACCTATATACTAGTACGCGGAAAAGTAAAATTAATTTTGAAATACAAATATTTAAAGTTGTTGCAGGTGATCGTATTGCAGGCACCACATGCTTAATAGTGGATGGATTATGGAGTAAACATTACCAAAAGCCTGAAAAGAGTTATGTTACTAATCAACGGTAAATCAGTATTACATGACCGTCGTAACTCAATATTCGTTATATGTGATTTTCAAGTTGTGCTATTGTGGCGTGTGCTGGTGCAAGTGAACTTAGCTGTTTCGCCTATATTGGTCAAAGCAATCAGAGACTAATAACCTAGTGGCCTAGAACTAGAGACCTCTGCAGCAGAAAAAATGCTGATGAACAAAACTACACAAAACGGTTTTCCAAAAAGTAACATACTCACTGCTCCAAAACGTAGCATGCTTGCAAGAACAAGAAATAAAATACTCTCGTATATCACTACAATAAATTTAATATTTTAACAAAAAGTCTTTACAAGTAAACCTGTATACTAAACATAGTATAGTATATGCGGACACAATACTACAGTTCCTTACATACCATGAATATCAAATAAGTTGCTCGAGAACGCAATAAGTGAATCCAAAATATTCAGTGGCGGACGCCCTTCCCTGGCCGTCCGTTATCGCATGACGCCAGTTGTCGCAAGCGGGACACAATGAGAATGAGAAATCACTCGGTGCGCGCAGGATGACTATAGGCGGAAGAACATAGAAGAGAGAAGAAGAATATTTGCATTTTTCAGTAAAAAATCGAAACGCCTTTATTGATTGTGTGTTTTTCTCGAGAACCTAGGTATCTAACGAAATCTTTGACATCTCTCGCATGGCCAGAAGCTGCTTACTTTCCTCTCAATTTCTGCGCGCAAACGAAGTTAGTACCTAATATACTAATAGATTGGTGAAACAATTGACTTTTCGGTATTTGGTGTCGATTCATTGTGGCTGAACTGTGATATCAACCATTACCATTCTGATTACTAATAATCTCACATATTTTAAGTGGCTCTAAACTTATATTTTGCTTTTATGTAAAGGAATGTAAATAATGAATCCACCCTCTACACTTTCAAGTGAACTACAGTAATGAAGTTATAAAAGAGAACAAAGATGAAACTGTCATGAGAAGATCAATAAGTTCAATTCAGAAAATTAGCAGTTGGGTAGAGGAATAAACAATGACAATCCCCACCAAAAAGAATAATAAAACATTGGCCTTCATAAAGAAAAATCTTGAGAAAAAAGGTATCAGAGAACGGATCCAATTTTAAATTTTGTAGTTATTCATATTATTACCACATTTCTGTCTTTGCAGCAGCACATTACTGAATTTCTTGTTTTCATGTCAAGTGCGTCACTGGATAATTTTACCACACAAACAATTTTTGTGGTGTGGTAGCTCTCTACTTGAAAATGGAGAAAATCACGAAATTTTCCGTTTTCGAATGTTCATCACCTATTACATTGAGATTTATTTTCTTTTAAATACTCTAAACCTTTTTTATCTGATTTCGTTTTTGAAATATTTCAGTTTTCTTTACCCTCGTACTATATGGTCCTCGTACTATATTTAGGTGAAACGTTGTAGATAATTTATCTTCAAAATTTTTCAAGAAAATTGTTATTTTTTGTAAATTGATATTTTCTCTAAGGAATGAACCTAAATAGTTCATGTGCTACATCAACTTTTTCTAGTACATCTCTCATCAATTTATTTCCGAAAATTTATTTAATTAATAAATTGCCTTATAATTAAAATAATTATTTAAATTTATATAGGTCCATTCCCAAGAGCAGAATGCTGCACTTCCTTTCATATGTTTTCGGTAATATTGTTTAATCAGTTAAACATTGCGACATTTGACACGTTATTATTTTTTTGTTTTCGTTCTATTTGTACACAAAATGAACATAAAGTAAAAATAAAAGTTCAATTGAAAATATATCCAAGACACTTTGTATTCAGGCAGGGTGCTGCCAAGAAACGTCTTCATATTAATCTCTCTTTATTTCATGTGTACTAACTTATTTTATCTCAAGAATTGTATATCAAATTTATTTTCTATCAATAATGGCCACAAGAATTTAAATAAGGCAATGTAGCAATGTAATTATAATAAAATAAGCAATGATTTTGGGGGTTTTATTTTAAAAAACTACGTGTGAATTTGAACGTACACGTACTTCCAAAATAAGTGCATAAAGTGTACTGCACATGTATTCTTATCGGCTAAAAGTATAAAATCATGCATTTATTAGTATCCAGTCTGCTAGTACACAAAACTTGGAAACATATCATAAACACTTTTTGTTGGGTATGTTGTATGTACCCAGGCACTAGTTACAATCCCAAGTTTTCGACTATTCAGACCCAGAGACCCACAAATCCTATATTTTTTTACTTCTTTAGAGGGATTCTGTACCGATCTTTAACCCTAAGATAAGACTTGCACAAAATTTATTGAAATCAATTTTAAAAGAGCATAAAACTAATTTTGTAAACCCAAACCTAAGAGAGCTTCAATCCTAGCAAAAAAGCTTTAGTTTCAATACGCTGTAGTGGAACTCGACCGACACCTGCTTCAGGCTCACAACAGACTACACAGAGAAATGTGTTGCGAGAACGCTTGCAACACAGAGCTCGTGACTCAGGGCGAAAGTCGTTTGCCTTTCACCACTGAGGTTCCGGGTTCGATTCCCGTAGGATCCCCTTAGAACCTCATGTGAAATTTGTAGCGACACAACGGGTTTGCCTGCTCCTAAACCCCACACCTATCCTTATTCCATCCCAATTCTGGCCGAGAGGTACAAGATGCGAGCGCGAAGACGCTACCTGTCGGCGATTCCCTCACTTGACTGTGACTGATGTGACTACGACTACTCAGCGGCCCTTAGAGAGCACTTGAAACGGACGATTACTCCAATTGTAAATGTTAACGGAGGGTTACTCCATAGTGCGCTCAACGCTCCTTAAGGAGCCAGGAGACGCGTTACATCTTGACGCAACAAATTTTAAAAAAAACGTGCGTGGAGAAAACAGGGGCACAGCCGTACACTTGGAGAAGTTTCTTGTTCGGTTCGGCAGTTTCGGACGATGAGTGAATTTCTTCGGCCTTAGTTTTTGCCTAAATTTTTTTTAAAAAAAACAAACATTTTTCTGACAAGCAACAACTGCAGGATTAGTGTTTTTTAAAACAAGGTAAATAAGGCTTTACATGTAACTTCAAGAATTTGAAATTAACAATCACATTTCTTTGATTTTCTGGAAACTAACTTCGTGCAATTCACTTCGATGAAAATAAATGAAACAAGAGCATTATTGCGGATTCTCTAATATCAATTGACAGATTTAAAAAGGATTCCATAGAAATGTGTAGTGCATGTTTGCCACTTCGATTAGGAATTGCGATAAAGTGAAAACTTATTTTAGAAATAAAAGTAAAACAGCACTTTGAGTCTCGAAAGCTATAGCAAATCTCTAACTCAATCCCTCCGTCCTCATGCACACTGCAGGGCGGTTTCGTGATCCGCACCCGCTAGCCAATCAAATAAACGTGTGCTATTGTCAGGATTTCACGGAACTTCCGACGGTATGGCAAGAGTGCGAAAACTATAGCTATTTTGGTATTTTAGAGTTGAAGCAGTAGTGTACTAGTGCTGTAATATGAAGGCCTACATCGTGCTAGCTTAGCTCTCGGGTGGCTCGATGGTTAGCGTGCTCGCTTTCCATAGCGCAATCCCGGGTTCGATTCCCGACCGAGACAAATTATAGCTGTGCGTTATCGTTACAAATGTTCCAGTATCTATTGCCGTGTGGCGATTACCAAAGCTGTACTGTAAAAGGATTTCTAACCACACGAACTCCATTTCCCATAACCCAGAGTCTTGGTCACACTGGTCGGCCAAGGCCCGTAGTGGGTTTGTCGAGCTTAGAACAGGACAAGACTCGGTATTGGCTGAGAGCCAACGTGACTCTTGGCAAAGCTTGGACAGGGTAGGTTCAGAAATGTCGTTTTCGAATTTTCAGGAGAATACACTAAAAAACCGGGCACGGACCACGTGTGATTCTTCCTTTCCCTCCCTCGTATGGCTCCCATCCCGCGATGAAGAAGCACTAACTCAACTGTAACCGGGAGTCCCGGCGGCCGCGGATAAACAACTCTTGTATTATGCACCCAAATCGTTTACATTTTTCGTCGTTTGGCCGAAAAAAGTATATTTCCTCCTCTAAGGTTAGCGATTCGGCTTACCTGAAGCAAAAACTTGCGGATGTTATAGAGCAGTGATGTCAAACTCAAGTGCAAGCCGAAAATGTCCGGAGCAGCGGAGGCTTCCAGACAGGCGGCGGCGACGACGGCGGCGGCGACCTAACATCGGTTCCACCTTTCGACCATCGCAAAGGCTATATTTTATTATCGTATAACAAGAAAATTTTGTATATAAAATATAAATGAAGGACGGAAACTCAACAAAATATAAAGTTTATAACAATGACTTTTATAAAATATTTACATTTAGTTTTAAAGAGTGAAATTAAACTAAACGACCGTTCACTTACAGCGAGCGTCTCCCCTAGTCGTCAGGCTGGCAGGGTTTGGAGGGGAATCAAGTTCTGTCCGCGGGCAAGGGCGTTTCTAAGGCGTGACGACGATCACGACGTGCACTGTTTAACATCACTGTTGTACAAGAGAAATAACTGAAAATCGTCTGTGAAAAAAAAAAGCAAATTAACAAAACGCTATAAAAATCATTTGTGCAACTCGTTGTGCAGATGACAGTGATGTGTTATTAACACCTGAAATGAGACAATCTTCTGTAAGCTTCTATACTCTATATCCTTATATGTATATACTATATATGTATACTACATATATATAGACGTGTGCTCCAACACGTCTAGACCCTGCTACTTGTATACCTAATCATCACATTATTTTGTGCTCATATAATGAACCTATTTCTATATTTTCCTCTAAGTAATTTATACAAATATCTGCAAAAATATTGCGTTGACTACGAGCATAATCAAAAATCTCACAAAACAAGCATGAGACATTTTACATTTTATTTTATTTTCAATTTTTCGTTTCACCTTGCTTGAAAACAAGCTGCCAATGTGATTGAAATTTTGTGGGAATAAATATGATAGTCTATGTTTGGCCTATAAACAGAATGCGGAATAAAAAACAATTGATTTTGAAAATCGTCTTAAAAATTGTATATATTAAAAATTCCTCCTCCAAATTCGTGCAAAATATTTGTATATTAAAAACCATTGTGATTTTTAAGTAGGATGTTGTATAAGATTGGACGATATCTATTTTTCATTTCATGACCCCATAAGAACAATCTTCTTGTAAAATTTTTTTGGTCAGATGATACTGCGTTTTCATATTCTCTTGTAGAATCTATACAAATATGAAATCTGAATTTGAAATCAGCATTTATGATGCCATACCATACTCCTACAAATTGTATAAATATACTTTTCAAAATTCGTATGCAATTAGATTATGCTACCTTCTAGCAAACTATTTTTCCATTACAGGCAAGTTATTTCTTCATTTAAGAATACTTCACCTATAAAGCTATTAGTCTATATTATATATATATATATATATATATATATATATATATATATATATATATATATATATATATATATACATATATATATATATATATATATATATATGTATATAATATATATATATATATGTATGTATATATATATATATATATATGTATATATATGTATATGTATATATATATATATATATATATATATATATGTATGTATGTACATGAAAAAGAAGTTCGTTGTTCATGAAACAAGTTGTTCAGTTTGAACATGATAAATATGAGAACTAAATGAAGAAGAAAGTGAGTATATTAAAGCCATTCTTCAATAATATTGATCTATGTCACAGATGGAATAAAAAAAGTTAATAGAATGAGAACTCAAAATATTTACATATTCTCATTCAGTTTAGATTGTATTGTTTTAAAGAAATATTAAGTACATAAAAGAGTGCATTTTATTATCTTTGAAACTGCAGTTTAATTCATATTTTTATGGCCAAAATTAATAGTTGTAAATCTATAGCAAACTGGACTCAATATTTTTTCTTTTGATATTTCATTGAATATAGGTATTACAATTGCAATAGTTAGTTGAAAGAGGTAACTTACATTAAATATGACCTCAATTCTGTCCTACTTTACATGCTACAGTTTACCTGCCTCAATTATTTTAGACTCTATTATTATTTTTTCAGTAAATCATCATATTATTATATCCATTTCAATTGTATCAATTCTCTATGCACTCTTTTAGAATCGTTTAAAATACTATGCATTTGTTGAAATAGAGTGATATAACTAAAATGAAAATGTGAGTATATCTACATATATTTGGCTCAGGAAGTATACCTACAAAGTAATACAAACTTCATGGCTTAAAGTAATAAAAGAGTTCATAAAAGAAGCACTAAGGAAGAGAAATTGATAGTTTATAGCCATCACAACCTACCTACTTGTTGAGCCTTCATTACTATTTTTGTTTCCCAACTATTCCACTTTCAAATAAACGTGACACTCTAGGGGATTTTACAATATTTTTTCAGCGCCATTTTGTGAATCTGAAGTTTGGACAGTCACAGACAATTTGTGACATGTTATGACACTTGAATGAAAGTGTTTAACAATATTTTTAAAAAATATCTGTCATAAAATAAAATAACAATTATATACGATCTCTGAAACTACATCCACTTATTGGAAGTTCACTTTTTCAGATGTATTTGAAACAAAGATGGAGAAGGTGCTGGCACTTCATATAAGGACACCTTGAGTATTTAAAAGCTTCGATATTTAATCTTTAATTAAATAATCATAACTTCTTCGCCACGAGAAATAATACATTACTTCGAAAAGTCCTGCCATGTTCTTTTAAAGAAAGTCTTATGGGTACTATGCATAATGTCCTTTTGAGAGAATGTCTTTTATAATACGGAATATGAATTGTATAATTGAGGGTGTAATGTAGGCGTGTCAAAACTCAAAATATACCATTAGCCTCAACTACTTGCTAACTACTTGTACTTTTATGAGGTTAATATAGTTTATAGCTGACTATTGATCCTTTCAACAGTCCTACGTGTTAGACATGAGAGGATGAAGGAAATAGATATCAGTTGCAATGAGCTGGCATTCTTTTAGCACCAAGTCAAACCGATGGAACTCTAAAAGAGTCTAATGAACATTCTTTGGTCTTTCTGTCACTATTGCGGACGGTACTTATCAAGTCTAGTTGTTACTAAAACGATCGTGAGTTCTTGTGAATGTGGACTAAAATGTATTTAGTTGACAACGATAAGCAATAGGTGACGTAAGGAAGTGATGAGGAGTACGTGTTGGAGAGGAATTTGGATTCGTGGATGGCAACGAAGACATATCAATAGTCGTATTACAACCAAGGTTCGATTGACAAAATCCATCAACTGAACGTGTTACACCATCATCACCACCAGAGCCGTCGTTACTATTATCAGTGCCAGCAAATTCTCCGCCCGTGTCCTTAAAGCAAGCGGACTCGAGGTGCTTGTTGAGATAGGACTTGAGAGCGAAGGACTTGCGGCAGCGCGGGCAGGCGAAGTTCTTATCAGCCGAATGGGTCTGCATGTGCGCGCGGAGGTTCGAGCGGTCAGCAAACGCCTTACCGCAGTGTGCACACCCGAACGGCTTCTCGCCTGTATGCGAGCGCAGGTGGCCCTGCAGCAACCACGGCCGCGAAAACAGCTTCCCGCACACCCCGCACGCATGCGACAGCTTATGCGTGAGCAAGTGCATCGCCAGAGCGGGCATGCTCACGTACGCCTTGCCGCACGTGACGCACTTCTTGGCCGACTGGGAATCCAGGGAGCGGTGCGTCTGCTTGTGGCGCGACAGGTTGGACGACGTGGCGTACTGCTTGCCGCACTCGGAGCACACGAACCGGGGCCGTGCGTTGCCTTGCCTCGAGTCGGACGGAACCGCTCCCACCGTCTTCCTCTTCGAACGGCCGTCACTCACGAAGAATGCCTCGTAGGTATACGCCACAGTCTTACCCGAGGTTCCTGAAAGGGCTGGATTGGAAGAAGCATGCTTCTCTTCCTTTGCGGGGACGGGTGCAGCGTCGATATCGCTCACAGAATCGTCATGCGTGGCATGTTGCGGTTGCAGAGGTAAGGAAGGCGGCGAGGGTGGCACGGGGTGTGGCTCCACTGATCGCGGATGACTCATCGAAATAGTAGACGCGCTTAAATCCAAAATAGCGCGAGCTGCATTTAAAATATCGTCAGCAGGTGTTCCAAGTTCATCGAATTGACAGATAGGTCGATCTTCCAAAGAATATGGCCTATAGATGTCTTTTTTCTTTGGTGGCAAGGATAACGCAGCACCAGTACTAGTGAAAAACATGGCAAGCGAACGTCGGGTGCGTCCTTGACACTGAGGGGAAGATGGCCGCGCTGGCGATGTGAACGTTGCTGAGGAGGTAGTGGAAATATGCAGAGTGGTTGAGACCGGAGGAACGGGTAAATGAGGTGCACGACAGTGCTGCTCCACTTCGTCACCGAGCAGAACCTGAGGCCACAGTGAGCTACTCACGGAGAGGGACTGAGAGGCGTTAGAGGACGGTAATGGAGAAAAAGGCAGAGTAGAAGTGGAGGAGGGACTCCCGGGCGATCGCGTCGGGGGCTGCTGCACTGGCTGGACGTCATCGTCTTGGGGCGGCAAGCGCCACTTTTCCGGCGTCTGCAGAGTTATGTAAGACCTATCACTGCAGCCCAAGTGAAAAGGTGGCGATTGCTGCGGCGACGCACCGTCAAAATCCGCGCCTCCTGCATCTTCTGACTTGGGCATGTATGCTGTGAAGTGTAGCGATGAAACATCTTGGATGTAACCTGAAAAATTAAATTCAAACAAGTAGGTTAACATCGAATTCATTTCGAACCCTTGAAACTTATGTATCAAGGAACAAGAGAAAGTAATATTTGTAGAAGGAACGAAAAGAGAATAAATAATAAATAGTATTTATTATAAATCCTTAAACTCATAAGAAGCCCATTCATCTCGTTAACACTCTATTTCTCATACATTTCATTTCATCATCATTATGAAATGAAATAAAAAATTTATAATAATATACACAAAATATAATACCCACAATGCAAACACGACAAGTATTTTAAAAATGTGGAATTCATCAAGTTTATTTTAACATTTCTGCATTTTATTTATACTTACTTGCTTACTGACAGTAACAATGACTGTCTCCTCCACAAATAAAAATATTGATGCGAATCAATGAGTTCTACGATAGCTGCAAACAACCTTTATTCTTCTTTCAATACCTTTTATTATTTCAATACCTTTCTTTACTATACACTCCTTTTTCCCACCAAGAATTTCCAATATTTGTTTTTATAAATAAGAAACAGTAAATAATAACAGAAAATAAGGCTTTTCGTAATGAGGAAAGTTAAAGAAGAGATACAAGCTGAAGTAAGCAAAGGAAAAGAGACGATGGACTGAAAAATGCACAAATGTTGTCGAAGATAGAAGACGCCATACCCTTGAAGAAACAAACGAAGAGAAAGATGGAACAATTATATTCATCAGAATAATATGAATCATTTTTAGGACAGTAGTGTGACACTACGTCAGATGTTTTGAATCTAAGTGACCTGCTGGGTGAAGAAGAACCCATGAAAAAAGCAAATACTTTTGACCAAAACATTTTTGATGATGACTTTGATATAGTGCGGTTTCCAAATAAATCGGTTGTTCACTTTGCAGGTCAAGTTAAAGGAAAAACTGATGATATAGTTGATTAACGCTTTCCATGTTAATTTGAAATCAAAATGCAGCCCTAGTCTCTTGGTGCTCCTAACAAATGTTAGTGGTTTATCGCCTAATGTCAGAGTTGAGCAGTTTATATCTTTATGTTTTGAGAAGGTACATTCCGTATCTTCTCCTGTGTCTCATGAAGAATCCGCAATCCGCTTGCACGCTCGCTCGAAAATCGTCAACCTTTCTCAATATATGCGTCTACGGAACAAAAGTGTTTAATTACAGAATGGTTTATTATTATTATTATTATTATTATTATTATTATTATTATTATTATTATTATTATTATTATTATTATTATTATTATTATTATTATTATTATTATTATTATTGTTGTTGTTATTATTATTATTATTATTAATATTATTATTATTAATATTATTATTATTATTATTATTATTATTATTTTGTTTTGCGAATCGGCCATCACGGGGCCACGCGATACGTGTATCCCATGGGGGTCAGTCATGATTATTGCAGACGGTACTTTCCTATTGGGGGGGATCAGCATTTAATGCTGATTCCATTTTTGTACCCCAGGGTTGTTAGCCCTGGGGGATGGGATGAAATTCTGATGACGATGATGATGATGATGAATGATGAAATAGACACAAAGAAACATGCAGAGACACACACAACACAACCACGCCCGAGGCGGGACTCTAACCCGAATACTAGCAGTAGCAGTAAGTAGCAGTAGCAGTAGCGGTAGTAGCAGCGGTAGTAGTAGCAGCGGTAGTATTAGCAGTAGTACTAGTAGTGATAGTAGTGGTAGTAGTAGTTGTTGTAGTGACAGTAGTGTATTATAGTAGTATTTGTTATCGTAAATATCTAATACACAGGGACACTCTACATGTATTCCCTTACAAAAGGGAAAAATATTTTCGTAAATATATATTATGCCGTCAAATATCGATTAAAAAATTTACGCAATAAACGATACACTATATCAACATTTATTCAAATTTAAACTAACTACACTATATTATTTTTCTCATTTATAAACTCTCGAATCCTTCGTAGATATGAATGTCGCCACAAAACTATATCATTTACTTCTATCATTTATTTCTATCCTTTTCTCTCTTGTCAAATTCATATCTCATTTCTATCAATAAGTGATAAAATGTAGAACATTGAAATTTGGTAAATGTTTGCCATTAACATCTTTCATTACACACATGATTGTTGCTATTTTAAATAGAAACGCAGGGAATTTGAGACGTACCATATGTACAAAATCGTCGTACTTCACTTCCCTACTTCACTACCCAATAGTTCAGTTAACTTGTTTTTCTCGGTTTGTTATTTCTTCATTCTCATGTCCCTTTTTCTTTGTAAAGAAGGGAAGTATGCTGTTGCATGTTGCTCTGCAAAATTTATTCACACGATTGATTCCGTTTTTTATTTTCCTTTTAAGTTCTCGAGTATTTAAATTTTTTTACTCCTTTCATTTATTTCACCCATTTCCCTACGATCCATTTTGATCTCTTAATATTAACACTTTAAACGATTGACTAAGTTACGTACTACCTACATTTTTTACCACTGCACATCAATATTCTTCACTCACATCCACCAGCAAAAATTGGCTGACCAGAATACCAAGAAAGATGAACCCACGAAAGTGCTTCTGGTGTTCATTCGAGTATTGATTTGGATAGTCCCTTCCGCTGATAACGTTATATATACAAACAATTTCTTGCAGCCCTGCAGGTCACACATCTGTGCCTTATCTTTTCGTCGTGTCTCCCGTCGAGCTTCACGTTGTCGTTTCGCGGCTTCAAAACACGGCACTTCAAGACAAAAGGCAACTACACACAAGTAGTGGATACGAAGACCTTCGGGTGAAGGCACAAAATAATTTCATCATTTTTTGCAAAACTTTGTCGCTGAAAGATTTTAATTGCACTTCAAGGACGAAAATGCCGACAATATCTTCTAATGCACAAATTAAAAACTCATACATTATTGTTGACAATTCATTTTTTAAGGGACACATTTCGATGTATTAATAAAATGATAGCATTTCCTCAGCTGAACTGAAATATTGTATCGATTTTTCGAAAATAATTTAATTAATTGTTGGAATTGTTTAAATGGTTTTAATAAAAATGTATTTAAAAAGTTGGTTCCACAGAAATCCAGCGTTTTCATTATTTTATTTGAAAACCAACTGAATGACACATTTTGCATGATTGTCATCATGTTCCTCGTAATTTTCTGTACACGACTATAATTTTCTACTTACTTTTTCAACAAACGATTTGGCGACAGTGCACGAGATCCTTACACAAGAATAACATTGTCCATAAGAGCCCATTGTACCATTTGGTCGTGAAAATGAATAGGATTAATGTTGTCGTGTAATTTACTTTCTCGCCTTACGAATTCTTCGTAAGAAGAGAAAGTTACGTAATCGTGCGCCTGAAGAGGCCAAAATTTCGCCAGAAAAAATTATTGCCGGGTTCTGGCATTGAAGAAGTGAATAATCCTGTTGCTAAATTTAGAAAGAAATCCTCTAACTCGTGGTGTAGCCAGAACCCATGTTTTCTTGATTCTTAATACCGAAAAATCGTTAACGGCAAAACGTCCGTTTGTCTGTCGGTATGTGGTCAACGCTCGAGCCTAAACCGTTCAGCCGATTTTCTTAAAAATTGATATCCCTCAATCGATCTGAATGAACTTGTTGTTTTGGGAGTTTCAATCAGATATTTTGATTTTTGCGGGTACTTCACATGAAGCCTCAAACACATTTTCAAAATTTTCTCAAAAACGGCTCCAAATAGTTTGATTAAGTTTTTTTGTTGTATAGTGCAAGGGACGTTTATGAGAATGGTTTGAATCGAATTTTTATTAATATCCCCTATTTTTTTAATTGTTTTAAAACTACAAAATTGAAGATAGAGGTTTCTGTCTCAGACAAAGTCTGTTGTACAAAATTAGGTCTTTAAAACAGATCATGTACATTTTTTAGTAAAAGTTAGTAGTTTTTGCGTAATTTGAAATTTACGAATTTTCTTCTTCTCAAAGACCGCTCCAAATATATATATATATATATATATATATATATATATATATATCTTCTTCTTCTTATCTTCAAGTATTTAGGCATAATGCCTGTTACGCCGCTTAGTTTTGGTCCCTCCAGCGCATTCTTGGACGTCCTATATTCCTTTTTCCTTTCGGCTGATAATTTGCCACTTGTTTAGGAATTCTGTCGTTGTTCATTCGCAACATGTGATCTTGCCATGAGAGTCTGTAGTTGGTGACTTTCTCTACAAGACTTTCTACATTTAGCTCGTTTCGGATTTGTTTGTTTCTTTGTCTGTCCAAAAGGCTATATCCCGCTACCGCTCTAAGGAATCTCATTTCCGCTGCCTGCAGTCTTGATATATCCTTATTTGTCATTGTCCACACTTCACTCCCGTATAAGCAGGTTGGTATTGACATAACTTTGTAAAATTTAATGAGAGTGTCTCTTCTCACTTTTGAACTCAGTGTTCTTCTTATAGTTCCATTCATTTGATTGAATCTTTCTATTTTCTTATTTATGTCGATTTCGCCATAGAATGATATGTCTGCTCCCAAGAATGTGAAGTGTTGTATTTGCTCTACTGTTTTATTATTTACTACAATTTTTGAGCGTATCGGGTATCGACCTTGGAATGCCATCACTTTCGTTTTGGTGTCTGATATTTCAAGATTATATTCTGCCATTATCCGCTGCAGTTCATATGTTGCTTTTTGTAATATATCTTCTCCTTCTGCTATTATTGCTTGGTCATCCGCAAAAAGTATTGTCCATAATTTTGATGTAGTTAGGTCTAGGCTATAAAATTTTAATCTGCTCTTCCACTCACGAAGAGCTTCGTCTATGTAGATATTAAACAGTAGCGGTGAAAGACTGCATCCTTGTCGTAGGCCTTGGTCCACTTCCGCTTTTCGGTCTGGTTTCCAAGTAATACATATTTCAGATTTATTATACATATTTTCAATTACAAGGATAAGATGTTCGGGGATTCCTTTCTTTCTTAGTATTTCAAAGAGGGTATGCCTGGCTACAGTGTCAAAAGCTTTCTTGTAATCTACAAACAAGATGTGGGTTTCCTTGTTATATTCTCTGTGTTTCTCTAAAATTTGTTTTAAGATGAAGATATTGTCTGTGCAGGACCTTCCTTGACGAAAGCCACTTTGTTCTTCCATCAACACTGTTTCTGCAATTTTTCTTAGTCTAGTGGTCACAATTTTTGAATATATCTTATAAGCAACGTTTAGAAGACTTATACCTCTGTAGTTGTCACATATTGATCGGTCTCCCTTTTTGAAAATAGGTAGCACTACGGCGAGTTTCCATTCGGTTGGTATTTTTCTTCTATTCCAGCATAGGTTGAAGAAGTGGAGAAGCCTTATTTTAAATTCTTCAGTTGCACATTTAAGCATTTCTGCCTTTATGCCATCACTGCCACTAGCTTTTCTATTTCTCATTTTACTTAGTGCCTCTTCCAGTTCTTCCCTTTCTATCTGATCTACGCTGTCTTCAATGAGGTTTTCATTTTTGTCTTCCTTCTTATTATTATCCCTCGCATTCTTATTTGTCCATAAGTTCCTGTAGTAAGAAAGCCATTCATCTGGCTTAATTATTTGTATATCTGCTATGTCCTTCTCTTGTCTGTTGAGATGTCTCATAATTTTATATGCTGTTTTCTGCCGTCCATGTATGTCATTTTCGATATCAGCTATATATTTATCCCATGAATCCTGTTGGGCTTTTCTTGTTAGGTACCTGACGTGGTTGGAAATTGTGGTGTATTCCTTCTTAGTTTGTGAGGATTTGTTAGATAGATATCTCAGATATAGTTTCTTTTTCTCGTTAACAGCTTCTTCGATTTCTTCATTCCATATTTTAAGCCCTTTCTTCTTCGTTCTCTTTGAAGTAGAGCCTAGTGTTTCATATGCTGTTACTTCAATTATAGTTTTCAAATTCCTCCACTCTTCTTCCACATCATTACTAATTTCAATTGTTTTATTATGTTGGTTCAGACGTTGTTGGTACATCAGTTTGACAGATTCTTTATTTAGTAGATATACTTTCCAGGTTTTTTGGGTAGGACAGGTTTGGCTGTTTTTGATTTTAACCCATCTCTTCAATAATTTTAGCTTTCCAAGAAGTGCGAAGTGATCACTATCTATATCGTAGCTTCTATAAGCTCTTACATCTGTAAAGAGTTTGCTTATTTTATCGTTTGCCATGATGTAGTCAATAGTACTAATTTGACCACGTGCTGCCCATGTCATCTTGTGAATACGTTTATGCTTATAGAAAGTGTTCATTATTTTCATATTGTTAAAACATGCAAAATCTCTTAGTTTGCGTCCATTTTTATTCAGAGTATCTTCGTTATTGGGGCCAATTATCTTATCTATAGATGCATTTCCAATTCTGGCATTGAGGTCTCCACATATGACAATATAATCATTTTTATTTATTTCGTCGAGAGTTTTTTGTAGGCAGTTGTAAAATTCCTCTGTAGCCAAGGTTTTCCCCTCTTCTGGTGCGTATACACAGATGAAGCATATATACCCTCTATCTACTTTAGTCCGCAGTGTGATAATTCTGTCTGATATCCAACAGTAAGAGTGAATTCGGTTTTTCCATCTTCTGCTTACTAGGATTGCAACTCCTGATGCTGCTCTTTCATTGATATCAACACCACTGTATATAAGGGCATAATCATCTAAATCCATTGAGCCTTTAGCTTTCTTTTTTGTTTCTGTTAGCATGGCTATATCCACTTCTTTTTCTTTCATTATATTAATTAGGCGTTGCTCTTTTCCTTTCAACGATCTAACATTCCAAGTCATTATTTGTAAATGTTCCGCTAAGCCGTAATCATGTCCTTTCCGTTGCCTTGTCGTATATGGGGCGTCCGGTTGTAATTGCTGCGGTCTGTGAGAAGTTGATTTTTCGAAGATGATTATATATATATATATATATATATATATATATATATATATATATATATGTATGTATTTAAGGGAAGGGAAGAAATGTGGTGTTATTCCCAGTTTCGGGTATTGTTCCGTATTTTCGAAAATTTAGGAAAAATAATTTAAAACCACAAAATTGAAGGTATTTTTGCCTCAGAACAAGTTTGTTGTAGAAAATTAGCTATTTAAGTGAATAAATAAACTAGTGGTGCTATAGAATGGCACAGGCTTTCTGGGAGTATTTAATTTTCTAGAATCTTTAGTCTGAACTAGGATTTTAGTTGTGACTAATTCTCTTCCCAGATACCTTCTTGATCGCCCAAAGGTCATTTTTTTCACATTTTCTCGATTTTTCGGCTTTCTAGTGCTGGACCTGAAACCCCCATACACTTATTACTATTATATAAGTACAAAGCCCGTACACTACCCGGGTGGCCGATGTGGTTAATGACCTTAATGAAAAAAAACACTACAATATTATGTCACAATTCTCTGTTGCCCCAGACGCTAATTGACAATTCCAGAAACTTTATTAAAACATTTGAGGCAATTCCAATCGCAAATAATATTAATCAGATAAATAAACTGGAAGTGTCTGAATATGATTTTCAAATTTTCAATTTTTAAACAAATTTTCACATTTTTATTGAATTTATAAAACGTATGAACCATCAAATTCATTGTTTGTTTTTTTTGACGTTTATGACTATTATAGAAGTGTCAATCCCCTGGGCAACCCGGGATTGGTGGTTAAAACTGGGGTTCGGACTCACCGCTTCCCAGAGAAGGACGCTGGTTCGAGATTGGCTCAGGGATAATTATTTGTCACAACTATCTGTTCCCGAAGAAAACTTCAAACAATTTCAGGAACATTATAGAACATCATTTGGAGCAATTCTACTTACATATACAATTCATTATGATTCTAAATACACTGGATGTGTCTGTATGTCATTTTCGTATTTTGAAATTTTAAACAAGTTTACAACTCTCTTATTCTCCTTGTAAATCATATGCCACATCAAATCAATTGTTCAATATATTATTCAAATCAATATAATGTTGCGTAGAAACACTGCGAGAAAGTATGTGCTTTGGCAGCACCACTAGTTACGATATTCCACTTTGCTTTAGTTTTACTTGTGTTCAAAATATAGTGCTTCTTTTCCAAAAAAATTCTTATTCTGTTGTATTTTCGGATATACTCAAATTGAAGTTCTGAAGTTATGATGTCGGGGAATGAAATAATGAATTATCACATCACGTTTCTTTCTCACCCCTGTGTTTTCCAGGTTGCTTTTTTATGAAAGGTTTATTTTTTTTAAAAGAGAAAAAACGTATTAAAATGAAATTATAGCTTTAATAATTAATTATATTTGATGTTTTTGTCCCCTGTAACAGGTACTACACAGCTACTTATAACGTAAATTAATGTTTCAAATAGATCGGGCGAACTCCGGGAACATTCGAGGGCCACAACAAATTATGGACCAGTCAAGCTCCAATTTTTTCTTTAAATTTCTTGTAAAAATAGAGTAAAATACACTTATAAAGATGGCATAGGTCCGATTTACAGGGTTAACTCTAAATTTTCAAACATTTTGAAATTTAGAAAATTTCGGGCGTCTTCCTACAACTAGAAAATTGAAGATAAAGATTCTTCCTTCAAATAAAATTTGTTCTCTGTAGTGTTTTTTTTTTCATTAAGGTCTTGTACATTTTTTTGAAAATTGTGGTCGTTTTGGGACACTATTGCGCGTAATATGTACACTTTTTAAAAATAACAAAAACAAGATTTTCTCAAAAACGGCTCAAAATTTTGTCTTTAAACTTTTGGTAGGGATAGAGATAAATGCACTCTATAACAGGACAGAAATTTTGCTCTATTCTTTTTTTTCAAAAATTACAAATATTTAATTTTTGTGACTTGTCTCTCACGTCGTTAATATTTACATTAGTGGCTATTTGTTCACATTATTTAACATACGGTTTCTCGAAAACTCAAACATTTTCTGTGAAATTTTGCTCAAATTTCAGCATTTTCAGAAACGCTCAAACTCCATTTTCTCAAAAAAAGCTCCAAGTGTTTTCTTCAAACATTTCGAACGGATAGTGCAAGTTGCATTCTTTAATATAGCGTGAGATATATTTTGCTGTATTCTTTTGTTATTTTTCAAAAATTACCCAAATGTAATTTTTTTCAAAGATGTCTCACGCCGTTAATATGCACATTTCCAGCAATTTGGAAACACTATTGTATTTATGAATTAATGTGTTTGAGATAACTATTAATTATATTTTTCGAAAATACAAAAATTTTCTGTGAAAAAAAGCTTTAAATTTGAAATTTCCACTAGAGCGTAATAATCATTTTCTTAAAAATGGCTCGACATTTTTCAAAGAAAATAGCCATTTAAGACGTTTGTTTTACTGCTCTTTAATGTTCTTAAAATATTTCTGTTCCACTATTAAGAATCCAAAAAATTAGGAAATTTAAAAAAAAAATACTTTGGGCTGCTGGCAAGAATATATGGCAAGCTGGCAAGAATATATGGCAAGTTCGAATAGCTAGCCGAGACAAAAGGAAATAGAAAAATTATACGAGAGAGTCTGTGCCATTCTGTTGCACCACAAGTTTTAATAAGCATGCCCATTTACAAAAGGCTGCAATTCATATGAAGGTTACGTTCGGTTGAGAGCTTAGGCTTAGGGGACATGCATAAATTGCATGCATAAATTGCCATGCATAAATTACGAAATGCAAATTGAGAGTACTTTCAATACCCCTTCTTCCCCTTGTAACACGCCCGTCACGCGCGCTTGAATCCCCTAAATAATTACGTAACGCTTGCGACTACCCTTGTAAATGCAAGAAGTGAAAATAAATTATAGTGCGGTAAAAATAATTTGTATTTATTTTACCTGTGTTGTATATTAATGTAATTAATGATTATTAGAGTAAAAATTAGTTGGCGATGCTGGCTACAGCTAACAATAAGATTGGGGCAAGTTGTAGGTGAATGAAAAATGCTTGGACGAGAATTGGTTAATCACAAGCTATGTACACGTCGTCATGGATGATGCAAGAGCCAGACTCTACAGCGCCAATTTAAATGGATTCTAGAATCTACGTACTTTAAATCAGTTTTGAATATTTCTTCGTAATTTTACATATTAAAAAAATATTGAAAATATTTCCATTTATTGTCACAATTTACAACTAATAACATAATTTTATTTATTTTTAATTAGTTAATATATTAGTGTTTTTGTACAGGACTCAAAAAAGGTATTATTTCAGCAAATGTTGGAAAATGTAAAAAATATTAATGTTACGTAACACTTAACTAATACCCCGTACCCCTATGTAACACAGCGTAATGCTACCTGTGTTCCCCCTCCCCCCTATTCAGCGGTACGTAATTTATGGACGACCCCTTACGCGAACGGAGTCGGTATTTACTTGCTGTCCGGAAGACGACGTGCTAACGTTTCGGCTGCCATTCTGCGACCTTCCATTGTAGCACACTTTCCGCTCGTTATACATCATTAATCCTTAAAATTGAGTAGAACAAATTGCAGAGAACCATTTGGTATCAATACGTCAATTTGGCCAAAAAACTGCAGATAAGACCTTTGTGCTTAGCATGATAGTGCGTGTTCGTATCGAGAAATTCTAGCTTTCAATAAATAGAATTGACAAGTAAAATTCTTAAATTTGTAAATAAATGTTATTCTGTTATGGGTAGAATGGTCGTTGTTATGGTAGCTTTCATTTTTATGGACAGTGTCTCGAAAACGTTGAAATGTTCCGTTAAAAGGAAGTACTAAATTTACGGTACACATTGTCAATGCAAGTGTATTACAATAGAGTTGATAATTCAAAGGCCCTTACTGTATATTTTTCCTTTCCAGCAGGACATTGTATTTGCACGAAGGGCAAGCATTGATTATAAAACGCGATCTTTTTGTTACTTTTTTTCTGAAAGAACACTTGCCTCCAAGAAAAAAACTCACATGAAATTCCGTCGACGCAACAGTGTTGCCAGTTTAGCGGATTGGCCGCTAGATCTAGCGGAATTTCAACCGTTCTAGCGGCGAGAAATAATGATTTAGCGGCTAGCGGAAAATCTAGCGGAATGAAAACAAATTGGCGGAATTTCTAGCGACAAGGTTGAAACATGTTTCCATTTATAAACTTTTGTTTCGATGACCAAAAACCAATGGGGACATGTAAAGTATTCCGTCCCTTATTATCCAAAGTAAACAAATACCGCTGGAACCATAAATCTGATATCTGAGTCACACAAGTATTACCTTAACCCTCAACTAGGCGCGTGGTGCCTTTCTCATTGGCTAGCGGCCAGAGATTCTCCACCAAATATCCAATCAAACGTAGAGAAAATATTATCCGCGTTCTCTTTAAATATGCAATATCTCTTTGTACAGTTTTTGAAATGCTAAGCATAAGAGTTTGTGAATAAATAAATAAATATTCAGCCTGCAAATTCAAGTCTCTATAAGAACAATATTTTAATAATATTGCAGTAATATACTTTAATATTTTTTCTACATCCGCGTTAATATTCTATCATATTAAATTATGAAACTAATATTTAAAAAGTATTATTTTAGTAGACATAAGAATATCGTGAAAAGTAAGCTAAGAAATCGTATGGAAACCGAAATGGTGAATGCTGTTTTAAACATTCGATTTAGTTTAAAACGGCATGGAAAATGTTGTAATAATTTTCGATTTCCAGATGAAGTTCTTAGGCTTATAGGTTCAAATGCGAAATATAATAAGCAAATAAATGAGGACAATAATGAAGTCCAAATAATAGACGAGCTTGTTTCAGAACTTAATAGTAGTGAATAGTAATGTAAAATTATAGTAATAATAAATCAATATTATTATTCAATTATTTCAATTAGTTCGATTTAAGTTATAAATTATAAATATAATTACACAAACATGTGCAATATTTAATCATTGCTTATATTTGTATATTTTATATATATATTTAAAATAAGTTGTAAATATCGAATTTGTATTTTTATTATCATGTAATAAAATAAAAAATTATAAATTATTTATTCTACACGCGTAATTAATATTATTTCTTACATGGCATATTTATCATCCTAGTTCTGATTCATAAATTTCAAATATTTTCATTTTTAATATTTTTGTATCACATATTCATTTAATATTTATAAATTATTTATATAAACAATTACTCGATATTATAAATATTATTTATTAAAAACAACTGTTATTATATGTAAAATTAAATATCTTGATTTAGCGGAAAAGTTAGGGGCAAGAAGTTTTAAATTTAGCGGAATCTAGCGGAATTACGCGTGCCATCTAGCGGCCGAATGTCCATCGGACCTGGCAACACTGCGACGCAACGGTGGAGGCAGCCTTATGCAATCTCGATCCGGGAAGCGGGGAGCACCAATCGCTAACAATTAGAAACTTAGTTACGATACAATTGACGCGAAATCTCGGGTGGCAGAGCTCTCCCGGGAGCGGGGTCCCGTTACTTTTTTTTTAGATATCACCTCTCCCTGAGAAATCATATTTCTGAGCGAGACTTTTCGGTCAGATATTGGTGTCGTTAAACCAGTAAATATTTAACAATTTACCGATAATTGTACGGAGTACTTAGCAATTAATTTGCAACTCTTGTCAAAACTGTTATTTTGCAATATTCGTCACAGGGATAATTTGATGACATTCCCATGCCACATTAGCAGACATTTCGTAATTGTTGATGAAATTGTTAATTGTTACGAAATTGTTAATTCGTAGTTTACGACACCGGAACATGGAGGGACTCTCCTGTTTTGGAAGTGATAAAACTGTAAATGTTGTTACAATATTTGAATTCGTTTATGTGTTATTAGCTTATAAATAAATTCTCGTGCAAATATAATAACGTCGAAACCAACGGCTGCACGGTAAATATGAACAAAATCTTTATTAAGAGTTTTTGTATCTTCTGTTTCGTCGTGTAAATTGCATGCTGAATTCTTTATTTGCTAGCAATGAAAATTGATTATAAACAAATTTTCTCCCAATTTTCTTTCCGTTTAACGGTGGAACGTAACGCAATACTGCTAATTACATTTTCTATCAAGAGTATGGTGAGCTAAAAATTGTTGAATACTAGAATTTTAAAATTTTTAAAGTTTTTACAGAGAGATTTTTGTAAAGCTCGACACTAATCTGATGATAAGCGATGTTTTATATTTGGTATCGCTACTCAAGAGTTTATTTATACGCTTTATAGATGAATTTCCACCAAGATGGCAGTGAATATTTCGCTACATCATTTGTGGTAACTGTGGAAAATATTCAAAAAAATAATTAATAATGAAAACGGAATATGTTCATTATAGAATTTTCTAAAAGTTGGAAACACTTTTGCAGGTTCAAGTAATACTATATTACGTGATCGATACAAATAATGTGAGAAAACATGTGATATTGTAGCGCCATTTGATTTTAAAAATCTTTCTACATTCTGAAATGACACGGCAATAAATGTTCGGGCGGATCTTTACAGGCATTCCCGTGGCCAAGACCACAGGAACGATTATCTCTCCATCTCATCATCACTAGTCTTATCTCTTTCCCTGCGCTGGCAACTGAAGAGATCCTGGCTTTCAGGGGTGTTTATAATACACATTTTAAACATTAATTTTTGGGAATGGACTTCCCCATGCATTATCTCCTTTTTCAGGAATCAGATAAATCGTTGATTACCTAGTGACATCTGCAGAGGTCAGTTTAAATAGACTTATAGATGATAGTTTTTAAGTGGTGGTATTGGTGGATGGGATTTTAGGGAGAATGCTTAGTGATTGGTGGGAAATAATTTAGGGGGACCTAAGGGAGAGTTTAGGGAATCGTGATCTTTTCCTACCCGGTGAAATATATTTTTTACCAAGTTAGAATATTCTTGTACTGTGAGATTGGGGAGGAATGAGCAGTATTTATGTCAAAATATTTATACATTCGTTTATGGGTTTTTTGTTTAGTTCGTTTTGGATTTTCAGGTTGGTATTGAACTATGGATATTTTATAATTGTTTTTATATGTTTTTAAGGGTTGGTCTTACTATTCTTTTGTAGATGATTAAGCCACAATCAGTGCTAAGAGCGGGTTTTGCATTTACTATTGGATATAATTTAGACATTTTTGATTATCTTTAACTGTTATTAATTGCTGCTTAATTAAATGTAGTTTGCAATTTAGATTGCTGTGAAGTAGTGCTCTCAAGTAGCTAGTGTATTTCTATTAATTAATTGTAGATTTGTATTTTCAAAGTGGAGGAAGGTTGGTTGAGAAGGTTGAATTTAAGATGCGTTTATTTTTCCAGTTTCCAGTTTGTGGCACATTTGGTGATTTGCGACACATTTAAGCCAATCTGCATATTGTCAAAGACGCAATCTGAATGAGAGGTAAAAAGTGCTGTATCGTCAGTGTAAATGGCAGTTTTGTCATTGATCAGTAAAGACACACGTAGTTTGAGATAAAACAGACATATAAACTGAAATTCGTGGAGAATGACAAGAGCCTTGATTTATATCAAATGTATTTATGAGGGTTGAGTTAATACGTACAGGAAAAATTAAACCATTTATAACGCTTCTAATTAGATGGAATAGATACTAGGGAGTTTCTGATTGCTGTAGTTTGTACACAAGATGCCACAAACATGCTGGTTATGCCATTCATGCCAGAGGTTATCAATAGCTTTCTCTATGTCGAGGGAAACTGTATGTTTCTTACAGTGAAAATAGTTCGCTATAAATTCAGTTAATCGCAGAAATTGATGAATCTGATCTGATGAAACTGATATTCTATGTTGTCATCTGAAACCGAACTGAATGTTCCAAATAGCGCTAATTTTTGTTAAGTATGAAGATAATCTGTTGGTGATTAACTTTTCGAATACCTGTGAGATTGAGGATAGGAGACTGATCGGACTGCAGCTTGCAGGAAAGGAAGAATCTTTGCCTACTTTACAAACAGGTTGAATTATTGATACTTTCCAATCTTTTGGAAACTAATCTGGTCATAGAGAAGAATTAAATAGGCGGATAATATAGCTACTGTTCTTTTGGGCAATTCTTTAAGAGCTCTGTTTATATGGTCGTGACCTGACGACTTTCTAGCTTTCAATTGTGTAATAATTTGGGAAGTTTACGATGGGGATATAAATTTGATTTTATGTGCAAAATTATAGTCTGATATCGGTTTCTTGAAATGTAATTATTAAAGGTAGGAGTAGTATATGGGTTTGGCGTAAATGAGTTTTGAAGATATTTACCTATTTTCTTGGCCTTGTTATAATACATACAAGCTATATTGGAGTCATTCTTTAATAATGAGAATTTCAAAAATATTTCTGCATTGTCTTTTTACTTTCTCACCGTTATTACGTAAGAAGAAAATTATTTCCCGCCATTAATTCGTAAGAAGAGAAATCATTGTAATCGTGCGCTTGAAAACGGCGAATTTTCGACAGAAAACTATTATTATCGGTCACTGGTACCAAAAACGTGTATAAATCATGTTCGTCCAAAGAGTAAACTACTACTTCTAACCCATGGGGTAGGCAGAATCTATGTCTTGTGGGTACTTGGTACCGAGAAATCGATTGACGGCAAAACGTCTGCTTACAAGTCCATCCATCCGTCTATGCTACGTCAATGCTAGTGCCTAAATGAGGGATTCCCAACCTTTTTCGATCATTAACCCCTAAGTGTTTCCTACATCGACCCCCTTACCTTTTCTCTATATTACACAGCGTCGATGATCATGACACGTACAAATAATTGAACATAAATACCTTAAAGATAATAATTTCGTACCCCAATATTCTTGTGATTGATGATCGATTGTTAATGATTCCGGGCTCGCCAACTACTAGTATCATTAGTCCCGTAAGTGTAGTGCCTGTTTTTCTCGGGAGGTGACGGTAGTCTTCCCCCGCTGTATGGTGAGATCCGGCTCCGACCTGGCATCAGCTAGCGGGATTTTCCTCAAACAGGTATCTCCCACCCACGGGGCACCGCCCCATCCGGGACAAGCTCTAAGCTGCCGACCGGTCTACCGGCATGTGTGGTGGTGTAGTGCATGTTATCATACGTGTGTGTAAGGGGTGAACATAGGACAAGGAAGAGGTAGGAAAGATAGCGCGCGGTCCGTGGCCCGTTTGTTAGTGTACTGCTTCGACAATCGCCTGGTGTTGATCGGAGAAACCACGGAAAACTGCCGATCAGAGCAGCCGGCCGCTGGAATTCTCCTCCAGACAGCGACTAAATTCCACGAAATAATGTCGTAAATATTTTGATTTTTCAATTATCGAAGACGAATCCTCTTTTAAACAGCTGAGTTTCTAATATTCATTGAAATGCAATGGTTACAAACTGTTGAATGTTTTTCAAGAAATGACCATAACATTTCTCCAGTGCGTATTGAAGAGAGAAGTTTCTTGCGCGATAGAGTATCGTTGTCAACGCATAGTTATAATTTCTTGGCCTTTCTAAACATCCTAACTCTAAATGATGAAAAATGGATACGAAAGAAGAGGAGCGAATTTGTAATTTATGTGTATGTAATATGTTTTATTGCTGTATATAAAAAAGTTAATTAAGTTCATTAATATTTTTTGTAATCAATGAGATCTTGATTACAGCGACGAGGCGCCGATTCATATTCAACTATTGATCCTCAATCCACTCCTTGATTGTCACTAAGGCTAGGATAATTGTGTTATAACTTTTTTCTATTACATTTAAATATATACATATTGCAATACATCCACCAAACGACGTTTCTCCGGCGAGGAATATAATTTTATATTGCACGTTTTTACATATTTTGGGAGTCTATAATTGCATAACATTTAGAGCATATCGTTAGAACGATACATCGCATGTAAAAAGCAATTGAATAAAAAAATCTCTTTGTGTAGCAGATTTTAAATAATGAATCCGTAGGTACATTTTCTTGAAAAGCAGACATCCAAATCTACAACTGTGGCAACATCAGCCTGTGAAGCATAGCTTGTTTCAAAAAACTATAATTTACATGAAAAGGCCGCACGCCTTAGCTGAGATTACCCTATCTCCTTGCATGTTATAAGCGTACTGAAGCAGTTGACGAGGGTGAAAACGCTTGGCGTGCTAATAGCGCTCCCAGATATAACAATAGTCACTATGTCGCCTGTAAGGCAGATGTTCCAACCTGAAGAGGGTTAAACGAAGTTGAAACTTATTGAATGTAACAGATATGTGTATATTTTACAAAGTATAAAAGTTTGACAATTGTTTGACTATTATTATCACAGTGGAAATACATGAGCGAGTTTCTCCGGCTCACCGATTTTTTCTCGTTTGCGTCACGAACCACGTGACCACAGCATGTTTGAAAAGCTAGACCAGATGCTGGCAGCCATGTTGCATGTAGAGCAAGAAGGGTAAAGAAACGTTTTGAAAGTGACAATTTTCAACAGTAAACAATCAAAAGTAATACGATAAAGATATACAAGATGCACAATTAAAAGAAATGCATCATAAATCTGTTTCAATGTCTTGTAACTAGATGATTTTGGTATCTTGCTGCATTTAAAATTCCCACAAATATTGTGACGCAAACTGGTGCCTCAAGCTCATTGCCTGAATTCGGATACGATGCGCAAGAGACCGTACAAACGTCCGGGAATGTCCGCTAGAGGTCATTGAGCGACTCCAAACATCGCGAGTAAAACATTCACTGAGTTCAAATTTCAGAATTTCAATTCCTTTGGCCCCAATTCATTAAGAATAATTTTGGGAATGTTCACTTTTTCTCCTGCATTATTTAACTTTGTGATAACTTTTAATAAACATCGATCATTTAATGAAAATGTTGATTTTAAGCATTTGTAAGTTGGCATCATGCCGAGTGTGTGATTCCCCTAGAGGCATTGTGTTGTGGAATGATCAATTATTTCGTAAACTGCTTGAATAGCGTGCTCGTGTGAAGATTACAAGTGAAATGTCGTTCGAACAATAACAGTATATCATGGCGTAAAATGTGGTAGTTTTGTTTCATTTTATAATTGAAATTTATGGAATAGTTTTGGTTTATGTGATCAGAATCACATGACAAAAGAATACACAAGAGGTAATATAGTATATACAAGATGCAATATTTAAAAGAAATGCATCATAAATCTGTTTCAATGTCTTTTAACAAGGTCATAATTTTGGTATCTGGTTGCATTTAAAATTCCCGCTAATATTGTGACGAAAACTGGTGTCTTAATCTCATTGGCTGAAGTCGGACACGATGAGCATGAGCCCCCCTGATTATTATCTGAATTAAAATATTAGGTGGAATAAAAATACCTTTATTTTCTAAATATTTTATAATCTTATATATATATATATATATATATATATATATATATATATATATATATATATATTAATATATAGTTAACTTTTAATATATAATGTTTATACGTAAATTGCGGAGCTAAACTCGTGAATTCCGTACGAAAAACTTTCTTTAGCAACCAGATATCAGTTCTTAGTCGGAAATCACAAGATATCGCAGGTGTGCCGTCGAAGAGAGATTTTTCCTAAAAATTGGATAGTGTTAAATAAAATTTCTGGTAAGATAACCATGTCTAAACCTTTATTATTACTAATTATTGTTTTAAAATTCAGTAAATTTACGATATACTTTTTTTTTTAAACGTGGGAATAAATTGCAACATTATGAAGGAAATTAAATCAACCATTTTGAGAGGCAAATTTTGAAGATTACAATGATCAAATTCACTTGAATTTTTACTTGAAGTCTATCCCTTTGGGATACAAAATAAGGCATATATTATAAAGAATTATAATTATTGGTAATATTGTTTATCAAAATCTTTTCTCGGCTAATTCCGCTTTCAAATGTTACTAAATCAAAAAAAGGAATAAAAAATATGGGATTTGTTACCGTATTTGCTTTGTATTTCATTGCATCAAAGGATTCATTACAAACAGCCAGTACATGAATTTGAAGTATTTTAATATTTCTAATTATTACTATTATTTATTTAAGGCCACATTTCAACTAATAGGTCATGTAGCGGCCACTTTGCTGTAGTAACTAAAGAGAAACACGACACGTAGGAACAACACAAGCACACACACACACACACACACATCCATGCACGAGGCGGGATTCGAACCCGCGACCCATGATAACTACGGCCCCACAGCCTTAGCGACCTCGAATATCCATGCCGGCTATTTTAATATTTGATTTTTCTTCAGCTGATAAACTTCCAGTATCGACTATACTTTCGGTTTTTTTGAAGCCCGTTTATACAAACCTGTGTGGGGTGACGGCACGCACCTCGGGCATTGATGTTTGTGTGTGCTTGTGTGGTTACTACGTGTCGTGTTCCTCTGTAGTTACTCCAGCGTAAACAATCAAAGTGGCCGCTACATGACCTATTAGTTAAAATGTGACCTTAAATAAATAATAGTAATAATTAAAAACATTAAAAGGGGCGAAATATGGAGTAATGACCTCGCTCGCCGTGGTGTGAGCGCAGAGAACAGCGTACAGCCAAAATGTTACGTACTGTTTCCAAGTCGGTATTGTTGTTCCTGCCGGGAGTAGAGAAAAAAGGTGGACTATAGAGTCCTAGATTTCTTACTTTCGAAACGAAAGGACTGTAAAGACTCGTCAGAAAAGAAAAGGTTGATCTTAAACAGTGATCAGACGCAACGATTTTGGAATTATTTGATAGAGATTTCCTTTTGGAAAGTGTATGGTTAATTAATTGTGTGCACTCTTATGTTATTGCTTGATTAGTTTCCGGCGCGTCAACTCCTAAGATCATTACTTCCGTAAGTGCATTTTCTCCTCTAGATGTGGCAGTGATCTTCCTCGCTGGGTGGTGAGATTCGGCACCGACCTGCCCGTCGGATAGTGGGGTTTCCCTAATCAGGTATCTCTCAGCAGCAGGGCACCACCTGAGCGGGGACAAGATCTAAACTATCGACGGCCTTTTTTCAAGTGTTTAAGAATAGTGCACGCATGTGCAAGTGTAAGGAGTAAGAATAGGACAAGGAAGGGTAAAGGAAAGATCGCCGCGGTCAGTCACCCGTTTGTTAGGGTACTGCTCTGACATTTGCCTAGTATTAATCTATATATATATATATATATATATATATATATATATATATATATATATATATATATATATATAGGGACTCCAGAAGCTCCTGTTTCAAAAAATACCCCAGATTCTTTGATGACGTTGTCTTCAGTAAAATTGCAGTAAAATTGAGTATAAAAGTTACTTCCGGGCGTGAAATTCAAACCTTCTCCCGCGACACTGACCCCTGCTGCACGGCGTCTGCCAACGGGGCTGGGCGTAGCATCATTTGTTTTTTTTTTTTTTTTTTTTTTTTTTGTAAAACTGTCGATTGAGATAAATCGCCCTGCACTAGTGTATTTTAACAGCACCAAGTATATTTTGTGTACTATTCATTTAATTGAGTAAATCTACTAAAATTCATTTTTGCTATTTGTTATAACTACGGTTCCCAGTGGCGTAACAATGAACACTGTATACAAAACATGCCTTATGGAAATTTAAAAAATTCCTAGAATGCTCGAATTATTTTTTGCGTATCGTCAGTGTGAACTAATGTCTTGTGCTTTAGGGCATCACATAGGATAAATCATAGTCCCCTGCGGTTTTTCCCTTAACATGGTGACATAACTTATGTTAATAGGTTTTCAGCTAAAATATTGGTTCATTAAAATCGTTTCGGGCTGACTCAGTTTGAAAAATGATTTTGTCTATATAAACACTTTAATTTTTTAAATGTTGGTTGAATTACAGGTAGCACCCACTTAGTAACTGGTGCATTAAGGGGTTAACATTATTAAAAGGCTTCATAGGACTTCCCTCATTGGAATCCCCAACCTTTAACAAGCGAGTTCTTCCTCTGTAACCGAAGGTATCTCGTAATCGTTGCCCGTGGGTCTCGTCTCGAGCTTCAGGAGTCTCCCTTGGACTTGTGCGAAGAGTGTGGTGTCTATTCTATGAAGATTGGTTGCGCAGTCAGATACATGCGGCTTCCTCATTCCGCCCATTACAATTCTGCAGTTTTCCCATTATTCACTTCATTGCACAGCTCGGCCCTGCTTCCGCGTTTGCTGTCCTTGATGGCTCTTTTTAGGTTACGCAAGGCATCTCCGTATTGTTGGCGTCAGACAACCTCGGATTCTCTTCCTCGTGCTTGGTGTAGCCTCTCGCCTGGAGGCATTTTGTCTTAGCTGTGCGATTTCCTCGTTCCACCGGTATATTGGACAGCGGTAGGACATTCCCGCTCTTCTAGTCATCGCGGCATCACATCCGTTAGCGATATGGTCCGTCAATTGTAGGGCTTTGTTGTTGGGTGTACCTGTTACATCAACATCTTCCGCTAGTATGATACTGACGCATCTGCATCAAATTCGGTTGCTGTCCATCCTTCATTCCTCCGCTTCTTTAATCCTCCCACTGAACCAGTTTCATGCACTTCACAGAGGATTGCCTTGTTGTCACTGTGAGTATAGCACTCACTGACCGCCCATTGATGATACATGATACATGACCTTACTAAGAAATCACTCACTAACATTAGGTTCTCCGCAGATCCCACATTTCCTCTGCGAATGTGTTAGTACTACCAGTGTCCGCCAAGCCCATGTTCAGGGTGAGAAAGCCTCTAGCACAGCTATTCCTCGGAGGTTTGTCATTGGGATGCCCCATTCAGTTGCCCAGACAGTAAAGACACCTGCGGTTATTACTGGGCTGTGTCCCATGGCGTCCCTTACCAGTCGGTCAAGAAAGTCTTCGAATTCTTTGATAGGCGCAATTGGTGATACAGGGTAGCTATATACAACTATGCCCCCTATTTTCGCTCACACGTATCCGGCATTATGTAGCCATTTTCTGCTGAAACGGGCGTACCTCGCAGCTCCATATGGCAGCCTTTTCCATGGAGTCGGCCGTCCATAAAGACATATCGGGTTGGCGGTACTGCTCACACAATATGGCCACATCCACACAAAGTTCCCGTACCAGCTGGACGAATATTAGTAAGTCTTACGCAGCCTCACAATGGTTTACGTTTTGTTGCAGTATATTCATAATCTGTGTTTTTTCTCAAACTCCTGCTGGAAGAACGGACACTTAAAATCTGCATCCCTCATGATTAGATATTCGTAATACATCTTTTAGTGCAAAGAAAGCAACTCGGGCTTTTCTTCCAAGCCTTTCCGAAGTGGCCTTCATCACATCTCACACAGTTCTGCGATCTGTCTGTTTTGACACATGCACACCTGAAGGTCGAAACCACCGCACTTGTAGCACCGGGTCACTCCGTGTTCCTCAGTACGCCCATGGAATAGACTTCACATTAGCTTTTCTTAATTCCCTCGCGTCCTGAAATGTCTCACCCAAGGCGTAGTTACTTCAAGGCCTTTTACCTCAATAAAGATTTGGCTCGTGACATCTTTTACTTCGGAATTCTCATCCAGAACAATCTCTAGAGAAGCCTGGAATTCAGCTGTTTTCCATCGCCTTTCGGAGTCTTTCTAATGTGTGTAACATTAGAGCTCAGGTCATCGAGGTCGGAATTACTCTTGAGCTCCTTGAGCTTTTCTGCGTACAACTCGTTCTTCGACTTTAGAATGAGGGCATCCGGACGAGGCGGCATCTTCCGTGGTTTTCTCTTCATTACTTCAGTCTTAGTCTTTTAGTCTTTTAGTCTCTTAGCCTCTTAGCCTCTTAGCCTCTTAGCCTCTTAGCCTCCTAGCCTCTTAGCCTCTTAGCCTCTTAGCCTCTTAGCCTCTTAGCCTCTTAGCCTTTTAGTCTCTTAGTCTCTTAGTCGCTTAGTCGCTTAGTCGCTTAGTCGCTTAGTCGCTTAGTCTCTTAGTCTCTTAGTCTCTTAGTCTTTTAGTCTTTTAGTCTTTTAGTCTCTTAGTCTCTTAGTCTCTTAGTCTCTTAGTCTCTTAGTCTCTTAGTCTCTTAGTCTCTTAGTCTCTTAGTCTCTTAGTCTCTTAGTCTTTTAGTCTTTTAGTCTTTTAGTCTTTTAGTCTTTTAGTCTTTTAGTCTTTTAGTCTTTTAGTCTTTTAGTCTTTTAGTCTTTTAGTCTTTTAGTCTTTTAGTCTTTTAGTCTTTTAGTCTTTTAGTCTTTTAGTCTTTTAGTCTTTTAGTCTTTTAGTCTTTTAGTCTTTTAGTCTTTTAGTCTTTTAGTCTTTTAGTCTTTTAGTCTTTTAGTCTTTTAGTCTTTTAGTCTTTTAGTCTTTTAGTCTTTTAGTCTTTTAGTCTTTTAGTCTTTTAGTCTTTTAGTCTTGTAGTCTTGTAGTCTTGTAGTCTTGTAGTCTTGTAGTCTTGTAGTCTTGTAGTCTTGTAGTCTTGTAGTCTTGTAGTCTTGTAGTCTTGTAGTCTTGTAGTCTTGTAGTCTTGTAGTCTTGTAGTCTTGTAGTCTTGTAGTCTTGTAGTCTTGTAGTCTTGTAGTCTTGTAGTCTTGTAGTCTTGTAGTCTTGTAGTCTTGTAGTCTTGTAGTCTTGTAGTCTTGTAGTCTTGTAGTCTTGTAGTCTTGTAGTCTTGTAGTCTTGTAGTCTTGTAGTCTTGTAGTCTTGTAGTCTTGTAGTCTTGTAGTCTTGTAGTCTTGTAGTCTTGTAGTCTTGTAGTCTTGTAGTCTTGTAGTCTTGTAGTCTTGTAGTCTTGTAGTCTTGTAGTCTTGTAGTCTTGTAGTCTTGTAGTCTTGTAGTCTTGTAGTCTTGTAGTCTTGTAGTCTTGTAGTCTTGTAGTCTTGTAGTCTTGTAGTCTTGTAGTCTTGTAGTCTTGTAGTCTTGTAGTCTTTTAGTCTTTTAGTCTTTTAGTCTTTTAGTCTTTTAGTCTTTTAGTCTTTTAGTCTTTTAGTCTTTTAGTCTTTTAGTCTTTTAGTCTTTTAGTCTTTTAGTCTTTTAGTCTTTTAGTCTTTTAGTCTTTTAGTCTTTTAGTCTTTTAGTCTTTTAGTCTTTTAGTCTTTTAGTCTTTTAGTCTTTTAGTCTTTTAGTCTTTTAGTCTTTTAGTCTTTTAGTCTTTTAGTCTTTTAGTCTTTTAGTCTTTTAGTCTTTTAGTCTTTTAGTCTTTTAGTCTTTTAGTCTTTTAGTCTTTTAGTCTTTTAGTCTTTTAGTCTTTTAGTCTTTTAGTCTTTTAGTCTTTTAGTCTTTTAGTCTTTTAGTCTTTTAGTCTTTTAGTCTTTTAGTCTTTTAGTCTTTTAGTCTTTTAGTCTTTTAGTCTTTTAGTCTTTTAGTCTTTTAGTCTTGTAGTCTTGTAGTCTTGTAGTCTTGTAGTCTTGTAGTCTTGTAGTCTTGTAGTCTTGTAGTCTTGTAGTCTTGTAGTCTTGTAGTCTTGTAGTCTTGTAGTCTTGTAGTCTTGTAGTCTTGTAGTCTTGTAGTCTTGTAGTCTTGTAGTCTTGTAGTCTTGTAGTCTTGTAGTCTTGTAGTCTTGTAGTCTTGTAGTCTTGTAGTCTTGTAGTCTTGTAGTCTTGTAGTCTTGTAGTCTTGTAGTCTTGTAGTCTTTTAGTCTTGTAGTCTTGTAGTCTTGTAGTCTTGTAGTCTTGTAGTCTTGTAGTCTTGTAGTCTTGTAGTCTTGTAGTCTTGTAGTCTTGTAGTCTTGTAGTCTTGTAGTCTTGTAGTCTTGTAGTCTTGTAGTCTTGTAGTCTTGTAGTCTTGTAGTCTTGTAGTCTTGTAGTCTTGTAGTCTTGTAGTCTTGTAGTCTTGTAGTCTTGTAGTCTTGTAGTCTTGTAGTCTTGTAGTCTTGTAGTCTTGTAGTCTTGTAGTCTTGTAGTCTTTTAGTCTTTTAGTCTTTTAGTCTTTTAGTCTTTTAGTCTTTTAGTCTTTTAGTCTTTTAGTCTTTTAGTCTTTTAGTCTTTTAGTCTTTTAGTCTTTTAGTCTTTTAGTCTTTTAGTCTTTTAGTCTTTTAGTCTTTTAGTCTTTTAGTCTTTTAGTCTTTTAGTCTTTTAGTCTTTTAGTCTTTTAGTCTTTTAGTCTTTTAGTCTTTTAGTCTTTTAGTCTTTTAGTCTTTTAGTCTTTTAGTCTTTTAGTCTTTTAGTCTTTTAGTCTTTTAGTCTTTTAGTCTTTTAGTCTTTTAGTCTTTTAGTCTTTTAGTCTTTTAGTCTTTTAGTCTTTTAGTCTTTTAGTCTTTTAGTCTTTTAGTCTTTTAGTCTTTTAGTCTTTTAGTCTTTTAGTCTTTTAGTCTTTTAGTCTTTTAGTCTTTTAGTCTTTTAGTCTTTTAGTCTTTTAGTCTTTTAGTCTTTTAGTCTTTTAGTCTTTTAGTCTTTTAGTCTTTTAGTCTTTTAGTCTTTTAGTCTTTTAGTCTTTTAGTCTTTTAGTCTTTTAGTCTTTTAGTCTTTTAGTCTTTTAGTCTTTTAGTCTTTTAGTCTTTTAGTCTTTTAGTCTTTTAGTCTTTTAGTCTTTTAGTCTTTTAGTCTTTTAGTCTTTTAGTCTTTTAGTCTTTTAGTCTTTTAGTCTTTTAGTCTTTTAGTCTTTTAGTCTTTTAGTCTTTTAGTCTTTTAGTCTTTTAGTCTTTTAGTCTTTTAGTCTTTTAGTCTTTTAGTCTTTTAGTCTTTTAGTCTTTTAGTCTTTTAGTCTTTTAGTCTTTTAGTCTTTTAGTCTTTTAGTCTTTTAGTCTTTTAGTCTTTTAGTCTTTTAGTCTTTTAGTCTTTTAGTCTTTTAGTCTTTTAGTCTTTTAGTCTTTTAGTCTTTTAGTCTTTTAGTCTTTTAGTCTTTTAGTCTTTTAGTCTTTTAGTCTTTTAGTCTTTTAGTCTTTTAGTCTTTTAGTCTTTTAGTCTTTTAGTCTTTTAGTCTTTTAGTCTTTTAGTCTTTTAGTCTAGGTACAAACACGTAGGACGCTGGCACGTCGGCGCCTGCGTCCGCTTGTGAAAAGCGGCACTGCTCAACCAGCAAGGGCGGACACATAGGACGCCGATACGACAGTGTCGAGATCTATCAGTTCTTCCTAGCACTTCACTTCCATGCGTGTACGAGGTAGAGAGGATACAACGGCCCATGCATTTATTAAAATTATTTCCAGTGACAGACAAGAAGAAAATGCACTGCTTATATGAATAGCATAACGCTATTCAATTGGATTTACGTGCTATTGCAAGGCAATGTACAGAATAATCGTCCAATTAATCAATTATGGGAGATATGTTTCTTAAATTCTAATTCGATTATGTACACTCACATAGATTGGTAATTGCTTCTGAAATCGTATTTTTGTTTAGTTTCTATTGATTCGTTAGATTATTGTTTCACTCAATGAAACTTTAAACATTACATAAACTAATATATTTGAGGTTAAGTAGAGGTTTACTTGTTCCTGTAGCAGAAATTTCTTTCCTGAACTTTTCCACATTTATTCGGGTGTCTTTTGTCCCTCTATCCCATTCAGCGGGCCTCACAAACCCCTTCGCAATTAAAAAAGTACTATAACAATTTTGAATCTTATCAACCCACGCTCCAAACCCACGACTCTACTGACAACCAGCGAGTGTAACCAGCGCGCCGCAACTCAGGAGTTTCGGCAGCTGGCCGGCGTTGACCACTAAACTCCGATAACTTTCGGCGAGCGGCGATATGGGCGTCAGCCCAGGTGGCAGTTTGAGTGGCAATCCGGGTGGCAGTCCGGAGGTTAAACCAGGTGTCAGTCCGAGTGTCAGTCCAGGTGTCCGTCCGGGAGCCTGTCCGGGTGTCTGTCCAGGTGTCTGTCCGGGTGCCTGTCCGAGTCTCTTCAGATGTTACGTCGGGTGGCAGTCCGAGAACTTGTTCGGGAGTCCTGGTCTGTCCGGGTGTCTGTGTGGGTGCCCGTTACATTGCCTGTCGTGATGATTTACCAGGCGTCCGTCTCGGTGTTTGCCTCCACTTAAAACATTTGTTTAAAAATTCTCCATATTTCACACAAAATTACGCGAAAACAACTCACATGTTCGAACAAGTGACGGTACAACATCACACACTATCCCGCATGATCCGCAATATTATTCTATTATATGAAGATGCAAAAAAGTTTTCTAATAGCAGGAATTTCGATACGCACTGAGACTGGAACACAGGTCCGCCGAGTGCACTTTACCTCTACGTCATAGAAACTATCTGACGCAGTAGGTCGAGCCGACGCTTAAAAAACTAATAGTCACTATCCAATTTTTCCAATACGCAATTTTCGAAAACTTACTGAGATCAACGAAAATGAATCCTACATCATTGTTTTAAAGGTCCCTTGTTTTATTCATGAAAAAAGTTAAAGAACAAATGAATCGGTTTTTGAGAAAACGTTCTTTATGTAACTTATTTTATTTTCAAGCAGAAATTACGAGAACATTAATTGTTTTTTCAAAAACTGATTTATTAGAATAGACATCGTTTTATGTAAAAATCTTTGAGTTATTTTATTTCAACATATAACAGAAATTACAACGTTTAAACTAGAAAAAGATTTTGGAAATATATTTTAAATGATACTTGTAAGTGAAAGTATTTAGTGATCAAAAAATACAATTTCCACGGTGATATTAAATCGCTAAGAAAATTAGTTGTGGTTAATTAGCGTTTAATAAAATCACTATTTAAATATATGAAATAATAAATATGAATTTCAGTAGATCCTATTTTAGTGTTCGCTTGGTAACACTCCTACCTTATAAGTAAAGACTGTAATTACATTTAAGATAAAAAATTAATTGAAACTTTTATGGAATATCAGACTGCTCTACAACGACATAAAATTACGATAACGATTTTCTCGAGTTCTAATTTCTTTTTCGATTTTTTTTACTATTTTTCCCATCAGTCCCTTTGTCGGGCCCCTTGACAAGCGTAGCCCCGGGCGCACCTGGAGGTCTAATAAGGATCTCTTCATATCCTATTGATTTCTCCCGGTCCAGTAATAACAAGCATCCGGCCACTACCAATTAAGAAAGCTGAACAACTACAACAGAGAGCGACTAATGTCAACTATTGTAACTTTTCTTTGTTCTTAATTTTTTTATAATTTTATTTGCACAATTAGGTATAAATTACAATCAGAATATTACGATTTTGATTTAGTACCTGATGAATCTTTAATAGTAGTCGGCAATTGCATGCACTATCTCTTAAGTAATTACAACATTGATAACCTGGTAATCCTCATCAAGACTGGAGGGCAATATATTATTATTGTATTTTTTCACTACATTACAATACAATGGAAAATGGCACAAGGAATAATTTTGACCATTTTCAACACCGACGGATTTACCGTTCTCTTGATAATATTTTAATACCGCTAGATGAAAGAAATTAGCCACTGTGTGGGGATTGCCCGGTCTGCCCATTCGTAGCGTCGGCACTGTTTTTTACCGTCCCTTGATACTCAAGCGAACTCAGATATCTCGCTCAGCCCGAAAAATAATGATTCTTGATGTTGGTCCATGCGCGCGAGAAGTCAAATGTAGCGCGTCTGCGACGTCACGACCTGACTTTAGAATTAAAATTAAAAGGGGTCATTTTTTAACATTTATTAATTTGGCTGAGACATTCTAATTAACGCGATATTCGCGTTCGTTCATGAACGCGATATTCACGTTTGCTCATGTACGTCAATGTTACATTTTTTCAAATCACTTATTTTTATCGAAGAATACATGACTTTGTGTCACGGATTCAGAATATTTTATTTAATTGATGTAAACCTGCCTGTATTCTCTCAAGCTCAAATTAATAAACAGAATATCCGGAAGATAATCAAAAACAACCAACTCGACATGTCCAAAACTGATCGGCGGTGAACCGACGAGCGTTGGAGGTAACAGCCACGCTGAGCAGCGCTCATTTAGGGTTAACAACGACTTGGTCACTAGAGCAGTTTTTACCAATACAATGATTTGTGTCGTCACAAAATCTGCTCTCCTGCTCCGAACGGAAAAGCAAAGGCAGTGCCCAACGCGGCGCCGGGCGTACAGTGTTCCAATAATGATACGGAAGTGGGAGGAAAAGGTTCGCATGATAATTACGTTTTTAAATGGAATTTATTATTTAAACTTTTATGATTCAATAAATATAAGCAAAATCAAAAAATAGACCGTAGATTATTTTATAACATAAAGTAATATCCGACTCTATCGTAGCAATTCATTCCACTTCCATTCTTCTAACACGTAACATTATTGGAGAAGGCCGATTTAACATTCTAATACAATATTTTGTACAATGTTATGTAATATAACCATTTTAGTTCGTCTTGAACCAATAAGACAGACAAAATAAAAAAGTTGCCAGACCCAAAGACTTGACAAATGTTTCTTCCCAAATCAAAAGAATGTTAACGGGCGTATGTGGGCTCTCATGTTACCTGAAACTCCGGCTAAGGCTCACTGCCACTGCCAAGGTTTTCGTCGCCGGAGAAATCCGTTCACCCCTCTCTCCCTACCCCGTGTGCTCGCGCAGCTTCTCTTATCGAATGCTCGCGGAGGGGAAAGGAGGTCCGACGTTTGTCCGCCGGTTGGCAAACGCTGCACTAGAGGAACGGGGAATTTTGACGGCGTATTCCGTTGCAATACATGAGAAGAAATGTGTGGAGAAATTTTGAAGAAAAAAATTTGGTGCGGTTTTTGAGAGAAAATTGTTAAAAACACTTTAAAATTATATTTTTCTTTCAAAATTACACGAATTTTATTCACATTTTCGAAAAATTGAATAAGACCTTATTACAGTATTTGTCTGTAGAGAACAATTTTAATTAAGAAAAAAATATTTCTTTCGTATTATAGTTGTAGGAAGATTCCCAAAATAAATGCACAAATATCAACGAACATAAAACTTGCACTATTATTTTGCGTTCTTTACGCTATCCGGGGACAGAGTTGATTCCAAAAATTTGAGCCATATTAGAAAATTAAAATGTTTTTGAGGCTTCGTGTATAGTACCCTCAAACTCCCAAAGCCTTGAGTTCGTCCAGATCGGGGAATACGAATTTTGGAGAAAATCGCCTGAACGGTGTAAGCGCTAGCGTTGACCACAAACGGACAGACAGACGTTTTGACGTTAATCGATTGTGACACGTGTGAGAGGAAGTAATTTACTATATATAGGAACACAATTTATCCGCTCTTTCGATAAGTAGAGGTCGGCAATAAGAGATTTTCTGTCGAAAATTCGACATTTTCCGGCACATAATTACTCTTTTTCTTCTTTTCTTCACCTACATCATCTTTCTTTCTCGCGAGGTGACAACGCATAGTACATTGGAGACAAAGGGTAAACAACCATTCTGAAGGCGAGAATCGAACACACGACCGTTCGGTGCACGCTCTCAGCCACCTCGGCCATCCAGATCGACTTGATGAATTCTTAAAAAGATAATATGTCATCTCTCTTCCAAAATAATGCGGGACGTGTTTGATACCATTATACTGACGTTCATGAAATTATAAGATATAGATGTGTAATTACGAACATTCAACATTACGTATCCACGTAATGTACACAAGGCATCGTTTCACCATGCATGGCCATGTACAGACGAGATTCTGCTAAAAAAGCGACGACTGGAGTGCTTTCGGCCGTGCAAAGGCATGCGGGACGAAGCTACACGGTGAGTCACCGTGAGTGGAGGCGAGCTCTCAAAGCGATGCACTCATGCTGCTCGTTGTTTCATTTCCTAGCTCTTTTACTATTACCGCTAAAACGTCTGTACAATTTTATTATACTGTAATCTTCTCTAAAAATTGAACATTTATAATTTTTATAATTGTTTTTGGTCATAGCCGAATCAATAGATAGTTGGCAAACTCGCCTCAACTTCAAATAAGGGACCACAATAATGTTGGATGTTATCATGATGCATGTGAAGTACAAAACCAGCAGAACGTTTCAGACGAAGCACTAGTCGAAATACCGAAACTCTTCCTCTTTTTAGTATTGAAAAAAGTGAAGCAGTTTTTGAGATTTTTTCAAAAACATCATGTTTCCCTCCATAAAATACTCAATAATAACTCAAATTTTTCCCTTTCTCGCTTTACTATGTACATAGTGAAAAAGTATTGTAATGCTGCTGACAAAATAGGTGATGTTTTTTGACAGAAAAACCGGGATTGTAAAGCCCTGGTATTGAAAAAGTGGTTCCTATACGCATGTAGTTATGTATGTCCTATATGTTCTCTATCACGTGTAATCAGAAACCTCGTGCTGTGGGTCCTTGATAGAGAAAAATCGAATGACGGCTCCGGCAAAGGTGGCTCACAAAATCAACTAATGCGGCGCCTCTGGCCGAGAGATCCTAGGGTTCGAGTCCCGACGGTGGCAGGATTTTCGACCGTAGCTACATAGCTAGAATGAATTCAGCAACCATCTGGGGGTGAATTCTAGTTGCCGGCTACTCTATTATTTTTCAGAGGTTTTCCCGATCAACACCAGGCGATTGCCGAAGCAGTATCCTAACAAAGATCGCAGGTGATCTTTCCTTCCTATTTCTTGTTCTTGCCAACTCACACATACACTCATATGGATTACGCTCCCACACTTCTTGAGTGACCAGTCGAGAACTTGGAGCTTGTCCTGGTTGGGGCGGTGCCATACTGGTGGGAGATACATGGGAGGGGGAAACCCCGTAAGCTGACGTACAGACCGGCGCCGGATCTCGCTGTCCAGTGGGGAAGTTAACCGCAGCTACCATGACAAAACATGCACTACACTTTCGGGACGAATTACCTACGTATTTAACGCACAAGAAATCACTAATCAATCATTTGACGACTAATGACTAATCAATCGATTAACTGCAGAAAGGCTGTCTGTCCGTCTATCTGTCTGTGGTCGACATTAACGCCTAAGCCGTTTAGACGACTTCCTGCAAAATTGATATTCACCTGTAGGAACTCCCTGAGAGTTTAAAACTATTTTGATTTTTTGAATTTTTATATATCATATAAAACTTCCAAAAATCAAAATAATCAACGTTTTCAAAATTTTGTAAAGAATTACTTATTTTTTTATTAAACTTTTTCCAACGAAACTATTAAAATGGGGTAGATTTCAATTTAGTTTCAATCTCTATGTATTTGAAACATGCAAAAAAAACCTGTTCAAATCTTCCTACAACTACAATACTATATTCAGTAGAGACAAAGTTATGCAATGCTGCGCGGAAAAACGGCGAATTTTCGGCAGAAAAACTCTCATTACAGGGCTGGGGTAACGAAAAAGTGGATAAATCCAGTTTCTAAATTTAGGAAAACAATCCTCTAACATGTGGTGTGGCCAGAATCCCTGTTTCGTGGGTCCTTGATAGAGAAAAATCGAATAGCGGAAAAACGTCCGTCCGCCTGTGAACAACGCCAGCGGCAAAACAGTCCAGCCAATTTTCTCCAAAATGTTTACACCCCAAACGATCAGGCTGATGTTGCGACCCCTTGAATTTGAAACCGACATTTCAAATTTGAGAGTAACTTTACATGAAGTCCATGGGACATTTTCCAAATGTTCAAAAGAATGGTTCCATTTTAAAAAATTATTTTTTGTTGGATACTTTTTATTAACGTTTGTCCTTCAATATCGTAGGTGACGCTTACGAGAATGGCGCATGTCTAATGTTCGTGAAAATCCTTAATTTTTCGATAATTGCAAAAATTCGCATTTCTTTCGGCATCTTACTACAACTAAAAGATGATATTTATGAAGATATTTTTTCTTTAAACAAATAAATAAATAAATAAATAAATAAATAAATAAATAAATAAATAAATAAATAAATAAATAAATAAATAAATAAATAAATAAATAAATAAATAAATAAATAAATAAATAAATAAATAAATAAATAAATAAATAAATAAATAAATAAATAAATAAATAAATAAATAAATAAATAAATAAATAAATAAATAAATAAATAAATAAATAAATAAATAAATAAATAAATAAATAAATAAAATATTTATTTGGTAGTATAATATAACGGAGCATTTAGAAATAATGCGAGAAAGTATGTGCTGTTTTAATGAATTACATTTTCAATTTCAATATTGTATTAAAGGAGCTCAGGATACTAATGAATATAATACTACCACTAGTGCTGTTACAACAGTACATACTTTGTCGCATTATTTGTAACGGTTCCACAAGATAATACTACTACATGAAAATGCAAAAGTGTTTCCAACCATCCTAAATTTCTTCCGGGTAGTCTCAAACTCATTACCATCTAGATAACTTGATGTGCGTTTTACCGCTCCACCACGCAGTCGCTAGGCTAGAAAAAAATTGGACCCTTTTTGATAAATAAACGTTTAAAACTATTTCACGTAAAATTACGCGAAAAATACTCATATTTTCGAAAAATAGTATATGAGTTGATTTCAAGAACTGTCTTTCAAGAACCATTTTAATCACGAAAAAATATCTATCTTTAATACTGTAGTTGTAGAAAAACGCCGAAAAAATTGTTATCTTTTGCAATTTTCCAAAAATCAGTTAAACAAAAATAAGAACGGAACCATTATTGTAAGTCCCTTTCACGCTACTGAAGGCGAGGTTTAATTAAAAATATGAGGCCATTTTTGTGAAACTTTTGAAAATATTGTTGAGGTTTCATGTGAAATCCAAAATATCCGTATCATACTCGAAGGGCTGCAAATTCCTTTAAATCGATCGATCGATCGCGGAATATCAATTTTGGAGAAAACTGTGTGAACGGTTTTAGCTAGGCGCTAGCGTTGACCACAGACAGACAGACTGACTAACGTTTTGCCGTCAATCAATTTTCCTGGTTCAAGGATTCACAAACACGTGGATTCTGACTACACAGCGTATTAGAGAAAGTAATTTACTACATACAGCCACAGGATTTATCAATTTTTTCGTTACCTGGGCTCGGCATTCAGTTTTCTATAAAAAAATCGCCATTTCCCGGCGCAGGATGACAATACTTTCTTACAATGCCTTTGACCGGGAGGTTCTAGGGTTGGAATCCCGACGGTGTCAGGTTTTCGACACTAGCTTGACAGCTAGTTCGAATTCAACCGCTATCTGGAGGAGAATTCTAGCGGGCGGCTGATCTGATCGGTAGTTTCCGTGGTTTCTCCGATAAATACTAGGCGAATGCCGGAGCAGTACCATAACCAACGGGCCTCAGACAGCGCGCGATCTTTCCTTCCCCTTGTTTGCCCCCCTTACTTACACATCCGTACTCACATGCAGTACCCTACAACACATGACAGGAGCTTAGAACTTGTTCGGGCTGGGACAGTGTCACGCTGGTGGGAGCAACCTGGTTGGGGGAAATCCCCGCAATCTGACCGGGGTCGGCGCCGGATTTCGACAGGCAGCGGGGAAGGTCACCGATTAAAAACTTACTCTCCGGGGCAAATGACCTTGGCCGGAGACTGGCGCGTCCGGAATCACTATTCAATCAATCAATCAATACAATACAATACAATACTTTCTCTTCTTCCGAAGTAAGAAGAGAAAGAAAAAAGCTTTGTTTTGTTTGTTTTGAGCTTTTTAAAAACAGAACACACTATAATATTGCGACACCTTGTCCCCCTCCCTCTCGTCGCTTCAGGTACATTAACCCAAGTCAATGCAAGCGATGACCACGCAAAAATGACACGCCTCGCCACTGTTCTGAAGTACCCTTTGGGGTTGTCTACGGGTTTCTTCAGGATGGAAGACAATGATTCATTGTCTGCAACAATATACAATGCAACAATAACCCATCATCAACAACATGAGATGCTGAATTGAAATTGACATCATTCGCAGAAGAAAATAAGTCATAATATTCTGATACGTGTATCTTACTCATTCCTTCATCAAAGAATGACAACAGGGTTGGAGCCAACTCAAATTCAAATTTGTTTTTCCTGTCTCCGATTTTATGGTGGAGAAATTGTTCTGAAAATTGTCAGTAACTCCAGAAGTAATTTCAGCATACATTTAAATAAGTTCCAGAAATAAATATAAGATCATCATGAAAAAATGAAAAATATATTATATAATTGGAGGTAGGAAGAACTGATAACTTGGTCTGGTCTGGCTTAAAGTGCTTTAGGTAAAACTTTAAAACGAAGTTTAATAATCAGTGAATACTTTGTGTGGTTACTCATTTTACTCAATATTTCAAGGATTACAACATTTTATAAACAGTGTTTTTGATAGCATTACTTGTTTTTTATGAACACCTAAATTAATTTTAAAAACGTGTCAACAAATCTATTAGAAGGAACTAAAGATCACTTAGTTGCAAGGAAAAAAACTAAGTATGTTAATTCCAGATATAAACTGAAGGGATTTCAGAAGTAATTTCAACCTTGCTACTCATTTTTTCCAATCCCTACCCCCCTGCACCGAATTGCTGGGCTCCATCACAAGTTGTAGACAACAAGTTGGTAGAAAACTCAAAAACGTTGCTCCAAGCAATGTAGATATTCAATACGTTATGAAAAATCTGAAGCTGGAAAGCATGAAAGCAAAATAATCTGAAAAGATATCTGTTACAATGTTGCAGATAGAAACAAGGAACATTTTGCACAAGGTACATTATTATATTGAGAACAAATAATTTTTGTCCTTACTATATAAAGTAAATATTATAATTTACAATAAGTTTATTTATAATAATAAACTTTATGTAGTGTAGTGCAAATTAATTTAGTATAATTACATGCTGTTTTTAGTCAGTGTCCTTATTTAAGAACAGACGTTTTCACTCTTAGATCTGAGGTACAATTAAATTCTAAGTAACTGCGCAAAGTACATCTTGTTGGAAATCAATGTCATGAATTTTAGAATTATTTTTGTTTCAGTTGACCATTAATTACTTAATGTCTTTAATTGCTGTTTTCTAATATTTTTGTGGATGTTAAACCCAAAAGCCAAATTTAAATTGATATTGTACTTGATACTTCCCGAGTTCTGCAATTTGTGTAACCACTACAATAAATGATAAATGAGAGTAAAATAGTACTTTATACTTTGCAGATGAAATAATATGAGAAAGTTTCTGTTGCTTAATTGCAGTGTATGATTTGGTCAGAAATAATATCATAAACCAAAAACTAACTAATAATTATTCTTAAATTAAAAGTGATGAAAAAATTTACTCTTCTTAAAAACAAATTTCAATAGTACACGTCTGTGCATTTGTAAGCAGCAGTTCATCCTATCTCGATATTTTGTAATATATTCAAATAAGAACCGAACACTATTTAATATCATTATCATCAAAAATTATAAATATTTGTACTTGTTAAATATTTAGTATTTTGAAATTTTCTTTCAAATACATTTGAAAACTTGGTAGAGTGAAATAAATGAAGTTATATTATTCAGGTAATGAATGGCATTCTTCTGAAGCAGCAGCTTTAATGGAGAGTCATTCTTCTCTTAGTGGCCAATCTGCAATTAATAAAATTAACCCATTAATTAAAGCAAATTATGAAGTATTAAAAAATATTATCATTTTCTGAATAAGCATTGAGCATGTTTAAAAAAAATATATATTTATGATCTCTAATTTATGCATTATTATCACATCATTACCTGGTTGTAATTCAATGATTAGCACCTACATTCACTATGTACTTGATGAAAATTTCACTTACATTTAACACATGTGCTCTTGGAAACAATGCATCTTTGTTAAAACATATCCATTGAACTGACGAATACACATGTGGAATGTTTGAATTTCTTTAACAGATGTTCCATTTGAAAATAGTCTGTACAATATTTTTGCATTATGAACAATCTCGTTCTGAAATCTTTGAAAAGCAATATTTTTTAAGAAGAGTACAATTTTCCATCACAGTTATTTCATTAACCATTAGACCACATATTATGTAGAAAACAACTGTAAATTTCATTATTGCCAATGACTTTCACCTTTGCCTATGACTTTTAACAATTATTTTCTCAAGATAATTTAGGGAAGTTAGAGAGATATTCTAAGCTACATCCAACATAAAATTAAGAGGAGGAGGATTTAGAGGACCTAATTTTAAAGATTGTCATTGTAATGAATTTCAACTTCTTAAATCCCGTAAAAAAAGCAAATAAATTTAAAGAGAACCTAATGCTGTGTCGAATATACAAATCTCATTTTTTTAGAGCATTCAGAATTATTTATTAATGTGTTATTATCGATATCTATAAAAATAGGTCTTGTGCAATATCACTCAAATCATATTTTTCTCATTACAATGATATTCAATAAAATAACTCTTCATAAATGGTTTTCAATGTTTATTTACATGAAATTGAACCAGTTTATGAATTATTAAATAATTCGGAGAGGGTCGACAATTTTTCAAATGATTTCACTTTTGACCCACAGATATAAAATGTGCCTAACGTACTCAAGAGTAAGTTAATTTATATTTGTTTATTGCTAAACTTGGCTTGGTGACCAAAGTCTTGAATTGTTTTCTTTGATCAATAAAGCCAATTTATCTTCGTGATCCCAAATATGCAAAGATTACTAACCTCTTCTAAATAAGGCAATTTTCTGTGTAAAAAAATTAATATATTAGTTTATGAATGTAGTTATTTATGGAAATAATAAAATGTCAAAAAACAATATCCAGTGTTTAAAAATACCGGAGTAAAATTATTTATGAAACATGAACCTTCTCATCAAATAGCAATTTGGTGCACTGTTGTCGATAATCGATGTTAACAATGATATATTCTTGTCCACAAAGATGTGTGTGCAAACGGGAAGTATCCAATGAAGATATAATAGATTCTGTGTATGTGGAGCACTGGCGAACAGGTGTAAATATTGACGGCTTCTTGGGCGTTCCCTGCGTTCCCAACCGCGCTCCCTGCATAACTTACCATTGTAGAGGACGGCCACTCTGCTTGCGCCTGGACAATCGGTGGCTGCCACAATTGCGGTAGAGGCGGCCGCAGGCGTGGGGCCCAGGTTCGGAGGCATGCTAGGCGACGGGCTGGGGGCAGTGGCTCCGGCCGTTGGGCTGGCAGGGCCGACGGCCCAGCTGCCGTCCCCAACCACGTCAATTTCCTCATCTTCCAGATGCTTATCCCCGTCAGTTGTCCCCTCTCCACACATTATCCCTTCGTCCGTATCCCTCATTGCCCAAGGATATGTTTTCCATTTCTTCGCCATCAGGCAACGCGGCATTTTGCTGGTGCTTACCAAGCTCGTCTTCTTTTCTTTCGCCTCAATCGCAGTCGCAAAATGTCACAATTGTCGGGAGACCAGTCGGGCGAGTGGGTCCCTCCAGTCGCCTCTTCTAACCGCTTTAATGATGATATAAGGTTCACTGAAGTCGTCATTCGGAGGTCAGTCAATAACCCTTTCTTTATTAAATGCAATTCACTGCGTGTAACAGATCAGTTGATGCGACGAGTACAAAATTGGAGAATGTATCGAGTATATTTGAAAAGAAATATGCGGAACTGCGGAGCATTTAAACTTAAACAAATTAACATATTAGTGCCAAACATATTGACAGATATTAAATGCATGTAAGAGCTTTTACACACACGCACCTTAACTCACGCACTCGCGCACACGATTGTATTTCTAAAAGACACGAGATAGGGAGGAAGAACCAACACCAAACAATGCCCGCCCCCCCCCCCGAACAAACCCAGCAAAACTAAACCAAACCCACCCCGGAGCTGCTCTTGATCTTCTGAATCAGGGGCATCGCCTTTTATATTTCCATGGTGATGAAGACAGCAAAAATGTCACTGTAGTGGGGGTTCTCCAGCGGGGATGCATAGCCTTCATTCTGTTTAGCCACCCCTCTTTCCCCTTCTCTGCACGCCCATCATCGATTGAATGAGCAGCGCCGGCGCCCCTCCACAACGCAGCGCGGCAGATACTGCGGGGGCGTAGGCAGTGGGGGTAACATTGAACAAGAAGGGGCGCGGCTACCTGGAGAACGGGGAGAAACGGGAATTCCGATGCGACCTGCCTTTAGCGTCTGCATGAGTTTTCTCCATGGCGTTTCGAGTTACTTTCTCGTCACCCATGAGCCCTGCCCTTTTCCTCTGGCTATCGCTGCCGGTCCCAACTCCATCGTACGGACGTACGCGTGCATTTATTTTGACTTCAGCCTTGTGCCGCAAAATGTTTAGCTGCATTTTGAGCCACGCTGCTGAATTCTCTACACAGCGAAGGTCGGCGACACTTGTTCCCGGCTACCTTGGTTGGTGCATATGATACAGCTTAAGTACGAAGTTTGGTTAATTTGCGAATTAGCCGGTTAATTCACACATTAGCCAGACGGTTTTTATAAAGCTGTATGAATGCATGGCCTGTTCGAGAGAACATAAAAACGCGTTGAAAAGTATGCTTTGGACACTCTCGAGGTTGGTTAATGTAAACTGCGAAGACCGAAGATAGGAGCCTTGCCGTCACAACAAGAAAATGCGTTGCGAAGAGTCAAATCAGATACATAGTAACGTTAGGTTAGGTGGTAACGTGCCAATACAAATATACGCCTGATACAATTGAATTCCAAACTCCTCATCTTTGCCTCTCACTAGCTTAACAAACTTTCCATTAGCACTGTGATTCTTGTGTAATAGGGAACACTCTTGTATCTTGGACCAATTTTTCATTTTTATATTTTTAAGATCCACTGCATTGTGAAATGGGTGATTTTAGATGCTTCTAATGGTTTCGCAACTCTTTACTTTCTTGCCTTACTTCGAAAAAAAAGTAATCGTGTGTCAGAAATCACTTGATGTCCTGAGCTACCTCTCCCGGTTTGCGAGTCACAAAATGTTGTTACTTTACTGTTACTCCATTGCACATCGTTCATTTGGAATGGAGTATACTGTTTATTTTAAACGGATAGTCATTGAAACATTTCTCTTGTTTTATTAGTATATTTTATTGTGAATCCATTTTGAAACATCTGGTTTACTACTGAATTGTTTCTTCGTTGCAAAGCATATTCGCATCATCAACAAATGGAACTGCTCTTCTGTTTTGAAACGGCAAGAGAACATCGTTTTCGGAAAGTAGGAAGAGAATATGACCTAAAAACGAACCCTATGTATCCCAAAATACGCGTGTGCAATTGGCAACGAATCGGAACGGTGAGTAAATGAAGCGGCTTCATTCCAGTGCAGTATTACTACTCTCTGAGATACGTGTTTAAGGTACAAATTCAACCAATATAATGCAATACCACGACTTACAAGCAAAAGCAACATTAAAAGTAAAATGTTATTCTCAAAGAAGTCGAACGTTTTTGAAAAATATAAAAAGTGCTTTATTTTGATTCATCTACGCAGCGACATCTTTAAGAAAAGAAAATATGACGGTTCCGTGTACTTCGATTTTCTAAACCAATGTTTCGTTGTATGGATTTTCATAAGAATGATTGGTGTTTTGTAAGTAGAGGCGGAAATCATGAGATACGTAAGGGCCTAATGATATTTAGAAATGAAATAAAGAATCCTTTTGGTTTTACATGACGCGCTAATCTTTCGTGTTATCTACGTAATGTGTTACGTTCTACGTTACGTGTTTTTTTTTCTTTTTGAAAGAGAAAGTGACAAATAAAAAAGTAAAATGAAAGCGTCGATGAACTAGTAGTGCTAAAATGGCATACGTCCTTGCATTATTTCAATTTTTTGCAATTTTCGGTATTTCTGGAATTTCAACGAAAATTAAACCAAAGTCAGTATTTAAACAACCTTTGCTTTATACGAGGAAAAATTTAAAGAAGAAAGTTGGAGTCGTCTTTGAATAAATGTTTTTTTTTAATCAATTGCATTAATTTCAAGCAGGAAATCATATGAAAGCTACTCATTTCTTCACAAAATTGTATATGACCATATTAAAAGATCTTATTTTTACTTTTTCGTCCTTACAAAGAGAAAGTTATGTAATCATGCGCCGAAAAACGGCGAATTTTCGGCAGAAAAACTCTTATTGCTGGACCATAGTATCGAAAAAGTGGATACGGAAAAATCGATTGACGGCAAAATGTCTACCGCATCCATCTGTCTGTGTGGTCAACGCTAGCGCCTAAACCGGTCAACGGATTTTCTCCAAATTGATAATTCCCGATCAACCTCAATGGACGCAAGGTTTTGGGGAGTTTCAATCGGATATTTTGATTTTTTTAGGGTACTTTCCGCGAAGACTCAAAACATTTTCAAAATTTTGAAATTTCAATGCTCTATTTTTTTTTTATTAAACTTTTTCCTCGGAAAGCGAAAAAGGGCTCTACGAGAATTGTGCAGGTCACGTTTGTTGAAAAGCCTGACTTTTCGAAAATTGGAAAAGTGCAATATTTGGGCGTCTTCCTACAACTATAATACTGAAGATAGTTTTTTTCGTAATGAAATCTCTTCTTTAAAGATAGATCTTGAAATAAGGTATTGTTCAATTTTTTTAAATGCGAGATGTTTTCGGATAATTTTGCGCAATATGTAGGCATTTTAATTTAATAAACATTTTTCCTCAAAAACCGCTTCGATTTTTTCTTTAAAATTTCTCCTCATATGTATCAAAAGACGGTAAAAAATATGGTGGTAGATTCAAAATATACGTACTATCCGTTTTTACTTTCTCGCTATTTCTTACGCAGTATGTTATGTAATACTGCGGATGAAACGGCAAATTTTCGGCGGAAAAACTTATTGCCATGCCCTAATAACGAGAAAGTGGATAAATCCAGTTTCTAAAAAAAGAAAAAGTCCCTCATATACGTGATGTAGCCATGTAGCAAATAATATGGTGCTAGTTACATTTTCGACGAACTCTTCTTAAATTAAAAAATCACAAAGTTAACATTTCGAAACTAGAACATTCAAGCAGGAGATTTGTGCTTACACAAAGTATGTGGTTAGAAATTAGCTCTTTAAAAAGGTTATGAACAATATTTTTTTAAAAACTAGTAGATTTCACGTAATTTATTTCTGAATTTTTATGTCTCTATTTTTCTCAAAAACCGCTTCAAATGTTTTCTTTAAATTTTCACTTCGTATGTAACAACCGACGGTAAAAAAATATGATACTAGTCCCATTTTAGGTGAACTCTCCATATTTTCGAAAATTGCCAAAATTGCGTGTTGGAAAAACTTTGGGGTGAATCAATTAAATTTTTAAGTTTCGGCCCGGGTTCTGTAGCGTATTAGCGCTTCTGTAGCGTAGACGTTAACTTGGTGGTCCAGAGTTCGAGTCTCGGCGCGGAAAATAATTTCCGCGGATTGAAAACACTTTTACATGTCTATGTAGAAGTACATTATAACGGAACACTTAAAAATAATGCGAGAAATGTGCTGTCGTTGCACCACTAGTTTACAATATTCCACATTGCTTCTGTTTTCATATGAGTTCAAAACACCTTTATCGTGTTTTATGATATTAGCCTCCCTTATGACTTTTCTTAAAAAAATCATGAGATACGTCATGATACTTAGAAATGAAAAAATAATTCGTTCCTGTTTACATGATGAATCCCTCGTGTTATCCAGGAATAGCTTTTCCGTGCCAGGCGAGACCGACATTCTGCCGGGATAATACATAGACATATAATACTAGTATATGTCCATGAAATAATATAACTTCCAAATGCAAAGATAGTTCACAAATCAACGTAACTTAATGTTTTAATCGAAGAATAGCTCCATGTGAAGGCATGGAGCAATACTTCGATTAAAACGTGAAGTCCATTGACACTTTGTCAGCTGTGAGGGTGTTATCCAATCCGAAATTGAATGTCACTGTAGTGACATTTCGGTTTCCTCCAAAGAGCAAATAGTGTTCTCCCTTGAAAACAATTAGCGTACATTTCTAGCTCTATTTAAGCTTCATTTAGTTTTTTTGAGCATCAGATCCACGTGTGCTTTAATATTGAAGTCATGTGGAAAATAGCGGTACAGTCATGACTGTAATAGAGTTTCCAGAAATGAGTGTAACTTACAGACCATTGAAGTCTGCTAGAGACTGAGGTCATGTATTTTGAAGAGATTCGTACGTTGGTGCTTTAGCACAAAATATAATATAGTTTCTACAATTCGATTAAATAAAAAATACAAAATATACAAAAAATACAAAATATAATAAGTTCTTCCCTTATTATTGGACTTCTTAAAATTTTCCTTCTTGCAATGCTTTTCTCCTATTGTTCTTTCGTATGATTGTGATTACAGGCAGTACAAATCCTAAAGGCGCGTTTACACGGAGAGAGTTTTCTCTCCTAACTTTCCGGAACTGGTTAGGAGACACGTGTAAACTCTCAGGAGAGCGATCTTCTCTCCGGAGACATGACGTCACAAGATATTTTCGAAGTCTCCGCAAGAGAGCAGTGTAAAGGCTCTGGTATCGATGAGGAATCGTATCTCCTGGGAGATAGTATTCAAAGAGAGTTGGAAGACTTTTTGCTCTCTTGCAAGTGTTCACGTGCTCGATTAGCCATTCTGCGTCTGTCTGTTTCTGTGCGGCGTTCCAACGTGATCGGTGGATTTCTGTTCTTTGTGGGAAAATTATATACTGGGGAATTATAAATACAAATGACAAATTACTGTATCTCCTGTGGCCAAAAACCGCCGTACCGTCAAACCAAGTCTCTTTCCGAAATAAATTCTTTTCCATTTTTCTTGCTTTTTGATTCCGTGAGATATTTCCTAATAAAAAAATCAAATCCTTCTGAAGTTACGAAGTTATTGTACATGAAATCATTATCGTTTATAATAATATTATTTTTATTACATCCTTTAATAAATTAAAACTTCAAATTACAGATCAATTGTAAAAATTTGTCATATAAAACCATAATTAGGTTTTCTCTTTCATATGCCTACCCTAGGTGTAATGCATCTTCTACCAAAATTAACAAATTTCAAATAATTCAAAATAATCTCCTTCGCAACATTTGATATCTTTTCTAGTTTATATCATAACACGAATTTACAGAGAACTTAAAATTGATTCTTTCAAATCGTTTATACTTAACTTCACCGAAAGTTTCTAAAACAAATTATCTACTTCACCTATTTTTCAAACCTTTACATTAGGTCAAAATTATTTTCCTCATCCTGGACTCCGACCACGTTTTCCAAAAAACATTTTTAATCGTCCATAAATTAAAACTTGTTTTATTTTATTGTCTCTGAATAAAATGTAATGCAATTGAATAGGTAGCAAATAAATATATTTTTTTAAAATCTTCTTCTAGCTGTTCCGCCATCAAAGTTTTATAAATACTCAGTTCTTCTTTTTTAAAAAAAAACAAAATCACTCACTCTTGTCTCTTTCTTTTCCTCCGCTTCTTCAAAATTGTGAAAGTAGCACAGGCAGCTGCCACAGTTGTCACATTCTAACCTCAAACTGCTCGCAGCTGCATATTCAAGATGGCTGCGCCGGAGAACATCGAGAGACATTTGTATCAAGTGTAAACAGCAAGGAGATACTTTTCCGGAGATATCTCAGGAACCAACTCTCCCGTGTGTTAGGAGACTCGCGTTTCGGGAGATATTTCGAACCGTGTAAAGCCGTCAGAGAGAGTTTATCTCGTGACGTCATGAAGTTAGGAGACTTTGTCTCTTCGTGTAAACGCACCTTAAGAATGTCTCAGATCCATTGAACAAGGAGGAACAGGGTGGACAGTGTAGCGTATGTACATCAATTGCATGTGCATCTTTCAACTTCACGCTTGCAATTTAAAGCCGAAAAGATGCATCGTGTGGAGTCAGCTTTATTCATATGTTGTATTCATCTGTATTCATAGCTCCATAATATGAATACAATCATCAAAAACAGATGTTCAAATAATGTCATGTTCAATTTTTCGGAAATATGAGTATTTTTGTGAAATTTGGCGTCAAACATACCCGCCTGCTTCGAATATCCTGCGATTCGTGAACGTAATATGAATGGTGATTCCAGGCAGTTGGATGCTATGTAAGTTAGAATTTGTATATTATTTCTTATTTCTTTGTTCGTTTCTTACATTAGAGCGTTTGTTATACGTTTACAAATCAATCTTTTCGAAATCATTTACAACCTATTTGATTTTCCACTTTTTTGTCCGCGATGCGACGAATATATTTGCATTCTCAATTAATGTATTCAAGTAATCCGTAAACCTTAATTAAAATTATCCCAATTAGGTTTTCTCTTTTAAAAATATAATTTAAATGGAATATGAAAGAGCAATTGCTATCATTTAGGGAATGTCAGATTGGATTGCAACAATGGCGTTCCGCAACCCGAGACATCCGCTGAGTTTGTGAATCATACGACTTATTGTTGGGACCTGATTTAGCTGTAAGACAAGCAGTTTTATTTGTCAAATTTGTGTTGATATTTCCTGAAAATATATAGCTTTCGCACCAAATGTTCAACGATTTGATAAGAGTTTCACAAAAAATTATGACAGATATGTTAATTCAGAGAGAAATGGTGGTATAAATACTATTACATAATCATTACTAAAGGCGAGAAATACGTGAAGTTTTAGCACCATCATATTTAAAATCCTTGTTCAGAATAGCAAACTTTTTGTCACAGTTCGTTATGGTTACTGGTGTGCCTATCGGCTGTACAAAGCGTTCGTGAAAAACTAGAATTACTGTCCACATGTAAGTAGCTACTCCATGTGATTTGGAACTTTGAGTAACTTTGTGAGTTATTAGTTTATTTTCGAGGAATTGTTTCATAAAGATTTCCTGCAGATCTAACATGGATAGCATTGTTGATTAGAGCTGTATGAAGAGACAATTGGTGACCTACCAATTGCAGCATGTTATGCGTACCTCATTTTCAAGCAAATTTCTTGCAAATTGTCTTAATTTCCCCCCGTCTGCTGTGAGATCATATCCCTTGAATTTTACCATTTTAGTACAAAAATAACTTGTAAATTAAGCTCGAAATTGTTTTCAATAAGTACTTGAAGTACAACAAGAACTTGAATTCCTCAAGTAGATACGATATTCTTCAAAAGTTTCATAAAAGACGAAGATATCAACGTATAATGAAGTTTTTCTTAGGTCTTCTGTCAATATCTCATCTGCACATTGTACCAGAACTACGGCACTGTTCTTCAGGCCGAAAGGCATAAAGGTTAAACACCTAAGCGATTTCTTCTACTTCGTTCCTTCCAATTTTTGCACCATTTCTCCTACCCGCATAAGATCATCTCTGTAAGGCGCACTAACTTCATTTATCGTTCTAGCGTCAAGACCCAAGCGGATCGTCCCATTCTTCTTAGACACGAGTACTATCGGGTTAATATATGTATGACGAGACTACTGATTATGCCATCATCAAACATTTCCTTGATTAGATTATCGATTTTCGTCTTTTGTTTTTCTGGTATTACGAACTGACTACCTCAATTTTAAAAGTAAAATTATTCACTGGTTCATTACTTTCCATAAGCACGCCATTATACTTCAATAATTCATCCAATAAACCTTTTTGTTCAAATTTCAAGTTTAAATCCTTATGTACTTTTAATTTTATAGCATCTGCTAATTCTTGCAGGGGCAAACAATTAACTGGCCACGCTTTCCCAATATCACAATCATAAGTCAAATTCACAGAATTATAGCTATGCAAGATTAATACTAAATAAATGGCTAAATCAATAACGCAGTTATTCTGAAGAAAAAAGTATATCCCTAGATTAAATGGATACATTAAATCAGGGGACTCCTAGCACAATGCAATCCATGCAATAGTCGGGATGAGAAAGTATGCAGTCAATCAAGGTGACCCACTAATGAAGCAGGTCATTAAATTTGACCAAAGAAGGGGAAACAGAGGCATTGGTAGTGTAGCAAGAAGCATTGCGAAGAAAACTATGCAAGACAGGCAGAATAACACAGACACTGAAATTGTGATGCTACTTTACATGAAATGAGAGGCACAAAAAATGTTAAATAAACCGTGGATATGTAAAAGAAGGGACAAGCTGCAGATCAATAAACATGAATAATTTGTGTGGCTTAAAAGAGGAAGAATGAAGCAGAATTGGAAGCAGTTGTAATAGCTGCCCAAGATCAGGCGTTGAGAACACATTATGATAAAGCGGTTCTCAAAATTTCCCAAGATGATAAATGCCGCATCTGCCAGGAACAAGTAGGAACCATTGATCATATCGTCTCAGCTAGTTTAATTCTAGCAAAGACTGAATACTTGAAAAGACACAAGGTGTGTTCGAGAGGTACCTCCACTGACAGATCTGTACCGCCTTCGAAGTTCCAAACACATGCTCCAAATGGTACGTACACTCACCAAAACCGGTGACATCAGTTGGACTCTATACAATTTTGTACGACCAACAAATTCAAACGTATCGCATGATAGCAGCAAATAAACCGGATATTGTTATCCGAGTTTTGGAGAAAAAATTTGGGTCTACTTGTAGATGTTGCCGTGCCTTGCGATCAAAACGTTGTAACCAAGGAGGCAGAGAAACGTCTAAAAAAAGAGAGTGGAAATCGAGATCAGCCGAATATGCGGCGAAAAAACACAGGTCACACCCATAGTCATCAGAGCTCTTGGATTTGTTCCGCAAAATTTGTGTATGAACTTGGCTAAACTCCCAAGTCTTTCAAAAGACGGGGAAGTGAACGAAATTGCTTTATTTGGAACAGGCCACATTTTGCGCAAAGTATCGTAGAGGCGCCGACAGCCCCTAGATCTGCTCCTTAGGTTGCAACCTGGAGTAGGTTTTATATTCAGCTGATTCATAACATCTTTAGTCATCATGTAGAGGGGAAAAATAATAATATTTGGGATTCTGAAGTTTTTTAATTTAGCTATTATATTGTAATTTCAAGTTTCATATTTTATAATGTATTATATTAACTATTGAATGTTGTAAAAGTAAAACAAATCAGTTATCACGCTTTGATGTTGTAGCTGTAGAAGACCAATAATTTGTGGGAAATGGAATAATAATAATAATAATAATAATAATAATAATAATAATAATAATAATAATAATAATAAACATGGCCGATCAGTTGGCCGAGATCGCTAAGCCGAGCCCATCGCTAAGCTCGCTTCTGAGCCCCGTGTGCATGCACGTGTGGTCCAAGTCGCGAGCATAAAAATAATAACACATGAATCACTTTCCCTGCTCCTTCGAACTGATGGTCGTTGGTGTAAACGGCGTGAATCATATGAACGCAAACTCCTTGCAACAATCGCCGGATGGGAGTAGGTCGGAGGAGGGATCGTGATGGTGTGGGAAACATTTTCCGTGCCATTCCCTGGGTGATCTCGTCATTCAGAAATATGCAGCCACCCTTCGGGACCATGTTCGCCCCTATAGGCATACCGCTTTACCTCAGCAAGACGGCATTTACCAGCATGACAATGCAATATGTAATACACACAGCTTGTAGTGTACGTGCGTACTTCGAAGAGCACCAGGATGAGTTTACAGTACTCCCGTGACCACTAACCCCCCCCCCCCGATTTAAACCCAATCGAGAATCTGTGGGACCATCTCAACCGGGTTGAACGCGCCATGGATCCGCAAGGGCGTAACCTAGCGCAGCTGGCCACGGCACCGGTGATGGGATGGCTCCATATTCCTGTCGGTACCATCAAGAACTTGATTGTCTGTCTTTCTGCACGACTCGAAACGGTCAGTGCTGCGAAAGGGGGTTATTCAGGATTTTGATCGGTCGTCACGTTAATGTGACTGGACACTGTAAAACCATTATTTTAATTTTTATCATTTATTAATTGCAAGATTTGTATATATGAATGAACAAATGAATGAATGAACCTAGTGTGTCCCATAAAGGGCAAAGGTCTCTTACAAGAGGGGAAGCTCGTATAAAACCCACGTGGTGAGTTACTCCACGTAAGTATGAATTAGCACTGAAAATCTGCACTTCCTAAGAGGTGTCCTTCATAATCCTTCCAAATTGTTCTACTCCCCGCCGCACTTGACCATTGTGGCCCCACTAGTCTATTGAAATAGTCGCCCTATCTGGTTCTTGGTCTTCCTCGGCTTCTGCTACCGATGAGTGGGTCCCACATGGTGGTCTTCCGCGCCCATCTGCCTTGCATCACACTTGCAATGTGACCCGCCCATTTCCATTTAATTCTTGCAGTCTACTGCGCAACGTTCTTAACGGATGTGATAACTTAGAGTCTTCTGTTGGAAATTCTGTCCTGTAGTGAAATGCCCAGGATTTTTCTTGCAATTTTTCTTTGGAAGCTCTCTAATGAGCTCATTTGTTTTTCCGTTAAGGACCATGTCTGGTAATAATGCGTGTGTGTAGAGCAGCAGCAGGAATAATGCGTGTATGTAGCTTCTACTCTGAGTTTCCTGGTTAGTGATTTGTCCAAGTGTAAGTGCCCAGAAGGCGTTCCATGCTTGGGCTATTCGTCTCTTAATTTCATTATTTATTTTGTTTAGTGTAACAAATTGGCCGAGGTACTCAGAACCTTCTATCTGCTCAAACTCGGTTCCATCGATGATAATTTTGTCAGATTGTCATTATTTTGGTTGGACATTAATTTGGTTTTGGTGTAGTTTTTCGTTAGTCCTGCAATTTTGCTGGTCCTGTTCAACTCTACAAGCATCTTTAAATGTTCTTTGGAAGAATTGGCAACCAATACAATGTCGTCCGCGACTTTTCGAATAGTTTTTCCAGAATTCTCACATATTTTGTTTCTATTCCCTGGTTTGTAATGCCTCGAGAACACTTGGATGTTCGACGGAGAATCCACAAAAGCCACGCCTAATGGAATGGTTTATTTTTCTGTCTTTTCTATGATTTGGTTGATCGTTTGAATGTGGTCTACTGTGCTGAATCCTGAGCCGAAACCTGATTGTTCACATGGTTGATTCTCGTCTAGTCTCTTTGTTAGCCTTCTTGTTATTATCTTCGAAAGCAATTTGTACATATTTGGCATGATACTTATGGGACTGCAATTGTTTATGTCATATTTGAGTCCTTTCTTGTGTAATAGAATGATGCTGCTTGATTTCCATTGTTCTGGTATGATTTCTATGGACAGGATTTTGTTGAAAGTTATTGTAATAGGTTGCACTAGAAGGTTCATGCCATGTTTAAGGTATTCGTTCCACTTTCCGTATTCTCCCAGAGACTTCCTGTTTTGAGTTCTGCGCTTCTTACTTCGCTCAGCAAAATAGGAGGAATGTGTTCTAGTTGGTGTAGTTTGAAGAGCACTCGTGTACAGTGATTCGTAGAATCTTGTTGATTCGTCTACATTGTCTGTCCTCGTCGTGGTGTAATCTCCTGAAGGTTTCTTTGATCCTAGGAAGCATTGTTTCCTACTATTATAATAGCTCTTTGCCTTCTTTGTTCACATGGTTTCTTCTAATATATTCGTTATTATGCTGCAATGTTCACTCATATCCTTGAAAATTTCACGTTTTGTTAGTTTATCCAACACTGCAGTTCACTCCTTAATTTGGCCGTTTGCTCTTAGTTTTAATTCTCTCTGTTTTATGAGTTTGATGGTCGGTTGTGTCAATTTGCATTTCGGTTTCGATGTTGCTTGTGGAGCTTTGGTTACCCGCTCTTGAATTTTTTGTTCTAGTAGATTGTATAACCCCTCTACTCCCATATCGGCTTTAAAGCTATCCTGTAACAATTCGTTTACCAGTTGCTCTAGAGGTTTGTTCTTGTTCATATTTTATATTTTGACCCTTTCTAGTTTTGCACGGTTACTTCGTCTGTTGATCAGTAGAATTGTAAGTATCATTCTGTAGTCAGTCTCGAATTTAAAATTTTTAACCACCTGTACATCTTTTACAAGTTTTATTTGATCAATTAGTATGTGGTTAATTTCACTGCGGTTGTTCCCAGCTGGTGACTGCCACGTCCATCTATCACGTGAAATATTCATGAAGAGTGTTGGCTATTATCAGTGTTTGCTCGTGTGCGCACTGTATCAGCCTTTCTCCTCTTCCGTTGCGTACTCCAAAGCCATAAGGTGTTTCTTCTTCCCCCAAAGCTCTCCAGCCTATTTTGCTGTTGAAATCACCTATAACCAGATTGTTTGGTGATTCTCAAACGTAGTCTCCAACTGTTCATAAAAGTCTACTAGTTCTTGTTGCTTTTGTGGGAGCATATACTTCGATGATTGTTACTCTGGAAGGTTTTGTATTTATGACTAATGCCATTTTCGTCTCTGAAATTTTGTATTTATTCAGTTCAATCATTTATTTATTTAATAATTTGTATATAAGCATCAGCAAATTCACTTCATAAAACAATCTGTTAACTGAAGGCACAATTTTTTAATTGCAGAAAATTAATTTTACTCGAAAATTATTAATAATATTGAAGTAGTTTTTCAATAAGGGTAAGTGATGTACAATGTGTACTGTAACGAAGAACAAACCTATTGATTCTTTGCTTAGCAACATGACTGTCAATTTATTAATAGTAAATCACATTTGAACTGATTATTGTAAATGTAATCCCTGTTGTATGTGTTTTTGTAGTATCTTCAATTTTTGTTCTTTAATGTAAATACTCGTTTGTTGGTACTTAAAAAGGATAGTTGTAAATATGTATGGCTCTCGCTAGGACAAAATTCAAAAAAGCTAAAACCTGCGTCTGACTTTAGAATTTGACTTAAGGCACTTCAATATTCTTTACTTAATATATTCCCCGATTATGTGTACAAAGACCAATTTCTCTTTCCTTCGACTTAAATAACAGAAAATACTAAATGCGCGCGTTTATGAAGTAGATGGAGAGTCAAAAGGGGGTCCACCTTGCAGAAGGTGAGGTAGAAGACTTTCTTTTTTATTTTGTTTGTATTGTTATTAGCATAAAATACTAAGTTCTCAACTTCGGGTAAAGTTTTAGTAGCCAATAAAAACAAACAAAATTCGGGGATTTTTGGTCTCTTGTGTAATATCTTTTTAATGTTTGATCTTAGTGCAAAAAAAGGTTATATAAAATTTTAAACGATATAAAATTCTTTACAAATTTGCTATATAAATTATTTCTGTCAAGCCAGTAGTAACAGAGCTACGAATTGCACCAATTTTCCCTTTTCTCCAAAGAAGGAAAAAACCTATTTAAAGGTTAATATACTACTCATAATTATCGAAATTATTATTTTAAGGTGATTAAGGACGTTATGGTGATTATCATTTAGAACATATTTGGAAATTTCAAATATCTGTCACGCCATATCGCTCCTAATAGCGGTTTGGTGCATATATCTGAGCTCGCCTTTCTCTCTCTCTCTCTCTCTCTCGATATATATATATATATATATATATATATATATATATATATATATATATATATATATATATTATAACGCCCCACTTATTTAATTAGAACCCCAGGCACATAAAGGATCACGCAGTAGGATGCAAATTGTTAGCTTTATTTCACCGCAGGGTGGCAGGATTTTTCGGACGTGAGAAAGGATACCCAAGATAGGTAAATCAAAAAACTTTGCATATAATCAGCCATTAAATGAATACTATGAACAAAGTTCAAAGAATATGGCATAAAACAAATGATACTCAATCTCATTTGTTCGAATTGTGAACCTTACTCAACAATTATAATTCATAAAAATCGTCAGTACCCTTTTAAACATTTAGAAATGCCTCTGAAAATGACTCATTTCAATTGAATTCAGCTCTGTAATAGCATAGTACACGGTTTGAAACTGGTCGAGCGGAACTATGCAAATGTTTGCTCTTATCACATATGGCATAGTAAACGCTTTAACATCACATTATCTAACTAAATTATATATTCACATTCAAATACATGCTGCCCGTCCCGTTCCACAACGTGAAGTATGCTGTTTTCTCTCTGAATACCTTGGCGCTCCCTAATTCAGTCGACTTAAGTTCGACCTCTGTTCTCCCTCGTACGCCTGACCTTGTCCAAATTCTGGCCGCACGGTCGCTCCTCTGCAGACCAGACGTCTGCAATGTCGCTGGAAACCGCTCTCTTCGTGCTGCCGCTTTGAAAACCCACGTCCACTCTTCTTCTCACTCGACACCAGAATCCCCGTCCAGTCTTCCTTCTGAGCTACACTTGACTAGCAGCACGCCGACCCGTGTTACCAGTCTTTACGCGTAATTGCTAACGGCCTAGTTCGTCGTTCTTTTCAACACTTGGGGCTAGAATTGTTAAGTACACAGTTCTACAAACATCCTGCAATAATTCACGACTCTCGTTCTCGCGGCTACTGCTCTTCCTCGTGCTAATTCACTCAGTTCTAACGTAATATTCTACTGCTTCAAAAAAAATACTGTTCAACTTTTTAACTTCTCGTCGCTCTACAGCTCACTTTTGAAGAACTATATTCTTACTCGCACTCTCTCAACAAAATGTCTACTCTTTCTTTCTACACTTCCCTCGCTCTTGGCACACGTCCGAACACCTCGAAGACTTTTGCAAGAAGGGCTGAGTGGTCAGTTGCCCGGCCTCTGCTGGAGGTGTGTCATGACGTCACGACTGACCCCTCCGCGCTTGCTATGAACCGCAAGTCCGGCGGTCGAGCCGCGGGCCGCAGATACGAGGTCGCGCTGTTTCGTACCCTTAGTTCTGAGCATGGCTCAAACACCACAATATATATATATATATATATATATATATATATATATATATATATATATGTGTGTGTGTGTGTGTGTGTGTGTGTGTGTGCGCGTGTGTGTGTGTGTATCCTTTTAGAGAATAGATGCTGTTTCTATCTAGAGAACGGTTTACGATTATCAGTTTGTTCTGTGTGTTAAAGGTATATAATGTTAAATAGCATCCATTTAATTGGTCACCGTTTGTTCTTAAAATTATGTAGTGTAACATCGTTTCGTTAGGGATCATCCAAGAATCCTACAATTTAGTTTTAAAATGAGAAAGTTTCTTACTTCCTTTCCTAATTTACGTTTGAATTGTAAAACGATGTCTTTAAGAGTTGTGAATTAAAATTCAGAATTAGAAAATTAGAATTCAGAACACAGTGAATATATTTGTGTACGCCCATGCATTTTTTCATATACTATTCTATTTTTCCTATTGACGTTTGCTTGCATGCACTGGTAGATACAGGGGGCCATGGAGACCATGCCCTCACCCCAAAAAGGGCTAAAGTTATCGTATACCTTCCTTTATTTGGCCAAACTGTTTTAAATATTTGTTTTTAATTATGTAATTATTTAAACAAAAATATTATGTAGTATCATATCTACAGTACATAAATAATATACAATATAATAACAAATGTGTTTATTATTTATCAAAAATCTACGTTCCCCCCCCAAATAATCGACTGGATCCGCCCCTGCTTGCATAATGCTTTTAGAAGCCAAATGATTGTTGAGTGGTCATCTGCCATGATATTCATCCAAGTAAAAAATATTATGTTTCTGTCTTTAAATTTTTCGAATGGGGGCTACAGAAAGTCTCAATAAATAAAAAACCTCAAGCGAACTATACACCAAAGCTGTGGAGTCGTCAATGCTTTGTACACATAACCTTGTGTGTATATATATATATATATATATATATATATATATATATATATATATATATTGTAATATAAGCGATCAAGTCGCCTAAACTAGCCCGACTAGGGACCAGCCGAATGTAATACCAGCGGGGGAGGGCGCCAGGTTCAGCTCCTGAAATGTAACTGAATGGAAGAGATGGGAGGTCAGGAATGAACACAGAGTCATTTGTAACGAATACCAGTTTATTTCTGGCACCAAAAGCTACCAGGGAAATTACAATGTCGCAATGGGCGACGCAAGTTTTTTACTAAAATTACTCTGTGAATTAATTACAAGTGGTTAATTCTGCTGGGCCTGAGCGCGGCCACTTGCAGTTTTTCGCTGTTATAATTGTTCAGTGAGACGGCATCGTCTCATAGTTATCACCAATGGCTGCTGGTCTTCGTGAGCGGGCCGAGGCGGCAGCCTCAAAGCAGAGGCGGCGGCGGCTCCGGGTTGCTGATCTTCTGCGGCGCGTCTTCTCTCGCTCAGGTAGCGGCGATTCCAGGTTGTCAGCTCCAGCAGGCTCAGAGGGGGCGAGTGGCCACGGGCGTTGACGTTGCGGAAAGGGCTGTCACTTAGCCCGGGACGAGAGGCGGCAAGGCTGGCGGGCCGAAGCGAAAACGGCGCGGGATCCGGTAGTTTCCCGCCCGAGTTTTCTCCGCAACAATTTACGAGTTGCGTCCTGACTAATTCGGCTGTGGGAAAGTCTTTTCCCAAACTCGCATCCCGATCGTGAATGACTGGATAACTTTTAGAAGTGAAGTTCTCATGTAACGAAAATTTCGAAGTTCCACGAAGAAATTTTACAAGTCGAGACTGTCGAAGGAATTTACAAGTGAAGTTCGCCGGAAAATCTTAGAAGTAGTCTCTTCAAACAAATCTAAGAAGAAGTCTCGTTTCGAGGAAATTTTTAGAAGTGTTCCTCCGAAGAAATTTTAAAAAAGTGTCCCATTCCTACTCTGCATCGCGTTTATAAAAGAAGTTCCTTTCCCCTTCCCAAATTGTTCCTGGCACCAAATTTCTCCCTTCCCTCATGGCGAAGCTTCCCATTGGCCGAGGGTGGCTGCGTCGTAGGATTCTGATTAACCAATCTCGTGTCGATTTCTCTGTATTTTTCCGTAAATGTTCTCTGTCTGTCGCTGGCTTCGCTCTCTCACTCGCTTCCCTTTGTCAGTTACTCCGGGAGCTGATCGCATCTGTCTGGACACGTGCGCGCGTAAAAGCGCATTTCACGGATTCCCGATTCCCGGATCGTCATGGGCTAATCGACACCCTACTGTATTTAGAGAGAAACAACTCCCGCGGGACTTCTGGTGCCCGTCGCGTGCCCCGACGCGTGCCAGAACGAATGTGAGGAGTTAGCATTGTCCGAGAAGGGATCAGTTTGATGGCCAAGAAAGGTTTCGCTCACGACGCGTCGTAAATGTGTCTTCCTCGCCTAATTGACACCCGGCCCAACTCCATCGGGGCTGGCGTTCCCTGGTCGAGCGGCGGCAGAAAGAACGCGAGGGTGGCGCTTTGTTCGGTCGGTCTCCCGCCTGGGCCTTTATGTCTGTTTATGAGGGGCAATAAACCAGTTGCCTCTGGAAAGAAGACCTGTGCGCGGTCGGGGGGTGGGCCTCCCTGTCTAGCGAAGGGAACCGTCGCGGTGGAGGCCGCGTCCCTTTGACCCACTTCTTTCTCGACGCGAGCTATTTCCAGCTGTAGGAATTACTTTGTTATTGGCGATGCCATAATAAAATTATATTAATTAATTGGTGACGCCACAATATATATCAATGTAATGATAACTTTGCGTCGATATATCGAGTAGTACATCCCTGTAACTCTCCAGGCGAACAGCCAGTCTGAGTTGCAATACATTACAGTACTGACCTGCTGTGTGACACTGATTTGTTGATTATTAATAAAGCTTTAAGTCTCAGATGTAAAACGTTACATAGTGTCATGTGTTTTGGGTTTTGCCGATCGAATGAAAGAAAAATTGGCAAAATAAGGAAATGGCCCACGTAGAAGAAAACGTGCAAGATCAGAAGTTAGCTCGTTGCATAAACATTTAGCAACCGAAACCGTTGGTATTTGGTAGAAATATGGCACAGGAATGGAAAACTTGGAAAGTGTCGTAGAAATTGATACTCAAAAGCAATACTGTTTAATAAAGAACCGCCTGAAAGTCCAAATCGCCACATTTACGACAACAATAGGTTATGAACATGTAGGCTTCCGCAACTCGAGTTCATGACTTCTAGGTTGTCCGGGTGACGCCGCGTCGGTAGCCTAGAAGTCAAAAGTTATGAAGTCGACGAGATATTTTATTCGTTTATCCTCACTCAACATATAACCATGCAGGTAATTATGGAAAAATGCCAAATTATTATTTGGTGTCAAAAGTAAATAAAACATATAAAGTATACGTTTTCCAAAAAATGGTACAAGAAGCAGACGGAAACTTTGTACAGTTTTTGATTCGAATAGCGACACAAGCAAGAAAATGCAATTTCGGTGGACTAGAAAAAGAATGCTAGAAGACAAAATTATTGGCGACATAAAAGCTGATAGATTACGTGAAAGATTACTAGGCACTACAGACCTAACATATCATAAAACGGTAGAAATGTGTTAAGCAATTGAATTGGCTCACAAACAAGCCAGTGACATGAGTAAAAACAACGAGTCTCGTTGTCAGCCGTGGTGAAGAAAAAGAAACAAATAACAAAGAACAATAGTGACCATTTCGATTGCAAACGGTATGCTTCGAACCACGCAAAACAATCTTGTCCAGCATAGAACAGGGAATGCAACACATGTAGAAAGTTGGAACATTTTGAAGTTGGTTGCACGACCAAAAAGGAGATACATGTGGGACCCAACTTGAAAGACATGGAAACAAGCTCTCAATTGTCGAGCGGTAGTGAGACGATGTACATTAGAAGTATCGCAGTACCATCAAAAGAGGAACTAAACGGAATTAATAAAAGTGACAAACGAAGCATTTTATGCTAAGTTAGACAGCGGCGCTCAATGCAATTTGTTGCACGTTATTTAAATACCTGAAGTTACTGGTGAAATAAAACAATCCGAAGTCAAAAAGCTAGTAACATTCAGGAAACACAAGCTGAGTGTTATCGGTGAACTGAAGTTAAAATGTAAGATCACGGAGCTAAAATTCTTGATTGTGAAGGAAAAAGTTCAACCAATAATAGAAAAGAAGACTTGTAAAGACGAAAAGCTGATAGTTATGATGCAGAACGTCAAGATCAATCCAAAATTAGACGATAAGCAGATTTTTAACGGTTTGGGATGTTTTAAAGGCTATAAATATGACATCAACCTCCTTGAAAACCCAAGCTTTGAGATCATCTCAGCTAGAACGATTACATTAGCCATAAAACAAGCAGTGAGATAGGAACTCGACAAAATTGTTAAAACGGACGTCATTCAACGAGTCACAAAGCGAACAGCAGCAGTATCTCCTCTAGTGATCATCGAAAAAGGGACACAATGCGCCTGTGTATCGACTCTACTGACGAGAACAGAAATATTAAGAGAAGATACTTTCCATTAAACACAATTGAAGCCATCTAGCCTGTAGAAAGTACTTCACACATCCGGGCGGCATTCGAGCTTTTTGGCAAATAAGGGTCACCGAGAGAGCGCAAGCGTGAATTGGGGCCACGTCTTGTCAGACAAAGGACTTGAAATTGATGTGCCAAAGGCCAAGCGATAAAGAAGCTCAAAGTACCGAAGCATGGTGAAAAACTTCAGAGTCTGTTGGGCATGATGAATTACTTGGGAAAATTCTTTCATATCTATCACAATTGACAGCTCCACTACGCATCTTATTGAAGAATGATTTTGCATGGATTTGGAGCCCTGAACAAGACCATGCGTTCAAAGGAATAAAAGAAGCACTGTCTAGCACACCCGTCTTGAGGTACTATAATGTCAAGGAAGATGTGATATTATCGGTCGACGCGTCATCGAAAGCAATAGGAGCAATTTTGATGCAAAAAGGACAACCGGTAGCATATGCTACTAAATCATTAAACATCACTGAACAAGATTATCTACAGATTGTTAAAGAAGCATTTGCAATTCGCAACGGCTGCAAAAAATTTCCCGACTACGTTTGGGGTAAGATATTAACAGTTAAAACTGACAATAAGCCTTTAGAAACAATTTGGAACAAACACTCGTGATTGCACCACCGAGTCTGCGAAGAATTTTACCAGATCTCAAGGAGTACACCCCTAACATATAATACACGAAGGGAAGCGAATTGAAAATTGCTGATACACACAGCAGAGATTTTTGAAGATCCGTATGAAGATGATGAGGAGGAACTTCAGGTTCCAACGGTTTTATCAATGTCTGAAAGCGTCACTGAAGATTTCAGAAGAGCGACACTCCAAGATCCAACTTGCCAAGCACTCATAAAGATAATGAACAAAGGATGGCCTAAGTACCCTAGATCTTGAGAACTTTCTTCATCTTTCAAGACGAATCATCACATTGTGACAGGCTTATTTTCAAAAGAGATCGCGTGTTCGTCCCCGAAGGTGCAAGACCCAGAGTTCTGAGAGCAATTCACAAAGGACATCCAGACATACAAGCAACACTTAGAAGATCAAGACAATTTGTATTTTGGGAAAGTCTAACATAATGTTATCAGATTAGTAGAATCCTGCAAAACCTACCAATACACACAGCGCAAACCGAACAAGGAAACAATCACATGAAGAAAATACCCAAATTACCCTTTGAAATAGTATCATCAGATGTGTTTTTCTACAAGAGCAACAGATATCTTGTTCCTGCAGATAGCTACAGCGGAGAATATGAAGTACAGAAAATGACCAGGACAACAGCACCAGAAAGGATTAGTCAATTTAAAATTTGATTTGCGGCCCATGGAGTTCCACAAGAATTTCATTCTGACAATGCTGTGTATTTATCCAGAGAATTTGCAAAATTCGCGAGAGCATGGAACTTCAAGTTTGTTACATCCAGCCCTCATTTTGCAAGGTCAAATTAGCTGAATAGTACGTGGCAAAACGACTCGAGATCAAGAAATTGGCACACTATCTTCACGATTATTTGGAAGGAATACGAGAACTTCAATACCATCTTCAGCTTAAACTACAAACCGACGTACCACTGAAGCTTGAGAAAAAGCGATCACAACAGTTTTGAAGTGACGAGAAAATCTTGATTAAAATCACAGACAACAAATGGTATACTGGCAAAATATTACATACAGTTGCTGATAATTCTTATACGATTCAGAAAGATGATGGAACTACTATGCGACGAAACACCAGTTTCATCAACTTGATAGAGATTGAAGTTACCAAACCACAGTTACCACAGTTACCAAACACCAATTGCAACGAACTTCTAGTTGGAACCACATCGAGGTAGAGATGGAGGAACACAGTCTACAATTCAATATCCAACAGCAGATGTGCCCGGAAGATCACCCTTCACAAATCCAGAGGATCTCAACAAAGAAAAAAGTTCGGTTACATCAATCTTAGTACAGAACAATGCAACGAAACAATCTTCTTTAGATTCATTCAAATACACATCAAGATACGGCAGAACTGTAAAACCAGTTGTTCAATTAAAGTTGTGAATATCAGTCTCTATTAAAAACTAATTGATCGTGAAAACATATTAGTTCATGTTTGTCTAACATTAATACTTTAAATGTAGACAAAGTTCTTTAAAAAATAAAGTCTGTTCTATTGGATTCACAATTTTAATGTAAAAAATAAAAGATCAATAGATCAATTTTTATTTTGAGAAGGGAGGTGTAACGATAAACTTGTATCGATATAACGATGTAATGATAACCTTGTATCGATATTATTGGATTGTTTGAATTTACGTGCTTCGAGTGCTGGCGCCATCTGTATCATTCAACGAGAACTCTCGCGCCCCATGTTGGTAGCTCTTTGTCAGTGTGTTGGTATTTGTACGTGCGCGAGTGAACAGGCCCTCCGTTCTCTCCGTTCTTTTGTATTGGAAACAGTTAAATAAATAGTCTTTTGAACAAAATACTCGTTTTATTCAAAAGGTTATGGGCCCAGTGAACGCTTGAAGTGGAAAAACAAGACTATTTGTGACCAATCGTAATCTGTGAGTCGGATTTCGAATTGCCAAGGACCTAACCTCGAAGTTGGCTGTGGAAGCGTGTTTGTTTCGCTTGTGCGCGCATTCGTTGTGTGACTCGCGCAGTTTATCGAGGAGGCTTTAACCGTTTGGAGGGCTCGCCACGTGCATATAAGTGTCGATTGCAATCTGTGAGTCAGATTTCTAATCGCGAAGGTCCTAACCCCGAATTTAGTGGTGGAAACGTGTTCGTTTCTTGTTCAAGTTCGTGTTCATCTCGCTAGAAGTCGCGTTCGTCGCATGTGTGGCAATTGAGTGACGTCACAATGGCTGAGAGATTAGACATGAATAGCCTGAGTAAGTTTGATGGCAGTAATTACAATCAATGGCGATTCCAAATGAACTGTGCACTTCGGGCAAAAGGACTCTACGAAATCGTCCATGGAACTGAACTGAAACCGGAAAATAACAATGAGACGCAGAAGGCATGGATTAAAAATGACGCAACGGCAATGTTTATCTTGACATCTGCGTTAGACTACGCGCAGATAACCTTGATTGAGAATTGTGAGTCATCTCATCAAATAATTGATAAGCTTGATTCGATCTATTTGCAACGATCTGAGTCGAGCAAAATGATTGCACATGAACGATTTCACCAATATCGAATGAAAGATAGTGACAGCGTTGCTCAACACATTGCGAATGTCGAAAACTTAGCGAAGAAATTAAAGGATATTGGCGAGACTGTAAGCGATGCGGCGATGACAAAAATAATCAGCACGTTGCCGAAGAAATTTTTGAATTTTCGACAGGCGTGGCTATCAGTTAGCGAAGACAGGCAAACGCTGAGAAATCTGACGTCTAGGTTAGTTGACGAAGAAGCAAACCTGTCTTGGGTTGAGCAAATGGAAACTGCATTCACGGTCTCATCGGGCAAAAATCAATCGACGAAATCAAAGAGGTCGACGAAGCAGAGAGAGCCGTCATCAAGTGGATCGAGTAAGCAGAAATCAGTCGATCAAAACCAGGAGGTGAAACAAAACATCAAATGCTATCAGTTCGGGAAAAGGGGCCACATCTCCCGGTTCTGCAGGAACAAGCCTAAGCATAAGTCATCACATCGCGACAAGGAGTATACTTCATTAAACGTGGAATTTCCTGAAGGTGTCAACATGGAAAATACGTGGATCATGGACAGCGGAGCATCTGCCCACATGTCGTACAGGGCCGAACTATTCTCAAACATGTCTGCTGTTTCTGAAGGGACTACAGTCGTAATTGGAAACAACGTGTCATTGGAAAAGGAGACATCGAGATCGAGAAAAATATTAAAGGTGAGTGGTACAAGTCAGTTATCACGAACGTCCTATTTGTTCCTGACCTGAGAAGAAACCTGTTCTCTGAAGCTGTCGCGACCAAGAAGGGTTGGTCAATAATGAAGGAAGGAAAAAAGGCAGAGATTCTACATGGCTCAAAACTCATTGCGAGTGCGATTCTCGATGACAACAATAATTATTGTATGTTGTTTAGAAATATTTCAGTTCATCAGGCTCAACAAGTTACAGAGAATAGCTTGAAGGCGTGGCATGACAGACTTGGCCATGTAAACTTTACGCGGGTTCGAGAAATGATCAAGAGTGGTGTGATATCCGGGATCACACTGAGTGACGAGGATGAGATTCTCTGTGAATCTTGTTTGTATGGCAAGCAATATCGTTTTCACCATGCGTCCAGAGAAATCCGAGAGGAGGAAGTTGGGGAACGAGTGTTCTCCGATGTGTGCGGCCCTATTGCGACTGAATCTTCCGGAGGTGCCAGGTACTTCGTTCTATTCAAGGATAGCGCAACATCCTACCTCGTCGTCAGGACCATGAAGCACAAATCTGATGTTCTGACTCGTCTCAAGGAATATGTGCGGATGGTTGAGAAGCAACAAGGCCGTAAGGTCAAGGTTTTGCACTGTGACAACGGTCGAGAATACCTAAATGAAAGTCTGCAGGAATATCTGAAGAGAGAAGGCATAATCCTAGAAAACACTTCGCCTTATACCCCACAACAGAACGGTCGCATTGAGAGGGATATGCGCACGGTCATGGAGGTGCCAGGTCCATGATGCACGCAATGAATACGCCAAAGTACCTCTGGGGCGAGGCGGTTAACACGGCAGTGTACATTCTCAACCGGACTCCAACAAGCGAAAAGAGAAGTACGACGCCGTATGAAGCTTTCATGGGTAGGAAGCCATCATTATCGCATTTAAAAAAGTTTGGTTGCACTGCATTTACGCACGTCCCCGACTGTCAAAGAACTAAGTTGGATGACAAATCTAGCAAACTCATGTTTGTCGGGTATGATGGAAATTCTGACAATTATCGACTGTTTGACCCGACAACAAAAAAGGTAAAAGTTTCGAGAAACGTGATTTTCGATGAACACACTACGATCGATACCGAGAAGAAGACTGTCCAGATCAGCATTGCGCAAATGGAAAATGGAGACGACGACGCTGAAGAATATCCTGGAGGTCGAAACCAAATCGTCGATCTAGGTGGAGCATCCAAGTTAGCAGCTCCGGAGGCGCAGCGGCCGGCAATGAGAAATCCCGCAGTAAATGAAACCGAACCTCGACAGGATCTGGATGGAGAACAGTTCGACGCAAACCCGAGGAACGTCGAAGCTCTTCAAGAGGATGAAGGGACAGTCATCGACAACGCCAGGGACTACAATCTGAGGAAGCGAGAAAAATTGCAACGCCCAGGAAGATACACAGCGAATTTCGCTATGGTGAATGTACCGCTGACTTACAAGGAGGCCATGGAAGGCAGTGAGTCAAGAGAGTGGTCAAAGGCGATCGCAGAGGATCTCAGTGCCCTGAAAAGGAACGACACATGGCAACTCGTGAAGCGAACTGGTAGCATGAAGGTCATCGGGTCGAAGTGGGTTTTCTCTCTTAAAGATCAAACATCGAACAAACCAAAGTTCAAGGCCAGACTATGTGCCAAGGGATTTTCCCAGGAGAAAGGAGTTGACTACGACGAGATCTTTTCGCCTACTACTAGGTATGATTCGATAAGAATTTTATTGGCTACAGCAGTGAAGAATAATTACAAGATGTTACAGTTCGATGTACGCACAGCATTCTTATATGGAGACCTACACGAGACAATTTACATGGATCCACCAGAGGGTGCTAATATAAGTGACGGTCAGGTATGCAGACTACAAAAATCACTGTACGGGTTAAAGCAGGCATCGCGGTGCTGGAACGAAAAGTTTAACCAGTTCATGCTTGACCAAGGATTCCGACGAGGAGAAGCAGACAAGTGTGTTTACAGGAAGAGTTGTTCAAAATCGACGATAATTCTGATTCTCTACGTCGATGACGGACTAGTCATGTCCTCAGATGAAGCATCGCTCTACAGTTTCTTGGATGAGTTGGTGAAGCAGTTCGAGATCACGGTCATGGAACCCGGACATTTTGTCGGGATGGAGATATTGGACGAGACCGATGAGGGTAATAATCGTCGTATACTTATTCACCAATCTAGTTATATTCGCAGGATGATCGAGAAGTTTCACATGCAAGATGCAGCTCCGGTTGGTACACCAGCAGATCCGCACGTGAGACTGAAGAAACCAGACTACGATGATCATAGCGAAGATTCCTATCCGTATCGGGAGGCTGTGGGATCATTGATGTTTGCAGCGATCGTGACACGACCAGATATAATGTTCGCTACGAGTCAAATTAGCAGGTACACTTCAAATAATGACCAGACTCACTGGAATGCAGTCAAACGTATTCTAAAATATTTAAAGGGCACTATAAATTTTGGCATAGAGTACCGTAGAAATTCAGAGATGCTAGTGGTCACAGGGTACTCTGACTCAGATTTTGGAAACGATTTAGACACCCGTCGCTCCATGTCGGGTTATGTATTCCTTCTGTCAAATGGGGCAGTCACTTGGTCCATTCAAATCCAGAAGGCTGTGACATTATCGACGACGGAAGCGGAGTACGTTGCTGCCTCAGAAGCAACTAAAGTGACCTGAATTCGTCAGTTTCTTGATGACATTGGGGAACCAGTCCAGGAACCAACAAACCTGAAGATGGACAACCAGGGAGCGCTTTGTCTTGTGAAAAATCCAGTCTTCCATAGACGGACAAAGCATGTGGACATCAAGTATCATTATATCCGTGAGAAGCTTGAAGAGGGGACTATCAGTGTTAGTTTTGTGCCGTCAGATCTAGAACTAGCCGACGTCTTCACCAAGCCTACTCCTCGAGATCATTTCCATAAACTTATTTTAACTTGGGAATGAGAAAGTGTTAATTTTTTATTTTATGAGATTTAAGCACTCAATTGGATGGAGTATTGGATTGTTTGAATTTACGTGCTTCGAGTGCTGGCGCCATCTGTATCATTCAACGAGAACTCTCGCGCCCCATGTTGGTAGCTCTTTGTCAGTGTGTTGGTATTTGTACGTGCGCGAGTGAACAGGCCCTCCGTTCTCTCCGTTCTTTTGTATTGGAAACAGTTAAATAAATAGTCTTTTGAACAAAATACTCGTTTTATTCAAAAGATATATCGAGTAGTAGATCCCTGTAATCCGAGGCGAACAGGCAGTCTGAGTTGCGATACTGACCGGCTGTATGAAAGTGATTTGTTGATTATTAATAATGCTTTTAAGACTGAGTTGTAACACGTTACATGCAAAAAACATTTTAATAAATTTTCAAAACAAGGAGGTAAGAAAAGAATGTTTTTAAATTAAAATATATACAACATGTCTTCCTTGATGTTATATTTCTCCTTTTTTCATTTAAAAAACTCCCATTCTTATTTTCAAAGTCTACAAAATTAGTTCATAAACAATAATTTCTGCAATACGATAAGATTTATTGAATAGGCAGGTAGTTTATAGTTACTTATTGTTACGTTATTTAAGATGTTGTGCATAGGAAAATTCACACATATTACGGAAAGAACGTGGAAAGCATTGGAACTTTGTGACCGGAGTAGGACCCCTGCCCTGCAGGCTTGCAGTGTTGCCGAATCGAATGTCATGGTCTTTAGTAAAGGATGGCCGTGCTCTTGCGCATCGTATTCGACTTCAGCCAATGAGCTTCAGGCACCAGTGTGCGTCACAATATTAGCGGGAATTTTAAATGCAGCCAGTTACCAAAGCAATCATAGAATAGTCTTGATTACTCATAGACAGATATATGAAGAATATTTATTAATAATACTACTTTCATTTCACACCGTCATCACGTTCACTTCACGCTCTCCATGTATCATGGCGGTCTGTGACTGATCTGGCTTTTCAATTGAAGTACCTGTGTTGCGGTCACGTGTTTTGTGACGCAAACTGGTGCCGCGCAGAACGAGTAAAAATCGGTGCGCCAGAATAACTCACCCATGTATATTCACTATAAGGTCAGTTACCGGATGCCGCGAACTAATAGTTAAAATACGATATATGTGTCGATTTATTTTAGTACGTCGAAATTATTCTTCGTTAGACGTTTTTCTCAGCTTATAATGGTTTTAAAATTTGTTTTGTTTTGTGTAAGTACACTTTATTGCACTGAGGTGTTCTTTTTCTCTAAAATAAAGTTGTATTTTCACTATAACCAAGTTATGCGCGAAAGTAGACTGGGTCAGTAAGCTTTTTTAGATCCCTTACTTTTCCCAGAAATCAGGAAAGTAAAATTATAGTACCAAAGTGGACAAAGGTAGGATTCTGCTTTGAAGCGAGATAAGTTAAATGATTTTTTCAAGTCAATAGTAGCTACTGACAAGCTACTGAATAGTAGCTACTGACAACCATCATCTTCATTCGCATTTCTAACTTCCTGTCATTCTCAGATGTTTCACGTGCAAACGTGCACATTTTTGCAATAATATAGACAACCCACTAAAAAGGACATTGCTCCCACCTTAAATAAGTTGTCATTTACTTGTATTACCTGATCATGTTGAACAAACACAGCATCATAAAATGTATAAACCACTAAAATTTTGTAAATTCTCAAGATAATTGTGCAAAAACTACGCCATCTCCAAGACTTTATTTGTGTAAAAACTAAGACAAAATATTAGTTTGTAGCTCACCAAAACAACTGTTTACTTCTGCCACAAGGTTATAATGTCAAATGTGTTAATTGTATGGCAAGAAATAGTTTCAAATGCTCATTAAAACTAGTAAGCAAAAGATACTGAAAATAAGTTTGATAAAAAATGTAAACATTAATATCATAAGGGATAACACAAGTATTATTTTAAACGCGAGCCATTAATATTGAAATTCAACCATCGAAAGTTGAATTCAACAAAGAAAACACCAAATATTCTTTTAAAAATATGATGATAAAAAAGTAATATTATTTATATTTTTGAATAACTATATATTTATTATAATTAATACAGTGACAAATTAATACGTTAAATTATATCAAATTTCGGTTAAAATAGTGTTAAAAGTTTCTACACTCTGTAAAAAATTACGAACATTTGAGGGACAGTTTTTAATGAACATTCTGGATATTTTCGAACAACTAATATAGTTTAATGTAGGTAATATTCTCTCCATGACAATAATTAATATAATTTTCGAAAATTGATATTTAAAAGGCGGACAGGTGACAAAATATACGGGAGGAGTCACTCGAGTAGCACAAGGACCCAAAATTCGTTGGCACTTCTCATATCCGATGAAAGGGCACACGGATTCAAATGATTCATACATTTCATTTATATAAAGTAGCACCTTAGCATCATTGCTACGGTCAAGATAATATTTACTTGAAACTATTTATAGAATGAAAGGATAATGACTTGACATATGTGATAGAACCGTACTTCTTTAAATCAATATTGTAAACGAGATTCGCGGGCTAAACAAACCGTAAGAACACAAGTATCATTGTAAATAACAAATGTGATAAGTATCACAAACCTGGGCAACTGCATAATGCAGCCCAAAACTTACTAATTCTGCAGGAAACAGTTACGCACAAACCAGAGCTTGCCACCCAACACTTTCCCGCCAAACGTTACATGTCTATTGGTCGTGAGACATGCCTACCATAGTGTGCATTGTATTGTCGCCAATCATGTGAGGGCAGCACTCAGACGGCGCACAAGATCATTAATAATTTTGGTTACGCAGGTTACGAGGAAAGAGTAGATTGCGTAGTTCCTTTTCCCTGCCTGTGAGGGCAGTACTAACGCTCTCTGTCGTGTCACTGTTGTTTGCTGAGGACAACCTGTCAGGTACTGCTGAAATCAGGTTCCACCGTTTCAATTGGAAACATTTTCGCCCTTTGGTGCAATGGCAAGCAGAAAAGTTGAAGAAGCTCTTGATCATGTAAAAGCAGCTGAAAAAAGGTAAATGAAATTCGATCTGATGTGATAGTTTGTTGAAAATGTTAGTAAATAAATTGTAATTACATTATATTTTGGTTATATAGTACTTAGTGGCATAATTTGTTCATTGCATTTGAAGAGTGGATGTTATAATGTTAACAGCTTTCAAAGAGCAACAAATTGAAATCGTGATGTACTACCATATCATAATTTTAATGTAATATGATCACATTGGAGAATGATGACAGTGTAATGCAAGTTATGACATTGTGACAAGTGTGAATATATTGTTGGTTGATCAGTCTTGGATTTTGTTTTTTATACTTTCCTGTTTAATTATGATGTCAACTGTATACTAATCATAAATTTTGCAACACAAACTATAATGTTTTCACTGTTACAGTATGTTTTTAATATTTTAATGACAGCTTTGCTCACTTTTAGATAGGAAAATCCACTTTAAAACCAGTTTTAAAGTAATGTTGTTTAATGAGTAAATGAAGAGGTGTTCAACTTCATAAATTTGTGAAGATGGTGTTGCGTTATCCAGAGGGTTTTAAGATTTGCATTTTAAATTTAATGTGTGTGTAATCTCAGGTGTTGAAGTTTACCTATATTTCATGTTTTAATGTTCCCTATTATATTATAATTTTCAGCCTAAAAACAACTTTTCTGAAATGGAGACCTGATAATGAAGCAGCAGCTGATGAATATCAGAAAGCAGGTATATTATCAATTCTTTATCCTTCATTAATATGTGCCTATTTCAATCTGTGGGAATTATTTCAAATTCTGAAATTTTAATGTTAGAGAATAATTAAATTAAAGTTTATTCATAATTTTAACTATGTAATAATTATCTTACTATGTTTCATTCTTTGCATAAGTCCTGGATACATAATGCACACAATTGTGTGAGGACAACTTGGAAAATAAGTTTCTCCACATTTTGTAGGGATAACAATAAAGAATGTTTTGCATATCAATATTAGAAAACTATGTCCTCCTTAATAAGCCATTTTAATACTTACTCTATTGAGAATTATCAACAGTTGTTATAATTATATAATTTTTGTGAAATATTGAAATGGTGCTAAATATTAATTTTTATTCGTATCTATTTTTACATGTTTGCATTGCTAAATGTACTTATTTTCTGATTTCATGCATATTTTAAAAAGTGTCATCACTTTGCCGGATTGGTATTTCATTACTTGTTAGTCTTAATTGGATTTTAGTGTAATGCAATATTTGATGTGATGTCTTTTGTCCTAACTCCCATTCGCATATGCAAAGATATTAACTGGCTGGGTCTTTCATCCACAACCACATTTACAGTACAAATTAATTTGTATGGTATTCTTCGGTTCCCTCAGAAGACTGCAGAGTGGGAAATCACAAGTGAAAAAGAAAAGATGTTTCTCACAACTACCAAACCAAAAGTCTCTTACATACAAAATATAAGAATAGTAATATGATAACTGCCATCCAAATGAATGTAAACTCATGGTGTCCATGGGTAGGATTCGTGTAGATACTTACCTCAAACAGAGTATGAGTCATGAAACATCTTTGTGGGGCAGCACATGACTCCCCTCTATTGAAACAGGGACACAGAACCTTCTGTCCTTGGTCCCCTTTGTTCTCTTGCCCTTGCTTAGAAAACATCATTGCGTTAAGAACGCATTAATGGGGCACCTCGGAAGTGACTGTCTACCTATGTGCCTGTCATATGTTTAAAGTGGACCTTCTCCTCCAGATGTTCATGAAAACAACTCCTTGCATGCTCCAATGACTGATTAAGGCATTGTTTTATAAAACCTGAAATTGCAATCGGTATAATCATTACGCAATATACAGATTCTAAATAATCCAATATAATTTAATTATTAGATAAAATTATACTTTTAATGCACTTGTCAAAAACAATGGTTATTACACATTCTCCCTTTTCAAAAATGATACACCATGAAGATTACGTTTCTTAGTAACTGTACCCTCTCAGCAAGTTCTGACTGTTCATAAATTCCAACATTCCAGTGGACTCCATTTGTCCAAAACCACATTCTCATTTGCAACAGCAACAAATAATTATATTAAATATCATCACAACTGATTATAACCATATTGCACCATGGTACCAAATTAAAGAAATTAGGTTTTCATGTAAGATTTTAATGAGTCCATTTATTTCTAATATTTTGTATTTTGCCATCTTGAAATTATCTGCAGAGGTTTATCATAGTCTAATTTAATATTAGTTTGTTCTTTGACTCTTCAAGGAACGAGATATCTGTAAATATCTGTAAACACTCAATGTAGCAATCATATTAATCACATGTTAGTATTAACATCTTGCTAAAAACAAAATTCACATACAATACATGTATGTTATTCTACAACACTGCCAAAAACCCTAGGGTAAGTCGTAAGCAGAATTTTCTTCACAATTAATATTCGTCGATCGATATGAATGATGTATTGCAGTTCCTTGAATTTGAAATGTATAGTTTGATTATTGGGGGTACTTTACATTGTGCAACATTTTCTCCAAAAATGTCTCCGGTTTTTAAATTTTTCTTCTTCTAATGAGCAAAAGGTGCTTTAAGAAATGGTGTAGGCAGAGGATTATCGAGCTATTCAGGCGCACATGGCAAGCACAGAATTGAAGCCCCTGTCAGGGTATTTCACATTGGTTTTTTTGTTGTTGTTGATTTTTAAGGTCCCATCAACAGCTAGGTTATTAGCAACCACTATAGATTAAAGACATGGTTAATAGTATAATGTGATATGGTGATGACGAAGGGTGAAAGGACAAACATAAATATAACCATGCCCGAGGTGGGACTTGTAACTGTGATCCATCATTCTGAGAGCAGCACCACTGCCTTAACGATCTTGGACATCCGGACCTCTTCTTGTTGTTTGTTGTAGCAGTTGTACTCTACATAGCGCCTTTTGTTAGTGGATCCCATGGCACGTGCCATGTCTGCCATACCATAGTTACGCCTCTGGCCGCATAGGCCGCAAATCATGACTTTGAAATTTTGAAAATTGGAGAAGTTAAATTTTTTTTTCGCGTCTTCCTATATCTGCAATATTGAAGATAGACTACTTTAATGAAGCCTGTTTATCATCCATCTGTTTAAGGTCATGTACAGTTTTTGGGGAAATATGAGTCATTTTTGCATGAAACATTGCTGAATTTTATACAATAATTTTCTCAAAAAGTCTCAAATTTTTCATTTGTTGCAAAGACCAGCGAAGAAAGTGGTGGTCTTCAGATTTTTAGCCACCTGTCTGTATTTCCAGAAATTGCAAAAAATTTGAAATAGCAACTTTGAATTTCTCGCAGTCATTTGATGATTGTCAGTTTGGAAAATGGTACATTGAAATTCCTAGGATTATCGTTTTTGCTGTTTGAATAATGAGGGATTATTTATTTAACGTTATTACAATTTCTTTACTGTCAATAAAACGGGATATATAACTATATTCCATATGAGTCATTCCATGTCAAATTGCACACTCACAAAACCTCACTGTTTTTTAGCGACTTGAAAATTTTTTTGACGAGGTCTAGGGTTGCACAGAGGCGACACATATTTTTTTCTTTTTGTTCTAACCCCACCCCTATCAGAAATATTACCAATTATTTTTTTCCAAAAAATCATCCGCATGCTAATGTTTAAAATTTGTTTGCGTAAATACTGTTTTTGTGAGAAATATAAAATCACACCTAAATTTAATGTGAATTTAATCGGCTATGAAGGTCATATGTACATATAGCACATAGTACACGTGAAAGGATACTTCTATTTATTGCCCAGTGAAAGTGTATTGTAGTAGTCGTCTACTGCTGATTGGCATGTGCTTGTGGGGTGACACTTTAGCAGACGCAGCAAAACAGCACATAGACATTTCTATTGTATTTAATTTCTCAGAATCGTATCGAAATCCCACTTTCTAACTATCCAAACTTACGTAAAACTTTTTAAAAATTTCAATAGTATTTTTTTCAAATTTTTAAACTGTCAAGTTTTGGGAGAAATTAAAAAAACAAAAATAAAACGGGCCAAAAAATAATTTTCAAAAAATTCAATGAATTCAATATATACATCAAATACAAGAGTATCTTTTGTTCTTTAATGTTGCAAAATATTAAATTACGACTCAATTATGACAAGAGTTGAAAATGAACTTTAGCAATACAAGGATTTTTTTGAAAATTCAGAAAGTTAATATAATGGCAAAAAATAATATTCAGGAAAAAATGAAAAACACGTGTTTCATATTTTTGCTTATTCTCTTCACAGAAAGAAAAGTTTTGAAATCTAGGACATCAAGGTCAAATTTTCCTTAAATTTGTGCAATTTGATGTGGAGCGACCCATGTAGCTCTAGCACATTACTAGCAAAATACCTGGCGTTGCCCGTTTTCTTTCATATCCAATTCTTGTTTTAAAAAAATGTCTTCGTGACTCTATCTGTTTCTCTACCCCATCTCTATCTATCTATATATCTATCTATCTCTGTCCCTCTCTGTCTCTCTATATCTGTTTCTCTCCCTGTGTCTCGGTCTCCGTGTCCCTGTCTGTCTCTTCGTCTCTCTCTGTCTCTATCTTTTTCTGTCCCTGTATGTCTCTCTCTCTCTCTCTCTCTCTCTCTTATGCACGTTGCTATCCTCCGACTCACTCACTCACACTTTCTCTCTCTCTCTCTCTCTCTCTCTCTCTCTCTCTCTCTCTCTCTCTCTCTCACACACACACACACACACTCGCACGAATTGTCTTCCTTCTCTCGCCGTCTCTGTCCCTGTCTGTCTGACTCTGTCTATATGTCTCCATCTCTGTCCCTCTGCCTCTGTCCCTATTCCTCTGTCTCTGTTCCTGTTCCTCTGTTCCTGTTCCTCTGTCTCTGTTCCTGTTCCTCTGTCTCTGTTCCTGTTCCTCTGTCTCTGTTCCTGTTCCTCTGTCTCTGTTCCTGTTCCTCTGTCTCTGTTCCTGTTCCTCTGTCTCTGTTCCTGTTCCTCTGTCTCTGTTCCTGTTCCTCTGTCTCTGTTCCTGTTCCTCTGTCTCTGTTCCTGTTCCTCTGTCTCTGTTCCTGTTCCTCTGTCTCTGTCCCTGTTCCTCTGTCTCTGTTCCTGTTCCTCTGTCTCTGTTCCTGTTCCTCTGTCTCTGTTCCTGTTCCTCTGTCTCTGTTCCTGTTCCTCTGTCTCTGTTCCTGTTCCTCTGTCTCTGTTCCTGTTCCTCTGTCTCTGTTCCTGTTCCTCTGTCTCTGTTCCTGTTCCTCTGTCTCTGTTCCTGTTCCTTTGTCTCTGTTCCTGTTCCTCTGTCTCTGTTCCTGTTCCTCTGTCCCTGTCCCTGTTCCTCTGTCTGTGTCCCTGTTCCCCTGTCCCTGTCCCTCTGTCTCCGTCCCTGTCCCTTTGTACATTTGTTGATATCACATGTTTTTAAAATATTTTTTTCATAGTTTTTTTTAGTTCTTATTACTCTATCCTGAATTGCTGCTACAAAACCTTCAGTTTCTGGGTTCAAGTAAACATTGCTCAACCACTTTAGGGATGCATATTTGTCAATCGTAGGGCCTAACAGAGAGTTCGGAAATTTACAATGAAGCATTATTTGTTGCCAATTTTGTATTTCCTTCTTTAGAGTTGGTATTATAATATTCAGGTCTTGGTTGCTTAAATTAAATCTACCACTACTACATCACTTAATTTAATCCACTGTCAGCACTCACCACCTTCTGCATGAGGGATTCCTCAGGCTTAAGGACAGTGACCCTAATTTTTTGTTCTTGGATACTGCGAAGTTTAAAAATATTGATTAGCCCTCGACGACCTTCTCTTCTTGGTAAATACCAATGGAAAACAGAAGAGTTAGGGTGCAGACATCTGAATTTTGTAAGAAGCCCTCTAGTAAGTCTATCCAATGAATTTAGATTTGCATCAGACCATTTTGCTATACCAAAACTATATATCAGTACATCCCAGCTGTTGATGGCTGTTATTGTTTTCCCAGCTAGCTTCGTATTCATTATATTGGTTACCCTTTTCTTGTACTTCTCAGTGAACTCATGTTTAATCTCGCTGTGATCCAGTTTCATATTCTGTTGTATTCCAAGATATTTGTAAGCAGCCTCAGGTTGCAGTTCTGCTATGCCTTGGACATTTTTATCTAACTTTTCTGCTTCACCTTTCCGTATGCTCATGATGGTGCATTCATCCAAACTGAAGCTCGTACTAATATCTTGGCTGAAAATCTTGGTACCTAGTATCTATTAAGGAACAGGATTTTTTTATGTGTTCCATCATAAAGCTTCAGATCGTCCATAAATAAAAGATGATTTAATGTCTGATGAAGTAATTTTGTAGCCAATGGTGCTATTGTTTAACAACAGGATCGAACCCGGATATCTCCATTGCGAATTCAGCATGCTATGCACCAAGCCACTAATAAGATTCAAGGTTTTGAGATCATTGTCACTGTTATAATTTATATTTTCTGACATTGTAAATCTTCATTTAACCAAATTAAGAAGTAAATTTGTTTTTTTATTAAGTGTGGTTGCCCTTAGGGCAACCACACTTTAAATTATTTAAAAAAAGAGACTGGAGAATATGAAGTGTAAAAATGTGTATAAGTAAATGTGTAGAAGTGTAATAAGTATAAAAATGAGTATAAGAATGTGTAAAACATGTTCTGGTTTTTGAGATGGGCATTATATAACTTCGTATTTCCCTATTGTTTGAATATATTTCACTCATCGCTCACAGTGAGACCATGTTCCGATGTTGAATTACATATACACTAAAAAGTATGCAGTGCAACAATTGTGTCGTGTGTATTAAAGGAATTGGAATGTGATAATGTAGATAATATTCTTACGAAAGGAAATACATTTTACTTACAATTAACAAATTCACTTCTTTTACTTTAAAAAGGTTTGCTGATTATCACTGATTCTGGTATTAAAAAATTGTAGGTTTGCTTCAATGTAAGGCAGTCTTGTGTGAATGTATCCATGCTTTTTCTGTATAATGTTCTCCAGTTAAGTATATTCATGTTTGTTACATTTTTAGAAGTAAGAAATAAATGCTGTTCCTGACTATATAAATGCAGATATGCATCACATGCGCTTAATTTGTATTGGCTTGGACTTTCTGAAGTTATAGCTGAAGTGTTATTAGGGTAGAAATTGCAATATCATACAATTACATAACCCTTACAATTACATAACCCTCTCCAAAAATCCGAGAAAGAAGGTTCTGTTTAAGCTCCTTTAATTTCGTCATATAGACTACTGTTTCATAATTACTGCTACATAATTCTTACGACTTTAGTTTTTCATGAGTTATGATTTGTGACATTGATGGTTTCAATTACAGAAATAAAATTGAAGAACGTAGAGTTTATTTTTGGAGTCTTTAGAACAAAATTATATCAATCTGCTGAATGTTTTGTTGAGATTTCTCTGTTTTAAGATTTTTAAGTTGCTTTTAGTTTTAGGAGGTTGAATGTATGTTGATCTTGTTATATTGTGTTATACCATTGCAGTTGCAGTTATTATACAATTGTGTAACTTCTTTATGAGTACTTGCTTTATATGACATCATGAAATATGAATCTGATGTTTTTTTGAAATAATATTGCAAAGTTACTGCTAGCCAATGCTTATTGTAACTGAATATAAATCATGGTGTGCAGAAAAAGTAAAAGAAGAGATTATTAAATAAGCCTTTCATATTCGACAAAAGTGAAATTTTACAAGTAAGTTGACTTTTATTTGTCATTATTTTGTGAATCATACAGAATCAGTGACAGCATCTCTTTAGCAATTGTCATGTTTATCATCATTGAAAGTGGTAAGATTCTTATTAAATTGAAGTGTTTTTGCAGGTTGATGTTTCATCGAACACAAACAATATATAAGAAAAGAAGATCAAAAGAAGTTTTAGAGGAATCTCATGTTTACAGTGAAAGGAGGGTTCTGGAGGATAAATGTTTTTCATAATTTATATACCAAGTGATTCTTTAATTTGTTGACTCATTCATTTATTCTATGTTCTTTATACATGCATCATATACATATCATATGCGTAGAGATTCACAATCACATTATTACAAACATTCTCATTGAAGGCTCCACTCCACCCTCACATGTTCTTCGCCCTTTATTTCCTCACCTTCCCTTCCTCATTTACACATTCCCTGTTCACATCTCCATCTCTTATACATCCCTGCCTTTACATTTTAAACTTTTTGGGGAAACTGTCATACCTAGGGACACTGCATGTTTTCGAGAATTCTTTGAGAGAGATTGTTATTTTACTTGCATTGTTATTTGTGATTATTCAAGTAAACAATTTTACAGTGTGAGCTATTTCCATGATTTTATGAGAGTTTAATAGATTTGACAAGTGAACAGTAAAAATTTGTGTATTTCTCTTTCATCAATTTTGTAATAACTACTATTACTTTATGAAAATTGAAGTAGGTCTACACTTACTAGCATAGAATACAGTTAATTCAAGGTGTATACTTCTTTCCTACAGGTAACCTACAATTAACATTAGCCATGCTCATTCATGATTGCTGATTGTTGTACCTAGGGTCATTGACTGTTGATGTACCTAGGGATGTTTGTAGGTACATAAATGTAGTATTAAATTGAATTCAATTGGCTTCTGGTTATGCCATGAAACAAAGAAAACAACAAAAGGTCTCAACCACCAGCAGAAATAATTAATAGTGCAGTTTTGATTGCTGTTAAAGATCGTAATGTCAATTCATTGTTCAACAATAGTTACTTATAGAAAAGGACAAAATTGATAACTTTATTATGCAATATTTAAAAAATGCACATTTAATGATTCACTCATTCAAAATTGATGAAGGTTTTGCAAACATATGAAGTTGACACGGAGGTCATAAAAGTTAAGCTCCCTCACCAATCTGTGTTCAGTTGTTCTCATTTACAAACATTTCCTTTTCTATGCAGCAAACATTTACTTTTCAATGTTTCCTGTACAAGTTATAATCTAGGTTGAAGTCTATTCTGTTCAAGAAATGCTGCTTTTATATCCTGTGGTCCTTTTGTTGGTTTGTTTTTTAAGACTGATGTTTGAAAAAGAGTTATGAAATGTTTATTAGAAATATAGCTGCATTTTCTGCTTTGTGATATGGTGATGAAAGCATGAATAGGCCTACCATGTTCTTGTTCATTTAAAGAATTTGTAAAATTATGAGCTGAAAACCCTAAAAATTGGCCTTCAGTAAAAAGCCATACAATCATTAAACGTACAAAATGTTTGGGAAGAAGTTGGGTAAAAAGTCAGATTTCAACCAGTCTGTTTAAAATGAAACATTAATAATTAAACATAGTTTTCGGAACTAAATGATAATTTTACGTCATGTTGGGTGGGGTGGTAAAGAGTCTTCTTCTACTGCTTCTTCTCCTGCTTCTGCCTCTTCTACTTCTGCTTCTGCTTTTTCTTTTAGTTCCTTCAGAGCATAGGGCCTCTGCAAAAGATCTCCATCTTACTCGGTTTTCTGCTATAGGGATGATTTGTTTCCCTGTCATACCAGTCTCCTGGATCTCTCCTTCCACTGCCCTTCTCCATGTTCTCGGCCGAGCACTTCTATTCCCTTGTGGGTTCCAATATAGTGCTTCTCTCTCAATTGAATTTCAGGGTTTCCTTAAAGTATGCCTTATCCAGTTCCATTTTCTGCATTTTATTTGTATTGCTATTGATGTTTTATCAGCTTTCTTTAGCAGCTCATTTGTTATTACTTGTGGCCACCTAATGTTTAGGATGCTTTGTAGACCTTGGTTTATGAGTGGTAAAGAGTAAAACACTAAAATGTTTAATGTTTTAAAAAAATCAAAATTTACTTGTTAAAATCTTTTTAAGAGTATTTTTGTGGTAACTTGAATATAAGGAATGCTGCTGGGTTGATGCAGTTAAATGACTTGACTAGTAACTTGAATAGTCCAGTCAATAAGTACTGAAAAGCTTTGTTGTTTTCTTTTCTCAATAGTTTTTTTTTCTTTCCCTTAAATGACGCAATAAAATAATACTAATTTTGAAAATGAATTTTCTTCAACTTTTTCCTCTCCAAACCCAACACTACCTGAGCTACATCCTAATAAAAATGTATAATTTTAAGATTGGTATGCGGTGATGGAGTCCAGCTGGCCACCTGCCTGACTGGTGTCTGCTCCCTCCTCTGTGTATTATATTTGGAGTTGTTGGAGCGTTTTTACTTTCTTGCTCTTACAAAGGTTCTTCGTAAGAAGGGAAAGTTTTGTAATCGTGCGCCGGAAAACATGCGAATTTTCGGCAGAACATTTTTATTCCCGAGCGCTGGTAACAAAAAAGTGCATAAATCCAGTTGTTAAATATAGAGAAAAACATCTAACACGTGGTGTAGCCAGGATCCATGTTTGTGGATTGTACCGAAAAATCAATTGACGGCAAAATGTCTATCCGTGTGTTTGTGTACAATTACTGCGCCTAAATCGTTCAGCCGATTTTCTCCAATATTGATAATAAAATTTTTTGAGTCACATATGTCATTCCATGTAAAACCGGACAGACGAAAACCTGAAGTGTTTCAAACTCTAATATTTTTTAAACCATCTATTATGAAAAATAAAGGACACGTATTTTTTTGTTTGCCCGAGAAAAATATTTTTGAAGTTAAAATTATCGAAAGATATTTATTTTTCTCCAAAAGATATCGAAATATTTCATAATTTTTAGCTCTAAATATATTGCTCATAAAAACTTATACTATCTCAAATTAAAGATAAAGAAGCAATCTTTCAACGAATGTTTATAAATAATTGCATATTTTTATATTATATTTTTAAATTGTGTACAATTTTTAATACAAGTTTTTTTTAAAAAATCCTCAATATTTTTGTTTTAATATTAACAGCAATACATTCCTTGGACTTTCATCTTCATCTCTGCAAATTTTCAAAATGGCTTCTGTTTTAAAACTCACGTAAAATAATATTGTACGATGCGCGAGGAATTTTCTAGACCGCCGCGGCGCGCCGGTGCGATACCGCTTTGTCAATGCTCCACTGGGCTTGCGGTCTTGCCCAACACTGTCCACGCCCGTTCATCGATGATAAGTCGTTTTCCACTCATGGCAATGGTAGGAAGTCGACCAAGTAATACAAACATCGGGATCAGCTTACATCCAAAAGTGCCTTATTGTCGAACGAGCCAGAGGGGCGCGATCGGTTCAGTTTCACTGTAGCAGTGACACAGTGCCAGTAATATCCTAGTTTGTGACTGTACGAGTGCCTTTGCGGTTTTTTCTTGTGTAGGAGAATGACAAACATTAATTGAAGATTCCAGATACAAAGAAGATACGCTTTGATTCATGTTTCAATCCTTTCAATCTAGAAAATCATGGCAGAACATAATGTAAAAATATAACACAAAGTATCCTTCAAAAGTTGGACATGAAATATATGCAAATTACGCCGAAGTTGAAAATTTGTTACAGATGCAGATGGAAAACTTCAAAATTGTTTATAAATGAAAGTAAAATTTCTAAAGGAACCTTTGAAACATGTTGCAGCAAATCTGGTAAAAGTCAACAGAATAGAAATTCAAAAGAAGGCAGTAATTCGGAACTAAACATTGAAATGAGAGATGATGGTGATCTATCTCTGAGTGAAGCAGAAGCTTCGCCAACCACGAGTGTATAATATCGAATCCGAATGAAAGTTCAAGAATGTTAGATGAAACCTCTATAAGGAAGAAGAAAGTGAGTCAAAATGCATATCCTTGTAGAAAATAAGACGAACCGAGATAGAAATATTTGATTTAAAAGAGGTGGAAGAAAATGGAGAAAACAGAAAAGTTCGTTAACCTCGCAAAGTTAACAGCAGTTAATGCATTGAAGGATTATAGGGTCTGTCTCAGAAATGTTATTTGTGACCCTCCAAGAGTTGACCGTTACTTTAAAAAGTGTGAGAAATATCCTGGAACAAAAGAATTACTTAAAATGTTGCAGGAAAAGTTTGAAGAAAGAATGATTGACAGCGTGACGCATCGGCAATGGATTCATGTTGACCGAAGTAGTGTGGAAATTTGTGTCATCTGTGGAGGAATTCTTAGAAGAATTTTCAACTAAAATAGAAGCTTTAATAACTCATGCATTTATAGCACAGCAACAAGCCTCCTACCTAACTCAATGCAAAGCAGTGGCGGCTTGTAGAATAGTGCCAGTTTGCCATGGCACCATCAACAAAAAGGAAGAAAACAACTTTTCTTCATCACAAATGTGTGTATAAAATACTTTCTTCAAAATATTTTTTCTTTGTAGTAATTAATTTGAACGAGCGCTTAGTATCAGCGATTTTAATCAAACAAAAACATATTTTTGAAAGTATTTATAGTGTTTACGTATTTAAGAACATTTTATTCTTTCAGAATTGTGCGCTAACTAATGATCATCTAGCAGTGGCGGCGCTTGTTCTTAAACACAGGTGTTCACATGTATTAGAATCTTAAAACTCAGGGACTCCAATTGTCTAAGATAATATAAGCAACATATACTTATAATACATATACATGTACATATAATTGAAGTAAATTATTTTTGGAAGATGAATAATGGCTCTTGATGAGTAATGGCTATTGGGTTAGCGGTGAATTGTCGTTAGCATTTAAAATTAAATAATTATGGAAGTTGATAATATTAATTATTATAAAAGCAGCTTTCGATGGCTTAGAAATTTCATTCACTTTTTTCATAGAATCACAAACTTACTGTAATATTAAATGATATAACATTCCGCCCCTTTTTCTTTCTTTCATTTCTTTAAATGTTCATTAAATATTTTTTAATTGTATATTATGTAACCATGTGTTAATTGTAATCTATTAATCCTAAGATTTTAACTTTGTTTATATTTCTTGTATCAGAATACTGATGATGTCTAAGCCATTGAATGCTGCTCTTGTAATAAATAATGTTGTTGCCAATCACATCTCTTGTACATACCTTTCAGTAAAACTCTTGTTAATGATGCAGATAAATCAACAGGAGTGCTGCTTGCACTGGGTTGGGCACTATACATCTTTAATAATTCACTCCACACGTGCCTCAAATTTACATGTCTATTAGATCATACGACATACTAAGATTCGTGAAGTTTGTATTAATAATGGGTCGCTGTTATTGTTCTCGATAACTCGACTAGAATACGAAAACACACACACGCATACACATTCGCTTCACAGCAACAACGTTCATAAGTCACGTCCCGGTATAACATGAATTCAGTCGGCCAGCTCAAACAAACACTGGTCACCACACTACCTACCGATCAGCAGAAGAGATTTCTAAACATTTCTCACTGCTAACAGAATAGCAAACCTGTGAATATAACTATGAAGGAAAGAATTAGAAACTTTCATAGATAAAGAAAATATTTATTCAATACATTAACTCAAATTTATTTAATTATTTAAATCTACTTCATATCATTTTTTGAAGAAGATACAGCACAAATAATGGTGATACAAATAATATAGTACTTAGTTGGCCCGAGTTTTCGTTGTGCGAAGAAAGCTTGGGATTTCCCTGAGTCTCTGTCCAAGATCCAAAGAAACAATTTGTGACATTGTGCTTCCAACTATGGCATTCATTACTTACAAGAATCGTGGAATTTCGCTCTCCTTATTCCTTAGGTATATGTAGTCGTTTCTGTAATGGGACACCTTCGTGCGTAATGTAATATTTCGTTCCCTCAGCTCCGTGCGTAGCGTTTCCGTAGTTCATTGATTAGATGTTCGTTAAAATTTTATTTTCAGCTACATTTCACCTTTCATGTTCTTCTTGTGGTTGTTCCTCGCCATGGAATGGAATCTCTGTAATCAATTCGGCATCTGAAAATACGCGTCGCCTTTGAATAGAATTTAACTGGCTGCAAACGTATTGTTCGTTTAATGTGCAGTCTGAATTACATAATTTTCCATCCCGCATGCATACTTATTCTAAATCCTTCATATTCCATTTCGCCTTATGTACGCTGGCATTATGGAGATGTTCTCTTTCGTCCATCCCATGCGTTGGCTTGTTTGTCTTATAATGTGGCGGAGGACCCTGGTGGCGGTGCCCACAAAACATCAGCCACAAGTAGACGAAGCTGCTGCCTCTTTGATAGCCATGTGTGGTACGAGGGTCGCCTTTTATATTTCAGGATTAGAGAACAAAAACAAATATTAATCATCGAAAATCACTATTGTTTTTCAAAATATTCCCCATGAAGATCATTACTCTTTTGCATGCGTTTAAACCAATTGTCGAAGCACTTTTGCCACTCTGATTGAGGTATCTCCAAAACATGCATTCTGAATGCAGCAACCGCTTCTTCGGGTGTCGAAAAACGTTGACCTCTCAGTTTCTTTTTTACGCACGGGAAAAAGAAGTCATTCGGTGCCAAGTCAGGAATATACGGCGGATGACTCAAGTCGATGTTTTGGGTGCTCAAAAATGCAGTTGTTTGAGCCGATGTGTGAGAGCTCGTATTGTCGTGGTGAAGAGTGATCCGTCGTCGGCGGTTGGTTTTCCTGATTTCTTGAAAGACAGCTGGCAAACAAATCGTTGTGCACCATTCAGAATTGGCTGTTCTGCGTTGTTCTAGTAGTACGGTTGCGACATGTCCAGTTTTTTCGAAAAATCAGGCGACCATTTGTTGGAAGTGCTTCGTGCGCGAAAAACTTTTGTTGGAGTTTGCTCATCTTGAAACACTCATACAGTCGACTGCTGTTTACTTTCGGGCTCATACGCGTAAATCCACGATTCATCACCTGTCACGATGTCATAGACGTGTTTCGAAGCACCGCGATCATATTTTTTGAGGATTTCTTTCGACCAATCGACACGAGCCTTTTTTTGAGTGATTGACAAATTGTGTGGGATCCAACGCGAACAATTTTTTTTGACAGTCAAATGTTCATGCAATATTGAATGTATGCTGGTCCCACTAATGCCTAGGGTTGTCTCAATCTCACGATAGGTCACATGACAAAATTGCAATATCAGTCCACGCACAGCATCAATGGTTTTCGGAACAACTGATTTTGGACGACCATCGCGAAATTCGTCTTGGAGTGAACTACGACCACGATTGAATTCACCATACCATCGATAAACACTGGTCCTTGATGGAGCTTCATCGCCAAAAATTGAATTAAGTTCATCCATGCACTGTTGCTGAGTTAATCCACGTCGAAAGTTGTAAAAAATAATCGCATCGCCAAGATGAATCTTTGAAGTTACTGTAAACAACACAAATAGCGCTCGTATGTCAAAACGTTCTGAGTACGTATAACCTCAAAACATCCAACTTTACGTTAGAGCTGTCAGTTGCCAGATTGCAACACCAGGGTTGCCAAATCCCGAAACATAAAAGGCAACCTTCGTATAGCGCTGCGCGTACACTTTCGAATATCCACGAGCTTCACCATCACCCACTGGTACAGGTAACTGTCATAGTTGGCTCGATGCCAGAACTTATTGCAAAGTTTTGCGGGGACCGATCGCCAGTGACTCTTTTGCTTTAATACTTATTCATAACAACATTCTCCGGTTTCGCGGCAATTTCCTACATCTTCCTTGTCCTTTCCTCTCCCCTTACTCTAACACGCACTACACTAGACAGTTGCCGCGAAAGTGGTCGGGAGCGTAGTGCTTGTCCCAGCTGGGGCGGTGCCCCGCTGGTGGGAGATATCTGGTTAGGAAAGACCCTGCTAGTCGACGGTAGGTTGTCCCCGGATCTCGACATACTCACTACACTTATGGGACTAAAGGCTCTGGTAGTTAACGCGCTCATTAACACTAACAATCAATTGATATTTCGAAACATCATTCAAAGGCTTTCGATGTCGACGAAAACATCGATGTTTTAAATATAATAAAAGGAAATGTTTTCTCATCCTGTTTCCATTTTTAATTATAGTTCTTAAATGTATTAAGTATTATCGTTTGGTCACGTATAAGTTATTTGTTAGTAATGTTTATCGAATGTAAAGGGGAAATAATAAAGGACATAGAGCTTTGGTGTTTTACAATTTATTAACTTCAATTCGTAAATCGTCGAAGTGAAACGTCCTGGATTTAATAAAGTACATAATACCTCAATTTTAGCTTTAAGGGACGAATTCATAGTCGATCCTCAAGGAATAACAAAATGCTTAAGCTATTGCTTAAGGATTTCCTGAAAATGAGCGGTAACTTACGGAGACTTGTATTTCATAGACATCTCTTAGGGGAACAAATGAGTATTCCTGAAGGTATCGGAAATGTTTGGAACGTTGCATTTCCGTCAACTGATCCGGGTATAAGATTCGTTGGCCATTGACTGTAACCGTGTGTTTTCATTGTGACTTGTGTGTTTTGTTGTCGAATTTACGCAATTTCATGAAACATATAGGTGAGCATTTTGCAGTTCGCCCGTCCGCCTGTTCGTTCGTCCGTCCGTCTGTTCGCCCGTCCGTCTGTCTGTTCGTCCGTCCGTCTGTTCGTCCGTCTGTTCGTCCGTCCGTTCGTCTGTTCGTTCGACCGTCCGTCTGTATGTTGGCAACGCTAGCGCCAAAACCTTTCACCCAATTTTTGGAAAATGGAAATTCTTCGATCGATTTAAAAGAACTCAAAGCCCTACGAGTTTGAAACGGATACTTTTATTTCTTTTAAGTCTTTTTGAGAACCCTTTTCTCTATAATGGCTCAAAATTCTTGAGTTAATGTGTTTACGGCTTAAAAGACGCTAAAACAATAGCGTGTGTCTCATTTTCGTTGGAATACCGTCCAAATTTCGGTGAATATGGCAAGAAGTTTTATTATTTTTTTTTTTAATTTGACATCTTCCTACAACTACAATATTGAAACTGTAAATTTTTTAGATAAAATTGTTCTTTAAAGACAAATCTTGATATGAGATAATGTACTTTTTTAAGGCACAGTGTACAATGCTTTGACGTAATTTTGCATGAAAAATAGGCACTTTTTAAATAAATTATATCGAAACGTCTCAGAGTTTCTTTAAATTTTCTTCTCGTATGTATCGAAGAACTGTACAAATGTGGAAGAGTCCCATTTTTGGCGAATTATCAATTTTTTTAAATTGCAGAGTGGTAACGTTGCAAAATTACAAATTAGGAGATAGAGATTCTGGTCTTAAAATCTCATTTAAAAATTCAATCTTTAAAAAGGGACCCCTACAATATTTTTGAAAAAAACTAGTATGCTACAATGTCTGCTTGTAGTGAAAATTATTTTTAAAAATCTCAAAAACCTCTTTTTTTTAGAATAGAACCAGGGACGTTTAAAGAATGCCACATGTCTCCTTTCGTAGACCAATCTCAATCTTCAAAAATTGCAAAAATTAGAAATAATGTGAGAAAGTAGGTGCATGTAGTTGGAGTTTGTTCGCTTTTGTTTTCACCTCCAAAAGTCTTCAACCATTCGATACAAGTTAGTTTTCGGAATGTCGAATGCGCCTGCCACAGAATGAGTTTTTTAAGTGCGCAAACCAAAATATCATTTTCTGGAGACTAAAATTTGCCTTTTTATAGATGCTCTGCGTTTTTGTGTCACGAAATAAATGCAATAAAAACAAGATTTATCGGATGCACATTGTCCCTTTTATGTCTGGGAATTCCCCCCCCCCAAGAAAACAGTGTTTTATAAATATTCGACGAACCTTCTGGTACAAGAGAACCCAAAAAAAAGTTGTATTTGAGATATGAGGTGTGTCACGCTAGGCGGATCATGAAAAAGCCTGTTACAAAAAAATATTTATTTTAATAACACAAATGTACAAGTACAAAAGACTAATGACCGCTAATCTTAACCTATATTGAGTGTAATAATAATAATAATAATAATAGTAATAATAGTAATAATAATACTAATAATAATAATAATAATAATAATAATATACCTGCAGACAGTAATGTGTCAGTACATATATGGCCAGTATATGTGGTCGCTTCAGTGTACATCGCCATGTGATAATGTACGATAGGTGCAAAGCAGTCAATGCAGAGTCCCACATCACATTTCGTGTACATTGTGCGAGGTGCACCACTGCATGTTTCATATGCACAGCGTCTTCTTTTCTTGTTTCGTATAATGCAAATCAAATGTTTCTTTCGTCGTACCTGAATATTGCAGTCTTGGTTATAGGACTTTTCCCTATTGATTTTGGAGGATTTAGATTTGCTCAGTGAATTAATTGTCTGATGTGAAGTTGAGGATTATCATTCCCTGTTTTCTTATGAAGGATACACGCATTGTGCAGAATCACATCCTACATCGGGTGAAAATTCTTCACCACCATTTTTTGCCAGGAGTAGTGACTCTGTTTTTTCCTACATGTTGGTCCGTGCGGTCAGTACTACACGTGAATTTATTGTACTGCTTCACCAAATGTGTTCTTCTTGGAGTCTTCGTTATGCATTGAACACTATGACATGTTGATGAAATTGAAACAACTGAGATTTCATGCCACCTTACCATTACTATGTCGCTCTCCTTACTACTGGCAAATTCATATTCTCCACTTTGTTTCTTTGACATCTTTATTGATGGAAGGTTGCATCCTCGTGAAATTCTGTTGTCTGTGGCTGCTATGTACCTTTCTATTCAAAACATCAGCAAATTTTGACCAGTAACCACGTTGTCGAAATAAAGCCTAAATGATAATTCTCTGCAATTGTGTGGCAATTCAACTAACATCTATACCGCTGGCGTGTCTAATGAAAATTTCTTTGAAAATAATATCACCAACGCAGCGGTTTCTGTTAGTCCTCCGCTTCAAAACGGCGGCTGCGCAAAACATAGTTCAAACGCTTCCCACCAGACGTCTGAAAGAGGTATCTAAGAAAAATTCAGTGCAACAGAGAGAGTGGACATTCAATATGAGAATCACAGGTTAAAAAGAGCGGATAATTTAAAAATGCAAATACAAAAATATTAAAATGTTGAGTCTAACGTATATATCACGCTAGGCAGAAAAGAGTTAACTTGTATTGTAGCCCACACAACTCTAAATAACGTCTCAAAGGTGTTTTGATGCATCTCGGTTTACCCATTAAAGCACAAGTGTTTCCATATCACAATATTTTGTTGTTGAAAAATCCCTTAAAACGATAACATAACACTCCAACTAATACTTTTCATGTACTGACTTTTCATTTATTCTTAAAATGGTAGAATTACGATTGTCCAAAAAAACAACTTTGGAATGGACATAGTGTTTTATATTTTCTTATTTCACGAACTTAAACGTGCATGTGGTAGCGTATAAGTGCCATGAAAACTGAATACGGTCATTACGAGCATGGTACACTAAAAGCTACGAAACTAATGTCATCAATATGACCAAAGAGAGGGTTTCCCTAATTACCCACACTTCCCAGTTTACCCGACAATCCGCTGCTTAATGTTACTCCTTCACTATTGGGTTTTGACATTTGTATTATTTGAAGCTTTGTTTGTTTTTTGTTTCAGCCACCTGCTTTCGAAACGCGAAATCATTCCAGCAGTGTAAAGAATGTCTTCTGAAAGCAGCAGAATGCCACAAGCAGAACAGATCGTATCCTTTGAACGCATATTGAAGTATATTCGCTTCTATTTTTCTGACAGGTATTTCATTTTACACTTAGGTATTTTTAAGAGGGTCATTCCATTTTAAGTGCACGAGTGGTACTTAATAGTACTATTCCACGAGTGATATTACGTTCAACAGAGTTTCAAAATGCGCCAAATATTGAAAATAAGTGAAAGCATGTTAAAATCGAAGAGTTACCTTATAGTACATACACGGTTTACTGCACATCAACCCATCGATCGATGCTTACCGCCTCCCAAGATAGACAAATCGCAGCTTATGAGTGGAATAGTCTATCTAATATGTTTTTATTTGAATATTATTGGCAACCAAAACTATCGAACGCGAAAAAGCAATTTTCTATTTTTAGAGAGTAATTTTTTAAAGACAAAATAGTTACAGCTTCAATTTTTTCTGTGATGATTGATCAACCAGTGCTGGACCACTTAAAATGGATTGTCCCAGAGTTAATGAGATTGGACGAAAGCTATCAAAACAAACGCGTAAGGTTGATGTAATGATAAAAATGAATAATTTAAGTAAATGAAGGTAATTTTAAATTCCATAAGGTTCTTCAAAATTTATCTATTGAGCAAATGTGAAGTTAATGTGTAAAATTTGCTCGCACACGAGTTAGTATTATTTAAATTTCGGTAATAATGAATAGTTGTCAGTAATGGACTTTTGACCATATTGTTTCGTATCGAGATGTGAGCTGCCAATATATTATTTCTGGTACAATATTGTTACAAGAGATATTCATACACATTTAATTTCTCAGTTTTTATGTTTCTACATACAAATAAGCATTGTTTTGAGACATCAAGTTAACTGGTATTTCGTTAACATTTTTTTTCCTTTTGCACGAAATTATTACTAGTGCCTGGAGCAGCAGAAATGCTATGAAGCCACCCAAAGAAGGTTTTCCAAAACAAAGCACGAACACTGTTCAACAACTAAAACAGCCTGTACAACACTACAATAAATTAAATATACTGAAACAAATCTTGAATACTGCAGTAACATAGTGTAATATATAAAACAGTTTTCTACATACCAAGAATTTTTTTATAAAAGTTGCTTTTCCATAATGCAACACGCGAATAGCAAGTATTAATGGCGGGCGGCTTCTTCCTTGAAGTCATGCTATCACATGAACTCAGCAGTGTCGTAACGCACTGAGAATAAGAATTCAGTTGCAGAATGAGAAATTCTGGATTAACATAATCGAATATTTTCATATTTCAGTCAAAATCCATACTATTTCATTGTTTTGTATTTTCCCCAAGCTCCTAGGCATCTAAAGAAACTACAGACACAGCTCGCATGGCCATTGTTTTCCGTCGGTTAAGTTCAAAATTAGTACTTTCTTTCTTTTTTTTCTCGAGTTCGGTACGTAGCATGGCCGTAGGCTACATAATTTTCTTTAAATTTCTGCACGCATTGGAAATTAGTTACTAGAGATGATTCTTGATTTTTTGCCAGTTCCTAGGTATCTAACGAAACACTTCTCACGTGGCAGCAAGTTGTGTAGTTTTCTTTCAATTCCTGCGCGCATCGGAAATAAGTAATATGGGTGATTCATTAATACAAACGAAAACTTAATGATTAGTAATTATTTTGGTAAATTTTAGGAAGACCAGTCATTGAATACAAGATTTCGTGGTGGCTTAGTTCAAAAGTTACCATTTGTCAGCAAAATAATCAGCCTTTCTACAACTAAATTCTAAACATGAGTAATTACTCGCAAATATGTTTTTACTCTTTAAAAGGAATCCCTACAATTCGCTTCCTTTAGAGGTTCAAAAGAGATTGGTAGTTTCACAACTTTCTCTCTGTACTTATAGGCTACCCGTGTGTTTGCCATGCATAGGTACAAGTGTCGGCGGGAATAGCAGACTTGATAGTCGAGATCAAAGAATTCCTCTCCTGACACTGTAGTTTTACAGATGGGTGTCATGCATAGTGTGTTGGTATTCGAATCCCTGGTCCTGAAGGATGCGAGGAACATTGGTCGTTGGATGGGGTCCAATACAATGGCTTCGCTCGCGGGAAGAGGCATCTTCCAGATGCTCAGAGTCAAACCTGTTCAGTCATGTTCGTATCTACTCTATCGGCTAGGACGAGTTAGGTGCTGAACTCCAAGGTGAGTGCGGAGTGTCATGGTATCCTGTCGCTTACAAGCGGCGATAAAACATCTTTCTCTCCTCGCTATACCCCAGTGTCTATACTGGTACTCCTGAAGGGCGTCCCCTCGTTTGTCACCGTGGTGAGTGGAGAAAACAATGATGCTGCAATCGATTTTTGGCATGCTTCAGGCCATGGTGCGTCGGATAAGTTTCACCATTCTCCTTGACACCACCTAAGACAATATTGAGAAGCCGAACAAGATGAATGCATTGCCAGTCTCCATGTTGAACTATCCAATCAATCTAGCCTCACATATTCGAAGAGAGTCGGGAATCAAGATAAATTCGCAGTAAAGACGCAAAGAAAAGCTGAAATATTTCTTTAAATCTCAAGGCGTCTTCGATACCTTCAGAATCCTCTTTCAGGGGCCAGAGACCTGTTCCAAGTTCCCATCAACAGATATTATAATTGATCGGAAACGCAGAGACATCGGAAATGTGCGTATTCATTGTCGGATGCTCCTATTGGCGGGCATCCCATCTTCAGGATGCACTCGTCAGCGTCAGCCCTATACGGCCAAGTCTTAAATTCCGTGGTGGTAGCAGATATCTTGTGGTAATCCATGGTATTGTAAATGAAATAATCTCCACAATAGTTTTTAATAGTTTTATTAACAATTTTCCATAGTTAACTTTCGGGAATGAATTTTCCCATCCTCAGTGGATCTCTAGCAAAATGGAGAAATGAAACAAACATAAGTTGAACACAAAACGGGGGGGGGGAGTACTGTGAATATAGTGGAAAAATAAATAATCATATAAATACAAAAAGAAAAGAAAATAACTTACTGCTCAAGCAACGTGGATCTCCCACGAACGTTCACAAATGGTCAAAATAACACGGTGGTAACAGATTGATGGCAGCCATCTTTACGAATGGGAGAAGAGGAAGCCTAACAATGAAGGGAAAGGGAGTGGGGGAAGAAGAGAAGGAAGGGTAGTCATAAAAGGACTACTCAAAAGAATGATTAGGGGATAGATAATAAAATATTTAGAATGGGACTGCTTTTAATCAAGGAATGTTCATTCAAGACAGAAAAATTAGTGTTTTTGAAAAGTTTTAGAATTTCCAAGTTCTCTAAAATGTTCATTTTTGTGCCTTTGTTGACTAGGTGAAGAATTTTAAAATTATAAATGGGGTCAAAAGAATGATTACATTGTATCAAATGATTGGCAAAGGTAGAAGAGTCTAAATTTTGTTTCCAACACCTAAAATGCTCATTAATTCTAACTGAAAATTTTCTGCCTGTTTGGCCTACATATGCTGAATTACAGTTGTTACAAGTTAATTGATAGATACCACTTCTTTCAATGGAGGGGGTAGGTGATTTGGAACTAGGAAATAAAGATTGGAGGGAGTTTAGGGTTTTGTAGGCTACTGAGATATTGTATTTAGTGAAACATTGTCCTATACGTTTGGATACAGGACCTATATAGGGAATGCAAATAAATTTCTTTGGTTCTATAGAGCCATGTTGAGGAAAAACCTTATTTAAAATAATTTTAACACTTTTTTGGTGGATAAGTTTGTTGATTGTCAGGGGATCATATCCATTATTTAAGGCAATGGTTAGAATGGTATTGACTTCATTACTAAAATCTATATCAGTCATGGGAACCTGGAATAGTCTGTTGATCCAGGAGTGGAAAACAGCAAATTTATGATTGTGAATATGATTAGAATTTGCTGTTTTCCAATTAGATTTTTAAATTTGCTGTTTTCCACTCCTGGATCAACAGACTATTCCAGGTTCCCATGACTGATATAGAAAAAAATTCAGAAAACCTACCCATACTGATACAGTCATACCTTCCCATTCTAATCATATTCACAATCATAAATTTGCTGTTTTCCACTCCTGGATCAACAGACTATTCCAGGTTCCCATGACTGATATAGATTTTAGTAATGAAGTCAATACCATTCTAACCATTGCCTTAAATAATGGATATGATCCCCTGACAATCAACAAACTTATCCACCAAAAAAGTGTTAAAATTATTTTAAATAAGGTTTTTCCTCAACATGGCTCTATAGAACCAAAGAAATTTATTTGCATTCCCTATATAGGTCCTGTATCCAAACGTATAGGACAATGTTTCACTAAATACAATATCTCAGTAGCCTACAAAACCCTAAACTCCCTCCAATCTTTGTTTCCTAGTTCCAAATCACCTATCCCCTCCATTGAAAGAAGTGGTATCTATCAATTAACTTGTAACAACTGTAATTCAGCATATGTAGGCCAAACAGGCAGAAAATTTTCAGTTAGAATTAATGAGCATTTTAGGTGTTGGAAACAAAATTTAGACTCTTCTACCTTTGCCAATCATTTGATACAATTTAATCATTCTTTTGACCCCATTTATAATTTTAAAATTCTTCACCTAGTCAACAAAGGCACAAAAATGAACATTTTAGAGAACTTGGAAATTCTAAAACTTTTCAAAAACACTAATTTTTCTGTCTTGAATGAACATTCCTTGATTAAAAGCAGTCCCATTCTAAATATTTTATTATCTATCCCCTAATCATTCTTTTGAGTAGTCCTTTTATGACTACCCTTCCTTCTCTTCTTCCCCCACTCCCTTTCCCTTCATTGTTAGGCTTCCTCTTCTCCCATTCGTAAAGATGGCTGCCATCAATCTGTTACCACCGTGTTATTTTGACCATTTGTGAACGTTCGTGGGAGATCCACGTTGCTTGAGCAGTAAGTTATTTTCTTTTCTTTTTGTATTTATATGATTATTTATTTTTCCACTATATTCACAGTACTCCCCCCCCCCGTTTTGTGTTCAACTTATGTTTGTTTCATTTCTCCATTTTGCTAGAGATCCACTGAGGATGGGAAAATTCATTCCCGAAAGTTAACTATGGAAAATTGTTAATAAAACTATTAAAAACTATTGTGGAGATTATTTCATTTACAATACGGCCAAGTCTTGTCCATTCGCACCTCTAGTTCAGGAATCTAGTTTAAATTGTAGGCTTCCAAAGAACATTGTACGGCTATCTATTCATTATCCTCGCTAGCAGACCCGGTAAACCAGGAGCTTGGAACACATAAGCATCTTCCGTGCTCGACTATACGCGGACTCCAAGACTGTGAGTTCGAATCCAGCATAAGGCGTCGATGTTAATTTTTCCTGTTGGGATGGGTCGGACCACGCCGTGTTAAGGTGGACTCGAACGTATTTCTTTCCTCTGCCTGTCACTCTGATTTCTCGCCTGGGTACGTCGGTATGTAATGCTGCACCGAAAAGTGGCGAATTTCCGGCAAAACCACGTTTTTGAGGGTCCCGTAAATAAAGATAGATACTTTTCTCTCCTATATGTAGTAAATTACGTCCTCTAAAGGGTTGTATTGTCAGATTTTTTTAGTTACGTTAATTCGTAACAACATTCTGATATGAATGAGTGAAAACCAGAACGATATAAGTGTCATTTTATGAATTCTGAGAAAAACGTGTTTATTTTAGGCTAAATTTCAGTTGCAATGTACTCGTATTTTCATGGTTTTAATGAACAAGTGAAATGCTGTGGTTTTAATAATGAAAAAAAACATGACGTTACAATAATATTGACTTCAACAGTTTTCTACAAATTTATAAAATGTCACTTCTACCATTCTGGTTTTCAGCCATTGATATAATGACTATCGTCGAACATGGAGTAAAGTAATCCTTCTTTATCGTAGTCAGTCATTGCCTTTAGATACGCACGGTTCCCAGACAGTCACCCAGGATCCCGCGATGTCTCGAGTTGTACTTAACCTTAGATACTTCACGATGTGTAGGTATGTAATTAGTACGCGAAAGTAGGTAGGCCAAAGTAGTGCAAAGTTTGAAGCGTGAGCAAATATTTTATGGGTTAGAAACACGTGAAGGTTATTCATACATTAAAATTAATGCGAGAATATTCGTGATGTAGCACCACTAGTTCTACCCACTCATAACACGGGTCTACAGGCAAAGTGTTCAGAAATCGAAGTAGTCGAATACTATTTGTCGATGATACTGTTCAAGAATCTGACAAAAAATTGGCTCTGCTTTTAAAAGAAAAACTATTATATATCTACATGTCTTTGTTTTACTAAATAAGATCTACAACTCTCTCTCTCACACATGTATACACTGACTCACAAAAAACGTGTTTCAGCCAGGAGTGGTCCAGTAATATCCCATTTCGGTATACATGCATACCATCAATGCGTGAGTAACTGAATAGATTCACACGTATCTGCAATGTGTAGAACGCCCACCAGAGTTTATTTCTGATGTCACCGACCTATTGTGCAGTTTTTATTAGTCAACTGATGTCTGACAATGAAGAACGGCGTTTAAATGGACCTGCGATGTTGCACCTTTTGACAGGCCGCATTATGGGACTTCATGAGGCTGGTTGGTCGTATCATTCAATTGCCAGGCTTGAGGCCCATTCAGATGCCACAGTTGCCCAACGTTGGAAACAGTGGGTACATTAGGGCACCTGTGCTTGTCGTGCAGGCTCGGGTCGACCAAGAAATATTATTTTTCACTTTTATTCTTCCTCACTGGCCTTCTATATGCTGAACGCCCACCCACGTGTTTTCCGAGCAGTCTTGGTGACTGAGTGTGTATATGTACTGCGTGCTGCCACTATTTTTGGCCTCTGCCTTTCGGGCTGGACAGTCGGAGGTAACCCGCCCCCGATCAATTGGCTCGGATTAGGTCTCTAACGGAACACCAGGGTGAGCGGGGGAGCCACGGCGGGGCTGCGCGGTGCATCCCCCCACTATATCTCCGTGTCAACCCTGACATCCCAGTTGGGTGTCCCTTGTTGAATTCCATGGTGGGTGGGGAGATCGGGGATGAATTGAAATCATGTGGATCCCCCCTCCTGCCCGCTCTCTTCGCAAAGGAAGGGGACATTGCGGAGGCCGAGATGAAAGAATATCTCAACAGTTTCTTCTGTAAAGAAGAAAATGGCAGTGGTTCCTGAGAGAAGTGGTACCATTTTTTCAAAGCCGGCACTGACAGCTAAATCGAAAACCTTTTGAAAACAAGAGAGATTGCCGGCCTCCAGATTAAGATGTCTATCCACCTTAGCCTTAATTTTTATCAAAGGTGTGAATCACAAGGGCTTCGCTGGAGAAAACAAAGAATTAAAATCATTCTTTAGAGCTCAAGTTGTTGTAGATGTGTACAGGATCAAGCGTAAAGAAAATGGAAATGAAATCCCTACTTCCACTCTAATTCTTTCATTCGACCGCCCTGCGCTTCCTGAAAGAATCTTTGGGGCTTTTATAACCTTTATGTGCTCCAGTATGTGCCGGACGCTGCGCTGCTATAAATGCAGAAGTTTGGACTTACCGTTCAGCGCTGCTTGCCAGTAAAACCCGTATGTGCCAAATGAGGCGAAACGTCACACGAAGACACACTGGGCGCTCCCTCCCATTGCGTTAATTGCAAGGGTGATCATGCGGCAACTTCAAACCAATGCCGAGTGTTCATCTAGGGTTGGGAAATCCAAGAAAACAAGGTCACTGACGTTTCTTTTTCGGTAGTAATGAGATACCAGGTAAAACCCTGGATGTGTCACGATTGTCTGGTGTTATAAATCAGGCCAAGACGACAATGAACATTGAAGCATAACATGCTACTCCTTTGATGACTAACGCCGCGTGCCAGGTGCTACCCTTAGACGGAAACACCATCAAAGACTGATATTATTGTACCATCTAAATATAACAGTGTGAAAGGTGTCTAAGCGAAGACTTAGAATCTGCGCCCGAAACTTCTGTTGGCAGGCGATTTACACTCCCTGGGCAACCTGCTAAACAGATTACAACTAAGGCTCGGCCACACGCACTCGTTCCAGCGGTGGTCAGGAGGATTCCCCTGTGAAGGAGGCTCCCGGCGATACCGACCTCTCTGGCGTCCTGGACGAACAGGAGGCGAACGAGGGCAGCCGGGCGGGCTGTCAACCGGATGGATGGACAGTTGCTCAGTGAAGTTCGTTCGTCAGAGCAATGTTTTCATTCCCTTCGATGTCCGTACTGACAGTCAGATTAAAAAACGTCCTGAAACAAGATATTGTTATCCTCCACATTAAAATTTCTTCAGGCGGTTCAGACCTCTCTGACGTTTTGGACGAACAAAGAATGAAGGCGTAGGAGGCGAACGAAGAAAAGGGTAAGACACGCGAGACATAAAACACTTAATGGCTCTTCTACTGTGAAATTTAAGTAGTTTGCGAGCCCATTCAGAAGACTGGATTAATTTTAACTCGCTGTTCCCCTCTAATGTGTGTTTGCAGGAAACGCGTCTTTTACAAAGACACTATTCCTAGGAGATTTCAGATTTTTTGATCCAACGCAGCTGACGGTTCCCGTGCTGATGGCGGTGTCATCTTCTTGGTCCGAGACTTATCTCACCAGTATGGCACGAAGACCTTTCAAATGTAATTTCTCGATTAACAAACTTTCATCATTGGAGACTTGAAGGCTCACAATACACCTTGGGGCTTCTATCGAAAGTATCTTAGAGAAACCGGTGTGGAAAAAGCCCTAAAGAATTACAATTTCATTCTGTTAACAGGTCTCCACATACATTTTTCTCTACCTTTGCCTCTGGGAACTTCTCATGATTTAGATTTAGCGATGTGTCGAATCTCAGGACCTAAACCTGAACTGGATTGTCCTAGATGGGAGTGATCATTACCCTGTTGCATATAATGACCGAGGAGCTTGCTTCCACTTTCAGTTGTCGATCTCAACATACTATATCACACCTTTCCTTTCTACCAATAGAATAATGCCCGCGGTTCTTGATTTTTCGGGTTGAACGGAAGAAAGCTACAGTGTCTCCTCCGCCATAACGTTAACAAAAAGCACCTTTCTTGGACCAGACTAGTTACATAATGCAATGTCATGCATCTACCAAAACAAGGTAAACAATTTCTCCGTATTTTTTTTTCAATGTAATGTACACGCATACCATTCCAAAAAGATGGCAGCAAACCGTCATAATCCCAATCCTTAAAGAAGAAAAGGATTGATCACTATCGTCAAATTACTGTCCAATCTAGCTGTAAAGATAAATATTGATATTAGTACATTGTTAAAATTGTATTGCGGAATTCTAAACGACTAAATGTAACATGTGTTGTACTTCGGATTCTTAGCCAATGACTCCGTCTAGGTAAGGTTTTTCGCCTGGGATATCGGTTGTTAATTATTCAGCAATATTATAAAATCAAATCTGTTGAGTTTGGCGATGCAAATAAGTGACTCAGGAGCGAATGTCGAATTGTCAAATTTGCTAGCCATGCTTTGTTAGTACTTGATCATTCAACTGTGTAAAAGGGTGGAGTGAGGAACTGGTAGCTCAAGTAAACGTGCATATACTGGACTTCTTATATACGTATACACACACATATAATACAGACACTCATACGCACGCACACATTAACATACACGCACACAATTTTTTCGACTACACATATTTTTGACCTTTGATTTTCATTGTTGGTAGCTGATGCCCATCACTGTAGTTCTGTTGCGTGATTTGGGCAACTTCCAAAGCCATGGAAGTTGAAGCGCCCTTAAACCCCACTCATTATAATCATTACAGCAGGTTTTGCGACGAATGCGCGTAATTAGGGTGTGTTGCAACCAGTGACGGCTGGTTCTCTAACAGACTGGAGGTTGCACCTCCATCGAATGGCGGAAATGTAAATTTCCAAAATTCCGAACCCAGATCTATAATAAAATTTAAGCAATTCATTTAAGATAATTAAAACTAAGTTAAATATATTGAGACTTACATAGTTTTATATGAAGTGTCGTGTCAGGTACACACATTTTCTGCGCACTTGGTTCTGGCGTTGATTTCCACTGGGATTTTGTATTAGTTCTGCAGGTAGCTGCATTCGACTGCATTGAGAAAATATGCCGATTGCACTCCAGCAATTTGCAAGCAAGCACTACTGCTTGGACACGTTTTTCTCAAAATTATTTTATTTTGAAAATTTCACTGCCATGGTATACCTTGTAATAAAGATATTCCACATACACGACATCGCTCGTAGACTGTTACTCACTCACCCGAAACTGCAGTCGAAAATACCCGCCCACAGTAAGATACATAAAGGGAGTCAACGACCGGCAACTTTACACAACGGACTCATAATCAAATGTACATTTCGAATTAAAAACCTAACATCAAAAGAAAATTCTCCAAACATAAATAATGCATTCAATACCGTCAGTAATTGACTGAACTTGTGTACTTTAAATATCAAGCGAAATTCATACAATTAAGTTACTGTTTGTGATGAAGAATTGTGTAAAACAGATTGGGATTCCCCTCGTGACACCACGCAGTGCTCGGCGACCAACCCCCTACCCCCCCGTCCCCACCATTTTTGGCAGCTCCGAAGGCCCCCTGTTGAAGTGTAGGCCCAAGAGTAAATGCTGTAAATACAGCAATAGAGCCAAGAGCTTGATGACATTCCAGGGAGAACACCAGACGCCGGAGAGAGCGTGTTGGGCGCTCTGTGGTTTCAAAGTGTTTTCACGTAGATATTGCTGCCATATCTTGAATATTGAATGTTTTTTAACCCTTCCTAACATATTACAAAATATTATCTGGGAATTGTGCAACCTAAGCACGAGCCGTCACGGGTTGCAACAACAATCAGGAGAAAAACATCCACACTGAGGTGGGGGAATCCGAGCTGACTGATGCCTTGCGCACCCATCAATAAGGGTCATGGAAGAAGATAAGACCGCTATACTCCACTGAGTATATCAATTTCTTGCTTAATATGAGATTAACACATTTCCGCCGCTCTCTTAATACATTTAATGCAATAAATGTAGAACTAAATGCAAAGTGATATTTTGTCTTCAAATTTTCTTTGTAATTTCCTTAAAAGATAACAGATTATTTTATGCTGCCAAGTAAGTACAGTTTACTATTTAAACTTTGGTAATATGTTTAACTTTTATCTCGAATGTGAAAATAAAAATGTCAAGACTTGGTGGTCTAAGTCAAAATTGTCCAATGAGAATTTCTCGAACATTCTGATCCATCGAATGTTACTAAAATGGGTCCACTGGGAGTCTGTAGGCTATGCACGATAAGCAAAGATGTTGATGATAATAGAATTTAAGAAAAAAATTCTCACATTTCTTTCACACTTTTTTTCGGAAATATATCTCGCATCATTATAAAGAACAATTATACTTTACACACTTGCATAATTCGGAAGGAATTAAACAGCGCAATCCCTTTTATGCTAAATATCTTGCAGAATGATGAAATCTATATAATAATTATAAAGTGTTCATTGTTTTAAAATATTCGAATTGGTGTTTAAAAATAAAATAACAGAAATAAATAGATTTAAATAAGTGCCGTAAACCCGGAAACTCTTAAAATTGCGAATTTAATAACACCAATGAAAGTGAGGGTCCCTCACTAGTGGGGAATTATTGATGCACCAGCTTCTCTATCTTGTAGCAATCAGCATGTCACTGCTTGATTGTTAAATTCACTTTCTCGTATCTCATACATAGTATATGAAAGTTATGTGATGCTGCAGGAAACTTGCGAATTATCACAAAACACGTTTTGCGGGGCCCTGATACCTAAAAATATTATTTACCTTTTTCCTATTCGTAGTGAATTGCTTAATCATTCACTTTTACCATTTGTATTTGATACCGATTTTTCACTGTTTCAATGTTTGTTTTCACAGAACGTATGTGTGTTTGTCAAATTTGTTTGTTCGTCTGCCGATTATTTTTTTTAGAGTTTACTGACAATTCCCATGATTTCATTGGAAGAAGTTTCGGAAACAAACATTGTGTTGAAACCTTCACGGCAAACGTCTGATATTAAATTTTGGGGCCTTCGACTTGTCGTGAGATCAACCGCAATTCTTTAAAGATGTTTGTCTATGGCAGCTTATTGCTGTGAAGTTAGTAAAGAGCTGGTAGAGAAAAACATAAATGTTTACATGCGTGTATTAATATTTGAACTTACTTTACTATTTCTTGTATATCATGCCGATTATTCAAAATTGCGAACATGTCTGTGATGTCTTAATAGAATGGTTTCCTTAATAATTGCAGAAGTTCAAACTCATCAAAACATGCGTAAATGATCTCCCCATACGTCACATACAGTTTTTACTATTTGTTGACTAAATAAATCTAAATCAAACGTTCCTCCTGAGTTCCGGTACCCCCCCCCACCCAAAAAAAGTATCTCGTTTGAAATCCTGAGGCCTTAGTTCATGCGTTTCAAACAAATTTTCCACAGATGGTGTAGTAGAGGAGATAAAATAAAAAATACATATGTATGCGTATCCATTGTCATAAAAATGTCAAACAACACTCGGTAAATCTGAACTCATTATCTTGAGAAAAGAAGGTAAACCCTTGTTAGCACATTTTCCACCGCTGGCAATTGAACCCGATTAATTCCCCTAGTTGGGCGTTCCGTGGCGTTGCAGTGTATTACGGGCTAGATTACGAATTTCCCGCTCACTAGTTCGAAATCGGGCGCTGCTCGAGAAGATTTTCCGACCGAGCCGCCAGGTGGCCTACCGTCACTCTTATCTGAACTTTCAAACGCGAGTCTAACCTCAGTAAGTATGAAAACATGAGTATTTAATCGTTATTTATTTATAATGACCTTAAGAATCGAAAAATACTACATTAGAGAGACCGTTACTATTTTGAAGAACTTCAGAATAAAAAGGAAAATTTTGTGAAATTTTCATGTCTCGTAATTTAGTACTATTTGCTTTAGAGAAATAATTTGTAAAGCCAATTAGTAGAGAATTTTATGACCTTTAAAATTGTACAGAACTATTTTTGCGCTAAGATCCATTAAAAAGTTATGTAAAAACCTAAACTCCCGTATTTTGTTTTTCGCACTGAAATCGATTTTTCATGTGCATTTCTGTCCCCTTTATGTAAGGTTTTGAAAAATTACTACGAAGCTCTTCCTCGTATTCACAATTCTCGTGTGATGCTCTTATTAGTCATTTTGCTGATGTTTCCAAAGATAGGTAATTTACTGTTCATTCCTTTTTCGTTCTTAGCATATCACAAGTGGTCCTTTTGATACATAGTAGTTTACGTCTAATGACGTCGACCTGCACTTCTGTCTTTTGAATGACCTCGTAGTTTGAACACTACATAGATTTTGCTGAACATGTCAAAGATTTCCAAGAACTGTTCAGAACAAATTTCTATTTATTATTATTTGGTCGGGAATTTGCCATCTCGGGACCACGCGCACGTGCAACCCACCGGGGATCAGTCATATTTATCGAGGGTAGGTGCACGTGACTTTCATGGCGGAAACAGCATTTTCATGCTGAATCCGTTTTTACACCCAGGGTTGTTAGCCCTGCTGGACGAGGTGAAATGATAATGATGAATGAAATGTACAGTCGCAAACCTACAGAGACAATCATGCCCGAGGCGGAACTCGAACCCGCGATCCTTCGCTCCGAGACCGCCAGGGCACTGCTGCCTTGGCGACTTCGGCGGCTACGCAGATTATTAATTTTTTTTCTTTCGTTAATCGGCCGAATAGGACCACGCAAGCAAGCATCCTGCATTTACCGTGGCTCAGTTTTTATTTATTATCGCGGTGGCAGGTGCTTGCAACAACTTTTTGGGGGGACCAGCATTTTAGCTGGATCCGATTTTTATCCCCCACGGTTGTTAGCCCTGGGGGTATGGAAGATGAAATGATGATACGATGATAATGGGGGTGAAAGGACAACACATACAGACATACACAAATACATCCATGCCCGAGGCGGGACTCGAACCCGCGATCTTCTGGTCCGAAACCACTCCGGCACTACTGCCTTAGCGATCTCGGCCAGATTATTATTATTATTATTATTATTATTATTATTATTATTATTATTATTATTATTATTATTATTTCAAAAACACGCCCCCAGCCATCACACCGCAAAAAGTTCACACTCAAAGGTCCAACTCATTCAGTCTCAGAATTTCAATACTCTGTATAGAAAAGATGTTACCTCCCGGTAGGTGCGAATACGGGTGGAACCGAACTGTGGAGTTGGTGTTCAGGAGAGACAAAATGGCGGCGCCCTCGGGTCGAAACTGAGCCAAACAAGCTGCCTCGGAATGGCGCAATTTGTGAGGCAATTTGTTACGTCTATTGACACAACGTGTCTCTAAGCCACTTGGGGGGGGGGACGTTGAGCACTTTTTTGCGCTTTCGGAGTAATCTACCATTAATATCAGCGCGTGTTGTACCTTTTTCACTGCTCCAATTTGTGTTAGGAAGATTAAAATCACCAGCTACCACAAAATGAGTCAGTGGATATATATCATTTAACTTTTCAAGACTTTCAGTGAAGTATAGGAATGTATAGTATAAAGCGTTCGTGGGACAGTATATACTTGTACCACCAACAATTAAGATATTGAAGTTTGACTTAAATAAAAATAACTTCCCCCCAAAAAATTACCGGTTTCTAAATGCATACTACAATATTTTTGTTGACGGCTCTTACATCCCCACTTCTCCTCTGAAAAGTACTCGTAGACGCAGTCCTGTCAGTACGAAATATTTATACCCACAGTCGCCGACAGTCTGAAGCAGTCAGACGCAGAGGAGCAGACCGATACACAGACGCACTGGCAATCGCCAACGGTATCATGGCGATACAAGAGACATGGTTCAACGCCTGTAAACTTCCGAACTGACGTATTCGCAACATACCGGAGCAACCGCAGATTGGGAGGCGGTGTCGCATTGGACATTCGCCGCGACAGCCCTCATCTCAACCTAAACTCCCGACCCCAATGCTGACGTCCCTCGAAGCGGTTTGAGCGCACATCCTTGTCATGTCTGTCTACTGCCCAGATCAAACTCTTAACGTCTCAGAAATCGAAGCTATTCTCGCACTCGACTCCAAGGTTCTGCTACTTGGTGATTTCAATGCAAGACACCGGTGATGGAGATGGTTAGGTTCCAACCTAGCCACTCTAGCAGCGAGACGGGGCGTGTATGTATGCGCACCGAAACGTCCCACATATTTCCAGAAAGTCCAGCTCCAAACGTGCAAACGACCGTGTATTATCAAATTTGCAATTGCAAAGGGAGTTGGAGATGTATCGTTCATGTTCACTTCTCGAACTGGATTGCGATCACAATCCTTTAACATGTGTGGTGCCGTCTCTTTTCACAGCACGCCAGCAAAAAATGCGAACAACGTGCAACACTGACTGGGTCGGTTACCAAGCTCAAGTCAACAACAAAAAGGTCGCGAAAGTGACGCGCGAGCTGGATTCTCGTCCCAAGCTCACATATGAGAAAATATTGCAACTGCAAGCGCTCCGCAGAGCAGTAAAGCTTCATCGCCGATTGGGTGATCCCGCAGAGGAGAGCGGGCGAGAGCGCTGAGCCGAGAATTCCGTGCGTCTCTGAGAGACGAGAGAAACGCTCGGTGGAAAAATACAATAGAAGAGTGCAATCTCCACGATAGACGCATACGGGGCTTTTCCAAAGCGCTGGGACGGCACCCTGGAGAAAACCACCCCGTACAGACCAACGCGGACGACCCAAGGCTCCCTGGCCAACGTCCTCCGTAATCGAAGTCTTTGCTGACTCGACCGAGCGGCAGCTCCGACCAATGACGCTGGCGCTAGTGATGCCCACTTGACTGCGGAGCGCCTACGGTGCCACCTGTCAGTCACACCGAACTCCTCAGCCTAGCGAGTGACGGACGGAGAGCTCCGCGGAGTGCTCTGCCGCCTCAACCCAAAAACTGAGGCCCTGGTGGCATCACCGTCGCCAACTGAGAGCCGTTGGCGGCAAAGGGGCGTAATTTCAATTGGCGCTCTTGAATGCCTGCCTAGATATTTCCCGCGAGCGTGAATAACTGCGACCATTGACTTAATACCCAAGAACGGTAAAAGCCTCTTCCTGACGCGTAGTTCTAGACCCTTTAGTCTACTCTCGCTCATAGGAAAGACCCAAGAATGCCTCACGCTCATGCGCTTGCAGCAGGAAGTACGGCGACTAGGTCTCCGAGACGAACAATTGGGATTCAGAGCGGATCACAGCTCCGCGCAGCACAGCTGACGCGCATGTGCACCGAGATCGACCTCTCTCGGTGAGAGAGAGAGAGAGAGAGAAAGAGTGAGGGAGAGAGAGAAAGAGAGAGGGAGAGAGAGACTGAACTCTGCCTACCGTCTTTCTGAACATGCGATCAGCCTTCGACACGGTGTGGCATGAGGGGGAACTCTTATGTCTCATCGAATCAGGGATAAGCGCTGCTATCAACTTCACCCGTCAGATGGCAGAGACCCCAAGCAAACGGTGTTGCTGGCGGGCAAGCACCTCGCCTGGTCCCCAAGCGCAAAGTACCTCGGCGTGACTAGATCGAGGCCTCTATTGGCACAAGCACGCCAGGGACCTCCCTCTTCCGGCCCCTCCTCAGCTCCCCGCTTCTCCCACAGAAACGTCTCCTCTTCACCACCTGCACACGCAGCTTATGGACGGATGCTTGCGAGACCTTCGCGGCAGCGCCGGCCTCGACCTTAGACCCGATTTGGGTGTCCGAGAAGTGAGCGGTACACACCACACCGCAATGCGGCCGCCTCCCAACCGCCACCAGGGGAACATAATGCCAAGCCGCCATGGACGCTTTGAGCAAAGACGACTCTGTGATACTCTGACGAGTATAAATAGTGTCGTGTGATTAGATGGGTAAATGGACAGAAGTATGAATGCGTCAATAAATGAAAAAACAAAACAAGATGATTGCAGAAAAAAAAACACTTGTACTAGAAAATGAAAGCATGCATGCGAACCCTAGGTTGCAGGCGAAAGCGCCGGCTACTTCCATAGGTTAAGTTAGTTAAGCACTGCCCCCTTCTTGGCCGCAAAAGCCGAAGAGCTGCGGCACATTTAACCCGTACATACGACCGCCCCGCCAGGGCTACAGGCGGAGGAAAGTACAAACAAAACAAAAACGATACAGACGCACTGGCAAACGGACACGCAGTTGTCCGTTGGAGACCAATTGTACTATGCCAGCAAGAAAACTGGCGGTGAATGTTGCATTGACTAGGGGAATGCCAACGATTGGAGTACCTAGTCATGAAAAAAAAACTGCTTGCGGTGGCATCGGTTCTGCTCCATATATCACCAGCTACGGCCACCTCTAAAGACAAGTATGTTCCCTACCTGAGATGACGACTATTGATACAATGGCTCGTGAACGGCGTTATGGCAGAAGATGCAGAATTGCTTGGAACCACTAGCAGAAGGACAGCGGACATGGAACGCTTTATCAAAGGCAAGGTGGACCTACCTACTGATTGCGACGGTTGTATCGTGTAGTCGAACGCAGCATGGGCTAAATTGTCTCACGCAGCTTCTAACGGGCCATGGATGCTTCAGAGTCGACCTTCACATGTTCAAATTGGATGATACTCCGTACCATCCTAACCTATACTTTGATATTTTTATAGTGGCTGATGACATTAGGTCATAGTTACATCTGCCTTATAAAATGAATCCTTTTAATTAATGCGTGAACGTCCTACTCGTGGCCTCAGAAATGTGCTTACCATTGTTAAAAAGATTCATTGTATAAAGCAGGTTGTGTGACATTGACCTAATGTCATCAGCCACTATAGCAAAATTGAAGTATACTGTCTATGACGTCGAACACGTGTTGACAGACGTGCAAGTGTCAGGTCGAACTGTAGATCGTCATTGAGATGCTTGAAATAAATAAGACTATAAAATATAATTGCATTTATGCTTGTTTGTGATAGCCGTTGGAGGGCGGCATGAGATTTTGCACAAGCAGTAGACGTAAGCAAAAGACGCATGGAGAACGAAACCCTCAGTGTGATCCAACTCTACTATTACCAGGATATAATTGATACTTCACAAAACCGAGTCACTATTCCACTCTCCGCGATGTAATTTCTCTACTCGGTTCCGCAGGGAGAATTGAAAGGGAGGTTATGGTTAAGTGGATAAACGGGCGGACAAAGAGACTCCCCGAACACACAGACGCGCACACATTGACATAGATACACACTGTGCCTGTAAGCGGTTTCACAGGGAGGATGAAGGAGAAGGGAGGTTTGGTTTTAAGTGAAGATCTAACACGCTGGGAAGTACGGGCTACCCTGTCCCTTTTGAAGATTTCCACCAACCCTCGTAAAAAACACATGTTTTGGCGTCAGTCTATTTTTTTGGAAGGAAGAACCCCAAAACGTTGATTGTGGGAACCCCATGTGTTAGAGGAAGTAATGTAGTACATGTAACAAAATACATCCACTTTTCGTTACGAGGTTCCGGCAATACGATTTTGTCTGGAAAAATCGCCGATTTCCGCCGCCGCATTGCAATACTTTCTCTTTATTACGTTAGTAGTTGTAAGGCTTGAAAGTGAATAACATTTCTTCCTTATCAAGGTCCCACAAAACGTTGATTACAAGTAGACAACGCATTTGAGAAAATAATTTACTGCATAAATTAGCAAGAAAAATCCTTTTTTCTGTACCGGTGGCCCCCAAAACCGTGTGTTCGTGTCGCAAAAGTGGCACTTTTCCCCCAGCTTTACAATATGATCTCTGTACTACGTATGCCAGAAACTTCGAAAACGTATTTATCCTATAACTCACGCCACTTAACTATGATATTTAGTCGCCTTGCATAAATAATTCAGTTGGAAGAGAAATGTCTCGCAAAGTTATAATTATAACAATTATGAAGTTGACAATTTATTTTCTCAATATTTATCCTAGTTATATCGAAAACCGAATTTGATAATTTCGTTGCTCATATGTATGTGGGCAACAATTTTATTGTATGAAAGAAAAAAAATAAACGATACCATATTTGTTGTTGTATTTGAAAGAAATATGTTTAGTAAATTAACGTTGTGTTATACGACAGTATCCCACTCTCATGTAGCTCAATTGATGCCCTTCAAATTAATGAATCCATTTTGGAGAGGCCTTTGCCCTGTATGGGATTCCACTGACATTACTATTATTATTATTATTATTATTATTATTATTATTAATATTATACAATGTCTCTAGAATTGTGTATCTGTAGTATACTTTCAATAAATGATTTTGCTTGTACTGTTGAAGATGCTTAGACCAAGCGATTCTGGTCTGTAAGGATTTGGGAGACCTTTCTGATGTGTCCGTCCTTGCTGAACGAGCTTGCAACATGTATCAGCAACACGGATCTCCTGATTCTGGTGCTGCAGCTCTGGACAAAGCCGCCAAGTTACTTGAAACTCAACATCCTGAACGAGCGTTGCGTCTTTATAAACGAGCGGCAGATGTTGTGAATGTAAGTAGTTTGTTGAAGTATTAAAAAAAGCGTTCATTGTACCATTTCCATTGTCACATCTTTGTATGTCTCCTCTAAATTTCGAAACTTCTCGCTTCTCCAGAAAATATATTGCAAAAAAAAAAGTTTGAGAGTTTCAAATGACAGTTTGTCGAGGTCATAATTCGTTTCGTACTAATAATGATCTGCAACAGTAAAAGATGCTTAGCTACTGAGTGATACATTAAAACACTATTAGAAACATTCCATTGCGAATGTGCTACAGCCGACTTCGAGTCTTTGCCTGATATCGTAGAGGGCTACTTGCAGATTATTCGATGGTTCAGGACAGACACTGGTTGTCAATATCTTCTAGATACGGATATTTAGCAGCATCGACAAAAATCAACATCAGACAGTCCTTTTTTATTCTAGCATATCCACAAACGCATCTTTTCGTATTATATCCTTTTACTTTTTCACGTACTTTTTACATAGTATTGCCACCCTCGTGCATCCGTACGTCCAAATTCGGCGTCAATTTGTGGTCGCCAATCGGGTCCACCCTGGGGAGAAGTTACTGCAAAGCTCGTGGGAGTTTTCGTGCACACCTTCCGACTCCGCGAACCGCACAGTGGACGGCCGCATCTCGGAACGTCCGGATACCTGATCTGTCGTAGATCCCGTTTCGGAGCCTGCGGGTTAACTTGTGAGATTGCTTTGCAAAGGATCTGACCGATGCTTGGATGGTATTGTGGTAATTGGGGCAATTCTTACGAGAACGCAACGATGGACAGTTTAACGAAAGGTTTAATAAATAAACACTCTTTGTTTTTGGAAAATTCCTTTTCGAAAAGGGCCCTCTCTTATTGTGCTACTAATGCGTCCTTTGGTCTATTTGGATCAAGAAACACGCGTATGATATTCATTATTAGTAATTTCAATTAGTAGAGAAAAGAAAATACTTGTCCACCAGCTTTAACGATTTTAGATGAACAAATTCTTAAGTTAATATCAATACGACATGTTAAGCCATGGGGTGAAAAAAATCGAATGTGTATTTTCGCTTGTTTAGAGTATCTTGGAACCTCTATGATGTAATACAAAAAACCTTTCGTTTATCGAGCCCCCGTTTTTATGGCTGTTTAAATCCCACGATGTTTAATGAGACACGCGTTTTCATCAAATATTCATTAAAGTTTTCCTAGAGCAATGTCTGAATGTCCCAAATATGAATTGTCATGATACAAATATAATATGTCAATAGTTACTAAAAAGAATACTCGTATAATATTACATTTCCTATGCCACTTAGCAATGTTACAAAGCTTTATTTTCTGAGTTGTGAGTGATCCAACTTTATTTTTAAAATGTTTTTATTGTCATATTCAAGAGTCAACAATATAAAAATTAGCAATGCCAAATTAAATATTGAAGATAAAGAATGGTTCTCTGTTCTAAAATACTAGTTCTTAAATATGGCAATGAGAATCTCTTTTGAAAGAACGAGTAGTTTTCGCGTGATTTCTTCTCGAAATTAATGCAATTTTTAAAAAATCCTATAAACTACTCTTCATTTTTCCCACGGATAGAGCAAAGGACTCTTAAGATACGGCGTAGGTCTAATTTTTATTGAAATCTTATAATTTTTGAGAATTGACTGTTAGAAATAATGCGAAAGACCATTGGTTTGTAATGTCAGCAAATGTGAGTACGGCCGAATATCTTTGTGGTGTAGCGGTAAAGCCCGTGGAGAGAAGAAAAATGCTGGTTGGAAATTCATTTGCAGATTCATGTAGTGGTATAATATTGCGGAGCCGAGCGAATAATGCGAGTAATTATGTACGAGTATTTTATCGGCCGGAATTATTACTTGAACGTTCTATCAGAAAATTAAATACATTTTTTTAAGAAATGTCATAGAGATCGCGTGCCCAAACTTCAGGAAAAACGTTTTGACAATAGAATATTTGAAAACCATGTCCTAACCAGGATATAGAGACAACCCTTACTCTCGAAAAAACTTTCATTTATTAAAAGTTTTGCAGAGCGATTTACAATCGCGTGACTAGTAGCGTGTGAAGTATAATACACTACATTAGCGAAGCATTGCAAGGTCTACAACTAAAATTGCAAACTGGTAGTGCTACAACAGCACATACTTGTGCTACAACAGCACATACGATTATTAAAATCTTCAATTTTCGAAAATTCGGATTGTACAACGAAAATAAGACCCGTGTCCCTACTACCCGAGGAAAAAATTTAAAGATACAATGGGAATGGTTTTTGAGAAAATACTTTTTTTAGGAATTGCATAAATTACAAGAGCAAATTAGGCCAAAACTAGTGTTTTTTTAAATAAATGTACATGATCTTTTTTAAAAGGCTGAATTTTTACAACAAACTTTGAGACAAAAATGTCAACGCTTTTGTGGTTTTGAAATGTTAACTTTTTGAAATTTTCGAAAAATCTTGAGATAACCGAAAATGGAGCTGATACCATTTTCCGCAAAATTACATGAAAACTACTAATATTTTCGAAAAATTGCGCATGATCTTATTTCAGGGTCTGTCTTTAAGGAACAGATTTCATTAAAGAAGAAATCTCTACCTTCAATATTATAGTTGTAGCAAGACGCCCCAAAAAATTGCACTATTGCAATATTCGTAAAATCAGCGGCATTCTCTTAAGCAACCTTTACGCTATCTGAGTACAAAGTTTAATTTAAAAAATTGGAGCCATTTTGTGAACATTTTGAAGATGTTTTTGAGGCTTCTTGTAAAGTATCATCAAAAATCAAAATATTCGGTTCAATCTTCATCGCTTAGAATTCGTTCAGATCAACCGGAAAATATCAATTTTGACAAAAATTGGCTGAACGGTTTAGCTGCTAGCGTTGGAACGTTGTTACGCAAGTAACATAATACACAAAAATACTGTCCATGTGTCACATTCAATTATGCACATCTCTGCTCATACTTCTTTTACAATATTTCGGATTCCCACTTTGAATCCTTCTACAGTAATCTTGTACCAGTTGCAAAAGTTCAGATATTCATTACCTTCTTAGTAACCTATATTCATATCTATTATGATCTTGTACAATGGATACAAGTTTACTTGTTGAAGAATTCAATGTGGTATTCCGAAATGGTGTAAAATTAACCTACACTATTATGTAGTTATCACTTCTCGCGCCTTTTTTAAATTTTATTTGTATTTATTTATCTTCAACTTTTACTTATCTTTCAACTATGTATAGTTAAAATGATAGGAATGGATTCTGGATCTCAAGAAAACACGCGCAATTATCTTCTCCCCCATATGTCACATATAGTTTTTTACTGTTTTTTGACTAAATAAATCTAAATCGCTTCATTTGTTTAATTACTGTTTAATACATCGGATTGACCTTAATCCAGAATTAATTTTTTGAAGTACATCGGACAATCACTGATAAAAAAAATTAGTATTCTTACTAATATTTATATAATGCACACAAAATTGTCAAGAATGAACCAACACATATCGTCTTACTATTTTAACCAACTCATGACGCACACTGCCATAAGTCCACTATATGCTCGATCATTCAGATCATTGCATTTCTGTGTTGGAAAAAATACTTAGTACATCCTGTTTCTAAATGTGAGATGTCAGGGAAATAGTTCACTTTCCGAGAATCGATATTTTTCCTCGTCAGTTGTCGAAATATCAACCTTATGAATTTTAAAAGTCAAGTGTGGATTGATTTATCCAACGGAACTAGTGTATTTTGTAAGTATGTACAACGAATACCCACAAGTGGAAGTGCGTCGTATTTCCAATTCACACTTCAATTACATAAATTACTTGTACGGCTCAGTGACGCTTCACTTAGTGTCGAATTGTACGACGAGGCTCCGGCCTTCAACCTACGCGATTAACGTAAAGCATCCTTGAGTTTGCCCAACGCATTCGGAGACTGCGACCTTCGAGATGTACATAAAACATCGTGTGTATAAAAAAAACAAGCTGTCACGTGAACACGTTTTTGGTTTTAGCACCACTCTAAATGTCTTTTCATCCTTCACAATTTCTATTAGCTTCAATTCATCGCCGTTCTTGTGCTGCGCTTTATTCTCCGTACGGTTGTTAACGCAACTTATGAACACAATTGTTAAGATGGCAACAGATTTCAACTAATAAAGTAAACATGCCACGTAGATTCCCCGTAAGTAAAGTTGTCGAGTTCAGTTAACAATTCTTTGAATTGCTTTTTTAATAAGTATCCATTGCCTTCTTCTGACACCATATACCATATCTTTTGCTTTTTTGCTGTCAACTTGTCAAAATACAGTGGTCTGGAATTCCGAGAAGATTGAAGCTGATATCGTATGAGATAATAATAAAAAAGTGATGAATATTTTTTGATTTCTGAGTCTAATTTTTTTAATACAATACAATATACAACACAAATTTCAATTCTTCGTATATACCCAAAGAAAGTGACTGCATTACATAGCAAAACTGCATTATCATTAAATTATTTTAAATTGTTTAATACATTAAAATGCAAGTGTTATCAATGAAAATAATGGTGGCATTTAATAATTTTGTTCCTTTTACTTTCTCGCCGTACTACGTACGTAGTAAAGAATTGCCTGGCACCATGTAAAAGGGCGATTTTTCAAAAGAAAACTCCTATTGTCGGGCCCTGATTTTGAAAAATTGGATAAACCTTATTTCTTTATGTTGTAAATTACTTTACTAACACTTGGTTTACTCATAAACCACGTTTTGTGGGTCCTTAATACTGCAAAATCGATTAACGGCACAACTTTTGAATGTTTGTCTGTCAGTATGTTTGTGTGTAACGCGTAAATCGTTCAGACGATTTTTTCCAAAAGTGATATTCCTTGATCGATCTGAACGAATTCGAAGCCAGGTTCTATTTTCGTTGAAATCTCCAACATGTTCATCATTTATGCGTGTATGTCGAATATTCATCATTTTTGTGTCTTCCTAGACCTATAATTTTGGAGATTTTTTCTGAAATGAAATATGTTGGTCAACGACAGATCTTGAAATAAGGTAATCTACAATTTTCCGAAAATATGCGTAATATTGCGTGAAATATAGGTAATTTTTAAACAATTATTTTCTCAGAAACGGCTCAAATTTTTTCCTTAAATTTGTGCTACGTTTATATCACAGGACTGTAAAAAAATAGCGCTGATTACATTTTCGACTCCTGAACTTTTTTTTTATTTTTTTTCGAAAATTGCAAAAACTAACATTGCTATTAATAATCGGGATTTTTTAAAATAATAAAATGTTATAAAATCAATCTTTAAATTAGGTCATGTTCATTTTTTTGAAGTTCCGAATACAAGTAGTTTTCGCGTAATTTCTATTTGAAGTTAATGTAATTTATATTTTTTCCTCAAAAACGGCTGCACTTTTTTCTTCATTTTTTTTCACTAGCAGAGCAAAGGACACTTAAAAAAATGGCGCAGGTCTCATTTTAGTTTAATTCTCCGAATGTTCGAAAATTGTATATGTTAATATTAATGCTAGAAGCTACTGGTTTTCGATCGTCGGGAAAATTTAGCTTACCCGTGCGACTGTTGGTGTAGTCGTAACGGTCCTGGGTTCTTAAGTCCAAGGACCTACGTTAAAATCTCGGCACGGGGAGATACATGCTGGTTGGAAACACTTTTTCAGGTTCATGTAGTTTTATAATGTTCCGTAGCCGTTACAAATAGGTGAAAAGGTTTGAGCTGTTGTAGCAGCAATAGTTATCTTCAGTTAGAATTATATCTTCTTCACATCAATCTATAGTGGGTAGGTGTGACAATACTAGTATTTTCAAAAACACAACGAACTTGTTTCAGTTTTTAAGAAGAATATAGTGATTATCCTCACGATTATACCAACCATAATGCATAACCATGCGCGAAGTGAAAGAAAAGTTTGTTTTTCAGTGAAATTGGAATCGAAAGAAACATAAACTGTATTATTAAGTTAAGTGCCTGTCGATTCATTTTCTACATATTCTACATATTTTGTATCTTTTGTAATACAAAAACTATTTTAAAAAATTATAAAGGATTATATAAATATCATGTAGGTGCTTCTTGCCGCAGAGACAAACTTTTGCTTATTTTCGAGTGATATTAGACAAGATTTACAAGATCCATACAACTGGATTATGTATAAAAGTCAATAAATTAAATTCCCTCGAGCGAGATTTGCGAGAAATATTGCAAGATTCTTCCTGTTTAATGTCAATGACAGTAATAGCAACATTAAGCAATATTTAATATTGTATATATTATTGGCTGCTTACTCTGCATTTTTGTTTCTTTTTCAGATTGAAGATAGTCCAAGACAAGCTGCAGAGTTCATGAGCAAAGTTGCTCGAATACTGGTAAAATTACGAATGTAAGTATTTATGTACACTAGAGGTACTGTTCATTATTTGGCTTGTCTTCACACTTTACTAATAGATAACGAAAAGTAGACATGCGATTTGCTATGAAAGAACAATCGTAGACGCGATTCACACGCGTCTTCTTGACGAACGATGGCGGAGTATATATAACGCTAGTTACTAGTCGTGGTCGGGCGTCAGACTGAATGTTCTAATCGAGCTTTGAAATCTCAAGGAGCAGGATCTTTTGGGGTAGGAGAAAGAGTTACACTCAGACACAGAATCATGTAAGACAGTGCGTATAGTCTCTCCAGAATATGACCACATATAACATCACTGAACGAAATGCAAAGACCAAATAGCAAATAACGTACAAAGATATAACACAAAATCAAATTACCCTTTAAACTTTGAAAATTTACATCGTTTGTTCACTTTGACTCGAATATTCCTTCCTAATCCATTACCTTTTACAAAAATGCCCGTGGACGGTAACTACTACTTGGCCAGCACCGTTTGAAAATAACCAAACATTAAATCCCTTGAACTGATTAGTACAACACATTAAATTCCTTTCTTCTACACATCTTAGATTTTCATAATCGCAACAAATTATTGAATGACTTTTCCAACTACAACTATTCCGAGTGAATTTCCTCGACAAGATTACGCAGAAATGATGAACAAATATTTACTCTGTTTTTTCCCGTAAAATATAACACATGAATGAACTGGCGTACAAGGTTCTCTTTCAGTTATTTTGCCGTGATCTAGTTCGTACGACAATGCACGTGATTATGCAAATTTAGAACTGTAGCCTTTCCGCTACTGTTCGCAACCTTTTACAAAAATGTGTTACCTGCGGTCGCACGCACAGTGCGCGGCTCGCAAACTCGCTTCTTCGCCGTCTCGTGACCCCCGGCTCCTTACGCCCTCGTCTTCGGCTTCAGTAGCCCGCCGACGTGTGATGTACAGTTCTGGCGCGCATTACTGGCGGCGTAATTTCGGTGTACCTCAACACTTCAGACTTGTGTTGCCCAGACGTCTTATGACGCCTCGTGATAATCTAGCTCCTCATCCTCTCGACTATTATTTCCGCCCAAATCTCCTATAACTGAGAACAGTTCGAATAACTGCTCCACGACTGTCGAATTCTGTCTAATTTCCTAAAATCTCTTCTACTTCGCCAAGTTCAATTAAACTGCTGATCACTCGTCGGATATTACTTCCTAACTTAACTATGCACTTCTACTCGCTCCTGCTCTCTCTATATCCTATCGATATTGTTAAACCTCACTGGTCTTCTTATCTCGGCGTATCGTACAAAAAGAAGAAAGATGGGTCAGCTGCTTCGCTATTTAAAGGGATGGCGTGACGTCACGGCGAAACATTTCGCGTTTTCCGTAACCTAGAAATTCGCCGAGGGCCGCAAATAACAGATAGCGCTGTTTCCGTGGTGAACTATTCGGCGCGCCTGTGCCCCGGTGATCTGCTCTGCTTCGCCGACACAGTGTGGGTGTTGTAGGGTTTCTGAGCTTGCCTCAAACGCCACAATATATATAATTACGATTTGTACGTCAAGGATAGGGCATATATATGCCCTTGATGTACCAATCGTCTATATATAGCGTCGAGATTATAATTAAGGACACTCGTTGGAAACTTGGCAATATCAAGATTTTCATGATTTCTCTAGAGGCCAATTTGACAAGTTTTCTTTCGAGTTCGACGATTTTGTATTAGTTTTACTAATTATTTGGATGGATAAGTTCACATTTCATTTTGCAGTTTTTCTGTGAAACATGTTAGGATAGAATCATTAGTATTTAAAACCAGGCGTTTTCTGATTTTGACAAAATGAATAAACTACGAATTTTCATCTACGAAAGACAATATCTCCAATTTTGTCCTTCAAAATACTTTCATTTTCAGAAATTACTTTCAGAGTTTACATGAGATGTAGAATATTTTCGGTAATTTGTTAAATTTCGAGTATTTTACGGTTAGCTTTGGATAGAGGTGTATGATAGACGATAACGCATCATTTCGGACATCATCCGGCTAATTCGCGTACCGCAGGGTGCTGTCTAAAGTATATTAAATTATACTGCAGGTAACGTGTATTGTTATTTTATTTTTTCATTTTTTAAGGTTTGATGAAGCTGCAGATGCATTGAGGCGTGAAATTGGCTTCCATCAACAATCTGAGCAAGTTCAAGCTATTGGACGCCTTACTGTATGCTTAGTGCTGGTGCAATTAGGTCGTGGTGATTACGTGGCAGCGGAAAAAGATTTTAAAGAGTGGGGAAACTATTGTGATGCTCCCGAGGTAAGTGCGTTATTATCATAAGATTGATTTGTTTGTGTGCGTATCAAATCGTAGTCTTGTCAGTGTTGTTAATTAATTATAATTAGGTAAATATCGACTGCAGTATAAAATAATGTGGAGCTTCGACTTCTTCTAATTATTTGGTTGTTTCGTATGATCTTCGTTGTATATCAACGATGACGCCATTTAATACTTATAGTATTTAATAATTATAATAATAAAAATAAACAGACCCCTTGGCACAGTCGTCGGTTGCGGCAACCGTCGCCTGTGCCGAATAGGCTGCTGGTTCGAGTCCTGCGTAGGCATAGTCGTTGCATGGCATGGCACCCCGGGCAGGAGCCCCCCCCCCCTCGACCGCGTCTTCAGCGTTTGCAGGCTACCCGCAGTCCTGGGACACTGTGAGGTGGCTGTAAGGAATGACATTTTTTGGGAAGTCAAAGGAGGGGGAGCGAAGGCGATCTGTCTAAGACACATTCTCGAGGAAATGTAAACGGCAAGGTTGCGTCAGTACGCACGCTCCTCTCCGGTTAAGGTATTCTATGATTTAATAAATTAATTATTGAAGTACAACTGTGTAAACATCATGGAGAAGAAGAGAAACCCTAACAGGAGAGGTAGAAGTAGGTGGCAGCGATGGTGATGCGGGAACAAAACTGGTGTTAATCGCAATATTGCCAGTGAATGCAAGTTATTACAGAAACTGTGTAAGATACGCACTAATTTTCTTTAAATTACAACGTGTGCTAGTAAATCACTGGGAACTTATTCATGAGAATTTGTGAGCAGTTTGAATTGAAGATTGGTAGCAGCAAGAACCAATCCCATGTAACTGTTGTGAGTGAACTGTTAAAGCAAGAGCTCCTACATGTACCACGTTGTGTTGTGTGACAGGAGCATTGACGAGCTTCTGTAACGGTGTAGAATGTCGTGTAGTTGTCGGTGCAGAATCTGTCGGAGGCGACCGGGAAGCGACCGCAGAACTTGAACTGGTGAACGAACTGTGGACTCTTTAAAGTTTTGCAGTTGGCATGTAACGGGAGACGGGCTTCGAAATATTTAACTACTTAACTGCAATTGCCCACGTGATGTCACTGTTAACGATCCACATTTAAGCCGCGCTGATGTGCCTGATTTTTATTCACTGTATTATTATTATTTTTTCTTTTTTTTTTTCCAATTTGTTGCATATCCCAAGCCCCTTGGGAGGTTAAAACATTGTTTTAAATAATTCTCAAAAACCACTCGAAATTGTTCTTTAAATTTTCTTTCCATTTGTAATAAGGGACGATAAAATGTGGTGCTGGTCCCATTTTCGGCTATCTTTCCGGTTTTTTGAAAATAGCAGAAAGTTAACATTTCAACACTACAAAATTGAAGATAGAGAGATTTTTGCCTCAGACAAAGTCTGTTGTAAATAAACTAGTGGTGCTACAGAATGGCATAGTCTTTCTCGCGCTAGTTAGTTTTCTAATCTGTGTAGTCTGGTCTAGCTTTCCGATTATGCCTTATTCTCTTCCCAGCGGCCATTTTTCACATTTTCTTAATATTCCTGCTCTCTAATGGTAGAACTGAAACATGACTTTAAGAATATTATAGTAGTTTAAAACAGTAGGAATTGCCATTGTTATCAGTCACAACTGAAAATCTAGAATAAGTTCGTAAAAACTTGTTAGTAAACGCATAATAGAAGTAAGATTACGAATTGAGAAGTATGTACGAGGTATCTTGCAGTAATTGGGAGATGGAAGAGACCGGAAGAGGGGGAAATGGGAAATGAAGTAGGAGAATCTATAACTATCGACAACAGGTTCTTGACACTGTAAATAAAAATGATTACTTAGTTCTAGCTGGAGATTTTAATGGAAGAATTGGTAATGTACCAATAGTTGAAGTAAAGGGGGACAACGAAAAACAGTGTGTAATAGAAACAGAAATAAACTGAAAGATTTTGCAGTATTGAACAAACTACGGATCACTGACTCTTTCTTCGGGAACAAGAATATACATAAATATAGTTGGGCTGCTCGGGGAACATGTTCCATAGTTGACTTTGTAATAGTGACTCAAAAGATGAAAAATATAGTGAAAGATACAAGAGTGTTAAGAAGTTGCGACGTATACAGTGATCATTTCTTATTAAGAACATCCATCACTTTAAAAAGAAAAGGTTGACAAGTCGAAATAACGCGCAATAGTCAGATGAAGTTTATAAGATAAACTTACTTGATGAAGAATCTGTAAAAGCCCTATATCAGAGAAGACTACACAATAGAAGAGCTTCAAGAGGCTTTAAAAACAAGTGAAAACTTGAAAGCCTGTGGTACGGCCAAAATTAATATGGAATTGTGGAAATATGCTCTGGAAAGCTTTCATAAAAAATTACTACAGTTCTTTAACAAATGCTGGAAATACAAAGTAATACATCATTATTGGAATGTGGCCTCTGTCATATCAATTTACAGGAAAGTTGACAGAATAAATCCAAAGAATTACAGAGGAATTAGTATACTAAGTACTGTGTGCAAAGTGCAAGGATGTTAGGAAACAGGCAAAATAAAATTGCTGATGTAATTATGATAGAGGAACACTCAGGGGCTAGAAAAGGTAGCTGCTGCATGGAGAATATCTTCTCAAGAGAGAAGAAAACATACTAATAAACACAGTATTCGTTGATTATATCAAGAATTTTGATACAATGATAAGAAAAATGCTCTGGACCGTATTGGAGAATTTTGAACCGTATTGAAGAATTGAAGATATTTTCATCTAATACCTGGCATCTAAAGTCTTTATAAAAACACGAATATTAAGATTAATGAAAAGTCTCCAGTACTTATTAACAGAGTGTTCGACAAGGGTGCCCTTTATCAGCATGCCTTTTGAATTCACATATTGATGAAGCAGATAGATGTGGAAAAAACATAATAAAAGGAAGAATAAATATGGATGGCAAGATCTTAAACTCTGTTTATGCAGACCAAATCTTGTTAGATCAAATATTGATTGCAAAAAGTGAAGACAAACTGCAAACTTTTACGTATAAAATAATCTGTGATGAACGGTTTCAATATGAAAATATCAGAGAAGAAATCAAAAGTGATGGCATTTGTAGGAAAACATCCCATCCTATCAAAAATAGTAGTAGAAAATAAAATGATAACACGGTTAACCCAGTTTAATTACCTGAGTTCTAATATTTCCCATTATCGATAAATAGACCCCGAAAACAAAATTAACATATTCAACCATGTAAATGGAATACTTAAAAGAACATTGAAAAATAAAGTAAGACCAAAATCCATAATGAAAACAAAGTAATCTGCAAAGTAATGGACATCCCAACTATCACCCACTGTTCTGAAACTTGCACGTTAAAAGCAAAAACAGCTTGAAGAATTCAAGCCTCAGAAAGGAAACTCCTAATATCGATTTCTGGATACACCAGATTAGATAAAAAAGAATAGGGGAATTAGAGAAAAAATAAAAGTACAAAAGTTTAACTCATTAATAATTATATTACCTGTGGGTCAAGCTTGTTTTCTCATACGCAAACAATGACGAGATAGCATCCCGAAGACGATGCTGAGTTACCGCCCTCAGGGGCGTAGAGATCCCGGCAGACCGAGGAGGAGGTGGAAGGAGCAGCTCAACCCGACTGAAGCCGGGACGGAATAGACTAGGTCCAAACCATGCAGTAAAAGAAGAAGATACAAGTGTAAAATCTGGGCCGACCTGGATGGCCGCGGTGGTTAATAGCGTTAATACCCACGACGCTTCGGTCCTAAGGGTTGTGCTTTGGAGCCCGGCCTTGGGCAGGGTTGTTTGCCCATTGTCTCTTATGTATGTGTTGTCGCGGAGGACCTCGCGTTCTGCTGACCCCCAATGAAAGGATCCCGCGAGCATGTTGGTATCTAGTGTATGGTCGAATTTGCGTACCATCGAGACGTAAAGGGTAGCCGGCCATCGGCTGAATAAAAGCTTTAGTAAAAAAATGAAATAAAAAAAACCTGTTGTGCTCAAAATCACATACTTCCTCTCATCATTTCAAACTGCTCCGCTATATTATTTGTTTGTACTTCACACTTCGGCCCGTATATGGGCCATAGCCTACCGGCGGCGTCCCCGCCTCTTGGCCATGGGTTAAGGTGGTACGTGTGGTTGGCACGACGACATCCCCACCCCGTATTCTGGCCATTCTCAACCTGATAAGTCAATTCGTTCATCGTTACACAGCAACATATTGGGACATTGCAAGGAAAACGCACACTATAATCTTGCCTGACTGAGAATCGAACTGGGGGTCGCGTCATGGAAAGCCAGCACGCTGACCAATGAGCTAAGCCGCCAGGCTCCGCTATATTATATTACTTTATAAATATACAGCGTTTTCAACTAGCATCCTTTTTTTTCGCCCCGTGACCCGAACTCAGATCCTCAGAGTTAAACTTGCCTTCTCCCATACCACTACGCCACAAAATCACCGTACGTGTCGAACTCGGGGAGACGCATAGAAACGTAAATGCTCGCTTCATGTAAAAAAATCTCAAAATGAAAATATCTGTTTGAAACTCCCAAATCGTAGAGTTCGTTCAAATCAATCGAGGGAATATCAATTTTTGGGAAAATCAGCTGAACGGTTTAGGTGCTAGTGTTCACGGACAGACGTTTTCCGTTAATCGATTTTTCGGTATCAAGGTCCCATAAAAGATGGATTCTGGCTACACCACGGGCTAGAGGATTTTTTCTATATTTAGCAACTGGAATTATCAACTTTTTCGTTACCAGATGAGTTTTTCTGCCCAACATTTGCCGTTTTCCAGCGCACGATTACATAACTTTCTCTCATTAGAAGTACCTTCGTAAGGGCGAAGAAGTAAAATGTGGCGTGAGCCCCATCTTTGGCGATATCCACGTATTTGAGAACATTGCAAAAATTTTGGGTTGAGACAATTAAATTTTTAAGCGTTGACCCAAGTTTACGTCTCTTCTGTAGCATAATGGCATTGGTGTCGGCGAATTATTAGGGGCTAGAGTTCGCGTCTCGACGCGGAAAATACTTTTTGCTGGTTGAAAACACTTCTGCGTGTTCATGTAGTAGCCTAATGTAGCAGAACAATTAGAAATAATGCGAGAAAGTATGTAGCACACAAGTTTTCCAGTTTGTTTCGGTGCGTGCGGCAGTGCAACAGTGTCACTGCGCCCGCTAGTCTGCCGCGCGCGCCGCTCAAGGAGGCACACTCAGTAATGCATTCTGAAAAGCCATCCTTTCCTTTTTTCAGATTTCTTCTGCATTTCAAACCCCCAGCTAAGGAGCTTATTGACATTAAACAGCACAAGGCGTCGAGAATTTATAAAACTATTTTTTTTAAAAAAAAGCAACCGTAATATATTCATCTTAGTTGTTACTTCAGTTTATATAAATATTTATTACTTTTATGTTACATACTTAGCTAGTAGGAAGTTTAAAATACGAAGGGGGTGGGGGTGGGGGTGTGACATCACATTTCCAATTTTCAGGAGAAAAAATGCTGCTGAACAAAACCACACAAAATGGTTTTCCAAAAAGTAGTTTGCATACTGCTCAAGAAAAACAAACAAAATACTCTCGAATAAAACTGCAATAAACTATTTTTTAAAATAAAAACAGACTTAACAAATACTATAATAACACTATAGACTATATGGAGAGACAGTACACCAGTTCTCGATATACCTAGTTTCGGTTTCATAACGCAACACAAAAATAGTATTCATTTAATGGCGAGCAGCCTCTTCCTTGGAACCAAACTGCCGCATGACCTCACCTGTCGTATGCAGTAATGCACTGAGAATGAGAATTCAGTCGGAACGTGAAGTATGAGATTAGGCGTAATAATATAATGAAATATTTACAAGTCTTTATAGCTTTCTTTCAAGAACTTCTTGCATTGGAAATTAGAAATACAGTCTGGTAATCTGCAGCAATAAAAATACTGCTGAACAAAATTACACAAAACTGTTTTCGAAAAAGAAGTATGCATACTGCCCAATGGCAACAAATAAAAAAAATCATATAGCTCTGCAATAAATTAAACATTTTTTGAAAATCATTTTTTGAATACTGATAATACAGTATTGCATAGTGTGGAGTTTCCTTTCTATCAAAATCAAAACTGTTTCATTCTTTTTGTATTTTTCTGGAATTCTGGTATCTAACAAAAACATAGACCCTCCCACATAGCCAAAGGATGCCCTTTTCTTCTTCTGCTTCTTCATCGACTTCTGCTTCTTCTTTTGCTTCGACTTCACCTTATTTCTACCTGCCTAGGAAATGAATAACACATGCACATACACATACATGTTTACTAATTAAATATTATAATAAAAATGTATTGAACTCTCTGCGTTTTTTTTTATTTTTATTTTATTAATAATATATTGTATGTGATATTGTGTTGAATGTGTGAATGAATGTTAAAGTTCATCAAAGTGTATTTTGATTTTAGTTTTTAGAAATGTATTAAAATGTTAATCGTGTCACCTAATTTGAAGTGTGGTTTCTCTGATTTAACTCAGAAAAGGAGTGTTGAAATGGAAACTTCTTATAAGGGGGATGTTTGTTAGGGGGATTATTCATATTAAGGGGATGATTGCTGAGGGTAGGGTACAGATTTAAGAAAAAAGATTTTACCAATATTATCTATGAATTAGTAGACTTATTATTTGATGAATATTAACTTATACTTCATTACAATGTTACAGATTCAGACTTTGGAATCACTGTTAATAGCTTATGATGAAGAAGATTTTGATGCCGTACGTGTAGCTCTCAACAGTCCTTTTATTAAACATATGGACGTCGAGTATGCTCGATTAGCTCGTGATCTTCGTTTGCAGGAAAGTGAGACAAGTGTTAATAGAGCTCCTGAAATGAAAGCAAAAATTGCATCAACTGATAATGCTGATATGGAAGTAAGTTAATTTGAGTTTTCAATTGAATCTTTTAAAATTGAAATATTTAGAGACATTGTATACAAATTCTGCATGATATTTTTCTTCTCATTTTAGGCCGCAGGTGAACATCCTAAAGACAGTAATACAGGCTCATCAACTGTAGAGAAAATACCAGAAGATGAATATGAAGGGGGCTTATGCTAAACTTACGCTTTATTTTGGGGCAATTAAAAATTACAGTTTTAATATATACAACATTAATAATTCATGTTACACAAATTATCTATTATGAAAACATTACTTGTTGACTGCAATGTATTATTTAGAAGTGAGACAGCATGAGATTAGAAGTAGAGTAGATACAGTGAATTAAAACATTCAGGTATGTTAGCGACTGAACTACAAACGTTCATCTTCAACCTCTTGTAGGGCTACAAAATTAAGGATTATATAAATGTTTTTGTTTATCAATGTATACTAATGTATAATGTTTTGCTTTGAAATCAAAGCTAGGCTGATGTTCTTTGTGTATCAAGTTTCCTAATTTGTTTGGTATTATTAGTTAGTGAAACTTGTGTTACTGCGTTTAATAAGAAAAGGTTATTTAATATTATTTGTTTTGAGGCAAATATTGTATATATGCATTACAGAACTAATATTGCCTTCTAGTGAGCACTAGTAGTGAAGCTGTATGTGCCGCTTGCTGTGTTATAAACAAATGTGGGAGGTCAGAAGGCGATGGAGAGGGTTTAAAGAGGATTTAATATGATTGGAGATTCAATAGATGTCTCCAATCATGTTAACATTCCACAGACCTCTAGAAACTCTTTTGTTTCCCAAATATTGCTGCTCCCAAGTTCCAGTAAAATTTTGGATGTCATTGTTTACATTCACAGTGTTTAGTTCTTGCAGTGTTATCCTATTCAACCACAAAAATGTATCTTTTGTATACCGAATCTATGGTGAAAAAAAATAACACTTTGAGATATCCACAAACCATTCAGCTTTGATCAGTTTATTGCATTCTTGTAAGAAGCACCTAAAGATTTTCTAACCTTTTTTAAGAGATAAGGCATGTTACTCCTCTAAAATAACTGCCATCTGACCCTATTCAAGGTATTGATTAAATGTGTTCATTTTGTATTAAATATTAAATTTCTGTAGGAGGTATTATCGGATGTTATCAATTTATGATCATGACACATAAGATGCTGATGCATAATAAACTCCTCTCTGTCTCTGTCATATCTATTTCTTGAGAAATAGATATTTATCAACAAACTCTACTTTGCTTTTAAATTAATACACTTTTAGCTCTGTTGTACAAATATTGTAAATTCTCTTCCTCTTCTGTATACAATCATTAGATTTTATTTGTAAATAGCTGTTGGTGATGAACCAATTAACTTCTAATTTTAATTTCAGCACATAAAAATTATGTGAATATGTGAAGAGGAGGTGCAATTTTTGAAAGTTTTTAATCAAAGGTCTGTGTAATTGCAAAATTAAAAATAAATAAACAAATAAGCAATATTCCGTTTAAAAATTCCATACTTTGAATTCGATAGATTCTGCAAACATGATGATGAGAAGTGAAGTTGTAGGCTTCCGCGGCCAGAGTCATGTGCGTGATCTTGGCTGTCCGGGTGATGCCGCGTCAATGGCTCTGTTGCCGACGTTTCGACCATCTTGTCGTGGTCTTCCTCAACCCTGAGGAAGCCTTCGACGTGGCGTCACCCGGACAGCCCAGATCACGCACATGATGATGGGAAACTTTTCTTTTGTGAATCAATTCCACTTGGGGCCTTACCAGTGCAACCTATCTTGCATATTAATAAATTGCAAGTTAATGGAATTTGAATTGTTTAATTTTATTTGTTTAAAAAAGGTCCATGAACTTACAAACAAACACAGTGAAAAAGGCAAGTGTACCAAAAATCAACATTTCAAAATAATATTATTGCATTTGCTTGAAAAAAGAAAACAATTTATTTGGAGAATCAAAACGGTCAGTGGTGCACAAGTGCACCAAGGAATATATTATTTTTTCTGAAATAATTTGTCTGCGAATTTCTAGTTTTCTTGGCTAGTATTTTTCTACTAACATATTTGATTGCGTATTTGTACCAATATCTGAATTATCTGTTAGAGAGATTTATTGACCTGACAATATACCTCAATTATCATTTATTTTTTATATCATATTCAAAGATTTATAATTTCTAAATGGGTGCATCTAGACTAGCTGTTCTACGAAGACATCTATTGTTACAGACAGCAACTATGGAGGTAAACATTAGCTGCGCAATGAATATTTAAATAATGAGAGAATGAGGAGAAGGAAAGGTAATAATACAATAAAGTATAGTGTTAGTTTTAGTTTGCAGTTTGGCTATGGACACATGAGAAATTTCCATGAACAATTGTTACATTTAATGAATTATAAAGAAACTGGAAATTAAAGAATAAAGAGATTGATAGGTAAGTGGAGGGGGGTAGCCAATCAGGAAAAGAATAGACATTACACAATTGAGGAAATGCGCAGAATTCATTAGGAAGAAACTTGTTTTAAGTGCTACTGCTCAATGGGAAAGATGAGTGAATTACAAATTGCCGCAAACTTGGCGCGAGCGATGGTGGTGTGTAGATGTGTCAAAGCATGATAGCAGTCAGAACAGCGTGACCAAGGGTTGAATAATAAAATAATGTAGTGTGGTAGAGCAGTGCAAGTTTCATATCGTAGAGAATGTTTTGTTATACAAATTTGTGGAAATTGATTGACAAAAGGATTGGACTTAATGGGATCCAGCATGCCTGAGGTGGCATCGTTCAAGCTTGCGGAGGGATCGAAATGGGAAGTGAGAACTGTTTAATATTATTTTGTTTTTGAAATGGAAGGTAGGAAGGTCAAGTACTGTTATTAGTTCTAATTTAGGGGGGTGGGAGGTGAAGAAGCCTAGGGAGGTGGTTTAAGTGAGTTAAAATCTCACACTTCCATGTGGTACAGGCCACATGGTATAGTTTGAAGATTTCCACCTTCCCTCGTAAAAAAATTGAAGGAAAAATACTTGATTGTGGTGGCTTCATGATATTACCATCTTTTGGCTTTCCTCTTGTGGGTTCCAATGCATCCCTACATACAGTCTAGTGGTAATCCGCAAACATTGTTTTGTTCCATTAAAGAAGTGTCCTGATTGTAATATTTCTCAGTTTTCATCACTGACTGCTCCACAACTAGGAGGGGAAAGTCTAAGAGGGAGTGAAGAATTCAGTTCCACTGAAGCAAATATTTTCTTATCAATTATTGCCCCACCCCCAAAAAACTGTTCATTTTCCTTCTATATTCAGAATTTAACTTCTATATGTCTTAGGATAGGGATCCCAGTGTTAAGAAAACTTGCACAGACGATACTTCTCCCCAAAGCACATCACAGTTTTTAACGTTAAATGAAGAAATAAGAAAATTGATTTTAAGGGACATGTTACATCCTAGTTCGTGGTACTTTTTGCAGAAGTACTGCCACCAATTGAGTGCAGTTATCTACTCTTTTGTTGCCTAAAAATACGTGAATAAATCCCTTGAATGCTTCCCAAGCTTCCTTTTCTTTCCTCTCCAAAACTCTGTTAAAAGCAGAATCCTTTACCAGTGGTTGAATTTGTGGTCCAGCAAAAATACTTCGCCGGTCCGGATGGCCGAGATCGCTAGGACAGTAGAGCCGTAGCGATCTCGAACCGAAGGATCGCGGGTTTGAGTCCCGCCTCGGGCATGGTTATATTGTGTTCGTCCTTTCACCCCCCTATCTTCATATCGTGTTATCCTCATAGTTACCATACCGTGACAAGCAATAGTGGTCGCTAATGACCTAGAAGTTGATGCTACCTTAAATAACAAAAAAATCATTCCTTATCTTTGCATCACTTAATATAGTCTTTTGTTTCTCTCAAGTACTTCGTTGGTTCTTCTTGGTTCATATCTTGGATAAAATTTTTCATCAAACCCAGCTTTATGTATAGGGGCGGAAGAACATTTTTGGGTCTACGAGAGGAGGCTCGGCAACATTTTTTTCGCTAGAGTTAAGCTTCTGAGCAGGCCAGTCTGCTTGAATATAAAGTGACTTTGTTTCTTCTGTCCCGTATACATAAAAAGGCAATATTTAAGAAGACGGTTCTCGTTGTGAAGTAATGTAGCTTGAAAGAGTATGAATAACCTCCATTAAATTGAATCACTGTTCAACTTCAAATATTTTATCAAGCCATTAACGCCGCAACAATCAACAAGATTGTTTTTCTTCTCAAAAAAGGAAGCAGATCCCTCTGACGCTGTCTGTACTGTGAGATCCTGACATTACTTTGGAGAAGATTCCATTGTTGTAGTCTTGATCCGAGAAGTTCTGCTTTCTCCTTTGACAAGTTGAGATCTGGAAGGAGATCACTCAATTCCACTTGAGTTAGTCGGTGCGATTTATGATATTTTCATGAAATTGAGGGTCATGGAATGTGTAAGTCTTGGTGGGATTTTCTTCTTCCACACTATCTTTATTTTCAACTCAAAACTCACAATTTTATGGTGGTGCGGAAACTGGTAAACTATCTGAATGTGGAATAGGTCAAATAACAGATGGAATATTCGGATACTGGGAATATTCGGATACTGAACTGTTTCTCTTTCCTTCATCCACAGTCCTGCCTTTATAGGCTGATTAAAATTTGAAATAAGCCATCTGTATTCGTATTGTTGAAGGTTCTCGCTAAACCGTAGGCACAGCAAATGCCATAGAACGTTTTTCCCCCCACGTTTTCTCGAAGTATAACAAACAGTTGCAACAAATGAAGTGTTGCGTCAGAGATAGTCATAAACCACACTTTCGGCGGTTTTCATTTTTCTTATTGGTAGAGTAGCTTTTCAGAAAATGTATCGTAATTCTTGATGTTATGTTGTCTAGGCTATCCGAGACAAGCCGCGTCAATGTCATGGTGGCCCGGATAGCCTAGACAACATAAACTCCGGCCGCGGAAGCTTACGCAACCATTCTTGATGTTAACTGATATCCAGTGGCCAATGAAGTTATAAACCAATGTTCTCCTCTGCGTCATTGTGAAGGTTAGAAGTGTGTTCGATACACAGACATAAGCTGCGAAAAGGAGGCTACCGATCTTGTTCGAAGGAAATGAAGATTTAAAGGGTTTTGGGGCTGGAGAAGATGGAGGTAACATCGGCGAACGTCATCGAAATAACAATGACGAATAACTTGTTCATGGAAACAAGTGTTTCTGATTCAGAATCTGAAGAGGTAAGTGTAATTAAACTAATAATACGATGGACATTGGCTATGTGGCTTATGACTAGAGGTCGGATTTAAAAAAATGAAATGTCATTTTTCTTTCTTTTCACCTTCAAATAATGCCGTTTAGTATAGAAATTAATTTTATGATATGACGAAAAGAAAGCCATTTTTATACGTCATTTACAGCACTTTTCGTCGATTTCTACTAATAAGTTATTTTTACTGCATTTCCCCCTTATTTCATCGATTTTAATATAATTTTAATGGTACTGGCTTCAAACAATATTTACGAGGTGCAACAAATGTTCACCTCAGAATTCTGAGTAGTCTAATCGATTTCTTCGCTCGTATATTGTAATGTCAGCCGTTGTGACTACGATGTAATCTAAGGTTCCTGTGACGTTCATGGGGGCCATTATCAGTTCGGCCAATTTCGCGATAAATGAAGGCAACGATTTTCTTTTAAAGAACAGTCCAAACCCAAAGTTTACAAGCTGAGGTCACTTGTACAAAAGGAAGAAACCTCGAATACATCAGTAACATATCCACCTGTTTGAGTTGTTCATCTGAAGTGTTTTTGATCATTTTTAACGTTATTTTTCTTTGTTTTTAGGGCATTTTAAAGAATTTTAAGAACATTTTATTGATCATTTTTGGCAATGTTTTAGGCTTTCAAAATCCGCCTCCTACTTATGACTATATTAAGGAAAATACCAACTAGCTTCATAGAACTGTTTTCAAATGTTATTAATTAAAATAAATTGCTTACTTTAAAATTAAAACAAAGAAAAATGTAAAAAAAAAAAATGATCGAAACCAGTTCAGATGAACAACTCAAACTATTGCATATGTTACTGAGTAATTGAGGCTTATTTCTTTCGTTCAAGTGAAGTCAGCTAGTAAACGTTTGGTTTGGACTTTTCTTTATCAGGAAATCTCTGTCTCTAGTTATCTCGTAATCGGCTGACCCGACAATGGCGGTGATAGGTGTAACAGAAACTTTATATTACATACTTGAACGGCCGACATTACAATTTCTGAGCAAAGGAATCCACTAGGCTACTCAAGTATTCTGTGAAGAACATTTTGTTGCATCTAAATATTGTTTGAAGCAAGTGCCATTAAAATTATACTAAAATCAATGAAACCAATGCTTTAAAAATGACGGGAAAAGGGGAAAATGATATTGGTCATTATATTAAATCGAATAATAGTGCAAGAAAGTGCAGTATAAAAATGTATCATTTGCTTTTGTCAAAATATTAAATTAATGTCTATATTAAATTGCATTGTTCTAAAGCGAAAAAATTGACATTTCATTGAAATCCGCCCCCTAGTTACAACAGTTATTATTCTTTGGCTATGAGTAAAATGAAAATTTGAGAATATTCACTCAAAAACTAAACATTAAGATCACATTTTGGATATATTTGTAAAATATTAAGTCTTGGTGTAAAATAGTTCAAATAGTGCATTGCAATGTTGTGAAGATCCTTCGACCTTTATTGGGCATTAAAATGTAAGAGGTTTTGTCATTAATATTAAATGCAAATATTTGTAAGGATTTTTTTTTTGTAATTGTAAAATTCTAAAATAAGTAAACATGTATATCAATTGATTCAATTTATTACATTCGCAAAATTGCCTAATACTTCAATAGAATCAACACTTAAGCTGTGGGCTCCGGAGACTCACCCCTTCCTTGGTAATGCTTAGGAAATATAATGGTATCGCTAGGAAAACTCTGCCTATTTCAAAACATGAAATGAGCTTCCTGTTCGTTTCAGATTATTTAATTCCGTCGTGATCAACGTTCGAAGCACCACCTATCTCTTCTTTGCTCCTCCCTCCACAAACTATCCCGGCAAACACGTTTGAACATGTTGGGCGACTGTAATCTATTTCCTAGCGATGGGCCATCGAGTGATGAAATAAGCGTTCCGTCTCACTCAAATCTCGCCAGTGATACTGCTGCCCATGAGAGATAAACGAGAAGGCTGGGAATGGAACGTTGAGAGAGCGTGTAGGCGAAGGGATTCTCTATTTCGTGAGCACGCAAGTAAAGATTATGACACCTGTAATCTAAAATTTCGATGACCTTGTAACGCACAAGTACAAACTGTCCGGGTACATGTCTCCTTCCATTGCTCCACTGTCCCCATCTATCCTTCACCATCACCCGAACTGTCCCTCATCATTTCCCCATTTGTCATCCACCCGTCCCCCAAAACACGTCTTCTGTGTTTACTTTCAGGAACTTGCTAAACGTGATTAAAATGCCGAGGACTTATCGCTATGAGTTATTCGCGATCATCGTATGTGGTGCAATATTTTGTTCCTGTACGTCATAGCTTCTATTTTTCTTCTGAAATCTGTTCAGTGTAGAAGTGGGATGTAATTCTTTATCCACCAGTATAACATAAGGTTTTGTGCCGATGTTTTCTTATAAACTGCCAAAAACTATCGTCTTTCCTTAACGTATCATATACAAAGAATTAGAACGCTTGAAAAACATAATAATTTGTAACCACATTCCAAAGTCAAAATAATAGTAGGGACTACAACAATGTATATAAATGTATAATAAACTCTAAAATAAATGCACAGAACTGTTGCAGACATTTTCAAAGTATATTTAAAGTCATGGTGATTTCAAAGCGGGAAATGATAATTTTTTTAAAAATTTGTTTAACTGCAGCCCAGCAGTCGAAAAAATCTTAAATAAATCCACAATAATTTGTGTTTTTAAAGGAAAAGTTTGAGATTTGTTCGATCCAGTACCCCGGTTATAAGACATGGTAAAAATTATTTTTTATTTTTTTCAAAAATATTTTTTGCGTTTAAATTTGGTGCTGAGAAAATATCAAAAAATGTTTTTTTCTAATAGTAGGAATTATTTTCTATTTTTTCATATTTTTATATCAAATGAAATAGAGTTAAGGTGACGACAGAAATTAAATTTAAAAAAACACGTTTTTGGCTGCAGATGGGTGTGGGTGGTGAGACCATTAAGAAACCTTTCAAAAATATTATTTTTATGTTAGAGTTATAATGTAACTACTCATATGTCATTTGGTTGAGGGGAAATTTTTACCATCTTATCCAGGGGTACCCTTTGCGTAGAGATGCCGTGCACATTGGCCTAGCAGCGCCCTCCATTGTGTGAAAGGTCAAATCAGTGCTACGCCACACTCGGTGCAGAGCCGTCAAACGACGTGGAAACGTGCAAGCAAGGGCCGGCATGGCTTGTAGATACCAAAGGGAGCAAAATAATCTGAGTCAGTTCGAACGGGACTTTATGTTCGGTCTCCAAGAAGCGGGATTGTCGTACCGTGACATTGCGGCTCGAACGGGGCGCGCTGTTACAAGGTAAAGCGTGTGTGGAAACAGGAGGGTCATACACAGCGACGAGAGAGAACTGGACCACAATGTGAACACATCGCGAGATGACCGCCAACTTGTCCACGTAAACCCGACAGAACAGCGTCGTTTACAGTATTGGCTCGACTTGGGAGCATTGCAACGGGTGTGGTCATGTCTTCGTCGACGGTTCGACGCCTTCTGTTGAGGCTGGACTTGAGGCATGCATTCCACTGCGTCGGATTCCGTTGGGCAGAAACCACTGACGCCTCAGACAGCAATGGGCACGAGAACACCTTCTCTGGTGTGTTAAGAGGCAACATTTGGTGTTTTCGGACCCGCTTCAATTTGTGGTACCGCGATTGCCACGTACGTGTTCGAGGCTACCATGGTGATCGCAATCTGCCAGCTTGCATTGTTCCGCGCCATAGCGGACAAATGCCAAGTGTGATGGTTTGGGGTCCATTTGGCTGCAATGTGCGGTCTCGCCTCACACGTATTGAGTACAATCAGAACATCAACTGCTACATCAGGGAAGTTTTAGAGCCCGAGGTACTGCCCCTCCTGCAAGCAGCTCCACATGCCATAATTCAGAAGGACAAAGCGCGACCGCATGTGGCGAGGAATGTGTAAGCTTACTGCGAAGAACGGCGGTTACTTCCCCTTCCCTGGCCTACACGTTCGCCTGACATGTCGCCCATCGAACATGATCGGTCGGCAACTTGCTCGTTCTGGTCCTCTTGCAGCCACAGTCGATGCTTTGTGGTCACGTATAGAAACAGCGTGGCATTGTGTTCCACAGCAGCATATCAAGGCTTTTTCTGAATCCATGCCGACCTCTAGAGGCAGTGATGGCAGCGCGTGGCGGCTTTACACCGTACTCAATACTCAAGGTAAAAGTGCAGGTACGTTTTGTAATTCTAATTGCTTGTATATTGTGATATTCCTAATCTGTGGAATAAATTTCATTGTAATAGTATGTCTCCTTCTTGGTGTTGCAATTTTCACAAACACAAGTGAATACATCAACTAGTGATGCTACAGAACAGCACAGACTTTCCCGTATTAATTTTCTATTTCTTTGGCCTCGGCTAGCTCTTCAGACTTGTCATATACTCTTACCAGTTGTCATCTATCGCCGCCCAAAGAACATTTTTTGAAATTTTCTTATTTTTTCGGTTTACTAATAGTAGACCGGAAATATTATTTTAGGAATATTATAGAACAGTAAAACCTTGTCCTAAATGGCAATTGTATTTGAAAAATTTGGAGCCGTTTTTATGAAAATGGCGTTGAAGCGCAACTGTAAATTCGAAATTTGAAGATCTTTTTCACAGAAAATTTTTGAGTTTTCGAAAAACTTTTATTGGACATAATTTGAAGCACTTTAACTCACAAATACAAGAGTGTTTATAAATTGCTGGAAATGTGCATATTAACGGCGTGAGAACTATTTCAAAAAATTACATTTGTGTAATTTTCGAAAAAACAATACCTTGAAATGAACTTTACGTCATATTGAAGGGTACAAAAGTATTATCCATTCAAAAAGTTTGAGGAAAAATTTGGAGCCGTTTTTGAGAAAATGGCGTTTGAGCGTTTCTAAAAATGAGGAATTTCGAGATAGTTTTCACAGAAAACGATTGAATTTTTGAGAAATTTTATTTGAAATTATTTAAAGCACATGTACTCATATATATTAAGTGAACAAATCTCCGCTAGTGTAAATATTAACGACGCGAGAGAAGTCAATAGACTTACATTCTGTAATTTTTTAAGAAAACAAAAAATAGAGCGATCTCATCTCATAGAGTAACATTTAGCACTATCGCTACCAAAAGTTTAAAGAGAACATTTTGAGCAGTTTTTGAGAAAATATTGTTTTTGTTACTTTTTAATATTACACACATTGCACGCAATATTGCGCGAAAACGACTAAATTTTTCAAAATAATGTACATGACCTTAATAAAGAACTAATTACAGATAATACATTTTATTTGAAGGAAAAATCTCTATCTTCAAGTTTGTAGTTGTAGGAAGACGACCGAAAAAATTTCAAAATGTTCGATAATTCAGAGTAAACCCTGAAGTTTGGACCTATGCCACTTTTTTGTAAGTGTATTTTACTCTATTCTTACAGAAATGTAAAGAAAAAAATTGCAGCCGATTTTGAGTTTGAAAGTTTCGCATCTGCCGAAATTGACGAGCAGGACTTCAAACGAAAACGATTTCGACTGCGGACTTATATTGCCTGCATAAGGCAACGAAAACAAATTAATGCAGACCCACTTGAATTAAAATTTATTGTGAAATCCAAGCTAGAAGATACTCAAACAAATATTACAATAATGCTGCGAATATTCCTCACAATGTGCGAGGAGTGTTTCAAAATTGAAATTGATAAAAAAAATATTTAAGATCAAGAATGAGTACTGTAACCAATCTTAATATCTTCTCTTTTGAGCAAGAGGTATGTGATGCATTAGACCAGTGGCGGATTTATGAGTAGGCAAACCTAGACACAGGCCTAGGCGGCAAATTTTCGGTTCAACTTTTTTAATAATGTTTATTCAATGTTAAATTAAATTTTAAAATATTTTTATGTACACATTTACGCCTTTTTATAATGTTAAAGGTTTCGAAAAAAAAAATTCTTCTGTTTCTTGGAAGAATTGGCCTTCACACCGTATTTCCAAATGTCGATATCGCCTTTCGCATGTATATGTATACACCTATTTCAAATTGTTCGACTGAAAGATCGTGCTCGGTTTTAAAGCGTGTCTAAAACTATTTAAGATCAACAATGGGCGAAAGCTATGAAATTTGTGTTGCTTAAAATCGCACGGCTAGAATGGAAACGGGAAGATGACGTCATGTGCAACTTGACGGACTGTGGGAAATAAAAGATCTTGATCTTGCTTAGAAAACATTTTGTATGATCGTTAAAGCGATTGTGACCTTCAATTGTCATCAATGTATATTCTTACATTTCATTCTTGTGATATCTACGGAAAACGTAAAAGAAGTGAAGGAGTCCTGATTATTATTTGGAAATTGTATTTCATATATTTTGTTACATATATTAAGGTAAGCTTGATAGCAGGGTTTGCTGTTGCTGTTAAAACAATATCCATGTATGTATGTATGTGTAAAGATCTTGGTAAACATAAAACAATATATATTCATTGATATGCAGATTTTTTTGTCAAACGTTTTTACAGCACTTCCTTCTGTGCGACGTAATCACACGGGTTCAGTTAGGTGTATTGTAAAACATGTGGGCATGGCTTTATTTGTAACCTGTACAATACAAAGAAAAGTTCTTTAGAATTACTAAAATATGTTATTTTTTTAAATTAAAATCTCTAAATAAGGGGGCGGCGAAATCTTCCTCCGCCCCGGGTGGCTGACACCCACGCTACGCCACTGAGCAGCTTGCTTGGCTTCTGCCATTTTTCTAGAATTTTCTGTTGACCTTTGGGGAAATCTTTTACTTTCCATCCTACGATCGTTTCAGTTTACTTTTAACTATTTCTTTACCGACTATATCTAACTGAAGTAACTGACGACTGCGTCATGTAAAAATACCGCTCCGGTTTCATTGAGAGAGTGATTTATTCTGCACGTAAATACGATGCACACCGTACACCAGCTCGCCTTGTTGGCTTCAGTCTTCAACTCCTTTGTGCACGGATGCCGCTTCACGCTTGATGGCGCCGCTGATCACTATCATGACATCGACTACTGAATAATTATTTGAAGATTACCATTTAAACACACCATATACCACGAAACATACCTACCTTGGTGTTATCTGCCAGTCTGAATTTGTCACTCTACGCCTCTGAAAAGGACTATTTGGTTTCCATTTAAATTTCAATGACTGGACAAGCATTACTTTGAGAATATTATTTATTACAGGTTAAGCAAACAAGTACACTTTCAAAATTTCATGTCGATAATATCTACAATATTACCATATTTTGGGGTTAAAATATTAAACCAAAGAAACATATTGTATTTATTCCCAAAGAAAATGTCATAAAGACATAAATGAACTGACAATAATTAAATAAATGTATGGACGAATAAGGTAAATTTGTTATAATACATTAAAGCACTGCATGTTTAATAACAGACAAATCCATATTTAAATTTTAATATACAAAGGATGCTTCAAAATTCTGCTTTTAAGAATTTGATAACATCTAAATTTCACAAAATATACAAGAGTTCTCCACTATTCAAGTTTCTTTCTTCCTTAAGCTAAAACAAACGCTTGTTACAAACATCTCTCTGACGAGGCACTTACAACGGAGACACGATTAACAACGTCATTTCTTATTATATTCTTTATGAAATGAAGTATTCACCAAATGGAGTTGCCTGACAGACAACTAAGTTCAAGATGTCATTGCAACATTATATGGAAGATCAATTCTAATACTATTGGAGAACTATTGGAAATTGCACTTGCAGTATTATGCAGTACAGGGACAAGTGTACTGTCAAGAGATTTCATATAAATTGGAGGTAATTTTTCCTCCTCGACTTCCTACAGAATACCCCACCTAAAACAAAGAGAAAAATATATTTTTTAAATCAAATATTAAGAATCATTAATTTATTTACTCCTAGGATTTCAATGCTAATAAGCAAGGACGTGAATCTAATAATTCTTAGGACCAATGTCATGTTGCTCATCTCAGTACAAATCTCCGGTTCCATCCTTGACACGTGTCTAAACATTTATACTTGGAGTGTCATTGCCTTCTGGTACTAGCTCATGTAATCACGTATGAAATTTGATCCCTGACACACATCTTGCCAATTGTCCTCCATTTATACGCGCTAATTCAAAGTCGCATTTGGTATTGAGCTTGCCGAAAACGTCCAAGTAACGATAATGATAATGGCGATAAACATCCAAGTAACTTGTAATCACCGGGATGCATGCCCCTCGAGTTTCACAGCCGAAATGTCAATTACCCGTGAACGAACAATCAAACTTGGGTGTTCCAGTGGCAGGCCGTGTTGCTCTCAGACCCACCACAGCCGCGAAGGACGACAAAAACTGATTGTTACGTTATCAGTATTAGATGGTTAAAACCTACATTCTGAACTCAATATATTATTATTTTACTGCCTTGTGTACGTAGAGAATAAATTGTAAATTTCAAAAAGATGGATGTCGCGCTTTTCAGTTAAGTTCACGTTTTGGTGGTACCTGCTATAGAATTTTTATTTCAAAAACGTGTTTGCCATAAAGTTTCTTGAAAT